>JAJQQW010000012.1:53467500-54742500 GCA_025583905.1 Ia io | reverse complement strand
ACAGATGTACAGGTGTGTGTGTGTGTCTGAGTGTGTGATATCTAATACAGATGTACAGGTGTGTGTGTGTGTCTGAGTGTGTAATATCTAATACAGATGTACAGGTGTGTGTGTGTGTGTCTGTGTGTGTATGTAATATCTAATACAGATGTACAGGTGTGTGTGTGTGTGTGTGTGTGTGTGATATCTAATACAGATGTACAGGTGTGTGTGTGTGTGTGTGTGTGTGTGTGATATCTAATACAGATGTACAGGTGTGTGTGTGTGTGTGTGTGTGTGTGTGTGTGTGTGTGATATCTAATACAGATGTACAGGTGTGTGTGTGTGTGTGTGTGTGATATCTAATACAGATGTACAGGTGTGTGTGTGTGTGTGTGTGTGTGTGATATCTAATACAGATGTACAGGTGTGTGTGTGTGTGTGTGTGTGTGTGTGTGTGTGTGATATCCAATACAGATGTACAGGTGTGTGTGTGTGTCTGAGTGTGTGATATCTAATACAGATGTACAGGTGTGTGTGTGTGTCTGAGTGTGTAATATCTAATACAGATGTACAGGTGTGTGTGTGTGTGTCTGTGTGTGTATGTAATATCTAATACAGATGTACAGGTGTGTGTGTGTGTGTGTGTGTGTGTGTGATATCTAATACAGATGTACAGGTGTGTGTGTGTGTGTGTGTGTGTGTGTGATATCTAATACAGATGTACAGGTGTGTGTGTGTGTGTGTGTGTGTGTGTGTGTGTGTGTGTGTGATATCTAATACAGATGTACAGGTGTGTGTGTGTGTGTGTGTGTGTGTGATATCTAATACAGATGTACAGGTGTGTGTGTGTGTGTGTGTGTGTGATATCTAATACAGATGTACAGGTGTGTGTGTGTGTGTGTGTGTGTGTGTGTGATATCTAATACAGATGTACAGGTGTGTGTGTGTGTGTGTGTGTGTGTGTGTGTGATATCTAATACAGATGTACAGGTGTGTGTGTGTGTGTGTGTGTGTGTGTGTGTGTGATATCTAATACAGATGTACAGGTGTGTGTGTGTGTGTGTGTGTGTGTGTGTGATATCTAATACAGATGTACAGGTGTGTGTGTGTGTGTGTGTGTGTGTGTGATATCTAATACAGATGTACAGGTGTGTGTGTGTGTGTGTGTGTGTGTGTATGTAATATCTAATACAGATGTACAGGTGTGTGTGTGTGTGTGTGTGTGTGTGTGTGATATCTAATACAGATGTACAGGTGTGTGTGTGTGTGTGATATCTAATACAGATGTACAGGTGTGTGTGTGTGTGTGTGTGTCTGTGTGTGTGTGGGATATCTAATACAGATGTACAGGTGTGTGTGTGTGTGTGTGTGTGTGTGTGTGTGATATCTAATACAGATGTACAGGTGTGTGTGTGTGTGTGTGTGTGTGTGGGATATCTAATACAGATGTACAGGTGTGTGTGTGTGTGTGTGTGTGTGTGATATCTAATACAGATGTACAGGTGTGTGTGTGTGTGTGTGTGTGTGTGTGATATCTAATACAGATGTACAGGTGTGTGTGTGTGTGTGTGTGTGTGTGTGTGTGTGACATCTAATACAGATGTACAGGTGTGTGTGTGTGTGTGTGTGTGTGTGTGATATCTAATACAGATGTACAGGTGTGTGTGTGTGTGTGTGTGTGTGTGTGTGATATCTAATACAGATGTACAGGTGTGTGTGTGTGTGTGTGTGTGTGTGTGTGTGTGTGTGATATCTAATACAGATGTACAGGTGTGTGTGTGTGTGTGTGTGTGTGTGATATCTAATACAGATGTACAGGTGTGTGTGTGTGTGTGTGTGTGATATCTAATACAGATGTACAGGTGTGTGTGTGTGTGTGTGTGTGTGTGTGTGTGATATCTAATACAGATGTACAGGTGTGTGTGTGTGTGTGTGTGTGTGTGATATCTAATACAGATGTACAGGTGTGTGTGTGTGTATGTGTGTGTGTGTGTGTGATATCTAATACAGATGTACAGGTGTGTGTGTGTGTGTGTGATATCTAATACAGATGTACAGGTGTGTGTGTGTGTGTGTGTATGTAATATCTAATACAGATGTACAGGTGTGTGTGTGTGTGTGTGTGATATCTAATACAGATGTACAGGTGTGTGTGTGTGTGTGTGTGTGTATGTAATATCTAATACAGATGTACAGGTGTGTGTGTGTGTGTGTGTGTGTGTGTGTGTGTGTGATATCTAATACAGATGTACAGGTGTGTGTGTGTGTGTGTGTGTGTGTGTGTGATATCTAATACAGATGTACAGGTGTGTGTGTGTGTGTGTGTGTGTGTGTGATATCTAATACAGATGTACAGGTATGTGTGTGTGTGTGTGTGTGTGTGATATCTAATACAGATGTACAGGTGTGTGTGTGTGTGTGTGTGTGTGATATCTAATACAGATGTACAGGTGTGTGTGTGTGTGTGTGTGTGTGTGTGATATCTAATACAGATGTACAGGTGCGTGTGTGTGTGTGTGTGTGATATCTAATACAGATGTACAGGTGTGTGTGTGTGTGTGTGTGTGTGATATCTAATACAGATGTACAGGGGTGTGTGTGTGTGTGTGTGTGTGTGATATCTAATACAGATGTACAGGTGTGTGTGTGTGTGTGTGTGTGTGTGTGATATCTAATACAGATGTACAGGTGTGTGTGTGTGTGTGTGTGTGTGTGTGTGATATCTAATACAGATGTACAGGTGTGTGTGTGTGTGTGTGTGTGTGTGTGTGTGATATCTAATACAGATGTACAGGTGTGTGTGTGTGTGTGTGTGTGTGTGTGTGATATCTAATACAGATGTACAGGTGTGTGTGTGTGTGTGTGTGTGTGTGTGTGTGTGATATCTAATACAGATGTACAGGTGTGTGTGTGTGTGTGTGTGTGATATCTAATACAGATGTACAGGTGTGTGTGTGTGTGTGTGTGTGTGTGTGTGATATCTAATACAGATGTACAGGTGTGTGTGTGTGTGTGTGTGTGTGATATCTAATACAGATGTACAGGTGTGTGTGTGTGTGTGTGTGTGTGATATCTAATACAGATGTACAGGTGTGTGTGTGTGTGTGTGTGTGTGTGATATCTAATACAGATGTACAGGTGTGTGTGTGTGTGTGTGTGTGTGATATCTAATACAGATGTACAGGTGTGTGTGTGTGTGTGTGTGTGTGTGTGTGATATCTAATACAGATGTACAGGTGTGTGTGTGTGTGTGTGTGATATCTAATACAGATGTACAGGTGTGTGTGTGTGTGTGTGTGTGTGTGATATCTAATACAGATGTACAGGTGTGTGTGTGTGTGTGTGTGTGTGTGTGATATCTAATACAGATGTACAGGTGTGTGTGTGTGTGTGTGTGTATGTAATATCTAATACAGATGTACAGGTGTGTGTGTGTGTGTGTGTGTGTGTGTGTGTGTGTGTGATATCTAATACAGATGTACAGGTGTGTGTGTGTGTGTGTATGTAATATCTAATACAGATGTACAGGTGTGTGTGTGTGTGTGTGTGTGATATCTAATACAGATGTACAGGTGTGTGTGTGTGTGTGTGTGTGAGATCTCTAATACAGATGTACAGGTGTGTGTGTGTGTGTGTGTGTGTGTATGTGATATCTAATACAGATGTACAGGTGTGTGTGTGTGTGTGTGTGTGTGATATCTAATACAGATGTACAGGTGTGTGTGTGTGTGTGTGTGTGTGTGATATCTAATACAGATGTACAGGTGTGTGTGTGTGTGTGTGTGTGTGTGATATCTAATACAGATGTACAGGTGTGTGTGTGTGTGTGTGTGTGTGTGTGTGTGTGTGATATCTAATACAGATGTACAGGTGTGTGTGTGTGTGTGTGTGTGTGTGTGTGTGTGTGATATCTAATACAGATGTACAGATGTGTGTGTGTGTGTGTGTGTGTCTTTGCACATGCACAGAAAAAAACTGGAACAATATTGCCCAAGGGATTAATAGCGATTACCTCTGAAAATGGACATTGGGACTGGAGGAGGACATTGAGAAAAGAACATCTTCTTATTTCATTTACTACACTTTTGTAGTAGTTGCATTTTCTTGCAACTGGCATATATTATTAAATTTGTAATAAAAACAAACAAAAAACAAAAGGAAGTTGGCGGCATTAGAAGCTGCAGACAGGCCAAGCCATCTAAAAGTGGAGAAGAAGCTTAGGGATATGTAAGCTCTTGGCTGCAGGGTGGTTGAAGTCAGCTCACAGGAACCGGGGAGGGCAATGGGGCAGGGCCAGCCGTCAGGATGAGCAGGGCTGATGGCTGGAAGCCACACCTCCTGGTGATACAGGGACCCTCCTCCAAATCATCCTTTCTTGGGCTGACACTCCCCATCTTACCTGATCTCAGCACTCACTCTGTAATGAATGGTTTTTCCTTTCGCTCCGAGTGGAAGAACAAATTGGGAGTCTTAATGAAATTATGCCAAGGGTTGAGTGTTCCTTCCTGGAAGATGAATTGAACACAATGTCATGAGGCAGGAGAACAAGAGCCTGTCAGGAATTATGCTTGTTGTTGCTGGAAGTTTCCTATTAGCAACCACAGAGAGCCTGGTCTACTCAGAGGTCATGGATGGGGGAGGGTGGTGACTAGACAGCTGCAGAGGAGACTAGCCCTGGGGGCCTCAGAGCCCTTGCACCCCATCCCTGTCACAGCCAAGCTTCCCCTCAGCCCCCAGCCTAGCATTATCCTGGTCCTGTCAGGGGATAGGAACCATGCTGACAGCCTGTCTGCTGGGAAGGGGCCACGGCCCATGTAGCGGGAGTGGAGGGCTCACCCTGTCTGCTGGGAAGGGGCCACGGCCCATGCAGCGGGAGTGGAGGGCTACCCTGTCTGCTGGGAAGGGGCCATGGCCCATGTAGCGGGGAGTGAGGGCTCACCCACTGTCTGCTGGGAAGGGTCCATGACCCATGCAGTGGGGAGTGAGGGCTCACCCTCTGTCTGCTGGGAAGGGGGCCATGGCCCATGTAGTGGGGAGTGGAGGGCTCACCCTGTCTGCTGGGAAGGGGCCACTGCCCATGCAGCGGGAGTGGGGGGCTCACCCTCTGTCTGCTGGGAAGGGGGCCATGGCCCATGCAGCGGGGAGTGGAGGGCTCACCCTGTCTACTGGCTCAGAGCAGCCCTGGTGGGGGTCTATCCAGGCTGCTTGGGCTGCTATAGGGAGCTGCCATAGACTGGGTGGCTTTACTAACAAGCATGTACTTCTCCCAGTTCTGGAGGCTAGAGGTCCAAGGTCAGGATGCCGGCACGGATGGGTTCTGGTCCACTGCCTTCACGTTGTGTCCTCACTGGCAGAGAAAAAGCTAGGGCCAGCTCTCTTTCTCCTTTTATAAGGGCACTAATCTTATTCTGAAGGCGTCACCTTTCTGACCTAACTGCCTCCCAAGGGCCCTCCTCCTAGTGCCATCCTATTGGAGTTAGGGTTTGTTTCAACATGTGAATTTGGGGTGGGGCACCAGCACGCAGTTTGTAATAGTGGTGATATTCCAAGGTGGTAAATCTTCAGGAAAAGACAACCTTGAAAGTTCTTGACAAATTTGGAGCAACATGTCATGTGATTATGATGGCACTTAAGCACGTGGCTCTGGTAGGATCCAAAAGCATGGCTAGTGCTAAAAAATACGCACCACTGGTGTGAATGAGCCTGTAAACATGACTGAGCAGATGGGTCATCCTCCAGGAAACTCTGAGGATTCCAGAGGCTCAGCCAAGCTCCTGCATTAGCTCCTCAGAGCCCCTCTCCGGAATGTTCCCACACTGTGGAAGCCTTTGGAAAAGCATGATGTCAAGAAAAAGGAAAGGAAATATTAATGACAGATGGATTAACACAACAAAGCAAATATGTATGATGGGTGTTACACCCTAAAATCTGGGTATGCAGAGCCAACTTTTCTCTCTGTTGCTAGGAATGACAACACTTAGAACTAACAAAAAGATGCTTGGGCATATGAGGTAGGTGGTGAGGATGATTAAAGACAAGCCATTGTGGGTGACTATAGGTCTCAGTTTAGAAATGATGGCCGTGGGTCACACAGGTCACTAATGCCTTTGCCAGATCACATGAAGTGGAATGTTGAGACTTGAGGTACAAACATGGGATGGTATATGACAGTATCCCCCGTCTCCTCCCAGGTAGACTACACGAATTACAGCATCATTTTCAGCAAAAGTAGGAGATGGTAATGATCTAGAGACCCAAAATTTGTGTAAAGACTATCAAAATAAAGTGAAATCCATGGAGAAACCACACAGAGCAGGTATGAGAGAAACTGAAGCTGGAACAGAGTCACTTTGAGCAGCATATCTCAGGAGACAATAACAAAATTGCCTTTCCTGTAGGTAAGGGGCAAACTCACAAGGGACAGAACTATACCCCTGAACAACGAAGAAAATGTTATCAAAACATCTAAGGAATAAGGCTGCAATTCTTAGCCCTGATAAATCCCAAAACATGAATTTCACAGAACATGCTTCTTAAACATACATAATACAATACATCCCAAAACAACATGAGTTTTGTTTTTTTTTAACCCCACAATTTTTGGAAATAAATAACATACTAACAAATAGCCTTGGGGTTAAAAAGAAAATTGAGGAATACTTAAAACTATATGATAATAAAAACACAATTTGTCCAAAAGAAGTTTTTAGATGGGTAAGTATAGTCTTAGATGTAGCTTTTGGAAAGTATGATTAAAAGTAAAGAAACTGCCTGGTTGGTGTGGCTCAGTGGCTGAGCATCGACCTATGAACCAGAAGGTCACGAATCAATTCCTGGTCAGGGCACATGCCCCCATTGTGGGCTTGATCCCCAGTGTGGGGCATGCAGGAGACAACTGATCAATGATTCTCTCATCACTGATCTTTCTACCTCTCTTTTCCTCTTTCTTCCTCTCTGAAACCAGTAAAATATATATATATATATTTTTTTTAAGTAAAGAAACTAAGCATTCAATTTAAGAAGTTGGAAAAGAGTAAAGCCAATGAAACAAGACAGAAGGAAATAATAATAATCAGGGATGAGCTCAATTAAGTAAAACAATGAAGAAGATTAACAAAAGCAAAAATAAAGTCATTGTAAAAAAAATTTGGGCTTTCTCTGTTTATTGGGAGCATGTGAACACATATGAAACAAAAAATAACAATCCAAGACTGTATATTATAAACAATATAAACATGGCAGTGTAATATCATTGACAAAAGGACTGGACAAGATGATCAAAGACTTTACTTCTAATTAGATATTGTTGATTTGCATCTCTGGCCTATCTTCCCTTTTTTTTAAATTAAATTTATTGGGATAACATTGGTTAATAAGATTGTATAGGTTTCATGTGTATATTTCTATGATACATGATCTGTACATTGCATTATATGCCCACCACCCAAAGTCAAACCTTCCGTTACCATATATTTGTTCCCCTTTACCCTTTACTAACCCTCCACCCCCCTTCCCTCTGGTAACCACTATACTATTGTCTGTGTCTATAAGTTTCAGTTTTATATCTCATATATGAGTGAAATCATATGCTTAACTTTTTCTATCTGACTTATTTCATGTAGCATGATATTCCCAAGATCCATCTATATGTCACAAATGGCAGTATTTCATATTTTCTTATGGCTGAGTAGTATTCCATTGTCTATATGCACCACATTGTAAAATTTAATAGGCTAGATATACATCTCAAAATACTCACCAAGGAAAAAAGACAACTATAAAAGCAAAATATGGGAGAAAATGCACAACAAAAACTTAATAATGAAAACAGAGTGGAAGTGGGTATTTTTAAAATAATAAAGAAGTATTTTATGTAAAAAAAATCTGAAACCCTAAATGAAATAAATAAAGTTCTGTACAAATATAGAAAGTTAAAATAGCATGAACAAACACAAAGGAGCAGCCAAAATGGGGAGACAAAGAAACAAGCCCAAAATAAAAGAAGTGAAAAATCTCCAAAAAAAAAAAGCTAAATAAGATGGAGGCAAGCAATTTACCAGATATACAGTTTTAAAAAATGAACTTATTCAGAACTACAACAGCATGAAAAAGGAGGGTGTGTCTTTTTCCTTCACCAGATTAGGGAAGTTTTTAGTCATTATCTCTTTAAATGCATTCTTAATACCTTGCTCTCTCTGTTCTCCTATGGTACCCCTATGATGTGGATGTTGTTATGCTTTATGTTGTTCCAAATGCCCCTTTAACTACCCTCATTTTTTAATTCCTTTTGCTGATTGGGTGTTTCTGCTACCTTGTCTTCCAAATAGCTGATTCAGATCTCTGCTTCATCCAACCTACTGTTTATTCCTTCTAGTGTATTCTTCATTTCAGATATTGTATTCTTCATTTCTTACTGGCTCTTTTTTATGGTTTCTATGTCCTTTTTCATGCTGTTGTAGTTCTCAATAAGTCCCTTTAGCATCCTTATAACCATTTTTTTAATGTATTGGGTAGATCAGTTTTGCCACCCAGTCTTGGCAGTGTGGCCTTATGTAGTAGGTTCCCTGTGGAATCAAGTGGTTCAGTTTCCTTAATCACCTGAGCTTAGTTCTCTAGGAACACCCCTTGTGTAGGTTATGTAAGCCCTCCTGTTAAAACTGAGTCTTGATTGCTCTTGGCCTCTTCACGTGTGGGTTCAACTTTCAGGCTGGCTGACTGTGAGGATTGACCTTGACCATAATATATGAGCTGCTGTTCAGTGGCTAGCCACACTAAGTGGAATTTGCCTCAGCAGGGTCTGGTGCTTGCTGAGATCTCTCTTTGGATATGCTGCTTGTGAAGCTAATTGGATTTTGCTCTGATGTTGTGTGAAGCTTGCCAGTGGTTTTCTTGGTTCTGGGGTCTCTTGGGAGGGACTCTGGTGCAGGTAAATATCAGATGCTGCCTGTAAGTGCCCTGGGTAACCTGTTAGAAACTACAGAGCAATCTACACTTTATGGCTGCCTCTTCTGGCTCTAGGTGTGTGGGGGAAGAACCAAGCTGTGCATTAAGGCTGGCTTCCACCAGCACTGAGTTCAGAGGCAGGTCAGGAAAAGGCCGAAGGCACTGCAAGATTCGCCTCTGCCTCCCTCCGACCCTGGCTGCCTATTAGGCTCAGTCACTTAAAGGGCCTCTGGCAGTATTTGAATTGCATTAGTTCTCAGTGCGTCATCAGGTAAGGGAAAGTGGTGTTCAGATTGATATAGGTTCAAACCAGTGTCAGTTCTGGATCTGAGGCCACTCGGCAAATGTTCCAGGATACACCAAGCCTTGCTGCAACCTGCCAGGTGCTTACAGACATTTGTGGTGGGGTAGGATCTCAGGAAAGCATCAGGGTTAGGCCAGCAGAGTTTATCAGGCCCCAAAAGATCGTCATTTCTCCATGTGAAGGGAGAGCTCTGTACCAGTTGGTGTGTAAGGGAAAATTGTCCCTGTCCTAGAGCCACACATTTCAGTCTGTCCCAGATTCTGCTGGAAGCCCAAGTTCAGCAGGCAGGGCCTCCTATAGTCGGGAGGGTAGGGCTAGTGGATCTCCTGGGAGGGGGAGTATCTGTCAGTCTTTGGGGAAAGGAGAGAGGAGTAGCACTCACCCCAGAGCCATTCAACAAAGTCACCGACACCCCCTGAGTCTAACTGGATTTCTACACACCCTGTCCAGGCAGCTGACTCCTCAGCAGGGTGTGAATTCCACAGGATGGGGTGACAGGGAGTCCAGGGAGTGAGGCTATTGCTTTTCCCCAGGCTGATCCCATAAGAAGGGGCATGCTCCAACCAAGAAGCATGGCATCTGCAGTGTGGGAGGGGGGTCTCAGTATAGGGATCCTAGTGGCTGTCTTTTCAGCTCTCTTCCCAGAGACACAAACCCCAGTCTCTCCTCACATGATTCTAGTCTGCTCTGCCATCCCTCTGCCCAAAGCCCTGTGTGAGTGGCTATAAAGGAGAGTTTGTGCATTGGCCCTTTAAGAGGGCACCTGTGCCTCTCACAGACTCCTGTCTCTCCCTGGTGGACAGAATCCCCGCTGATTTAAACAGCCAAATGTTATATGGGGGCCTCTCTCCAGCTCTGGTGCACTGGGCTAGGGAACCCGGCCTGGGGCTGAGACCCCATGGTCTTCAGATGGAAACTTCGTACCTGTGATATCACTCTCGGAGCTCAACTACTCTCCATAGGAGTGGGGCCTGCACTTTTCATGTGTCTGCCCTTCCTGCCAGTCTCTATGGGGTTTTTTCTGTAAATCCCTGGTTATAAGACTTCTGTTCACTAGTGTTTGGTTGGTTATTCACATTGATTGTTCTATATTTTAGTTGTAATTCCAATTTGGTCCTGGGAGGATGGATGGTAGCTTCCACATATTCCAATGCCATCTTGGATCTCCCTGGACATTTCTTTAAAATGTTATCAAAAGACAAGATGATCTTTAAAAAAATGGAGCGACAATTAAAGATCTAGGGTAAGACATTATTTTTTTAAATGTCAATTTTCTCCTAAGCTTCTAATTCAATACAGTCCCAATAAAATTCAATTACATTTTTTAGAAACTGAACAAACAATATAAAATTCATTTAGAAGAATAGAGTGAATGAGTAAAACAATTTTATAAAGAGAGCAATCAAATGTAAGACAACTATATAAAAGAGCAATGAAGTGTAATATGTTTTACTAAGTAGATATTAATGAATACTACAAAGTAAATGTATATACTTGGTATTGATGCAGGAGCAGACAAGTAAACCAAGAGAACAGAATAACAGAATAGAGATCTCAGAGATAAACCTTTGTATATATGGAAATTTAAATAAACAATTTCAGTTTAACAGAGGGTGCTGGGAAAATTGGCTTACTCTACAGAAATTATGAAATTGAATTACAATCTAACACAATCTACAAAGATGAAATCTAGATAGATAAAAGACAGACTATAAAATGTTAAACTCTGAAGGCAACAAAATAAAACATAAAGGAATATGTTTATGACCTAACTATAATAAAGAACTTTTACAAATCTCAGATCATAAACCAGAGACAAAAATTGATGAGTTTATGCTCATTAAAATTATGTTTCTTTAAAGAGAAATAAAAAAACACCAATAGTAGACAACTATAACACACAAAACAGATCAAGTGGACAAAAAAATGACTAGGAGTAAAGAATATCTAAACAACAAAATTGATAAGGTAACTCTTATGGAGATATGTTGACTATTACACCTTGGAGAATATGCCTTCTTCTCAAGTGCACATGGACCACTCATAGCAAGTGGCCGCATGTCAGTTCACAAGGAAAGCACCAGTAAGTTCAACAAGCTGAAAATCAGCGTGTGTTTTTTAATCACTTTGCAAC
Source organism: Ia io (assembly GCA_025583905.1). Taxonomy (NCBI): domain Eukaryota; kingdom Metazoa; phylum Chordata; class Mammalia; order Chiroptera; family Vespertilionidae; genus Ia; species Ia io. Next base: position 54,731,137 of record JAJQQW010000012.1, on the reverse strand, counting down.
AGAACTTGGAAATTAACATAAAATATTTTTAAAAGCCATTCACTCTGAAAATTGAAAAACCTATAAGCTACTCTTGGATGAAAGGAAAGAAATAGAATCAAGTAATATAGAATTTCTGAAATATAAAAATAATAGAAATGCTTTACTTAATGCATTGTCAGAGGAAAGTTCATTACCTAAAAAATCAAAAGTAGTCAATAAATTGTAGCTCATAGTGAGGCAGGATAGTAAGAAGCTAGGAAAATTTCTGGGAAAGTGAAATGTGGAAACTGAGACAAGAAAATTAAACAAAGGACAAACAATTTGAACAACTTACAGCCAGCTAGTGAATCGCAAGGCCTTGTCTTCACCACCCCAGAACACTTGAGAGCAAATGATTTATACCTCCCCTCCCTAACCAGAGGAGACATAGCTTAAATCACCCTGGTAGGGGAGATAGAGAACAGAGACCCAATTAATGCCAGTTGTGCCAGCTAAACCCAAGGAGGGATGAAGTCAGGGGAACTAATAACAAAAACCCCATTAAAGCCAGACAGACCCAAGATGAAAGTAAAACAGTAGAGCAGACCAAAGAATAATCCCAAACTCCCCTATACACTGCTTTTGATGCATCAGCATATTAAAGATGAACCTGAAAAGCTGATGAATATCCTGCTGCAATCCTCCCCTAAGATTCTCACCTGCAGAGGAGAGATCAAACCCTTAAGACAAAGGATATCAGTGTGGGCTTGCCCTAGAGCAGGCCTATGCCCCTTCTCAGGCCTATGCCCATTTTACTTTCTCCTAAACTCTAAGGGTCCCCAGGAGACTTGCAACCAGGAGAGCAGTGGGCAACGGCAGCTCATCCTGGGCTTACCCCCTGATCCTGTCTCCGAAGCCCCCTTTTCCTCTGACTTCCCAGTGAGCTAACAGCAGCCTCGCCCTGGCTCACTTCTTGCCTCTGAGGCTTCAGGGAGCCAAAGCAGAGCACCAGCTAGGCTCCCCCTGTTGCTTCTTCTCCCCTAAGTCCTTCCTTTGTTTCACTGTCTCCAGCTGTAATAAACATACTCTCCATATCACCTGGACTCACATTGTGAAATCTTTCCTGCACCAAGTCAAGAACCACCAACTACAGCCCTAGCCGGTTTGGCTTAGTGGATAGAGCATTGGCCTGCAGACTGGAGGGTCCCAGGTTCAATTCTGGTCAAGGGCACATGCCTGGGTTGCAGGCTTGATCCCCAGTGTGGGTCGTGCAGGAGGCAGCCATTCAATGATTCACTCTCATCATTGAAGTTTCTATCTCTCTCTCCCTCTCTGAAACCAATAAAAATATATATTTTTAAATCAACTTAAAAAAAAAGAACCACCCACTACAACCAATTGAGTCCCTGGCCAGTAACAATAAAACTAAAAAAGAACAACAAAGTCACCAAAAAGAAGCATAAAGATCAAAATAATAAAATAAAATAACATAATTAATGAGGTTGAGAACAGAAAAATAGGAGTAATTAATAAATTGAAATCCTGATTAATTTTTAAAAGACAGGAAAAAGAATAATATAAATAAAGAAATAACAAGGTAAGAAAAATCACTGAAATGAAAGAAATTTAAAGATTATAGATTATCTACCAATAATTTGAAAACCCAGAGTAAACTGAAACTATTTTGTTTATACTATAGAATTAAGTAAATGCTTTTGAGGAGAAGGAAATAAAAATATGAAATAAGGCAAGAAGAAGAATCCCCTATGGTTAGATTAGAATGGGGGGGGGGGGGTAATAGGATATACTCCTAATTTAAAAGCAAGCAAACAAATACATACATTTTCTGCCTCTGCTCTCCGAAAGGGCCTAGAAGCAGGACATGCCAAGAGCAATGAGTATAACTAGAGCCTCCATCTTGGTTCCTATAGCCATTCCTTCACTAAACTGAATCAAGGCTTCTTGTCAAAATGGTTAAATCCAACACCAGGTCAGGAAAAGTACATTGAGGCACATTTTATTGGTCCGGAAAGTAAGGAAGTGCTTGGAAACTGACATAACTAAAAAAACAAAATCTGAAAATATGTAAATTAAGCAACCCAATTCTAACAACCCATGGGACAAAGAAGTCTCAAAGTAAAATAAAAAGAAAAATACATGGAACTGAATGAAAGTGAAAATACAACATATCATGTGAGATGCAGTGCTGAAAAGGAAGCTTATAGCACTAAATGCTTTACATTAGCTATGAGGAATGGTCTCAACTCAGTAATCTAAGAAATGAGAAAAGGAAGAGTAAAATAAACCCAAAGCAAAGAAATAATAAAGAGCAGAAATCAATGAAATGAAAAACACAAAAGCAATAGATTGTCAACTGAAGGTCATCATCACCAAATCAATGCCAACAGTAGTCCCCAGTTTGGGGTGTGGGGAAGGGAGAAATTTCATGCATGCAAACAGCTCAATTGTGAAACAGCTCAGCTGTGGACAGCATGGCTGTGCAACAGCACGACTAGGAACAACATGACTGTGAAACAGCTCTGGCGCGACAGCTCCACTCCACTCTGCTCCAACCAGAGTGCTCTGCCAGTGTTCGAACTCTGGCTGGGGAAGTGCAGAGCATGGGACTCAAAGTGCGCTCCATGAAGGCAGAGGTGAAGCTGACTTATATAGAGAGTTCCTGCCCCTGGTCTCTGATTGATTCATTCTCATGGCAGGGCCCTTGCTGCACCACAACACCCTTTCCAGTCCCCAAGTCCTGGATCATGCCTCCTCCGTGCCTCCCCTCCCTGCTGCAGCCTGGTCTTCATCACCAGAAGCCTCGTGCCTGGCCCCTGCCCACCATCCTTGAGCACAGCCTTGGGAGCTCTCAAAAGCACAGTCTAACCAGTGCCCCAAACCCCCAGATCTAAACTTTCTGTGGCCCCACACCATCTGCCAGGGCAAATCTAAGCTCCTCGGCGTGCTTGTCTCCCTCTGAGCCTGGCCTGCTTTCCTGGTCATTCCTCTTACACCCATATCCTACTCCTGTAAGGAGGACCAACCATGCTAGCTGGGCCAGAGTGGAGCACTTTCCTGACTCGTGGAAAGTCCTGGGCAGAGAAATGAGCTGGTCACTCTATGCCCACCAGGGCCCCCACCCCTGGTCCTGTGCTAGCTGTTGCCTCCGCCTGGATCACCCTCTTCCCTTCGAGGCCTGCTCAGCCTGCTCCAGGACTCACTCAGGGGAGCCTCTTGCTCCCTCCCCTCAAGGGGCAGGGGTCCTGTGTGCACCCACATTTCCCGAGAACTTACTGCCTTCTCCCCATACACTTTGGTTCCTGGGGAGTAGAGACCATAGGTTTTAACTCGGCTCCCCCATCTAGTTAGTGCCCGCAGGCACAAGGAGGGGTCATTTACAGCTTGTTTAATAAGCATGGAGGATGGATTTGGTGTTTCTCTAACTGCAACTCCTGGTCACCCGTGGGAGATGCGGAACCATGGAGAATGTGGCACAGCTCAGTGCCAGATTTGCATGACTCACATCTATGTACCATGCGGGCGCGGGGGTAGATAGTGGGGCTGCCCCTGGAGAAGGCTCAGCCTGGGCTGTGAGCCGTCAGAGCCTAGGAAGGGTGAGGCCCAAGGGAGGAGTCCCAATGCCATAAGGGATGGCTCTGAGTCTCAAAGTATGAGGCAGACTCAAGAGGACAGGGCCACCTGTCTGTCTAAGAGGTCGAGAGCAGCCCCTGACACAGATCTCAGGAAGAGATGAGGGCAGCACAGGGAGGCAGGCAACAGCGTGCAGGGGCCTCTTCCTCTCCTTCCTGCTCTGGCTGTAGCGGAGGTCATGATGGAATGGAGCCTGCAGTCCCCACAGAGGGCCTTTGCCCCCTGTAGGGAGTAAGCATGGTCTCATGACTCCAGACCTCACTGTTGTCCCTGAACATCCTTATGGACACTGACCTTCCATCCCTGTGATAAGCACTATTCCCAGCACCCCAGGGACACTTCCAGCTGTCACCACTTAAATAGTGGCAGGGCATGGGAGTGGGGATGTGGAGACAGCAGCTGCCCCATGCACCTCCCAGGGGTGATTGCGGGCCAGGTGATGCCCATTGAGGTGGCTGCAGGGGATCATCCCCAGGCACCAAGCCAGTACTAGAGACTCTCCAACTCTCATTGGCTAAGGCCATATATTGTTAACGCGGCCTTCAGCCACACTACAGGGTAAGCCTCAGTCCAAGGGCAGGAGAAGACCAATGTCCCAGCCCAGCAGGCAGGGGGGAAGGTAGCAAATCCTCCCTCCCTTCACTGTTTGTTTCATTTAGGCCTTCAACTATTTGTTCAAGGCCCACCTACACTGGCGAGGGCAATCTGCTTTACTCAGTCCACCAATTCAAATGCTAATCTCTGCCGGGAACACCCTGGCAGACACACCCAGAAACAATGCTTCATCTGGGCACCGCATGGTCCAGTTAACTGGACACATAACATCAACCGCCACAATATTTAGTTATCCACACCTCATGCCTCATGCTTGTTGGGTTTCTTGGTGGACTAGCTGTCATGCTGAAACAGTCGGTCAGATTTTCAGGCTCATTAACAACCAAAGGACCCTCATCCATCAATCTAAACCAATGGTCAGCAAACTCATTAGTCAACAGAGCCAAATATCAACAGTACAATGATTGAAATTTCTTTTGAGAGCCGAAAACCGACTTCTGTGCATGGGCCACGAAGTTTCAATCACACTGTACGTGTGCGCCTGCACGTGGTATTTTGTGGAAGAGCCACACTCAAGGGGCCAAAGAGCCGCATGTGGCTCGCGAGCCGCAGTTTGCTGACCACTGATCTAAACTGCAGTCCCAGCACCGCACATTCCAGGCTTGCATAGTTTTAGCAGCATTGAGGGGTTAAGTCACACAGCTTGCTAGTGGGTAGCTGCATTTGAATCAGGTCCAGCTGGCTTCAGAGCCAAGCTCCCAATCACTGCCCCCTTGACTCTCAAGAGGCATGCCCAATATCAAAGTTACAACTAAAATACAGAACCGCCATCATTCAGAACCACCTGAAATCTGGCTGAATGGAAGTCCTACAACTAGAGAAGTAAAGAAGAAAGCACATTGAGACTGGTAGGAGGGGCAGAGGCACAGAACGGGCTGGCCCGACACTCACGTGTGGCACTTTTTTAACCAGGAGGATATCTTTTTTTTCCCCAATTCCTTTTTTTTTCATCTTTATTGTTCAGATTATTACAGTTGTTCCTCTTTTTCTACCCCATAGCTCCCCTCCACCTGGTCCCCACCCTACCCCATGCCCTTACCCCCCGCCCCCCCCCACTGTCCTCATCCATAGGTGTATGATTTTTGTCCAGTCTCTTCCCGCACCCCCACACCCCTTTCCCCTGGAGGATTGTATCTTGGCAGCAGTTTGAAAGGATCAAGGGACATATGGGGAGGAATTAAATTGTCTGGCATCAGGCAAGAGCTTGGGGCAGCTTTCTCTAAGACAAAAGTGGTCGCAGAGGTCATTGTTCCTATGCTGAGACCTCCACTGCCACAGAGCTGATTGGCAGGAGCTATATATGAGTCTTCATTAACCTGGCCCTCACTGTTCCACCTGGCCTGTCCTGGATCAGGCTTCAGACTTTCCTAAAATCTCACAAACAAGTTGCAGCTGGATTCAATGTGCCTCATAAATATCAAAAAGGGGCCCAAGACCTGGCAGCCTGCTTTGGTTCACAGATTGGTCTCTCCTGGGCACCTCCAAGTCCAACACAAGTAGCCATCTGCAGATAGCTCTGTAGCTCCTGCCAGATGGCCCCAGCCAGGGCACCGGCAGTGGCAGACTTTGCACCTCCCAGGAAGCCCGAGCCAGTGCACCCAGTGGACAGCTTCAGAACACACCAGATTACAACTGTATACATCCACGAGTCACACACTCAAGGGGCAGTCTCCTGCACAGCAGCTCTTCCACTGTAGTGCAGCTGGTCCTCAGAGCCAATTGGCCTGGGAGTCAATTCCTCCCAGTAATGCCAAGAGCAATTAAGACTGCCCAACTCAACAAGACTGTGCACACAGCCCACACAGGGGCACTCCTAGAGTGCCCAGCTCAGGGGACTGGGGAGACTGAGCCACTGGGCCCTACAGGACATCTACTACACAAGGCCACTCTACCAATTCCAGGAGACATAGCAGCTCTACCTAATACATAGAAATAAACACAGGGAAGCAGCCAAAATGCAGAGACAAAAAACATGTCACAAATGAAAGAACAGAAGAAATCTCCAGAAAAAGAACTAAGTGAAATGGAAGCAAGCAAGCTACTAGAGAGTTCAAAACAATGGTTATAAGGTTGCTTAAGGAACTTAATGAGAGCTTCAAGAGGCTTAGTGAGAATTTCAAGGATCTTAGTGAGAACATAAAGTCATGAAAAAGGACCAGTCAAAAATGAAGGATACACTAACTGAAATGAAGAATAATTTACACGGAATCAATAGTAGAGTAGAGTGTGCCAAGAATAAAATCAGTGATTTGAAATATGAGAAAGCAAAAAACACCCAATCAGAGAGCAAAAAGAAAAAAGAATGCAAAAATATGAACATAGTGTAAGAAACCTCTGGGACAACATCAAGTGTACCAATATTCACATCATGGGGGTCCAGAGGAGAAGAGAGAGAGCAAGATATTGAAAACTTATTTGAAGAAATAATGACAGAAAATTTACCCTACCTGATGAAAGAAATAGATTTACAAATCTGGGAACTGCTGAGAGTCCCAAACAAGAGGAACCCAATGAGGCCCACACCAAGACACATCATGATTAAAATGCCAAGGGTTAAAAACAAAGAGAGAATTTTAAAAGCAACAAGAGAAAAGCAGTTAGTTACCTACAAGAGAGCACCCATATGACTGCCAGCTGATTTCTCAACAGAAGTGAGTGGCAAGAAATATTCAAAGTGATGAATAGCAAGGACCTACAACCAAGATTACTCTACTCAGCAAAGCTATCACTTAGAATTGAAAGTCAGATAAAGAGCTTCACAAACAAGAAAAAGCTAAAGGAGATCATCACCACGAAACCAGTATTATATGAAATGTTGAAGGGTCATCAAGAAGAAGAAGGAGAAGGAGGAGGAGGAGGAGGACAAAGAGGAGGGAAAAAAGATAAAAAATATGAATAATAAAATGGCAATAAATACATATCTATCAACAATTTAATCTAAAAATCAAAGTAGCCAAAACCGGTTTGGCTCAGTGGATAGAGCGTCAGCCTGCGGACTCAAGGGTCCCAGGTTCGATTCCGGTCAAGGGCATGTACCTTGGTTGCGGGCACATCCCCAGTAGGGGGTGTGCAAGAGGCAGCTGATCGATGTTTCTCTCTCATCGATGTTTCTAACTCTCTATCCCTCTTTCTTCCTCTCTGTAAAAAAATCAATAAAATATATTAAAAATATCAAAGTAAATGAACAAGGAATCTAATGAACAAAATAAACTGATAAATAAAATAAAACCAGAAAGCATGGAAACATGAAACAGACTGACAAATCTCAGAGGGAAAAGGAGGGTTGAGGGTGGGAAGAGATTAACCAAAGAACTTATATGCATACTAGAGGCCCAGTGCATGAAACTCGTCTACTCGGGGTAGGGGGCAGGGTCCCTTAGCCCGGCCTGCGCTCTCTCACATTCCGGGAGCCCTCAGGGGATGTCCAACTGCCGGGGATATCCCCCCCGGGGAGCAGGCCTAAGCCAGCAGTAGGACCCCCTGGAGGCAGGAGACCCTGGCTTCTGGCTGAGCGGCACTCCCCCTGTGGGAGCGCACTGACCACCAAGGGACAGCTCCTGAGTTGAGCATCTGCCCCCTGGTGGTCAGTGCGCATCATAGTGACCAGTTGTTCTGCCGTTCGGTCAATTTGCATATTAGCCTTTTATTATATAGGATATGCATTACCTATGGACACAGACAATAGAGTAGTGAAGGCCTGGGAGAGGGTGGCAACCGGGTGGAGGGAGGCAATGGAGGGGAAAAAGGGGAACATCTGTAATATTCTCAACAATAAAGACTTTTTTAAAAAGAGGCATGCCCAGCTGCTGCAGTTTGCAGCTTCCCCTGACTACCTGACAACACGGTGCCAGGCAGAGCCCTGCACGGAACAGCAGCATCCCCAGGGGACTCTGACAGGCACTTCAATATGTTTATGCCTGTATTTATCTGAATGAATTTGTGGCAACTCACAATGTAACACAAACAAGAAAACTAAAAGCCATCACGGCTAGACAATGGTCGTGTGTATCTTTATGTAATTGTCACACAGGTACCTATTTGTTGGCATGTGGAGGCACATGTGTGTGTCATCCACACCCCACACACAGCTCTGCCCAGTCCTCTACCACGAACGGTGCAGGTACAGCTTCTGAACAGCTGGGAGATGACCCTCACCTCTGGACTTACTTTGCGTTTGGAAAATGCATTTAACGGGAAGGTCTAGGAACAGGAAGTGCATGCAGTGTGGGGCTTCAATGATTTCTTAAGGACATGTTGCTGAATGATTCAATCCCTCCCCGAGACACTGCCCATAAATCGATGACCCCTGTGCTTCCTCGCTCCGGGCTGATGAGCAATGGCTTTCCTGACAGGCCAGTAAATTTCTCCCAGTGCTTCTGCTAAGAAAATTTTTTTAAAGATGATGAGGAGAAAGTGCTTTATTGCAAAGCACTCTGCACCCATCCCCCAGGGGAAGGAAGGACAAGCCGGTCGGTGGCAGCACTCCCAGGATGAGCCCTTGCCGTTAAATTAAAACAAATGAAGGCGACTTCCAGCTGGTGACTCACACACAAAGGAGGCCTGAGACAGGGGACGGACGGCTGGCTGCCTTCCTGAGCTGCTTCCGGGCTCCACGAGGAGGCAGGATGGGAGCATCTCCCAGCCTCCCCGCTACCTGGACCACCCACCCTCAAATGCCACATTCACATCTGAAGGGGGTAAGGGGATCCCAGGGGGACCCGAGGGGAACCTCACTCACCTGCCTGGGGTCTAACCATCCAACACACCTAGTCAGTCTGACAACCATGCACGGCACCTTTCTGTGGGCCAGGGACAGAGCCAGCTGTGCCTGCAGGGACACCCCTACTGGGAGTCCTCCGGGATGTACCAGCAGGAAGTGCTATGCAAAGGCCTGGCCGTGGACTGCAGCAGCCAGCAAGGGCAGGCTCCTGGAGATGGGACGGTGCATGACAGGGGACTTCAGGTATCCAAGGCACGCGAGAGGAGGGCACAGGGGGCAGGAGCTGAGGAGGTGATGAGTGTGGAGTCTGTAGTATGGGAAGAGCTGGGGGGTCTTGTTCAGCACCTTGACAGGCCCCTCCCTGCCTCTGACCCTGCTTCAGGAAACCCTCCGTTGGGGGCGTGCTCTCTCCCCACCCCAGGTGACTCTCCTGGCCACCGAGGAAGGTTCCTTTCTCAGGTGTGGGTGGGCCTTGGAGAGCCTCAGGCAGGTAAGCAGCCTGTTGTGCTGCCCTCCCGTGGCTGAGTTGGGAGCTCACCCATCCTGCATGGTGGTGCTTCCTCAAGACCTTGTCCAGGTGTGGGCTTCTCCCAGCTGCTGGCCTCTGCGGCCCAAGTGGCAATAAAGAGCAATGTGGGGTCCAGGTATGGGCCTTAATTGCAGGAGACCTGCCCCCAAGACAAATCCCAGCCAGACTTGGCAGCCTCTGGGGTGGCCTCCAAAGCCAGGTTGGGGAACTGCAAGGGGACAGTCCTCTTCCGCCCACAAAAATCAGGGCCATGACTTAACTAGAAAATAATTTCTGGGGGAAAAACTAAAATAAGAAGGAATACGGGCTAGAGAGATATTTGTATTAAATATGACAGACCTACCTCTAGCTAATTTTATAATACATAAAAATTTTCCCTCAAATTTTAATGAATTCATTAAGTCTTTGGTTGATAAAGGTGCAATGAGTATGAGCAGATAGTTTATGAAATGAAACACAAAGAGCAAAAAAGGAAAAACAAAAACCTAAGACAACAACATAAGAAACCCCACAGGGAATATAGTCAACGATATTATAATAACTCTGTATGGCCAGGTGGGACTGGAGATACCAAGGAGCGCTCCGTAAAGTACATGATTCTCTAACCACTGTGCTGTAGGCCTGAAACTAGTACAAAATAATATTGAATGTAAACTGTAATTCAAAAGTTAAGTAAATTAGAGCAAACTGCTCAACCACATAGCAAAGAAATTCAGATAGAGTGATAAGGTGCAGTTTAATACCAAATTAATGTCTTAATGCCAAACCCGAGTTGGCGTGCAGGAGCAAGCCTCTGGGGCCAGGGGCTGGGGAACTGGCTGGGTCTTTCCAGCCAACCCTACTCATTAGTGCATTCAAACACTCAGACTCCTGAGCACTAACCCCACATTTGAGCGATTACCCTGTGCAGATGATTTAAAAGAAGGGAAAAAGCTACATATGCACTAGCAGGCTCACTGCAGCACTATCTTCATCATTAAAAAAAAATAGGGATAAGCTATGCCCTGGCCAGTGTGCTCAGTGGTTAGACTATCAGCCTGCTCACTGAAGGGTCACAGGTTTAATTCCTGGTCAAGGGCACTTACCTGGGTTGCAGGTTCAATCCCCAGCCCCAGTCAGGGTGTGTGCGGGAAGCGATCAATCAATGTGGCTCTCTCACATTGATGTTTCTCTCTCTCTCTCCTCCCCTCCACTCTCTTAAAAAATGAATGGAGCCCAGCTGGCATGGCTCAGTGGTTGAGCATCAACCTATGAACCAGGAGATCACGATTCGATTCCCGGTCAGGGCACATGCAGGCTCGATCCCCAGTGGGGGGCATGCAGGAAGCAGCCGATCAATGATTCTCTCATCATTGATGATTCTGTCCCTCTCTCCTTTCCTCTCTGAAATCAATAAAAATATATACTTTAAAAATAAAAAATAAAATAAAAAATTAATGGGAAAAATATGTGTGAGTGAGGATTAACTATATACTTGTGTAGCCTCAGGTGAGGGTTAACAAAAAACAACAACAATCAGGCCAATCTGAGTCCCAGCAAGGGGTAGGCTCATGCAGAGCCCGAGGCTTCTTTCTGGCACAGGGTGAGTGAGCAAAGCACAGCATCAACCCATTCACCATCGCCTCAGGCTCAGGCCAAGGCGGCCAAGGAATATGACAGCAGTGACAGCCGAGCAAGGGGCTGAGGACGGTTTCCCTCCTGTGCGCAGGCAGCTTACGCCAAATCCCAACACTTCTGTTTACTGAAAGCGTCTGTCACACAAACGCCATGATGTCACCACAGGTATGCGCTCCTTGGCACCCGCTCCTGGTGGCCATCACTGACCTTCTGTCCCCTCTCCTCCTCCCCAACTCGTATGCCTAACCCATCCTCTGCAGAGAGCCCTTTAAGGACACAGTCACCTCCCATAATTGCTTGCTCATCATCACCCCCTCGTACTCACACTGCCTCACCCAGAAGGAGGTCCCACCATCAGCCATAGTGGGCACTATACACACACAGTAAACCACAGGCTCGCGCAGTGCGGAGAGACCAGGGCTGCCCCAGAGAACCAGCCCAGGAAGGGAGACTGGAGTTGAGTATAAAACAGCACTGAGCTTCCTGGAAGCCAAGGTGAAAGGGCGGGGGGGGGGTGTATATTTTAACCCTGTTATTCCTGACAAAAAGCCATAACCATTTGCTGGGAAAGACCTCTGCTTTCCTACCCCAGCTCCGGAAGACCTGCTGCTGGGCGTTTGCTCAGACACAGTCCTGAAGACAGCCGGGCGCCAGGGTCTCCTGGTGAATCCGAGAACATTCTTCAGGCCCCACCTCGCCTCAGCCTCCTCAGAGCGCCGTGTAAAGTTCTCTGGCATGTTTCTGTGGGAATGCCAATGTAATCAAGGTGGCTCACCTCTGCACTAACCCAGGGAAAACTTGAGGAATGGAGGACAGCCTTGGCCGCCGGCTCCCTGGCACGGCCTTGCTTTTCATTCCAGGAGAGGCGTGAGCTCAAGGGAGGGATGAAACCACAGCGGCACGGTGTTCTTGGGCTTCTGGACCCAGAGGTGGGGGACGCCTGCAGTCTGAGGGCCTGGTCCTCCTGGGGTACAGAATACCTGATCACAGGTGGCCTGACGGTGCGGGAGTCTCAGGCCGACAGCAGGAGCAGGGGAGCGGCCAGGCCTCGGAGCTCTGCCCAGGACTCCCACCAGGGAGCCGGCTGGCAGGATAGGAGACACGGCTCTCCCAAAGGAGCTGGCCCTGCCCTTTACTGCACCCCTTTCCCTCCCAGCACAGCCCTGCGGAGAGGGGGCAAGGGTCCTGGAGAGACCCGGCTCCAATCCCAGCACCAGTTCTGCACTGGCTGAGTCATCGGGGAGGGGTCACCTGTGGTGGGTGCGGGACATTGAGGCGCCTCCCAGGTCAGTGCTGGGTGCAGACAGGGCTGATGATGTGTAAAGCTCCTGGCACTCAGTATGCTCTCAACATGTGGTGACAGCATTTTTTCTAATTTCCTGGGTTACAACTTGACCCACAGAGCAAGCATCCCCACCCACCTCTCACTACAGGCCAGAGGGAAGTGGGGGAAGTCACAGGTGGGACTTAAAGTGAATTGGGGGGCCCTGTGGAATTGGGGGGCCCTGTGAATTGGTTTGGCTCAGTGGATAAAGCGTCGGCCTGTGGACTGAAGAGTCCCAGGTTCGATTCTGGTCAAGGGCATGTACCTTGGTTGCAGGCACATCCCCAGTGGGGGGTGTGCAGGAGGCAGCTGATTGATGTTTCTCTCTCATCAATGTTTCTAACTCTCTAACTCTGTAAAAAAAAAAAACCCAATAAAATATATATTTTTTAAAAAGTGAATTGGAGGGTAGGTGGGTCAGCAGAGGAAATTAATGATGACGTGGCTGTGTCAGCAGCAGCATCCTCGCCATTATCCCCCCGTGTCCAAGGCCCTGCCAGTTCTCCATCCAACCAGCAGCTGCTCTGCGTGGCTGGTCAGCTGGTGACTAAAGCCGGTGAATCTGCCTGGGGACCCTGGCCCAGGGGCAGAGCCAGACCCAGAGCCCAGGCTGGAAGAAGCCCCTGAGAACAGCCGGCACCGCTGGGCACCTCCTTCCTGCCAGCTCTACTCACAGAAACCACGGGGGCCTGCCCCAGGGCGCCGGGAGCCCTGCCCGCCCCACCGAAGCCAACTCAGAAGGAACTCCATTTGCTTCACAGGCGGGCGCCTGGGACCCAAGAGCACAGGAGGCCCATCAGGCTCCTGTGCCACGCCGGCCGCTTGGATGCCCTTGGGGAGGTGGTTCTGGGGCCTCTGCCTGGGAAACCTGCTCCCCTGCAGCTTCCTCTCCTTGAACTCTAGTCCCTGCCTCACTGGGGACTAGACTCTCAGCTCAGCCCCAGACCCTGCCCGCGCCGCCTGCACCTGCCGCCGCTCACGCTCATCCCTATCTGAAGGCCCCATCCCCACGGTTTCAAACTGTGGGACACTGAGGTGCCTCTGGGGCCAGTGCGGGGTACAGACTGGGCTGGGCAGGGGGCACAGCAGCACCAAGGAGTAAGGTGTACCCTGGCCCTCCCGGAATCTACTTCCCCAAATATTTGACCGCCTCTCACCCGACTCCCACAGTCTGCTGATGGCGCACTCTGCCGTCCCGGGAGAGCCCACGGGAGTTAACCAGACCTTTGGCTCTGGTTACAGCTTTTCACCACAGTGGAGAGGATCTCTGGGCTCTCCCCAAATTTCCTGTCCTCTTAAAATTCTCAATTAACCTTGATGGGGAAATGGCTGTTTTCTGGAATGTTCTCCAAAGTGCTGACTCCTCATTGCTGAGTGTTTTGTCCAAACAAATGAAGACTCGATGACTCACTAAAATCAGAGCCAAGCACCCACTCCAAGAGGGTAGGAGGGCACCACAAGGCACACAGGTAGGGCGCCCCGAGCTGCCTCGCCCGTGGGTGCTGGCCTGGCGGGGAGGCTCTCGGAGGCCCTCCCGGCCTGGGGAGAAGCTGTGGGCCCCGCGTGGCTCCCGCCAGGCCGGCTGCCGGCCCAGCGGCTGAAGTCTTGAGGAAACTTCTGGATTGCATTAATGAGGGGGCACGGCCAAGGACATAATCCAATTTCTCTGCAGGACGTGGCTTCCAGAGGCTGCTGCTCACACGTGGCAGGATTAGGGCCACCAGGGCCACAGAGCAGAGGAGGAAATTCAGTGCAGAGACCCAGGGCGGGGGTCAAAGCAGCCGTCCCAGGAGGCTCCCGGGGCACAGGGTCCCTGAGCCCTGCTGGTTTCCTGGCCCCAGAATCAGCCTTTCCCAGCAGTCACGTGTGGAGGCAGCTGGCCTGGGCAGGCCCGGTGACCTGCATGCCTGCCCATGTCATAGACCCTCCTGGTTTTACAGGTGGGCAGGGGTGCCCCGTAAATGGCATGCTGCAGATGGGAGTGGGCCTGAGCCCGCCCTCTCATACCAGGACAGGGGGTCCTGTTGGGGAGGGCGGGGGCAGGGGAATGAGCTCCACACTCGGAGGAAGAAGGGAGCGAGCTCAGTCTCTGAGCCTCAGTGGCCAGAACTGATCTCATCTGCTTGTGAGACTGTTGTGAGGACCACAGAAACCCCTGGCACAGATCACGGGATGCGGGCCGTGGGTAAGAGCGTCAGCTCCACAGGCTGGGCCCACCGTGGCACTGCCACCTACCAGCTCGGAGACCTGGGGCTCTGCTCACCTCTTGGGTTCAGTGTCCTCAGTGGGAGGATCACAGGATTGTTTTGAAGTTTGAAGTGATGGGATGTATGTAAAGCACTAAACACAGAGCCTGCCCAGAGAAAGGGCCGGGAGATGACAGTGGCTGTTGCTAAGTTGACGGTTGTCAGAAAGACAAGACAGGGCCATTCCCACCAGAGTCCGTGGCTGGGCCAGGGTGGGGGTGATCTCGAAGTCTGCTCCCTTTGCTTTGTAGTCCAGCACCGCCCCCCCCCCCCCTCATACAACTCCTGCTAACCCAACCACAGGAGACTGAGGGACACACCCAAGGCCAGTGTGCCACCATGATGTCTCCGGCCTTCTTCTCTAAGAGTTATAAATAAAGCTAACTTTATTTTCCTATGTCCTGCCTATGGACAGAGAATTTTATGAGGGTTTCTCAACACAGGTTTGTCAAACAAACACACAAGTGCAGGGACAAAGGAGCACACCAGAGAGATGACACAAAGTGGCTCATCTCCTGTGGGCCTCCATCCCTCCAGCACTCCCAGCCCCTGAGGACCTCCATCCCTCCAGCACTCCCACCCCTGTGGGCCCCCATCCCTCCAGCACTCCCACCCCTGTGAGCCTCCATCCCTCCAGCACTCCCAGCCCCTGAGGGCCTCCATCCCTCCAGCACTCCCAGCCCCCATGGGCCTCCATCCCTCCAGCACTCCCACCCCTGTGGGCCTCCATCCCTCCAGCACTCCCAGCCCCTGTGGGCCTCCAACCCTCCAGCCCTCCCAGCCCCTGAGGGCCTCCATCCCTCCAGCACTCCCAGCCCCTGAGGGTTTCCATCCCTCCAGCACTCCCAGCCCCTGAGGGCCTCCATCCCTCCAGCATTCCCAGCCCCCGAGGGCCTCCATCCCTACTGCACTCCCAGCCCCCGAGGGCCTCCATCCCTCCAGCACTCCCAGCCCCCATGGGCCTCCAGCCCTCCAGCCCTCCCAGCCCCTGAGGGCCTCCATCCCTCCAGCACTCCCAGCCCCTGTGGGCCTCCATCCCTCCAGCACTCCCACCCCTGAGGGCCTCCATCCCTCCAGCACTCCCAGGCCCTGTCCTACCCGACATAGCCTTGTCACCTGAGCCAGCCTTGTCCTGACTTTCCCACTTTCACACCTCTTCTCCCTCCTGGACTGGTTCAGGCCCTGGGACTTGCCCGCAGCTTTCTGCGTTCTGCTCTCGCACCTGGAGCCCTGCACCTCCGGATGTGTGTGGACCTCACCCACCCCAGTGTGGAAAGGCATTGGCTGCTCACTTGTACCCGCAGGAGCCTGAGCAGGACCCAGCTCTGTCATGCAGCCTCTCTGTGTCTCCATCTCCTTGTCTGTCCGATGAGGTTCACCTCAACCCGGACTCAAGGGGAGCCTGGCTTAGCACAGAACACAGCAACTGCTGCTGTCACAGGAGGGCCTGGCATCCTCTAAGCACCCAGCAAATGCTTGGCGACCGAGAAGAGCATCGCTTCTTCTATGAGGAAAGGAAGGAGAGAGGATGGGGCAGCTGGATGGTTTCTGAGCGTTGCCTTGAAGGGTCGGGCAAGCGGGCAGGGGAGGGTGGAACTGAAACTGCAGAGACAAGGTGGCATTGGGGCACCTGTGTGCATGTGTGTGTGCATGTGCCTGTGTGTATGTGTGTGTGTGTGTGTGTGTGTGCACGCGCGCGCGCGCGTGCGTGCGCTGGGACAGGCTCTGAGTGCACTGTGAGGGTCAGACAATAAGATCTCTCTAGGACTCCACCCCAAACCAGTCAGTACAAGGCGACTGCCAAACCAGCACTTCTGGCTCCTTTACTGTGGGCCAGGCCTCAGCCAGGCTCTGTGGAGACTCTGAAGGCAAGGTGTGCTTTGCGGTCCACTCTCCCAGAGCTGGGAGAGCTGTCAGCTCCGGTACCTCAGGGGAGCCAGGGGCTGATGGCCGATGAAGTCCCCAAACCCCCTGAATGGGCCCAAAGAGGCTTTTGGTGGCACCTCTGTTAAACTGGGAAGGGAAGTGCATGCAGGAAGAAGGGCTGGGCTGGGGGCAAACCAGAGAGGAGGAGGATGGAAATGGTGATGCCCTTGGTCTTGTTACTTAACCTCTGTAAGCTCCAGTGCCTCATCAGTAAATGGGGAGACACCACGCCTCCACTTCTAGTAGGAGGGCTGCGAGGAAATTCCAGTAAAGAGCCTGAAATGGGGCGTGGTGCATCCGTACTGGCAGGGATGGTGAGGATGGTGAGGAAGGTGAGGTGGAGAGGCCAATGCAGCCAGAGCCTGGTCCACTGGGGATGTCCGTGTCAGCCGGCCACAGGGAGGCTCCCTGGCAGGACCCTCATGACATGAAGAGCAGAATGCTGAGGCCAGCCAGAACGTCCAGCCACCGGGCAGGTTCCACCAACGGTAACACCAGGACTAAGTGGCATCAGCAGGAAAGCAGAGCCAAGTATTAAAATTAAGTCCAGGTGACTTAGAAGAGTGATTTCCATGGATGCAATGATAGGAAAGTACGCAGGCCTGGAAAAAGGCGTGAAGGGTCTAAGCAGGTTCAAGTAGGTCCAAGGCCATGGTCTGGCGAGTCGGGGCTTGTCTCCTTCCCAAACTTGTGGCAGCAGGTGCTGCTGGTGCCCAGGTTGGTCTCCATGGACCTGTGACTTCAGATTGTGTCTGACCTCAGCGTTTCTCCTTCCTTCGGGGCATTTGCTGGAGAAGCCCCGTACCCCCGCCCTCCATCATCGGGATGTTCCCTGGGGTCCTCTGAAGCCCACGGGGAGTGCCTCCCGCCCTGGCCCCGGGCCTCTGCTCAGCCCTGCTGCTTCACCGCCTGTAACACTGCTGAGCGGTGCACGGCTGCGCTGTTGTCATACCTGCGCCGCATCACAGCTGAAGGGTTTTGTACTGTTTCCTTCTTCACTGCACCCCAAATTGGGGATTCCTGTTGCTGTTGATTTGGTGCCAAGGAGCACTGGGTGACAGCGCCAAATGCCTGGTGTCAAATGTCTTCTGGGCATTTCCCCTTAACTCCTCAGCGCCACTCCGGGGAGCCTATAATGCACACATGTGAGCACACACAAGCACACACACACATGTACATGCAAACACACATGTGCACACATAGTTATGCTTTCAAAAACCTATTTTATGTAGACGAACCTCAGGCTCAAAAATACGTCCAAGTCACACAACTACAGAGTGGCAGAACTCAGATCTCTCATACTTGAGCTCTCCTCTGGGCGTTCTTTAATAACAAATTTACAAAAACACAGGGTTCCAAATATTGGGGCAATAAAATGAGACAATAAAGGCCCGTTATGCAGTCAGCCTAGTGCCTGGGAGCTTAAGCGCTGAATTTTAGCTGTAACTACGGGGATTAGCAATACCTCTTCCTATTGTCAGCCTTTGGCCGGATGGAGTGGGGTCGGCCCCTCCCTCCCAATCGGGCTGAGGAGCCCCGCCCTCCTGCGGTCCCTCCTCATCTGCTTGTCTGCGGCGCCCCCTGCCGACCGGGGCGGAGCCGAGCTCAGCGGCGCTCGCCCCAAGTCTGACCACCAAGCCTGCGGAGCGCCCCTCCTCCTCCATCCCCCCAGCATCGCGGAGGAAGCCTCCCACTGCTGGGAGCTGGGGCTGTCCCCTGTCTGAACACACGGACGCGCACATTTACACGCACACGTGCACGCACACGCTCCCTCTCACCTGGTGGGCCAGCTGGGCTTGCACCCGGCACCGCTTACTATCAACAAAGGCGCAGCATCCGAGCGGGATGACCCCGTTTGTTTACATCGTAAACGGGGAAACTGGCCCAGAAAGAAGACGCCCTGTGTCCAGTCTCGCAGCGTTTGGTGGCAGGGCACCAGGCCGCGTGTTAGGACGTGAGGAACTTGACATTGAGGTCAGTTCCGCGACCCGGGAAGCCAGGCCCAGCCGGCTGGCTGCGGGCTGTGCACGGCAGAGATCTGGGAAGGTGCCTGCGGTCTCGGCCAGGCACAACTGAGGACCTTGTCCAGGACTTGAGCGTTCAGTGGGGGGAAGCCGGCCTCTCAGAGGCTGTATTGTGTTAGGAGAGCGGAGGACACCTGTGCGGAGCCCGCGGGGAAGGAGAACGCCAGCGGCCAGGGGCGGAGGCCCCTCTGGAGCTGAGTTTGGAAAACAAGGTGAGGAGACGGGACTCACCAGGTGGGAGCCAGCTGACCAACAAGATCTATCAGGAAGCAGAGAAGAGAGTATTGTCTCGGTTCCAAAAACTAACAGTTGGATTTCCCCCTTCTCTCCCACCCAGGGGAATGCAGCTCAGCATGCAACTACCACCAGCTGCTCACGGGGCTCCGCGACAGGGAGCGCTTACCTGGCAAGGCGCAGCGAGAGCTAATGGAAACGTATCAGTCCTGGACAGCAGATACCCGGTTTCGCCCCACGCCTCCACCCCTTCAGCCTCAGCACAAAAACAACACCTTGGATATGTTCAAAGATCCATTAACTCCAAAACTGAACAAATGAAGCTTTAAAAAGCAGGAGTACCGATTGTAATATCTGTTTTTACAGGAAGATCTGAACCGGTACCCAACAGAGGACATATGTTCTCATCCAGCTCATTTGGAGCATTTGGAAACACTGACACTGTGCTGGATAAGCAAGGATACCTGAACACCTCGCACCAATCATATTCTTATCAGGTTGCAATAAAACTAGAGACAGTTAGAAAACGATATTAAAAATGCATTTTGGCCCTGGCCGGTGGCTCCGTTAATTAGAATGTCCAGTGCACCCAAAGTTTATGAGCTTGATTCCCAGTCAGGCCACATACCTAGGTTGCAGGTTTGATCCCTGGCTGTGGGGCATACAGGAGGCAATTGATGTTTCTCTCTCATATTGATGTTTCTCTCTTTCTCTCTCTCTCTCTCTCTCTCTCTCTCTCTCTCTCTCTCTCTCTCTCTCTCTCTCTCTCAAATCAATAAAAACATATCCTTGGGTGAGGATTTTTTAAAATGCATTTTGGAAGCAAAATTAATTTCTACAATGAAATTTATAAAATGTTTGAAACTCAATGGTAAAGGTGTTTATATAAAAACTAGAGGCCCGGTACACGAAATTCGTGCACGGGGGGCGAGGGGTGTCCCTCAGCCCAGCCTGCACCCTCTCCAATCTGGGACCCCTCAAGGGATGTCCAAATGCCCGGATCGGGCCTAAACGGGCATTTGGACATCCCTCTCACAATCCAGGACTGCTGGCTCCCAACTGCTTGCCTGCCTGCCTTCCTGATTGCTCCTAACTGCTTCTGCCTGCCAGTCTGATCACCCCCTAACCACTCCCCTGCCAGCCTGATTGATGCCTAACTGCTCCCCTGCCAGCCTGTTTGCCCCTAACTGCCCTCCCCTGCAGGCCTGGTTGCCCCCTAACTGCTCTCCCCTGCAGGCCTGGGTCCCTCCCAATTGCCCTTCCCTGCAGGCCCGGTCACCCCAACTTCCCTCCTCTGCCGGCTTGGTCACCTCTAACTGCCCTCCCCTGCAGGCTTGATTGCCCCCAACTGCCCTCCCTTGCAGGCCTGGTCCCTCCCAACTTCCCTCCTCTGCTGGCCATCTTATGGTGGCCATCTTGTGTCCACATGGGGGCAACCATCTTGTGTGTTGGAGTGATGGTCAATTTGCATATTATTCTCTTATTAGATAGGATAAGATAGGATAGAGGCCTGGTGCATGGGTGGGGGCAAGCTGGTTTGCCCTGAAGGGTGTCCCAGATCAGGGTGGGGGTTCCCTTGGGGCGTGGGGTGGCCTAGGAGAGGAGTCTGTGGTGGTTTGCAGGCTGGCCACGCCCCCCAGCGACCCAAGAGGAGGCCCTGGTATCTGGGATTTATTTATCTTCTATAACTGAAACTTTGTAGCCTTCAGTGGAGCTAAGCCTCCTGCTCACTTCGTGGTGGCAGCCATTTCTGTTGGGATTTATTTATCTTCTATAATGGAAACTTTGTAGCCTGGAGTGGAGGCCTGGGCCGGCCAGGGCAGGTGGAAAGCTTGGCTTCCTCCATCTCCGGGGGCAACTCAAGCCTCCTGCTCTCTCCAGCTCTGTGGCTGCCACCAGTTTTGTTGGGATTTATTTATCTTCTATCATTGAAACTTTGTAGCCTGGAGTGGAGGCCTGGGGCGGCCAGGATGTGTGGAAAGCTTGGCTTCCTCCATTGCCGGGGAAACCCAAGCCTCCCTCCTTGCTCTCTATGGCCGCAGCCATCTTGATTGGGTTTATTTGCATATTCGCTCCTGATTGGCTGGTGGGCATGGCTTGTGGGTGTAGCGGAGGTATGGTCAATTTGCATATTACTCTTTTATTAGATAGGACTAGAGGCCGGCAATCAGGGCCAATGGGGCCATCTCACCCAGACCTGATGGGGGCCGATGGGGGCCCGGGAGGGCTCCAGGGCATGTCTGGCCAGTCTCGCTCAGTCCCAATTGGCCAGACCCCAGAAGCAAGCTAACCTACCGGTCGGAGCATCTGTCCCCTGGTGGTCAGTGCATGTCATAGCGACTGGTGAAACAGTCGAAAGAAAGGTCAAATGAACGATCCGACACTTAGCATATTACACTTTTATTATATAGGGTGATGGAGTCTCGCCCTAGCTGGTTTGGCTCAGTGGGTAGAGTGTCAGCCTGCAGACTGAAGGGTCCCAGGGTTCCATTCTGGTCAAGGGCACATGCCTGGGTTGTGGGCTTGGTCCCCAGTAGGGGGCATGCAGGAGGCAGCCTATCAATGATTCTTTCTCATCATTTATGTTTCTCTTTCTATCCCTCTCCCTTTCCTCTCTGAAATCAATACAAATATATATTTTTTAAATTTTTATTAAAAATGATGGAGTTCAGCAAAATTAGTATTTAAAAGGAAATTTATATTCTCAAATGGACTTGTAATAAACAAGATGAAAGGGGCAAAGGAGAAAGCTAATGGCAACTTGGGTTAAAGAGAAAATAACACTAAAGTAAAAACTCTTTAGAAACCAACTACAATAAAAGCATGACCTATGAAAACCAATGAGATATGTCCAATAAGTATTCAGGGGAAACTCTATAGCCCTGAGTATATAAGCTTATACTTAAATATATGAAAGATATAACCAAGCAAATAACACAAAAAACTCTTTTGAAAAAGAATAAATAAGACACAAACTAATTTAATTTTTAAAACAACTATAATAAAAATAGGCTTGATAAATAAAGCCCAAAACCTATTCTTTGAAAACACCATTAAAATAAACAAACCTGCCTGGCCGCGGTGGCTCAGTGGTGGAGCATTGATCTATGAACCAGGAGGTCACAGTTTGATTCCTGGTCAGAGCACATGCCCTAGTTGTAGGCTTAGCTCCCAGTAGGGGGCGTGCAGGAGGCAGCCAACCAATGGTTCTCTCTCATCATTGATGTTTCTATCTCTCCCTCTCCCTTCCTCTCTGAAATCAATAAAAAAAAATATATATATATATTTTAAAAAGCAAACCTCTAGGGGTCAAGCAAAAGGAAAAAAAAGAAAGGTACAAATTTGAAAACTGAGGTTAAAAAAAGTGACATGACTACAGCTATAAAGCAGATGTTTTAAACCACGAGAAGATAGGTACAGCTTCATTCTGGCCGATTTGTTTTATCTGGATGAAATGAAAGATTTTCTTGGAATATGTATGCCACGGAAATGGCTTACCAGGAGGGAGAAAAGAACAATAAACATAGAAAAAAACTAAATAAGTAACAAAGTGTCAACGTGGGTCCATCTGCCTTCAGAGGCGGGATTTCTGCAGGATGTTACCAAGTCACAGGAGGAAGTGGACACTCTCAGGTCTTCCTACAAGACCAGCAAGCTGAACAAGGATGTGCCACACACGCACACACTGCAATGATATAGAAAGATCTCCCAAGACACTCGTAATAGCCAAAGACAGTTTCCAAATAAAACAATCCTGTTAGTGTTTGTTTTTAAAGACCCTAAATGGAGGAGAATAACGGTGTGTGACTGACTGTAAGTGCCTACTAGAAGGAGATCGATCGGAAAGATACACATGAGACAGACCAGCACCATTAGCAATGGAGGTGAGAGGAAGGGGAGAGGTTTAGGGGAGAGTTAACGAGGAAAGTTATCTTTACACTATCCCTATCTTGCTGGGATGTTTAAAAACTAAATGTATTCATTTGCTACTTCAAAAATATTAAATTAAACTACAGGTAAACCAATCAATAAAAGTAAGTAAGTATAACTGATAATAGTGATAATATTAATTTGAAAAGAGAAGCAACACTTTAATAATTGCTAATTAAATATTTTTAAGCTAAAGAATAAAAATTTAGAACACGGAAAGAGCTTTTACAATAAGAGGATATTTAAAATAGAAGGTCGTTTTTGTAATTAAAGAGGTAGGAATGACTCAACCAAACCTAAAACCATAAAGGAAAATACAAAATTTTATTATATGAACACTTAAAACCACTGTACAAAGAAAGGCATTGTGGACTTGTCAAAGGACAAGAGTCATAGTAGAGAAAATATTTATAGGTTTATAAACAGCCACAACATTCATATCCGGAATATGAGGATCTTTTACAAAATCAATATGGTATGAAACCCAATAGAAAAATGAACAAAGGATATGCACAAATCACAAGAGATAGAAGGGTGGCTAATAAACACTTGAAAATGTACTAACGCCCTCCAGTTATCTAATAAAAATGCAAATTTAAACAATAATGAGATATTTCTTGTGCCTATCAGACGGGCAAAAATTAAAACCATGAGCACATTCACCACTGGCAGGAACTGGGAAAATTCTGGTCTTTTTCAGATATTTTCTCTTATCTACTGATCTCTTCCTCTCCTTCCAGCACTCACGTAAATGTGAACGCTTCTCCTCATCTCTGTCCCCCTTTAACCCTCCAGCTCATTGGCCCCTTCCTCACCTCTTCTATAAGAACCCTCAACCTGATCTCCATTCATTCACTTGTTCTTCTGCTCCATCATTTTGGCACTATATTGTTCATATCCAATATCCCCTGCTGGTTCTTCTTCATAACTGCCTGTCTAGCCTCATATTTGCAATATCCTCCTGAGGATAGTTATTATTCACAAATACTTTTCTGTCTATTTATCTGCTTCCTCTGGTATTCAGTTTGTGGTCTTTCTCGGAGTTTACTTTTCTTGTGTCTCAGTTTTTCCCTATGGCCACTCACTTTCCCTGGGCAAGGTCAACTACCTTGGTTAGTCTAGTACTAGAGGCCTGGTGCACGACATTCGTGCACTGGGGGAGGGGGGGTCCCTCAGCCCAGCCTGCGCCCTCTCGCAGTCTGGGACCCCTTGGGGGATGTCTGCCTGCCGGCTTAGGCCTGCTCCCCGAGGGGTCCTTAGCACTGCTGCAGAGGGGGGAGAGGCTCCCGCCACCGCCGCTGTCCTCACCAGCCGTGTGCCTGGCTTCTGGATGAGTGGCCCTCCCCCTGTGGGAGCACACTGACCACCAGGGGGAAGCTCCCGTGTTGAGCGTCTGCCCCCTGGTGGTCAGTGCACGTCATAGTACCATTCGTTCCACCGTTTGGTCGATTTGCATATTAGCCTTTTATTATATAGGATACTTGGGAGGAGGGACAGAAAGCTGTATCCCCAGGCAATATCTTTCATATAAGTTTAGGGAGGTCAGAGTATAGGGTGAGATAACATGGTTCAAGCATTCTTTTTTGCTCATCCTTGCTGGCCTATTCTGCCCCTCAGGGAACTTCCCTGTCCTTTTAGCCTAAGAAGAGTAAACTCACGAGAGCAGTGCTGGGCAGGCAGTCACCCCAGGGCGGTGCAGGTAGGAGAGGAGTTGCTCTAGCCTGACCCTGAGTGGGCTGAGTAGCCACTTCCACTCCGAAATGTGCCTCACCTCCTGTCCTGACCACCCTGGGCTGTGCCTCTCCAGGGACTTCTCATGGATTTTCATCTTAGTTTCTGTGTTTTCATCTTATTAGGAACCAAAAGCAAAATTTAAAAACAAAAATCTTACGTTAGATGTTTTCGCTGGGTGAATAAAATGGATGCATGCAGACATTGCTGTAGGAATATACATCGTCATGCCCTCCTCGGGGGACAGACATAGTGGCAACACAGGCCAAATACTTGAAAAATTGCCTGGGCATTCCATGCGAGGATGGTGTACACTCACCTGTAGACTCCTTCCCGCTGAGTGTGACTACGTGCACTGAAAACATCCTACCAGACAAGCCCAGCAGGACTCTGTAAGGTGGACAGAGCATGGCAGACTGCCCGGGAAGGACAGACGTGAGGAGTGACCCTGCACTGAGCTCCTGGGTTTTCTTCTCCCATTGTCTCAGTCCATTTCATCTGCTAAAACAGGAACACCATAAACTGGGTGACTTAAACAACCAAAATTTCTCTCTTACAGTTCTGGAGGCTGGAAAGTCTAAGGTCAAGGCACTGGCAGAAGGGGGCGGGGAGAGAAGGGAAAGACTAGGCAAAGAGTTCTTAAATTTGACATCAAAAGTATACCCACATGTGAAAAAATTGATAAATTGGACTACATTAAATTTCAAATTATTTTGTTCTGCAAAAGATCCTGTTAAGATGACAAAAAGACAAATTACAGACTGGAATAAAATATTTGCAAATCACAAATCTAACAAAGAACTTGTGACTAGAATATATAAAGAATTATCAAAACTTCACATTAAATAAACAGAATGGGAAATATACAAAAGATATGAAGAATATGAAGAGATACATGACCAACGAGGATATACAGATGGCAAAAAAGCACGTGAAAGCCTGGTCGACACCATTAGCCATGAGGGAAGTGCAAATTAAAACCACAATGAGATATGACTACACATCTATTAAAATTGTTTTTAAAAAGTGGTCATACCAAATGCTGGTGAGGATGCAGAGAACTAGAGCTCCATATGTTGCTGGTGGGAGTGTGAAATGTACAGTCACTCTGGAAAGTAGCTTGGCAGTTTCTTTTAAAACTATAAATGGATTTACCATATGACCCAGAAAATGCAATCTCGGGTTTCTATACTGGAGAAGTGAAAACTTATTTTTACACAGAATATTTCACATGAATATTCATAACAGCTTTATTTATAATACCCCCAAATGGGAAACTACTCAAATGCCCTTCAATGGTGAGTGGTTAAACAAGCTGTGGTACATTCATATTATGGAATACTATCCAGTATATAAAGAACAAACTATTGATACATGCAACAATTTGGATAACTCAAGAAATTATGCCAAGTGAAATAAGCCAATTTAAAAAGGATATGTATTACTAGTATATGATTCTGCCTCTATGAAGTTGTAAAGTAACATAATTACAGAGATGGAAAACTAATAGTTGCTAGAGATTAGTGCCAGGGTAAGAGGTGTGTAGCTATGAAGTGGTTACATGACCCTGTAGCTGGTTTGGCTTAGTGGACAGAGCATCGGCCTGTGGACTGAAGGGTCCGGGGTTCGATTCCAGTCAAGGGCACATGTGCAGGTTGTGAGCTAGATCATCCCCAGTAGGGATGTGCAGGAGGCAGCCAATCAATGATTATAATCATTGATGTTTCTATCTCTTTCTCCCTCTTCCTTCCTCTCTGAAATCAATAAAAATATAATTTTAAAAAAACTTAAAAAAAAAAAAAAAGTGGTAGCATGGGTAAGCCTTTTGGTGATGCTATAGTTATGTTCCATTACTGTGGTGGTAGGTACACAAAGCTACACATGACAATATTGCACAGAACAATACACACACACACACAAATGTGTACATGAATAACTTGTGAAATCTGAGTAAGTTGTTGTTGAGGCAAGGTTGATTTCCTAATTTTGATATAATACATAGTTATGTCAGATGTTAGCATTGGAGAAAGCTGGGGAATGCACAAGAAACCTCCCTGGACCTTTTTTGTCAAAATTCCTGTGAATCTATAATTATCTTACCTAATAATAGACAAACATGTAAATTGACCATACCTCCGCTACGCCACCAGCCAATCAGGAGTGATATGCAAATTAACCCAACAAAGATGGTGGTTAATTTGCATACACAGGTGCCGAGTGACAGGACGCCCCACCCCTGGTCTCTCAGGGCCTCTGGGCAGCATGGGAAGGCGGGGCCAGAGAGGAAAGAGGTGGCTCCCGGAGCGGAAAGAGGCGGCTCTGGGGCCTGAGCGGAAAGGAGCTGGGCCGGAGTGGAAAGGCAGTGCCAGCAGCCAGGGAAAGGAAAGCCCATTCTAGCACGAATCTTCATGCATTGGGCTTCTAGTTTAAAAATAAAATGCACTTTAAAAAATGACCTCAGGACCTCACTTGTAGTTTATTTTAATGAAAGAAATGGGGGTGGGTTTCAATTTAGGGGGAAATGAAGTAAGCACATTTCACGCTGTTTCCTATTGAAATGCAACTGAAATCTAGATAGAATGAATGGAGAAGGAATTCGAGGTGTTTTAAAATCAAGTGACAGCAGGAGAATTGTGAAAGGAGACAATAATTCAAAGTTAAACTGAGTGGGTGCTGAGTTTTACCATTTCCTTTCCCCATGGTCTCACAGCCTATCCTCAGGCAGCTTTAACCATGGAGGTGGGCATCGGTGGGAACAGAGAGCCCAGGAAAGCCTTCCTTTCAGGATGAGGAGCAGAAAAGTGTTTCCAAACACCCAGAGAGACCAAGGGATTGTCCTCCCAGCCCCCCTTTTCCTTATTCTATATTTTCATGCCTTAGTCCCCTGCTTCCACAAGCACTGCCTTTTCTGATAAGGAGAGCTGGGATCCAAGTAGGGTGGGCTTTTTTTAACTATTGTTTTTACTCTCTCAGTTCTTTTACTGCCTTGACCCTGGAAGTGGGCATAGTCTTGATACGGAGTGGGATAAACAAAGCCCCAGTTTCTCGGGTTCAGGGCTATAAAGGAGAGCACCAGGGACTGGAAAGAATCAGGGAAATAAAAGAGTGGGAAGATTTCAGGACACTGAATCCAAAATGTTGTCTATGACCTCCTGGGCTCCCTCCTGAGATGTGCTTGTGTAGATCCAACCCTAAATAGCATATCTTTTATCCTGGACCTGAGACAGATCAATGTCCAGGTCCCACACAGACCACTGGGTAGCACACACGGGGGAATGACCCAATTAATAGTGCCAGGGCACTGTAGATGGAACTTTGTGACCACAACCCATAAAAGGCTGGTTGCGACTTGCAGCTAAACAGTGATTACAGGGATATGTATAACATTAAATACTTACATTAGAAAAGAAAAAAAATCTCAAATTATTCATCTAAGCTTCAACTTTAAGCAATTAGAAAAAGAAGAGCAGAATAAAAGCACGGAATGCACAAAAATAGAGGCATAAAGAGGCATGAAATAGAAAACAGAAATCAATAAAATTACTAAACCTTCAGCAAAACTGACAAAGAACAAAAGTAGAGAAGACATAAATTACCAATATCAACAATGAAAGAGGTGATAGCACTCAAGACCCCAAAGATAATAAACAGATTGTAAGGGAATCCTAAAATTAATTATATGCCCCTAAAATTGACAACCTATCAATTCCTATCAAAACTTATCAAAATTTACTCAAGATAAAATAATCTGATAGTCCCAGAGAGCTGATGAGGTGAAAGCTACACTCACCTCCTCCGGGCCCCAAACCAGATGTACAGCTAAATTATAGAGCCATCAACCTGAATAACCAACAGAAGGCTAATTGAACTGAAATATTATAACCAAGGATTTACAGAAGCAGCCACATAGACTGGTAAGAAGGGTGGACCTGGGAAGGGCTGGCCCCAAGTGTGGCAGCTGAGAAGCCGGAGGGATATGATAGATTCAAAATTCCCTTTCCTGGGATTCCCAACCCAGAGCAATACAGATGGATAGAGGAGCCCGCATAGCGTCTGGTGTTGAAAATCAGTGATGATTCAGTTCATCTAGGTCTCCTAGATGCCACCTTCCTAGGGACGAGCATTCCCATTGTTACAGCACCAGCCTGGGTGTGCACTGCTAGGTCCCCAACTGCTGGTGACACATACTTGGGTCCTATATGGGTGTCGGCTGGCTGTACCCAGCAGTGACTTTTGGGGCCCTCTTTTTCCAGGGAGTTTCTTAGCAGACTCAGAAAATGACTAAATTGTGCTTTGGAAAGGCACAGATGGCGCTCCTCCCCTGACCTTTGAATCGTGTGGCCAGCCCTGTCTTGCTGAATTCAGCCACACACTGGGACCAGAGTGCTGTGCAGAGCTGGGACTTTCTGAGTGTGTCTCCTGGGGAAGCTTTTGTCTAGGAACCAGATGAGCATTGCTACTGCACAGGGTGCGCGGGCACTAACTTCCCTGCAATCCCAGCCTGCGCTACCCTAGGAAGGGGAAGAAGTGCCCGCCCCCTCCTACAGGCTTGCAGGCACCATCCCCAATAAACTGTTTGGATCAGCTCTGCCAGGCACCAATACCCATGCCCTCTGGGCTCAATTCTGCGAAGGGAAAGGAGAGCAAGTCCCTTGAGGCTATTGTCTAGGATGGCGATGATGCACTTAGACATATTTTGCTGGCTGGGCCAGCATTACCCCAGTGGGAGGCTCTTTTGATCTGTCCCCTGAGCCCATTGGCTGTGTGTGGCTGAGCTTGCTCCTGTAGTGGGTACAGCTGGATGCACCCAACCTAAACCTGCAGTGTGCTCCTCCTGGGGAAGCTAGAGTTGGAGACACTGACAGAGACTGAGAAGTATGGCCCTGGAGTAGGGGCCACTTTCCCCTCCTTAAATGCCTGACTGCATGACCTCCCAAGTAGACCCACTAACCCTACCCACCCAACCTCGTTTGATCTACCCTACTGAGCTCACAACCTGTGGAAGGGTCTGTAGGTCATGGCCAGCCTGGGCCCACCCTACAGTCTTTCTTTAGAAGGTCTGGAGGAAGACCAGGCAATCTCAGGGGAGGTGGAGTAGCTAGCTGACAGGTGGAAGCAGACCTCAGAGAGCCTCAGTCCTTCCACAGATCTGCCCCCAGCTCTAAGCTGGAGGAAGCTGATGCTTATACACAGATTGGCCCCTCCCACACACACCTTGGCCCAATATACACAGCCACAAACAGCATGGTAGCTCCAGTTAGCCCAAGGCCTATTATACACAATGTGTGACATCAACCTAACCTGAACCCCACCCAAGTGGACACAAAACTAACACAACCAGTGGTGGGATTCAGACCACACCAGAGCTCAACTCAACTAGTTGAACAAGTGGCACATCCAAAAGAGGATTCCAGACCCTGCTGAGAACTAAACCTCGGAGGCAGCATCTCATGCACAGTGATCGAGGTTTACCCTTATAGCAACCAGCATGAAGGGTTAATTTTGCCCACAAAAAGACCAACAGCATTCAAGATACAACTACAAAAAAGGATATACATAACCCACAATAGTCCTGGAGCACCAAGCTCACATTATCTGGAAGATTGTGCCATGGAGCGCAACGAGACACCTACATCGTATAGCCATTATAACAAGTTTGGAAGTCAGAGCAGATCTACCTAATACAGAGACAAAATGGAGAGACAAAGAAATATGCCCCAAATGAAAGAACAAGAGAAATCTCCAGAAAAAGAATTAAGTGGAAAGTAACTAAAATATCAGATGCAGAGTTTAAAAGAATGGTTATAAGAATGACCAAGATCCTTAGAGGAAGATGGATGACTTCAGTGAAAACTTTAAAAAAAGATAGTAAGCATGAAATAGGACATAGAAACCATAAAAAAGAACCAGTTCAAATGAAGAATATAATATCTGAAATAAAGACTATACTAGAAGGAATCACCAGCAGGCGAAGGACTGAATCAGTGATTTAGAGGACAAGATAACAGTAAGTACCTGAGCAAAGCATCAAAAAGAGAAAATAATTTTTTAAAAAATGAGAAAAGTCTAAAGGACCTCTCGGACATCAAGCATACAACATCCGCATCATAGGTATACCAGAAAAAGAAGAAAGTGAGCAAGGGATCAAAAACTCAAGAAATAATGACTGCAAATTTCCCCAACCTAGCAAGGGAAGAAGTCAGAAAAGTTAAAAAAAACCCACAGAGTCCCAAACAAGATTATCCTAAAGAGGCATACACTAAGACACATCATAATTAAAATGTCAAAGATTATAAGACAAAGAGATTCTTAAAAGCAGCAAGAAAGCAATTAGTTACCTACAAAGGAGCTCCCATAAGGCTGTCAGCTGATTTCTCAACAGAAGGGATTGGCATGAAATATTTAGTGGTAAAAATCAAAGACCTACAACAAAGACTACTCTATCCAGTAAAACTATCATTTAAAATTGAAGGTGACATAAGAGCTCCCTCCACCCAAAAAAAGCTAACGGAGTTCATTACCAGTATTGCAAGAAATGTTAAAGGGCCTGTTTTAAGAAGAAATAGAGAGAAACATAGGTATAAAGAATAAAATGGCAATAAGTACCTTTCAATAATAACCTTAATTATAAATAGATCAAATGCTCCAATCAAAAGACATAGGGTAGCTGAATGGTAAGAAAGCAAGACCCATATATATGCTATCTACAAGAGACCCACCTCAGAATGAAAGATACACAGACTGAAAGTGAAGGGATGGGAAAAAAATATTCCATGCAAATAGAAACAAAAAAAAAAAAAAAAAGTTGGTGTAGCAATGCTGACAAAACAGACTTCAAAACAAAGGTCATAACAAGAGACAAAGTAAGATCACTACATAATAGTAACAGGATTGATCCAACAAATATGTGCACCCAACATAGGAGCACCTAAATACAGAAAGAAAATTTTGTTGGAAATTAAGGAAAAGATCAACAGTAATATAGTCATGATAGGAGATTTTAACACCCCACTGTCATCAAAGCACAGAACTTCCAAACAAAAAATCAACAAGGCAACAGCGACCTTAAATAACACTCTGAATTGGATCGATTTAATTGATATTCATAGAACATTTCATCCCAAAGCAGAATATACATTACTCTCAAGTGCACATGGAACATTCTCAAAGATAGACGACATGCTAGGATACAAAGTAAGTATTAAATTCAAGAATACTGAAATCATATCAAGCATCTTCACGGATCACATGGCATAAATATAGAAATCTACTACAGATGATTGAGGTCCTCAGAGTTTTCTTTGTGTGGGTTGTAGCTATCAATTTTTACTATATAAGAAATTAGAGCTAAGAAAAATTTAATAATGTTTTAAAAAAACAAAAATAGTTTATTATATGATAACATAAACAGCATATTCTTGTAAAAAATATTTTCGAAAGCAAAACCATTTGTAGGAAAGTAACAGTTTTACATTTTTGCAAGTCTCTAAGTCTGGCTTCACAGAAGCTGTTGGATTCTCCCATCTGTAGCTGGGTTGTTGCACTATTACACATCGTGTGGCCTGCAGGAAACTCGGCTGTGCTGTACCATTCATCCTCCTCCATAACTTTACTTTAAAGCTGAGGTTTCAAGTTAACATTCCCCCCCCCTTCTAGAAGACGCATGAAGGTGATAAAGTATCCACAATCATCAGGCATCCATCCCTAATGAAAACCATTAAGCCCAAACTAAATTCTAATCATTTTCTATGTACAAAAAATTTAAAGAGAAATGTGAGAGAATCTACAAAACCACCAATTATATTGCTTTATTTTTTAAAAAATATATTTTTATTGATTTCAGAGAGGAAGGGTGAGGGATAGAAACATCAATGATGAGAATCACTGATTGGCTGCCTCCTGCATGCCCCTTACTGGGGATTGAGCCCACAACCTGGGCATATGCCCTGACCAGAAATTGAAACCTGACCTCCTGGTTCACAGGCTGACGCTCAACCACTGAGCCACACTGGCTGGGCACAAATTGTACTGCTTTAAATCTTGGCATAACCTAGATGTTGAGAATAAACAGGTATCCTATCAGGAGATTTCCATTTCTCTTCTCAAAGGCACAGTATGGGAGATGAATCCAGCAAAGGGGTCTTTCTTGGGCTCCAGTGCCCCTACCTGTCACTGACAAGTGCTACAATACATGAAACCACCCATCCCTGCAGACCCAATGACAGTCTGGAGCTCATTTCAACTGCTCCTTAGGCCCCTTCAGGCTGGACTTCTGATTTCTTTTTTCTTTTTGACCCTGAATTCGAAAGAGCTTCTTCCTGAGATCCTTCTGCGCTTCAGTTTCTCTTCTTCCTCCTTCTGCTTTGCTTTGAAGTGTTCTTTATTGTGCAGATGCCGCTGCTCCTTGGCCTTCTTCATCTTCTGACGGTGCACTGTACTCAGAGCATCCAGCAGTGCAAGGACCTGACAAGGACAAAGCCCAGTGAGCATCAGTGTATTCTTACACTTACTGCGTGCCTGCCTTCTAAGGGCCATGGGTATCAACACTGACTGTACAAAACTAGGATCCATTCATGATACAAATGAATGTTAACCTAGTGAAATTTATTCTGAACTAGGAAATTATAATTTGCATGAAGATATATGTAGGAGTCTATTTACTTAGAAAAATACTTTAATAATGACCTTCACCACAAACTACCTTTGTTAGTCACTCTTGGATACTATGTACAACCAAGTAACACAGAGTGATTCATCAGCTGTGTGCCAATTCTTCCCATCAAAATGCATGAGACAAGAGCACAGCTGAACAGAAGAGGGGAAATGGACTCTAGCTTTCCTCTAACTTCCAGTTCTTAGGGCCTTGAATTACTCTGGCCCTTATCCTTCCTGAGGAAAAATGAGAACACAGTGGAAATGCCAAGTGTGCTACCGAAAGCATTATTTTCACATCTAAATTCCACGTGCAGTAAGCCATTCGTTAACAGTACCTTTCTTTCATGAGGCTCCCGTATGACGGCTGGTCTCAGCCTGTCCTTTGGTATCTTGCCTGCCTTTGCTTGGGTCTTAGGCTTGTTCTTAAAGGGCAGGGCCTTCTGTAAGGCTTTCGGAATGTGTAGTGAATTAAAATGTTTCTTTTGCCTCACAATCAGCTGAAAAACAAACAAACAAACAAAGGCTGATATAAATTATGATCTATATGCATTTAAAACCTGCATAAAATCTTCTCAATGGATTGACTTTTTCCACAAGATTAGTAACACCAGAATCTGCTGACAATCAGAAATAAGGATTCAATCAAACATCAAACATGGACTGCCTCAAAAGACATGCATAACTCTAGGCGAAACAGAGAAATACACAGAATATTTGCAATTCTTCCAAGAATTCAAATGTGCCTATTTCTACAATATGGACAATGGGAGTCTTCACAGAGCAGATAAAAAGATCCAAAGTCTCCTCAAATGGAAAAGTCTGGCCTTATCTGTGGAGCACTGAGGTCGTTTTTCTAGCCGAACAAGAATAATCTCACTGTTCATCTTTACTATTAGCCTCTCTGGACTTAAGGACATAGTTCTTCCTCAAAGCCAGTGTCCCCACCCGATTCTCACTGAGAAGTTTAACTCTGTTGTTTCTAATGGAAGGCCAGCTGAACTGAGATTTAAACAACAAATGAAAGCAGTGTAAGCTCTACATTCGAATTCTAAAGTAATCTAAATTCTATGCTTAAATTCAGATGACTAAATTTGTTAACTGTCTCAGAGCTAGTTAGTAAGTAGGGAGTTTTGCCCTACATCTTTACCTAGGTCAACATCAACTATATAAACAATATTTCTGCTATGTCCTTAAATTTATTAAAGACATCATCTATAATAATATTCAATATTCTGTTTTAAGAAACTAAAATACTTTAGAATGAAAGAAATAAGAGAAATCACCTTCTCAAAAAGAGTAAGCACCCAGACGGGACAAGAGGTACCAGGAGCTTAAGTGCAGCATATTTTAAGAGACATGAATGTAATACAGTTCAAAATCTTATGAGCTATTTTATAGAAAAAGTGATGCCCAAGCCTGGCCGGCGTGGCTCAGATAGTTGAGCGTCAGCCTATGAACCAGGAGGTCACAGGTTCAATCCCTGGTCAGGGCATATGCCCGGTTGCAGGCTTGATCCCCAGTTGGGAACGTGCAGGAGGCAGCCAATCAATGATTCTTTCTCATCACTGATGGTTCTCCTTCTCCTTCCTTTTGCTTTGAAATCAATAAAAACATATTTTAAAATTTTTTAAAAAGAAAGAAAAAGTAATGCCTGGGAACCTTCTGTCTCAGGCAGAGAGCAGACTGATACCTTGAACTACCATCTTATTACAAAACAATTAAATATCCTGCATTAAAACAACTCTTTCAAATGTATTGTTAACCTGCAAAGAAAATAATGAACATTTTGAGACCAAAATCTAAATGAAAATGAGAATCCAGACAGGTACTAAGAACTTAAAATAAAAAAAAGTACTGACGAAGCCAGACTGGCAAGGATATGGACCAGCCAGAACTCTGGTAGCTGTTAGTGGCAGCCTCACTGGGTCTGACTCCAATACGACAGGCATCACACGCTGAAGCAGAACACATGCTGCTCTGTAACCCGGCAGCCCCACCTGTGGGGACCTGGGCAACAAAAATGGGTGCTCGTGCACACCAAACAAGTCGTACGTATGTCCTCAGAACAGCATTTATAATGGCCAAACATTGGAATTAAAGTCCATCAGTAT
This sequence comes from Ia io, assembly GCA_025583905.1. NCBI lineage: Eukaryota > Metazoa > Chordata > Mammalia > Chiroptera > Vespertilionidae > Ia > Ia io. The sequence goes on along the minus strand of JAJQQW010000012.1, from coordinate 54,695,863 downwards.
ATAAACTGACATCATCATATAACAGAATTCTCCTAGATAATAACGACAAATGAATGTCTGCTATATACAAGAACATGGGTGAATTTCGTAATACTACCGGAAGAAGCCAGGCCAAATATATGCTCTATTTTATAAAAATCAAAAATAGGCAGACCTAATTTACATGTCAGGAGTCAGAATCAGACAGTGAGTGAGTGTCTCTGAGGTGGAGGAGGAGTGACTGGGAGAGGTCATGGGGGCGCTTCTGTTGTGCTGGTAATTCATTGCTTCATCCAGGTGATGGCAAGCTGAGTGTGTTAGGATCACTGAGTTATACACTTCTGATTTGTGTACTTTTCTGTATGTATGTTAACATCTCAATAAAAACTTTCCCCTAAACCCACATTACTTCAATAGGCATTAGCACATTATTTTTAGAAGTAATAGTGTATATGATGGAAAAACAGTCCAAAAGAATAGACAATGAAAAGTTTAAGTCTATTTTCTAAATCACAGAAGCAATTATTACCACTTTGCAGTGTTCCTTCTAAAATAGTCTATGAACATATAGCATGTTCATTCAAATTTAATGTTAGACTCTCTACTTGAAAATTCAAAGCACAGGAAATGTTACATACAAAGCATCTGGACAACCCATCTACAGAGCACATGCGTGACTGTACCTTATACAGAGAATCCTTGTTGGGCTTTAGTTTGACACGATGGGCGAGCCGGAGTTGACCAGTTGTCCGCATTCCTGACCAGGTATCTTTCTCACCAACTGGTTTCAACAAAGATGTTACTGGGTTATAGAAGGCTGGAATGGAGACAGGATACCAAGTTCTCATGAAGACAATATCTGGAAAGAGAGGAAATTTACTTTAACATTTTCAGAAGAAGGTTCATATCCATATGTCAAACAAAGAACAAAACATTCATCCCAAACTTCTCACGCTGGTTGCACAGAATTTGAAGACAGATTTTACCAAGTGAATTAATCTTGAATATCACAAAACTTTTACCGGGTGTGAACCACATGGCTCCAGATACAGCGTGACCTGGCACACCGCAAAGATGCTCCAACCAGGAGAGGTGAAGCTGACCCCAGCTTTCTAAAGACCTGAACTGCAACTTCTAACCCACACTAGATGGAAATCAATAAAAAGGTATTTACCACTCATCAGCAACTTATCCTCAAAGGTGGCCCGGAAAGCGCCTTCGGGAGCTCGGAGTGCTTTCTTGATCTGTCCCCTTATTCCACTAACAGTGCGAATCACAGCACCTTCAAATTTGGCCACTTCTAAGGCAGAATTAAACATTCCCTACCGGTATACACATATATAAAAAAATACATACACACAAAATCAGATACTTTACTTCTTAGTTCATAACTACATCCTTGATTATAAAACATAGAACTCATTGAAGGGTGATAAAGGTACTAATCAAACTATTTCCCCCCCTAAAGTGGAATTACTAGATTAAAAAGAATACAACTCTGTTTTATTTTCCCCAAAATAACATTAATTAAGACTCTATTGTGGGCTCATTCATTATCATGCTCATCACTGATATCGAATAGACTTGTTAGTCTGAACTAGCCTGGATAGCCTCTGCTGTCCAGCTCATTTCCTACTACTTAGGTGCACACACTCAGCAAATAAAGAGCTAGATAAATGCTATATTATAAGAACATTTTATAATCATCTTAACTCTGAGTTAGTGGGAACATCCCTCAATGAAAGTTTCAATAAATGTCATTCAAACCACCCTCCGATGTTAATACCGCGTGAGTGTCCATCTCTTATACCCTTGTCCACAAATTAAGAATGGTTTTGTCTATTTTTCTACTGATCTGTCTGGTAAACCTATGATTTTAATCTTTTCTTAACACAAACCAAAAAGGCAGGAAACAAAACCCAATGAAAGATTACACATATTAGCTCTATGACAGTCTCACTGGAAGTAATAGCCTCAATTACTAAATATCTCTATTGTACTTCACCTTAACATTGCTGAGCATATTTAAGTAACACAGAAACCAACAGAAAAAAGTAAACTAAAAATACCAAAGACCAAGTTTATTTAAATTCCTTTTCTGAAAACATTAGACCTACATTTTAGAAGTATTTCACTGTTCCTTTAATAATACAAGGGGGAGGCAAGAGTAGATTTACAGTTATAATACAAATAAATAATACAAGAATAAACTGTATATTCACAACTGTAAAGTTACTTTTGCCCATCCCTATAATATACATTTATAATATGTAAATATACAGACCTTAATGAATGAAGTATTCTTGAAAATTTTATATGGAAAACCAGTTAACTTTAATTTCTTCACAATTTTTATGGATTTATCCAAATCAAGAACAATTCCTGTGGCAGCTATCCGGAAATCAGGCTAAAAAGGAAACCCCCAAAATTTGAATACAGGAATAATATCAGCAAAAGAACAACTACAATTCTCTCTGATATAGTAAACTAGAAGCCCGGTGCATGAAATTCGTGCACGGCGGGGGGTTGTCCCTCAGCCCAGCCTGTACGCTCTCCAATCTGGGACTCCTGGAGGGATGTCCGACTGCCCGTTTAGGCCCGATCCTGGTGGGATTGGGCCTAAATGGGCAGTCGGACATCCCTCTCACAATCCAGGACTGCTGGCTCCCAACTGCTTGCCTGCCTGCCTTCCTAATTGCCCCTAACCGCTTCTGCCTGCCAGCCTTACTACCCTTTAACCACTCCCCTGAAAGCATGATTGGTGCCTAACTGCTCCCCTGCCAGCCTGTTTGCCCCTAACTGCCCTCCTCTGCAGGCCTGGTTGCCCCCAACTTCCCTCCTCTGCCGGCTTGGTCACCCCTAACTGCCCTCCCCTGCAGGCCTGGTGACTCCCAACTGCCCTCTCCTGCTGGCCATCTTGTAGTGGCCATCTTGTGTCCACATGGGGGCAGGATCTTTGACCACATGGGGGCAGCTATATTGTGTGTTGCAGTGATGATCAATCTGTATATTACTCTTTTATTAGATAGGATAGAGGCCTGGTACAGGGGTGGGGGCCAGCTGGTTTGCCTTGAATGGCGTCCCGGATCAGGGTGGGGTTCCCTTGGGGCGTGGGGCAGCCTGAGCGAGGGGCCTGTGGTGGTTTGCAAGCTGGCCACGCCCCCTGGCGACCCAAGCGGAGGCCCTGGTATCTGGAATTTATTTTCCTTCTACAATTGAAACTTTGTAGCCTGGAGTGGAGCCAAGCCTGCTGCTCCCTCCGCGGCGGCAGGAATTTCTGTGGCAGTTAATTCACCTTCTACAATTGAAACTTTGTTGCCTTAAGCGGGTGAGCCCGGCCAGGGTGTGCGGAGAGCTTTGCTTCCCCTGTTGCCGCCGGCAACCCTGGCCTGCTCTCTCAAGCTCCATTCTGCCGCCATTTGTTTGAATTTGTTTACCTTCTATAATTGAAACTTTGTAGCTTGAGTGGAGGCTTAGGCCTGCAACAGCTATGGAAAGCTTGGCTTGCTCTGTTACCTGGGAAACCTTGCTCTCTGTGGCTGTAGCCATCTTGGATTGGGGTTAATTTGCATACTTGCCCTGATTGGCTGGTGGGCGTGGCTTGGCTGGTGGGCATGGCTTATGTAGCGGAGTGATGGTTAATTTGCATATTACCATTTTATTAGAGAGGATTAGCAAAGTGCACTTCACTTACAATGAGCTAAAAAAAAAAGAGTATCTGAACATGCAAAACAGTATTTTACCAAAAGCAATCTGAAACTATAATGAATGTAAGCCAAACTTAATGTTGATGTCTTCAGTATTTTCCTGAATGAGGGTGATCTCATAGTAACATAGTTTCACAACAATGACTTATCTGAGATAAAAAGGAACATGAAAGTTTGGTTATAATGTTTAAGAAATTAAATTTCAGACCTCAGGGTGGGTTCCATCTGTTCACTATTCTGTTTTCTATTCTGATAAATGGGGCCAATAAAACCCACTCTGATTGATCACATGAAGACGGTGTGAACTTATTTTGCTAACCCAACATTACAGGGTGTAGCCTTATGTCTAGCTAGTATCTGACATATCCCCAAAACCTAGTATAGTACTTAGCACATGGTGAATACTGCTTACATATTTTTAGAAAAACACGTCCAAAAAGTGCATAAAAATATAAAATGTCCTCAGTACCATTACAATTCTTCTACCTCCCTCTTCTTTACTCCCATAATCTACTTAAAAAGATGCAGGAAAATTAAAAGCAAAGAAATTTACTATACACACTAAAAATGAGAAATTTTCCACTTAAAGTATCATGTACACATTCTATATTTAAGATATATCTCAAACACAATATATAAAATAAAACATCCGAGATATTTACTGTTGTGCCATCGACAAACTGTACTGCCAAGAATCCAGTTCCTTGTGGAGTAATAGGACCTTGAATAAAACAGTAAAAAATATATAGTGAACCACAAAATTTAGAATCTATTTTACATGCATATATATTCCAATCCAAAAAAAAAAGAGAATTGGGATTTCATAAAATGAAAACTATAATGATAAAGCTTAAACGTTTAAAGTAACCTAAAGGCCAATTATTCTAATCACATTTTACCCCAAAAGGCTGCTCCACAATGCATGTGCTGAGGGGTGTATTTTAGAAGCCTTTGTCTTCCATTGTGGTCTTCGATATAATACAGTGGTATGGTCTGAAACCTCCTCCACCCTACAGAAAAAATGATTGGATCTCGGGACTTGAGAATTTTCTTATACCAACGATGTTTCTTCAGACGCATCTGAGGGGAGAAGAGTTTTCAATAAGATTATTCAGTGAAAGTATGTCCCAAAAAACCTCAACGATCATATCACACACAAAGGGTACCTACCTGTACATATCCAACACTGCCCTCACTATTGCCCAAACCACCCAAAATAATTGGGTAATGGGGGTCAAAGTTAAGCACGAATTCACAGGGGACATTCTCTATCTCAATTCGGACATACATCCCAGGTCGAAAACCCTCATATTGAACTCTGGCTTCATCATCTTGGTCTTCAAATTCTGCTCGGTTAAGCTGTATAAGAGAGGGGGGGACAACACAGTAAGAAACCCACAATACTGTTATCTTTAATAAATGTATGAGTAATATATAAAAAATAAGCTATTTCAAAATAAATAATCTATAAAAGGAATTATTTAGGCTTTATCCTAATTAAAAATAATATATATTCTATCTTCACATTTTTTCAGGATATGTCCCAATAATTTTCTTCTCTGTTGTTCCAACATATAGCAAACGTCAGCAACTCAGAAAGGAGCCGTAATGTTGATCAGCAAACACCCTCAACGTTCCCCAGTACACACTTTCTTCTTTTATTCTCCAAATAATTAGTTCACACTTTTTCTCCTTTCTTCAGTCACCCAATATCCAACCACTCATCCTCATTCTTAGCTGCTGTTTCCTAATTCACTCAAAAGTTAAGCATCTATAAGAACTTCAACACTCAACCTCTCTACCAGGGTTTACACCCATGTCTAGCCTTTCATTATAGCTCTACACTGTTCAATATGGTAGCCACAGATGGCTTTTCAAATTGAAATTATTAAAATTAAATAAAAAAATTTTAATTCAGTTCCTTGGTCACATTTCAAGTGGCCAGTATCAACATGTGGCTAGTGGCTACAATACAGTACAGCACAGAGTTCTACTGGGTGGTTGTTATAGATTATACTAGAGGCCCAGTGCACGAAATTTGTGCATGGGTGGGTCCTTAGGCCTGGCCAGTGATCAGGGCCGATCAGGTTCCCCACCTCCTCTTTCCCTTGCCACCCGTGTCCATTGCCACCCACCTCCAGTTCCCAGTCCCAGCCTGGGGCCTGGCCCCGATCAGGTGATCAGGACCTGTGGGGGGGCAGGGGGTGACCAGGAGGTTGGCTTGCCGGCTCGGGGGAGTGGCCAACCACCACTGCAGTGGGCAAGTGGTGGGTTGATTGGGCCTGCTGGTCTGGGAGAGGGACAGAGGGAGGAACCCAGGAGGTTGGCCGAGGAGGGAGCTGGCCCTCAGTCCCCCTGGGAAAGGGGCCGCGTCTGCCGCCACCCATCCCCAGTTCCTTGTTCCAGCCCAGGGGCCTGGCCCGGATGGGGCGATTGGGGTCTGCTGGTTGGGGGAGGGGGCCAGGAGGTTGGCCTGATCGGGTGATATCTATATATAGATACCCATCTATTCAATTTCACTTATACACTAGGAATCATCCACTCCTGGACTTCATTCCAATATCTTACCTATTATTTCTCTCATCTTAAAATTTCCCTTTGACTCCACTTCCTTCAACTAGAATCCCATTTTTCTGCTTCTTTCTGAAGAAAATTGCCACAGAAGTTTTCTATAGTTGCAGTCTACATTTCCTCTTCTCCCATTCTCTTAAATTCCCTAAAACTGAACTTTAACCCACACTCGATAAAAATGTTTGCAGTCACATAAAGGCCTCAACGTTCCTAATCTAGTGGTCAATTTTGTCCTAATCATAGTTAACACATCAGCAAGATTTGAAATAATGTCTCATTTCCTTCTTAGTAGCTTCCAGCATACCTGGTATTCTCCTAGATTTCTTAGGTCTCCTGAGCACTGCTCCATCCCCACTGCTGCCTCTTCCTCCGCCAGCCTTACAATGGGGCACCCAGTGTCAGTACTGGTCCTCTCCTCTTCTCTCTACACTCACTCCCTCGTCATCCCATCCATCTCACGGCTGTAAGCAGCATCTAGCTCTAAGTCCCTGGCCCCAACCCCTCTCAGCTTGACACTCTCCTTGTCTGAAAGATAACCCAAACCTAACAGATCTAAACTTCATCTTCCCAGACAAAGCTATACCAACTAAAGCTTTTCTCTTACTTATGAAAACTCAGTTCTTCCAGTAAGTCATCCTTATTCTCTCTCTCACACCCCCCCTGAATTTCACATTCAGGAAATCATATTAGTCTACTTTTTAAACAAAGTATACCCAGAATTTGATTTTCTTTCACCTCCACTACCACACACCTCCCCATCCCCCAGTGTGAGTTACTTTAATCTTAACAAACTCTTGCCAGAGCAACCCTCTCAAGGTAATTAGATCATACATATCTATCCTCTGCTCAAATGGGCCCCACTTCACTGAGTGAACCAGTCAAGACCTTTACAATGGCCCATGAGGTTCTAGGTGAGTTAAACTGTAAATGCCTGAAGCAAAGACTTCAGAACTAACTTTATATTTCTTAGTCACAGTCTGTGTAAGGTCAGTACAGACTTGAGACACTATGTTAATGATGAACCAGCAGATCCTTTTGTCTAGATGAAGGTCTAGGTTGATCACATTTTCACAAATGATATACTTAACTGGCATAAGGCATAGTGTATTCCAGTTTACAGAGACTCCTGTGCCCACTTGTCAAAGCACTCGCCATCAACTGCGCACACATCTTTGTGTCTTTCAGAGTGAGGTCAGCATCCCCAGGCAGGAGGGCTAGACTATCTCCCTTTCAGCATCCCACATGCCCTCTTTATCTCCACATCTGACCTTAACTCAAAATACCCCTGAACTCTGACCAAGGTGAGTTTCAGGCAACCCTTCCTGAAGACACTGGTGTGTGCATCAGCCACACAAGCCAAGAATCACCTACCCATTCAAATGATTTCATTATGGTTCTAGGGAGCAGTAATATGAATGCTAAGGCAACGCTGGCATTTAAATAAACACACTGCCTCAAATAACTACAGTGAGATCCTCAAAAGTGGCGGCAGTGTCTCAGCCATTTCTGTTTCCTCACACTTAATTCTTCGAACAAAATAGGAACTGGTATCTTCTGATTTCTTGCAGAAACAGAGGACTGCATGAATAAACACGAATGCACACACTCATCTTCACCTCAACCTTGGCGTCCAAATGAGAAGGCACAGAAGTAGATCAGGGAGCAGAAAGCTAAAGAAGTTAAGGATTCACAACACTGTATTACAGCCTTGAAATGAGGCTGATAGGGTCTGAGTTTTCTTACCTGTGCTTGTTTATGCATTTCTCCTTTAAGATCATCAAAGTACGTGCTTTCTCCTTCATCATACTCTGCATCAAACATCTCCTTCAATTTTCTCTTCTTATCCAAATGCTTTTTCTTGGCACTTTCCTCTGCAGAGGAGTCAATTTCTTCCTTAACTTCTTCCTCTACATCTTCAGTCTTAAATTTCCAGAAGAGGAAATTTTGTAAAAGTTTGTGGAGATCTTTTCTTTAGCTTTAAAGCAGACTTAAAAAGTACTATTGAACTACAAAAATCTAAGTTATGATCATCATGAAACAAAACACAGCCTGGAGCTCTAAATAACATGTATTGCTACAAGAGACATTTAGACATCTGCATTACAATGAACTGCAATTCCTTAGTCTGCCTGGGAATGCCAAATGTGAATAAAATAGCAGCAAGTGTCCCCACCCAGATACTGTTCTAAAAAATCTTAGGGAGAACAGAGAATTGGTTTTTCTAAATGGCTTTTTTTTTTGGCTTAGATATGAATATTTTCTTCTTTTTCCTTTCTTTCTATTGAATTCATTGGGGTGACACTGGTTAATGAAATTATGTAAGTTCTGGGTATACATTTCTATAATACAAATTCTGTATAAATTCTGTACATTGTATTATGTGTTCACCATCCCAAGTCAACTCTCCATCACCATTTATCTCCCCTATACCTTCTTCTACCTATCCCTACCTGCTCAACGCGCCCCCCGCCCGCCCCTTCCCTCTGGTAAATACCATACTATTGTCTGTGTCCATGAGGTTTGCTTTTTTTTTAAATCCCTTCACCTTTTTCACCCAGCCCCTGAATCCCCTCCCCTCTGACAGCCGTCAGTCTATTCTTTATCTATGAGTCTGTTTCTACTGTTTATTTTGTATATTAGATTCCATATATGATTTAAGAACAGGAGAATTATGGCAAAAATAATGGCGGAGAGGAAGACAGTGACCTAAGAGCTGAAACTTTCAATTACTGAAGAATCATAACAACAAGAAGAGGTAATAGGTGTCAATCCAAAAATCAAGAATAACAAGTAGCCCAGACTCAGTGTGGCTCAGTGGTTGGGCATCAACCCATGAACCAGGTTAAGGTTCAATTCCCAGTCAGGGCATATATCCAGGTTGCAGGCTTGATCCCCAGTAGGGGGCATGCAGGAGGCAGCTGATTTTTTATTCTCTCCCATCACTGATGTTTCTTTTATGTTGTTGTTAATCCTCACCAGAGGGTATTTTTCCCATTGATTTTTAGAGATTGGGAGGGAGGAGGGGGGAGACACAGAGAGAGAAACATCGATGTGAGAAAGACACATTAATTGGTTGCCTCCTGCAGGCAACCCGAACTGAGCTGGGGATCTAGCCTACAACCAAACTACGTGCCCTTGACCGGAATCAAACCCGGGACCCTTCAGTCCAAGGGCCGATGCTCTAACCATTGAGCCAAATCAGTTAAGGCTCACCATTGATGTTTCTATCTTTCTCTCCCTCTCCCTTCTTTTCTCTGAAAATCAATAAAGACATTTTATATACATAAAAAGAAAGAATAACAAATAAACCAATAACCTTTGATCTGTCCCCACCCTCCATGTTTTCAGGAAGGAATCCATCCAGTCTCTAATCTACACAGACAACAAGATTAGAATGTCTCAAAATAGGCCTATCTCAGAATATACTGACCATAGTTACAGGACCAGTGGCTGACAGCTTCCTGGCAAAGTCATACCTGAGTATCCAGGCCTGATTTTCCCTTGTGCACGTCCCCTGTTTCCAAGTCTTCAAAGTCACCATAGAGCTCCTCTGGGAAAAGAACATCCAAATGACTCATTACTACCAGCTCCAGGTGGACAATGTGTTCTGCACCCCAAACTTCATTGTTACTGTTCCTATCACTACGCACCCCAGAAGAAGGCAGGACGGTTAAACCTTATTACATCACCTGTTCAGTTTAAGTAAACAAGCCCAATCCACATTTCCATACTTTCCTTCAATATCCTACACAACCAAGAGCTATTTTTCCAGTACAGGTAATTGACACTGTAGCAGAGATGCACACAGAGGTAGCATGAGTGGCCCTGCAGATGAGACCCCCAAAAACCAAAAATTTCAAGTGACTTGAAAAGCCATGGCTTAGATAACAAGCACATGTGAGAAAGAGTCTCACCAGTAAGCTCAACACAATGGTGACAAACCAAGGGAAAAATCTTAGATTATAAGAGTAGTACCTAAAACAGTGCTGAGCCCACATGAAGAGCCCATTCATTCATTCAGTAGTTTTTGAAGCACTAAGTTTAATTATGAATATTACCCTTAAAAGAAATAGACAAGTTAAAAGTTCTCTGGGAGGCAACTTCAGAAGGATATTAAAACATTTTCATATAAGAAAGAGTCAAAGAACCAAAGAGCCAAAGGAAAAATAAAAGATGGGAAGATTCTATTGTAATGAAAACAAAAAATAGATATTTAGAAATAAACAAAAAATGTACAAGATCTTTAATTAAATATTATAAAGGCTTTACTATGCTACCAAAGGTCACATGGAATAACATTAGCTAACACTTTCAAGTGTTTTACATTCCAGGCACCACTCTAAGTACTTTACATGTCTTAACTACATTTTTTAACTTGACCCAGTGAAGAAGGTATTATTAATATTATCTACTGAACAAATAAAGAGTACCATGTTTTTGGAAAGGAAGACTCAATATCATTAAGATGCCAATTCTCCCTTCAACACAATTACAATACAAATAGCCACCAAGAATTTCTAGGCTGGAAAAGATTGAGTATGCATGTTTCCTTTGTTCTTCTCAGCTATCTATAATAATAAAAGTGTAATATGCTAATTAGACCGGACATCCTTCTAGATGAAGCTACGGCTGCAAGGGAAGCCCGGGTCCCGGATGCCAGAGGGAAGCAGGGGCTGGCAGCCAGGGGAAGGAAGGCCTACCGTTTCACGAATTTCATGCCCCGGGCCTCCAGTGTATAAACAACCAACTCCAGAAATAATAAATGAGTACAAACAATTGAAAACCTCAGGAAAAAAAACTGAAGAACCAAACGGAAATTATAGAACCGAAAAATACAATTAATAGAAAAGAAAAGAGCCCATCCAGCGTGGCTCAGTGGTTGAGCGTCGACCTATGAACCAGGAGGTTTGATTCCTGGTCAGGGCACATACCTGGGTTGTGGGCTTGATCCCCAGTGTGTAGTGTGCAGGAGGCAGTCGATCAATGACTCTCTCTCTCTCTCATCATTGATGTTTGACTCTCTCTCTCATCATTGATGTTTCTTTCTTTCTCTCCCTCTCCATTCCTCTTTGAAATCAATAAAAAATATATTTTTAAAAAAGAAAGAAAAAAACCTAGCTAGATGGTTCAATAATAAGAACAGAGATGACAGAGGACAGAATCAGAGAACTTGAGGCCTAATCAATAGAACTTACCCAATCTGAACAACCTTGAGCAAAAGAAAAGCCTTGGTGGGGGATACAGACACATATATAATACCTTAATCAATAAAGAAAAAGGAAAAAGAAAGAAGCCAAAAAGCTAATGATCAGAGGCTAATGGACCTGTGGGACAGAAACAAACAATCCAACACGTATCATCAAAGTCTTGCCAGGAAGACTGAGGCTGAAAGAAATAATGTCAAGATTCCTAAATTTGGTGAAGACAAACCTACAAATTTAGGAAGATGAGCAAATCTCAAACAGTAAATCCAATAAAATCCACACCAATCAAACTTCTGAAAACTAAAAACAAAGAAAAAAATATTGAAAGCAACCAGAAAGAAATGACAGATTACTTGTAGGGGCACACCAATTCCAGTAACGGCATATTTCTCCTCTGAAATCATGTAGGCCACCAAGAAGTGGCACATTTTTCAAGTGCTGAACAAAAAGAACTGTCATTGATGATAAATTCTTTATCTGGTGAAACTACCCTTGGGAAATAAAAAGACATTCTCAGACAAAGGAAAACTACAGGAATTTGTCATTAGCATAGCTACCTTTAAAAATGGCTAAAGAAAGTTCTTAAGCAGAAAGGAAATTAGAAAAGGAGAAATCTAGGACCATCAGGAAAAAAGATCAGAAATATGAATACATAAACTATCCTTCTTCTCATGAGTTTAAAAAATTATATTTGATTATTTAAAAAAAAATGATACCCTTGTCTAATACTCAAGCCAACGATACCTTCAAAAGAGACCTGAATGGAAGAAGCAAGGTTTCCACATGATACTCAAAGTGGCAAAATGTTGATGTCAGTAGGCTATTATATTACAGTATGTGATCGAAATACCCAGAGCAAACACTACAAAAACCATACAAGGAGACACACTAAAAAACACTATAGCCCAGCCAGTGTGGCTCCCTGGTTGAACCAGGAGGTCCCCAGTTCGATTCCAAGTCAGGGCAAATGCCTGGGTTGCGGGCTCAATCCCCAGTAAGGGTGTGCAGGAGGTAGCCGATCAATAATTCTCTCTCATCATTAATGCGTCTATCTCTTTTTCTCCTCTCCCTTCATCTCTAAAATCAATAAAAATATGTTTAAAAACAAACAAACACTGTAAACAAGTCAAGATAGAAGAAAAAGGCAACAAAAAACAAAACAAAATAAAAACACAGAACTAGGACTAGAGTAAATAAAAAATAATAAAATACCAGACTTAAAAAATTACATATCCACAAGTACCTTAAATGTAAATGGGATAAATATGCCACATAACACATAAACCTACAAGAAGCTCACTTCAAATTTAATGACCTAAGTAAGTTGGATGGAAAAAGATGTACCATGTAAAATCACTTTTAAAAAAGCAAAAGTGATATACTGATATTTCATAAAGTAACTTCAGGGCAAAGAAGGGACTATCAGAGCCAGACAGGGACTTAACTGAACTCTAACACTTAAAATTTTATGTGCTACCCTGACATCTTTGAGTCTCATAGGCCCCAAAGGCCTAGCTGTGAGTAAGCCTGCCAGATATTCTTCCACCCTATGAAAAAAGATCCCCATCCTCCTAGTTCCTTTATCAGTTGAACCAGCTGCACCTCATCTAGTCCTCAACCTAATAGGTTTCACTTCACCCCTCTGCCAGACCATGAATTTATTCAAAAAAGCTAATCACATCTTCCAGAGGAAACCAATAGTCATCCCGTGCTTTTCAGTACAAAGCCTGCCTCCCAAATGTAATCACTTTAAGGCATGCAGTGTCTTTTTCCATCGGGCTCTGGGTGTATATGACTAACAAACCACAGCTGTCCTCATCTGTCCAGTGTCAGGTGTTGGCTGTTTGACCATAACCTATAACTTCAGGGCTAGAATCCACTCCTTCACCAATGGACTGAATAAAAGGAGACCATCCTATATAATAAAAGCCTAATATGCTGTGTCCGGTCGACTGGTTGGCCATTCAACCAATCAAAGCATGTTAATGATATGCCACTCAACCACTCACTATGACGTGCACTGACCACCAGGGAGCAGACAGTTGACTGGTTGACCAGGTGCCATGACATGCACTGACCACCAGGGGGCAGACGGTCCGACCAGTATGTTAGTTTGCTGCTGGGGTCCGGCCAATTGGGACTGAGCGAGATGGGCCGGACATGCTCTGGAGCCCTCCCATAGTCTCTCCCTGGCTGGCTAACCTCCTGCGTCTCTCCCCGACCCTGATCATGCACTGGAACTCTAGTCTATATATATATAAAAGCCTAAGTGACTGGAAAACCGGAATGACCTGTCGCTATGACGCACACTGACCACCAGGGGACAGACGCTCAACATAGGAGCTGCCCCCTGGTGGTCAGTGCACTCCCATAGCCAACCTCCCGCGGCCGGCCAACCTCCCCTGGTCTCTCCCTGTGGCTGGCCAACCTCCCGAGGTCCCTCCCCCAATCCGGCAGGAAGGCCCCAAATGGCCCTGATTGCCAGCCACACCTAAGGACCCCACCCATGCATGAATTTTGTGCACCAGGCCTCTAGTAATATATAATGACAAAAGGATCAACCTGCCTGGGAGATGTAATGATCCTAAATGTGTATGAACCAAACAGAGCCTCAAATATAGGAAGGAAAAACTGACTTAGCTGAGAGAAGCAATGGATAAATCTACAATTACACTAGGCGACTTCAACATCCTCTACTCAGCAACTGATAAAACTAGACAGAAAAATCAACAAAGATACAAAAGACTTGAACAACACAGTCAACCCATCAGAATATAACTCACACATACAGAACACTCTACCCACCAACAGCAGAATACATAATGTTTAAAGCACCCACAGCACATCTACCAAGATAGGGCATATTCTGGGTAATAAAGCAAATTGCAACAAACCTAAATAGTTTGAAATCATAGGAGTACTGTCTTAGAATATAATTTAAGTATACTGGAAAACAATAACAGAAAGACAACAGGAAAATTTCTATACATTTGATAATTAAACAACATACTTCTAAAATAATGCATGGGTCAAAGAGAAGTCACAAAGGAGATATAACAGTGCATAGAATTGAATGAAAATAAAAACACAACTATTGCCGAAACCGGTTTGGCTCAGTGGATAGAGCGTCGGCCTGCAGACTGAAAGGTCCCAGGTTCGATTCCGGTCAAGGGCATGTACCTTGGTTGCGGGCACATCCCCAGTAGGGGTTGCGCAAGAGGCAGCTGATGGATGTTTCTCTGTCATCGATGTTTCTAACTCTCTATCTCTCTCTCTTCCTCTCTGTGAAAAATCAATAAAATATATTTAAAAAAAAAACAAACAAAAAAAAACACAACTATTATGAAAATTTGTGGAATATAGATAAGCAGTGCTGAGAGGGAATTTACAGCACTAAATGCTCACATTAAGAATGAGACAAGTTCTCAAACCAATAACCTAAGACAATCTTAAAAGTGCAAAATAATCTAAAACAAGCAAAAAACAGAGATAATAAAGAGCAGAAATCAACAAAACTGAAAATCAGGAGTGCATGCAGCAAGGAGAGGCGTGTGAAATGGCTGTTTACAACCCAAGGGGGGAGCTCTCATCACACACCAAGCCTGCTGGCACCCTGACCTTGACTTGCCTCTAGAACTGTAAAATGAAGAATCATGAATGCAACGATGAACAAAAGGGTATTAATAGGATGCTATGAACATTACACTCAGAATGCCCAAGCTGGCCCTAGTTGGTTTGGCTTAGTGGATAGAGCCTCGGCCTGCAGACTGAAGGGTCCTGGGTTCGATTCCCGTCAAGGGGACATGGCGGGGTTGTGGGCTTGCTCCCCTGTGGGGGGGGGGATGCAGGAGGCAGCAGATCAATGATTCTCATCATTGATGCCCTATCTTTCTCTCCCTCTCCCTTCCTCTCTGAAATCAATAAAAATAAAATAAGTAAATAAAAAGAATGCCCAAGCTTCTTGGAGAAGGCACTTAATGACTTTAACTTCCCTAATAGGCCTTGATATTCCTTGAAAATAATTCCTACCAAAATTCAGGCATGATGGAATAGATAACCTAAAGTCCTATAACCAATAAAGAAATAAAATTTGTAATTATAAGCTCCCAAAAAGGAAATTTCCAGGCCCTGACAATTTCACTGGAGAATTTTACCAAACATTTCAAGAATTCATCCTGGATGGTGGGCACATGGTGCAATATCCAGATCTTGTAACATAGAAAACCACACCTGAAACCCATGTGATCATATTAACCAATGTTATCCCAATAAATTTAATTTAAAAAGGAAAAAAAAATTCATCCCAATTCTAAACAATCTCTCCCAGAAAACAGAAAATATTGGAACACGTTCCAACTCATTTTACGAGACCAGTATTACCCTGATACTAAAACCAGATGAAGACAGCACAAACAGAAAAAAACAAACCAACAACGTACATACCAATATCTCTCATGAATTCAGATGTATAATTCAAAAAAATACTTCAAATAAAATTCAAGAACTTATAAAAAGAATTGTATGCCTTGACCAAGTGAGATTTATTCCAGGTATGCAAGGCTGGTTCAACATTTAATAATTAATCACGGTAATCCACTATATCAAAAGTGTAAAGAATACAATTCACATGATCCTATCAATTGACACTGACAGGCATTTGACAAAATCCAACACCTATTCATGACTGAAATAAAGAGGAACAGAGCACATAAAAAGCATTTACAGAAAAACCAAACTGACATCATACATAACAATGAAAAACATTGGGGACAAGGCAGGATTTCCACTCTTAGCAATAGTCCTAGCCATTACAATAAGAAAGATAGCTTAAAATACATAATAATAAAAGGCATACAAGTCAAAAAGGAAGATACAATACTGTCCCTGCTTGAGAGAGAACATTATCATCGATGTAGAAAATTCAATCTATCTACAGAAGAAAAACCCCCAGAAAACACCTTCTAGAACTGTTCAGCAGAATAAAAGAAAAACACAAAAATCAATCAAAATCAAATAAATCGAAATGAAATAAGTATAAGCTTATCAAAATATATTCACCATCAGTATGATGAAAATTACAAAGTGCTGATGAAAGAAATCAAAGACTTAATTAAATGGACAGACATACTGTGTTCCTGGATTAGAATAGTTAAAATAGTAAAGATTCTCCCCAAACTGAAATTCGTCCAAGGGTGGGGTCCCTAGGCCTGGCTGGTGATCAGGGTCAATTGGGGCCTTCTGGCTGCTGGCTGGGGCCTTTCCTCCCACAACCCCTCCCCGCAGCCAGCCCTGCCTTCCTGCCAGCTGCCGGCTGGGGAGGAGGGACCCATGGAGGTTGGCCAGCACAGGAGGTTGGCAGGCTGCGGGAGCACACTGACCACCAGGGGGAAGCTCCTGCGTTGAGCGTCTGCCCCCTGGTGGTCAGTGTGTGTCATAGTGACCAGTTCCAGCATTCCGGTCACTTAGGCTTTTTTATATATAGGCTAGAGGCCTGGTGCACAAAATTCGTGCACGGGGATTGTGGGGGGGGGGGGGGGGGATGTCCCTCAGCCCAGCCTGCACCCTCTCCAATCTGGGACCCCTCGAGGGATGTCCGACTGCCCTTTTAGGCCCGATCCCAGTGGGATCGGGCCTAAAAGGGCAGTCAGACATCCCTCTCACAATCCAGGACTGCTGGCTCCCAACTGCTCGCCTGCCTGCCTTCCTGATTGCCCCTAACCACTTCTGCCTGCCAGCCTGATCACCCCCTAACCACTCCCCTGCCAGCCTGATTGATGCCTAACTGCTCCCCTGCCAGCCTGTTTGCCCCTAACTGCCGTCCCCTGCAGGCCTGTTCCCCCCCAACTGCTCTCCACTGCAGGCCTGGGTCCCCCCCATCTGCGCTTCCCTGCATGCCTGGTCACCCCCAACTTCCCTCCTCTGCCGGCCTGGTCCCTCCCAACTGCCCTCCCCTGCTGGCCATCTTGTGGTGGGCATCTTGTGTCCACATAGGGGCAGGATCTTTGACCATGATCTTGTGTGTTGGAGTGATGGTCAATCTGCATATTACTCTTTTATTAGATAGGATAGAGGCCTGGTGCATGGGTGGGAGCCAGCTGGTTTGCCCTGGTGTCCTGGATCAGGGTGGGGGTTCCCTTGGGGCGTGGGGCGGCCTGGGCGAGGGGCCTATGGTGGTTTGCAGGCCGGCCAGGCCCCCCGGCGACCCAAGCGGAGGCCCTGGTATCTGGGGTTTATTTATCTTCTACAACTGAAACTTTGTAGCCTGGAGCAGAGCCAAGCCTTCTGCTCGCTCAGTGGCAACAGCCATTTCTGTTGGGGTTTATGTGTCTTCTATAATTGAAACTTTGTAGCCTTAAGCGGAGGCCTGGGCAGGCCAGGGTGTGCAGAAAGCTTGGCTTCCTCCATTGCCGGGGGCAACCCTAGCCTCCCTCTCTTTCCAGCTCCGTGGCTGCCGCCATTTCTGTCTGGATTTGTTTACCTTCTATAATTGAAACTTTGTAGCCTTGAGTGGATGCCTAGGCCGGCAAGGGCAGGCGGAAAGCTTGGCTTCCTCCATTGCCTGGGAAACCCAAGCCTCCCTCCTGCTCTCTGTGGCTGTAGCTATCTTGGTTGGGTTTATTTGCATATTCGCTCCTGATTGGCTTGTGGGTGTGGCTTATGGGTGCCATGGAGTGATGGTTAATTTGCATATTACTCTTTTATTAGATAGGATATTAACTTTTTATTCTAAGTGATAAGTGCATGCTTCCTTTATCATTAAAAAGAAAAATGTAAATGTTGAGTACATTTTTCACATACAGAAAAATCTCTTTTTAACAAATACATGATAAAATTTATGAAACGTTTCCCACTTTTCTTCAAGGTCTTTAATTAGTCAGTTAACCAGGGAGAGAAAATAATGTCACCATGGAAGAAGAACCAGAATATTACCCATAACTCTGTCAGTGTTCCCCAAAGCATTTTACAGTAGACTATTTTCAACCACTAAAATATGGAGGAACTTTTAAAGAAGGTAATCTTTGTTGAATAACATAGCCCTTTGCCTGGCCAGCGTGTTTCAGTGGTTGAGAGTTTGAACCAGGAGGTCATGGTTCGATTCCCGGTCAGGGAGTATGCCTGGGTTGCAGGCTCAATTCCTAATCAATGATTCTCT
The DNA here is from genome assembly GCA_025583905.1 of Ia io. NCBI lineage: Eukaryota > Metazoa > Chordata > Mammalia > Chiroptera > Vespertilionidae > Ia > Ia io. The sequence continues at coordinate 54,677,249 of JAJQQW010000012.1, read as the reverse complement.
TATCATTGATGTTTTGCTCTCTCGCTCTCTCTCTCTCCCTCTCTCTCTAAAATCAATAAAAAAATATTTTTTAAAATAAATAAAAATTTTAAAAAGCTTAAAAAAAAAGGATACATCCCTTTACTTACCATCTTCTGCTAAGATCTTGGCAGCATCTTTATCCTCTTCCCACTTCCCAGTCACGAAGCAATCTCTGATACTGTTCATAACCTTACACAGAAACATCAGCACTTAATTAGACAGGGAAAGTCCTATTAGCCACTGACCTCATAAATAAACAGATATTTAATAATTCAATAGATTTTCAAAGTTTATTAGTGTTCTTAAGGCAATACAGTTAAACAGCATTTTTAACTTACTATTTGCTACTCCAGACTTATTGTGGTTGTTTGGTTTTCAACTGAATCATATTTTTGGTTATGAGTCATGTTTTTCATACACAACCTAATTCTCAAAAAGTAGCCTTGAGGCTAGCATGATTGCAATGCATGCAAAAGCAAGTCTATTCATTTACTCATTCCTTCATGCCTACGCTCACTCACTAAACATTTACTGAACACATCTATTTTATGCCAACAAGTTCTGTAGGCAAGCTGTTCCCAGATGATCCTTATTTCATTAAGCTTAATAATTGACTTAGAGGAACCAAAGACCAAACAAATTTTCAAAAAAAATTAGAACCTCCATGAAAAGCACACAACTGACTAGAACAGAAAGAAACTTCCTCAACACGATAAAGGACATCCATGAAAAACTCACCACTAGCATCATATTTAATGATGAAAGACTTTCCCCCTAAGATCAGGAATAGGAAAGTCTATCTGCTCTCACTTCTATTCAACATTGTACTAGATGTGCTAGCCACCACAATTAGGCAATAAATTGATATAAAAGGCATCCAGTTTAGAAAGGAAAACTGTCTCTATTCACAGGTGATATAACCTGGTTTACAAAAAATCCTAAGGAATCCACTGAAAAACTATCAGAACTAATCAATCAATGAGGTTAGCAAGGTTGTAAAATACTAGATTAATATAGAACAATAAATTTCATTTCTCTATATTAGGAATAAAAAATCCAAAAATGATGAGAAAACAGTTCCTTTTATAATAGCATCAAAAAGAATAAGATGCTACATATACATTCAACAGAAATGCAAAGCTTATACTCTGATAACTACAAAACATTCTTGAAAGACATTTAAGATACAAATAAATGGAAAGGCATCCCATGTTAATGGATCAGAAAACTTAACATTGCTAAGATAGCAACACTTTCTAAAGTATAAATTCAGTGCAATCCTTGTCAGAATCCCAGCTGGTTCTTTGTAGAAATGGAAAAGCTGATCTTAAAATACAGAAAACCCAAGAGATCCAGAAAAGATCAAACAACTTAAAAAGAAAGCAAAGCTGGAAGATTCACACTTCTCAATTTCAAAACTTACTATGAAAGGACGGTAATCAAAACAGGATTGTGCTGGCACAAGGAATGACATAGATCAATGGAATACAATTAAGAGTCCATATAAAAAAAAAAGAGTCCATATATAAGCCCACATATCTATGGTCAAGTGATTTTTTTTTTGCCCAGGGTGCCAAGACAAGGCAATGGGAAAGAAACAGCCTTTTCAACAAATAGTGTTAGGACAACTGACTTCCATATGCAAAAGAATAAGTCATATTCATCTCACACCAAGTACAAAAATTAAATAAAATTAAAAATTTAGTTCTTCTGTCCCACTAGACATATAAAGTGCTCAACAGCCACAATAGCCACATTGGGGAGTTCATATATAAATTATTTCCATCATCACAGAGTTCTATTGCTATTTCTCTGCACCACTCTATAGGAAACACAGAGGACAGAGGAGCCTGATAAACTGCACACAGGGTTACAATGGAATTCATAAAGTCCATAATATGAGAAACTACACACCAAATACTTGGTTTCTTAAACAAATTAAATGAAAGGGGAGGGGAAGATGGGCAGAGAAAAGGATCGTATATTTAAAGTTTTAAAAAGCACAGTGAGCAGGCTAGGAGGGGTCAATGGGGGAATAAGGAGGACATATGTAATACTTTCAACAATAAAGGTTTTTAAAAAAAAAAGGCACAGTGAAAAACAACCCCCCAAAAAACCTGGTAAAAGTAAACTATGGTGTTTATGATGCAAATCTGGAGGACGAAATGATGAAGGAGATGATTACCACAGAGTCATGTTCCTTCTGCAAGGGAAGGGAAGGACCATGACTAGGATGGGCACACGGTGGTCGCAAGAGTCCTCACCTAGTAACCCATTCATTAAGTTAACAACTATTTTATGTGGTCTTCTAAAATCTGCATTAAATTTTACCATAAAAAATGGTTATGGTTAATATACTTCATCAAGTACATAAATGCTATTCAGTAAATTAAAATAGCCAATGTGATAATAAATGACTGGAGCTCTCTGAGGAGTGACATTTTATGATCAAAAGAAGCCAGCTTGGGAAGATCAGAAGAACATTCCAGAAGAGAAAACAGAGGGGAGTAAGCCTAGCAAGTCTGAGAACTGAATGAATTCCAGTGTAATCAGAGAGTGGTGAATAAGAAAGAAAATTTACCACCAGTGTAATACATTTATGTGTTTATAAACAGCAGAAATTACAATTGCTAACTGAGGGATACTAGATTCATTCAAATTATAAAACAAAATATTTTAAATGTATAGAATTTATGTGCAATGCTTCAAATACTATCCATACTAAAAGCTGAACATTTTCCTTTTCTCCATAACACAGGCACATGGTCTAACGGTTAGACTCTAACCAAACTCAGAACATTTCATTGTTTAGGATGCATGAAATACACTCCAACATCTGAGAAAATATCCTGTTATTATCTTATAAAATAACAGGTAGGCAACATTAAAATCACATGATCTTCTTTTAGAACAATTTTCTCATAAATCAAACATACTATTCATATTCAGTCTTACCTCCTCTAAATCCCAATCATGGGGCACCTCCAAGTGAAATCTGGAGCAGTCCAAAGAGTCAGCCTTGTACTTAGACTCTCTGGTAGGCTGGCTGACACGAAACAACCCTCCAAGCTCCTCCCTGGCCTCATCTTCTTCTTCATTATCCTCTGTCACTACAGAGACCACCAAGATGGAAAAGGGAGAACAAGTCAACACCTAGAGGACTTGGGACTGAGGGTCCCCTGTTTGTGGTAGGAATGGTGGCGCCCCTGAGCACATGAGTCAGAGAGAAGCCAGGGAACTGCTGCTGAACATGTCTGGAAGACTTCTATCTTCCTGCATTCAGCAGCAAAGAGTCCATTGAGGAGGGAGAGTTACAGGGGTTGGGGCAGGGAAGGGATTTACAGACCGAACTTTCAGTTATTACAGTTTCTCTGGAGGAATGCTGAGTCCCTAGTCCAGTGATGGCGAACCTATGACACGCGTGTCAGCACTGACACGCGTAGCCATTTCTGATGACACGCGGCCGCTGAGGCGGCCACATGCCGAGGATGAAACATTTGCTGCTCCTGAGGATGAAACATTTGCGAAATAATGTTTTTTCCTCAAAGTGACACACTACCCGAGTTATGCTCAGTTTTTTGGTGAAGTTTGACACACCAAGCTCAAAGGGTTGCCCATCACTGCGCCTAGTCACTAAGAGAACTTAAGCGAAAGCTGACTGGAAGCCAGTCCACACCCACCTCCTGATTCGATGCTCCTAGCTCACATATACACTTTTGCCTTGTTCTAATCCCGTACTAACTAGGGACCACAATGTAAAGTTCACCACTTTGTTTTCTTGGCACTAAATTCTACCATATAAGAAATTCTCATAAAAGACTCTGTATAGAGGAGACAAAATGACATAATGAAGACTATTCTCATCAAAAGTTTTATGGCAAACCCAGAAATCTATTTCATAGGACCAATTTATGGTACTCATAAACTGAAGATTAAAAACATCTGCCAAGTGCAAACTATGACAGCCAGAAAATACCTTACAGATATCACAAGTACCACTCAAACCTCCAACCAATTTCCTCACTGCCTTTCCAGAAATAGCCTAAGAAACTACGATGCTTCTAGATATGAAGCAGAGCTTTTACCTGTCCCATAAATCAGCTTTTGGAGATTTGGCGTTGCTTGCTGCTGCCTCAGGAAGGCCTCAGCTGCCTTCCGGGAAAGGTCTTCCTTCCATTTGAGGGCACCTGGAAGGACCAATGCCAACATCAATTAAGGCTGTTTATCTGTCGTCTCTACTTCAAGCTCACTGCTCATTCACCCTGAAATCCTTTTCTGAAGTATAATATTTCAAGTTACAAATATCCAAAACAGCAGACCCCCAAATATAGACATTTTATATGTAAAACTAGAAACCCAATGCATGAAATTCGTACAACAGTAGGCCTTCCTTCCCCCTGCTGCCAGCACTGGCTTCCCTCTGGCACCTGGGACCCAGGCTTCCCTCTGGCACCTGGGACCCAGGCTTCCCTCTGGCACCCGGAACCCGGGCTTTCCCTCACAGCCCCAGCTTCATCCGGAAGGTCATCTGGGCTAATTAGCATATTATGCTTTTATTATTATAGAAGACATGTCAGTGCCAAGTTTATAAGGGCAGTTAAATTAACTTTAGGCATACCTGAAGTTTCTGTGGAATAATTACTTGCTTCCTTGTACTCTTCTTCCTCTTTGAGTAAGTCTTCTATATCACTGGTCTCATCAATTAAGCTCTCTGACCCCCGTTTCTGACCACTGACCACTTGAGAAGGCTTTGAAAACTTCTTCCTAACAAGCGTTTCATTTTCTGAGTCCTTTTCCTCTGTACTGAGAGAGGAGCTTCCTTCAGATTCATCTTCAGATGCAAATGCCTCTTCAGCTGTGCAATGACCGGAATCTGAAGTAGTGAGGGCTGCTTTTTTCATTGTCTTCTCCAGATTCAAACGGTCACTCAGACCATGACTGTGTAAAAGACCTGCTTTACTGCCTTTTCCTATAGCCTCAGATTCTAAAGTATCCCTCTCTCCTGCAGTGGAGCCCTCTTCGTCACTGCTTTCATCAGCTTCCTCTACTTCTCCTTCATCCCCTGAGCTCCTCTCCAGGTCATCATCACTGTCAGCAAATGCTGGCAAGTCGATCTCGGTGTCTTCTTCCATCTCAAGTCTCTGCCGTTTGGCACCTTTGTCAGCCATATACACTTTACCGGTCACTTCAGCATCTTCTTCCTCTTCTGTTTCATCACTAGAGCTATTTTCCAACCTGTCACCTTCAGACATTTCTTCATCATCTTCAGGATCACTATCCCCAGACTCATCTTCCTCGCCTCCAAAAACGGCTTTTCGACGTACTCGACCAGTTTTTAAATCCACCTGCTTTTCCTCTTTTGGCATCCACAGCCTATATTACCAAGTAAAGCAAAATAATTCAACATGTAAAACAATCTGCTAATCTAGAAATGGCAAGTCAATAAATATACAAAGCAGAAAATACTGTCAAGGGATGGTTTTAAATGACATAGCACAGAAAGGAATGATTTAATAAATACTATAATAGTAAGCAAACTCATACGCAGTTCCCTAACAACACTTAAAAAAAAAAAAGACTAATTTTAGGGAAAAACTGTTCAAAATGGAAGCGAGTACTTAATAGATCTTTTAGAAGACCAACCACTTCCAAGCTTGAACCAGATGATCCTTAGAAAAATGGCTAGCTATAGGTCCAAGGCAGGGAAAGTACAAAATAGCCTGGAACATCCTGTTGTGTCAGCAGCCAGGAAGTGCTCAAAGAGCAAAAGAAATGTGCCAAAACGACACGAGACAGACTAAGGACAACACAGGCACAGAAAGAATAATGATAGTAACAGGATAATAAATGAAATAAACAAAAAATGTCCATTGTCAAGTGATACTAAAATAAAGAAGTAGAAATGAAAGCTTCCTGTTAAAGCATGCCAGCTAACAAATTAAGAATATTGCCATTTTGCCCTGGCCGGGTGGCTTGGTTGATTGGGGCATCGTCCCATACGCCAAAAGGTTGCAGGTTTGATCCCTGATGTGGAGGCAAACGATAGATGTTTTTTTCACATCAATGTCTCTTTCTCTTTCACTCTCTCTCTCTCTCTCAATGAAAAAATATCCTCGGATGAGGATTTAAAAAAGAAAAAAAAAGAAAGAAAAAATATTGCCATTTTGAAATCAGCAATGCAATACTTGATAAAGAATCATCATCAACATGCTAAATCCAGTCCTGGCTGGTGTGGCTCACTTGGGTGTCATCCATGCACTGAAAGGTTGCCAGTTCAATTCCCAGTCAGGGCACATGCTGGGGTTGCAGGGTCGATCCCCAGTAGGGGGTGTGCAGAAGGCAGCCAATCGATGTTTTTTTTTCTTTCTCTCATGCTCCCTTCCTCTGTCCTTAAAAATCAATAAAAAAATCTTTAAAAAAAAATGCTAAATTCACGAGATAAAATAAAAACTTATGAAGCTATTTAATGTAGTTTATATAAAATTGTGAAAAAAATACTAAAAATTGTACTAAGAGAGATTGTATAAGTTAGATATACCAATAACAGTGATGACTATAGAAAAAAGAAATGCTCACAATATACACAGAAATTTTATATGATCATGACTGTAACTACGTTAGAGTGTCCATGTAGACAAGGATGACCAGAATACTTAAAAATGAAAATAGCTAATAACACTGACCGTAATAGGGATCTTTAATACTTGTTATGTGCATCATGCTAAAGTTTATGTACACTATTGCATTTAATAATCATAACTCCTATGAGATTATAAAATTGAGGCTTAGAGATGTTTTCCCCAAATAGTAGAACTATTGCACTCAACTACCATGCTATACCATCTGCTAGTTAAGAGGCAGATGATTTTTTTTCTTCATTTGTATTTATAACTAGAGGCATGATGCACAAAACTCGTGCAAGGGGCTTGGACCTCGCAGCCATGGCGGCTTGTCTCGGCCCTCGCAACCCTGCAACCCAGGCTTCGTCCAGAAGGTCGTTTGGCTGTCTGGTCTAATTAGCATATTATGCTTTTATTATAGACTAGAGGCCCAGTGCATGAAATTTGTGCACAGGGAGTGCGGGAAGGGGGGGTGGTGGGTGTCCCTAGGCCCAGCCTGCACCCTCTTGCAATCCGGGACCCGTCAGGGGATGTCCAACTGCCGGTTTAGGCCCGATCCCTGTGGTCCTAAACCGGCAGTCAGACATCCCTCTCCGACATCCCTCTCCCAATCCAGGACTGCTGGTTCCTAACTGCTCACCTGCCTGCCTGATTGCCCCTAACTGCTCCCCTGCCTGCCTGATTGCCCCTAACCGCTTCTGCTCAGCCCCCACTGCCGCAGCTTGGTCAGAAGGACATCCGGAATGACGTCTGGAAGGTCATTCAGCTATCCGGTCTAATTAGCATATTATGCTTTTATTATTATAGACTAGGGGCCCGGTGCACGAAATTCGTGCACTGGGGAGGGGTCCCTCAGCCCAGCCTGCCCCCTCTCACATACTGGAAGCCCTCAGGGGGTGTCCTACTGATGGCTCAGGCCCGTTCCCATTGGGAGCGGACCTAAGCCGCTGTCTGGCCTCCCTTTGTGGGAGGTGACTGGGCTGATCAGGGGAAGGCGCCAACCCCATCACCCCACTGCTGCAGCCACTGCCAGTCACCGCAGCCACCAAGGTACTTTCATCAACACAGACTCCAGTCCCTTCACCATGAAAAAATGACAACTTTCTTTAGGCATTTTCAAGATGTGTCTTTCATAAGATATGACATTTCTTTATTTTTCTTTTTTATCCTCACCTGAGGATATGTTTCCATTGATTTTTTCCCCCTCCCCTCTGATTCCAGGCTCGGCCCCTTCCCAAGCCTAAAGCCTCCACCCAAGGCTTTAGGCTTGGGAAGGGGGCCGCCTGCTCCTCCAATGGCCGGCTGGGAGTGACCTGGGTGCAGAGGAGGTTCCCGGGACCCAGGTATGTATGCAAATTAACCACCATCTTTGTTGGGTTAATTTGCATACTCACTCTGATTGGCTGTGGGTATAGCAGAGGTACAGTCAATTTACATGTTTCTCTATTATTAGGTAAGATAAGCTATAAACTAGATAATCTCAGTCTTTTTCAGAATGATTTGTATTGGAAATCACAAATTACTACAATAAAACTAAAACTATGTACAAGGTATACAAATTCCCAACCCAGACTGAAAATAATTTGTATAAGCCACACATTAGTGGAAATCACCCCACAGGAGATACTACAACACAATGTAAGTAACACTTTCAGAGACAAAATGTGTGGCTTCTGGACAGCCATGTGCACAAGCTCCCTGACTCTGCTTGCTCCACTATTTTGACCACTAAAAGGAAGCTAAGTGGCCTCAGGTCTCCTAAGAAGCAATCTATGAAAAATGTTTTGTGATAGTTGAGGAATATTCTGGGTCTGTTAAAAACAGAATTCTCCATATTGTTTTAAGAAATGCCATGTTAAAAAAAAGTCATGTGATGCAACCTAGGGGAAGAGCCCTCAGAAACATATGCACATACAAAGCAAAGCAAAACAAAACGCCTTGGAATGAATCCCACCAAAATGTGTTATGATAGCAGTTATGGGTGATAGAATCTTCTGTAACAGAATTTTTTAAAATTAAAAATAGAAAAATAGCCAACTTACCCTTGATTATCTATATCCTCTGACCCCAGTGGTTTGGAATCAGAAAAAAGTGTCACTCTACTTGAAGCCATCTTGGCATCAATAGTGGAATGGGTGGAAATGAGACTCTGGACCAGTTCATGGGTGGGACTCGCCTCATCCTGCCAAGGTAACCAAGAAAAGGAAAGTGGGAATGCACAAGGATTGTGAATAGAGACACACTGGTTTCAATTACTTTCTCAAAATTATCCTAAACACAGCTCCTGAAAACCCTTCTTCCTGCCTCAAAAAGAAAAGAAAATTCTTATTGAATTCTGTCTTCATTAAACTTTTTCAAAGTTCACGAGTACATAACCTGATAACCTAAATATTTTGCTAGAAAAACTTGAGGTGCTGAAGCTACAGAATATACTCACTTTAGCCCAATTAAATCCCATTTCAGAACAGTAAAAGAAATAAAAATCTGGAATCCGTTAAGAAAAAAATTGCTACCTTAGATGCAAAAATTTCACTTCAAAGAATTTACTGCATAGGAAGATCCCTCCCAGTGAACAAAGCTACATGTACAAGGTCTCACTGCAGCACCGTTCAAACTAGGGGACAAGCGGTGAGCCCATCAGCACTCCGAAGATTGCTTCAGTAAATGAGGTGTATCCATACCATGAAATACTACACAACTGTCAACAGACAGAAATAGCTCTACAAATACTAACAGGGAACAACAGAATCACATATTCCTAAGTGCCAAATCTTATAAAAGCATTTATAGTTAGAACCCATATAATATTGCTTCTCCTCCTCTCTCATACACAGATACATTATAGCATTTACAGATATGTAATAATCTAAATAAACATGATTTTATGTTTAGAGAGAAAACAAAAGACCAAAGAGAGCTGGAGCTAGAAAACACACTGATTTTATATAAGGAGATGGAAGTCAGGCACCATGCTGCTTACGGTGCTCATGTTGGGAGATGTGGGATCCTGTGCATCTTGCAGCAGGGAGGTACAGGGGACATGACTTTTACTTTCTGCTTAGTGCGGTTAAATATGCTGCATATTTACAACAGGCATTATCATAAATATGAATACAAATTACAAAACTCCAATTATATGCCTGTGACTGCCCTCACCGATTCCTGGAAGCCGTGGCTGCCACCAAGGTCGACATAGACAGCATCTTTGTCATACAGCACCCCGCCAACTCCAGAGAGAGGTGCATAAACCAACTTCTCCTTTTCATTTAAGCAGCGCTTCTTTTGCTGTTCAGGAAGGGCACAGGGGTCTGGTAGGAAACTGATGTCACTCACAGCAAAATCTCCTACACCTGGAAGAGAGACAGGAAAATGGCTTCAGCTGACAAATCTACCGGCAGCAGGAATGGCTCCCAGTCGGAAGGAAGGCTTCAACCACGCACGACAAGGGCATCCTCAACACTGGCACTGTGTCTCTCCAGCTAACAACAGAGCAAAGGAGACTAGACAACTCAGTGTTTGCAAACCAAAGCAGAGCTGAGTTACTCTTAAAACCTCCAGCCGAAACCGGTTTGGCTCAGTGGATAGAGTGTCGGCCTGCGGACTGAAAGGTCCCAGGTTTGATTCTGGTCAGGGGCATGTACCTTAGTTGCGGGCACATCCCCAGTAGGGGGTGTGCAGGAGGCAGCTGATTGATGTTTCTCTCTCATCGATGTTTCTAACTCTCTATCTCTCTCCCTTTCTCTCTGTAAAAAATCAATAAAATATATTTTTTAAAAAACACAAAAAACCCTCCAGCAAGGTGGCTCTACCCTGTTTGGCCAATTTGAAGTTTTCCTCAGAAGATGAAGTTATCTAAAAAATTCTACAAATACAGTACATCTTACAACGAAAGAATACCTGGCATGTGAATTTGGCTTTTATTTTTCAAATGTGCTCCTCTTAAATAACCATAAAGAGACACTTTTCGGTCACACTTGGCATTTGTTCGGATATCTTCTGGATTTGTCAAATCTTCCATCCTAGAAAAATAAAACCCAATAACATGGCAATGAATGTCAAAGTTCGTGTACTCCCCTTCACATGTTAGTAATTCATCACCTTCACTAGTTCACTCAACACGTTTAGAAAATTATAGAAAATACAGAAATAAGGAAGCACAGCTCACCATCTACCAGAGGAAAAGAAGCAAACACATGATTGCACCTTAGGCTCTATGAAATATACATTCCATAAGACCCCAGAAATGGGAAATGCATGTCCCTGAGGTCAGGGAAGGATAGACAACATACCCAGAAGGAACCCTTTATGGAAGAGGATTAACCTTTTGCACTCGGATGTCGAGTGTGACTCGACACGGTTAGCATCGGTAGCAGCTCGTATGTCGAATTGTATTGAATGTATCAATAATTTGAAATATAAAAAAATCCAAATAAATAAGTTTGTATGAAAAGAAACTCCAGTTTTTTATTCTACTGCTTTGTAAAATCTGGGGTATTTAAAAAATTAAATCCCGCCGAAACCGGTTTGGCTCAGTGGATAGAGCGTCAGCCTGCGGACTGAAAGGTCCCAGGTTCGATTCCGGTCAAGGGCATGTACCTTGGTTGCGGGCACATCCCCCGTAGGGGTTGTGCAAGAGGCAGCTGATCGATGTTTCTCTATCATCGATGTTTCTAACTCTCTATCCCTCTCTCTTCCTCTCTGTAAAAAATCAATAAAATATATTTAAAAAAAAAAATTAAATCCCGAGTAGAATAAAGGAAGAGAGAAAAAAGCAAGCGAGTGCAAAGGGTTAAGCTTTGATCTGGGGCTTTTTAGTGTGGTTTGGGTTCTGGCAGGTGGAATAAGGGTACTCAAGGCTGAGAAAACAATATGAAAAAGAAAAAAACAAACCATAAAGGAAGGCAAACACAGGACACACCTGAGTGACTGGAGCACCAACTTAAGGTTGGAAAAACAGAATGGAGCCACATTCTGTAGCCTTAAATGCTTCAAAATCCTCACATTTTTCTAAACATTTCATACTTTATTCCCAAAGCCACAGCATCTTTATGTAATGATACAAAAAAAGTAGATATTTTCCCTCAACTACATTTCTCCCTCCGCTATTCATAAAGAAGCACAAAATAAGCTTTATTACTGTTCTTTTTCTAACCTCCTTAGCTTTGAAATATCTGGGCAAGGAAGAAAAAATGACATTCACTTTTTACCTGTCTGCCAGGATATAAGGGTGAGATGTTTGCCATGTCAGAGGCCTAAACTTCATAACTGTAATGAAACGGCCCAGATTGTGAATTTCTTGGTTTTGATATTCTCCATGTACCATTCCAGAAAGGTAGAACAGCTTGGCACCCTAAACATGAAGAAAAAAAAAATTAAATTTCAACTAAATTCTTGTCGATACGGCACTAAAATAAAGGCCTCGAAATAAGCAGCAAGGCTAAGAAAGGGACACTTCTAGCAAACCACGGTGCCAATGTGTCCAGAACCTCTCCGGTTTCTCAGGAACCATCTTGTTAGGGCTTCATAAGGACAGGACTGCAAATACATTTACTTTCCAGACTGCTCTGCAGTCCAGCAGTGGCACCTGTCTGGAGTTCTGCAGTGAGGCTCCTGGGCACAAAGCATCCTGAGACCAATGGGCCGCATCAGTATGAGGGGAGGGAGGAGGGGCAGTATGCGTGCACTCGTTCTTGGTCCCGTAACTACGAGAACCTTTGGACACTCTATTAAGTCGAAAACCCAAGACACTTAGAGCCAGACCTGCCTGGTGCTGGGGGACAGAGACAAATGAGACACACTAAGAGTCTAGTCTGTCCAGAATAAAGACTACCTCAAGGAAGTATGCCAGGGGCTATCAACAGATATATAGGAGGTGAGTCCTGTAGAGATGCTTGTTAAGATCTCCCACTCATGCGGTCTATTTCTAAAGGATTTCAGGGTTAGTATTCAATAATTAATTATCTTCCCACCGGGTAGACTTCTGTCCAGAACCTGTGCTTTAATCGCTTCTTCGCCTTCTTCAGCTGCTTATTATACTTGAAGGAATCTAGATGAGTGAGAACGCCCATAATTTTAGGAAAGCCGTGTACTTGACAGATGTTTAGAAACTCAAATGTTTCCATTTCAAACCCGAAGCTGGCATCTATGAGCATCAGAACCTAAAAACAAAAGACAATTTATCAAGGAAACTACCCAAAACAGACCATCAGAAAACTAAGGTCTGTGGGCCAAATTCCCAGCCAGCACCTATTTCACAACAAAAGTTTTACTGGAATACAGCCATGTTAATTCATTTACGTATTGCCTACATCTGCTTTTTTTTTTTTTTAATCCTCACCCAAGGATATTCCCTCCATTGATTTCTAGAGAGTGGGAGGAGTGGGGGGAGAGAGAGAAAAACATCAACATGGAGACACACTGACTGGTTATCTTCCACATGCACCCCTACTGGGGCTGGGGAACCTGCAACCAAGGTCCGTGCCTTTGAGAAGAATCGACCCTGAGACCCGTTGGTCTGCGGGCCTACGCTCTAACCACTGAGCACCGGCCAGGGCTCTACACCTGCTTTTAAGCTACAACTGCAAAGTTAAGTAGTTGCAACAGAAACTATGACCCACAAAGCCTAACATATTAACCATCTGGCCCTTTACTGAAAAAAGTGCTAACTCCTGCTCTAGACTAAATCAAGTGATTATTTAGGGGTAATTATCATAAGAGAAAAAAAATACCTTTGACTTGCTCTAAAAAGCAAACATGAGACAATATCCACCCAGATATAAACTTCCACTTCAGGAATTTTGATGTCTGAGAAATAACTCAGAAAAGGCTGCATCTAATTTAGCCCTTACCTGGGAAAGTTCTTACTTCAAGAAATAAACTGTTTGGCAAGGCGTTTTTAAGCCAAATAACAGGTCTCTCTAACAAAGAAACCAAATCTTTGACATCCAAAAAATGGGAGGAAGTGATAATAAATGAAAAATATAAAAAATTTAGAGAAAACCAAATATTTTTGTTTCAATTTTCTCATATGGAAAACAAGTCTTTTGCTGCGAAGTATGTAGTAGAAAAGCTCTATCATATATATTAATTTGTAACATGCAATTGCTCAGGAACTAAAAATAGAAGGCTACCAGTTTAGAATGAAGTCAAAAGATAATAAAGTTATAAATGGTAATCTATAAGAAAAGCAGATAAGACCAATTTTTTAAATTTACGACCCTTCAAATAATTTCAGCATTGACTCCTAGAGACTTCTAGTTTTAAGATTATTACATTTCTGTCCTCATCTTTTTGTAGATAATTAAAAATAATTTTTAGCCCTGTTGGTGTGGCTCAGTAGTTGAGTGTCAACCCATGAACCAGGTCAGTTTGATTCCCGATGGGGCACATGCACAGTGGCCGCCTCAATCCCCAGTAGGGGGCGTACAAGAGGCGGCCGATAGATGATTCTGTGTCATCACTGATGTTTCTGGTTCTCTCCCCCTCCCTTCCTCTGAAAATCAATAAAAATATATTTTAGAAACATAATAATTTTTAAATACAGAAAAACTTATCTGATAAAATTATGGAACATTCATAATCCTGAACCACAAACTCCATGAAGGCGGGCTGCTGAGCACTGTGGGAAAGTATAGCTGCTGCTGCAGAGCATAGGCGGAGCTGCACAGAGAGCTGAGCGGGCTGGCTGTGGTATCCCCATATCCCATTTGACAACATGGAGTGACACGGGGCAAGCAATTAGTTGTACGATCAGAAAAATTGGTGGCAAACACAATCTTTGTCTTAGTAACAACCTTTGCCAACTAAAGATAAATGAAACCTGTATTACTCCTCCAGTGCACACACATATGCATGCAAACATAAATCCGTGTATTATGTATGCCTGCTGTGACTTAGAAGGCTTTATAACAACTGAGAGCAGAGCAATCAACAAAAGCCAGGTTAAATAAATTATGGTACACACAATGGAATACTTAGTAAGGTTGAGCTACAGTACTTATTTACCTCCAAGAAATGCTAAGTGAAAAAAACACAAAGCACTTGAGTATAATAAACACCGTGTGCTTCAAAAGGGTTATATGTGTATGTATAGACATTATCTGGAAGGATGCGCTGTGAGGGAAACTGAGAGAAGCAAGGAAACAGAAAACAAGCATTGTTTGCATCCTGTAGTACAGTTTGAATATTTTACCAAATTGATGTGTTCCTTTTTAAACTTTAAAAAAAATGTATATGAAAGGCTTATTTCTTAATATGTGTATGCTTTTAAAATTAGGACTTGGGCCCAGCCAGCATGGTTCAGTGGTTGAGCATCGACCTGTGAACCACGAGGTCACAGTTCCATTACTGGTCAGGGAACATGCTTGGGTTATGGGCTCCATCCCCAGTGTGAGGTGTGCTGGTCAATTATTCTCTCTCATCACATGTGTTTCTATCTCTCTCTCCCTCTCCCTGCCTCTCTGAAATCAAAAAATATATTTTAAATATTAATTAAATAAAATTAAGACTTGGAATCTATATATATAAAAGGCTAAGCGACCATCGTATCCGAAACCAGATGATCGAACAGGCTGTGTGGGGTGACCAGGCTGGCAGGGGGGGTTAGTGAGGGGCGACCAAACAACCAAGCAGCAGGCTGCGTGGGGCAACCAGGCCGGCAGGGTGGTTAGTGGGGGGGGGCAACCAAATGACCAAGCAGCAGGCTGCATGGGGCTACCAGGCCGGCAGGGGGGGCAGCTGGGGGTGACCAGGCTGGCAGAGGGGGGTAGTGAAGGGCGACGAAGCTGGCAGGGGGTGGGGGGGGCAGCTGGGGGTGACCATGCCGGCAGGGGGTGCAGTAAGGGACGACCAGGCCGGCAGGGGGCACTAAGGGGCAACCAGGTCGGCGGGGGGGGGGGGGGGGGGGGGGGGTAGGGGGGGCAGTTGGGGGCAACTATGCCTGCAGGGGGGGCAGTTGGGGGTGACCAGGCCAGCAAGGGGGGCGGTTAGGTGCAATCAGGCAGGCAGGCAGGCAGGTAGGCAGGTGAGCAGTTTGGAGCCAGTGGTCCCGGATTGTGAAAGGGATGTCCGTCAGTCAGGGGTCCCAGATTGGAGAGGGTGCAGGCTGGGCTGAGGGCTGAGGGGACACGCCCGCGCCCCCCCCCCCCCCATGCACGAGTTTTGTGCACCGGGCCTCTAGTATTTTACATAAAAGAGAAACTAATGACTCATACACTAAGCTTTCAATCATTTCACTTATGTAAGATTTAATAAGTTTATACTATTCTGTTGACAATAACATTTTTATTAATGGTAGCATTACATGTTGAAAATTTGAATAGTATTTAGCTTTCTGATATTAAAATGGGATAGCCATAACATCGTATTAAATTATTATTATTATTTTTTTAATATATTTTATTGATTTTTTACAGAGAGGAAGAGAGAGGGATAGAGAGTTAGAAACATCGATCAGCTGCCTCCTGAACACCCCCTACTGGGGATGTGCCCGCAACCAAGGTACATGCCCTTGACCGGAATCGAACCTGGGACCCTTGAGTCCGCAGGCCGACGCTCTATCCACTGAGCCAAACTGGTCTCGGCATGTATTAAATTATTTTTTATTTTAGAGGATTTCCTGGGCTAAATAAAATCTGTAGCTCTGTCACCAAACAGCTATCCAGAAAGTTGAATGGAAAAAACCCCAAAACACCAAGGTATCTATTACCCCACATTTTCTAAGCAATATGGCTTAATTTTTTTGGGGGGGGCTTTATTTTTGCACAGTAACATTTCTGTAGATGCAATCGAGGCTGCACAATTTCCATATGCTGAGTACTGTAGAGATGTTTTATTTTAAACTCTGACAACTTCTCATGGGCAATCCACATATTTGTTTTATCATAATCATTTAGAACGGAGGTTCTGGCACCATCTAAGAGTAGAGTTCCCACCCTCTGATAAATCATTTAACTTCTGGGAGTCTAGATTCCATCACAATTGGAGATAATACCTATTTACCCCTAAGGCATACTGGGGGATTACATGAGCTAAATTTGTAGAAAGCTGTTAGCACAGTGCCCACTAAGGGTCCAAAAAATGGACCATTACTACTGTTTCATGTACATATTTATGCATCTATATATACGTATATATATATATATATATATATACACATATGTATATATATGTGTATATATATCTTAATGAGCTTTTATTAGCTATGTTCATTAAAGGTTTTCTTTGTCCTGTGATTTATTTTTAGATTTCAGAATACATTTCATTGTGCACATCCCATTTTTATTATAACAAAAATTATTATGACCATCATCATCAATTACATCTATTGCATCCCTCATAACACTCACCACTTCCTTAAAAATCATAAGCCTTTCTTCCATTCAACATGGGATAAATAACCCACCACCTGCTCTAAGTCCCCGTCAGAAACCCACTGCCCATACTAACTTACCAAATCTGCTACTTTAGCCAGGTCAATCATCATGTTAATGTCACATCCACATTCAATAATGGTGAGTCTGCGCTTTTTACCTTTAAGTGAAAAGATGAAAATTGTACATTTGAAAAAATATATCTATTAATGCTAATTAACATTTTTAACTGCATCAAGCACCATATACACTTATAGGAGTATGCCAGAAATTCATTTTATAGGAGAAAATTGATAAGGTATATTTCATCTTGGTTTTCTTGCTATGTTCTCTAATTTTAAAATATCACAAGACTGCTCAAATGAATCAACTGCTCAAACAGGTACAATCCCGACCAGAATGGGCAGACAACTGGATTTCATGATGACCCTGATCCTGCTGTTCAGTAGTGGGCCAGCGCTTCTACCTCCATCAAAGCTTCCTGTTTTTCCCACTATAGCTAAAAAAATCCTCAAACCTAATACAACAGAATGTTCGTGGAACAATCATTTCTAAAATAAGTGTAAAGAAATCATCACCATAACAAAAAATGTCTTAAAGACAAAGAGAAGCCTCAGTCCAACTATAGTTGACCCTTGAACAATGAGGGGGTTAGGGACGCCAACCCTTCTGCAGTAGAAAATTGCATATAATCTTTGACTCCCCCAAAACCTGAGTTGTCCCTTGGTATCAACAGGGATTGGTTCCAGAATCCCCGTGGATATCAAAAGCCAAAGGGGCTCAACTGCCTTACATAAAATGGCTCTTAACAATGCACAGAGTTGGCCTCGTATATGCAGATTACCAACCACAGATGAAAAACACTCTTTTTGATCCATAGTTGGTTGACTCTGCAGATGTGAAACCTAGGGATACAAAAAGCCAACTGTATACTTATAAGATAAAAAATCCAGATAGAAGTGGGCCCGTGCTTATTATTGCTATAATGAGAAAGTTCAGATTCTACCACTGTCATTTTGGGAATTTGTTTCATCTTCCCTCAAATTTAGAAAGGTCACCATCTTCCAAAGCAGATAAATCTCACAGGAAAAGAGAGGAAAACTCCCTTACTTCCACAAGAAAGGGAAGTACTTGCTATCTGTTAAATGAAAGTGCTCACTGTGACCAAGCCAGCCTGTCCAGGCCAGCCAAGTCTTTCAGAGGAGCATCCCTAGCTAACCCATACTGCAGTCAGAATAAGGTATATATCTGTATCATAATTATCTCGAGGAATTTATCTTTTTCTGAAGTTACAGCCAACTTAGTAAAACTACAAGAGAGGTAATATGAAGTGACAATATTACTTTAGCATTTACCAGAGGGAAAAAAAAAAGTTCAACAGGGACATGCATGCTTCTCAGACGACAACACCTGCCATGTCAGTCTGGGGAGCACCGCCTACCTGACACAATTGTTACAGGGCCTCTGATCTCTGTTAGCTTCTGCCTGGTGAAGTTCCGAATGAGGCACTGAATCAAAGTGCTCTTGCCAACTTTCGGAGGCCCCATCACCACCACCACTACTGGTGGGGGCTCTAGTGGAGTTCGATCAACCACTGGAATATGATGCTTTTTTGTCTTCAAATCCTGAGTCCTATTTGTTAAAAAATGAATAAATAAATTCATTTTAAAAACATAAAAGGCAGTATCCCTGTATGTAAAGATTTTAAAGAGAGCAGAACAGACAACATATAGATACAATAAACTTGTTAAAACTATTGGCTCCAATCCAAATAACCACTTCAGTAAATATAAAAACAGATTGACTTCAACAGTAAAGAATGTTGAAAACTATACAAACCTTAAATCTGATTACTTTATTAGTTGACTACATTAGTTTAAAGAGAAAAAAAAAGCAAACATAGAGGCAGTATATCATAATGAATAAGAGCAGAGGCTATCGAGTTAAATTTGGCTCTTCTACTGGGAGAATATAATTCACTAACGTTTAGCCCGGGCAGTGGTTAAACCTGAAGGTCACTGGTTCCAGTCCTGGTCAGGGCACATGCCTGTGGGCTCCATCCCCAGTGGCGGGTGGGCAGGAGGCAGCTGATCAATGAATTCTCCCTCATCATTGATGGCCCTATCTCTCCCTCTCCCTTCCTCTCTAAAATCAATAAAACTATATTATTTACAGAAAAAAACACACGAAAGAACCACTAGAAGAATCTAGCTAAACATACCTGTGAAAGGATCGAGCCATCCGCACAGCAGACTGGACCGCAAAAGCTTTGGGGTTTCTCTTCCGGGCATCTTCCTCATCTCCAAGCTGGAGGTCTTGCAGATGCCGTTTCTTTTTCTTCTCAGCTTTGGGCCCACTGTTTTTCTTTCTGTGTTTCTTCTGGTCCTTGGTCTCCATAGTGGCTTTTTACCAATTCACAAGTAACCTACATTGAATGAGGTGGGGGTGGAGGAAGCATTTTACAATCCAAACACCCAGTGAAAAACAGTAAATTTATTTCTTTAAAAAAAAGATACTTACATATATGTTCACCCAAGAAGGGTAGGAACTACTTAATATGCCAAATTTCACTGCTCTGCTATAAATTAGTTACCTCTGCTTAGATTACTATCTATTCATCTTAAGTCTCTGCGTTAGCATTGTCCATTTCTGCAACGATGGAAACATTCTATAGCTATACTTTTTAACACAGTAGTCACTAGCCACATGTGCCTAATGAACTTAAAATGTACCAAGTGAAACTGAGAAATTGACATTTTATTTTAATTCAATTCTAAATTTAAATAGTCATATTTGACTAGACTATTTTGACAGCTCAGCTCTAAATAGCAACTGAACTAATAAGGTGGCTTCTAAACTTAAACTATTTTTAAGGTACTTTATTTAAAAAATTAAAGCATTTTAATAACCCAACATGATAGCAGTATTACTTTTAGTTTGATATTGTAAAACTTTTAAATTATAATAATGACCTACATACACTTAAAAAATAGTAATATCTACTCGTGTGAGATATGACTGATTGTGGATGATGCCTGGAGACCACAGATTTGCAGAAACCTGTGGAAACCTTAAGATTTCTGAGCATCCCAGAAATTCATGGCCCATAAACTGGGAACCACTGGATTAAGTTTTTTTGTGTTTTTTTTTTTTAGGAAATCAGGCTGCATACAAAAAAGGGGAATGGGGCAATCAAGTCATCCATTGAAGGTACTGTAATGAGATAACTTCAGTTCAATAAATATACGTGTCTGGTATGATGTGCCAGGCACTGTGCCAGGCGATGGCTACCGTTATGATCTGACTAGTGGAGGAAATTCAAACCAATGTCTTCAGAGCCAGGCAGTAAGGGCCAGCCACATCGGAAGGTGCACTGTAGGAGGTCAGTCCGATTCCGCACACACACCAGCGGAATAGAAAGTCCACATATACCAGCATAATGTCAAGAAATACTAATCGGGAGTTAGGAGAGCTGGGGTCTAGGAGCACTTTGAAACTAAACAGCTGTGTGATTTCAGGACATTATTTTTCTACTCAGCTGTATTTTGGTTTCGAACTTGTATGTACTTGATGCCTTTATCCTTTGGGGGTGGTGGTTAGGTGGAGAGGAAACACTTTTTGGAATTAACTGACCTGGCTCAGGTCTGTCACCGGCCAGGATTACGCCGCATTGAAACGCCCTCCAGCTCTCCCTGCCACCTCTCCCCGGGTCCAGGCAACACGAATTCATTAGCCACTCCCCCAACGACTAAGGAGCACTTCTCCGGAAGGGACGAAAGATGCCTGCCCAGCGCCTCAGGTACTCCCCGGGAGCAGACTGCCCGAGACCGAACGCGGACCTTCCCGTGCACTCGGCTCGCGAAGCTCCCGGAGCCCCCGCCACCGCCGCCTCCCCCACTCCGCAGCGCTTACCTAGCTACTCGCAGGCGCTCCTGCTCAGCCCCGCGTGGACCACGCCGGAACCGGAAAGGCGGCCTACGCACTTACTCCACCAGCCGGCGGGAAACAAGGCGGGGGCCGAAGAAAGGGACCGGCGGAGGGACGACTTTCCGGGGAGAGCCGCAAGGAAGACTTGTGATTGGCTAGTGGAGGCGGCCCGCCCCGGGCATCCCGGCCGCCGGGACTGCGCCCCTAAGCTAAAACTATTGACTCTTCTGGGTTTCCGAGCCGTGTGCGCTGCGAACGCCCGAGCGACCCCGGAGGCCGTGGCCACAGTGCGGCCTGACACCGTTCCTCGCTGCGGGACAAAAGCAGGAAGTAACAGTTCCGGTCACCCGGAGTCCCCTTGCCTTACCCCGACGGGCCTGGTGGGATATCACTGGGTTGGGAGTCGCTGTGGCTCGACGGCTTGCTCAGCCTTAGAGAGGACAGAGCCAGGCTTGTCTCGGGCTCCGTGTGTGCTGTAATTCTCGCTTGCCAGGAACAGCAGACTCAGGGCAGGGACACACTGACCCAGCGTGGAATGCCTCGGCCTTGCTCTGATCCTGGGAAAGGCCTTGCCATGGGAGAATGCAGCCTCTTGCCATTTTCTTCTAGCACAGAAGAAAATGCCCATTCCCACCAAAGGGACTGCTGTGGGTTCATCTAAGCCCATCTCGGGTGAGCTGGATGCCTTTGCCTACAGAATTTGTATCCCCCTCTGGTCTTGGAGGTTTTCTTTTCAATATCCTACCAGTGCCACCCCTAACCCCCAGGGCTTATTAGATCTGCTTCATAAAACCAGGCACACTATAGTAATTGAGACCTCGATGCCCTTTACAGCTTGCTCGAGTTCTCCCTCAGTATCCACAGGCATTCGCTCTGCCTCACTATACGCTGCTATGCCAGGGAGGCTACCCTCCGGGGCACACACTTCCTCATCTGTGAAGAGCTTATGATTTTGTAATTTTAATGCTAACCCTTATACTTCTTGGAGATTTCAGTATACAGGTAAGTAATTCTAACATTCACTTGGCTCCACGTGTCCCACTCTTGTCTTCTAACTTGGCGCAGCCTCAGTGCCCCTGTGATCACACCATAGAACATGTCAAGTCTAAAGTCTGCAACCCCTGAAGTACCGCACTCTGACTGCCGCTTCCTGTGTTTCTAAGTTATTCCCTCTAATGCCCTTAAACCAAAACTCCTGCAAACCCACTAGTATCTCCAACTCACCTCTCACTGCGTTCCTCCCTTGATGAGTTCTCCCTCCCTAGTATGCTAGCTTAAACTCATGGTCAGCCTTTATGAGGAGCTTAACTCCCTCATCTCCTTGTCACCGCATCCCATCTGCTTGGTAAAATGAGAACCCTGGAGAAACCCAGTTCTCCGTCACCATACTACAGCAGTGCAGCTAAACGTGGCTAGAGGAAAACAGAGCCATCCTGACTGCCCTCACTTCAATCATTCCAACATTGCTTGCTCTATGCCATTCTCCCAAATGAGGATCTCACACCTCTCTTCAGTCCTTCCCACCACCTTCCCCTTCTATCCTACTTCACTAAGAAAATGGAATTGGAGACTCCCACCGCTGCAAACTTCTACCACCATTTCCACCAATGCCCCCCTCTGTTCCCTGCCTGTTACTGTAGATGAGCTACCTGTGTCCACCTAAACAAATCCTGCACTTGAGTGCTGGATCCTGTTATCTCCAGGGCATCACTCCAGCCAGTCTGTTCTCTCCCCAACACCATCAGTTTTCACTAGAGTATTCCCCTCATCATACAACATGCAGTTATTTCATCTTCAAATAAACTTCTCTTGACCCCATTTCCTATACTTTTTCTCCACATTTCTTTGTAGCAAAACTTCACAAAAGAATTGTCAGTACGTTCTCCGGTTCCTCTCCTGTTCTCTTTGAGATTCACTTTGCTCTCAGAACACCATCTACAGTCCTGGGTTTTCCATCTCAATGGCCTTTGTTTATTCTTCCACTCCTACCTGACCAGCTGTCCACTGGGTGCACTGACTCTAAAGCTTCCTGGGAGTGCAAGGTCAGCTACCACCTGTGCCCTGACTGGGGCCACCCAGCATGAGCTGCACAGTGATCTGCAGATGGCTGCTACTTGTGATGGGCTTGCAGGTGCCCAGGAGAGTCCAAGATGGGAACCAAGACTGGCTGCCATTAGTGCCAGGCCTGAGGCCTCTTAGTGAGAGGTGTGAGGCATGCCAAGGCTAGATGCTGCTTGTTTGCAATTTGTGAACCTTTAAGAGATTTTCAGGAAAGTCCACAGCACGAGCTAAGATCAGCAGTTTATATAGAAAAGCCACTGGAAACAGCGTGGGTGGCCCACAATTTGGGTGGGGCAGGGTCTCAGGGGATCAACAGGGCAGAGCAAACAGTATGAGCCAGATATGGCACCTCCCTGCGGGCTTTGTAGGGGGAGGGCTTGTCAAGGGAACTAGTGCCTCTGCCAGCACTTTTGTCTGACAGAAAGCTGCCCCTCCAGCTCTTGCCCTAATGCTGGAAAATTCAATTCCTCCCCATATGTCCCTTGTGCCTTTGGAGCTGCTGCCCCAGTGCTAGAGTTCAAAGGGAGCAAGTCCGAGTAAGTCAGTACAAAGGCCCTTTAAGAGGAAGTGCTTGGGACTCCAGCAGCCTCAATCCCTCTCAGCTTCCATCTCCCTCAGTCACCCACACCCACTGGTTTTTAAAGCCAGAAATTATGGGGTTTTTCTCTTTCTGCCACTGGAACCCTGGGCTGGGGCGGGGGATCTAGTGTGGAGCTAGGATTCCTCACTCCTCAGGAGGGGCCCTCTACAGCCAAGATATACCTGGGTTTTTATCTGGCACATGTGGGTGTGGGACAAGCTGATTCTATATCTCCACCCCTTCTACCAGTCTCAATGTGGCTTCTTCTTTAAATCCCTAGTTGTAGGACTTCCATTCAGCTAGATGTCAGGCAGTTCTGAATAATGATTGTTCTGTAATTTATTTTAATTTTGATGTGGTTATGGGAGGATTTGAGTAACCACATTTACCTACACCACCATCTTGACCAGAAGTCTCTGTTAATTTTTTTGTACATGTTTTATTTGAGTTGAGTTCTGTGGTTCTCTATATATTCTGAATACAAGTCCTGTGATGGAAAGGGATTTGCAAGTATATTTCCAAATCAGTATCTTGGCTTTTTAATTTTCTTTACAATATCTTTATTTCAGCTAAAGTTATCAACTTTTTAAATAGATTGTGCTTTTGGTGTCATGTCCTAGAATTCTTTGACTAATCCCAGATCAGGAAAAATACTCCCTCTGCTTTCCTCTAAAAAGTTTATAGTGTTACATTTTACATTTATTTTTTTTTATTTTTATTTTTTTTTACATTTTACATTTAGATCAATGATCCATTTTGAGTTACCTTCTGTATAATGTGAGGTTTTCATTGAGGTTCAGTTTTGTTGTTTTTTTTTACATACATGTGTAAAATTGTTCTAATGCCATATATTGAAAAGCAATCCTTTCTGCACAGAATTACTTCTGCAGCTTTTTCAAAAAAGGGGGGGATGGGGGAGAAAGACACAAAACAACACACACAAAAAAAAAAACGAACAAAAACCCCCCACATGTGCAGGTCTATTTCTGGTGTCTATATTTTGTTCCCTTTGTCAATACTATAATTGACTATTGTAGCTTTACAGTAAGTTTTAAATTAGGTATTGTGGTTTCTCCATCTTTAGTCTTGTTTTACAAAATTGTACTAGCCATACTATTTTATTTGCTTTTCCGCATAACTTTTAGTATCAGCTTGTCTTTATCTACAAAATATCCTATGTAAACAATCATGTCATCTGCAAATATTTCACTTGTAATTTTTATGTATTTTATTTGTCCCTTTATTGTACCTGGTAGGAATTCCAGTATGATATTGAATATAATATTAAGAGCAGACTTTTTTTGTGAGGGAGGGGGTCTCAATTTTAGGAGAAAGCATTTAGTCTTTCACTGTTAAGTATGATGCCAACCTTCACTTTTTTGAAGATGTTTTGCTATGGATTGAATTGTTTTCCTTAAAAATTTATGCGTTGAGCCCTGGCTGTTGTGGCTCAGTTGGTTGGGAGTCATCCCATGCACCAAAAGGTTGCTGGTTTGATTCTCGGTCAGGTCACATGCCTGGGTTACAGGCTCAATCCCTAGTGGGAATGTGCAGGAGGCAGCCGATCAATGTTATGCCCTCACATCCATGTTTCTCTCTTCTCCCTTCCTCTCTTTCTAAAAGTCAATAAACTATTTAAAATTTTTATGTGTTAAAACCCTGAGGTCATGGGGGTGGGGTCCTAATATGATAGGATTTGTGGCCTTAAAAGAAGAGACATTTTTCTATCTTTTCATGTGCATATACTAAGAGTTTATATGAGTACACAGCAAGAAGGCAGCCATCTGCAAGCCAGTTAGGTCTCAACAGGAATCAAATCAGCCAACACCTTAATCTTGGACTTCCCAGCCTCCAAAATGGTAAAAAAGAAATTTCTGTTTTTTCAGTCATCCAGTCTACAGCATTTTTGTTATGGCAGCCCAAACTAGGACACTCTAGTCCCATTAAAGAAATTAATTTTCTTTCCTAATTTACTGAGAACTTTTTATCATGGATATTGAATTTTGTCATGTAATTGTCTACATCAGTTGTTGTAATTATGATATTTTCAGGGTGCTTATATAATAGTTTACATTTATTAATATTCAAATAGTGACCTATCTTTGTGTTCTGAGATAAAACTTACTTGGTTGTAATTTATTTCCTAATATTTAAAGTTTTTGTGTTTATGTTCATGGAGGGGTATTATTGTGTAGTTTTATTTTGCTGTTGCGTCTTTGTCTGATTTTGTATAAGTAAAATTAACTTGAGGGCCGGTGCACAAAATTCATGCATGGAGGGGGTGTTCCTCAGCCCGGCCTGCACCCTCTCCAATCTGGGACCCCTCAAGGATCAGACATTCCTCTCGCAATCTGGGACGACTGGCTCCTAACCACTCGCCTGCCTGCCTGCCTGCCTGATTGCCCCTAACCCCTCTGTCTGCCTGCCTGATCGCCCCTAACCCCTCTGCCTGCTGGCCTGATTGCCCCTACCTTGCCCCCATGCCGGCCTGATCGCCCCTAACCTCTCTGCCTGCCTGCCTGATCGCCCCTAACTGCCCTCCCCTACAGGCCTGATCTCACCCCCAACTGCCCTCCCCTGCCGGCCTGGTTACCCCCAACTGCCCTCCACTGCCAGCCTGATCTCACCCCTAACCGCCCTCCCCTGCCAGCCTGATCACCCCTGACTGCCTCTGCCTCGGCTCCCACCACCATGGCTTTGTCTGGAAAGAAGTTGGACGTCTGGAAGATGGCTGGTTGACCCGGTCTAATTAGCATATTACCCTTTTATTAATATACACTGAGTGGCCAGATTATTACGATCTCTGAATGCATAATAATCTGGCCACTCAGTGTGTGTGTGTGTGTGTGTGTGTGTGTGTGTGTGTGTGTGTGTGTGTGTGTGTGTATTAGAGCAGTGTATTAGAGGCAAACTCATTAGTCAACAGAGCCAAATATCAACAGTACAACGATTGAAATTTGAAAGCTGAAAACCGACTTCTGCGCATGGGCCACGAAGTTTCAGTCGCACTGTATGTATGCGCCCGCACGTGATATCTTGTGGAAGAGCCACACTCAAGGGGCCCAAGAGCCACATGTGGCTCGCGAGCTGCAGTTTGCTGACCACTGTATTAGAGGCCCGGTGCATGAATTTGTGCATGGGTGGGGTCCGGCCAGCCTGGCCAGGAGGAGGGGACATGGGCGGTTGGCCGACCTGCCTGCTGGTCGAACTCCTGGTGGAGGGGACAATTTGCATATTAGCCTTTTATTATATAGGATATACACTGAGTGGCCAGATTATGTGTTCAGAGATCATAATAATCTGGCCACTCAGTGTAGATTGGGAAATGTTGCTTTTGTATTTTTTGGAAAAAAGTGTGTAGAGTTGGTGTTATTTGATCTTTAAATATTTGGTAGAATTCACCAGGAAAACCAAATAGTTACATATATTTCTTTGTCAGAATGCTTTTAATTATGAATTATGTGTGATTATAAAGTTATTGCATGAGGGAGATCTTTATGGTAATTGAATAGTTCTTTAGCTTGATTGAAGTGGAGGTTACATGTGATAAAATGCATCAAATTAGCTTTGTACCAATGCTAATATTTTGGTTTTATATTGTTACATAAGATGTAACTATTAATGGTAACTTGGTGGGTACACAGAACCTGTCTATCATTTCAACTTTCTGTGAATCTAAAATTATTTATTTTAAATATGCTTTTTATTGATTTTTAGAGAGTGAGGAAGGGAGAAAGGTAGAGAGATAGAAACATCAATGAGAGAGAAACATCATCCTGCACACACCCCTACTAAGGATCAAGCCCACAACTGGGCATGTGCCCTGACTGAGAATCGAACCAGCGACCTCTTGGTTCCTGAGTCAACACTCATCGGCTGAGCCAGAGCAGGTGGGCTATAATTATTTTTTTTTAACAGGTTTAAACAATGTTGTAAGAGGTCTTGGTTGAGGTTCACTTTTTGCAATTATAAATAGAGCTGCTGTAAACATTCATGTCCAGGTTTCTGTGTGAATGTAAATTTTTATTACAATTATTTCATCTTGGGTGAATTTTGATTGCTTGTGGTTTTTGAGAAATTTTTCTTTTTCATTAAAAGTTTTTAAATGTGTATGCTTGTTTGTGGTATTCTTATTTTTTGTAGTATTTCTTTTTTATCTACTTAACATCTGAGAGATCTTTGATATCATTCATTCAATGTTGCTGGGAGTTTATCAGTTTTATTCACTTTTTTTCGAAGAACCATCCTTTTGTTTTACTAATTTTTTCTACTGCTTTTTAAAAAAAATATTTTTATTGATTTCAGAGAAGGGAGAGAGATAAAAAACATCAATGATGAGAGAGAATTACTGATTGGCTGCCTCCTGCACATGCCACACTGGGAATTGAGCCCACAACCCAGGCATGTGCCCTTGACCGGAATTGAACCCAGGACCCTTTAGTCCACAAGCTGATGCTCTATCCAGAGCCAAACCAGCTAGGGCATATGAGATCTTTATTTGAAAATTCTCCATACATATGGCAGAAATATTATACTCACATAAAGAAAAGCCAAATGCTACATTATAATGATTTTTGTTGCCACTCCATTCCTTTAACAAAATAGTGGTGAAAGGTATTGGTGCTGTGAAGATGGGAGAGTCTGCAATGCCTGATGCACAACTAGTCAGGATTTGGATAACATTCAAGATGGGAAAGAAAAACATCAGCAGAAAGCTGGTATTGAAAGGGAAGTAAGAAAACCCTGAAAAAGTTAAAATATGCAGAAGAACAAAATTTAACACCATCACAGGTACTTTGAAAAATTCTTCATGATTTTCATGATAGATATCCTGTTAATACTACCTGAAAGAAGCTCATTAAAGAGGCAAGTAAAATACTCATAACAAACATAGATCTCCAAACCCAACTTCATTGCATGAAATTGAAATTGCAGAAGAGTATAAAGTGACCAGACCCAGAGAACCACTTCTTATGCACAATTCTGGTCGTCAAGATGAAAGAATTCTTATTTACACAATTTTGGACAATATTCAAGTGCCAGTATCACATTATTCAATGATGGCACCTTCAAGACAGCACCACCAGTTATTTACTGTGCATGGTGTAGCACTGGGTTACACTATGCCATTGATTCATGCCCTAACAAAGACAAGAAGTCACATATATTTGCACAGGAATGAAATCACATTAACCCTTCATTGTGCATGCTGGATTTTGAGACTGCAAACATGAATGCTGTTTGATTACTACCAAATGCAAGTACAGAAAAGGATACTTATTTTGCAAGTAAATGACAATGAAAAGTGACTCCTGTAACTGCATCTATGTTGCCTGGACTTCCTTTTGTGCCTTTGGAAGATGTAAATAAAACTTCAGTACATTGTGGAGAATGCGGAAGTAAATTTAGATGACCTAATAGATTATGTTGAGAGAGGGTACCTCTGTGGAAGGTGTGACTGAGGCAGCAGACCAGAAGCTCCAAGATTTCTACCAGAAACTTGGGATGTATACAGATAAGTACTGAAGGCTGATCATAGGACAAACCACACAGTGGAAGGGTGGCATAGCAAATTTCAAAGCTGATGATAGTGCATTATCCTTCAATTTGGAGTTTATTGAAGTGTTGAAAGATAAACAGCAAAGCTATAAAGTTACCAGCCAGGTTTTTGGTGATCACACTCAAATATAGCCACCAATTTAACAATGATAGCAACAAAATAAAGTCTGTATAAACAAAATTGTTAACAGATATAACAAATATAAAGCCAATAATCAGGTTGATATATTCTTTTTAAAAATGTTTTTATTCATTTTTTAGAAAAGAGGAAGGGAGAGGAAGAGGACAGAAACACTGATGATAAAGAATCATCGATTGGTTGCCTCCTGCACATCACTACCAGGGATTGAGCCCACACCCAGGCATATTCCCTGACCAGGAATTGAACCAGCAACCTGTTGGTACATGGGACGGTGCTCAACCCACTGAGCCAGGCAGGTTGATATATTCTTTACAGCAAATGCTCATGGACTTTACAGAGTAACTTTGCCGAATTTCATGACAAAGAAAAAAAAGAATAAATATGAAACCCCAAATTCATCATAATAAAAATAAAAAAATTTTAACAAAGCTAAATGTATTATTTAATGAATCGTGGGCCAAATGTCTCAATGGGCATTTTGGACAGGACTAAATATCAAGGACCTTTTGGCATGGACCAAATGTCTCAATGGATGTTTTGGACAGGATCAAATGTCCTGCAAAGATGTAATAAAAATGCCATACCAGAAAGAAAAAAGGTGAATTAAACTGCAGGAACAACTGGCTTATTTGGAAGAATAGAGAGCTGCTTACCTCACACCACATGTAACAAACAGTACAGACGGATATATGAATAATGCAATTCTACATGTCTGCTTCACACATGTTAAAGGAGAGACATAACCTACCACAGTTCCAAAAGGAATTTACTGTGACAACAAAGCAAAAACATAACTCTCAACTAGGAGAATAAATTTCTAATGCTGAGCCTTTACAAAGGAATTTACAGGAATTAAGAAACACTGTGCTGCTTATTCTCCATTGGCTCTACCCAGGTCTTCTCTGTCCCCTCTGGGGCTTATCTGCAGATGGCATCTGCTTAGGCTCTCCCTAAGGAGACACCAGCAACTTGGTGTCACAATTCTGGAGGTGGCCCCTCCATGAGAACAAGTCTCATTGGGCTCTGGTAACACTGGCTTCCATCCTTTGACCCTTTAGGATTTAGAATAGTGAAGGCTTCCTGTGGATGCTAGTCTCTAGGTGATTCAATAGCCCTTGTTTCTGGCCCACTGTAAGTCTGCCATTAAAATCTTCTAGAATTGTTTTTCACCAGAACCATGCTGACACAAGACCTACCCCATATTAATTTGTCAAAAGAAATAATTCTTCCCCAGCCTGGCCAGCATGGCTCAGTGGTTGAGCATCGACCTATGAATCAGATCTCAGTTTGATTATTGGTCAGGGCTCATGCCCTGGTTGCGGGCTCGATCAATGATTCTCTCTCATCATAGATCTATCTCATCTATCTCTCCCTCTCCTTCCTCTCTGAAATCAATAAAAAATATATATATATTTTTAAAAAAGAAATAATTTTCCCTAGCTGGTTTGGCTAAGTGGATAGAACATCAGCCTGTGTACTGAAGGTTCCTGGGTTCGATTCCAGTCAAGGGCACATGCCCGGATTGCAGGCTCGATCTCCAGTAGAGGGCATGCAGGAGGCAGCCAATCAATGATTCTCTCATAACTGATGTTTCTTTGTCCCTCTCCCTTCCTCTCTGAAATCAATAAAAAATATATTTTTTTAAAAAGAAATAATTTCCCCCAAAATTCACTGTATAGACTATTAATACTTAGAAAAGAATTCATCTCTATTGGGGGGAATGCCTTCAGCTCTAAGTAATAGCCTTAAGAATAAATGAGAAACCATTATAATCACAGTAATATTAGGTCCTCATAGAGAGCAGGTCCATATAGAGTTGCATATCTTAAAGCCAGGGTTTTCTCATCTTGTGTGCTGTTATCTTTGGGGTATTGCCCTTTAGAGCCATAAACTAATTCGATACACCATAGACATGAAAAAGTCCATTACAATAGAGACAATCTTTTCTCATGTTTTCTCATGTCATGACAATATTTGATTTCTGAGATCTTTCTCAGAAGCACTACAGAATATTTTCCAAACATCTCATATCTCACATATCCACCCAACAAAATCATTAGCATATCCATGACTAACTCAGACTAATCTGGATTTACCCTTATATCATCTGGGTGAGGGATAGACAAAGACAAAACAGAGCCCAACAAGTAAGAAGTAGAGTCTCTGGAACTGCTTATCAACATGTTGCAAGGAATCATAGGAAACAATTGAACAAAGGCAAAAGAGACAGTATATGACACTCTATGAAAAACACATACTTCTTAGATTACATACAACTCAGGTTACACATATCATGCCTAAATAGATACAGCAATGAAATACCAAGACTATGAAAGAGGCATTTCATTACATACCACTATTTTTTTATTTGTACAGTACAGTATTACTGTTTATAATATTAATCTTTGTGGAATTTATGTATTACTATTAACAGCATTTACAGTATTGACTGACTGAGAGGCTGCTTTAAAAAACTCAGAAAAATGTTTGGCTTTTTAATGGAAGTAGTTCAGTAATAATGGCCATATTCATTCATATATGAGGAAAGGTAGGTGATGTGGCTATAAAATAACATATACTGGCCATACTATAAAGAGACTTGGTAGTATTGAGAATAGAAATGATGCAGAAGTCGTTAAAAACCTCATAGAAACATATTTTGTCTTCTTTATTGAAGTGGCAGTTCAGCAATGACAATAGTCATGTATTTATGTCAGGAAATAGGAGAAAAGATATGTGGTTTTCACGTTAACTCTTCCAAATATATTTTCTTATATCCATAGTGGTGTGCTGGTAAATACTTGACAATAGGTTATCTAAGAAAATAACTCTAATTTGTAGAGTTTGCCAATTTCCATTCTGTAAGTACTCACACTAAAGCCAAGCTACCAACATGATGGCACTGAATGTAGAGATGGAAAGAGATGTGCAGTTGCACACCATTACTCAGTATTTTCTCCATGCAGACTCAATAGTATAAGTAACCTAAAGAATAGCAAAATCTATAAAAAGGTAATATGCTAATTAGACCAGACGTCCCTCAGGACAAAGCCACGGTGGTGGGGGCCGAGGCAGAGGTGGTTAGGAGGATCAGGCCAGCAGGGGAGAGCAGTTAGGGGCGACCAAGCAGAGCGGTGAGGGGCAATTAGGCAGGCAGGCAGGTGAGCGGTTATAGGCCAGAGGTCCTGGATTGTGAGAGGGATGTCCAACTGCTGGTTTAGGCCTAATCCCACTCAGGCCTAAACCAGCAGTCAGACATCCCCCAAGGGGTCCCAGATTGGAGAAGGTGCAGGTCAGGCTGAGGGACCCGTGACCTCCCCCTCCCCCCGTGCATGAATTTTGTGCACCGGGCCTCTAATTATAAAATAATTAGGAAGTAATGAGTGTTGAGTATTTACTACCGTTGTTTTTAATAATTTAATTATAACTTTTAAATGACTGTGTTTAACAACTGGCTCACAAAATTCCTGAAAATTTAAATCAGCAGTACTTCCAAGCCAGTCTAAACTTATTCTAGCACATCACTATTTGTGTGTATAAATATATTTACATGTACTTATGTAATTATGTCAACCTACAAAGATACTGGTGGTATTTAGTGTGGGAAATATTAATGTAGACTACAATAGTTGTTTTACTAAGTGTTCATACTTTCTCTTCACAATTAATGTTGGGCTCTAATGTATAAATTAAGCATACTTCAAATTTCTATTGTTAGAATACTTACATAGGCCTGAACACATTAGGGATTCTTCACATGAATGTTTAATGCTACTGTCATTCAACATTTTTTAAGCTTCAAATTATACTGTGAATATCAGTAAAAGAGAGTATCACACATTATATTTACAAAAATATTTTGGTATCACATTTGGAATATGATACTAGACAACACAAATTCTCTACAAAGATTTTTACCATATAACTTAAATGAACAAATTTTTCCTCAGTACAACTTTTCTAACAATTAATTTATTTTTTCTTAAAAGCTTCCAAATATTTAAAACATTAATAAGGTTTTATTCTAATATTAACACGTTACGCGCCCAGTCACTGGTGACTGACACTATACTTTCTGTACGGAAGTCAAAACAGGCTGGGCACTTAATGTGTTAATTATCTGAAGTGCAATAAGACATAACTTTTGAGTAACTTGTGATGTTCTTTGGGTTTCACTAATCTTATTTTTAAAAAGTGAATAATGAACTTGAAAGGGTGGACAAAGGTTTCTGGACATTCAGGATGTTGAAAGAGCTTTCACCCTTGTGTGAATTCTCTGATGTTTAGTGAGTACTGATCTTTGACTAAAGGTTTTCCCACATCCATTACACTCATAGGGTTTCTCCCCTGTGTGAGTTCTGAGATGCTTAGTAAGAGCTGATTTCTCACAGAAGGTTTTCCCACACTCATTACATTGATACGGTTTCTCTCCTGTGTGAGTTCTTTGATGTACAATGAGGTTTGACTTCACACAAAAGGATTTTCCACATTCATTACATATGAAGGGTTTCTCTCCTGTATGTGTTCTCTGATGTACAGTTAGTGCTGACCTGTGGCAGAAGGATTTTCCACATGTGTTACATTCATAGGGTTTCTCTCCTGTGTGTGTTCTGTGATGTTCAGTGAGGTTTGACTTCACACAGAATGTTTTTCCACATTGGTTACATTCATAAGGTTTTTCTCCTGTATGTGTTCGCTGATGGTTGGTAAGGTGTGGTTTCTGACAAAAGGATTTCCCACATTCAGCACATTCGTAGGGTTTCTCT
This sequence comes from Ia io, assembly GCA_025583905.1. NCBI lineage: Eukaryota > Metazoa > Chordata > Mammalia > Chiroptera > Vespertilionidae > Ia > Ia io. The sequence continues at coordinate 54,643,203 of JAJQQW010000012.1, read as the reverse complement.
CCTGTGTGTGTTCTCTGATGTTGAGTGAGGTTTGACTTCTCCCAAAATGTTTTTCCACATTCAGCACATTCAAAATTTTTTTCTCCTGAGTGAGCTCTTCGAGGTTGGGTGAGATGTGACTTCTTGTTGAAATTATTTCCATTCTCCTTATGCTCATAAGATATTGTTCCCACATGTACTATCTGATGTTTAAAGAGGGCTGATTTCGCCCCCGTTTTGTGACTTACTTTATATTCATGGGGAATTTTCCCTGTGTAAGTTCTTGGATGAATAATGAAAGTTGAATTGTCACCGAAAATTTGATATTCATTATATTCATAAGGATTCTCCCCTGTAAGAGCTCTCTGATGTCCCAATGTTAAATCCATATAGAAGGAATTCCCACAAATACTGCATTCATATGGGTCCCTTTCTAAATGAGTTCTCTGAGATAAACTGAGCTTTAAATTTTGGATGAAAGTTCTTTGACATTCATTATATTCACAGAGTGTCTCTCCTATCTGAGCTCTCTTGTTTGAGAAAAAGGCTGCCTCTTCTTGTAAGCCTTGTCCATTTTCATTATACTCAGAAGGCTGGTCAAAAATTAACTGAGTAAGATCCTGGCCATGACTAAGGATATTCCTTTCTTGATCATAGTTATAAGATTTCCCTCCAGTAGGAGTTTTCTCATGACCAATATCAAGGAGCAATTTCTCATGTAAATTAAACTTATCAGGTTTTGTTCCAGAATAGTTCTTTCTACTAATAATTAAGTCTGAAATATTCTTCAAACTCATTTCACAAGAGGCACATATCTTATATGAAAAATTTCTTGAAGGAACACAGTCTTTACCCAGATTGAAAGTTTTCTTTACTCTATCACCACCAAGTATATTTAATGTTTTGTTGGTGGTGAGAGTAAATTGCCAAAAATGTCCATCTTCATTTTCTTGGCTGCTCTCTATTAGGTCATCAACTTCCCAGTCTTCTAGAAATGAGAAAAATAACCACATCTTATGAATTTCAATACATTTCTAATGGAATTGGACTTTTACACAAATGCCCTATTATGCAATGAATCCTTTCTTTTAGACCCAGTTTCCTGGTATGAACTAAATCCAACTATATATTTCCTTTACTGGTATGGTTGAAATGGAAAATACATGCTGCAGTGGAAGCACGGCAAGGATAGTGGCAATGACATTTAGCACTTTATAAATATATAACCTTCAAAACTAAACAAAAAGAAATGGAAATAAAATTCAAAGCACTAGGGAGTGGCTGATTCAGAAACAAAGAAATGCAAGGGAATGGGGTGAGCCAAAGGAGACAGTAAACATGGAATAAAGTGACAGTTAAGGTGAGTAGACAAGGGATTTCAGAGGATGAACTGTGTTTGGTAGAGAAAGAACAATTTAGTCCTAATCCGCTCGTACACAGATTACTGGGGTAGGATTCCAACTAGAGTACGTGACTTCACTCTACACATGAAACCAAACTAAAGTTGTGAAAACACCAAATTCCTTAGGTCCAAAAGAATAGTCCTATAACCCAGGATCTAGATTTTCCTTTAATATAATTCACAGAAAAATAATTATTTTTAAAAATGTTTTAAGAGAAACAAGTTAGAGAAGGTGAAATAAACTGAAGACATGGTGAGGTTTTCTGAAAGTTGTTCATTCGGAAAGCAAGAAACTCAGAACTGGATGAGTTCAACAAGGGAAGTTTTTTTGTGTTTTGTTTTTGTTTTTAAGGAAAACAGACTGAAAAACAAATTAGAGGAAGAATTTACTTTGGCAGAGGCAGATCATGGTTTATGTCCTTACCTTCTCACAACTTTATTACTGTGGTAAGATCCTCACTAATTCCTGTTGCCATTCCTTTCTCTCCCCATTTTATGTCAACATCAAAATAAATTTCTGAAAGCATCTATTTCCTCATGCATTAAGGAACACTGCTTTACCCAAGACTCCAACTCTCTTTCTAGCTATGATTCACAACAACACAAATGTTTAACAGGAAATATAACACAGATGAGGAGCAGGCCATCTCTGCAAAAGGACCAGGTTCATTTTGTTTTCTCACAGCTGTTAATGAAACTGCCCAAGCCATCAAGTCAGATGTTCCTTCACCTCAATCTGCTGGCTTACTTCTCCCCAAAATAATTTTGTTTCTGAGGCAATGTTGATTTTTAAGTCTGCTTTTATTTCCAGGTTAATCTTTTATCGAGTTTTTAGTTTTTATACCTTGAGCCTCATCTGTGGATTTTACTTAACTGTAATATCCATAACGATCACATTTCTCTATGTGGTTCTGAGACCTTAAGTAGATATTATCTTAAAATTTTTGGCTAGCCTGGCCAGCGTGGCTCAGCGGGTGAGCATCGACCTATGAATGAGAAGGTCATGCTTAGATGCCCCATCAAAGCACATTCCTGGGTTTCGGGCTCAATCCCCAGTAGGGGGTGTGCAGGAGGCAGCCGATCAATGATTTTCTGTCATCGTTGATGTTTCTCTCTCTCTCTCTCTCTCCCTCTCCCTTCCTCTCTGAAATCAATAAAAATACATTAAAAATTCTTTAGAAAAGGACCTATAACCAAGATTAATCTACCCTGCAAAGCTATCATTTAGAATATAAGGACAAATAAAAGAGCTTCCCAGACAAGGACAAGCTAAAGCAGTTCATCACCACCAAATTAGTGTTGGAGAAGAAAAAAAAAGAAGGATAAGAAGTATGAGTAATAAAATGGTAATAAATATATATCTATCAACAATTACTTTATATTTTATTGATTTTTTACAGAGAGGAAGAGAGAGGGATAGAGAGTTAGAAACATCGATGAGAGAGAAACATCGACCAGCTGCCTCTTGCAATACTGGGGATGTGCCCGCAACCAAGGTACATGCCCTTGACCGGAATCGAACCCGGGACCTTAGTGGAGCCAAACCGGTTTCGGCAACAATTACTTTAAATGCAAATAAATTAAGTGCTCCAATCAAAAGACATATGGAGACTTAGTGGATAAGGAAAACAGACCCTGTCTACAAGAGACTCATAGACCCTTGCTGCTTACAAGAGACTCACTTCAGATCAAAAGACACACACAAATTTAAAGTAAAGGGATGAAAAAGGTATTTCATGGAAATGGAAACAAACAAGTAAAAAGCTGGGGTAGCAATACTTACACCAGACAAAATAGATCTAAAAAATAAACAAGTAGAACAGAAACAGACTCACAGATATAGAGAACATTTTGACAGATGCCAGATGGGAAGGCTGTTGTGGGGATGGGTGGAAAAGGTGAAGGATTAAAAAGTACAAATTGGAAGTTACAGAATAGTCATGGAGATGTAAAGTACAGCATCAGAAATATAGTCAATAATATTGTAATAATTATCTATGGTGTCAGATGGGTACAAGATTTATCATGGTGACCACTTAGTAAGTTATATAACATCTAATCACTGAGTTGTACACCAAAAACTAATATAATATTGTATGTCAACTGTAACTGAAAAATAATAAATTACTTAAATAAAAGAGCATTTATAAGTGAAATTTAGCATATAATATAGTATGGGTTTTAGTGTAAATTCTGGAGAGCAGAAAGAAAGAAATTAGGATAGGTAGAACAGGACCACAGTAGAGCACTGGGATCTTGGTTCCCAGCATGTCATCATTTTGGCTCAAATAAATTCTTTTGTGTGTGTGTGTGTGTGTGTGTGTGTGTGTGTGTGTGTGTGTGTGTGTGTGTACATATATATACACACACACACACACACACACATACATACATAGAATAGGACCACACTAATAGTCAATAAAAGACTTTAATTTTATTTATTAATAAAAAGCTGCTTTGTCAGGCTAGTAAAAGATACACTGGATGCTGTAGGTTAAAAAAATAAAAGCCATTTAGGAGGTAGCTCAAGCCAGAAATGAAAAATCACAGGCAAAGTTCTGGTTTTATGTGGTATCAGTGAAAAGTGAGAAAATGAAGAGATGTAGTAGATGGTTTTGAAAGGAAAACAACAGGAGTCTGAATAGACTAGTAATAGGAAATTACAGGCTTAGTACAATGACCCATGGTTGCCATTAGGTAGTAAAAGGATTGTAGAATGTCCCTTATTTGACTCCTAGAAAACCAGCCTCTCTGGTTTTCATGTCACTTAGACTGTTCCTTCTCATTCTCCTCTAATGATGAGATTTAATGGATTTACATGTCTTATAAAAGTGTATTGTCCCAAGACTACTTCTTTCACAAAGAACCACTCTTTAGAAAAGGAGTCAGAAAACTATGACTACAAGCAATGAATGGTTCTTGAACTAAGAATATTCTTTACATTTTTAGAGGGACAAAGTAGAAGAGCAATAGGGAGGAACAAGGATAAGAAGAAAAGAGGAGAATAGGAAGAGAAGGGGTGGAAAGAGAGAGGAGGAGCAGCAGCAACAACCATGACCACATGTGGCCACTAACCCTAAAATATGTACCTTCTGGTCTTTTATTAAAAAGTTTGCCAACATCTGTTCTGGAAGATCTCCTCTAACCCCATGCCTTTGACACCACCTGAAATTAATGCCTTTCAAATGGATACTTCTAGTTCTGTATTCCATACTTGTACACATCCAACCTCCAATACACAGACTAGATTTTAACAGCTATCTCAAGATTCTTGAGTCCAAATTTAAATTTGTAATAACTCCCCTATAATCTCTCCTCCCTAATTTTCTCTATCTCAGTAAATGACACCTTAATTTATCCAGTTGCTTGAGACAAATCATTGGAGTCATTCATGAGTCCTCTCTTTCACACACTATTATCCAATCCAACAGCAAATCTCATCCTATCTAATAAAAGGGTAATATGCAAATTGACCTCACTCCCACACACAAGATGGCTGCCCCCATGTGGTCAAAGATGGCTGCCCCCATGTGGACACAAGATGGCCACCACAAGATGGCCTGCAGGGGAGGGCAGTGGTGGGCAATCAGGCCAGCAGGGGAGGGCAGTTGAGAGGGACCAGGCCTGCAAGGGAGGGCAGTTGGGGGTGATCAAGCCTGCAGGGGAGGGTAGTTAGGGGTGACCAGGCCGGCAGAGGAGGGAAGTTGGGGGCGACCAGGGCCTGCAGGGAAGGGCAGCTGGGGGGGGACCCAGGCCTGCAAGGGTGGGCAGTTGGGGGTAATGAAGCCTGCAGGGGAGGGCAGTTAGGGGTGACCAGGCCGGCAGAGGAGGGAAGTTGGGGGCGACCAGGCCTGCAGGGAAGGGCAGTTGGGGGAAGGGGGGACCCAGGCCTGCAGGGGAGAGCAGTTGGGGGGGACCAGGCCTGCAGGGGAGGGCAGTTAGGGGTGACCAGGTCTGCAGGGGAGGGCAGTTAGGGGCAAACAGGCTGGCAGGGGAGCAGTTAGGCATCAATCAGGCTGGCAGGGGAGTGGGTAGGGGGTGATCAGGCTGGCAGGCAGAAGCAGTTAGGGGCAATCAGGAAGGCAGGCAGGCGAACAGTTGGGGGCAAGCAGTCCTGGATGCGAGAGGGATGTCTGGCTGCCCGTTTAGGCCCGATCCCAGTGGGGTCCCAGATTGGAGAGGGTGCAGGCTGGGCTGAGGGACACACACCCCCGTGCATGAATTTCGTGCACTGGGCCTCTAGTCTTCAATACATCTGTATAAATCTACCACTTCTGAGCACTTCCAACATAGCCTTAGCTACTATCTTCTCTCCTCTGGAGTACATAATGTCCTCCTAATTGGTGTTTCTTCCTTGCTAATGCCTAAGTACCACCCACCCAGCACAGTTTATTCACTGATTAGAAGTCAGAAAGACTCTTTTAAACAGTAAATCAGATTTGATGACATAATTTCATTTATATTTACTAAAAAAAACAAAGGATTTCTCACATCACTCAAAACAAAATTAATGTATCTACCATGGTCCATGCTACTTCTTACGATATCATCTCCTATCTTCTCCTCACCCATTGGTCTCCAGCCACATTGGCCTCCTTGCCATTCTTCACTCTAAGAATACATCTGTCTGAGAAGTACAGCACCTCATGTTTCCCCTGCCTAAAATATTCACGCTTCCACTTTATTAGTCTCATCTCTATTAACCTCATTAAAAAAGTTTTCCCTGGAAATTCAGTCCGGAAAGATGGCGACCGGCAAGAAGGTAGGGAGAGAGAGAGTGTGAGTGAGGAACCCATAGAGGAGAGTGTAGACGTGTAGACGTGAGTGGTGTGTGTGTGGGTATGAGCTAGGGTCAGTTAGATTCCGCAGGGCTTCCAAGGGGCTGCCTAACCGGGCAGTCCTAGACGACGGAGCCCCGCGCACAAAGCAGACACTTCTCGGCAGCTGGTGCGGACGCGGAGACCACGCCATCTTGAGAAACAGAGCTGCCTGAGACTCGGATCCTGGCTTCTGACACAAACCAGGACCCTGCAGCCACTGGGGACAGAGAACTGCTATCACAGCTTCAGTGGAAGAAACAACAAGAATCCAGACTTCCTGGCAGATTCCCGTGAGTCAAAGAGCCTATCCCCCTCCCCGCAGGCGCACGCTGATAGCGCCATAGTAACTAATAGACACGCCCCTCGCTCAAGCTGCAGAGCTTTGCGCAGGGACGCGCGCTCCGCCTTAGGGAATTTGGCGCACAGGACAGAAGCAGCTCACCTTCGGGGAAATCTGTCAGTGCGCACAGAGGGCTCCCCTTCGGGGAATTGGGGGGAATTTGGCTTGCGGGTCACAGCTCCCCTTCGGGGAATCTTAGAGCGTGCACAAAGGGGCTTCCCTTTGGGGAATTTGGCGCGCAGGACGGACTCCGCCCCTCTTCGGGGATTCTGGGAGAGTGCACAAAGGCAGCTCACCTTCAGGGATTTGAGAGTGTGCGCCCTAGCCGGTTTGGCTCAGTAGAGAGAGCACACACAGGACGCAGCTCCACTTCAGGGAATTTGGCACGCCGAACACAGCTGCCTGGGATCCCTGACTCACAGCGCATTCACACTAAGAGCCAACGACCCCAATTGTTGGTGCATGCACACACAGGGACCCTGATTCTCAACGAGAATCTGCACAAGGCAAGAGAGACTCTGACACTCGATTCTTGGTGCAGATACAGGGAAACTCTGACTCCTGGCATATGCTAAGGATCTCATTTTCGGCACATACCAACAGTGTGGTGCTGACAAGGCCCCTGATTCTAAGTGTGCACACGAGACCACACGGAACACTGGGGACACTGACCCTGGGCAAGTCTGGTTCCCACCAACCAAAGGCAGCCACACGTCCTAGTGTCAGAGCACTTCAGTGAAACTCGGGTGGAGCGAAGTCCCCACAGCGCACGGCCGAGGTCCACACAAACGGAAGCTTGAGCTTTCTGGTGATAGCCAGAATGGGGAAACGAAATAACTCACAGAGGAAAGAAAATGTGGAGTCGCCAAGAAAGGAAATTAGTGAAACTGAAGCTTGCAACATGACCGAAAAGGAGTTCAGAGCAATGGTCGTAGAATTTATACATCGGATGGATGAGAAAATCAACAACTTATGCAAGAATCAGGAAGAAATGAAAAGTGATATAGCTACAATCAAAAACACCATGGAAAGTTTCAACAGTAGACTACAAGAAGCAGAGGACCGAATTAGTGAGTTAGAAGATCAGGTACAGAAACAAGCTCAATCTGAACAGCAATTGGAGAAAAAAATTAAAAAGCAGGAGGAAAGCCTAAGGGAGCTTCGGGACAACATGAAGCGAAGTAACATGCGTATAATAGGGCTGCCAGAAGGACAAGAAGAGCAGCAGGGATTAGAAAATCTATTTGAAGAAATAATGACAGAAAACTTCCCGGATATGGGAAAGATAAAAGTTACGCAAGTACAGAGAGTCCCAAGCAGGATCAACCCCAAAAGACCCACACCAAGACATGTCATAATCTCAATGGCAAATATAAATGATAAAGAGAGAATCTTAAAGGCAGCAAGAGAGAGACAGAGAGTTACCTACAAAGGAACACCCATCAGATTGTCAAATGATTACTCAACAGAAACACAACAAGCTAGAAGTGAATGGAAGGAGGTATACAAAGTGTTGCAAAGCAAAGGACTGAATCCAAGAATACTATATCCAGCAAGACTATCAATCAAAATTGAAGGGGAAATCAGGAGCTTCGCAGACAAAAAAAGACTCAGGGAGTTTATCACCACCAAACCAGCAATGCAAGAATTGCTAAAGGGAATACTGTAAAAAGAAGAAATAAACAGGTAAGAAGGAATACAGACACAAAAATAGATATGACGACAAACAAATACCTTTCAGTAATAACTTTAAATGTAAATGGACTAAATGCTCCAATCAAAAGACATCGAGTGGCTGAATGGATAAAAAAAGCATGACCCATATATATGCTGTCTACAAGAGACCCACCTCAGAACAAGAGACTCACACAGATTGAAAGTGAAGGGATGGAAAAATATCTTCCAGGCAAATGGAAATGAAAAAAAAGCTGGGGTAGCAATACTTATATCTGACAAATTAGACCTCAAAGTAAATGCCATCACAAGAGATAAGGAAGGCCACTTCATAATACTAAAGGGAGAAATCCAACAAGAAGAAATAATTCTGGTAAACATATACGCTCCCAATATAGGAGCACCCAAATACATAAAAAAACTCCTGGAAGATATCAAGGGAGAGATTAATAGCAATACAATCATAGTAGGAGACTTTAATACCCCACTATCACCATTGGACAAATCCTCTAAACAAAAAATCAGCAAAGAAACAGCAATCCTAAATGACTCACTAGACCAGATGGAATTAATTGACATCTTCAGAACATTTCACCCCAAAGCCACAGAATATACATTCTTCTCAAGTGCACATGGGTCATTTTCAAAGATAGACCATATGCTGGGTCACAGGCAAAGTCTCTTCAAATTCAAGAAGATAGAAATTATATCAAGCATCTTCTCAGATCACAGTGGCATAAAACTGGACATCAACTACAATAAATACAATCCAAAGAAATCAAACACATGGAGACTAAACAGCATGCTATTAAACAAGGACTGGGTCACCAGAGAGATCAAGGAAGAAATAAAAAACATCATGGCAACAAATGACAATGAAAACACAACAATCCAAAATCTATGGGACACAGCGAAAGCAGTCTTGAGAGGGAAGTTCATAGCTCTACAAGCCTATTGCAAAAAACAAGAAACAATGGTAATAAATTACCTAAACCCTACAACTCCAAGAGCTAGAAAAAGAGCAGCAAGAAAAGCCCAGTGTAACCAGAAGGAAGGAAATAACAAAGGTCAGAGCGGAGATAAATGACATAGAGACCAAAGAAACAATACAAAAGATCAACAAAACCAAGAGCTGGTTCTTTGAAAAGATAAACAAGATTGATGGACCTCTAGCCAGGCTCACCAAGAAGCAAAGAGAGAGGACCCAAATAAACAAAATCAGAAATGAAAGAGGTGAAATAACAACAGACCCCGCTGAGATACAAAGGATTGTTACAAAATACTACGAACAGCTCTATTCCAACAAACTGGACAACCTGGAGGAAATGGACATATTCCTAGAAAAATACAACCTTCCAAAAATCAATCAAGAAGAATCTCAACAGCTCAATAGGCCAATAACTATGGACGAAATTGAAGAAGTCATCAAAAAGCTTCCGGCAAACAAAAGCCCGGGGCCTGATGGCTTCACAGGAGAGTTCTACCAAACATTCAAGGAAGAACTAAAACCTATACTCCTCAGACTATTCCAAAAAATTCAAGAGGAAGGAACACTTCCAAGCTCCTTCTATGAAGCCAGCATCACCCTAATACCAAAACCAGATAAAGACAACACAATGAAAGAGAATTACAGACCAATATCCCTCATGAACATAGATGCCAAAATCCTCAACAAAATTCTAGCAAATCGGCTCCAGCAGCACATCAGAAAGATCATACACCATGACCAAGTAGGATTTATCCCAGGAATGCAAGGATGGTACAATATCCGCAAATCAATAAACGTGATACATCACATAAACAAATTGAGAGATAAAAATCACATAGTCATATCAATTGATGCAGAAAAAGCATTTGACAGAGTCCAACACCCTTTCTTGATGAAAACTCTCAACAAGGTGGGAATGGAAGGCTCATACCTCAACATAATAAAAGCTATATATGATAAACCCACAGCAAACATCATACTCAATGGACAAAAGCTAAAAACATTTCCCCTAAGAACAGGAACAAGACAGGGATGCCCACTCTCACCACTCCTGTTTGACATAGTAATGGAAGTATTAGCTAATGCAATTAGACAAGAAGAAGAAATAAAAGGCATCCAAATTGGAAAAGAACAAGTAAAGCTGTCTTTATTTGCAGACGACATGATATTGTACATAAAAAATCCGAAAGACTCCATCAAAAAACTAATAGACTTAATAAATGAATTCGGCAATGTAGCAGGATACAAAATTAACGCCAAGAAATCTATGGCCTTTCTATACACCAATAGTGAACTTACAGACAGAGAGACTAAAAAGGCAATCCCATTTACCATCGCACCAAAAAAAAATTAAGATACCTAGGAATAAACTTAACTAAGGAGGTAAAAGACCTATACACGGAAAACTACAGGACACTGAAAAAAGAGATAGAGGAAGACGTAAACAGATGGAAGAACATACCATGTTCATGGATTGGTAGAATAAACATCATTAAAATGTCCATACTACCCAAAGCAATCTATAGATTCAATGCACTCCCCATTAAAATACCAATGGCATATTTCACAGACCTTGAAAGAACTCTCCAAAAATTCATCTGGAATAAAAAAAGACCCCGAATAGCCACAGCAATCCTGAGAAAGAAGAATAAAGTAGGAGGGATCTCAATACCAGATTTCAAGCTGTATTACAAAGCCACTATTCTCAAAACAGCCTGGTACTGGCACAAGAACAGACATATAGATCAATGGAACAGAATAGAGAATCCAGATATTGATCCAAACCACTATGCTCATTTAATATTTGACAAAGGAGGCATGAACATACAATGGAATAAAGACAGTCTCTTCAATAAATGGTGTTGGGAAAATTGGACAGACACATGCAAAAAAATGAAGCTAGATCACCAACTTACACCATACACAAAAATAAACTCAAAATGGATACAGGACTTAAACATAAGACGGGAAACCATAAAAATACTAGAGGAATCCACAGGCAGCAAAATCTCAGACATATGTCAAAAGAACTTCTTCACCGATACTGCCCCTAGGGCAATGGAAGCTAAAGAGAAAATAAACAAATGGGACTACATCAAAATAAAAAGCTTTTTTACAGCAAAAGAAACTATCAACAAAACAACAAGAAAGCCCACTGCATGGGAGAACATATTTGCAAATGGCATCACTGATAAAGGTTTAATCTCCAACATCTACAGGCAGCTTATACAACTTAATAAAAGGAAGATAAATGATCCAATAAAAAAATGGGCAAAGGACCTAAATAGAATCTTTTCCAAAGAAGACAGAAGGAAGGCCAAGAGACACATGAAAACATGCTCAAGGTCACTAATTATACGAGAGATGCAAATCAAAACAACAATGCGCTATCATCTCACACCTGTCAGAATGGCTATCATCAACAAATCAACAAACAACAAGTGTTGGCGAGGATGCGGAGAAAAAAGGAACCCTCGTGCACTGCTGGTGGGAATGCAGACTGGTGCAGCCACTGTGGAGAACAGTATGGAGTTTCCTCAAAAAAAAACTGAAAATGGAACTCCCATTTGACCCAGTAATCCCACTCCTAGGAATATATCCTAAGAAACTGGGAACACCAATAAGAAAGGAAATATGCACCCCTATGTTCATAGCAGCACAATTTACAATAGCTAAGATCTGGAAACAGCCTAGGTGCCCATCAGCAGATGACTGGATCAGAAAACTATGGTACATCTACACAATGGAATATTATGCTGCCATAAAAAAGAAGGAATTCTTACCATTTGCAGCAACCTGGATGGAATTGGAGAACATTATGTTAAGTGAAATAAGCAAGTCAATGAAAGAAAAATACCACATGACCTCACTCATTTATGGATAATAAAGGACATTAAAAACTTGTTATTTTATAACAGTAATCAGAATTTTAATAATTGGTAAACGCTAATGATCAAAGCAGATTGCACTCTGTCCTTGAAGGTAATATGGTGCAGGCCCTGACCATCACTCCTTAAGCGCAAAAGTATCCTCTACCAGTAAATGCCATCACAAGAGATAAGGAAGGCCACTTCACTAAAGGGAGAAATCCAACAAGAAGAAATAATTCTGGTAAACATATACGCTCCCAATATAGGAGCACCCAAATACATAAAAAAAAACTCCTGGAAGATATCAAGGGAGAGATTAATAGCAATACAATCATAGTAGGAGACTTTAAATACCCCACTATCACCATTGGACAAATCCTCTAAACAAAAAATTCAGCAAAAAACAGCAATCCTAAATGACTCACTAGACCAGATGGAATTAATTGACATCTTCAGAACATTTCACCCCAAAGCCACAGAATATACATTCTTCTCAAGTGCACATGGGTCATTTTCAAAGATAGACCATATGCTGGGTCACAGGCAAAGTCTCTTCAAATTCAAGAAGATAGAAATTATATCAAGCATCTTCTCAGATCACAGTGGCATAAAACTGGACATCAACTACAATAAATACAATCCAAAGAAATCAAACACATGGAGACTAAACAGCATGCTATTAAACAAGGACTGGGTCACCAGAGAGATCAAGGAAGAAATAAAAAACATCATGGCAACAAATGACAATGAAAACACAACAATCCAAAATCTATGGGACACAGCGAAAGCAGTCTTGAGAGGGAAGTTCATAGCTCTACAAGCCTATTGCAAAAAACAAGAAACAATGGTAATAAATTACCTAACCCTACAACTCCAAGAGCTAGAAAAAGAGCAGCAAGAAAAGCCCAGTGTAACCAGAAGGAAGGAAATAACAAAGGTCAGAGCGGAGATAAATGACATAGAGACCAAAGAAACAATACAAAAGATCAACAAAACCAAGAGCTGGTTCTTTGAAAAGATAAACAAGATTGATGGACCTCTAGCCAGGCTCACCAAGAAGCAAAGAGAGAGGACCCAAATAAACAAAATCAGAAATGAAAGAGGTGAAATAACAACAGACCCCGCTGAGATACAAAGGATTGTTACAAAATACTACGAACAGCTCTATTCCAACAAACTGGACAACCTGGAGGAAATGGACATATTCCTAGAAAAATACAACCTTCCAAAAATCAATCAAGAAGAATCTCAACAGCTCAATAGGCCAATAAACTATGGACGAAATTGAAGAAGTCATCAAAAAGCTTCCGGCAAACAAAAGCCCGGGGCCTGATGGCTTCACAGGAGAGTTCTACCAAACATTCAAGGAAGAACTAAAACCTATACTCCTCAGACTATTCCAAAAAATTCAAGAGGAAGGAACACTTCCAAGCTCCTTCTATGAAGCCAGCATCACCCTAATACCAAAACCAGATAAAGACAACACAATGAAAGAGAATTACAGACCAATATCCCTCATGAACATAGATGCCAAAATCCTCAACAAAATTCTAGCAAATCGGCTCCAGCAGCACATCAGAAAGATCATACACCATGACCAAGTAGGATTTATCCCAGGAATGCAAGGATGGTACAATATCCGCAAATCAATAAACGTGATACATCACATAAACAAATTGAGAGATAAAAATCACATAGTCATATCAATTGATGCAGAAAAAGCATTTGACAGAGTCCAACACCCTTTCTTGATGAAAACTCTCAACAAGGTGGGAATGGAAGGCTCATACCTCAACATAATAAAAGCTATATATGATAAACCCACAGCAAACATCATACTCAATGGACAAAAGCTAAAAACATTTCCCCTAAGAACAGGAACAAGACAGGGATGCCCACTCTCACCACTCCTGTTTGACATAGTAATGGAAGTATTAGCTAATGCAATTAGACAAGAAGAAGAAATAAAAGGCATCCAAATTGGAAAAGAACAAGTAAAGCTGTCTTTATTTGCAGACGACATGATATTGTACATAAAAAATCCGAAAGACTCCATCAAAAAACTAATAGACTTAATAAATGAATTCGGCAATGTAGCAGGATACAAAATTAACGCCAAGAAATCTATGGCCTTTCTATACACCAATAGTGAACTTACAGACAGAGAGACTAAAAAGGCAATCCCATTTACCATCGCACCAAAAAAATTAAGATACCTAGGAATAAACTTAACTAAGGAGGTAAAAGACCTATACACGGAAAACTACAGGACACTGAAAAAAGAGATAGAGGAAGACGTAAACAGATGGAAGAACATACCATGTTCATGGATTGGTAGAATAAACATCATTAAAATGTCCATACTACCCAAAGCAATCTATAGATTCAATGCACTCCCCATTAAAATACCAATGGCATATTTCACAGACCTTGAAAGAACTCTCCAAAAATTCATCTGGAATAAAAAAAGACCCCGAATAGCCACAGCAATCCTGAGAAAGAAGAATAAAGTAGGAGGGATCTCAATACCAGATTTCAAGCTGTATTACAAAGCCACTATTCTCAAAACAGCCTGGTACTGGCACAAGAACAGACATATAGATCAATGGAACAGAATAGAGAATCCAGATATTGATCCAAACCACTATGCTCAATTAATATTTGACAAAGGAGGCATGAACATACAATGGAATAAAGACAGTCTCTTCAATAAATGGTGTTGGGAAAATTGGACAGACACATGCAAAAAAATGAAGCTAGATCACCAACTTACACCATACACAAAAATAAACTCAAAATGGATACAGGACTTAAACATAAGACGGGAAACCATAAAAATACTAGAGGAATCCACAGGCAGCAAAATCTCAGACATATGTCAAAAGAACTTCTTCACCGATACTGCCCCTAGGGCAATGGAAGCTAAAGAGAAAATAAACAAATGGGACTACATCAAAATAAAAAGCTTTTTTACAGCAAAAGAAACTATCAACAAAACAACAAGAAAGCCCACTGCATGGGAGAACATATTTGCAAATGGCATCACTGATAAAGGTTTAATCTCCAACATCTACAGGCAGCTTATACAACTTAATAAAAGGAAGATAAATGATCCAATAAAAAAATGGGCAAAGGACCTAAATAGAATCTTTTCCAAAGAAGACAGAAGGAAGGCCAAGAGACACATGAAAAACATGCTCAAGGTCACTAATTATACGAGAGATGCAAATCAAAACAACAATGCGCTATCATCTCACACCTGTCAGAATGGCTATCATCAACAAATCAACAAACAACAAGTGTTGGCGAGGATGCGGAGAAAAAGGAACCCTCGTGCACTGCTGGTGGGAATGCAGACTGGTGCAGCCACTGTGGAGAACAGTATGGAGTTTCCTCAAAAAAAACTGAAAATGGAACTCCCATTTGACCCAGTAATCCCACTCCTAGGAATATATCCTAAGAAACTGGGAACACCAATAAGAAAGGAAATATGCACCCCTATGTTCATAGCAGCACAATTTACAATAGCTAAGATCTGGAAAAACAGCCTAGGTGCCCATCAGCAGATGACTGGATCAGAAAACTATGGTACATCTACACAATGGAATATTATGCTGCCATAAAAAAGAAGGAATTCTTACCATTTGCAGCAACCTGGATGGAATTGGAGAACATTATGTTAAGTGAAATAAGCAAGTCAATGAAAGAAAAATACCACATGACCCACTCATTTATGGATAATAAAGGACATTAAAAACTTGAACAAAAAGATAGATACAGAGGCAGTAAAGCACCAAAACAGTCTGTCAAATTACAGCAGGAAGGTTAGGGAGAGGTGGGGAAGATAAGAGATCAATTAAAGGACTTGTATGCATGCATATAAGCATAACCAATGGACGCAAAACTCTGGGGGGTGAGGGCATATATGGGAGTGGTGTGGGGGGGGCAATGGTAAGATATGTACACATATAATACCTTAATAAAAAAATTGGAAGGAAAAAAAAAAAAAAAAAAAAAAAAAAAAGTTTTCCCTGACTTACTTACCAAATATTACATCATTCTCCATTCCCCTTTCCACTGCTTTAACAGTACTTACCATCACCCAACACTGTGTGTGTATATATATGCACATATATCTACACACACACACATACACACAACACACAGGTATGCTTTGTGCCCCTCACTGTAATATACACTACATGACAGCAGGGACATTACTCTTTTAATTACCTAAGAACATAACTGGGTTATAGTGAGTGCTCACATATATTTGTTAAATGAATATATAGAAGTACTGCATGAAAACACACCAGCTAACACAAAGACAATAGAGGGAAGGTGAATGATTCTAAAAGATACACTAACCAAAAAAAAAAAAAAAAAAGATACATTATCTAAGAAAAATTATCTAAGATGAACCTGACTGAGTTTGGCTTATGGGTATAGGTAAGTTACCCTTAAAATGTAGAAGAACAAAAGAAAGCACTTATGAGTGAAAGTGACATGTGGAGGAATGTGATTAAGGTAATAAAGGGATGTGGGCCAACTGTCCTTAGAACTTCCAAAGGTCTGGGGCTACAAAAAGAAATATCTGAAAAATATCTGAAAGGTGATAAACCCTAAACAATGGCTTAAGATCTCACTTCCTGTAGCTTCCATCTGCTTGTGAACTCATGAACTCACCTGGGTGGCACTGGCTTGGGAATCCTTGCTTTAATATCCAGGGCTCTTCTCCTTGCTCTATCTTGATGATCACGTCTGGCTTAGTAATGCAATACCCTGATAAGAGAAAATAATACAGTACTATAGCTGAACAGCCTGATTTTAGGGATTCTGAAAAAATGATGGGGGAAAAAGATACAGCTTAAAGAGCTGTTCAAAGGAGGTGCCCAAATCAACCAATCCCCGAGTAGGGAAAAACACAGCATTCTTTATGCTAGCCCAAATCTCTAGCTACAAATCTGAAAATTCTTACAGGAAGTTCATATGTTTCATCAACTAAGAAATGCATGCTACTGGTAGTCACATGGAAAATATTCTTACCTATTGAGACAAGGTGGCTGTAATTTTCCAGCATCATGTCTCTGTATAATATCTTCTGAGCAGGATCCAGCAGATACCACTCTTCCTGGGTGAAGTCCACGCATACATCTTTGAATGACACTTGTTCCTGTAACGGTATATTCTTTTTCTATATGAAGCCGTCAGAACTATATAATGAGGAAAAAATTTTAAAGAACTAATTTCTTTAGAGCTTACTAAAAATTGTCATATAGGATGCCTTCTTTTGTGCTATACTATGTAGGATAAAATATGTACAAACTGACTTTCCACTAAGGGCTTGGAACTGTCCTAACTGCTACAAATACTATTTATGAAAACAAACACAGTTTCTGTTCTCAAATGCTTGTGACCTGATAAGGAGACATGTACATTATCATTTATTAAATTAGACATTGCAGGAGCTAGCATTATTCACAAAATAGACTGGGGTTATCAAGGAAAAGTTAGTTCTTTTATATTATATTTTAAATGCTTAATAGTTTTATCTTTTAAAATATATTTTTTATTGATTTCAGAGAGAGGAAGGGAGAGGGAGAGAGAGAGAGAAACACCAATGATGAGAGCAAATCATTGATTGGCTGCCTCCAGCATGCCCCCTACTGGGGATTGAGTCTGCAACCCAGGCATGTGCCCTGACTGGGAATCGAAATGTGACCTCCTAGTTCATAGGTTGACGCTCAACCACTTAGCCACAACAGCTGGGAACCTTTTATATTATTAAGTTAACGTTCACTGAGGAAGTAAAACTTTCAGTTAAAATGAATAGTGGATTGAAATGAATATGGTGCAGGCCCTGACCAAGTTCAACTTATGATAGATTAAAGTGACCAGTCCTGCATTCTACCTGTCCACCAGAGAAAGGATGAATCCTCTCTGCTGAAAGAGATCATTTTCTGGAGCCTCTACCATTTTTTTTTTTTAATATAATGTCTGGCATCCAATAAAAACTTCATGTTCTGTGAAGATAAGGACCAAGAAAAAAATCTATATATATAAAGAGCCAGGGTCCGTAATGTCCAAAACGACCGAAGGGACAACCAAACGCCAGGCTGCACATGCAGCAGGCTCAGGTGGGCAGGGACTGGCGAGGGGGCTGAACTGCTGACCTCTCAGAGAGAGAGAGAGAGAGAGAGAGAGAGAGAGAGAGAGAGAAGTGGGACTGATCATCAGCCCTTGCCTCTCTCTCTCTTTGGGCCTCGCCAGCAGCTGAGACTCTCTTAATACAGTTCCTGTTATGAATCGTAATGTAAATATCGATTTTGCTACTGTTATGAATCGTAATGTAAATATTTGTGTTTTCCGATGGTCTTAGGCTCTACAGCAGTGGTTCTTAACCTGTGGGCCATGACCCACAGGTTGAGAACCACTAGCAGGGTTGCCTAAGACCATCGGAAACACAGATATTTACATTACGATTCATAACAGTAGCAAAATTAGTTATGAAGTAGCAACGAAAATAATTTTATGGTTGGGGGTCACCACAACATGAGGAACTGTATCAAAGGGTCACGGTATTAGAAAGCTTGAGAACCACTGAGCTATACTAATAAAAGGGTACTATGCTAATTAGACTGGGTCGACTGGCCATCTTCCAGACGTCCGAATTCCTTCCGGACAAAGCCATGGTGGTGGGGGCTGAGGCAGAGGCAGTTAGGGGCAATCAGGCCAGCAGGAGAGGGCAGCTGGGGGAGAGATCAGGCCGGCAGGGGAGGGCAATTGGGGGCAATATCAGGCCGGCAGGGGAGAGCCATTGGGGGTGAAATCAGGCTGATAGGGGAGAGCAGTTGGGGGCGAGATCAGGCCTGCAGGGGAGGGCAGTTGGGGACGAGATCAGGCCGGCAGGGGAGAGCAGTAAGGGGCAATCAGGCAGGCAGGCAGAGGCAATTAGGAGTGATCAAGCAGGCAGGCAGAGAAGTAAGAAGGGATCAGGCAGACAGGCAGAGGGGTTAGAGGCAATCAGGCAGGTAGGCAGAGGCAGTTAGGGGCTATTAGGCAGGCAGGCAGGTGAGTGGTTAGGGGCCAGTGGTCCCAGATTGCAAGAGGGATGTCCGACTGCTGGTTTAGGACAACAGGGACCAGGCCTAAGCCGGCAGTTGGACATCCCCCAAGGGGTCCCTGATTGGAGCGGGTACAGTTTGGGCTGAGGGAAACTCCCCGCCCCCCCATGCACTAATTTCATGCACCAGGCCAGTAGTAGACAAAACAGAATCATAGGGGACTCAGATATTGGAAATGATAAGCAAGAACTTCAAATTAAATTATGAATAATATGTTCAATAAAAGAGATGAATATATGAAAAAAATAAAAGACAGGATGTGTGTTGTGCAGAAAAGAACAGAGCAGGGCTAAGACCACTAGCCCTTGAAAAGTCTGCCACAAGGTGGCCTTTGGCTGGCATCTGGGACCTTGGATTTCAGGAGAGTTCTCACCATCTATCTATATATACTAGAGGCCCAGTGCACAAGATTTGGGTGGCTGCAGTCCAGAAGCCCTCAGGGGATGTCCAATTAGAGGCCGTGGGTGGTTGGCAATTGGGAGCCCTTGGGGGATGTCCAACTGCCAGCTTAGGCCCTCTCAAGTCATCAGTTGGATATCCTTAGTGCTTCCGCGGAGGGAGGAGAGGCTCCCGCCACTGCTGCTGCGCTTGCTGGCTGTGAACCCGGCTTCTGGCTGAGCAGCGCTCCCCCTGTGGGAGTGCACTGATCACCAGGGGGCAGCTCCTGCATTGAGCGTCTGCCAGTGGTGGTCAGTGCACGTCATAGTGACCAGTCGTTCTGCCATTTGGTCAATTTGCATATTAGCCCTTTATTATCTATATATTAGAGGCCCGGTACACAAAATTTGTGCACAGGGGTGTGTGTCCCTCAGCCCAGCCTGCACCCTCTCCAATCTGGGACCCCTTGAGGGCAGTCGGACAGCCCTCTCACAATCCAGGACTGCTGGTTCCTAACCACTTGCCTGCCTGCCTGCCTGCCTGACTGCCCCAACTGCTTCTGCCTGCCAGCCTGATCAACCCCTGACCACACCCCTGCCAGCCTGATCGACGCCTAACTGCTCCCTGGTCGGCCCGATTGCCCCTAACTGCCCTCCCCTGCTGGCCTGGTTGCCCCGAACTGCCCTCCCCGGCAGGCCTGGTCACCCCCAACGGCCCTCCCCTGCAGTCCTGGTCCCCCCAACTGCCCTCCCCTGCAGGCCTGGTGCCCCGCGATTGCCCCCCCTGCAAGCCTGCTTGCCCCTAACTGCCCTCCCATGCGGCCCGGTCACCCCTAACTGCCCTCCCCTGCTGGCCTGGTCGGCCCTGACTGCCTTCCCCTGCTGGCCTGGTCCCCCCCAACTGCCCTCCCCTGCAGGCTTGGTCCCCCCCAACTGTCCTCCCCTGCAGCCTGGTCCCTCCCAACTGCCCTCCCCTGCAGGCTTGGTCCCCCCCAACTGCCCTCCCCTGCAGGCCTGCTTGCCCCTAACTGCCCTCCCCTGCCGGCCCAGTCACCCCTAACTGCCCTCCTCTGCAGGCCTAATTGCCCCCAAGTGCTCTCCCTTGAAGGCCTGGTCCCTCCCAATTGCCCTCCACTGCTGGCCTGATCACCCACAACTGCCATCCCCTGCTGGCCATCTTGTGGCAGCCATCTTGTGTCCACATGGGGGTGGCCATCTTTGACCACATGGGGGCAGCCATCTTGTGTGTTGGAGTGATGGTCAATTTGCATTATTACCTCTTTATTATACAGGACTAGTGGCCTGGTGCACAAAATTTGTGCGTGGGGGGCAGGGATGTCTCTCAGCCCAGCCTGCACCCTCCCCAATCTGGGACCCCTCGAAGGATGTCCTACTGCCGGTTTACAGGGATCGGGCCTAAACTGGCAGTCAGACATCCCTCTCACAATCCGGGACTGCTGGCTCCTAACTGCTCACCTGCCTGCCTCCTTGATTGCCCCTAACCACTCTGCCTGCTGGCCTGCTCACCCTCAACTGACCCCCGCCGCTGGCCTGATCACCCCCAACTGCTCCCCGTGCCAGTGTACTCGCCCCCAACTGCGCCCCCTGCTGGCCTGCACACCCCGAGCTGCCCCCCCGGCTGGCCTGCTCACCCCCACCTTCCTTCCCCACTGGCCTGCTCACCCCCAACTGCCCCCATTGGCCTGCTCACTCCAAAATGTCCCCCCCCACTGTCCTGATCACCCCCAAATGACCCCCAATGACAGCCTGCTTGCCCCCAAGTGGCCCCCCTGCTGGTCTGCTCACCCCCAACTGCCCCCCCCCCACCGGCCTGATCACCCACAACTGCCCTCCCCTCTTGGCCTCTAATGGCCTCCACCTTGGCCCCGCCACCATGGCTTTGTTCAGAAGAAGATCAGGAAGGTTTCCTGGAAGGTCTCCCAGTCTAATTAGCATATTACCCTTTTATTCGTATAGATAGAGGCCTGGTGCATGGGTGGAGCCGGCTGGTTTGCCCTGGTGTCCCAGATCAGGGTGGGGGTTCCCTTGGAGCATGGGGCGGCCTGGGCGAGGGGCCTGTGGTGGTTTTCAGGCCAGCCATGCCCCCATGAGGTGAGGATCCCCGCTGCAGGGGCGGGGCCAGCCTGGGTGAGGGGCTGAGGGCTATTTTCATGGTGGCCACACCCCGTTCAGGGTGGGAGATCCCTCTGGGGTGCCTGGCCAGCCTGAGTGAGGGGCTGAGGGCCGTGTGTAGGCTGGCCAAGCCCCCCAGCAGGGACCCTCACTCCTTGGGTGTGTGGCCAGCCTGGTTAAGGGGCTGAGGGCCATTTTTAGGCTGGCCATGCCACCCGGTGACCCAGGCCCTCAGCCACTCCTTCAGCATCTCCCAGCCCCTCCTTGAGTGGAGTCCAGGGCGGGCTGGAAGCCAGGCCCCCAGCCACTCCTTGAGGGGAGGCCAGGGTGGGCTGGAAGCCTGGGTCGCCCCTAGCCACCCAGGCTCCCAGCCACTCACTCCTTCAGCGGCAGCCAGGACGGGCAACAAGCTTGGCTTCCTCCATCGCCAGGGGAAACCCAAGTCTCCTGCTTGCTCCAGCTCTGTGGCCGCCGCCATCTTTGTTGGGCTAATTTTGATACTTGCTCCTGATTGTATGGTGGGCATAGTGGAGGGATGGTCAATTTGCATGTTTCTCTTTTATTAGTGTATATATATAAAACCCTAATATGCAAATAGACCAAACAATGGAACAACTGAAAAACCGAACTGAACTGGTCACTATGACATGTGTTGACCACCAGGGGGCGCATGTGGAACATGGTGGGCATTGGGTGTGGTGGGATGGTGGAGCAAGTGAGTGGGGGTGCCATGCCAAGGCGGGGTGCCGGTGGCTGTCATTGGGGCTGGCCTCTAGTGGTTACTGAAAATTCTTTGCTCATGCGTGCTGTGGTCCTGCCCGGTGCTCGCACATGCTACCAGCGTTGGAGCCACTGCTTGCACCTGCTGCGGCACCTGGCACCAACCCCAATTGCCCTTCAGGGCTTCTCCACCTCCCCCTGCTCCTGAGGGGCAATCGGGGCCGGCCGCTACCTCTCACACCTGCTGCCAGTGACAGCCCCACTTGCACCCGGTGTCAGCGGGGTCGGCGCCATCAGCGCATTGGAGCGGCGGTGGTGGGAGGGGTCAGGTGGGGGCATGGAGAATGGGCCAAGACCCGCCCCTGTGCCCACCACAGCCTCGCAGCCCACAGTTCCTTTCAACCTGCATGAATTCGTGCACTGGGCCCCTAGTATAGGATAAAAGCCAACCGACCAGAATGGCGGAACGACCAGAATGATCAGTGGCTATGAAGCGCACTGCGGCAGCCAACCAGCCTGATCCAGGCCCCAATTGCCCCTCCCCCACTCCGGCCGGCCCATCCCCCGACCAGCCCCTCACCCCGATTGGGGGCAGGGCTGGCTAGCCAACCACCCATGGACCCTCCCCCCTGCCAGTCCAATGTAACCCCATTGGGGCGGGCTGGCCAGACCCCACCTGTGCACGAATTCGTGCACTGGGCGCCTCTAGTTCTCTAATAACAATGGTTCGCTGAGCTTAGACTGTTTATGCAAACAATGTGGTTTATGTTGTACATGTGCATTCCATTTGGTGCCTGGGACTTCACGTGCTAAGCACAGAGTACCTATGTGACTAGCCCCTGATAAAAACTTTAGAGCACTGAGTGTCTACTGAGCTTTCCTGGCAGATATTTCATGTTTGTTGTCAGAGCTCATTGCTAGAGGACTAAGTGTGTCCAGGGAGAAGACTCTTAGCATCTTGTGCCTGGTTTCCTCTGGTTTCCCATGTGCCTTTTCCCTAAGCTGACTGTGCTTTGTATCCTTTCACTTAAATAAGTCATAACCATAAGTACAACTACATAATGAGTCATCCCAGTGGTTCACTGAACCTGGGAATGCTCTTGGGGCCCTCCAATACATGTATATATGTACACACACGTAAATATAGACTCTCACACATACATTAAAAGGGCATTATAGAACTGAAACTAAGAACTCATTAGATGGGTCAAAATCATACCACAGAAAGGAGACAATATGAAACATGTACATATCTAACAAAAGAATATCAAAATACAAACAACAAAAACTGATAAAACTGAAAGACAGATCATAGTTGGAGACTTCAATGTTCCTCTCTCAGTATTGAGAGATCGAGTAGGCAGAAAGTCAGTAAGTATATGGATGACCTGAACAACACTATCACTCAACATGATCTGACTTTAACCAAAACAATAAAATACAAATTCTGTCACTCCGTTCTAGCTCACATGGAACAGTCACCAAGACAGAACATAGCCCAGGCCACAAAACATACCTTAATGAACTTAAAACAATAGTCGACCATACAAAATATGTCCTCAGATCATAATAGAATAGAAATTAATAAGCAAATGACAGCTGGAAAATCCCCCAAATACTATTTGTGTTATTAAAATCCCCCCAATACTAAAGGTGTTATTAAACAACACATTTATAAATAACTTATAGGTCAAAGAAGAAGTCTCAAAAGAAATTTTAATATATTTTAAATATAATGAAAATGAAAATACCTCTCATCAAAATTTGTGGGATGCAGTACATAAAGGGAAATGTATAGCATCAAATATATATGTTAGACATACAAGTTTTTAAATTGGTAACCTGTGATGTCAGAGGAATGGTGGTGTGAGAGATTCCCTTGGTCTCGCCCCTTGAAGTTTAAATAATTTGAACAGCTATAATTCAACTAAGAATTCCCTGTTCAACACACAAACATGTCTGAGAGATCTGCACATTGAAACATCTAAAGGTGGGCAAGTGGGAGCCAACCAGGGTGACAAGAAGGGAGAAGTGTTTAAAGGAGCCATAGACGCAGCCCTGCAGCCAAGAGCTGATTGTAGGGCTCAGTCCAGACAGAGGAATCTTGTGAATGGCACTCCCTTCAGCCAAAAGAAGCAAAGAGATTTAGTAAGCATTCCTGTAGGAGTGCGCAGTATGAGCTTCAGCTGAGCCCAACATCCAGGGCAGGGACAAAGCACGGAGACGTGGCCATGGTTGTCTGGCAATTGGCATTCCAGACAGAGAATTCCAGACAAAGCCCAGGAGCTTGGCCACCTTTCTTTAAGCACCCAGAGCTCGCCTCCCCTCACCCTTTGTGTTAGGTTGCAGAGCATATTACCTGCTAACCCGAGAAATGTTACCACAGAAACACTTTTTCTCTGAGCGAAGGGTGCACTCCGTGACTAATCTCAGGGATGGGTGGAGGCACAGAGGGGACTCCATGCAGGTCCACTGATCACCATTGCTGGAAGGGCAAAGCAACAAAGGAGGCAGCCAGGTCTCATCAATTCACCTCACCCCTAAAAACACTCACAAAGAAACACAGTCTTATTTAATACACTAGAGGCCCGATGCACCAAGATTCGTGCAAGAATGGGCCTTCCTTCTCCTGGCTGCTGCCACTGGCTTCCCTCTGGCACCCAGGACCTGGGCTGCTTCACTCCAGCTGCTGCCAGGTACCCAGGACCCGGGCTGCTTTGCTCCAGCCACTGCCAGGCATCTGGGACTGGGGCTGCTTCGCTCCGCGCTGCGGCCACCCAGAGCACATCCTCACCCGTGGTGTGTGTGTCCGCTGGGGTGGGGGCAGCACGTAGTCCCCTCCCACCCATCTGTGCACACAGCTCCTCCTGAGCCAGTTGTGACGTCCGGCTAATTTGCATATTGCCTCTTTTTATATATATATATATATATATATATATATATATATATATATATATACATATATATATATACACACACACACATACACACTAGAGGCCCAGTGCACAAAATTCGTGCACGGGGGGGGGGGTGTGTCCCTCAGCCCAGCCTGCACCCTCTCCAATCAGGGACCCCTCGAGGGATGTCCGACTGCCCTTTCGGCCCAATCCGGATACGATCGGGCCTAAACAGGCAGTCGGACATCCCTCTCACAATCCAGGACTGCTGGCTCCCAACTGCTTGCCTGCCTGCCTTCCTGATTGCCCCTAACCGCTTCTGCCTGCCAGCCTGATTGATGCCTAACTGCTCCCCTGCCAGCCTGTTTGCCCCTAACTGCCATCCTCTGCAGGCCTGGTCCCCCCCAACTGCTCTCCCCTGCAGGCCTGGGTCCCCCCCAACTGCCCTACCCTGTAGGCCCAGGCGCCCCCAACTTCCCTCCTCTGCTGGCCTGGTCACCCCTAACTGCCCTCTGGTGCAGGCCTGATTGCCCACAACTGCCCTCCCTTGCAGGCCTGGTCCCTCCCAAATGCCCTCCCCTGCTGGCCATCTTGTGGCAGCCATCTTGTGTGTTGGGGTGATGGTCAATTTGCATATTACTCTTTTATTAGATAGGATATATATATATATACTAGAGGTCTAGTGCACGAATTCGTGAACTAGAGGCCCAGCCGGCCCGCCCCGATTGGGGCTGATTGGGCCGGGCCGGCTGGGAGGATAGGCCCGGGTTGTTGGCCAGCTGGTCCCACCCCCTGGTCAAACTCTCAGTTGAGGGGACAATTTGCATATTACCCTTTTATTATATAGGGTTATTATATAGGATATAGATGATTTGGCAATTTCACACCCCAGGTGCTTAAAAATTTACATCCATGCAAAAACCTACATATGAATGTTTCTAGAAGTTTAATTCAGGATGCCAAAAACTGGAAGGAAAAAGTTCTAAAATCACTTATACATATACTAGTATGCTGAAACTAAATAATTAAGTAAGTGAAATTCGAATGGTGGTAGCCAGATTCTCACTGTTAGTGTGGGAAATTACAGACAAGCAAGGGGAGAAGGGTAGATAGAATGTTCCATGTGGCAATGATTACAGCAAGAGGCATCAATATGAACTAATACTTACTATAGATAGAGATGGTTACATCCTGAAATATTTATAGATATGTATATATACATGAGTTAATATAGATATCTATTTCCTTGTTCAGTCAGCTGAGAGGGTGTTTACAAGCAATGACACATCAGCAGCAATAGCCTCCCAATCTTGGTTCCGATAAAAGAAACCAGAGAAATTATCAAAAGACAAATAATATAACAAAAAATAATAGTTTGTAACGCATATAATAAACAAGCATTAGTAACCCTAATATATATAAAGAGCTAACTAAACACTGAAAAAAGGAAGCCAGAAACTTAGGAGCAAAATGGGCAATAGGTATGAACAGATAGTTCACTGAAATATAAATATAAGACAACTTTTAGATACATGAAAAAATATTAAGCCTCACTCATAATTAAGAAAATTGCAGATTAAAACTACATAAAAATATCACTTTACTTATTAGTTGCCAAAAGTTGAACCACATATGTATAAACAATAGCTGTGGAGAAACAAGCACTCTCATGTAGTGTAAAGGGAATATAAAATGATATTATAATTCCACCAAACTGATCAAGTTTATCCATTTGTAGTCACACTTTGATCTGGCAACTCCACTTATGGTAATTTATTTGATGGAATACATCTATACTTACAAGGTTATTCATTAAAACATGGCTTGTAGCAGAAAAAGGTTGGAAGTAGTTAATAATTGGTTAAATAAACTATGGGACATTCACAATTGAATTACTATACAGTTATAACACAAAAAGAAACAGCAATCCATGTTCTGTTAGAGTTCTCTGGGACAGGATGAAAAAAGTGAAAAAAAATGCTGAAAAGGGAAAATAGTATATAGACTTGTTATTTGGTGTGTTAACTTTAAGAGCAGAATCAGCTTCATTTGGGGGGTTATTAAAAATACTAGAGGCCTGGTGCATGAATTCGTGCATGGGTGGGGTCCCTCGGCCTGGCCAATGATTAGGGCCAATTGGGGAGGGGGGGACAGCCAGCTGTGGGGAGGGGCCTCGGGAGGTTGGCTGTGGAAGAACACTGACCACCAGGGGGCAGCTCCTGCATTGAGCATCTAATCCTGGTGGTCAGTGTGTGTCATAGCAAATGGTTGATTGGATGTTCAGTCATTCGGTCGTTCAGTTGCTTAGGCTTTTATATATATATAGATAGAATTCAAGACTCCACCCAGCTCTACTAACCACATCAAAAATCTGCATTTTAACAAAAGGTACAAATGCATCTAAATTTGAGAAGCATTTTAAATAAAGAGGGCATACAAGAATATGCACGCATATTTTCTTTTAATTGAATTAAGAAACACTTGATAAGAAAAACAAGAAATTTTTAATAATGGATACCAATAGTAGGGTGACCATGCACTCCAATTTGTCTGGAACTGCTCCAACATCTGCCAGTTGTCACAGCATAATTACTTGTAGAACCTCTTTCACTCTCAGTGAAAGTGTCTCAGTTTAAGTGATAAATAAATGTCACCATACCCAGAGGAAGCATCAGGTACAGAGAGAATGGAAGTGTGAGTTTTTAAGTTACTATCTTCTATATCACATTTTAAACCATATTAATAGTATATTACCAATTCAAAACTATTTTATTTTTAAAAAAAAAGCAATACCGGTCATAAAAAATAGGTAGACTGAGGAGAGCAATGGGCCAAGAACAGATAAGCAATGATAAGCAATGTCTGGAGCAAAAGGAAAAGACACTTCATGGGGGACAGAAAGAAATTCCATCAGAGTTAGGTAAAGATAGCTAGGAGGGCAGTGTCATAGACCACAGAGGAGACTTTCAAAACAGACTAGAGATCAGAGTGTCAAGTACTGCAGAGGAGGCAAGTAAGACAAAGACAAAAACTGGATTTTACTACAATTTGGTGGCCTTTTCCAAAACTGGTTCAAGTTAGCAGTGGTGATGGAGCAAGACTGCCTTCATTAGGTTGAAATGCAAATGACAAATGCAGAAATGAAAGTCAGAGCTGTCTACTACTCAAGCTAGAAATTCAAACGAGCTGACACAAACATTTATGGGGAGTTATTTTGGGGACATAAAGTCCTTCCATTCTGCCAGATCTTCCAGTTTTTAATTCCTGGATCAAGCAGGACCATGAACAGCTGTGGACTCAAACCTCACTGTTGGGTCTCCTGGAAAGTATACCCACCGAGTTCTGCCTTAGCACTGTGCTGTTTCCACCAAAAAATGATTACAGGCAATATAATGCATTTATTTCAGTGTTGTCATTAGAATGATCAAAGAAAATTTTACAATAACTTGGGTAACCGTAAAATTAAACATCTTGCATCTGGTTTTACCAACTGTCCTTTTGGATTTACTACTCTTGTTACATTTCCCTTAATGTAAAATTTTGCCTATTTCTACTTTTTCATTTTAAAAACATGAACCCTCATAAAATTTAGAAAACACATTAAACAAGTGGGAATAAAAAACACCAACTCACCTGGGATTTGTTCATTTTCTGTTCTTAGTGGAGGAGGCAGTGCTAAGAGAGAAGGAAGAAGGAAGTCAGGAGAACTTGACCTGCTTTGCAGTTCCTGGAGTTACCTGCCTACACAGCTCCACACACAAGATACTTACATGTCCATGTGTGTGGCTCCAATATATGTTGAGCTTAGACATGATACTTTTCACTGAGTGAATGTAATATTTGTTTCTTACTGATTTATTACCAATTTAGGTTCTGTGACACAAAAATTAAAAACATAAGAAGATGAGTTTAACATAAAACAGTAATCTAAAGAAGGAAACACCACGGATTTGTTAAAACTTATGTTGTAGAGAAAAAGAAACCCTCAAGCCATATTGTTTATCTATTTACCTGCTAACATTAATCCTTTGGGGTCAAATAATCCAAGAAACCTCTGAAAAAAGGGGATGGGGATGTTTAAGACCAGGCAAAATTTTTCATGTTTGTTCTAACCTGCTTACAATTTTCAAAAAGGTCTTTTAATAAGGAACCAACTTTGACCTAACAGTGACAAAATGAGCAGTAGCTCAGGGATCTGCAGACCTACCTTTTAATCTTGGTTCCACCACTAACAAATTGCATGATCTGAGCAATGAGTCACCTTCTCAGACTCATTTTTTAAAAAACCTTTCAAATAAGGTCAAACTAGATCATCCAGAAAGGACCTGCCTGCACGAGGCCAGGAGAGTGGGAACCTCAGCATCTTCTCTAGATGCCGTCATCAATCAATCCATGGGACACGGCAGGCAGCTCCCCTCCGGAAAGTGAACCGTGAACCAAGAACGAGAGGCGGAGGGGGTATTTAGGGAGGAATTGTGACAGAATTTCCTTAGCTAGCGCTGGTGAGCCTTTCATCCCCACGACAAGGTCACGAACTCTCCAAAGGGGTGGCATCTCCCGTATGGCCTGTGTGCCCAGCCCTCGCAGCTGCAGCTCACCCCTCTTCTTAAATTCGTCCCAGACCTCCCCGTCACACAGCCTTCCCCGGCTTCAAGAGACGGTGTCAGGGTTATACATAACAAATCACAAATGAACACATAATAAGTACTAACTTGGGATCCGGAGAATGTTGGAGCCAGGAAGGGGCCTTGGTCGCCGGCCAGTCCAGCCCTTTCCCTCTGCCGTTTCCCCAAAGAGTTAACTGAGAAATGAGGCCCCGAGGACCAGTCCAAGCTCCAGCTGCACGTGTCACACGCACAACCAATATAAAGCAGCTAACAAAACGCAGGAGCTCGGAACAACACAGTGCGGCAAGCATTCCTAATACCCGCATTTTACAGAAGAAAAATCAGGTCTCTCGTGGGCTGTTTGGTCCGGCGATTTCAGGTACCACCAACCCCCGGCCCGAAGCGCCCTTTTCCTCGTAGGCCCAGCGCACACGCCAGGCACGCGCACACGCCGCGCACGCGCACTCCTTCCCAGTCCCACCCCGCCCCGCGGGCCCAGCGCTCACGTCGCGCACGCGCACTCCCCACCGGCGGCCACACGAGGGCGCGTTAGCGCGGGGGCTAAACGCCGTAGAGCTCGCTAGCCCTGGAGCCCGCATCCCATGCCAACCCGGCCCAGTTGGACAGAGAAGCCCCCGCCCGGCGTCCCTTCAGCTTCGGGTGCCGCAGACGCCAGGGGTTCCGCAGCGTTCCTCCCCATCACCGGAACCGCCGCACCCCAGAGCCGCGCGGGGCCCCCTCGGCCCTCGCTCCCACCCTCCGGGGCTCACCCGCAGCTCCCTCGCCGCGTGGACCCGTAGGCCAGGGATTGTTCCCCCCGGAGGGCTGGAGGCCGGGAAGGACGCGCCGGGAAGGAGGCGGGGATGCACATGCGCAGAGGGCGGGCTCCGCGGCGGGCGGAGAGCGGGGGCTCGGCTCCTGACCGCTGGCGCCGGAGAGGAGGCTCGGCCCTTCGAAGCGGTGCCTCGCTCCCAAAGGGTAGAAGTAAGCTAGTAGCGGTTCCTACCTAGCACGGTGCTTACGAATACGTATTACCGGCATCTACACTGTGAAAGCACTTAGGACGGTGTCTGGCACGTAAATTGTTAAGTACATTTCTCAAGATCCCCCTTCCCAGGAAGCACCACGCCCGCCCCGTAGACATCAGCTGGAGGTTTTCTGCCCGTTGGCCGAGTGGAGGGACTGCTACCTGAGACTCCTGTCTGCATCCGGGACTCTGTCCTTCCCCAGAAACCGGCGTCAAAGCACTGTCCCTCTCAGGCACAAACCAAGGGGAGGGAGAGGTGCCTGGATTTCACTGTCCCTCTCAGGCACAAACCAAGGGGAGGGAGAGGTGCCTGGATTTCACTGTCCCTCTCAGGCACAAACCAAGGGGAGGGAGAGGTGCCTGGATTTCACTGTCCCTCTCAGGCACAAACCAAGGGGAGGGAGAGGTGCCTGAATTTCACGTCTGAACGCGAATAGTTGTTATTTTACTTTAGGTAAATTTTTTAACACTTAGAAAATAAATTTAAACTAATATTTGTGACCCTAGTTACTCTCTAGAATGAGGAATAAAGCAAGCTAGCAGTTCGGTGTTAATAATAAAAATTGCTCATATGTAGGAAACCTCATATAAAGAGGAGGGCACACCAAAATCTACCTGGCACCAAATATACATTATTTTAGGTGCACATCCTCCTGATATTTTTAGCACAGTGTGATCATATGGTCATATTTTTTTAAAATTTTTATTGAATTTATTGGGGATGACTTTGGTTACTAAAATTATACAGGTTTCAAGTATACAATTCCCAGCACACCACCCCAAGTCAAGTCTCCTTCCATCATCATTTATCCCCGTTTACCCTCTTCTGCCTCCCTTACCCTCCTTTCCCTCTGGTAATCACCATACTGTTGTCTGTGTCTATGAATTTTTTTTTGGGGGGTGGGCATATTATTTATTTTTTAAATATGTTTTTATTGTTAATAGTATTACAGATATCTCCCATTTTCCTGGGCATATTATTTTATGATGAGCTTCTTATGAAACAACTAGAGGTCCGATGCACGAAATTCTTGCAAGGGGCTTGGCCCTCACAGCCCCGGCTTCCTCTGGATGGTCATCCGGCTGTCCAGTCTAATTAGCATATTACACTTTTATTATTATAGATATATAGTGAACTCTTTTGGGTCAATGTCATTTTTTTTACCTTTTATTTTTTTTAATAACTTCAGATTTATAAAAGAGTTAGTTAAAAAGATAGTTCCCATATATTCTTTACCCAGCTTCTAGAATTCTGTGCCATTGGGCTAGTACAGTTCAGTACCTGTCCTTGTCCAGCTAGCTTAGTCTGATCCTGGCTGGTGCTGTATTGCCATACTCAGGCTCAGGCTTGGACCTGCACTTGGAGTCCATGCATGGCTGTTAGGAGAGAAATGCAGGAACAAACTGGTGACTGGATGTTACTGAGTGAGAGCGAGGGAGAGAGCTTTGTTTTTGTTAGGCTGATTATATTATCGTGGGCTAGAGAAAAACTAGGAGCCCTTTCAAACCAACCAACTTCTCAATCGTTCTAGCATTGGGTTCTCGCCCTAACCAATCCATTTCCTAGATCAGGGGTCCTTAAACTTTTTAAACGGGGCCAGTTCACTGTCCCTCAGACAGTTGGAAGGCCGGACTATAGTTTAAAAAAAACTATGAACTAATTCCTATGCACACTGCACATATCTTATTTTGAAGTAAAAAAACAAAACAGCAAAAACATCCGAATGTGGCCCGCAGGCCGTAGTTTGAGGACGCCTGTCCTATATCTTCCAGGCTCTATGACCCTTATCCAATCCAATCCTTTTCTCAGGCTAGACTGACAGGCCTCTGTGGTTCCTAACTTGGCTCCTCATAGTACAAGCACCTTCCTTGTGCCATCATGGCTTCTACTGGGCATGTGCCCCAGCAGGGGAATTTCTGCTGTTTTTATTCCTCCCCTGGTAATGACCAGTAACAATCCTTCCTGCCTGCTTAGGGGATTAAGTCTCCAGGGTGGAGGATGCCCTGGGGCAAGCATGTCAAACTCGCACCCGCGGGGCCGAATGTGGTCCATAACGAATATTTTGGCTGCCCAGCCAATATAACGGTATGTAAGAAACATTTTAATAAAAATTTCATAACTTTTACAATATCCTGTTATACATTATCTATATAATAGAGGAATATGCAAATTAGCTGGAAAGCTGTAATGTCACGACCGAACAGCAGGTACCTGAGGCTGCATGGTGCCTGGCTGGGGAGAGGGACCTCAGGCCTCGCCCACCGCCCAGAGGGGCTTGATGGGGATGGGGCCGGCTGGGTCTGGATCTCACCCAATGGGGGTGGGGCCAGTCAGGTAGGGGGGTCTCCTGCGTTTTCGAAGCACGTGTGGGTGGTGGGCAGGAACTTGACTCTAGGTCCCGTGGCGCACCCCAGACTCTGACAGGAGGGAGATTTTCATATACATCTTACTAATTTTCTTTCATCTCTGATACTTCTATTATAGAGAAAGGGCAAATAGCAATATTAAAATATTTCCTCTAATTAATTCCCTTTTAATGTGCACGAATTTCGTGCACCAGGCCACTAGTTATTAATAACAAACTACAATGTTTGCTGATGACTGATTACTATAATCATGTTGCATTCATTTCCCTTATGTGCCTTACACACAGGCGCACCATTTCTCTCCACTAATACTGACATTGACCAAAAAGAGTTCACCAGCAGCGAATATTTTGCAGCTTATTGCCACGTCATTAGTCTTGAACTGACTTGTTTGGTGTGTGTAACAGGAAATATTTTGCTTTCGGAGAACAAGAAAAATAGATTTACTTGCACTATGCTTATTAATTTGTGCAGTTATTCAATATCTGGTAAGTTAATGTTCAAGAAAAAAATATCCATTTTTATTAAAATGTTATTTTATATTAATGATTACTCATTTATTTCAGCCCTTTGTATTCAGCATATCTCTATCAAAATAAACCTACATTTCTATGAAAATGGAAGCTTTTGGTTTTTTGTGCCCACACAAACTTAAGCCTTGTTTATTTGGCCCGTGTTAGCCTTTGAGTTTGACATGCTTGCCCTGGGGAGTGTGTGAAGTCTGTAGCTTCCTAGTGAAGCAGGCTTATCATCTGATTCAGGTTCCTAGATTATTATGCTTAATAATGTGTGGTTCCCTTTGCTTCCTTTTATTATTAATATCTGGCTTCCTACTCTAACACTACTATACATGTAAAGTACTTTCACAATTGCTAACCCCTATGAGAATTTACCATTGAGACTACAATGTTTACGTACAGTTCTTTTTGTTTTCAGTCTCATTGTATCCAGTAAAAGTGTTTTACAAAGTTATTTAGGACTAGGAGCCCAGCGCGTGATTCAAAATCACATGGCGCCGCCCACCCTTGAGTTGCTGGTCCAGCCCTGCCTCCCTCTCCAGCCCTTGAAGCAGCCACGACTGCTGCTCATCAGGCCCTCCCCCAGCGCAGGCGCTCGGAGGCCCCTGCTGCCCCGCCCCCAATGCTGCAGGCGCAACCTCCTCCTGTCCGGTTGACCCGTTATGGCATCCTGATTAATTAGCATATTTCTCTATTATATATGTAGCTAGCTCCTTCCCCCCTTCTTTTTCATCCAAGTTACGTTATACATTTTTTTTTTTTTTGTAAAAATAGAGTGACTTGTCACAGTCTGCATTCAATTTGATTTTCTTTTTGTTGGAATAGAATTAGTTTGATTTTCTTTTTGTTGGAGTAGAGTTAGTTTCTCTCTTGGTGGTGTATAGTTTTGTGGGTTTTGATGAATACATCACCAAAATATCAAGCAAAATAGTTCTATTGTCATAAATATTGCCTGGAGTGACCTGTTGTTACTCAATCTCTACTTACTCGCCACGCCCCTGGCATCAGTGATCTATTATATTTTATATAATTTAACTGTTACAGAATGTCAAATAGATGGAATGATACAACATGCAGCTTCTAGGTTTGACTTCTTTCACTTAGCAAAAGTCATTTAAGATTTATTCATATTGTAGTGTGAGGCATTAGTTCATTCCTTCTTATTACTGAACTAGAGGCCTGGTGCATGAAATTAGTGCATGGGGTGGGGGGGGCGGGAGTGGGGGTGTTCCTCAGCCCAGCCTGCGCCCTCTCACAATCTGGGACCCCTTGGGTAGGGTCCCTAGGCCTGGCCGGTGATCAGGGCCTATCAGGGCTTTCCTTCCCCCGGCTGCCAGCAGCTGGCCCTGCCCCTGCCGCTGCCACTGCTTGTCATCTGTGCGGTGCTTCCCTGCCCCTCCCCTGCCACCAGTCGCCTCCCTCTGTGGGCGACAGGCGTGGGGTGCAATGGCTTGGCTGGCCTGGGCCTTCCTCTGTGGGGTGATCACTGGCCAGCCCTGCATACCTGCCACAGCATCACCAGCCAATGGCCTGGGCCTCCCTCTGTGGGGCAAGGTCGTTCTGCTGTTGAGTTGTTTGGTTGATTTGCATATTACACTTTTATTATTATAGCTAGTATTCCATTTATAGGTGCTCCACAATTTATTTATCTAGTCACCTGATTTGGTGGTTATGGATAAAGATACTATAAACATTTGTGTTCAAGTTTTTGTGTGAACATAAGTTTTTAGTTCGCTTGAATTGATACATTGGAGTGGGTAAGTGTATGTTTACATTTATAAGATATTGTAATACTGTTTTCCAAAGTGTATTATTTTGCCTTCCCACCAGCAATGAAAGAGAGATCCTGTTTCTCAACATCCACAGCAGTTTGTATATTCAGTGTTTGTTTTATTTTTTCCATTCTAATAGGAGTGGAAAGACCTTGTGGTGTTTTTAACTTGCATTTCCCTATTTTGCTGATGGAAGTGGGGTTCTTTCACCAGATCCCAAGGAAGACATTCCAGGGACCCATGTACGGGAGCTTGTGGCATGGTAAGATTTATTTTTGGGGGAAATAGAAGGCTGTCGCCAGGTTCCCAGTGTCTCATCTCCATCTGTCCCCCTGTGTGAAAAGTCCAGCCTTGTCTTCATCAAGCCCAGAACGAAGACCAGTGTTCAGAGATGCTGTGCCATATTAAACCTTAGACTTTGTAACCTGCGTGGTCTGACATGGGCCCCAGGTGGCTGCTAGGCCCACATAGCTGCTATGAAACAGTGATTTTCAACTGGTGTGCTGCAAGAATTTTTAAAACATGCAATAATACCTGACTCTTTAGTTATTTACATTTAAATAAATATAAATATCAATAATTGTTTTAGGTCAGGTTCTCCATTGTTTTAAATGTAAGTGAAACCAAGAAAGATGAGAAAGTCACAACCTTGGAAGGATTGTCCCCCCACCATCCCCAAAGTGTGACAAGAAGAGGAGGGCAAAAGGACAGAGGTTCAAGCCCAGGTGTTATTGGAGGGGAGCGTGCCTCATCTGCAGTTGCTGCTGGGAGTGGAATTCTTGTGATATCCCGAGAAAAGGAATTTTCTGAGATTCTTATGGGAGGATGCAATATGGTTGAAAGTTTATTTTCATGGAATTACACCCCTGGTCTTCCAAAGTCCCACTTCCTTTAATCCAGTCATAGAAGACGTGTAGATGGGGTTTCAGTAGGGCTAAAATAAGAGCCAGTGTCTAGAGTTTCCTTTCCATGTTGGAGCCAGGACCAGTCCGGCATCAGGCTAGTTACAGTTCATAAGTCCATTGCATGGAGGGGCCTATGGCCATGGGCCATATGGGTAAATACCAGCAGGCCAAGAGCAACCCAGGAGCACATGAACAATAAGAGTCCCAAGAGCACAAGAGAGCAAACTTTGTTTAGGGGATTATGTATCCCCAAATTTCCGTGTGCTTGCAGTGGCCATGCCCATTCTGGCTAGTGACCTCTGTTTCCAGGTGTGACTGACAGCATCTTCCCTAGTTTCTCCAGCTTTACTGGGCATGCATCTGTCTCCTCTTTGTTGGATTCCTGGGAAGTGTGAAACTGCAGCTTCCTGGCTAAGTTGCCCAAAAAACATGCATTGTGATAAAGGCAATTTATTAAAAAATTAAAGCACGCAAGTTTATTAAAGAAGCAAGGCAAGAAAATCTATCATCGGCATAATACGCTGACGTGCTCTCTGCTAATACATTTTTATTGATTTCAGAGAGGAAGGGAGAGGGAGAGAGAGAGAGAAACATCAATTATGAGAATCATCGATTGGTTGCCTCCTGCACACCCCCTATTGGGGATCAAGCTCCCAACCCAGGCATGTGCCCTGACAGAGAATTGAATCATGACCTCCTGGTTCATAGGTCTACACTCAACCACTGAGCCATACTGGCTGGGCTTTATTCTTTGGTTGTTGTTAATCCTCATCCAAGGATATTTTTCCATTGATTTTTAATTTGTTTAATTTTTAAAATATATTTTATTGATTTTTTACAGAGAGGAAGGGAGAGGTATAGAGAGCTAGAAACATCGATGAGAGAGAAACATTGATCAGTCGCCTCCTGCACCCCCCCGCACAGGGGATGTGCCCGCAACCAAGGTACATGCCCTTGATCGGAATCGAACCTGGGACCCTTCAGTGTGCAGGCCGACGCTCTATCCACTGAGCCAAACCGGTTTCAGCTCCATTGATTTTTTTAGAGAGAGTGGCAGGGAGAGGGAGAAACAGAGAGAAACATTGATGTGAAAGAGATTGGTTGCCTCACACACCAGTCCCAACCAGGGGTGAGGGGTAGGGGTGGAGGGACTGGGCATGGAGCTTGCAACCAAGGTGCGTGACCTTGACAGGAATTGAACCCTTGACCCTTCAGTCCTCGGGCCAATGCTCTATACACAGCCAAACCAGTTAGGGCGAGCCAGGCTTTATTTTTAATAGATTTTCTAGTTATTGGATTGTCCTTGGAAAGTACTAATTAAATTTCATTTGTTCTTAATCCTCACTTGAGGCTATTTTCTATTGATTTTTAGAGAGAGTGGAAGGGAGGGGAAAAAACACAGAGAAACATCAATATGAAAGAGACACATCGATTGGTTGCCTCCCACAGGAGGCCCGACCAGAGCCATGTATCAAGCATGCCCCACAATGGGGATTGAGCCCACAATCCTGGCATGTGCCCTTGAGCAGAATTGAGCCCGGGACCCTTCAGTCCACAGTCCACAATGCTCTATCCACTGAGCCAAACTGGCTAGGGCAGTACTAATTAATTTTTATTTAGTTGTTGATTGAGAAAGTTAGAAATGTATTTGCTCTCACAGCAGGTTGAAATAAAGAGCAATTCTAAAGGCATTAAGGTTCCTCTTAAAACTCTATCAAGATGGCATGCTCATTAGAGCTGAGTACAATATAGGTAACTATTTTACCATGGAATATCAAAGTTATATATACTTTATTCTTAAGATACAAGCAATCACTAAAATCATCACACTAGGTGATCATTAGTGTTAAACAGACAAATCAGAATGAAGCATGCTTAAAAAGTTGAACCTCATTGAAAGTCATCACTAAAAAGGGGAAGTAAGGTGGCAGGATTTAGATTGGAGCAGCATTTGAAATTAGATGAAGTATGGGCAATAAATTAGTTTTATTAGTACTAGTAAATTACTAGTAATGTAGCTGGTGGAGTTGGGTATTGTGACTTTTTTGTGTTATTAGGTTAAATTAGTTAAGTATGACATAAAGATGGTATTTTATCATGAGATAGTGAAAACCTATAAAATGATACAGGGAAAACTTGCTATTGACTTGGAAAATTAATAATGTGGACAGGGATCCATTAACAATTCAATTTTATTTAGACACTGTTTATTTTGAATATTTACTGCTACATTCCATCAGGAAATTTCTTGATGTTATGAAAAATCATCAAGTAAAATACATTTATTTGAAAAAATTCTAATGTTGTTTAGTCTTTTCTCATGTAAATACTAGTATACTACACAAAATATACAGCACAAAACTACCCCACCACAAATTGCTGTATGCACCATTTCTGAAACACATACCAAATATAAAAGTGCCTTTACATTGGTTGTAGTGCTTTTAGCTCTAAGGAACAGAAAAAGGTAACTTTGTAAAGTGCCAGTTAGGAACTATCTTAGGCTCTATGGGCCATAAGGTCTATGCTGGGACTACTCAGCTCTGCTCTTGGAACATGAAAGAAGCCACAGGTAAAGCAGAAATGAACGGTTTTTGTATCGTTGTTCTAATAAAACTTCATTAGAGGGATACTGATATTTGAATATCTCATAACTTTCACATCACAAAACATTCTTTTTTTTTTCAGCTATTTAGAAGTGTAAAGCCATTCTTAATTTGCCAGCTGCAAAAATGGGCGTGGGCCAGCTCTAAGTCACTTCTGGGAAAATGTACAAACAAACCAAGTGGCACTACAGCAATCAAGTTTGGGATGAATGTTGGCAGCCAATCTTTTTCTTCAGCATAATTCAAAAAAGACAAATTACAATGATGATAATATCTAACATACAGCTATGTTTCCATCTCAGAAACTAGTCTAAGTGCATTAAAATAACTCATTTATCCCCAAAGCAATTCTAACATATTATCATTTTCCTATAAAAGTAAACTGAGGCATCAAGAGGTTGTGTGGCCTGCCCCATGCTGGAATTTGAGCCTATGCTATGTTGCTTCTGCCAGAAACAAACAGGCAGCACAGCACATTTAGGACCCCTACAAAATACAAAACAGATAGCGCTTCACCCTGCTAAAACATCAACAGTAAGGTAGATAACAATTTCTTACATAGACTTATTTGTGGTTACTGTGTAGAGGTTTATCAGCTGTTTAAAAAAATAAACTCGGGCTTTTCCTATAAATGTGTCCCTAATGTAAAACATAGCTGACAGTTGAAAATTTTACAAAAACATTTTTAACTTCTTTCTGAAGGATTAGTTAGTAACAACATACATATTCATTTAAAAATGACAGAAAACAGGAGAACAAGATGCATTATAATTAAAAAAAAAAACTTAAATACACATTGA
Source organism: Ia io (assembly GCA_025583905.1). Classification (NCBI taxonomy): domain Eukaryota; kingdom Metazoa; phylum Chordata; class Mammalia; order Chiroptera; family Vespertilionidae; genus Ia; species Ia io. The sequence continues at coordinate 54,603,277 of JAJQQW010000012.1, read as the reverse complement.
CAGAAGTCACTGCTGAAACTTAATGTGGAATATCTTCGTGTACATAAAAGCTACTGAACTAAAGTGACATATTTCCCTATGTACGAGTATGGGTTCCACACGCACATCAAACACCCACAGGCCGTGTTTTGTAGCGCATTCACACACATAAGTCCCACATACTACAGGACTCTACATGTGTTTAATGATGTTGCCTGATTATTCAATTTATTTGTACTTTTCAAAACAATATATTGAGACAGTTGTAGTTTTCTAAACACACACACACACACACACACACACACACACACACACACACACACCTTATAGTCAAATCTTTGTGACATGACTTCTGGTATCACTATTTCCCTCCGTATAGATTCTCTTTGAATATTCTTGTAAAGCTTTCATATATTTAAAGGTTCTATCCCAGTATCAATAATCTGACATTTGCTGAAACATCACTTCTGATAGAAGTTTCTGTATCTGTTCCAATCTTTGCAGTCATTCCCTCTGTGTTCTGAGTCTAACTGGGGTAAAAAGACTTTTGAATGATCAGGATACTGACAGGAGTCTCTCATGTGAGCTTTTGGATGTCTAGTGATGGCTGCCCTGACAGAAAATTTCCTGACATTCATTTTACTTACAGGACTTTTCTCCTGTGTGATTCCTATGTTGTACAATAAAGTCTGACTTCTCAAAGGTTTCCTCATGTTTCATGACTTGCAGTGTTTCTGCCATCTATGTTGTCTGATATTTAGTCAAGTCTGACATATGGCAAAAATTTCACTCATAGAATTTCTCTCTGTATTTCCTCTCTGTAAAGGATTGTGGCTCAAGTTCCCCATATTGATGGTATTCCTAAAGTTTTTGTCTTGTGTAAATTATCTCATTATTCTGAATGGTGCATTCAGACAGAAGTTCCCATTCATACTATTTATTAGCTCTTTCTCGCTCTGTGTATCTTTTGATGTGCAGTGAGTTCTGACTTCTGGATAAAAGATTTCTTACACTCTTGACATTCATAGGGTTTCTCCCCTGTGTGTTTTCTCTGGTGTATGATAAAATGTGACTTCTGAGAGAATAATTTCCCACACTCCTTACATTCATAAGGTTTCTCTCCAGTGTGAGTTCTTTGATGTAACCGCAGGACTGAATTCACAGAGAAAGATTTTCCACATTCATGACATTTGTAGGGCTTCTCCCCTGTGTGTTTTCTTTGATGTTTAGTAAGGTCAGATTTATAGTAAAAGTGTTTTCCACATTTATTACACTCAAAGGGTTTCTCTCCTGTGTGAGTTCGCTGATGTACTGTGAGGGCTGACTTCTGGTAGAAGCATTTCCCACATTCAGTACATTTATAGGGTTTCTCCCCAGTGTGAGTTCTCTGATGAGTTTTGAGGTGTGAGTTTCTAGAGAAGAATTTCCCACATTCCTTACATTTATAAGGTTTTTCCCCTGTATGTGTTCTTTGATGTACTGTAAGGTGTGATTTCTGGGAAAAGTATTTCCCGCATTCCTTACATTCAAATGGTTTCTCCCCTGTGTGTGTTTTCTGATGTACCATTAGGTATGCCTTAACATAGAAGAACTTCCCACATTCAGTACACTCATAGGGTTTCTCTCCTGTGTGTGTTTTCTTATGTTCCGTGAGGTGTGGCTTCTGGTAGAAGGACTTCCCACACTGATCACATTCGTAGGGTTTCTCCCCTGCATGAGTTCTCAAATGTCTACTGAGAGATGATAGGTGGTAGAAAGTTTTCTTACATTCTTGACATTCATAAGCTTTCTCTCTGGTGTTAGTCTTCTCATGTCTTGTGAGGTCTCCATTCCTAGGGACAGATTTCCCACCTTCACTGGGTTTGTCCTTTGAATGAGTATTCTGATGTACTATAAGGATAGACTTCTGGTAGAAGGACTTCCCACATTCATTGCATGTATAGGTTTTCTCTTTGGTATGAGTCTTCTGATTTGTGGGTTCTCCAGTCCTAGAGAAAAAATTTCAAATTCATTAATGTATAAGGCTTTTTTATTTGTCTGCTGTGTGTATTTTATAGCTGTCTGGTAGGCAGTTAGATAGCCATGAACAGAGCAAGGACAATGGGCCAGGGACAGAAGGTCACCAGGACAGAAAGCCTCAGGTTCCCAGCAATGAGAAAAACTGGGAAAAGAAGTGCCTCACCCACAGCGTAACCTTTCCTTCCATAGCATATCAATCCCTACTCATGTGATTTAAACCTCTTGACCTTTCATTTCTGGTTGTACAGTCTGGATGTTCTCCAGACCTTTCATATAGCTAGTCATGTGATTTGGACCCTCCCCTGACCTTTCCTCTCTTAGCATGTTGCTAGTCTTGGGATAGACCCCCTTAGAGGAGGAACAAGGGGCCTCATGCAACTCCCATGTGGGCCCTTGCATGATCACTCCCTTAAGCATCAATCCCTAGGGATAACATCTAGCCTCAGTTGTGTTTTAGCCTGAGGCCCAGAAAAGCAGCAAAACCAGACAAATGATGCCATGGCTGACCTCAGGACCTGCAATAACTAATGACCTTGGTGCCAACCAATCAGTAGAGACCATGACCCTCAAATGACACACCTGGAAAGCTGATGAATATTCTATTGGGATCCTCCCGAGACCTCAAGATAAATACCCTCAAGATGGATGGCCCAGGGTGGCTTCCCCTCTTGGGAGCACACCCGAACCTTTCCCCTTGCCCTATTCTTCCCACCAGGTGCATTACTTTTACCTATCTCTCTCCTAAGCTCCAAGGGTCTTTGTTTTGCTCCTGTAACGTGTTTAATTTGTTTCCTGAGCCCATTTATTCCTCAGCTCACTTCTACCTCTGTGACTTTCTAGATATACTTTCTCTTACAGTTTGAGTCTTGGATCTGAATTCTTTTTTAGCCGGAACTCAAGTACCGAGGTTGCTGAACCAAGGTCTGGTCTGACTTCACCAGTCTAACACCTGGTGCCATTCTCGCCACCAACATAAGAACCAATTTCTATGAAATTCCCCACATTAATTAGATTCATAGGGTTTCTCCACTGTGAATGCTCTCTGACACACATTGTCATTTACTGTTTGGTAGAAGAACCTTCACTTGCATTATATTCATAGGATCTCTCTACTTAACTCTACCTTGTATAATAAAGCCTCCCTGATTGTGTAACTATGAAGAATCAGAAGACTGCTTCAATAATTGAGCTCCCTGATTTGAATAAGGTCTCCATTATGAAAAAGGGCTTTCTCATTTGCATTATGTTCTTTGAAATTTGCATTTGCATTATGTTCAATGAAAGTTTTCTTACATGTAGTATTAACTAGTACGCTCCCACTTCCAGTACCCTCATCTAGACCCTTTCTTACAAAATTTCTAATTTTAAAACTGAATTCTTGAACTTGCCTTGACTTCTCAGCTTGGCTTTCCTGGTGTCTTGCTTCTGAGTCATGAATCTTCCATAGGTCTACAAAGGAATCCAATATTTAATACCATATAAATCTTAAACAATAGTATGGTCATAGGGTTAGGTTGATTCTTAGGCTTCAAGTCAAACTCTGCAGATGAAGGAACTCTCAAATGCAAACTTCCTCGATTTCATTGGTTTAGAAAAAATAATAAACACTAAAAACTGCTATAGCAGAAAGGGAAAGGAATGTGGTTATCAACCCAAGTACCACTGACACTTTACAAATAATGACCTTAAAAACTTGGAGGATGCCCTAGCCGGTTTGGCTCAGTGGATAGAGTGTTTGCCTGCAGACCAAAGGGTCCCCAGTTTGATTCCATTCAAGGGCACGTATCTCAGTTGCAGGCTCCTCCCAGCCTAGTCAGGGCTCATGCAGGAGGCAACCAATCGATGTTATTTCTCTCACATCAATATTTCTTTCTGTCTTTCACTCCTCTTCCACTCTCTCTAAAAATCAATGGAAAAATATCCTCGAGTGAGGATTAAAAAAAAAAAACCTTGGAGGAGAAAATTAAGACAAAAAAAAATAATAAAAGAAAAAGAAAAGAAAGAAAGAACAGGGAGAGAGAACAAAAAATATTTAAAGTATTACTGAGCAGGAATGTGAGATTCATAGAGAATGCTGTGAGCCCATTAAGGACAAGTAACAGTAAGTAGGGTGCTAAAAATGAGTACACAACTATGTCCACTGGAAATATCAGGGCAAAGATTAAATTGGATGAAGGAGCTAAAGTACATAGGTTATTTTATCTGCTCACACCTAGTCTATTGTGTTAGGATTCCTAGTAGTTAGCAAACTATAAACTTCTACTTTATTTCCTTTTTATCCATACACAACAATCTAGATGTCAGCACTAAAGTGACTTGTTCAGAACATCAATTTCCTCGTGTTCAGAGGAACAGCCCTATAGCTTAGACTTAATTATCACTAGGACAGAGGGCCCAGGAAGGTATATGTCCAAAAGGAAAGATTTTTTAAAAGCAGAGCATATGCCACCCATATAGCAGGAACAATTCCCAGTTATAGTACCAGAGGTGTTCACTCTGACCACTAAATACTGCATCTCCAAAGCAATATTACCTATGACTCAACAACTGTCTTATTCTACCTTCATATCTTAGCTCTAGTCTAGCCCTTAGCTCTCACATATCGGCTCCAATTTACTGCATTGTCTTTAGATTAATGGTTCAACACCATTCTAGAACACTTACTAATCTTCATATTTATTCATGTTTAAATGCTTAACAGAAAGTCAAAGATTATGAGCAGAGGCTTGTGGTTGGGAGTTCATGGCATTTGTAGGGGAAACAAAAGTTATTTGACAGGGACTTTGCAAGGTTAACTTGGATACACGTGAAATAAGATTCTATTTATGAAAGATACTTCAGAGAGTAAATGAAGTAATGATTAGCATGTGTTTGGGGAGTCACAAAGAGAAACAAGATGTAGTAGGCTAGAAAGGGCTAGACTAGTTCCTGACAGAATATTAATTTAACTGTGTTTTGTAATCGTGAGTCAGTGTAAGTTTACCATGATAGACTAGCAGCAATATAAATTTGCAGCATTACACAACTACTATGAGGATTTAAATTAAAAATTAGCTTTTAACACTGATAAGGAATTTAGATCAGTGGGTCTATCCTATAGGATGGTAAAATATGGTGCCAAAATACAAATAAAATAAAGGTGCTAGAGACATCAATTTTAGGAGTTCTCAGCCTAAAAAACAAAGCTTTGATCTAGAAAAGCTAAGCCCTGGCAGAAGTTACTACACAGGGCAGAAGACACAGTGTGTCTCATGTTAACTGAAACTGAATCTTTCAAAAAATATCTAGTGAACAACTAACGTACACCAGGCATGGCTTCTGCACATGAGTGCACAAGTCAGAAAGTACATGAAAAATATTTAAGGAAGCAAAGTGAGATTATTTGTTTCATTTTTTTTTTTTATCAGAGTGCTATTTTAGGAAGCATAATCAGTACTTTGGGTACAAGACAAACACCATCTACATGGAAGTATCATCTTTGAAATAATAAAACGGATGAAAGGCATAATGATTTATAATCTAGTTTCAGGTTTAAAGAGAGAATAAGAAGTTAAAATTGGTGCAGAAACTAACGAAGGCATTTGTTGTTAATAAAAGGAGGGAAATGGCATTTGAAAAAATGTATAAGCCAGAGTCATAAACACTTTAGGATTGATTATAGCTGCATACTTCCATGGCAGAGAGTAATTGAATTCTAGAAAAAAAAAAGTTTAAGTCAAGGTTAGTGTACAGGAAAGACAGGTAAATGTATAAAAATGTTGAACCCAGGGGGGAAATGAAAATTGGAGGTGTGATTTATGTTGCTTACATATGCTGATCAAGCGTTCTCATTCATTTCCAGACATCTAGGGCACTTAAAAAAAGATTCCTGAAAAATATTTCAGAAGGCAAAAGGCACCAACAACTTCACTACTAATCACCAGGGCTCTGACTTCTCACTCACTCACCAGTGTAGTTCTGATGTGGAAACTCTACTTCTAATATCCATGGCTCCTTTCCTTGCTTCAACTTCAAAACTGCATTTGACTTATTCACAAAATAACCTATGAATGGAAAAGATAAAGAAAACAGAACTTGCTTGGAATTTAGGGACTCTGAAAACCAGAAGCAGTTTTCGGAGCAGAACAATGAAGGTCCTCCTAGGCTTGGTTAAGGTTAGATTTTTTCAATTGGGAGGAAGGAGACACAAATATTATTTCTGGTACCCAAAATGGACTCATCAACTTTGACCCCTGAAAAAAAATAGTATTATTCAAACCTACAGATACCTTACATGTTCCATAGCTGGGAAAGAAAATGCAAATTACTAGAAGTCACAGAGGGGGTAGTTTTTCTCACCCACTGCGACGAGGTGACGGTAGTTCTCCCGCATCACTTCCTTGTACAGGGCCCTCTGACCTTCGTCCAGTAATTGCCACTCCTCCTTGGTGAATTCCACAATGACATCCTTGAATGTTACTGATCCCTGTAACAACATATTTCAGCTCTATTTTGAAGTGATCAGAATAGAGTAGCATTGAAAAGACATGTAAACTAGCTCTTAATGTGCTAACTATAGAATTTACCCTGGAAAGTTAAGATACACTGCTACTCTGTACCCTGCTTTACACATAGACAAAGTATTTGTTCAATATATATTTACTGAGATATCATTGGAAGCCTGGATCTCTGCTGGGGATACAACGATGAATGAAAACAACTATTTCAAGGAGATAACATCCTGACAGGGAGGCAAAGATGTAAAGTCTTCTTCTTTTTTTTTAATCTTCACCCGAGGATACTTTTCTGTTGATATTCAGAGAGAGTGGAAGAGAGAGGGACTGAGAGAAAGACTGAGAGAAACAACGATATGAGAGAGACACATCATCCAGCATGAGCCCTGGCCAGGGCCAGGGCCAGGGAGGAGCCCGCAACCAAGATACATGCCCTTGACCAGAATCGAACTTGGGACCCTTCGGTCCGCAGGCCGATGCTCTATCCCCTGAGCCAACTGGCTAGGGCAAGATGTAAATTCTTAACATGCAATATGCACAGCAGGTAGATGTATACAAGATGTAAGATGGTCACAAATAGGGAAAGTTGTTTTGTATTTTGTATTATCAAGTTAGAGTTTATTAGGTGGTCCAACTGACTATGCAAACTTCAGGAATTAAGAAAACAGAACTGCAAAGGCACAGATGCATCAAAAATGACAAATTTAGGAAACTACAAATAAGAAAGTATAGTGAGAACATAGTGTAGGACCAAAATTAGTTATGTGACAGTCAAATCAGGTTACAAAACATGGAGTAATTCTGAATTTGTCTTTTGGGACATTAAAATATATTTTGCATACCCACTTAACGTCTTATACATCACATATTTACATCTATTAGCTTGTTTACTAAAGTTGACAAGTTTTCTTTTTTGTATTTATAGGAAAGAAAAGTATTGCCCGACCAGATTTGGCTCAGTGGATAGAGCCTCAGCCTGTGGACTGAAGGGTCCCAGGTTTGATTCCGGATTGTGGGGTCCTACAAGAGGCAGCTGATCAATGATTCTCTCTCATCATTGATGTTCCTAACTCTTCCCTCTCCCTTCCCCTCTGAAATCAATAAAAACATATCTAAAAAACAAAAAAATTAAAGCATGTGCAATTAAAAAATATGAATCAATATTCTGCTATTTCACACTATGTGGACTGTCTCATTCATCTTTGGGATGTTCACTCTTTTGCTTTGTAGATGCAAATTCAGATAATGGGGAACCACTGAAGGGATAGATGTAACCACTAGAGTTATGTGAGATTAGTAGTTTAGAATAAAACTAAAATGGAAGAGGCAAATGGCACATCAGAAAGATGGAGTGTTAGAAAATTTAGAGACACATGTAAGCAATAAACATTTACATTCAACTAGCAGCACTGGGGGAAAGAAGCATAATGCATCTTTGTGATTAATTGGAAGTTAATAACTACTGGGAGAGATGGGGAGGGTAACTCATATATTAGTAGTGTCTATATGGTTTGGTAATGGCTAGAGCCATAATGCTAATTATTTTCATTCTTGGGTTTTTATTGATAGAACTATTTGAGGCTGTACAAATTCCTCTGATAATTATTTATATTCCATAGAATCTGAAATGTAATATTTTTAAAAATTTATTTTAATTGATTTCAGGGAGGAAAGGAGTGAGAGAGAAACATCAATGATGAGAAAGAATCATTGATTAGCTGCCTCCTGCACACCCCCAGTGTGATCAAGCCTGCAACCGCGGGGCAGGTTCCCTGACCAGGAATTGAACCATGACCTCCTGGTTCATAGGTCAACACTCAACCACTGAGCCATGCCAGTTGGGCTAAATATTTTTTAACGAACTAATAAATAAAATCAAAACTCAATGTTTTCAAAAACTTGTAATTTCCTACATATTCTAGCTCCTTTTACCTCTTTGATTTTACCTCTTATCTTGCTTCCCGTAAGTCACTTCTCTCTAGCTTTGATGTCCCAAATACTGTTTCTGAAACATGCCTTGGGGTGTTTGTACTTGCTGTTGCTCCTATCTAGAATGCTCTTCTGCCTATTTCTTCTTGGCTCCCTGTCTCATTTAATTCAGAACTTTCCTCAAATATTACCTTTTAGAGTGGGCATTCCCTAGCCAACTTACTCCCTGTTCCTCACTTCACTGTATCTCTCTTTCCTCTTAAACTGCTTGAGTTTGCCTCTGAGCACACAAGTCAGAAATACCAATCAAATATTGATTGATACAATTAATCACTATATAATATACATTATTATATTATTCTAAGGGCCTGGTGCATGAATTCATGCACATTGAAAGTGGGCTGAAAGGCTGCGGTGGGCACAGGGGCGGGTCTTGGCCCATCCTCTGCACCCCCGCCTGGCCCCTCCTGCTGGCCCCCAGTCCTGTCTGCCTGCAGCGGGTGTGAGCAGGGGGAGGTGGAGAAGCCCTGAGGGGCGATTGAGGCCCACCAGCAGCCCCCATCCTGCTCCCTCAGTGCCTGGGAGCAGTGGCCCCACCCCTGCCACTGCCAGTGCTGGTCGCTGTCTTTGGGGCGATTGGGGCTGGGCCAGTGCTGGCAGCGGTTGCAAGCACCAGGCAGGACCACAGCACACAGGGCTAACACCCACCAAGTTCTGCGTGCGCCCCCTAGTGGTCAGCGCATGTCATAGTGAGCAGTCAAACTCCCGGTCAAGCGCCTGCCTGATGGGACAATTTGCATGTTAGGCTTTTACATATATAGATAATGTGTTATCTTTTTTATATTATATACTGTATATTAGTGTATAATACCACATTTGTTAGTATCCTCACCAATCTCATCAGAAAAGTCTTTAAGCATTAGAAGTTGTCAAGTTCATAGTGAAGGATACAAGTTTTCCAAAATTCTCATTTTCACTTAAAGCTTAAATTTAACATTGGGAACAAATAGAGAGAGTTATTTTCAGTGACAGGCTCACTTCACTCACTTTTGAGAAAATGTTTGTTAAATACCCGTTTGAATAACCAGCCTGCCTGCCATTTGCTCTTCCAAAGAAAAATAGCCTTCCATGAAAAAAGTGGCTGGATGAGCTCACAAATCAAACAGCCCTTTTTTCCCCCTCAAGACAACCAACCACCATAGTTCAGGTGCAGCAAAAGTATTTTATGTGAACTTCCTATTTCATCACCCTGAATGTTGAAAAGATGTGTAGCCAAGGGTCAAAATTTAATAAAACTAATTTTTACGATTTCATCAAAGATATCCGTAAGTAAAGGTGAGTACACTGCAGAGGAATGCAATGGCATTGGTGTCACTGTCTTAATTCATGCCAACCAGGTAGCAATCTCTTCACCACTGGTGCAAATATCAACAGTGTAAATTGGATTTTGCATCTTAATAATACATGCTGACCTCACAGATCCCTTGAAAAGGTCTTGGGAACTGCTGTGCTAGTCAAACAGTATTTTCCCTAAAGGTGACTTTTAACTATTTACTTTTTAAATTTAATAAAAGGACCCTATTTCATAAAACTCATTGAACACACACACAGTGAAACCAAGTAAGGGCTAAGTAAATGACTCACCTGGAATTTGTTCATTTTCGGCTGCTTTGGGGAAAGGACAGAAACTATGTAGCCAAAACGAGGAATGTTGTAAGACAGAAGTCATGAGACTTGATCTTGCAGCTCCAGGAATCACCTGTCAGAAGTTTCCGGAAAACAGTTTAGTAAGAAGTAAACCTCTGGAAAACATTCCTCGGAACCATGAGAAGGAATAGGATGGGCCATGATAAAGGAGTACCCATCTGTCCACTGGTGACTGAAAAAAAACTTGATAAACTTGGGACATTTTTGAGTGAATTTAAACATTTCTTTCCTATTGACTGTTTTAAAAATTGTGTGTCTATTTACTAAATACCACAAAAGAATTGGAAACATAAACATCCAATAATAGATTAGCTAAGCAAGGTGCATAATATATACCCAAAGTATGGACCCCTGTGTTGGTATTACAAATGATGATGAAGAAAATATTTGATATGGAAAAGTGTTTAAATTACAGGTCATAACCATTTTTTCTGTTACTAATATAAACCCCACAAGTTTAGAAAGTCTTCAAAAGGTCTCAAAAATAAGATGTTTCTTCTCCCTAAATTGCAGATTCTTAAAAATCACTTCTCCAAGAACCTTGTGTTGACTTAACTATAGCGGACCTGGAGGCTTCTGGTCCACGATAGGCTCTGCTATTAACAAACCTAGTGACTGCCTTATTTTCAACGCTATTATCTTTTACATGAAGGAGAAGTAGATAATTTTGAGCAACCCTTCATGTACTGTTCTGATTCTATAAGTCTTGACCCAGTGCCACAAATCCAGACAGTACCATGGAATTCACTGTCCCCCTCCAAACTTGGCCCGGGCCTGGGGTAAAGTTTAATTAGGCCGTAATGAATCCTGACATGGCCATCTAATGTGTTGACAATGACACACATCTAACTTCTAAAATAACAATTTGATCCCATCATCCCCAAAGAGGCACTTTGTGTAGCAGCGAAAGGTACCAGACGCCACAACGCTGACTTCTTTCCCGTGAGCAGCAGGAACCCCTTCCCGTGGGCCTGGTGCTTGGAGGACGCTTCATGAGCCAGATGCACAGCCAATCGCAGGCAGATGACATCTCTTCCATAACATGGAGCATGGATGAAATTGCATTTTCAGTTTTTAATAATGTCTGCCTCACTTCCCCTCCTGACGGGGTAGGATTTGCAGCTTCTCCCATAAAACTTAAAAGTCAGAGCTCCAGTTATGGTTTAAACGTACATGTTTAAGAGTTTTGTAAGAACAGGGACAGGTAGGAGAAAGCAGCTACAACATTTTGGCACAAGCATTCTGAGGAAGCCTCCACAAGTGCTGGAAATAGAACATTACAAGGTAAGTTCGGTTGTCCTAATCCACTACACGCTAATTATGTTCTGGGACAACTGCTGTGCTCAATGCAAATGTTAGTGTGGGAAACAGCATGAACCACAGAGTAAAACAAGAGAATGTAAAGCCCATCAGCCAAGGCTGGGTGAACAATGGCTCTCTCTGAACCGTTACCACTCGGATTTATTGAAATGGAGGGGACTGATACGGATGGAAAGGATGGTTACGAGTATTAAGATGATGAAATGAGCCAACAATGAAAAGAACAGCACACCCTGTGATAACAATAGCAGCCCGTCGTTACCAGTCAGCACACTAAGTACTGTGCCCTGTTTAACACAGAAAACAGCCCGAAAGGCTGGTACCCTCAGTTCACAGACGCGCATCTCAACCGTCCCGAGATGAACTTGCGCGTGGACCGCGGGCGCTGGGCTGGGGCTCGGTCCCCCGCGCGGGGCCGCGGCCCGGGCCGCGATGGCTCTGCATCCCCGCCACGCACACCGCTCCCCCGCGACCCCGGCCTCCCCGCGTCCCGCCGCTGCGGGGGCCCGATGAGCGGACACCCGGCCTCCCCGCCGGCCCGCCGGCTCCCCACGGCGCCCCTCGGAGGCCAGCGCGCAGCTGGGGCGGGCGGGCGGGGGAGGGGGGAGGGGCGGCGGCTCCGGTTCTGCGCCCCGCGCGCCCTGCGGAGAGGAGTCCCGCCGGCCCGCCCGGCCTTGACCGCCAGACAGGCCGGGGACGCACCTGGGCGCTCCCTCCGCCGCGCCGACGCCTGCTGACAGCCCCGCCGGAGCTGGAGGCCGTCGCGGGCGCCACAGAAGATGGCGACGCTGAGCCGAGGGTCCGAGTGCGCAGGAGCCGCCCACGCCCGCGTCCACTCGGGACCCGCGGCCTCCAAGCCTCTGGCGACTCCCTTTCACGTGACGTCAGGAGGCTCGGCTTGCAGCGGCCTGAGCGTTGGCAGCTGCGATGGATTTCTAGGGGCCGGGCCTCCTTCCCGCGCTCGCTGACAGCTGCTGACAGCCGCAGCCGCAGGCGGGGCCGGCCATCAAGCACTGCCGTGCGCTGACCATTAGCGCTGCCCACGGTCGTGCAGTCAATGTCAGAACTGCCCGTGGCCATGTGGTGACTGTTAGAACTGCCTGGGGCTCTGCAGTGAATATTCATAGGCTAAACAAAGAACTTGAAACCAAGTGCATGGCATTCCAAGAATAATACCTTGCAGCAGCTGGCTTTATCTTAGGACTGCTAGCTTTCAAAATTATCCAGATGATACAGGAAACTCGTAATAAAGAAAACTTTTGGATAAGCTAAAAAACACAAACCACTTACAAAGAGAGAGAGAGAGAAAAAAACGCTTAATTAGGTGCAAACTCATCAGATTTTTACTAGTTTTATCCCAATGGTATACTAAAATATTTCAACTGTCATTTCACTAAGAACTATATGCTGATTCCCTGGTCAGTAACTTTACGACATCAATTTACCCTTGTGTGAGCAGTAGACATGACTTTCCATTCAAAGTAGTTGCAAAAATATTAAGTTTTCATAATAAAATGAATTTTAAAACAATTTATATAGAGGAAATATGTACATACATTTGAGTGTGTGTGTATATATGTACAGGGTGGGGCAAAAGTAGGCTTACAGTTGTAACTATGGGAAACAGTTTATTCTTGCATTATTATTTATAAATTATTGCATTATTTTCCATACAAACAACTGCTTTTGCCCCACCCTGTATATGTATGCGCAGGCGCAGACTCACACACACACACACACACACACACACACACACACACACACACACCAGTTTTCTAGATGAGAGGTGTTGGGGAAATAATTAAAAATGTCTCTTGTCAACCCAAAATATCCTCTTCACAGATGGAGAAAAGAAGAAAAGTTTTTATTATTGAATAAGCATTAAATGAAACTGTGATAGGCATCCCAGGTCATCTGCTAATGAGTTTGCAAAGACAGAAATCACACTTTTGTATAGTCAGGTATATATTAATAATAATAAAAGTGTAATATGCTAATTAGACTGGACAGCTGAATGACCTTCCAGACATCATTCCAGACATCTTTTCGGATGAAGCCGTGGCAGCGGGGGCGGAGGCAGAGGCGGTTAGGGGTGATGAGGCAGACAGGCAGAGTGGTTAGGTGTGGTCAGGCAGGCAGGCAAGCAGTTAGGGGTGATCAGACAGGCAGGCAGGCAGAGGCAGTTAGGGGCGATGAGGCAGGCAGGCAGAGGCAGTTAGGCGCGATGAGGCAGGCAGGCGAGTGATTAGGGGCGATGAGGCAGGCAGGCTGGCAAAGGTTAGGAGCCAGCTATCCTGGATTGCGAGAGGGATGTACGACTGCCACAGGGATCCGGCCTGAACCGGCAGTCAGACACCCCCCGAGGGGTCCCAGATTGCAAGAGGGTGCAGGTCAGGCTGAGGGACCCCCCTCGTCCCGTGCACGAATTTTGTGCACTGGGATATATATATATATATATATATATATATATATATATATATATATATATATATATATATATATCCCATTCAAGAGGATGTTCCATTTGCTACACATAGTTCACCCTAAATCCACCTGGTAAATAGAGTGATTATCTGTGCTAGGTACATTTCAAAGACATAGCTTCAAGGCCTTTAGAAGGAGGTTTCCTGGGTGTAAAAATAATCAGGCTTATTCACTTTTTAAAAGATTTACATACATATGAAAAGGACAAAGAAAAGATTTACTATTTTCTCAAGGAAATGCTCTAAGAAAAGAGAAGAGCTAAGGTCTTTTCCCCTTTGCACCAGGGGAAATTCTATTGTTTTATATTTGTATTTACCTTTACAGAAAATTCTATAAAATTTAATTTCAATCAAAATCACAATAAAAAGTTTTGATGAAGAGTTTGGTTTTGTTCTACTTGACAAATAATTTTAACCTTATCAGGAAATGTATAACCTTAAAGAATAATACATATTCTTTTGGGAATGTTAAAAAAGAACTTGAAACCAGGTACATTAGTTTCAAGTTATTTTTAACTTGAATACACAAATGTGTATTATTATAAAAATAACTTAAAAGTGTGGTGCTGGCTTCCAAAAAGAACAGAAACAGATGTAAATATACATAAGAATTTAATATATGTTAAAAGTGTCATTTCAAACAATGGAGATCATATATAACATTCAGTTGTTGATGTAAGAAATGTCCAGACCTGTAGAGAATTTTTATGAGTTTGTATGAATCAAGCTGATAATTGCCAGGAAGCAAAATCGTAATGGTTTGAGAAAATGCTCCGGAGAATGGCAATTTTGCAGCTGATCTTAAACATTAAAATCAAAGGAGGAGACCTAAGGAGAACTGCATGAAACCCGCTGGTGGTAGATTAGGGAGGCAGGAGAAATCAAGGCAGGGAAACTTCTGAGACTAAATAAAGAGGAAAACAGAGAGACACACTCCTTTTACATGGTGGGTATAGGATAGGTAACACTTACCAGCACACAGAAATGGCATTCAGGGAACAAAAGGACAATGAAGGTTTCATCGGAGAATTGTTAGTGGGAGTTGGGTCCTTGGGCACCACTGGAATAAGAATTTTCAGAGGACCCCACGGGAGGATGAGATGTGGTACAAAATAAACCACCACCAACAAAAAAAAATGTAACCCCAATAAATTCAACTACAAAAAAGAAATGTATTGCTTACTTTCAACACGTTTTTAGATTTTGCAGCTTTCTTGCTAATTTCCATTTTTATACCTTTGTGTTCAGAAAAGACACGACATGATTTCAGT
This sequence comes from Ia io, assembly GCA_025583905.1. Lineage (NCBI taxonomy): Eukaryota > Metazoa > Chordata > Mammalia > Chiroptera > Vespertilionidae > Ia > Ia io. The sequence continues at coordinate 54,588,076 of JAJQQW010000012.1, read as the reverse complement.
CTTCTCAAATTTGCTGACTTGCTTTGTGTCCTCTCACCTGCTCTCTTCTGGGGAAGTTCTGTGAGCATTTGAGAACGTGTGTTCTACTGCTGGTGAATGGAATGTTCTGTAAGTCCTTTTGGCCAAATGTATGTTTCAAGTCCAACTTTTCCTTCTTGGTTTTCTGTCTGATGGTTTATCCTTGCTGAAAGTAGAGTACTGAACTTCCCTACTATATTGTGTTGTCTATTCTCCCTTCAGATCTTTTAGTATTGGCTTAAAGTGTTTAGAGACTCTGATTTTGGGTGCATATACATTTGGAATTATTATATCTTCTTGATGAATTGATCCTTTACTGTTATATAATCTTGTGTGTTTGTTATCATTTTTGGTTTAATGTCTATTCTGTTTGATATAAATATAGCAATTCCTGTTTTCTTTTGATGTCCACTTGCATGGAATCTATTTTTCCATCCCTTGAGACTACTGTCTGTTTGTCCTTAAAGCTGATGTGAGTCTCTTATAGGCAGCATATAGTTGGTTTTTGTTATTTATTCATCCAACTGCTCTCTGCATTTTGATTGGTGAATTCAATCCATTTACACTTGGAGTTATTATTGGTATGTAAGAACTTGGTGAAACCATCATATTAATTACTTTCTGGTTGTTTTGTATTTCCATTTTATGACCTCTGTTCTCTTTTACCTTTGTAAATTGGTAATTTTCTGTGGTGGTATACTCTGTTTCCTATTTATCTTTTGCAAATTTATTCTAGGTTTTTACATCTTGGGTAACACGAGGCTTACATAAGACATCTCACAGACAATAAAGCTCATTTAAAGATAGTAACTTTGATTGCCTATAAAGGCTTTGCTGCCAGTGGATGAACCGCCCCTGTCATTGGGGGGAGTGAGGTTCAAGGGGTGCTGCTGAAAGAAACATTTTCAGAAGCCCCCACTGGAGGATGGAATGTGGACCAAGGCTTTATTTGCATAAAGTTACATTTCTCAGCTTCCAAAGTTCCCTGTCCCTTAAGCCAGTCCTGGAAGAGGGGCAGCTGGGAGTTCAGCAGAGTCAGAAACCGGCCAGTGTCCCGAGTTCCCGGTCCACGTTGCAGCCGGTGTGGTTCGGCATTGAGGCCAGATTAAAGTCCACTAGTCCACGTGTGGAGCCCAACCTGGCAGTGAGCCGTGTGCACGGGAGAGCGCAGCCCCTGCAGCAGGAGTCCCAAGAGAGAGCTCACTTCTTTGTTTAGAAGTTTAAATATTTAGGTTTTGTGCCCTTGCAGTGGCCATACCCATCCTGGCCAATTACTTGTTTACAGGTGTGATTGACAGGCAGTTATCCTCCCACATCATCAGACCTCACTGGGCATGAGTCTAAATTGCCTTTGTCTAGTCCAGGCGTCCTCAAACTATATCCCGCGGGCCACATGCGGGTGTTTTTGCCGTTTTGTTTTTTTACTTCAAAATAAGATATGTGCAGTGTGCATAGGAATTTGTTCATAGGTGTGTTTTTTAAACTATAGTCCGGCCCTCCAACGGTCTGAGGGACAGTGAACTGGCCCCCTGTTTAAAAAGTTTGAGGACCCCTAGTCTAGACCCTTCCCCCATCAATGAGTGGGGAATAGACTTGGAGAGTTTAAATGTAGCTTTTTGGCAAAGCTGTATAAATGGCATGCCTATATATAGTCTTCCCTTCCCTTCTTCCCCATTAAATAATTACCAGGTTATTACAACGGCATCAGCTTTACACTTTTACTTGTCCCCTTTTATGTTTTTGATGCCACTTTTTACCTCTTATTATATTGCATATTTATTAACAAATTGACATACCATTCTACTACAGAATTTCAGTTTTCTAAGTCTGATTGTATATTTTTCTTTACCAGATTGTTGTATATTTTTATATGTTTTCATGTTGCTAGTTCGTGTCATTTCCTTTCAGCTTAAAAATCTTCTTTGCAAGGTATGTCAGTGGTGATAAAACTGGCTTTTGTTTATCTGGGAAAGTATTTCTCCTGCCCATCTGAAGGATAACTTTGCTGGATAGAGTATTCTTATCTGGCATGTTATTTCTTTCAACACTGAATGTGTTATTCCACTTTCTCTGGATGTGTAGGGATTCTGCTCAGAAATCCACTGACAGCCTAATGGGGGTTCCTTTGGAAGTAACAATCTTTTTTTTCCCCCTGGTGCTTTTTTGCATTCTCTCTTTATATTTGATATTTGGCAGTTGCATTATACTGTGTCGTGGGGAAGGTCTTTCTGCATTGAGAGAACGGAGTGATCTTTTGGTTTTGTGATTTTTTTAAAATTATTTTTTGTTGTTGTTATTGATTTCAGAGAGGAAGGGAGAGGAAGAGAGAGAGAGATAGAAATATCAATGATTAGAATCATTTATTAGCTGCCTCCTGGATGCCTCACTGGGGATAGAGTCCGCCTGGATGCCTCACTGGGGATAGAGCCCGCAACCTGGGCATATGCCCTGACCAGGAATCAAACCAGGTAACCTCTGGGTTCATGGGTTGATGCTTTGAGCCACACCAGTGGGGTTGGGTTCCTGATCTTTTATGTTCAAATCTCTCCCCAGGTTGGGAAATTCTCAGCTATTATTTTTAAAAATATACTTTCTTCCTATTTTGCCTTTCTTTTCCTTTTGGAACCCAAATTATTTTCATATTTGTACATTTGATAGAGTGCCATAGGTCACATAGGCTTTATTCATTCTTTTTTCTTCTAATTGGTTTATTTCTATTTTTTTCTCACTTATGCTTACATTTGTTTTTGTTTTTTAATATATTTTTATTGATTTCAGGGAGAAGGGAGAGGGAGAGAGAGATAGAAACATCAATCATGAAAGAATCATTGATTGGCTGCCTCCTGCACGCCCCCCACTGGGGATGGAGCCCGAAACCAGTGACTGGGAATTGAACCGTGAAGTTTCTGGTTCATGGTCGACACTCAACCACTGAGCCACACCGGCTGGGCTGCTTACATTTGATTTACTCTTCTGTAGAAACTTTCTATTGCCTTTTTAATTGCATTCATTGAATGATCCAGTTCCAGGATTTCTGTTTTGTTACTTTTTATGATTTACATTTCTTTAATAAAAAGTTATTTTTTTCTATAACTCAATTTGTTCATGTCTTCCCCCCCCCCCCGAGTTCTTTCTGAGTTTTGTCGTACCTCCTCGAGTTTCTTCAAAACAGCTATTTTGAATTCTTTACCTGCTCCATCATAAAATTCTTCAAACTTGGTATTTGGAGAATTATTGCTATCTTTAGGTGATGGTATGTTTCCTTGATTTTTTTATATTTCTTATAATTTTGCATTGCTGCTTTTGCATTTGAAGTACAGGCACCTCTAGAGAGTTTACATGAATTAAACTCACAATAGAGGTGCCATAACTGTATTTTCGTCTTGAATCTTCTCAAATCCTATATTTGAAAATGGTTATATTTTTCATAATTTTCTCAAATGGGAAATAATTAAATTCCAATCAGCTGGGGACTAGGTAAGTGAAATGTGGTAAATTTATACCATGTAGTAAGACTCAGCAATAAAAAACAAATTCATTGGGTCCTGGCTGGTGTGGCTTAGTTGGTTGGAGCATTGAGAGCAGGTTTTATTTCAGACATGGCACATACCCAGCTTGTGGGTTTGGTCCCTGGTTGGGGCACATGTGGGAGGCAACCAATCGATATTTCTCTCTCATACCGATGTTTCTTTCTCTCTCTCCTTTCCTCCCTCTAAAATCAATAAACACATTCTTGAATGAGGATTAAACAAACATACAAAAAACCAAGTTTATTGGTACATGAAACAACACAGATGAATCTCAAATGCATTGTGCTAAGTAAAAGATACAAGATTCATAAGATTAATACTGTTCGATTCCATATACATGACTTTCTAGAAAAGGAAACCTTATTGGCATGAAGAATAAATAGTGGCTGCCAGAGGTTAAGAGTGTAAGAGAGTTTGACTTCAAGAGAGTAGCATAAAAGAAATGTTTTGGGCAGTGATGAAATCAATTCTGTTGTTGACTGTGGTGGTGGTTACACAGATCTATGCATTTGTCAGAACATACAAAACTGCATCAGATAGAGTGAACTTTGGTGTATATAAATTGAAAAGTAAATTAAAAATTTTAATCTCAATAAATATCTTAGATGTTTTTACTTTAAACATTTTCTTCTTTTAATTTTCATAATGGACTTTTAAATAAAAATATTCATTTGCATTTTCTTTTTAATTTTATTACTGGTCAGTTCTTTTTTTTAAAAAAATTCTCACCCAAAGATTTTTTTTTGTTTTTGTTTTTGTAAATTGACTTTTAGAGAGAGAGGAAGGGAGAGAGAAACATCTATATGAGAATCATCAAGATTGCCTCCCATTGGAGAATGAAACCCACAACCTACACAACTGCTCTGATTGGAATCGAACTCACAACCTTTTGGTGTATGGGACAATGCTCCAAATGACTGAGCACCCAGCCAGGGCTATTACTGGTCAGTTCTATAGCCCATTCTAAGTTTTTCTTTCTATTGGTTTAAAGATATCCTTATTTAATTAATGTGTATTTTCTTTCAAATAGTAAAAATACATTTTTAAATTAGAATTGAGTTATTTTTTCTATGATAAAATGTATTAGAGATTACATTTATGGTTTCTATCTCTGGTGTCATCACTTCTCGATCTCTCTTTTTTTTTTTTAACTTAGTGGTTTAAACATTTCAAATCTTGAATCCACATGAATTCCACCACATATAATTTATGGATATAACCTTTATTTCAAATTATTGGGAATGACTTGCTGTTTGGAATACTCCATTCTTTCATTGTTTTGAAGTGGTACATTTATTACACTAAATTTTTAAAAACAATCTTGGCCGTAGTGTTTCCATTAAGCAGATGCCAAACTATTTTGAATAATAAAGTAATTTATCTATATTGGTATTTCTTAGGCATTTTTCTTCTTTTTAAAATAGTCCCTGGCTGTTAATTTAGATTTTTATTTATTTGAGATGAAGTTAAGAATACTTTTGTATAGTACACAATATATTAAAAATCAAAGAGAAAAAAGTACATACAAAAATTTGTTGAGATTATTATTGTAATTTTGTCAGAGAATATTGATCTATTTGTCAAGTAACTTTGTCACAGACGAAAGAATATCTATAATAATAAAAGCGTAATATGCTAATTAGACCAGACAAGCTTCGGGACAAAGAAGCAGCGGCCAAGGCAGAGGCCAACACAGGGGCGGCGGGGCGAGCCCCTTGCACAAATTTTGTGCATGGAGCCTCTAGTATTTATATAAATGAATAAAGATATTTATTTTTGGGGGGGTTGTGTCTCTTTCTTGATTTATCTTCAATTTTCGTTTATTGCTTACTTGATTTTGATGGACTAGCTTTCTTGCTGCGCCCCCCTCCCCCCAAAACACACACACACTCTTCCCCGCGCCCTGCAATCGGTGATGGGGTTAGATTCGATTCTTTTACTGTATTGCTGGGATCTATCGCCTAGTATTTGAAAAAGTGAAATTGACATCCAGGTTGCCTCTCCTTGACAGCTTTGTGTCCGAATTGCACATTGGCTGCACGAAGAACTCAGCTGCTATCCATAACTTTTCGCGGAGCTATCTCAGACCTCCCCAAACTTCCAAGCTGAGGTTGCACCTCCCCGCCAATCCCGAAGGGCTGGCAGCGCGGACTGGAGGGAGAGGCAGTCCCGGCTCAGCGTGCGGGTCTTCTGCGCATGCCTAGGACCGCCTTCTCCCTCTGCACTGTCGCCTTGTGCTTTTTCTGTTTGTCTCCGGCCTCGCTTAGGAGGCGGTACTGGGGTCCCCGAGTCTATGCCATCTCCGGGGCCAGTGTCACCAGAGGAGGGAGCCGCGGGTGAGCGCAGGAAGGCTTGGGCGAGGACGGAGGGGCTCACGCAGCGCCTGGGAGGAGCTCTGTGACCCCTGGGCCGGCGGGATGGGGACCCAGAACTGGACACACACACCCCCCCCACGTGACCCACTTCTGCGCGGAGCGGGGAGACCGGGCGGGGAGGACGGTTCTGCGGCCACGGGAGGGGTGCATCTGGTCGGTGGGGAGGGCGCGGTGCTGCGGGAGGAGGGTGTGCGTGTGCGTGTGCGTGACGTGTTCCTTGGGGAGCTGGGTCTGGGGTGAAAGGCTCCAGGGCTGTCGCCGCTAACTCAGTTATTCTTCTGCAGACAGATAGTTTCCTGGGTCCCCATGCACCCTTTCTGGATCTGCAGTGCTCGCCAGTCTGCCCATCCCTGTGTCCTGGTAGATGCTGGGGCTCTGCCCTGATCTGCACTAGCATTCAGGAAGAAGTTTCAAGGATTAGCTCTTTGTGCCTCATTTTTCCTCTGAAGGTTAGTGACTCAGTCAGGAGGACAGCTTTGTTAGCGGTGGAGACTAAAAGCCAGATCTCCTGACTCCTAAGCTAGTACTTACTGTCTACTTTTCCACACAAGTAAAAGAAGCTTTGTATAAAAGATCCTTTTGAGAAATGACAACAAAGATAAATTAAAACATAGACCTTTCCTTAAAGCACTGCTTTTTATAGCCTTCTTAGGAGTCACTAACTAAAGAATTTAGTAACGGTAGTAGGGACATTGATAAACAGCTTATCCCTCAGTGTTCTTCACAACAGGTTTGGTGAAGGGTTAATATTCCTTCGTTAGGTGTGTTATTTATTTTAATCAGATTTGTCATTTAAATGTTTGTGAACACCAAGGGAGACTTAAACTATTAAAAAGTCCATAGGAAGCAAATATTTATATTAACCCACTAAACATTTTATGCCCCAAAGCTATCTAGCTATATAAAAGGCTAATATGCTAAGTGTCCGACCATCCAACCAGTCACTATGATGCACACTGACCACCAGGGGGTAGATGCTCAACGCAGTAGCTGCTGAGCTGCAGTGACTTGGCAGTGGCGGTTCTTGGGTGACGCACCCTGAAACCAGAGAGGAGGCAGCCTGATTCCTCACCAGCCTGCACAATTCTACCTTCAGCCAGGGGTTATGTTGCTGGGGCACTGTCGGCCCAAATCAGGTTTACTGCACACCTATGTTTGCGTCCCACACCCTGTAAGATAGCAACTTTGCAGAGTGCCCTCTCGCATTCCGGGACCCCTCGGTGGATGTTGGAGAGCTGGTTTTGGCCGGATCCCCACAGGCCAGGCTGAGGGACCCCACCTGCCGGAGGGACCCTGCTCACTCCACAAACGCCAGGGAGGGCAGGGAGGGACCGCGGTGAGGTTGGCTCTAGGGTGTGTCTGGTCCATCTTGCCCAGTCCCGCCCTCCTGGCCACCTTCTAATTAATTTCCTTTCAATGTGCATGAATCAGTGCACCGGGTCACTAGTATGATTATATTAGAGTCAAATAGGTTGTCTTTCACCATTTCCCTCTACCTTGTGCAGGTCAAAAGGATATTGACATTCCTCCTGTCTACGGGGGGGAGGGGGGGGCGCGCGGGGGGTGCTTCCCAGGGCAGGAGAAGTCAGGAGCTGCCAGGCAGGCCAGATCTTTCATGACTCCATTCTTCTTCTTGTAACCCAGCATGTCTTCAGAGTTGCCTACACTTTTGCAACAACACCAGAAAATGAACAAATCCCAGGTAAGTTGTTTGTTTGTCTCCACTTTATTTTACAATAGACTTTGTGTGATTTCGAAGAGTCCATATGTTAAGATGGGCAATTAATAATAGATAAAAGTCAAACTTCACCGAAAAGGTAAAGTAACAGATCCCTGGTAGGGCCACCACTGGCCTGTAGATTTATACTGATTGTTACTATATATTAGAGTTTCCAGGTTGACGTGCAAGTATGTCTCTGATGTTTCTGATAACCATGGTAGAAAGGGAGGCACTTGGATACAGATAAGTTCTGTTCAAGACCCAATGAGTGCCTCAATCTGTTCCTCACTGGAAGCAAAAGGGTCCAAGAGGTAGTCCAAACAGTCAATTTTATGATGGTCCTGTTTGTTCCTAGCGTAAAACCTAGTATGTTTAGAGGTATGAATGGCCTGCATGCCTGTTGCGAAAACTCTCCATAACGATTTTATCTTAGCTGGGCTGTGTATGTAAGGTGTGCAGCAAATGGTTAAAAGTTAAGTTCTCCAGTAAATGTTTCTGGGTTTCGCAGTCAAATTTTATCCCGTAGCATTCTGCCTTGGCTCTTCCCCTCCACTTTTTAGAACCTCCCCAGGTAAAGGTCACCAGTGACTTAATTGCAGTTATCTATCTTGAACAACAGCTACATTACCCTGCTGACTACTTTCTCCTGGGACGTCTCCTTTGTCTTCTTCTCATACAGCTCTGCTGATGGCCCTTTTTTGGAGCCTTCCTCACCGTGTCCCTCCTTTAGTTCTAAGTTTTCATCCTTGTTCATTAGTCTTTTCATTTTATCTCTATATCTCATTGAAGAAATATGTAGATAGTTGAACAATACAGTTTATTGTTTTGGGTGCTTTAAAAATATATTAATTATCTTAATGGATATATGATACACATTTTCCCCCAACTCACCATTGTATGGCAACACTATAGTCTAGATACTCTATTTTATTGGTAGACACTTAAGTAATTTCTCTTTTTCAGTAATATAAATAATGTTGCTGTGAACATCCTTTTCATTCTCTCTGCACAAACGCAAATGTATCTCCAGACTCTAGAGCAGAGCTTCTCAAGTGAGGTTCTTTGACCAGAAGCAGCAGCATAATCTGAAACTTGTTTGGAATGCAGATTCTTATGCCTCATTCCAAGCCTCATGGAAGAGAAATTCTGGGACGAGGCCCAGCAGTCATGTTTTAATAAGGCATCCATGGGATGCTGACCTACTATGTTTGAGAATCACTGCTCTAGGGTCTTGTGATTAATATTTTTGAATTGTAGAATTTGAGGATTTCTAATTTTTCTAGGTATATTAGAAGACTACTTTTCCTCCTTCCTCTTCAGATATAAAAAATTATTCCTACACTAATATATGAAAAAGTCACTGTTTAGTTTTCTTGTGTCTGATCATTGAAGTTGTGAAACTTTCATAAATTTATGGCTTTTCAGGTGTTCCCCTGAGTTTTGTAAGAATTCTCTTTTCTCACTATGATTTTTTTCTTTTAACTTAATGGTATGCTTTCTGAAACTTTTATATTGTGATACATCCTTTTGTGTCTTCAGTTTTTTAATTCTTATTTTCCTTACCCCATGGGCCTAATGAAATTTTCCAATATTTTGTCTAAAAATACCAAATTTGTTTTAATATTTAGTACCGTAATTCATCTGGAATCTTTAAAAGAGATGTGATGGAAGGATCTAATTTTATTATTTTTTTAATCCTCACTTGAGGACATGCTTAGAGTGAGGAAGAGCAAGAGAGAGAAAGAGAGAGAGAGAGAGAGAGAGAGAGAGAGAGAGAGAGAGAGAGAGAGAGAAAACATTAATATGAAAGAGAAATATTGGTCGGTTGCCTTCCCTACGTTCCCCGACTGGAGACCAAACAACCCAGGTATGCAAACCATTTTGCTCATCTCTGAGCAGTAATCGTGTTAAGGATTAGTTCCATACATCTTTTTCCATGTTACCTAATTCTGAACATTTCACATTGATCAGAAATTCCAGGCATCAGTGTCATTTAAGGATGTGACTGTGGGCTTCACCCAGGAGGAGTGGCACCATCTGGACCCCACTCAGAGGTCCCTGTACAGAGATGTGATGCTGGAGAACTACAGCAACCTTGTTGCAGTGGGTAAGGTCATTTACTAGGTAATTCTGAATGGCATTTTAAAATCCTCCAATCATGAAGCATAGGTACAATCTATAGAGTTTAATGGTAGTTAATATTGGAACTCAGGAATCAATGTTGATTGACCACCTGTGGGCACCAGGAAGATATTTGTGTTTACCTCTCCAGTAAAATGTTCAGTGGCACCTCCATCAATCAGCTCCTGAGCTTCCTCCTTTTTTAGAGTCCCAGACGTCTAGGCTTTCTGGTCCAAGTCCTAAATTATTTCACTTTACAGGCTATTGTGTTACCAAACCAGAGGTGATCTTCAGGTTGGAGCAAGGAGAGGAGCCATGGATACTGGAGGAAGAATTCCCAAGCCAGAGGTTTCCAGGTGAGTTAGTGTGTACTGTACAGATGGATATCAAGGGATTTGTTATTTTCCTTTGGTTAATCCAGAGGTTGACAACTTGGAAATATTTTTTTCAAGAATACCTCTTGAAAGGTCCTAATCCTTGGAAATGACTGAGAATGCTGATTCCTGAATCAAACATCCAGATATCACTCTCACCAAAAAAAAAAAAAAAAAAAAAAATGTTCTTCTTTTTTATTTACTTTTTGAATTTTACTCCAATTTTTGCCCATTTCCATCTTTACACTGTTTATTTTAGTTACGGTATATTTTTCAGAACAATTTCAGTTGCTCACCTTACCTCCACTACCCTACATTCCTGCTGTTATCAAGCATTCTTTCATATACTCATTTTTTTCCTCAAATAATTAAAAAAATATATATATTTATTGATTTCAGAGAGGAAAGGAGAGGGAGAGAGAGAAACATCAGTAATGAGATAGAATCATTGATCAGCTGCCTCCTGCATGCCCCCCCACCGGGGATTGAGCCTGCAACCCAGGCATGTGCCCCTGGCTGAAATCGAACCTGGGACCCCTCAGTCCACAGGCCGGCACTCTATCCACTGAGCCAAACCGGCTAGGGCTCTCAAATAATTTTTGAGTACATGCTATGTGCCAATCATTTTCTTTTTTTATTAATATCTTTTATTTTTGAGATTTTACATATAAAATAAAGCATACAAATCTAGAGTATATAGCTCAATGAATTTTTATATATTTATATGCCTGTGACCAACAGCCAAATAAAAAACATGGACTATTTTCATCACCCTAGAAGACCCCTCATATCTCTCCCCAGGCAGTCCCCTTTCTGCCAGGTGTGCTCATGGTTCTGATCTCTATTACCCATAGGTGCATTTGCCTTTGAATGTCAGACAAATGGAATTTTCCAGGATGTACTTTTTTGTCTGTCTTCTTTTAGCCACCGTGGTGTCTGAGATTCAGCTCCATAACTGTTCACTGTATGATAGATCCCCATTTGTTTATCCACTCCATTGCTGATGGAAACCTGGGTTGTTTCCATTTTTCTGTCTTGCTATTATGAGTAAAATTCTTTTAAAAAAATATTTTATTGATCTTTTACAGAGAGGAAGGGAGAGGGAGAGAGAGTTAGAAACATTGATGAGAGAGAAACATTAATCAGCTGCCTCCTGCACACCCCCTACTGGGGATGTGCCCGCAACCAAGGTACATGCCCTTGACCGGAATCGAACCTGGGACCCTTGAGTCCGCAGGCCGACGCTCTAGCCACTGAGCCAAACCGGTTAGGGCCTGAGTAAAATTCTTGTACATATACCTTTTGTGGACATAACTCTTATCTTGGATAAAAGTATGTAGTAGGATTAACTCAACCTTAGGTTAGATGTGCATATTTCTTAACTTTTAGAAACTGCCAAATGAATTTTTAAAGTGGTTGAAATAGCCCTGACCGGTGTGGCTCAGTGGATAGAGCGTCAGCCTGCAGACTCAAGGGTCCCGGGTTCGATTCCGGTCAAGGGCATGTACCTTGGTTGCGGGCACATCCCCAGTAGGGGGTGTACAGGGGGCAGCTGATCGGTGTTTCTCTCCCATCGATGTTTCTAGCGCTCTATCCCTCTCCCTTCCTCTCTGTGAAAAAGCAATAAAATATATATTTAATAAAAAAAAATAAATAAAGTGGTTGAAATAATTTACCTTTTCATCAGCAGTTGTCTTGCATTCTGGTGAACATGATGAGTGTCTTTCTCATTTTTGAAGCCACACTTGTGGGCATGTAGTGGTGTCTGCTTGTGATTTATTTTTAATTTTTCTTTTTATTTTTTTGATTAAGGTATTATAAATGTGTCATTATTCCCCCACCCCCGCCAGTCATTTTCTAAGAGCTAAGAGTATATTAGTGAAAAGTAATGTCTCTTAATGAGTTTATAAAAGTAGCGCTAATGGCCACAGGTACATGAAGAAATGCTCATCATCATTAACCATCAAGGCAATGCAAATCACAACCACAGTGAGATACCATATCACACCTGTTGGAATGGCTACCATCTAGAAAACAAGAGGTAGCAAGTGTTTGCAAGAATGTGTAGGAAAAGGAATTATTGTGCACTGTAGGAGGGAATGGAATTGGTTTAGCCACTATGGAAAACAGTGTGGAGGTTCCTAAAAAATTAAAAAATAGATTTACTCTGTGATTTTCAAGTCAACTTCTGGGTATGTACCCAAAGGAAATGAAAACAGGATATTGAAGAGATAAATGCACTACCACATTTATTGCAGCATTATTCACAATATCCAAATACAGAAACAACCTGAGTGCCCATCAGTGGTTGAATGGATAAAGAAGAATGGATATAAGCTAAATATGTACACACACACACATGCACACACACACTAAAATATTTAGCTATTTGTGGACATCCTGCTGTTTGTGACAACATGAATGTACCTTGAGGCCATTGTGCTAAATAAGTCAAAGGAAGACAAGTACTGTATGGTATCATGTGGAAACTAAAAAAGCCAAACTGTTGAAAACAGAGAGTAAATGGGGGTTAGCAGATTATAGTGTGTGTAGGGATAGGCCAATTGTTGTTTAAGGGTACAACCTTGCAAAGAGTAGCAAATAAGCCCTAGAGATCTATATATAGGAGAATAGTATTGTTTGACAATCATCCAACTTGCTAATAGACTGGAACTTAATTATTCCAACTCCAAAAAAAAGAAATACTTATCTAGAGATAGAGGTGCTAATTATTGGTACAATGGCAGTCATAGTACAGTATATAAGTGTTTCAAAATAACATGTAGACCTTAAATTTACACAATGTTATATGTTAAATATATTTTAATCAAAATAAAGTGCTAAACACATATGCAGATATTTGCATATATTAAATGTTCTGTGGGTAAAATCTCTCAGAGAAATCAGAGCAGGGTTAAATTGATTGAGTGCACTACTTTAAGAAGACTAGTTAGGGGAAACCTTAAGGAGATCACCATTAGAGCAAAAATTTGAATGAAATGATTCTATGAGCCACGAGGATTCCACCTCTTTTCATCAGGGGTCATAGTAACTGGTAAGCCCACAGCAGGAATGTACTTGGAGTTCTTTGAGGTTGACAAAAGGAGGGGCAGGAGATGATTCAGGTAGCTATGATTCAAAAGATGGGAGTATCATAAGGCTTATTAAAGACTTCAACTTTATTCTTAATTTATTGGTGGATTTTTGGCAAATGAACAACATCTGATTTATATAAGATCTTTTTCACCTCTGTTGAGAAAATATTGGGAAGAGCATAAGGGCATAGAGAGCTCAATAGGGGACCATTATAGTTTTCCTTATAAGTGACTATGGTTACTTAAAAAAAATTGGAAGACATAGTGGTAATGAGAAGAGTTTGGATTATCTCTGTATTTGGAAGGTGGGGCAGCGATAAAAAAACTAACATTTGTATCAGCAGGGTAAAGAAGGGGAGAGAGAGTAGTGCTGAAATATTTAAATAAATAATGGCTGAAAACTTCTCAAATTTGGCAAAAGATATAAAACTACTCATTCAGGAATCTGAACTTCCAAGAAGATAAATCCAAATATATCCATGCTAAAGGCACAAAATAATTAAATTTCTGAAAACCAAAGGAAAAAAATCTTGAAAATAGGCATTGGAAAATAACATTACCTTTGGGAATTGGCAGTGGATTATCTTATCTGAAACCAGTGAGGCTAGAAGGAAATAGCACTTTTTTTTTTAACTACTGGAAAAAAAAGCACTTTCAAACAAATTTTTTATCTTGGAAAATATATTCATTAAAGAGGTAAACTAAAGATATTATTATACAAAAGAAAACTAAGAGAAAATGTCATTAGCAAACCTACCTTTAAAGAAGCGGCTAGGGGACGTTTTCTAAATAGAAAGCGAGTAACACAAGAAAGCTTGGAACTTCAGAAAAAAAAAGAACATTGGAAGTGGCAAAAGTAGGAAAAATGTGACAGTTTCCAAAATCATTTGAACAAAGTTTATAATATGATTTGAGGAACTTAATACAATTATATTTTAAGTAGGAGGAAAAGGGATTTTAGTTGAATTCAAGTTTTACATTTCACTTGAAGTGGATAAAAGTTGGTAGAACTTCTAGACATTAAATCAACAGTAGACACAGAAAAACTGAACAGGACCATCAGGGGATAGAAGAAATGGAACAATTCTTTAGAAACCCCAAACTATCAAAACTTAATTGATAGAACACTGCCCAAAAACAGCAGGAAAGACATTCTTTTCAAGTGCCCATGGAACAGTCAGAAAGATAAAACATCTAGAGGCATAAATAAACCTCAATAAATTTAAAAGAATTGAAATTCAGCTGAGTAAGTTATGTTCTCTTACCATAATGAAATCCAACTAAGAATCAGTAACAGAAAGGCAAGAGAAAAATAAATACTTGGAACTTAAACAAGGTATTTATAAATAATGCATGGATCAATAAAGAAGGCTCTCTCTCCGTCTCTCTCTATGTGTGTATATGTATATGTATATACATATATCTCCTCACCTGAGGATATTTTTTTTCCATTGATTTTTAGAGAGAGTGGAAATGAGGGGGGAGAGACAGAGAGAGAGAAACATCAATGTGAGAGAGACACATTGATTGATTGCCTCCTGAATGCACCCCAACTGGGGCGGGACTGAGCCTGCAACATAGGTACGTGCCCTTGACTGGAATCAAACCTGAGAATCTTTAGTCTGAGGGCTGGCACTCTAACCACTGAGCAAAACTGGCTTGGGCTCAAAAGAAATATTAAAAATGCCTAGCACTGAATGAGAACACACCTTTCTATATAATAAAAGGCTAATATGCAAATAGACCGAATGGCAGAACATCTGGAACAACCGAAACAACCGAACAACCGATCTCTATGATATGTGCTGACCACCAGGGGATATGCACGGAACATGGCGGGCATCGACCGCGGTGGGATGGTGGAGCAGGTGAGCGGGGGCACCAGACCAAGGCTGTCATCGGGGCGAGCCTCTGGTGGTTACTGAAAATTCTTTGCGCTCATGCGCCGTGGTCCCTCCCGGCACTCGCACCCGCTGCTGGTACCTGGCACCGTCTCTGATTACCCCTAAGGGCTTCTCTACCTCCCCCTGCTCCTGAGGGGTGATCGGGGCTGGCAGCTGCCTCTTGCACCCACTGCTGGCGACGGCCCTTCTTGCACCCACTGCCAGTGCTGGAGCCGCCACTCACACCTGCAGCCGGTGCCTGGCACCAGTCCCAATCGCTCGGCACTGTCAGTGGGTGCGAGTGGCAGCTGCCGACCCCGATCGCCCCTGAGGGCTTCTCCACATCCCCCTGCTCCTGAGGGGTGATTGGGGCAGCAGCCACTGCTCGCACCTGCTGATGGTGCCAGCCCCGCTTGCACCCGCTGCTGGTGCTGCCCCCAATCGCTCCACGCCATCAGCGGGTGCGAGTGGGGCTGGCACTATTAGCGCATGGGAGCAGCAGCACGAGATCAGGGCTGCTGGCAGACAGGAGACTGGGGGCCACGGTGGGAGGGGCTGGGCAGGGGTGTGGAAGATGGGCCAAGACCCGCCCCTGTGCCCACTGCAGCCTCGCAGCCCACAGTTCCTTTCAAGGTGC
Organism: Ia io; assembly: GCA_025583905.1. Lineage (NCBI taxonomy): Eukaryota > Metazoa > Chordata > Mammalia > Chiroptera > Vespertilionidae > Ia > Ia io. Next base: position 54,572,323 of record JAJQQW010000012.1, on the reverse strand, counting down.
ACAAATTCGTGCACTGGGCCCCTAGTATTAATATATGTGGGAGGCTGCTAAAGCAGTTCTGATAGGGAAATTTATAGTACTAAAATGCAACTAATGATAAGACGAAAGGTTTCAAACCCATAATTAATTTTTTACCTCAAGAAACTGGAAAAGAGTAAAGTAAATCCATAGCAAGTAGAAGGAAGAAAATTAAAAAATTAAGAGCAGAAATCAGTGAAGTTGAAAATAGGAAAAAAATTGCCGAAACCGGTTTGGCTCAGTGGATAGAGCGTCGGTCTGCGGACTGAAAGGTCCCAGGTTCGATTCCGGTCAAGGGCATGTACATTGGTTGCGGGCACATCCCCAGTGGGGGATGTGCAGGAGGCAGCTGGTCGATGTTTCTCTCTCATCGATGTTTCTAGCTTTCTATCCCTCTCCCTTCCTCTCTGTAAAAAATCAATAAAATATATTTAAAAAAAAGAAAGAAAAAAATAGAAAAAACTAATGAAAAACCTGGTTCTTTGGGGAGAAAAACAGTAAAATTGATAAACTTCTGGCAATATTGACAAATCACCAATATCAAGAAAGAAATGGGGCCCTAAGCTGGTTTGGCCCAGTGGATAGAGCATCAGCCTGCGGACTGAAGGGTCCTGGGTTTGATTCTGGCCAAGGGCACATGCCTGGGTTGCAGACTGGATCCCCAGTAGGGGGCATGCAGGAGGCAGCCGATCAATGATTCTCTCTCATCATTGATGTTTCTATCTCTCTCACTCTCCCTTCCTCTCTGAAATCAATAAAGAAATATATATTTAAAAAAAGAAAGAAATGGGGTATTATTTCTCCATCTGTTAACAGGATATTAAGTGGACACTGTCAACAATTATGCCCATAATTAGACAATTTAGAAGAAATGGAACAATTCTTTAGAAACCCCAAAATATCACAACTTAATCAAGATAATATATATAATTATGTATGGCCCCAAATTTCTTTAGTTAAAATTATCTATGAGACTTTCTATGAATGGCCCATAGATTATCACAGGTGTCATAGATAATTTGAACTAAAGAAATTTTAAATAAAAGCTCCAATGAAAAAGAAGAAAAGTGTGGAATATCATCAGTGGAGATTTTACCAAACATTTAAAGAATTAATGATTTCACACAATGTCTTGCAGAAAAACAGAAGGTGATGGAACACTTCCTGACAAGTTTATTATTCTGATACGTAAATCATAGAAAGATAGTACAAAAATAATAAACAAGAGATCTATATCTCCCATAAATCTACCAGCAAAAATCATTAACAAAATACTAGCAAATAGAAATTAGCCATGTATAAAAAAATTATATACCATGACCAAGTGGTATATATTCCAGGTATGCAGGCTGGTTTAACATTCACAAAACCAATCAGTGTAGTCCACCATAGGCTAAATAAGATGCTATTATTTATTGTATCGCTTTCTTAATTTTCTTTCAGATTGTTCATTGCAGGGATATAGAAACCCAACTGATTTTGGAGCATTGATCTTATATCCTGAAATTTTGCTGAATTTGTATATTAGCTATACTAGCTTTCTTGTAGATTCCTTAGGTTATTCTGTCTTCCTTATTCTTTAAGGTTATTATTTTCCTAATCTCAAAAGCAGATGGTGACATAAGGTGAACATAGATGCAAAAATTGAAATAGAATCCAACACTGTGTAAAAAGAATTATATACCATGGCCAAGTAGGATTTATTCAAGGTGTGCAAGGTTGGTTCAACATTCAAAAATCATTTAACATAATTCACCCCATCAACAGGCCATAGAGAGAAAGAGAATATGAACATAGTAATTGATGCAGAAGAAGCATTTGACTAAATCCAACACCCATATGTGATAAAAACTCAGCAAACTAGAAAAAAAAACGGCGATGGCTGCCGTCAGCTGTCTCTGCCTTTCCGCGTTTCCAAGTCCCCGCGTCCCACGCTCCAGCGAAGTAAACACTGATTCCTGGGTGCACCTCTGCAAGAAAGTCTCTCTCACTTTCCGACCTGATGGCCGAGAGTCCAGCTTCTCTCGGATTATGTACTTGAGAAGAAGGTCCCTCTGATACAGCAAATCTGAGGAGAAAATGTTAAACCTTAATGTCTTCCTACGTTAGTTGACCAAGGTCAAAGGATTTCAGCCTGTCTTTGGAAATGTAATCATGGAGCCCTGTGAAGGATCATGCCATCACCAGGAGGAGCCTGGCCCTGCCCAGTGATTGCCGTCCCCACAGACCAAGGAGCCTCCTTGCTGGATGCCAACCAGCAGGGAGAGACCCTGGTACTCAGGGAACTGGCTGACAAGACCCCAGGAGACTCTGGCTTCCTCCGTGGTTGCCTTGAAATGATGAGACCGTGTGGAAGCTGGAAGGTGAGATGGGGGAGCAAGCAGATGCATCATCAAAGGAAGAAGAGTTTCAGGGTCTTCTTTGGAAAGGGTTCACAAAGACCAAGCAACTAACTGCTACTGTGGAGCCCTGACCTGCTTGAACCATCATCTTTCTTGCCCCCCCTGCCCTTCCTTCACTGTTACTTTGCTGGGGCTACTTCTTTCCTTGGAAGTCTCCCTTAAAAGTGTTTTTTTTTTTTTTTTTAATTGTTTATTCAACAAGTATTTCTTGAACAGTTCCTGTGTGCCCAGATGATGCTAGTTGCAGTTCCTTATGGGCTGTACTAAGAAGTTTGATTGAAGAGTGTTTTGTTTTTTAAATTAAAAAATAGGAAGTGATATAACTTAGTAATAAGAGTTTCTCACATCTGTCAGAATGGCTATATGAACAAATCAACAAACAAGTGCTGGCGAGGATGCAGAGAAAAAGGAACCCTCATGCACTGCTGGTGGGAATGCAGACTGGTGCAGCCACTGTGGAGAACAGTATGGAGTTTCCTCAAAAAACTGAAAATGGAACTCCCATTTGATCCAGTGATCCCACTTCTAGGAATATATCCCAAGAAACTAGAAACACCAATCAGAAAGGATATATGCACTCCTATGTTCATAGCAGCACAATTCACCATAGCTAAGATTTGGAAACAGCCTAAGTGCCCATCCAAGCAGATGAGTGGATTACAAAACTGTGGTGCATCTACACAATGGAATACTATGCTGTGGTAAAAAAGAAAGAGTTCTTACCATTTGCAACAGCATGGATGGAACTGGAGAGCATTATGCTAAGTGAAATAAGCCAGTCAGAGAAAGATAAATATCACATTATCTCACTTATTTATGGAATATAATGAACAATATAAACTGATGAACAAAAACAGATCCAGAGACAGAGTAGCATCAATCAGACCGTCAAACCTCAGAGGGAAGGTAGGGGAGGGTGGGGGTAAGGGGAAGGGATCAACCAAAGGACTTGTATGCATGCATATAAGCCTAACAAATGGACACAGACCACAGGGGATGAGGGCATGAATGGGGGTGGGGTGGGGGACAATGGGAGGATAAGGACATATGTAATACCTTAACCAATAAAGAAATTTTAAAAAAAGAAGAGTTAAAAAAAAAACTCAGCAAACTAGGAACAGAGGGGCATTTCCTCAACTTAATGAAAAACATTTATTAAAAAAAACCTGTTAGTGTCATGTTTAATAGAGAGAAACTGGATGCTTTCTCCATAATATAAGGAGCAAGGCAGGGATGTCCTGTTTCAACACTCTCTTTTAACATCCTACGTGGAATTTCAGGTAATTCAATAGACAAGAATATAAAAAGTATACAGGTGGCAAAAAAAGAAATTAAACCTCTTTTTCATAGAGGCATGCCTGTCTAAGTAGAAAATCCTAAAAGAAGTGCACATTTCTGGAACTATTAAGTCATTTTAGCAAGTGTGCGGAATACAAGCTTAATGTTCAAAAGTGAATTGCTTTTTCAGTATTTTACTTATGTCTTTATTGTTGAGTTGTAATAGTTCTTTAAATATTCTGTATACCAATCCCTAATTAGATACATCATTTGCAGATGTTTTCTCTCATTTGTGGGTTGTGATTTCATTATTTGGACTTCATGCTTTGCAGCAAAATTTGTTTCACGAAGTACAATTTATCTATTATTTCTTTTGTCACTTTTGTTTTTGGTGTTGTATCTAAAAGGGCTATGCCTATCCCAAGGACACAAGATTTACCGTGATATTTTAAAAAGTAAATAGTTCTTACATTTAGGTCTGTGACCCATTTTGTGTATGGTGTGAGGAAGGGATTTATTTTCATTGTGTTGTGTGTAGTGATCCAATTGCCTCAACACCATGTGTTAAAAGGCTATATTTTCACCACTGAATTGTGTTGGCATACTTATTAAAAATGAACTGAACGTATTTATTTTTTTTGACATATTTATTTTTTTGGATTTATTTTTGGACTCTCAGTTTCATTCCATAGATCTGTACTTACGCCAGCACTGCATTGTCTTTTTTAGTTTTTATTTTTACTTATTGATTTTAGAGAGAGAGAAGAAGGGAGAGAGAGAAACATCAGTTTGCTTTTCCACTTATTCATGCATTCATTGATTGATTCATGTATGTGCCCTGATGGAGATGGAACCCGCAACCTTGGTGTGTGGATGACGCTCTAACCAACTGGGCTGGCTACCTGTCCAGGGCCCTGCATTGTTTTGATTACTCTAGCTTTGTAGCATATTTTGAAATTGGGAAGTCTGGATCTTCCAACTTTATACCTTTTTATCAAGATTGTTTTGATCATTTTCAATTCCTTGAATTTTCACACGAATGTTTATTTACTTACTTACTTACTAACTTATTGCTGGAAAGCCCAGAGCTCAGGCCCCAGGCACACAGGTGTAAGAAAGGGACCTGGAGCCCAGAGACTGGGCTTCAAACTCTATACTGCCACTTACTCTCTAAGGCAATAAAATAAGTAAACTGTATATTAAAACCTGCCTTGGTTTTAATACACATCAGTCTCTTTTCTCCCCTTACCTTCAACCCCAGTTACCCTAAACTCCTCAAGGGGAATAGGAAGACAGGTCTCTGAAACTCAATCCAGCTGAGACCCGGTCCGCAGGTGGTGGGGGACAAATGAGGCCCTCCCTACCTCCAGCCTCTTACCCCTGCACCTTTCTCAGGCCAGGCAGAGGGCCCAGGGTCTCTATGCTTCCCTGAATGTTGAGAAGAAATGTCCACTGGCAAATCTGAACGCAAACAGGCTTGAACGACAAGTGTCTTTCTGGCTTTGGCCTCCTCAGTACTGTGACTGGGAGAATCACTTTCCCTCTCCAGGGATTGTCTGTCTCCCTGGTAATGACTTCTCTGGCAGACACTACTGTCCCACCCCAACCCCGCAATTAGGTGGGAGACAAAATGACATCATGCAGGGCTTGGCTCAGATCCTAGGAGACCCACCTGCTCTGCTCCAAGGCCCAATAGGCCGGGAGAGCAGAACAAGATGTCCCTAGAGGTCCTCAGCTTCCCATGCCCCTTGCTTTTGGGTGGCCTAGGATGCAGCATTGCCTGAGGAGCCCCACACCCCCTCACATGAATATTTAGATCAGCTTGTTAGTTTCTGCAGAAAGGCAGCTGGGATTTGATTGGGGATTGCATTCAATTTTTACATCAATTTGGCAATGATTTCCATGTTAACTATGAAGTCTTTTGATTCCTGAACATGTGATAGATGGTATAGTGGTGAGCATAGCTGCCTTTCATATATTTTTCTAGGTAATTTTTTATTAGTTTTATTTTATTTTAGAACTTCTTTGGCTTTGGTTTGTGTTCCCCTCTCACCAGAGAGCTGATTACTAGATAGTTGTTTGTAGGCCCAGAGGGAAGCTCATTCTTCCTTATTAATTTCTAGTTTATTGCCTGAGTATGTTATCTCTCTCAGTTTTTGTTAATATTTCCTATGCACTTGACATGAAACTACTGTGTATTTTTTTTATTATTATTATTTTTAAATATATATTTTATTGACTTTTTACAGAGAGGAAGGGAGAGGGATAGAGAGTTTGAAACATCGATGAGAGAGAAACATCGATCAGCTGCCTCCTGCACACCCCCTCCTGGGGATGTGCCTGCAACCAAGGTACATGCCCCCGACCGGAATCGAATCTGGAACCCTCCAGTCCACAGGCCGACGCTCCATCCACTGAGCCAAACCGGTTAGGGCTTTTTTATTATGTTTTGATATTTAAAATTAGATATGGATTAATAATACATGTCGTATTATTATAGTTGTCTTTTTTACCCATCACTTTTTGCTTTGATCTGTCTTTTTTCTTATTAGTGTGTTTCTGTTTTTTCTTGCTTCTCTGAGTTCTGTTTCATGAATGTTGTTTGGTCTCTAGACTCTCATCGCTTATTTATCGATTCAAAGTTGTGGATTTTAGCATTTTAAAGTATTTCTTTTTCCTTTTTGGCATCAAGTTTATGTCTCTGCTTTCATTTGTCTGGAATAATATGTTTTATTCATTTGTTTTTAGCCTTTTTGAATCATTTTTTATAAGTCTGTTCAGCCTTTATAGCATAGATTTGGGTTTTGTCTGTGAAAATTATTTTGTTTTAATTGGTGTTAAACCCATTCACAATTATTGATACGACTCATTTGTTTAGTCTCAATTCTGTCATATTGTTATATTTAATGAGTATATCATATTTACTGAATTTTTCTATTTCGTGTCTTTTCTTTGTTCTTTTTAGAGGTATACAGTTAGGAAATTTTGACGTTTTTGTTCCAGTAGTTACTTTTATATTGATATCTCTTACATTTGCCTTAGTTGCTTATTTTCTTAATTAAACCTCAATTTATTTTTCAGGTTTTAGTGACAACTTTTAGACTGTTATTTATGTGTCTTTGAGCTTATTCTTATTTCCTCTTTTTTCTCTTCCTAAACCTTTTTTAGTTGCATTATTTTTGCTTCAATAGAACATGTAACACTCACATACTGTTTTCTATCCTGTTCTAATTTTTGTTTTGGTCTTAGATCTACATCTACAAATAAATATATTCAATACTCTTTATTTTATTTTTTTGCCAGTGCTTTCTATCAAACCTTGGTTGCTTGAAGTTTATTCTCTTCTAAAAGGTTTCATGATTACAGTATTACCTAAGTTCTTGAATATCTAACCTGGTTTGCTTTTTTTCTGATGCTTTGATGCTTAAAGGGTAATGTGGCTGGACATAAAACCCTTGCCTCCTACTTTTTTTTTTCTTGAAAATGTTGCTCCAGTGATCCTTGTTTTGTTTATTGGTGACAGAAGTCTATTGCCAAACCTGCATTTTTGTTTGTTGAAACTTTGTGTTTTTGCCCAGAGGGCTTTTTCTTAATTTTTAAGGTGTACTAGTTTTATTAAGGTATACCTTAGAGAGGATTGTTCCAATTCAGCTTTCCCATGTTCATGTTGGTCCTTCTGAATATGTGGATCAGGTCTTCTTTTATTTTTGGACGGTTTTCTTAGATTATTGTTTTTTTAAAAAAATATATTGATTTTTTACAGAGAGGAAGGGAGAGGGATAGAGAGTTAGAAACACCGATGAGAGAGAAACATCGATCAACTGCCTCCTGCACACCTCCCACTGGGGATGTGCCCACAACCAAGGTACATGCCCTTGACCGGAATTGAACCTGGGACCTTTCAGTCCACAGGCCGATGCTCTATCCACTGAGCCAAACTGTTTAGGGCAGATTGTTGTTTTTAATACTAGATTTATTCCATTGTTTTGTTTTCTCTTTTTAGGGATTGCAGTCATACATACATACATACATACATACATACATACATACATATAATTTTATTTTAAATTTTTAAAAAATGCAGAGTACTTCCTTTATCCAGAACTTTTTTCTATCCAGTTTTCTTCTTTATTTTGTCTTTTGATTTTGTTCATTTTTCTGCTTTTATGCCTTTTTCCCCCCCAATGCTTACTTATTAACCCTTTGCACTCGCTTGCTTTTTTCTCGATTCCTTTATTCTAATGCTAACCGTGTCGAGTCACACTCGACATCCGAGTGCAAAAGGTTAAAATTGCAGTTACATCTGTTTTCTCTTTGGATTTGTTATTTGTCTGCTTATTTTTCTGTTTGGACTTCTGTAATAAAATACTTCAGAGTGGGTGGCTTAAACAACAGAAATTTATTCTTTGACAGTTCTCGAGCCTGGATGTCCAAAATGAGGGTACTAGCAGGCTTGGTTTCTAGTGAGGCCTCTCTTGTTGGCCTGCAGGCAGTAGTACCTTCTGTCTATGACCTCACATGGCCTTTTTTCTGTATGTGTGGAGAGCAAGCAAGCTCTGGTACTTCTTTTTGTTCTAATAAGAACACCATTCCTATTGGATTAATGCTCCACACTTATGACCTTATTTAACCTTAATTATACCCTAAAGGCCCTATCTTCAAATACCATCACATCTGGGATTAGGGCTTCAACATATGGATTTGGAGGGGCATAATTCTGTCCATAACAAGCTCCTTGTAATTTAAGTCCTATTTTCTAAGATAACTTTGTTGTTTTATAGTTTTATTCCTCACTTCATTCAGCTCTTGCCTCCTTAGTTCCCTCTTTTGGATCTCCCAGTAGTCTGAGCTTATCTCTCAGAACTGAAACATCATTTTAGCATGTTCCCACTGACAGCGGGACTTTTTCTTTCTGGGAGTAATTTTATTTGTACTTAATTATGTTTAAACTAGAGGGCCAGTGCATGAGATTTGTGCACTGGGGAGGGGGTCCCTCAGCCTGACCTGCACCCTCTAGCAGTCCAGAAACCCTCCGGGGATGTCTGCCTGCTGGGATCGGGCCTAAGCTGGCAGTCAGACATCCCTCTTGCAATCTGGGGCTCTTGCAGTCCGGGACCCCTTGCTCCTTACCACCTGCCTGCAGCGGTGGTGGGAGAGGCTCCCTCCACCGCTGCTGTGCTCGCAAGCCATGAACCTGGCTTCTGGCTGAGCGGCGCTCTCCCTGTGGGAGTGCACTGACCACTAGGGGACAGCTCCTGCATTGAGCATCTGCCCCCTGGTGGTCAGTGCACAGCATAGTGACTAGTTGTTCCACCATTCGGTCAATTAGCACATTATACTTTTATTATATAGGATTCTGTCTCTTATTTTGCACGTGGTTGCCATAGTCTCCAGCTAACTTTTTCCATAGATTTTCTATATTTGAATATTTATGTCCTTACTTAGTAGTGACTGCACTTAGTAGTATTCTGTATATCCTAGTTATGCTGAAGTCATGGGTTACTATAGGTAAATTTTTTGCTCTCCTTATATAGATCCTTATCATTCTTTTGGAGGATACCTGGAAGATTCAGGTTTAAGCAGTTGCTATTATTCCTTAGACATTGGAAACAAAATGTATGTGTTCTAATAGCTAGTTTCCTCTCCCTTCTTCCACTATTCCAAGCTTTTTCTTATTGTTTTTCTTCACCTGAATACCCTAAAACAGAAAAATATATGTACTTGAAATTATTTTCATCCCTGGAGACTGGACAAGACATCAAAGTCAGCTACAACATAAAGCATTTGTCACAGTCATAAGAAATGTGCTAATATTTATGTGTAAGATTATTATTATTTTTTATTTCTAGACATCTGGAAACCTGATTACATGACAGAGAGGAGCCAAGACAACCAGTTTCACCACGTGTGGAAAGTTGTGTTCATGAATAACAAACCACTGATTAAAGAACGAAGTAATGTAATACAAAAACCATATAGCTTGGATACAGATTTTTTTACTTCCAGAAAAATACTCTGTGAGTGTGACTCATGTGGAATGAGTTTCAACTATATTTCAGGATTGATTATCAATAGGAAAAACTATTTAGGAAAGAAGACTGATGAATTTAATGCTTGTGGAAAGTTACTATTCAATATTATACACGAGAAAACTCATACTAGAGAAAAAAATGAGTTTTTTAAAAATAGGAAAACTTTCAGTCATAATGAGGACCCTATTCAACATGAGAAGGTTCAAACTTTGCAGCGAAATTCTGAATTAAACACATATCGAGAAACCTTTTTTGAAAAGGCAATATTTAATATGCACAAGAGACAGATCACAGATGGGAATGATTGTGAATATAATGAATATGGAAGAACATCCTGCGAGAACCCATCCTTCTTACTACATCAGATAATGCCCTTAAAGGAAAATCACTATGAATTTAGTGTTTGTGGGAAATCCTTATGTGTGAATTCTACACTTTTAAAGTCTCATGGGTCATATATGAAACACTGTGATTATAATGAAAATGGAAATAATTTCAGGAGGAAGTTATACCTCTCACAACTTCAGAAAACTCATAAAGGAGAGAAACACTTTGAATGCAACGAATGTGGGAAAACTTTCTGGATGAAGTCACACCTCACTCGACATCAGAGGATACATACAGGACAGAAAAGCTTTCAATGTAATGAATGTGGAAAAAAGTTTTGGGAGAAGTCAAACCTCACTAAACATCAGAGGTCACACACAGGGGAGAAACCCTATGAATGCAATGAATGTGAGAAAGCCTTCAGCCACAAGTCAGCCCTCACATTACACCAGAGAACACATACAGGGAAGAAACCCTATCAATGTAATGCATGTGGGAAAACTTTTTACCAGAAGTCAGATCTCACTAAACATCAGAGAACACACACAGGTCTGAAACCCTATGAATGCTATGAATGTGGGAAGTTCTTCTGTATGAATTCACATCTCACAGTGCACCAGCGAACTCATACAGGTGAGAAACCCTTTGAATGCCCTGAGTGTGGGAAATCTTTCTGTCAGAAGTCACATCTTACACAACATCAGAGAACTCACACAGGGGACAAACCCTATGCATGTAATACATGTGGCAAAGCTTTCTACCAAAAGTCTGTACTCACCAGGCATAAGATAATTCATACAGGGTTGAAACCTTATGAATGTTACAAATGTGGAAAAACCTTCTGCTTGAAGTCTGACCTCACAGTACATCAGAGAACTCACACAGGGGAGAAACCTTTTGCATGTCCTGAATGTGGGAAATTCTTCAGCCATAAGTCCACCCTCTCTCAACATTATAGAACACATACAGGAGAGAAACCCTATGAATGTCAGGAATGTGGAAAGATATTCTACAATAAATCATACCTAACAAAACATAAAAGAACACATACAGGGGAGAAGCCATATGAATGCAGTGAATGTGGGAAAACCTTCTGCCAGAAATCACAGCTGACTCAGCACCAGAGAATTCACATAGGGGAGAAACCCTATAAATGTAGTGAGTGTGGAAAGGCTTTCTGTCATAAGTCAGCTCTAATTGTGCACCAAAGAACTCATACAGATGAAAAGCCCTATAAATGTAATGAGTGTGGCAAATCTTTCTGTGTGAAGTCAGGACTTATTTTACATCAGAGAAAACACACAGGGGAGAAACCCTATAAATGTAATGAATGTGGAAAATCATTCAGTCACAAATCATCCCTCACAGTGCATCACAGGGCTCACACAGGAGAGAAGGCTTGTCAATGTAATGAATGTGGGAAAATTTTTTACCGAAAATCAGACCTTGCTAAACATCAGAGATCACACACAGGGGAGAAGCCCTATGAATGTAACATGTGTGGAAAATACTTCTCGCAGAAGTCAAACCTCATTGTACATCAGAGAACACACATGGGAGGAAAATTTTATGATTGAAGTGCATATTAGAAATGTTGAACTACAATTCAGCACTCACTACAACTTAGAGAGTTCACGCTGTGGAGAAAGTTCTCTGATATTCTGAATAAAGTCACCTTCATCCACAAACTAGCCTAGTTTTACTTCAAAGTGATAATATGGGACAAACTAATAGACTGCAACAAAAGGAGGACAGTGCGGTTAAGAAGTAACATTCAATTGAATGTCAAGTAACTACTGGTATAAAGCCCTATAAATTTATTGATTTTGTAAAAGTTTTTAGCAAAAATTCAAAGTAGGTTATGTCAGAATTTATATTGGGGAGAAATCTGTCAATTTGAGACATATAGTTTGAAAATTTTGTTTAGATGTAATGTAGCATTAATAATTGTGTTTTTGTTTTGATGTCATAAACTGTCATTTATAGATTTATATTGTATGATGTAAAGCTTTAAAACAAAACAAAAAAGAAATAGCAAAATGAAGAAAGAGAATCACAAGAAGTTGCAATAATAGTATATAGAATTTTCCTGTGCCTTTCACCAAGCTTCTTCTAATGATTATATCGTACCTAACTATATTATATTCTCAAGTAATTGAAGCCACCCAACTTCTATGTCAGATACAGACCATATTCAGATTTCCCCCATCTTTACATGCACTATATGTTTTTGTTTGTAGTTCTATGAAATTTTATCATTTTGAATAATCATCAGCATAGTTAGGTTACAAAATTAAAAAGAAATCTGAAATCAGTATTTCATCAGGTTTACAAAGGAATAAAGATTTCACCACAAGAAGTTCTCTTGTTTTATTTATACCCTTTTGCAACCCAAATCCTGGCAACCATTGAATATGAAGCTTTTAGAAAGCAGGGATAAGTTGAGTAATCAGGGCAATAGCATTAAATGTATACATGAAGCATCCTTTGAGTTCACAGGACTTTTGTATGTATAAGTGGTATGTTATAAAAACTGTTTCAACATGCATAGTGGAACTTAATATAATTGCAAATATGAAATAGGCATTCCTAGTTTAGTAGTGGTTACATTAGGTAGGTACATTCCCCATGTGTGTAGGGCCTGAAGCAATAGTTTAAAAGTGGGACTGCAAAGCTAATGCCAACCACTTAAAAATTATAAATAAAAATAACAAAATGGTAAATAAAAGTATTCTGTGCATTGGGAGGTCTAGATCCTAGTCTTATTGCTCCTTTCTTTTCTCATTCAGTTCATCTCAAGCCATGGGATGCCTTGACTGCACATGTGTGAATACTCTAGCCTTCAGCCTAAATTTTGTCCAAACCCTCTGTAATCAGCTGCCCTCCGAGATAGGGTACAGGAGAGAAGCCAAAGACAGACTAGATGACACTCAGGGATATACGTTGGGCTGTAAATTCAGGGGTCTGAGAGATACTGGGCCCTTAGAAACTTTTGACTATATGAGTAGGAGGGTTGAGACTGGAGTAGGGACAGAGTTGAGCTAGAACAGGGATGGATAGTGTAAAGGTGGTATACTCAAGTACATCATTAAGTTACACAAGTAATCTAAGATTATACAATCTAGTGATTATAGATTACACAAATAGTCTAAACTTCCATCTTGGGAAACAAGCAAATTAAGCAAAACAAAAATAATAAGGATCAAAGTGGAAATCAGTGAAATTGAAAACAAAACCTATCAAGAAAATTAATAAAACCAAAAGCTGGTTCTTTGAAAGTCAATTAAATTGTTAAACCTCTAACTAGGTTAACTGAGTAAAAGAGAAGACATAAATTGCTAATGTTAGAAATGAAAAAGTGGCCTTAACCCCTTGGCTGTCTCTTGCACACCCCCTACTGGGGATCAAGCCCACAGCCTGGGCATGTACCCTGACCAGGAATCAAACTAGTGACCTCTTGGTTCATGGGTCGATGTTCAACCACTGAGCAACACTGGCCGGGTTGGTTGGTTGCCTTTTTGTTTTATTGGCAGTTTCTTTTGTGGTCAACAAAGCTTTTTAGTGTGATAGTCCCAATGACTTATTTTTGTCTTTATATCCCTTGAATTTGGGGTCAAATTAATAAAATCCTCTCCAAGACCAAGGTCCATAAGTTTAGTACCTATGTTTTCTTCTACGTAATCTATTGTTTCAGCTCTTAGATCTTGGATCTATTTTGAGTTAATTTTTGTATATGTATATACACTAGTGCATCCTTATGGTTAGAGGGCAGACACCCACCATATGGTATAGGAAAGGTGTTAATTCAAGTGGGACTTCAGCCCTATGAAGCAATCATTGCCTTGGAGAAGGACCCTAATCTTGATGATTCTGATTGGAGGCTTTCTGGAGGAAGAAATTTGTAAATTTGATCGGAGAAAAGAAGGCCCCTCTGAAGTATACCAGTGAGTCAATGTGGATCCATAACTTTGGCCATCTCTCCTTCATTGGACCTTTAGAAATCTTACTAAGGTGGCAGACCCTTGAGTTTTTGTGGAATTTATATTCCACCCTCAGGTACACAAGTGTCTTGCCAATGTGTCTTGACTAGTTGCTATATTTTGCACAATAGTTTCAATCAGCGTTATGTCATTAATGTAATGAACCAGCAAGATGCCTGGTGTAAGAGAAAGACAATCCAGATTTCTGTAGACTAGACTGATACAAGGATGAAGAGTTGCTATATCTTCAGGTAGAGCAGTGAAAGTATATTGCCGACCTTTCCAGCAGCAAGCAAACTGTTTATGATGGTATTTACAAACAGGTATAGAGAAAAAAAAGCATTTGCCAGTAAATAGCTTCACACTGGGTCCCAAAGGAGGTATTGACTTGTTCTAGCAACAAAAACCACATCTGGAGATGCCGTGACAAGTGGATTCACCACCTGATTAGATTTATGATAATCCACAGTCATTATCTAAGGTGTATATATATTCTGCACTGGCCAAGTAGGTAAGTCAAATGGAGATGTAGTAGACCCCTGGATCTTTCCAGACCTTGATGGTGGCGCTAATATCTGTTGTCCCACCAGCAATGCAGTATTGCTTTTGTTATATTATCTTCATAGGCAGAGGCAGTTCCTGTGACTTCCACATGGCCAGTTTTGCTGTAATAGCTCTTACTTGACAGGTCAAGGAACCAATGTGGGAATTCTGAAAATTTCTGTTGTTTCCATTCCAATTATGCATTTCACAATTGAAGAAGGAACTACATTATGGGTTTGGGAAACCCACTGGGTTCACTGAGATAGACATTAGCTCAAACTCTATTGACCACTTGACCTCTATGAACCCCTACTCCGAATGGTGTGCTACAGTGATTTTGGGTCACTAGGAATTAGCATAAGTTCAAAGTAGTGTTTGGTAATTCCCAAAAGTCTGAGGATTTCCTTCTACCCAATTCATGATCACACTAGTAAATGGCTATAGGTTCTTTTGAGGAATGCTGGAGGAAGATTGACAGCATACATTCTGAGCAGCGTAGTGGGTTCTTTTTCAAGAAGGAGACACTCTGGTTCTGTAAACTGGCTCAATGCTGGGAGTTGATTGAGAGGCATGACTCTTTTTATGACTCAAGTCATACTTATGCTCATTATATTTGGAACCCAAGTGGCACATCAGGGTCTCCTGGTCATGCACATTAGAGACTTAGCCATTCTGGGCTTGTCACTAACACCTGTTTCCTTCCCCCAGTTAGATGTAGCAGGCAACCAGCACCAAGGGAGAGAGGCAGTCCTAAATAAAAAATTACTCAGCAGCTGCTAGGCATCAGCAGTTCCAGTTCTTGCTTTTGTAAGAAATGGTTTTGACTCTTAAGTTCTCTCACAGGGTCTTGACTCTTAAGTTCTGTCATGGGATAAATCAGCTACAGGCAGCCTGGGAGTTCATGGACTTACTGATGGGGGCTCCCATGACCTCCTGGATGGCTCCCTAAAATTGTAACTGGGAAAATAACCCACAAGTCAGGCTGCCTGCTTCCACGGAAGTCAAACTCATGATACATGTTCTGGTTGAGAAGGAAAGAGGTTTATTCAGGTGTTGACAACCTGAGAAGATGGCAGCCTCATGCCTTTAAAACCATCTTTACATCTTAGTGCAGATAGGGGTTTTTATAGGGAATGAGAAGGAAAGCAAAACAAAGAAACCAGGGGAAGAGGCTGTGGATGTGCAGGCAGTGTCCTTGCTGGTTCCAATATGGATCTAATGTCAACACACTTGAGCTGGTCAGTGCTAGCCAAATTCCTGCAGTTTGGTGATCTGCATCAACTTGTGGTCAAGACCATTTCTTATACAAGCAGAAACTGGAACTGCTGATACCTACAATATGCTTATAAGGAAATTGTCAGTATGTGAGCTCCTTTTATCAGTTTGTTAGTAAATTTTATTCTAATTCCATTTCATGGTTAGTCAGAATAGTATAAAGTTTTTATTCCCTGTTACAAAATTGCTGACTTGTGGGTTTCTATATGCATATGATTCCCATTCCTGGTCCTTGGGGGCGCTTAAAGGCAGGTGGGAGATATGATACTCTGAGCTCTGCATGGCAAAAAATTCTCCACACTATTATCCCCAGCAAAGGGGAAATGCCATTTGATGGGGACTTCTAAAAATAATTCCAGCACCAAAACTTAACATTCTTCCTGCAGTTATTTTTTGGTTGTTTTCTGCCTGTATAAATCTTTTAATTTTATTGATTTCACACTCAATTACTTTTTTCCATTTATATTCCTGTCATGTTTTAGAATAAGGATTCACACTGTTTGATTGGACTGTTCAACTTTATTCTTTAAAAAAAATTTTTATTGATTTCAGAGAGGAAGGGAGAAGGAGAGATAAATAGAAACATCAATGATAGAGAAAAATCATTGATCAGCTGCTTCCTGCACGCCCCCTACTGGGAATTGAGCCCGCAACCCAGGCATGTGCCCTGACCAGGAATCAAACCGTGAACTCCTGGTTTATAGGTCCACGCTCAACCATCTGAGCCACACCAGCAAGGCTGGTTCAACTTTTCTGTGCCTTTTTGTTTTTCATCCCAAAGAGCATTTAATAGTGATAGGAGATTTAGTATCCATTTTAATTTCAGGAAATTCAAAACAAGAGATCATTGTTTTCTAACATTTAATTATACAGACTGTGTCAAATTACACATTCAATTATTATTTTATTTTGATTCTCATAGTTTTTGTTCTCCTTGTTTTATTTCAACAGATAGGTAGAACTTTTGTGTCAAATTTAGATTATAACTTCCATTCTATTTTTTTTTTAAATATATTTTATTGATTTTGTACAGAGAGGAAGAGAGAGGGATAGAGAGTCAGAAACATTGATGAGAGAGAAACATCGATCAGCTGCCTCCTGCACACCCCCCACTGGGGATGTGCCCGCAACCAAGGTACATGCCCTTGACCGGAATCGAACCTGGGACCCCTGAGTCCGCAGGCCGACGCTCTATCCACTGAGCCAAACCGGTTTCGGCTCCATTCTATTTTTTAATCAAGATCTGCAAATTCTCTGGAATTCAGTGTGTTAAAGAAGAGTTGCGTCAGCTCCCATCCATCTTAACATGCCATCAAAGTCCTTTCATTATGTATTCACTGATTTGATTTTCTACACAATTTTGTGCTGTGGGCCACAGTCAATGATGAGCTCCCTTAAACATGAGGGGTGGGCCTTTAACTGCTTATATCAGTTTCAGCAGAGCTAGTGAAGAAAAGGAGTCTGGAATCCAGTTGTTTCACTTTCAGCGTCTCTTAGAGATTTGTGTTGGCCATACTGATGCTGAGTTCGGAAACATAACTCTTAAAAGTCTCTTAAACAATTAAATTGTCTTATACACTTTCCTCTTTCAAAATTCTGTTTGAGCCAAGGACCTCATGTGCCAACGAATGAATTCTGGAGAGTCCCTCTTTGTTTGGGGGTTCCTTTAAAGCATGTGTGACACAGATTTATTTGCACTGAATGAGAAAGATGTCCATGGCAGTGTTGAATGAAAAAAAGCAAGCCAGAAAACATAATACATATTGAGTGGCTGAAAGCAAAATTTTGGGTCAGCCTGCCTTGGTTCAAATCTTAACTCCACAACCTAAGAGCTGTGTGGCTGTGGCCCAGTCACTTAACCACTCTGGGCCTCTGTTTTTTTCATATGGCCATTAAACAAAAGACACTTAAATCACAGGCTTGTCGTGAAGATTAAATGACTTAACAAGTATAAACACAGTAAAAGAGCCTGGCACACAGTAAGTGCTTAAAAACATACACATATAATTCTTTTTACTAAAGGACAAATTTTGGAGGGACATATCCATTCATCTAATAAGTATTTACTTACTAAGTAAGCTGTTACCACTGGTAACTTCTAGGGCCTGGCAATGAGAGAGGCAAGGACAAGAGGGCTGAGTTTCTGCTCTATACGATCAGGTAGAGCTTGTTCGTGATGCATGCACTAGCCAGGGAGGGCTGAGGAGCCACCAGCTTCTGCATCTGACATTAGCTGTGTGATTCGCGGTGTCTCTTCACCACCTACTGCTCCAGTTTCTTCGTGCTCCCGATGGAACGCCCGGTAGTCCGCACCTCATTGAATATTGTGAGAATGACACGAGTTAGTGCCTGCACGCCACCAGAAAGTACCTGGCCCCTGAAGGACAGGTGTGATCAGTAGCATCGGTGGAAATAAACAGGTCAAAACCAGCAGTGCCCTAGAGGCATCGTGATGTTTGTCTTTAAAGTCTTAAAAGGAGAACTTAGAAAGCATGTCCCCGAAAGGACAATCGAAATAAAAATAATATAGTGTGGCTTGTTTTCATTTCCGTAGTTCCTTTCCCTCCCACAGTGTTTTTTTTTTTTTTTGTCTCTTAGCCATGTGTAAAATTTTTGGCTGAGTATTTAAAGCCATCTTGCTAATTTGGTTTTGTTCCCCTATTATTGGTGTCCCCCCACCCCCCACTTTGTATTCTGTCTCCTCCTCTCATTCTCTATTTATTTCTCTTCTTCAGTAGAATTCAGTATGATCTTGAGGGTTTTTTTGTTTGTTTGTTTGTTTTTTTGCTTATCAAGTTGTTGAGAGGAATCACAATTTTCTTTCCTGATTCACTTTTATAAGAATCATTGAATATTATCAGTAAAACCATATGCATCCAACATTGATCCCCTAAAATAAATGTTATCTACTGAGGAGTCATTTTATGTAACTCATAGTTAGGAATGGAAACTCAAAAAAGAGGGGGGAAATTCTTTGATACTGTTCCCAAGATATTTACAACCTTACAGTAAAATACATATATACAATAAGTAATATTTCAAACATTTAATCAGAGAATGGCACAGGTGGCTGCCAGTGCAAATGGACAGCTCACCATAGCCACCTTGCTGGCACATCTCAGGGACGGCAGCTCTGGGTGTGACCATGAAGCAGGAGAGACAGGACCCCCACTTATAAAACACCAACTGAGTGAAGGAAGGTGTGTCAGATGCTTCGTCTACTAATTCACTGGATGTGCTTAACAGCCATGCTGTATTGCTCTTCTTCATGTTCTGGTGTGGATACTCAGAGCTTTAATCATGAACCTGAGGTCCCACAGCTCAGACATGGCGGGCTAGTGCTCAAACCCAGGCTGTCTGTCCCTGGATTGGCTCCCAGTGCCTTCAGGGTATGTGATCAAGAGTGAACAGTGTGCAGTGTGAGGTTGAGAGCACACTCAGGGGTGGCAAAGAGCAATTACAAAATAATGGATCATGGGACACTTGTTTTCCCAGGAAACTGTATTTGTGGTGTGCCCTGTACCAGACGGGCAGTGGGAGAGATGGTGTGGTTATCTGAGAACTCACCTCTCTTTCCTGGACGTGGAAGAGGCTGAAGTAGTGCCTTGACAGTGGCCCAGTTTTCAAAGGAATGCTCCTTCGTCCTGAAAATGAATTCCACCGAATCCCCCCTTTCTAGGGACAGTCCCCGGGATGCCACTCCTCCTGAGGCCATTCTGCACACCCCAGTGTAGACTTTCAGCCTCCCACCGCTGCCTCTGGAGTTCCCAACCTGCCACTCTCATTCCCTTCCAGCGACTGCTCAAATGCAACCTCTATTTCGGCCTTTACCTTTTCTCCAGTTTTATCTCCTTGAGCCCTTCTGAGATCAGTTCTCCTGTCAAAGTGTAATGCTATTAATCCCAAGAAGCCAATAGTTCTGGATCTACTCCCAGAAAAACAAACAAACAAACAAACAAAAAAAAACAACAACTGTGCTAGACCTCAGAGTAAAAAGTTCTGCAGGAGGAGATAGGGCCTCCCCTCAAGGCGCCTTTATGCTCTGAGAGACCACTGAATGCTGCCCGTGTAGAGGGCAGACTCCCCCTCACCTGCCCTCTGCTGTGCTCACTCTTCACTGCTCAGGTGCCCGAGTTTTATTCTTCAAGGACCACAACGTATCCTCTACTTCTCTCCCTCCTCGCTGACTAGAGCAAAGCTGGTTATTCACACTCCTTGTCCTGTCCCCATTGGTGGGCCTGCACTGCGCATTCTCAGGAATTGACAATCTGAAAAGCAATTGAAGAGGTGAGTAAATGAATAGGAGATTCATTCTTGGTGGAGGTTAGAAATTGTGATTTCCAGAGAAACTAAATGTGCATTGATCCTTTTTATTTATTTTTCTTTCTTTCTTTTTTTTGGTTTAAATTTCTTTATTGATTAAGGTATCACATATTTGTCCTCATCCCCCCCCATTCGATTATTTTTAAATATATATATTTTTATTGATTTCAGAGAGGTAGGAAGAGGGAGAGAGAGAGATAGAAACATCAATGATGAGAGAAAATCATTGATCGGCTGCCTCCTGCACACCCCCTACTGGGGATTCAGCCTGCAACCTGGGCATGTGCCTTGACCAGGAATCAATCTGTGACCTCCTGGTTCATACATCCACGCTCAACCACTGAGCAACACCGACCAGGTGTGAATTGATTCTCGAAGAGAGTTCGAATTTTGCCAGATTAGTAAGTGTAAGGACATTTTCCAGGTTTCCCTGACTGTCAGAGCCAGCAGCAGGAGCACCGCACAGCTCTGCTGGTCTGACTGGCTCTGAGTATCTATGAGTGGCTATAAGTCCAGGTATTCTTCTAAATTCTCCTATCCAACTATGCCAGGGCTGGTTCTTCTCGAACCTGCCCACTGTACTAACTGTTGGGAACTTAGTCCAAGTTCCTCCTTTATCCTCTGCTCACTAGTAACAGGTGTTGGGGTCTGAGCCCCTCTGCCTGGGGCTGGACCTCTCTTAAACAGAGAAGCCATGAGAGTTTGTGGGTGTATAAGAATGAGTCTTTCTTGCAGAAGACTCACTGGGCCATATCGCCGTCAGACAAGAACAGTCCTCACAGCAAAGTCAATACAGGTAGGCAGCCGGACACCAGCTGTTGAACATATATCTTTTTTTTTTAAATATATATTTTATTGATTTTTTACAGAGAGGAAGGGAGAGGGAGAGAGAGTTAGAAACATCGGTGAGAGAGAAACATCGATCAGCTGCCTCCTGCACACTCCCTACTGGGGATGTGCCCGCAACCAAGGTACATGCCCTTGACCGGAATCGAACCTGGGACCCTTCAGTCCACAGGCCGACGCTCTATCCACTGAGCCAAACCGGTTAGGGCTGAACATATATCTTTCCCATAAAGCAGCATCAGTCTCTATAATTAGAGTCTATATCCACAGCTATTATCTGAGCAGCTGCACGCTGCCTCCTAGACTCCCTGCCTCACATCATAGTGGTAGCAGCTTCTCCGGCTCAGCTGCTTCTCCTATCTCCTGCCCAGCTGCTCTCTCTAGCAGACTTCTTCTTACTCCATCCTCAGCCAACTAGACTAGTCAGTAACCTACTTTTCTACCATTTAGACAAAGAAGGCTTCGTGCCAGTAGTTACATCAATCATATTGGCTACTGAAGGGCACAGTGTACCCTGTGTCCTTGCACCCGCTCATGGTATCTTGGCCTGATTATGGTTCCCAGGCTCAGAGTCCTGGGACATCCTGTTTAGGCACATGCCCAGAGCAGCCTTTGGCCATTCTGGTGTATTGACAACAAGGCCTCTGCTCCCACCAGCCTTGACTACCCAAGGACCTGGCATGGTTCCCACACTGACAAGTGGAAGAATACAACATTTTTCTGGATCTTTCTTAACTCTTTCACACTGTTTCTCCACCTCAGCACCATTGACCTTTGAGGCCAGATAATTCTTAGTTGTAGGGGGCTGTCCTGTGCATTGTAGGATGTTTATTGGCCCCCTGGGCCTTTACCCACTAGATGCCAGGAGCACGTTCTCCACAAGTTGTGGCAAGAAAAATCTCTCCAGACATTGCCAAAGGCCCCCTCGGAGCAAAGTCACCTTGGGTTGAAAACTCAATCCAACAAATATTTTATACTCAATAAATGTTATATCTGGTTACCCTTGAAAAGGACCATTTTGTACAATCAGACAGTCTTGGAAAATTCTTAAAGCAATCTGACTGATTTGAAAGAACTGCCACGGACCAGTCAGGCTCTCTTGAGCACTCTCTGTGCATCCCATCCAGTCCGCGGAACATACCACACTTTGCCCACATGGCAGGTGTGGTATGTTCTCTGACCCTAATGCTTGATGGCAGGGCCTGTCTCCTACATTACTTCTGCTTTCTTTGCAAATATACAGTCACCTGACATGTATGAAGGTGCCAAAAGGCTGATGTTTAAAAGCAAGTGAGATGTATGAAATATGTTCAGATACAAAGATAAATGCTCTGATAAATATGGATCTTGAAAAAATAAATAGTCCAACTTACAGTAATCATAGACCACAAATATCAAGGCCAAAATCTTTCCTCACCAGGTGTCCATTCAGTATATAAACAGACATGTTAGAAATACTTAGTCCAGTCCTAGCCAGTTTGGCTCAGTGGATAGCCTCAGCCTGCGAACTGAAAGGTCCCAGGTTCGATTCCGGTCAAGGGCACATGCCCGGTTTGTGGTCTCAATCCCCAGTGGCGGACTTGCAGGAGGCAGCCGATCCATGGTTCTTTCTCATCATGGATGTTTCTATCTCTCTCTCCCTCTTCCTTCCTCTCTGAAATCAATAAAAATATATAAGAAAAAGAGAAATACTTAGTCCAAACGACTGTTTTCACCAGAAGGTTTCTAATCAGAATGTTATTTACTCTAATAAACATTTAAAAAAATCCTCATCTGAGGATATTTTTCCATTGATTTTTAGGGAGATTGAAAGAGAGAGAGGGAAGGACAGAGAGAAGCATCGATGTGAGAGAAACACATTGATTGGCTGCCTCCTGCACGAGCCCAAACAGGGCCCAGGCCGGGGAGGAGCCTGCAACCAAGGTACGTGTCCTTGGCCAGAATGGAATCTGGGACCCTTTGGTCCTCAGGTCGATGCTCTGGCAACTCTAATAACATTTTAAACAAATCAGTTATGACCCTTCATTACAAAAACACAGTCTTCAAAGGAAATAACCATAAATTGTCAGAATGTTGAAAAAGTAACAGCAAACGCTTCCACCATGAGTTTGCAGTAGGACGTCAGCCCTCGTTTTCCCTCAGCAGAGAAGAGTCCTTCCAGCCAGAGCATCCTATGAATGCCGGAAAAAAACTGCTTAGCATTTTTCACTTCTTGCCATTTCTCTAGAAATTCTAATAAATGTTTTAGGCATCAGAGTGCTAATGCGGATAATCATCAGTCCAATTGTTATGTTTTGAGGCAAGATCCTTCACTTTTGTTGTCAAATTGAATAAAACCTATGAAAGGCAGCAGCCAAGAAAGGCAGCAGGATGCTCTCCGAAAGCAAGGTTCTTTTTTTCAGTGGGATGTCTTTCAGCTCTGGCATTCTGGAATGTTCTCTTCACAACATGAGCACCATATTAGGGCCCTTCTCTCCTCCTTGCTGCTGGAAATTATAACAAGAGTTAACAAGTTCGATTCTGACTATGCAAGTCTGAGAAAGTTTACTCCATTTAGAGCCACGATTGATTGCAGAGGGCTTGTTGACCATGTTTGATGTCCTCCCGGGACTGAATGCTGAGCTAAGTTAAAGACCCATCACCACCTTGGAAAAACTGGCTGCAGCCTTGGCTTTGGCACCTGCCTGCGGAGAGGCTGTTCGGCTGTTCTCCAAGTCTGCTTTGCCACCTTGTGGCCAGCTCTGGTACTGCCTTCACCTAATCAACAAAACTCATTTTAGTTCTTGAATCCAATGAGTAATGAAGGCAGGCAGACACTTTCCTTCCTTCCTTCCTTCCTTCCTTCCTTCCTTCCTTCCTTCCTTCCTTCCTTCCTTCCTTCCTTCCTTCCTTCCTTCCTTCCTTCCTTCCTTCCTTCCTTCCTTCCTTCCTTCCTTCCTTCCTTCCTTCCTTCCTTCCTTCCTTCCTTCCTTCCTTCCCTCCTTCCCTCCTTCCCTCCCTTTCTTCCCTTCCTTTCTTTAATATATTTTTATTGATTTCATAGAGGAAGGGAGAAGCAGTTCAAAGAGAGACCCAAAACAAGCCCCTTTGATGGAATAAGCACAAATAATTGCTCTTAGAATAAACCATGTTTGGTTGCAAACTGTAAATACATTGTTCCCTGGCTCTTCATAATTAAAGTGGTACTAACAGAGGTAGAGTGGTATTAACATAGGCCTCTATAAAAAAGTGACTTACACATTTTCTACTGCTTCAGGAGGTTTAAAAATTGACACCCCAATCCTTCTTTCAGGAGGAAGTGCCAGGATGGTTTAGAGAAAATAAGATCAGTTTGTCTCTGGAATTCATCCCAGGAAAGAAGCGCTCGGGTTTATGTCGGCCTTTAGGTTCTCTAAGCACTTTCACGTGTGTTTTCATGTTCAATATTCAAATACATTTTGAAACTTAACAAGTTTTTTATATATATTTACAGATCTATAATCTCAGAAAAATTTATTCCTTACCTAGGGGGAAGGGAGTAAATTTCTCATAATTATTCCTCACTTTCCCCTGAAGTTAGTACTCTCAAGTGGCTTTTTCACATTTTGTTTCACTCTCTGACTTTACATATTAATAAAAGATGTCAAACTATCTGCAGCAGTGGCTTTCAAACACTGGTGGCCGCGGCCCACAGCACAAGACACGTTTTACATCATGATTACACACGTGTGTGTGTGTGTGTGTGTGTGTGTGTGTGTCTGTGTCTTTAACAGAAGCTTTATGAAAGAATACTTACTGTTATTATGTGGCATGTGATCTGATATGTTCTATTCAATTCTATTGTTTTCTTTTTGTGTTGGCCCAATAATGGGCTCCTGACTTACATTTTGAAAATCTTAGAGAATCAAATTCTGCATGTGCTCTTAAATGCAATGTCATGAAAATGGTCTTGAAAAGTAGTTCAACTTGAAGTTGAACTCAAGCACAGACCTGTATATACCCACATGGAAGGCAGGCCCTTCCTCCCAGACCCAGGAATGCTCTCCAAGGTGTTCGTGCCCCGCGCCAGCAGGATCAGGTTGGGTTTTGTACTTTTGCGTGATGTGTGGAGCCTGAAGCACTTCAGTAGCACGGCCCTGGGTGTTCCCCCAGCCCCACGGGCCGGCTCGCACCCGAAGGGCAGCAAGCTGCTCTCGGTCCCAGAGGGGAACCAGAGCAGACACCTGCCCCCTTATGTTCCTACCTGACACCCCTTTCCCTCACACAGCTGCGTTCTTCCTGGGGTTACTCATGAAGGGCGGACCAGAGGCTGGCAAGAGTGTCTGCTCCACCACGCGCTTCCTCCTCAGCACTGGAAAGGAAGTCTGCCCTCAGGCCTCTGCATCAGATAAGTCAGTTCAGTGCCTGGAGGGCATGAACTCTCTTGACTCAAAACAAACTAACTCTGCAGCACATAGGCCGTTGATTCAGGATGAGGCAAAGAACATTGAGCATAGAAATGATATTCTCTCCTCAGAAAAAGCACCTTCCACAGAGGGCTTTGGCCTAGGTTTATCACGATTTCATCTGGGTCTCACCTAGAACTTCTGATTTCTAGGGAGTTACATATTTCGTGTGAAACTGTAGCTAAACATGCGGAAGACATGGGCGACTTCCATGTCTAATAAGTATTTTTAGAGAGGTCCTTTGTTGAAGACCTTCCGACCTTCCGATCAGTTTCTTGTGATGTCACACTGTGCACACTCCATAGTTGAGCTTCCTGAGCTCGAGGATACTTTTAAGGAGGCAAATCCTGCACCGGGGCGAGGGGCAGGTGCCCGAGTGAAGGTGTAGGGAGCAGGGTCTTGTTTCTTGACCATATATGGACACTCCTTGCTCAGTGAGACTGGGCACAGCCTTGCTGTGGACATAGTGCTGAGCACCGGAAATGGATGCCCTGGGCTGGGAGAAAGGCCAGTGTGATCTGCAGAGGCAGGGACGGGACCTCTGAGGAGCAAAGGGTAAAGGCCCCGCGGTCTGGAGAGAAAAGCCAGCACTGACGGAGCACTAGCCTTCCTGTGTGTTAGGCAATGTACGAGGCATTGGCATCTAACGTGTACATACTCTTTTCAGTACCTCAGTATTCAGATGAGCAGGATAAGGAACTTGACTTTGTGTAACAACTTAAATGTGCATTTTCAGGCGCCATTCTGCATAACAAGCTACTTAGCCATTTACAACAGCAGCCGTCTTTATTTTCAAAGTTCTGGGCGGTGGCTGGGCTCCCTCAGGTCTCAGAGCTGGGCTTCGGGATCAGGCTGGCCGAGTTTCCTCCGGAGGTGACACCGAGGAAGAATACCCTTCCAGTGATGGAGGGTGCCCATACTTCTGCCTGGTGACCAGGTGAGCGCGGCAGCTGCCATGTTCAGGACCAGATGGGAAGGTTGTGGCACAGGCACCCTCTGGTCTTGCATCACCAATGTTGTCAGACTTGTTCTCTCCTCTGACCCTCTTCTCTTTTACTAGTAGAACCAGGATCAGGGTGAAGTGCAAGATCCCAAGCTCTTCTTGGTGACCATCACCAATATTTCCCCCTTGGACCCTCTTCCCCACATCTCCCTGGTTTGGGAGACTTTTTTTTTTCTTCTTCTCTTCCTGATTAAGCTGAAGTCCTCTTTGTCCATCACACTCAATGCTAATTATCTTCCCTGTCTAAAACATTCCTGCTAACATATAACTGGCAAACAGCTTTCTACCCTTCTATGGTAATTCTAAGTATATAACTATTCACATAGTATACGTGCTGTTGTTGTATGCTTTATTGTTACCTAAGTCATACTATGTTGTATTCATTACCTCACACCTGATTTTTTATTCTACAATGTATTTTTGTAACTTTCTGTATTAATCCATATATATATGTTATTAGGTTTGTCTGCCGTATAGTATTCCCTTTCATGTATATCTACATTTTTAGTCTGTTTTTAAACTATTGGTCTTTTAGTTTTCCCAGTCGTTGTCATGACCACCAGTGCTTCAGCAAACCTTACGCACATCTCCTTGTGTATATATGTATGCCAGTTTCCCGAGGACAGACGCCTAGAAATTAAACTTTTGCCTCATGATGAATCAAACTTTTGTGGCATTTGTATCATTTTATTTAGACTCAATGGGGTGAGGGGGATCCTTTTTATTTGCCTAATGTTTAGGCCAGCACAGCATTCTTTGTTGCTCAAAGACCATATTTTGAAAGCCGTCTCTACCAGAGAATTTAAAGTCTACTCTAAAAAGCAAAAATGGAGCGTGGTCTGATTTCTTTCTCCTTGTGTGTCTGCAGTAACAACCCAAAACCAAGGACATGAGAATTTGGAATTGGTGCAAGAAATTAATACTTCAACATATTATTTGCCCACCACACCATGATGTTTCTATCACCATGAGTAGGTGGTGGCATTCCAACTTGCTTGCTTTTACTGTGGTAGAAACACTTCAGATGAGATCTGCCTTCCTAATAAAATGTCACGTGGACATTACAGTGTCATTAACTGTAAATATGACGTGCAGTTCTTATTCATGTCATGTAACTTTACACCCACTGGACAGGAACTCCTTGTTTTCCTTTCCTAACCCCACCCTCGCCCCTGGCAACCACTAAGCCAGTCTCTGCTTCCGTGAGTTCGAAACTTTGCCCTCCTGTGATTTCACTTCCATAATGTCCTCAAGGCTCATCCATGTTGTTGTGTATTGCAGGATTTCCTTCTCCTTTTTAAGGCTTAATAGTATCGCACTGTAGGTATCTGCCATATCTTCTTTATTTATCTAGACATCCATAAATATTCATAGATATTTAGTTTATTTCCATATTTTGGCTACTGTCCATAGTGCTACAATGAAAATGGAAATTCTAATATTTCTTTGAGATGCTGACTTCAATTACATTAAATACCCAGAAGTGGACTTACTGGGTCATATGGTAGTCCTATGATTTATTTTTCTGAAGAGCCTATAATTATTTTTCCATAAGGGCTGCACCATTCTGCATTCCCATTAACAGTTTTACATAGGTTCCAATTTCTCCACATTTTCACCAATATTTGTTGTCTTTTGCTTTTAAAAAAAATAATAACCATTCCAAGAGATGTGAGATCTCATTTTGGTTTTGATTTGCATTTCCCTGATGTCTAGTGATATTGAGCATCTTTTTATGTACCTGTACGCCATTTGTACGTTTTCTTTGAGAAATGTCTATTAAAGTCCATTGACTATTTTTAATGGGTTACAATTTCTTTTTGCTATTGAGTTGTAGGTGAATCTTGTATATTATAGAAACTGATTCCTAATTAGATATGTGATTTGCAAATATTTTCTCCATTCCATAGATTGCTTTTTCAGTTGGTTGATTGTTTCCTTTGCCAAGTAGAAGCTTTCCAGTTTAATGTAGTTCCACAGACCTACTTTTGCTTCTGTTACTTGTGCTTTTGGTACCATATTCATTAAATCACTGCCAAGACCAGTGTCATGAAGCTTATTTCCTATATTTTCTTCTAGTCTTCTAGGAGTTTTATAGTTTCACTAGAGGCCCCATGCATGAAATTCATGCATGGGTAGGGTCCCTAGGCCTGGGCGGCAATCAGGGCCCATCTGTGGAGCAATCGGGAGGGGGGGGTCCCCCCACTGGAACTCACCTTGGCCAGCATAGCATCGCCTGTTCACCGACCCCGCCCCCTGCCGCCACCACCGGTTGCCTCCTTCTGTGGGGTGACCAGCAGGGCAATGGGTGGGGTAGAGAAGCCCTGCTCACACCCACCTTGGCTGGCCTGGGTACTGAAGGCTGGGGGCAGTTCCTGCGTTGAGTGTCTGCCCCCTGGTGGTCAATGCACATCATAGTGCCTGGTCATTCCACTGTTTGGTCAATTTGCATATTAGGTTTTTATTATATAGGATGTTTTATCTTTTTTAAGTCTTTAATCCACTTGGAGTGGATTTTTGTGTATGGCATAAGATAAGAATCCAATCTCATTCCTTTGCATGTGGATATTTGTTGAAGAGACTATCATTTCTCCATTGTGCATTCTTGGCACTCCTGTCAAAGATCAGTTGACCATATACACATGCATGTATTCTGGACTCTCTGTCTAGTTACACTGATCTATATATCTGTCTTTAGACCAGTGCCATACTCTTTTAATTACCATCTATACAATAATAAAGGAATATGAAAATTGTCTGGGACGCCATCACAGTAACGACCGAACAGCAGGCTGCGTGGGGTGACCAGACTGGTTCGGGGGGCAGTTAGGGGCAACCAGGCCAGCAGAGGGGGGTAGTTGGTGGTGACCAGGCTGGCAAGAGGGGCAGTAAGGGGCAACCAGGCCAGCGGGGGGCGGGGGCAGTTAGGGGCAACCAGGCCAGCAGAGTGGGGCAGTTGGGGGCCACCAGGCCGGCAGGGGGGGGCAGTTGGGGTGATCAGGCAGGCAGGCAGGTGAGCAGTTAGGAGACAGTGGTCCCGGATTGTGAGAGGGATGTCTGACTGTCAGTCGCACATCTGCCGAGAAGTCCCGGATTGGAGAAGGTGCAGGCTGGGCTGAGGGGACCCCCCGCCCTGCATGAATTCCATGCACTGGACCTCTAGCGGCTTTATAATACATTGTGGAATCAAGGGTTGTGACGCCTGTAGCTTTACTCTTCTTCTCGAGATTGTTTTGTCTACTTGGGATTCTTTGTGGTTTCATGGAGGTAATCTAGCTTTCTGTTGTTGACCCTCCCCCGGGGTTTTCCATTGGTCTTTAGAGAGAGCAGAAGAGAGAGGGGAAGACAGAGAGAAACATCGATGTGAGAGAAACACGTTGACTGGTTGCCTCCTGCACGCGCCCCAACCAGAGCTTGGGCTGGGGAGAAGCCTGCGACCCAAGTACCTTCCCTTGACTGAAATCAAACCTGGGACCCTCTAGTCTGCAGGCCGATGCTTTATCCACAGAGCCAAACCGGCTAGGGCAATAATCTAGCTTTATAGAGGAAGAAATGTGGTCTCAGAGAAGTCAGGCAATTTGCCAAGTTTAAAGTCTTTTGCCAACCCCCAAATTAAATGCAAATTAGCCAAGCTTTCAGCTATGTTTTTCTGCTTTCCGATAAAAAGTTATTAATGATGACCAGAGAACTGAATTTTTTAATAGATGTGATGTTAATGTATCTCGTTGCATTGTAGCATCATGATTTCCTAGACATTTCTCTCATAGTTGTAAGTCATTATGGGTTTTGTAAGGTGCTGTACTCATAATATCCACTTCCTACCCAAATAGTTTTCTTTCCCTCAATGACATTCATGTGCCAGACTCATATCCTTTTTGTTTGTTTGTTTTCACAGCCTATCTAATAATAGACAAATATGCAAATTGACCATACCTCTGACACACCCACAAGCCACGCCCACCACCCAATCAGAGCGAGTATGCAAATTAACCCAAACCAAGATGGCTACAGCCACAGAGAGCAAGGTTTCCTAGGTAACAGAGGAAGCCCAGCTTTCCGCCTGTCCTTGGCCTAAGCCTCCACTCAAGCTACAAAGTTTCAATTATAGAAGGTAAATTCAAACAAATGGCAGCAGAATGGAGCTTGAGAGAGCAGGCCAGGGTTGCCGCCGGCAACAGGGGAAGCAAAGCTTTCCGCACACCCTGGCCAGGCCCACCCGCTTAAGGCAACAAAGTTTCAATTATAACTCCAACACAAATGGCTACTGGCCTCGGAGGGAGCCCCAGGCTTGGCTCCACTCCAGGCTACAAAGTTTCAATTGTAGAAGGAAAATAAATTCCAGATACCAGGGCCTCCGCTTGCATTGCCAGGGGGCGTGGCCCGCCTGCAAACCACCACAGGCCCCTCGCTCAGGACGCCCCACACCCCAAGGGAACCCCACCCTGATCAGGGACACCCTTGAGGGCAAACCAGCTGGCCCACACCCCTGTACCAGGCCTCTATCCTATCTAATAAAAGAGTAATATGCAGATTGATCATCACTGCAACACACAATATAGCTGCCCCCATGTGGTCAAAGATCCTGCCCCCATGTGGACACAGGATGGCCACCACAAGATGGCCAGCAGGAGAAGGCAGTTGGGAGGCACCCGGCCTGCAAGGGAGGGCAGTTGGAGGTGATCAACCCTGCAGGAAAGGGCAGTTAGGGGTAACCAGGCTGGCAGAGGAAGGAAGTTGGGGGCAAACATGCTGGCAGCAGAGTGGTTAGGGGCAATCAGGAAGGCAGGCAGGCAAGCAGTTGGGAGCCAGCAGTCCTGGATTGTGAGAGGGATGTCCAGGGATCGGGCCTAAACGGGCAGTCGGACATCCCTTGAGGGGTCCCAGATTGGAGAGGGTACAGGCTGGGCTGAGGGACAACCCCACTCCATGCACGAATTTCATGCACCGGGCTTCTAGTATGAAGATATTAGAAGAAACCTCAAGTGTGGTCATCTGGAGTGAATGCATAATTATTAACTATTAACTTATTAGTTATTGTCCTTTGGATGTTGTATAACATGTCTGAGTGAGTAACTACAGGTCATTCTCCTTTAACAATTCTTTTGCAACACCAACATTTTTGCTCAGTTTATACTGTAAATCCATTGTATGATAGACAGAGACCAGAACAGTTTTTTGGCCACTATTTTTTAATCGACTGTGAATTTGGCAGTTCTATTTAGAAAACATTTCTAAATGCTTCAAACATCTTGTTTAGCCAGGCCGGCATGGCTCAGTGGTTGAGTGTCGACCTATTAACCAGGCGGTCACGGTTCAATTCCTGGTCAGGGCACATGCCCAGGTTTCGGGCTTGATCCCCATTGGGGGGCGTGCAGGAGGCAGCTGATCAATGTTTCTCTCTCATCACTGATGTTTCTATATCTCTTTCTACCTCTCACTTTCCCTCTGAGATCAATAAAAATATATTAAAATAATCTTGTTTGTCATTTAGCCTGTATGATGCTGTTTCTAATTTGCAAACATAAGAAAGCAAAACAGTGATGTTTGAAAGACTCTTCTTGAGGTTTAGAGCCCAGAACATTTTAAAAATAAGAAAAAGCACACATCGTCAACTTTCAGAGGGTATTCGATATTTAATTAATATTGAATTACAAGAAGAACAATAGTCACAGGTAAATATGCCAACATATTCAAGTCAAAGATCAACTTTCTGACAGTTTGTGATTCACAGGTTTTTTAATGATTAGTAAAGAAACCCTTAGACTCCGAGCTAAAAAGAACAGGTATTTAATGAATCTAGTCTAGAGATCTAGCCCTGCCTATAAGTGTCTTTCCTGAATTCTGGTTTCTTTTATATGCTATCTTCTGACAAAGCATGATTGGACTGGAATATTATATACTTTATAGTGCTCTAGAGATTCACAGAATAAAATGAACTAAAGAGAAGAATATATCTTAGCATTATTTCCAAAATTCCTACTTATATTCTTCATTAAGATCAGTCACTTGGACAAATTAGGTTGCTATTGAATTTGTACAAACATAATGTGATTATCTGCAGGGAGCAATTTTGTGATTTTTAAAATTATCTTGTTCACGTGCTACATCTTATCTAGGTGGTAAGTTCATGGAGGGCAGGGTCCTGCCTTACTGAAATTTTTCTTCTGTATTTTATTTTTTAATTAAAAAACATTGTTGAGAGTATTGCAGATGTCGAGCCCCCCCCCCCCCCCCCCGCCCCTTTTCGCCCCTCCACCCAGTTCCCACCCTGTCCCAGGCCTTTACCATCCTATTGTCTGTGTTGATAGGTAATGAATACAGTATATGCATGTAAGATCTTTGGTTAATATCTTCCCACTCTCCCCGCTTCCCTCTGAGATTCGTCATTATGTTTCATGTTTCCATGCCTCTGGTCTATTTTATTCATGAGTTTATATTGTTCATTAGATTCCTTGTTTGTTTATTTTGATTTTTCGATTCAATTGTTGATACATATGTATTTATTGCCACTTTATTGTTCATTTTTTTTATTTCTTCTTCTTCTTCTTCTTCTTCTTCTTCTTCTTCTTCTTCTTCTTCTTCTTCTTCTTCTCCTTCTCCTTCTCCTTCTTCCTTCATCCTTCTTTTTTCTTTCTTCTTCTTTCTCTTCTTAAAGAATATCCTTCAACATTTCATGTAATACTGGTTTGGTGGTGATGAACTCCTTTAGCTTTTTCTTGTCTGTGAAGCTTTTTATCTGACCTTCAATTCTAAATGAAGGAGAAATAAACAGTATCCCCAAGAAGAAAAAGCTAGGGGAGTTCATAAAAAACAAACCAGTATTACAAGAAATGTTAAAGAGACTTCTTTAAGAAGAAGAAAGAAAATAAAGAGAAAAATAAATATAAATGATAAAATGTAAATATCAATAATCACTTTAAATGTAAATAGATTAAATGCTTCAATTAAAGGACCTATGGTAGCTAAATAGATAAGAAGACCCATATATATGTTGTCTACTAGAGACACAGCTTAGTTCAAAAAACACACACAGACTGAAAGAAAAGAGATGGAAAAAGATATTTCATGCAAATGGAGACAACAAAAACTGGAGTAGCAATTATATATCAGACAAAATAGACCTTAAAACAAAGTCTATAATAAGAACCCTAAAATAAAGGCTATAATAGAGACAAAGAGTAACA
This sequence comes from Ia io, assembly GCA_025583905.1. Classification (NCBI taxonomy): domain Eukaryota; kingdom Metazoa; phylum Chordata; class Mammalia; order Chiroptera; family Vespertilionidae; genus Ia; species Ia io. The sequence goes on along the minus strand of JAJQQW010000012.1, from coordinate 54,538,688 downwards.
CTATCTCTCAGCTCCTTTCTCTGGATTTACGCTTCATCCCTTGCCACTACCAGGAATAATCTGAATGATTGTGATGCTACCCCATGTCTGGAAAAGAGGTTATTTGTGCTCTCTTCAAACATGTGTTCCATTTCAGAATCCTTTTTTGCTTCTGGGTACCACCTACTGTATTAGCATCTGGTAGGAAATAGATGGTACATTAAAAAGAGGCGATTGAAGAGTCTAATGAAGGCACTCTTTAAAAATGTGTGTGCTGGGGGTCTCCAGGCCATATCTGGTGGTCTGGCCTGGCGTCAGAGTTAGGAGCCCTCCCTCTGGGCAGTGTACTGTCCACAATCCAATGGCCTCTCTAACCGGTTCTGCAAGACCAGTATCTGGGAAAGAGGTAGTGACTTAATTATAGGTTATCAGGTATGTACACTGAGCTTACTGGCTTGGATTCAGATCACTAGCCCCAAATATCAGGGTTACATTGGAATTAGCCCTTTTAGCCTCCTCAGGATAACAAAACACATGGGGATAGTCAAGCGCCCTGGAATTACAGCATGTGAGGCTGTTACCACTCTGGGCCTAGAGGAACAGGGGAAGGAATGGTCAGCGGATGTTGGCAAGAGCTGCAGGAGGAGAGGGATCACCAATCAGGAGCTGTGACCACTATTAAAGGATGGTGTGTCAGGATGGGAACCAGGGGGATAAGTAGTCCAATATCTCACCTTTTAATCACCTGTTATTACCTCCCAATGGCTGGACTCCACTCTAAGCCAGAGGGAGGGGGATGATGCAGTCCCCACAGGTCAGCCTTGCAGGCCATGGCAGGGTGGGGAAGTGTGGAGAGTGAATCTCAAGTTTCTCATATGTTAGAGGCTAAATTGTGTCTCTGCAAAATCATATGTTGATTCTCTAACTCCCAAGGTGACTGTATTTGAAAATGGGGCCTTTAAGGAGGTAAAGTTAAATGAGGTCATAAGGGTAGGTTCTTAATCTGATAGGGCTAATCTTATTATCAGAAGAAGAGCAAACCCCAGATCTCTCTCTTCTTTCACTCACCTTCATCTGAGGACACAGTCAGTAGGTAGCTGTCTATGTAGCTGTCTATAAGCCAGGAAGAGAGGTAGCACTAAGCACCTGATGGCACCTTTATCTTGGACTTTTAGCTTCCAGAACTGTGGGAAAATAAATTTCTGTTGCTTAAGCCACCCAGTGTGTGGTATTTTGTTATTCAGCTGAGCTGACTAACACATCATCTATAAGATGAAGGTTATAATACATGTCTCATGGGGTTCCTATGAGGATGAAATGACATAACATTCGTGAATCAAGTTTCTGAGCTGAATAGATATACATTAATTAATCACTCCATTATTTTTATCATAGGTATTAAGAGTGAACACTGATCCCCATTTTATCACTTTTATTTTTTAAAATCTTTATTGTTGAAAGTATTACATATGTCCCCTTTATTCCTCCATTAACCTCTTCTAGTCTGCTCCCACCCCCACCCCCACCCCAAGCCTTCACTACCTTATTGTCTGTGCCCATGGGCTATGCATATATGCATACAAGTTCTTTGATTGATCTCTTCCCATTCACCCACCCTTCCCCACCTTCCCACTGAGGTTCGACAGTTCCATGCTTCAATGTCTCTGGATCTATTTTGTTCATCAGTTTATTTTGTTCATTAGATTCCACATATGAATGAGATCATGCGATACTTATCTTTCTCTGACTGGCTTATTTCTCTTAGCATAATATTGTCCAGGTCCATCCATGCTGTTGCAAATATGTTGTCAGTGAGCTTCTTTTTATAGCTCTGTAGTATTCCACTGTCTTTATATGAAACCAAAAAAGACCCTAAATAGCCACAGCAATCTTGAGAAAGTTGGAGGAATCACAATACCAGATATCAAGTTATAACACAAAGCCACCATAATCAAAACAGCTTGGTACTGGCACAAGAATAGACATATAGATCAATAGAACAGAACAGAGAACCTAGTAATCAACCCAAGCCATTACGCTCAATTAATATTTGACAAAGGAGGCAAGAGCATGTGATGGAGTAAAAATAGTCTCTTCAATAAATGTTGTTGGGAAAATTGGACAGGTACATGCAAAAAAAAAAAAAAAGAAAAAGAAAAAAAGAAAAAAAGAAACTAGACCATCAACTTACACCATACACAATAATAGACTCAAAATAGATAAAAGACTTAAATGTAAGTCGTGAAACCATAAAAATCTTAGAAGAAACCATGGGAAGCCAAATCTCAGATATCTCTCATAGAAATATGTTTATGGATACATCTCCTAGGGCAAAGGAAACTAAGGAGAAAATAAACAAATAGGACTACATCAAAATAAAAAGCTTCTGCACAGCAAAAGAAACTGTCAACAAGGTGAAAAGAGAGCCCACTGTGTGGGAACATATTTGCCAATGATACATCTGATAAGGGGTTAATTTCCAAAATATATAGGGAACTCATACAACTTAACAAAAGGAAGACAAACAATCCAATTAAAAAATGGGCAAAGGACCTAAATAGACACTTCTCCAAAGTGGACATACAGATGGCCAAGAGACATGTGAAAAAGTGCTCAAAATCACTAATCATCTGAGAGATGCAAATCAAAATGACAATGAGGTATCACCTCACACCTGTCAGAATGGCTATAGCAAGGATGTGGAGAAAAGGGAACCCTAGTACACTGCTGGAGGGAATGCAGACTGGTGCAGCCACTGTGGAAAACAGTATGGAGTTTCCTCAAAAAATTAAATATGGAGCTGCCATTTGACCCAGTGTTTCCACTTCTAGGAATATAGCCTAAGAAATCAAAAACACTAATCAGAAAGGACATATGTACTCCCATGTTCATAGCAGCACAATTTACAATAGCTAAGATTTGGAAACAGCCCAAGTGCCCATCAGCAGATGAGTGGATAAAAAAGCTGTGGTACATTTTATGATTTTTAGATACCGTTCTCTATGTTTTTTTTTGTTTTTGTTTTTTTTTGCTTCAATGATTTTTCTTGAGGTGAACCAAATAGGTGTTCATGCATTATATATATGTGGTCTAGGACACCTTTTTACATTTTATTTGTAATCTGCTTTTGTTAATGTCTCATTCCCCTCCCTCACCTCTGTAGCAGGTTGGATTAGTGTCTCATTTTAGCAGTTTTTAATGTCTTCTTTACTGGTTTATAACAGATGGTTCTGAGTTCATTACTCTATCAATATAGATTATATTATTTTTCTGAGTGAATTACTTTGTATCAGTCCCTGATGAAGCTCACCTGCCACGTTTCAAAATGTTCTTGTCAAATAGCAGACCCAACACTATTTTCATTTTTATCTTCTGTGTTTTACATTTTGCCTTACTTGTCTTTTTAGTACATAAATGCTTATGGGAAGAAAGCATTCATTTTTATATGTCAGTTTCAAGCATCAAATGCACTGATAGTTTAAAAAAATAGTGAAAATACTCTTGGGTAAAAAAAAAAAAAGTAATTTTAGAAATTATTTAGATTTACTGGAACATAAATGTGCTCATCATCCAGGCACTTCTGTGCTGGGCCACATGATCAGAATCTAAAAGTGTGGGGCCCACAGGAATCTTTAAAAAAAAAGATAACAATGGTGAAAAAGGTGTTAGTTATTAAGATCATACTATTTTAACAATAACACAAAAAGTAGGCCAAAAGAATCGTTTCATAATAGCTACAGCTTATTGAATTCTATTATGGGTAGACATTACTAGTTGTTGGCCATCTTATATTTATTATATTGTGTAATAGTTTCAGAGGCTTGACCCTGCCCTTTCCCCATTTCTTCCCCAAAGGAATTAAAATCACTTGATTAGGTTGAACCAGGGGTGGACTTTTCTAGGTGAGTTTATAGGCAGGTAAAAAGGGCAAGCAAATTGAATTTCGAGGGAGAGATTAGATTGATGGACCATAGGATCTAGGCTGGGTCAGGATGGATGAGAGAAGGATGAGAGAAACTTGAAAAAGAAAAAGAAAAAGAAAAAGAAAAAGAACTGGAATAGCTAACGGGTTGGAAGTTTTTGAATTTGTATAGTTGCTAGAGTTGCTGATTTCAATGAAATGAGGAACTAGAAAAAAAAGGATATTTGAAATTCAGATTTTGGAGGAATTGAAAGAAGTGTGGTTATAGGTAATGGCAAGGTCATGAGTCTGATCGCGGAATAGGAGACTGAGATATGGTAGAAAAAGGTGATTCTAAGTGATAAAGAGCTGAGAGGTCTAGGTATTGGCTGGATCTCCCACTGGATGCACTGAGAATGGTGGCAGGACTAGGGGTAGAGGGGAAGGCAGGTGTGGTAAGTACCATCACAGCCTCTGAAAAATGCCCATGTTCTAATTCACAGAGCCTGTGACTATGTTACCTTTATGGCAAAATGGACTTTGCACATATGATTAAGTTAAGGATCTTCAGATGGGGAACTTTTCCTGGATTAAGGAGTAATTTAGTTACAATGTCCTTGTAAGAGTGAGGTAATAGCATCAGTGTCAGAGAAGGAGAGGTGATGATGAAGATAGAGGTTGAAGTGATGTGGGTCATGGGCCAAGGAACATGGGCAGCTCCAGGAGCTAGAAAAGCCACAGAAACAGATCCCTGACCCCTCAAGGCAGCACCTCCAGGAGTGTAGCCCTGCTGGAACTGGTTTAGACTCCAGGACATAAGATGATAAATTCATATTGTTTTAAGGCAGTAAGGCTGTGATAATTAGTTAGGGTAGCAATAGTAAATGAATACAGTAGATGTTAGCATAGTTAAGGAATTAGGGAGAGTAATGGTAGTGGGTAGGAGGTAGGGTGGTAAATGATAGAACTAAGAAGGTAACGCCTGATGTACACATTTAAATGTTGCTGAGGTTTTAGAAAGAGGAAGGAATTTTATAGGTGTCTAGAGACCCAATGCATGAAATTCGTGCAAGAGTAGCCTTCCTTCTCCCGGCTGCCGGCACCCACTTCCCTCGCAGCCCCGGCTTCGTCCGGAAGGTTGTTCGGAAGGATGTCAGGTATAACTAGCACATTATGCTTTTATTATTATAGATATATCATGTGTTCCAGGGGTCACGATGGAAGGTGGGGAATAGATCAGATTAGGGTAGATCCGGATCATACTAGGGATATGTTGATGAAGAACCTGGACAGTTTGGGTTTCTGGTGGCACCGGGATAAACAAGGCAGTGAGGTGAGAGTCCTATAGGACTCTTATCTCCAGGTGGTTTCATTTATATATTGAACACATTTGTTCAACACCTTCTATGAGGGGGGGTCTGCTATGGGTATGAATAATCTGGTGGCCCACGGGCAAGTTAGTGCATCCTTCTGGGGATTCTTGAGGGCAGTTCTCCTCGATGCCAGATGTTTGAAGGGCTCGAAAGTTTCCTGTCTCTGTTCCGTGGCAAAGTGGCATGACAGGCTGGATGGGTAGAGGGGGAATGAGGAGGACAGGACGTTGATGGGAGTGAGGTGTTGCTTGGAATAGAAAGCTTGGAACTCCCACTGTCTGGTGGCTCGATGGGCTGGAGAAAAGACAAACCATGGAAGAAGAATCCGGCTGACATAAGCTTTCTTGTCCACATTAGATTCTGGATGTCAGGAAATGATGCCTTTAAACCTCTGAAGAAATAAAATCGAAGCCCTACAATTTTGTACCAGCTAAGCATACACATTAAGTGTGAGTGAGGGCAGGAGTTTGCCCTGAGATGGATCCCTTGCCTTTCCCTGCTCTGCTCTGTATTCTGGGAACGGGCTCTGTAGGCTGCAGGTCCCAGGCTCCTGTATCGGTTTCTGTCTGGGATCAAGTAGTGTGAGTGCAGGAGGAATGAAGAAACTAGAATCTAATTTCCCCCAGTTCTTCCTGTCCTCACCCCTCTGGTGGAATCTGACCTTTGCTGTGTGTTCTCTGTGGCCATGGTTTCTCCTGCGTGACCTGGCCAGCACTGGGATCTGCTAACACCACTTCTTGCTTTGTTCCTCCACCCCAAGGATGGTTGTGAATGTCCACCATCGGTAATAGACACGCTGCCTTTCTCCTTGTTTGGCTTCAGTTCTTCCATTATTTATGCACTCAATGTTCTCCACTACATTTCCTCTCTTTAAATGCTTCTAGTGATTTCACTTTTCCTATTGGGAATCTGAGTAATATAGCAAGATAAGACATTCTCGGAAATTCATAGGATCAGTAAGCATAATCCTTCTTAGGGAGTTTCATGATGATATACTCTAGAAAAGCAAGGGAGGAATTAAAAAAAGAGGCAGGATCCACTCAAAGAGGGCAAGAGGGAGCACCGGGTCCAATCCTAGAGGGTAGTGAGGGAAGACCCAGGGTAAGAGCCTTGCCACAGGCCTGGAGCACAAACATTCCAGCTTCAAACAGGAGTACAGAAGGCTGCAGAAACAGGCAATTCCATCCCCGCCCCCAAATGGAATCCAGGCGAGATCCCAAGCTGTTGTGATCCAAATTTAAAGCCCAATAAATATGTAAAGATTTTAAGTACAATTGATAGAATGTAAGAGAACCCTTGATGCCAGGATCATTTTTTAAAATCATAGTTTTATACTTGGCCTTGCAGTGAAAAATATTTGGTCAGATTAATGTAAATGCTGTTTATTGATTTTTTTTTTTTTTACCTCTTAAAGCCAACCTAAATCCAAAGAATAGAAGGCTTAAATGTGGCAGCAGAGAATAGAAATGTTCACAGCCTTGGGACTTAGTGTGAAACTGAACATGCAATTGTAGAAGGTCAGGGAGGGCAATTGAAGGCAGGTAAGAGGCGTTAATCTCTCATTTTTGTAAAGGGAAGGATGAACCAACTAACATTGCTAGAAAAATTAGGGGACTACTATATTATCTAAAATGATAAAGATAACCAATAGTAGTCTTTAAAGCAATACTGTAACTGTCAAACATGAGAAGGAGGGGTGGTACACCTGAAATCAATAGATTTTTTGCCTCCAATTGTCAAATTGAGAAAGGTGGCCTTTGGGGTGGGGGCTGGGGAGCAGGGATGTTTCTTTTCAGCCTAAACTCTCTTTTATTCTCTAATTCATTTTTACGAGGTTTTAAAACACACTTGAATAAAACAGTAAAATGTTAATAGCGTTTGTTCTAGGAAGTAAAACTGTATTTCCTTCTTTCTTTTTGCTTTATCTCTTGAGTTATCTATAATGAGCTTTATTTCCTTGTTCATGGAAACTTCTGTTTACTTTTAAAAAACAATAACAATTTGTCCACCTTTTTTCATCTTGGAGAGAACTCGTCCAGACTCCTTACTATCAGGCAGTAGAGGATGGTGGTTCTGAGTGTGGTTCAAACACCATTGGCTGCGGACACGACCTCAGTCATTACATAACCTCGCTGCACTTCAGCCCCTTATCTGTAAAATTGAGATATTAAATATGGCACCTGCCTGGGAATACTGTTCTGAGGATGACATGAGGTAATCTGTAGAAAGCTGTGGACCAGTGCCAGGCACCTGGCAGGCATTATACAAGTGCTTACTACTTTATTACATTGCTCTGGGGAGATGCTTTATGCTCTGGTTCGGGGTATCCTTCCACATGGGTCCCTCTCTGCTTTCTTTCTGAGCTATTTGCTATTCTTCATTCACAAATTGTATTTCCCACTCCCCCCCCTCTGTTCCAATCTCTTTATTTCCAAATCAAACTCTTTCTTCAAAGTTCCGCTCACATGTGTACCACTGCTCCATGAAGCTTCCTCTGATCTCCCCGCCTAGAATACCTTCACCCTCCTCTGTACACCACAGCTCTTATCTGAGCCCCGAGAATGGAAGTTACCAAGGTTGTAATTTATGTTGAGGGAACAAAATGGAAATGCAGCTGAAGAGATCGGCCTTATGTATGTCTGAACCACAAACTTATAAACTCTTTTTTGGAGAGATGAGACCCTGACCAGAGTCCATCAGATGTTCAAGGCCCATTTGCCACACGCATTTGCAAAGGCAATGACACAGCAGTTCTACTGTACGCTCTGCGCAGGTGTACCTTTCTATAACCCAAACACTGATGTCACTATTTGGCAAGAAGCCTGTTTTTTCTAAGTTGGTATGAAGATGTATTGCTGACCAGCCGGTGTGCGGCTGCTTTGTGGGGGCTACTTTGAAGAACTGCTTTGTCTGATGGCTCCCGTGTTAGCAATGGTTACTTTGTCTTCAACAGAGTCTCTCCTATATGCTTGCGGCCATCATGTCTTCTTCCAATTCCCGGCGTCCATGGAGGTCCAGCCTCTGGCAGAGGGGCTGTGACCTGACAGGCGGACAGGGGAGGAGGAGCCAAAACAATGGCTAGTCTTTTTTGGAAACAAGACACGTTACAGCACATTTTGAATGAGTTAGTGTTGGGGCTCAGGGGACCAACCGGTGGGGCACTAGCTTCCACAGTTAGGGCACTGCTGGGGTTCGCCTTCGTGCAGCAGAACCAGATGACAGCTCTGCTGTCCTTTTCACAGATGCAGCCACTACTTCTTATTGGGGATGAGGGGACTGGATTAGGGTGTTTCTTGGTGTTTCTGCCTTTGGGGCTTGCATATTTATGGGTCCAGTGTCTTCTGCGCAGCCATCACAACTTCCCCCTCCAGCCCATCACCTGGTCATCATCTGTAGGAACACCACCGGCAGACACCATGGGCCACCCCGTGGGGATCGTGGGCCCTCAGGCCTGGGCGACCAGTGCTCCAGCTCCTTGAATTAACCTTGAAACCCAAACTTTTTAAAAGTTTTAAGCCAGCTGTGAGGCCACATCCAGAATGTTACTTCCTCCTCACCACTGCACATGGACCAAAAGATGCATTCCTCACCTTGAAAGAGCCAAGACTAGCCCTCCTTTCCATCATGGACCTGACCAGCCCCAACAATCCAGCCAGAACCCTGCATGGGCACACGAGGACCACATGGGAATGGCACACATGGTTTATGCCTTTAAAAGCTCTGGCTTTCCTTGTCTTTCCAGGCACATATGTTGGGTTTTTCCTGAAGCTGTGACTTCCAGGTTCAAATCCTAATATGACCCTAAATAAACATTTATTTCACTTTGCAGCCTCAGTTATTTCCTGTTTGGAAATCCCAAGAGTCTTGTGGCACTCAATCCTTACTGTGCTGGATTCTATCCTATCTAAGAAAGAGGGAATATGCAAATTGACTGTCACTCCACCACAAAGATGGTGGCGCACATAGCCACAAGATGGCGGCACCCAGTCCTCTCAATCCCGCCAGAGTCCCCTAGTTCTGGGGGGGTGGCCACTGAGAGCAGGCAGCATGAGCAGCCTGGTGGAATGTTTGCTTCGTCACCACAGCAATGAGGCAAGCATTCTACCTTGGCCGCAGAGGGCCTCTGGGCAGCGGGCACGGAGTGGTCAGAGCCAGGGTTGGGGGGCGGGGGAGACACTGGCGTCATTGCAGGCCAGGCTGAGGGACCCCCCCCTTCTGTGCATTAATTTTGTGCACCGGGCCTCTAGTTATTTATATGCATTTGTGTTTATTCTTCCAACTAGAGGCCCGGCTGCACCAAATTTGTGCACGGAGGGGGGGGTGTCCCTCAGCCCAGCCTGTACCCTCTCCAATCTGGGACCCCTTGAGTTGGTTATCCCTCTCACAATCCAGGACTGCTGGCTCCCAACTGCTTGCCTGCCTGCCTTCCTGATTGCCCCTAACCGCTTCTGCCTGCCAGGCTGATCACCCCCTAACCACTCTGCTGCCAGCCTGATTGATGCCTAATTGCTCCCCTGCCAGCCTGTTTGCCCCCAATTTTCCTCCTCTGCCGGCCCCGTCACCCCTAACTGCCCTCCCCTGCAGGGTTGATCACCTCCAACTGCCCTCCCTTGCAGGCCGGGTGCCTCCCAACTGCCCTCCCCTGCTGCCCATCTTGTGGTGGCCATCTTGTGTCCACATGGGGGCAGGATCTTTGACCACATGGGGGAAGACATATTGTGTGTTGGAGTGGTGGTCAATCTGCATATTACTCTTTTATTAGATAGGATAGAGGCCTGGTGCAGGAGTGGGGGCCAGCTGGTTTGCCCTGAAGGGTGTCCCAGATAAGTGTGGGGATTCCCTTGGGGCATGGGGCAGCCTGAGCAAGGGGCGTGTGGTGGTTTGCAGGCCAGCCAAGCCCCCTGGTGACCCAAGCGGAGGCACTGGTATCTGGAATTTATTTACCTTCTACAATTGAAACTTTATAGCCTGGAGTGGAACCAAGCCTCCTGCATGCTCCACCGACAGCCATTTCTGTTTGAGTTAATTCACCTTCTATAATTGAAACTATGTAGCCTAAAGCAGAGGCCTGAGCCCGGCCAGGGTGTGCGGAAAGCTTTGCTTTCTCCATTACCGCGGGCAACCCTGGCCTGGTCTCTCCAGCTCTGTGGCTGCCGCCATTCTGTTTGAATTTGTTTACCTTCTATAATTGAAACTTTGTAGCTTGAGCGGAGGCTTAGGCCTGTCAAGGGCAGGCGGAAAGCTTGTTTCCCTCTGTTGCCTGGGAAACCTTGCTCTCGGTGGCTGTAGCCATCTTGGTTCAGTTTATTTGCATACTCGCCCTGATTGGCTGGTGGGAGTGGCTTGGGCTGGTGGGCGTGGCTTTGGTGTAGCGGAGGTATGGTCAATTTGCATATTTGTCTATTATTAGGTATGATTATGTTGCATGGTCCTGAAGGACAGAGTGAGCATTTTATTGTCAAGTACCTGGCAGAAAGTAGATGTTCCCTGAATAATTTTTAATGCACAGTAACAATTTCGAGAAGAAAAGGACAAGTAATGTGGTATCTTAGTTAAAGCTAATGTCTCAATACTCCTTCCCTCTCTGGTAGAACTGTGCTTGTTTTACTTTTGTTCTCTTACCATAGGCTTAGGATCAGCCGTAGATACTAAATCAGCTTCTACTTCTAATCAGTCTTTAGTTGCTCAGTGCTGAGGTTCACTAGGGCAGTTCTCTTTGTTTACTGAACAAAGAGGACAGTTTCCTGCTCAGATGCTGATGCTCCTTTGTGAAGTTTGATCCCATTCAATTGTTGCAGAAATAGCCTATTTGCTGTCCACACAATTTTCACTTTTGTTTCTCTAGGTGGCGCTAGCTGTGCATGATAAAGTCACGCATTGGGCTAAAAATTAACCTTGTGGAGACATACTTGAATGTCCACTTGCTTTGCATTCTTTCTCTCAGGCTCTTTGCTTCTTTGTATTTATTTACTCTTAGAGAGTTTCCCCGAGCAGTGTTCTGGGGATGCTGCTCTAAGATAGGTCTTTAAAATCAGGTCCACAGGATCTTCTTCAACATCTTCAGGTAATTCATGTTTAAAAGAAAATATTAATAGTAAAGAGCCTTACATTATTTATAGTGATTCTGAATCTATTATGCCATAGCACTAATTTAAACAAATCATGTATTAATCACACCTGATTAAATGCAGAATGCTAATTATTAATATTAGTGGAAGTACTCCTAGCACTTAATATTTCGTATTGCATGCCTAACCTCCATGCAGCCTTCTTACTACTAAGTAAGAATGCTGACATTTCTCTTTTCAATATTCCTTTTGTATTATGAATGTGAGCATTTGATATTATGCTTAAGGCAATATTTTATATTTGGAAAATAATTTACAGCAAGGATGTAAAGGTGAGCATCCTGTGCTTTGTCCCATGAGTCCAAAGCCTAAAGCAGTGATTTTCAACCTTTTTCATCTCATGGCACACATAAACTAGTTACTGAAATTCTGTGGCATACCAAAAATATTATTACATTTTTTTGCTGATCTGACAAAAACAATTAGGTATATTTATGATGCATTCACACTGGAGAGCTATCGATGTGGGGGCTTTGTCTTTTTTTTTTTTTTTTTTTTTTTAATTTGACCATCTAAGGGAAAAGAGGTCAGTGCCACTAAATAGTTGGGTATTGCATGTTTTAAAAATTCTTGCGGTATGCCGGTTGAAAATCGCTGGCCTAAAGAAACCTCGCAGTGCGCTTAATGAGACCCAGTGATTGAGAGTCAGTATCCTCTGCTTTTTTTTTTTTCCAAAATGTATTTCCTAGGGTCACACACACACACACACACACACACACACACACACACACACACGCTGATTATGTTAGTTTTCTGAGAGTGGAGCAAAATCAGGCCGATCACAATGGATTCATGGAGAGCAGTGAGGCCAGTATTTGTGGCACTGATTGCATCACATTTCTATGGGTGTGTGGCCTATGCAGTGATGTAGGGCCTTCTGCTTTCAAGAATCCAGTAATTGTTTTAATGCTCTGCTTTTGCTGTCTAGAATATGTTAAAAATTAAGAATTTAATTTTGCATTGGACCTTGCCTATCATGTATGTGGTTCTGTCTATAGGCTTACCAGCTTTAAAAAGAAGTTGCAGGACTAGAGTGGAGACATTTGTAATAGATGCCATGCCCTGGTGACTATCTTCAAGGCTTTGAGATTGAATGAAATGGAGACTCAATAAGAAGTTCCCTGAACATGGCCCCAGCACAGGGTCATTTTCAATGGGCATTGGAGGAGTACGAGAGACCCTTAGCTGATGGCAGCTGAAAACTCTGCTGTGAGCCTTTAACTCACCCAATGTAAAAACACACACTCAGCTTGTTGGTGCTGAGAACTTCTTTTGTTAAGGATTTTTGATACTTTTCCAGAAATACCCATATTACCTCTCATTGCATTTGTTTCCTGAATGGATGTGTAAAACTTTTTTTTTTTTTTTTTTGGCAGATGGAGCACATTTTCTTGACATCCCTACTAAGTAAGACAATAAAAGGATAGAACTAAGTCATCTACATATTAGCCTAGTGCAGTGGCAACTAATCCATAAGTGCATTCGTGAATAGGGTGGTATTGAAATTTGGAGCTGAAACTCATTGCTAGCACCCTTTTGCAGAGAGAGACGACTTTATCAGCTGTTCACGGCTGTGTTCATCGGCAGAAAATAAATGAGTCTGTGCTTAATACAATATTTCCTTGGAGTGAGCTTGCACTGAAGTTTCTAAAATTAGATCTGGGGAAAAAATTTGAGCATGTGATGGCTTTGCCTCCTGCTCTGAATTCTAGATGTCTCTCTCAGTGCATTGTACAGGGATTTGGGTGTTAACCTATTGAAGCTATTTATATTTCTATTATCATACCCTATATAATAAAAGGCTAATATGAAATTGTCCCCTCAACCGGGAGTTCAACTGGGAGTTCGACCAGGGGGTGGGGCTGGCCAGCCAACTGCCCGTGGCCCCCCCCCCCCCCGGCTGGCCCTGCCCCTGATCAGTCCCCCGCCACTCTAATTGGGGTGGGTCAGCTGGACCCCACCCACGCATGAATTTGTGCACCAGGCCTCTAGTCTATTTAATAAAAGATCTGTCTCTGTTCTAGCCTTTATAATAAACATTTTAACAGGGACACATGGAGGCAGCACCCACATCGTTGAGGACTTGGGAGCAGAGTTTCTGCAAGTACTCTTAAATATTTAGCATGTTGGAATTCCTGAGCCTTGCTTCAGACGTAACTAGAATAATATTTAGATCCAAATCCTCTTTATGTAGAAGAAGTTATGTTTTTTTTTATAATCCTCAACCGAAGATATTTTTATTGATTTTGGAGAGAGAGGAAGGAAGAGAGAGAGAGAGAGAGAGAGAGAGGGAGAAAAAGAGAGAAACATAGATTGGTTACCTCCCATCTACACCCCTACCTGGGACCAAACCCACAACCTAGGTATGTGTCCTAACCAGGAATTGAACCGGCAACCTTTTGGTGTATGGGACAATGCTCCAACCAACTGAGCCACCCAGCCAGGGCAGAAGTATTTATGTTCTTGATTCACTGATTTATTGATTCATTGATTCTCCATTTACTACTTATTCTTGGCTCTTGCTTTAGAAATTAATGTATATTAGAAGCCTGCAGGTTTACACTGGACAAAGACTGATGTTGAGGCCACTGGCAGTTGGAATTAAAGAGACATCAAGGTAAAATTTATTCAAAGTTATGGGTTTATTAATATCCACTTGAAATATGAAACCTCTTTAAGGCCTGTTTCAAGGTAAGAAGTCATCATGTATTTCAGAACTATCAAGTTTCCTGTAACTGATGGGAGACAAACAGTTTGCACATTTGCCATAACATTTGAATTATTAAGACAGTGGGTGTATAGTATTTGCTCCCTATTGCCAGGTGGTGAATACTCATGAGCCAGCGCCTCTGATTGCTAGAGCTGGGCTTTTTGTTCAGAAGTCCTCATGACACACTGTGAGGAACCAGGGTGATGCAGGGGTTCCGGAGTTTCAGGGACCCCATGATCTGTGACCCACTGTGGGTCCTTGAATTCAAAGACAAACCAGCATAAAGTTTAAAGTGAAAGAGAGTTTGTTAGTGAAGCAATGAGGCAGATAGTGCCTACTCCTCAGACAGCAATCCTTTCTTAGGGCAATTTAATTCTTTTATTGAGGCTCATTTAATGGAGGAGTAGGGCATTCAATAAGGGGGAGGAATAGTCAGGGGTTTTCCAGAAAGAGGTGGGGACTTTTTGGAAGACCCCTGTCAACCATGTTGCGTCCTTATATGGGCTTTCCATTTCTGATCCTGGTGTTGTAGGATATGTTATTTAGTATGCTAATGTATTACAATGAGTGAATAATGAGGATGGCCTTACCGTGGCATGGAATTAGTCACCATGTTGGATCAAGTTGGTCTGCTGCCTGTTTTAAGTTATAAATCATGGTGTTTGGCCTTACTATCTCTATGATAGTTATCGTAGCCCTTATTAGTTATAGCTGTTTCACCACATACCCTACTTCAAGATCTCAATAATTTTACCACAAAGTGATTCTTTATCTTACCACTTCTGCATGAGATCATTGTATTTAATTATACATTCTTTAAAATATGTTTTTATTGATTTCAGAGAAAGGAAGGAAAAGGGAGAGGGAGAGATATAAACATCAATGATGAGAGAGAATCATTGATCAGCTGCTTTCTGCATACCCCTACTGGGGATTGAGCCTGAAACTTGGGCATGTGCCCTGGAATTGAACCGTGACCTCTTGGTTCATGGGTCGACACTTAACCACTGAGCAACACTGGCTGGGCTATACATTTTTTTAGAGTTTGAGGTCAGTGAGGGCAAATTAGAACAATTGCTCATTTCAGTTAATTTTAGATATAAGTTAACAAACAGCTCTAAAATAAAGCAAGTTAGAATTTTCTTAATTTAGAGTTTTATTAATGTAAGGTATAATGCTGTTCTTCTAGGAAAGCAATTCATTTATAATTTTTATAGTCTCATTTTAAAAAGTGATTAAAATAATAAAGAAAGGTAATATGGAAATACTTGGGAAGTAATTGTTAAACAAAAGCAGTGTTTTTATAGATATACACGAAAAATCTCTTCTTCTTTTTAATAAAATCATTCAGCAAAGTGCCAGATACCTGTTTGTTTTTCTTTGTCCCCTCTTTAGTTCTCTGTGACAAAATTCTAGATCCAGGAGGAACATTTTGTCATTTGATTTAATTTTTTTTCTAGAATAGATGCTGCCAAGAGCTGGGACTTCCAGTGAGTGGTCAAAGTTAGCCCAGAGACTTATAAAAAGTAAATGCTCCACAGAATCAAAATAAGAAAAAACAAAGCAACCCACAATCCCAGTGGTTAGAGATGAGCACTGTTAATACAATGGTTATGTTCTTCTGGAACCTTTTCTACGAATGTAGATGAATTACTGTTTGTCTATCTATTCATTTCTTTCTTTCATTGATCTTTCTTTATGCTCCCCCAATATATATGTGTCCATAAGGTCATTTTTCTACTTTTAAGACATTTGCTGTTTTCATGTACTCTGCTGTTCTCTCCCTCGGAGAAGGGATTTGCGAGAGGGTTGCCCCCAGATCTTCTCCTCACCCCTTCTTTACTATCTCTGGGGTGTTTGCCTACGACGGTGAGCCTGCTTGGGAACTGCCAGTCCCTCACATTCATATCTACAAATCTACCTCAGAACTTTGGGAGACAGAAACGTAGCTCCTACTTCAAAAGGTTGGAATCCCAGACATGGCCCTCTCAAGGAAAAGAGTTGTTTACCTGATTGTGAACAATTTCTAGAGGAGAGTCCATCACCAGCCCTGTGTGTAGTGGCTGTTATTCTTTCTGTCCAGGCAATTTTGCACCTGGTTCTGCCTGTGAATTGCAGTGCTCCACGGTGCTCGCCAGCACCCCAAGAATAAAAGCTTTTGATGGGACTGCAGTCCTTTGTAGCTCTCTCTGATTGCTTGTCTGCCTCTGTGGCTTCTAGTAAGTAGCTCTTTCCCTCACTTGAGTGAGAAGTTTCCCCTTCTGGTACTTCAGGTTTCTATTCTTTAATAAAATAAAATAAGGTTGATCTTATTCCTCTACTACCACAAGAGAAAGGAGAGAGAGAGAGAGAGAGAGAGAGAGAGAGAATTCCATTTAGTGTTTTAATTTTTAAAATTTTAGAATCCTTCAGTTTCCTCAAGCCCATCTGTCTACACTCTCTACTATGCCATTAGCTTTTGACATTTTTTTAAAAAAAATTTTTTTTATTGATTTTTTACAGAGAGGAAGGGAGAGGGATAGAGAGTTAGAAACACCAATGAGAGAGAAACATCAATCAGCTGCCTCCTGCACACTCCCTACTGGGGATGTGCCCGCAACCAAGGTACATGCCCTTGACCGGAATCGAACTTGGGACCCTTCAGTCCGCAGGCCGATGCTTTATCCACTGAGCCAAACCGGTTAGGGCAACTTTTGACATTTTTTATTAAAGATTTGGGAACCCCCATAATCATTAGAACGCAAAGAATTGTCAACATACTTGTATACAAACGCTAACCAATCTCAACCAACTTCAAATGAGCAGGACTAACACTTGTCTTTAAAGAAAAGCTATTTCAACTATTTGCCAAAGCATAGATCTATGAGTCATTTTATTGACCATCTTCACTATTCTTAGAGTCATTCACCTGCTGGAAGTATTTTCGAAAAATTTATTTCTCCATGGGAAGTTATGAAAAATTTAGATGGCACATTTTAACTACTGAATATTAATGCAACCTTTCCTAACTACTAATAAAAGAATCAAATCCCTATTTGTGAATAAATTAGAAAGTTAGACCAGACTGTTTCACATGCATCAGTAGTTTTCCACTGTGGCATTCATGTTCACTTTAGGATTTGGACAGGATTGTGATGGGACTGACAAAAGCAGAACTATATACTTTGTAAATGCGCATGAGTGTGCCCATTTTTGGCTTCATGAGAATTGATTACAGTGTTTGCATTTGAGATGATTGAGTTCAGAGTCCTCAATTCCATGTGTAACATACATCATTATGGGGTATTATTCCCCATCAAAAGTTTTAATTAAGCTGATGGTAAAATTCAGTTGACTACCTTTACTTACCTATAACTTGTCATATGTCATAAATTGGGTGTCCCTGCAAGTGGATTGGAATTATGGTGATTCCATAAAGACTAGCAGTTTAGGAAATAGGGAATCAGTATTATCAGTATTTTTTTGTTTTTTGTTAATCCTCACCAGAGGATATTTTTCCACTTTTTTTTTTTTGGTGTGTGTGTGTATGTGTGTGTATTTTTAGAGAGAGAGTGGAAGGGAGGGGGAGAGACAGAGAGAGAAAGAGAGAGAGAGAGAGAGAGAGAGAGAGAGAGAGAGAGAGAGAGAGAAGTATTGTTGTGAGAGAGATACATCGATTGGTTGTCTCCTGCACTTGCCCTGACCAAGGCCAGGGATCAAGCCTGAACCAAGGTATGTGCCCTTGACCAGAATTGGACCCAAGACCCTTCAGTCCGCGGGCTGATGCTCTATCCATTGAGTCAAACCGGCTAGGGTGGGAATCAGTATTTTAGTTGCATGTCCACTAAAAATAAAGTTGGGCCATTGTCTGTGAGCCTCAAGGTGTTTTGGATGTGTGAGTGTATGAGTGTGTGTGTGTCTGTGTATTTGTGTGTATGTTTACAAATAATGATGCAAGGTAAGAGGTTTAGCATAGCTGAGACACTGGGTGTGTTATGAGCAGTGGTGGGAGATAGCAGTGGACAAGTAGGTCAGATCATGAGGGACATTGTATTGTCATGCTAAATGGGAATTTATTTTTTAGGTACCAGGGAAATACTTATGCTTAAAACTTTTTAATTAGAGATAACTTTAGACTTACATAAGAGTTGCAAAAATAGTACAAAGTCTTATATGCTGTTTACCCAGCTTCCTGTAATATCAATAACTTATATATTTATAAAAACTAGAAAATTCACATTGGTATAATACTAACAACTAAATTATAGACTTTATTCAGATTTTTCCCACTTTTCTTAATAATTGTTTTTCTGTTCCAAGATTTAATCCAGAATACCACATTGCATTTTAGTTGTAATAAGTCTTTAGCATTCTCTAATCTGTGGCAGTTTGTCAGCCTTTCTTTGTTTTTCCCAACCTCCGCATATTTGAAAAGTTATGGTTAAGTATTTTGTAGAATGTGTCTTAACTTAGGTTTTCTTGAACTTTCCTTATGATTAGATTGGCAAAAATATTACAGAAGTGATTTGCCCTTCTCAGTGGATCATATCAGGTGGTACTTATGGTTGAAATGCTTATTATTGGTGATGTTAACTTCATTTACTTGTCTAAGGTGGTGCATGCCAGGTTTATCCACTGTAAAGTTATTTTTTGTATGTGATTACTAAATATTTGAGGGAGCATTCTTTGACATCATATAAAAATGTCCTGTTTCCCCTTAATTTTTGTCACCTAATTTTAGCATTTACCCATGGATTTACCTAAGCCATTAATACTATAGTGTTCAAATGGTGATTTTTGTTATTTCCATCATTCTTTCTACATTTCTCAATTGGAGTTCTTCTGTAAGGAAGAATCACTTAGCTATTTTGAGGAATGACAGGATCACTGTGATGCTAGTAGATGCATGAGACATTGGAAGGAAGTAAGACTGGAGGCAGAGACACTACAGGTTAGGAGACTATTGAAATAATTTAGGAGTGATGTCAAGGGCCTGAACTTTAGGCCAGGGCAATGTAAAGAGGTAGTTAATATGAGAAATATTTAAGATGTAGAATCAAGAAAACATGGTGACTTATTAGATGTGAGCAAAGAAGGAAGGCATCAAGTAAGGCAGCTGGTTTCTGTCTTACAGAGAAGTAATATTAGAGGAGTAATGGTTTGGAAGAAGAGAGCTAAGACAAATTCAGCAATGGACATCAGAGTTGAGTTACTCCCATGGAACACCCATGGAGGATTGTCTCAGAAGTTAGGCATACAAAAGGCTGGAGCTTAGAGAAGAGGTCTGGCACCGAGATATAGATCCTGTAAGTCACCAGTAGGTAGGTGGGAGAAGGATCACAGAAATGCATAAAGTTGTCCAGGAAAATATGGAGAAGTCATAGCAAGTTAAGGAACACCAACATAAAGGCAGAAAGGGGAAAAGAAACTCATGCAGGGAGTATGAAAATGTGCACCTAGAACAGCAGGAGGAAAACCAACATAGTGGGAAAATGCAAGCCACACGAGGAAAAGTCTCATGGAGCAGGGAATGCTCACAGCATCCAGGTTACAGAAAAGTCAAGTAAGAAAAAGACAAAAATAGATGCAACTATTAATTTGTGACCTTAATCCGAGCGATTTCAACGTAGTGGTGAGGGCAGACCCCACAGATTCTTACTGGGAGTGAAGAAGGAGAGACTATGCATATAAACAACGCTTTCAGTGGCTTTGAGGGAAAGAGATAGGATGGTAGGGTGGGAGGGGCATTCAATGTAGGAGATTATTATTATATACTCTGCCTTTTCATAATCATACTCTATGGCTGTAAGTATATTTATTCTTTATATATTAGTATGGGTAATTCCCCTTCTTAAAATACATACACACACAAACACAAAATGTTATCTTACGGTATTCTAGATAATTCATCATTCCACTGTCAGTGAATGTGCTTCACCTGGTTGGTACAGAATTACCTACAAACATTTAACTATACCTCAATTCAGCACGTTTGGGTTGAGTATTTGACCAAGGTCTCAGTGCTTTGCTTGGCCGGGATTCTGAAGGCCACCCCAAGTCCCCAGCCTTCATCATCAGATGAACAGAGAGCAAGTAAAAGGAGAGGGGATAGTTCAGCTTCAATCTATTTTATGATAAAAAAACAATTCAAAGCATGTGCCCTGCTCACAGAGGAGCAAGTGCGTTGTCTAAGTATAACATTACTTTTACATAGAAGTCAAAATTTCCTCAGTAGATTAAATTACTTTTTTTATCTGGAAAGAAAAATAGTTCCCTCTAGAACCTCCTTCAAGCATGAGAAATTAAGCCTGAAATATAAATTATTTGAGTGAAAAGCGCAAGATATTCTGGAAGCTGAATTTGGCCTTGTAATTATTTATATTTATAAGGAAATTCTTTTCATTATAAATCAGTGTAATAATATTACAGAAAGTAAAAAAAAAAAAAAAAGAGAAAACACAGAAAAGAGAACCACCACTAATCTCATTAACATAGTTACTACCCTTTTTGAGTATTTGCTTATTTCTTTTTATATGCACTCATATTTTTACATAATTGCAATCATACAGAATGTATAGTAATATCTCTGGCTTTTTCACTTGACTCATAAGCATTACTCTGAGTTGCTATGTAGTTTTTATAATTTTTCTTTTTTAAAATTTATCTATTTAATTATTTTTAAGATAGAGAGAAAGGGAGAGAGAAAGAGAGAGAGAAATGTGGATTTGCTGTTCCACTTAGTTGTGCATTCATTGGTTGCTTCTTGTATGTGCCTTGACAAGAGACTGAACCTACAATCTTGGTGTATCCGGACACTGTTCTAACCAAATGAGCAACACAACCAGGGCTATGATTTTTCTTTTTAATAGCTGCAGAATATTCCATAGAGTGAATGTGTCATAAGTTAATTAAGCATTCCTCTACTGTAGGACCATTAGTTTGTTTCCAATTTATCACTATCATAAATAAGTCTGTATTAAAAATGTATACTATGGTTTTATTCCTATACTAGTGTCCCAGTGCACGGATTCATGCACATTGAAAGGAAATTAATTAGAAGAAATATTTTAATATCGATATTCACTCTTTCTCTATAATAGAAGTGTCAACCAAATTCATGATCGACAATGACAGATCGAAACACATGTATGTGACTGGTGCCAGCAAGAGCTTTATATGTATCACACATGCGCAAGTCAAAGTTTATTTTTAAATTGCCAGTGTGTGTCATATGTACTGGCCGGCCAGTCGGTCAGACGGTAGGATGGATGGTTGGTTGGTCACTTAGCCTTTTATATATATAGATTTTGTGTTAGTTGGTACATTTTTGAAAGTGAAATTACTGAGTCAGAAGGGATGATGAACATTTAAGCTCTTCATATAGAGTTTCATATTGCCTTTTAAAAGAATTTACTGATTACGATGTAAGCAACTAAGGTTTGCCAAGTGGATGGGGGATCCAAGAAAACAGAGCAGGATCAAGTGGATGGGTCTTCCCCTGTGGAAAAAGGTGGAAGGGCACTGCAAGTTCTATCTAGGGATTTGCTGATGATAAAGTCTAGTGAAACTAAAATTCTGCTGTGAACTTCAAGCCAGAGATGGAATTCCAAGTAGGAAGTAAAAAAAAAAGACCAAAAGTCTGATAGACACTGAAAGGGTTGAAGAAGCAGTTGGGTGGGAGAAGCCAAAAGTGGTGTAAAGTACAAGGGAATCTGAGACCATAGGCATGAAGCCTGTTCTGGTTATAGGCTATACATGTGTGGAACAGACACATTTGGAATGTTTCAGACACACAAAATGACACTGGACTTGGCAATAATCATAACTTATTTACTAGTAGTTTTTACTCTCTGGTTGATACTGTCTTAAGTTTCTCATGAACTTCGCCATCTAATCATCATCACAACATTAACAGGTGCTATTGCTTTTTTTATTTTTTAAGCCTCATTCAAGATTATGTTTACTGATTTTAGAGAGAGAGGAAGGAAGAGAAATATTGAACCCGCAACCTTTTGACACTCCAACCAACTGAACCACCTAGCTGGGGCTAACAGGTGCTATTATTGCTCCCATTTTCAGGTAAGAATGCCAAGGCTTAGAGATGAGCAGACAAGTGACTCCTAGGATGACACAGTGGTCAGCTGTGTCAGGTGATCTGATGCTTTTCACATTGCCCTACCATGCTCTCCATTCTCCTGGAGTCTCTACTTTTTGTGAACATAGCCTGGGTACCTCATTCTGCATTTAATTTATATTTCTGGTTTCTAGTCATGTTTAATATTTGAATAAGACACTTTTAATATAAGAATTGTGAAGTGAATAATAGGGTTGTTTATATACTTGATAAATGTACTCACAGACATGGAGGTGAACATTTTCTAAATTAGTATTGAGTCAGCACAGAACTAAGTGAAGGCATTCAAATTTTAGATTCAATAATGCTTGCTTGAGGCTGAGCTTCCTAGATTATAGCTATTATTTATTGTAAATATTCCACGTTTAGAAATAAAAGGTACACAGTTATGGTTTATTATTCCAGTGTGCTGGCCACATTGTACATAAAACAGTTCTCTTCAAACATAACCATCCTATATTTTAAAAGCTTAATATGCTAAGTGTCTGGTCGACTGGTCGGCTCTTCAACCAATCAAAGCATAAAATGCTAATGATATGCTAAGGCCACTCAACCGCTCACTATGACATGCACTGAACACCAGAGGGCAGACTTCTGACTGGTAGGTTAGCTTGCTGCTGGGTTCCAGCAGATTGAGACTGAGCAAGACAGGCCAGACACACCCTGGAGCCCTCCTGCGGTCCCTCCCTGGCTGGCCAATCTCCCGTGTCCCTTCCCGGTCCTGATCATGCACCAGTGAGGTCCCTTGGCCTGGCCTACGCCCTTTTGCAATCTGGGACCCCTCAGGGGATGTCAGAGAGCTGGTTTTAGCCTGATCCTGCAGGCCAGGCCGAGGGATCCCACTGGTGCATGAATTCGTTCACCGGGCCTCTAGTTATAGATTTGAAAATATTGTCCTTATAGTAGAGTGAGCTGAAGATGCAAACAGGCCCCACTATGTGAAGGCTGTGGATATCTTGTGTAGAAATACCACACCCAAGCACTTAAGTCTCCATGTTCATAGTCATGCTTTCCAACAAAAGTTTTGAGGAAGATGATTCAGTGGCATAGGTAGTCTTTGGTTTTGAAATGCCATATGAATTTGTTTTTTCTATCAAGTACTATCCTTTATGAATCTACTAGTGGCCCCATGCACAGGGGAGGGGGTGTTCCTCAGCCCAGCCTGCACCCTCTCCAATCTGGGACCCCTCAAAGGATGTCCTACTGCCAGTTTACAGGGATCGGGGCTAAACTGGCAGTCGGACATCCCTCTCGCAATCTGGGACTGCTGGCTCCAACCGCTCACCTGCCTGCCTGCCTGCCTGATTGCCCCTAACCACTCTGCCTGCCGGCCTGCTTGCCCCAAATGTCCCCCGTGCCAGTGTGCTCGCCCCCAAATGCCTCCCCTGCTAGCCTGCTCACCCCCAACTGTCCCCCCTGCTGGCCTGCTCACCCCACCTTCCCTCTCCACTGGCCTGCTTGCTCCCAACTGGCCCCCCTGCTGGCCTGCTTACCCCAACGGCCCCGCACCCCACCAGCCTGATCACCCACAACTGCCCTCCCCTCTTGGCCTCTAACCACTTCTACCTTGGCCCCGCCACCATGGCTTTGTCCAGAAGAATGTCCGGAAGGTCTCCTGGAAGGTCTCCCAGTCTAATTAGCATTACCCTTTTATTAGTATAGATTGTGTTTAGATTAACATTAAAAGAACTTCCAAATCAGCTTCTGCATGTGAATAGTTTGGAAGCTGTCCCTCCTATTCTTACAACAAGAAAAAGCCAGACAAATTGAAAACCAATGACTTTCCTTGGACTTATTGCTGAAATGAAGATGCTGAGAAAAAGATCACCCTAAAATCTGGAGACAGGTGCATCCAGAGAGACAGAGCTGAGAGCTGTTTACCTGGAGGGGCAGTTGCTGGAGCCATAAATTGGTAAGAATATTTTGCTGGTAATTTTGGAAAATTGCTTGATGTGGACTAGCATGACAGTGAGGAGCTCTTAGGGACTGCAGTCTTAGGCATCCTTACAATTTCATGGTTTGTAGCTCCAAGAACCTTACCAGGTTCTCATGGAGGATATCTGAGAAAGGTCTTGCAGTGCTGGCAGGGGACCATTGTGAAATATACCCACAATCTTCTTCATAACAAATACCTCCTCTCCAGAGATACAGATTTTGCCAGGGCCTATCACACCTGGGAGGAACGTATTTCCCCCACTCCAGTCTCCTCCAGCCTTCCTGTTTCACCTAAAACATAGTGAATGGAAGTCAGAACTT
Organism: Ia io; assembly: GCA_025583905.1. NCBI lineage: Eukaryota > Metazoa > Chordata > Mammalia > Chiroptera > Vespertilionidae > Ia > Ia io. The sequence continues at coordinate 54,514,228 of JAJQQW010000012.1, read as the reverse complement.
CAAGGGAGTAGCCTGGAAATGCTGCAGCCAGGTAAGGTGGGATGGGAAAAAGCTATATTGTTGGAGAAATACTTGTGAAGGTCATAGCACTGAGTCATAGGCCCACTGAGATACTGAGATTTAATCAGAATATTATAGAACAACCTCCACCCCCCCACTTCACAACTACACCAAGAGGGTTTCAGTATAATAACAGCGATTACTGCTGAGAGACCTGCAAGACACACACTTTCTCTGTGGAGGAGTACTTAGGGAAGCCTAAACTCAAGAGGAGAGACCAAAACAAGGGAGATGCCTCAGGCATCTACAGCTACAGAAAACATTCAGTATAACCTGACTCCTACCAGTGAACATAAATCTCCACACAAAAGGTCTATGTATCCTAGTTTTTATTGCCAGCATGTCTATCTTTCAACATAAAATTACAAGCCAAACTAAAAGGAAAAACAAAACACATTTTGAAGAGAAATACCATCCTTAGAACCAGACTCAAATATGACACAGATTTTGGAATTATCAGATAGGGAATTGAAAATAACTGTGATTAATATGGTAAGGGCTCTAATATAAAAGGTAGACAACATGCAAGAACAGGTGAGTAATGTAAGCAGAGAGTAAGAAACTCTAAGAATCAAAAGGCAATGCTAGAAAACAAAAGCACTGTAATGGAGAGGAAGAATGCCTTGATGGGCTCATCAGCAGACTAGGATCTGCCAGAGAGAGTAGTGAGCTTAAACACAGGTGCTGTTCCCCCACCCCCTAAATTGAAATGTGAAGAGAAGAGAGCATGAGAAAAAACAAACAAAACAGAATAAAACACCCAAGAACTGAGGGACGATATCAAGAGACATAGCATATGCATATAATTGGAACAGAAGGAGAAGAAAGAGTGAATGGAACAGAAAAAATATTTGAGTAATGGATGAGAACGTTTCATTTAAAAAAAAAATGACAGACTACACATCACAGATCCAGGAAGCTCAGAGAACACCAAACAGTTTAAATGACCAAACAAACAAACAAACAAATAAACAAGAACCAGCTCTCACCCAGCCATATTATTTTCAAATTGTAAATAAGGAAAGACAGAAAATCTTTAAAGAAACTGGTGGTGTAACTGCACAAAAACCTTGTTTTCTTTAAGCTGGCCTTTTCTCTTGATCTCCCCCCGCCCTTTTGATTTAAGCTGGCCTCACCCAACACCGTGATTCACCCCCTCCTGCTCCCTAGCTTAATCATTAAGTCCTCAGGATAACAAAGCTCTGGTCAGCATCCAGTAGTTGTAGGAACATGGTCTTGGATCTATTGACAACAGAGACAGAGTTTTCAATCAAGCTAAAGTTGTATTTTAGCTCTAGACCCTGGAAAGTAGAATGATCCCATCGAGCAAATTCTTTCAATCAAGACAGAACAACTCCATGACTGAAATCAGGACCAGATGCAATGACCGATTGCCTCCTACCGTAGTATCAACCAATCAGTATAGACTAACTTCTTTAGTCACCATGATTAATGATTTGTTTCCCTGTATAATCCACCCTATGGAAGCTATTGGGGAGCTAGGTCTTTGGGCATTAGCTGTAACTCTGGGCATGGTGCCATCTCCTTAAATAATTTATCCTTACTTTCTTGGCTACAAACTCCTGTTTGTGTCTCAGGGGCTTTGGTGAGTGTAGACAAATAGAGCTCTTCAGTCCAGGAACAGTGGGTGGGCAGTGATGGTGGGAAATCACCTACTTACAGAGACACGAGGATAAGAATTATATTGGATTTCTAATCAGAAACGAAGCAAACAAGAATAGAGTGGAATGAAATATTTAAGGTGTTGATCAAAAATCTCTATAATTCTCTTTTCTAAAATATTTTTTATTGATTTTTCAGAGAGAGAGAAGGAGGGAGAGGGAGAAAGACAAACATTGATGGGAAAGTGAAACATTGATCAAGCTCACAACCCTGGCACGTGCCCTGACCAGGAATCAAACTGGGAACCTTTTGGTGCATGGGACGACGCCCAACCAAATGAGCCACACCAGGGTTCTAATCTAGAATGCTATAACCAGTAAAATATTCTTTCAAAAGTGGAGGAGAAATAAAGACTCTCAGAACAATAAAAATTGAGGAAACTTATCACCATCAAGCTGGCCCTGTAAGAAATGTTAAAAAAAATTCTTCAGGCAGAAGGAAATGATATAGGTCAGAAAGTTGGATCTACATAAAGAAGGAAAGAGCATTTGCAAAGGAATAAATGAAGATAAAATAAAATAATTTATTTTCTTCTTTTTAATTTGTCTAAAAGATAACTGTTGAGGCAATGATAGTGCCAACATGTCGAGTGGGTAGTTGAAATGAATGACAGCATTGTCTCAAGGGGCCAGAGAGGGAAATTGGGAATACTTTGTTATCAGATACATAGAGTCATGGTGTTATTTGAGAGTAGATGTAGATTAGTTAAATATGTTTATTGTATACTTTAGGGAAACCAAAAAATTTTAAAAAGAAGCATAATTGATACTCAGGAGAGAAAATAAAATTGAATCACATGAAATTCCAATTAACACCACAGAAAGCAGGAAAAGAAGGACACAAAAGAAACAAAGAACAAATGCAACCAATAGGTGACAGTAAGAAATATAGTAGATATTAATACAAATAATCACTTTATTAATTTTACTTTTTGATGTTATCAATCCAATTTATTGATTATGTCCTTAGTGAGGTGGAGGGAGGAAGGGCCACATCCTCCCACTGCAGACCCTTTGATCATCTTGACAGCTTCTGCTCTCCCTGGTCCCCTCAGCTCTGCCTTGATTTCCTTCCTGAGAAGGGGAATGTTCTGCTGTCCTATGTGCCCTGAAACTAACACCCTGGAAATCCTCAGGGAGTTCCTCAGCTTCCCCCAAGGTACAGCCAGGGACAGAGCGGTGAGGATCAGGATAAGCAGGGTGAGCTAGAGCAGGGGTAGGACAGATCAAAGTCCTTCAGTGCAGAGGAAGGAACCACACTGTGGAGGGAAAATAGTGGACCCAGGACAGTAACCAAAGCCCCCCAGAGGACACTGATTGTAGGACAGCAGGTGAGTGGGAACGAGTGGGAGCCCACCACACCGGCTCCAGGCCCCTCGCCTGCCTCAGCCACTGAGAAAAGACGCTTGGAGGCCTTGTTCATTTCCTCCGAGAATATGAAGGCGAGGATGGTGTGGGGGCCCAGGCGGGCACAGTGTGGTGTAAAGCCCGCCCACAGGCCGAGGAAGCCCTCAAGTGAAGACCTTTACCAGCACATCCAGCCTGTTTCTGTATTCCGGCTTCCCGTCAATCATTCACATGTTCTAGATCTTGACAATGTCCATGGGAATGGGGGCAGCAGTAGTGACCAGGCCACTGATCATGCTGGCACAGAAGTGGCACAGGATGTTGTCAGAGAAGTAGCCCGAGTCCAGTCAGAACTGCTTGGATTGGGAGTAAGAGGTGAGTTGGGCAGCATTGACGATGGCAGCCCAAGCCATGGTAGCGATGCAACCCCTCCATAATGTGGGGACCCCCCTCTTCCAGGATGATTCAAGTCAGGGCATTAAACATGCTTTTGTAGCCAGGGCTCTGGTCAGCTGGAAGCTGGCCACTGGCAGTCATGCAGATAAGAGTTACCTTGGTGGTGTTCCCACTAGTTGTACCTACAGTCATGCTAGTTGGGGCCTTCAGCAGAAAGCCAGGCGGTGCACCATCAGCCCCAGTACAGATGCCAAGGCCGTGGTGGTGGGAGTGGCCTGGAGCAGGAGGCCAGCTGACAGCCGGTGTAAATGCCCCTGAGCCCTCCGCCTTCAGGATGCTGGTGAGACCATGGGAGCTGGTTTTGTACTCTCCCATTTTGGCTCCCCGCTCAGCTGCATCTGGTTCTTCACGAGGTCCAGGGGTTGCACAAAAATTGTAGCTCCCATCCCGCCAGGCCCCCAAATAGGAACTTGACAGACTTAGGGGAGGTATGGGATTTTCATCCATCCTCTCCCCTGGGACTTGCAGTTGCTGCCATCACTACTGGATGGCCCTCGACACCCCCAAATAATCACTTTAAATTTACATGGTCTCAATACATCAATCAAAAGACAGAGATGGAGAGTGTATTTTTTTAAAAAAAGACCCAATTGTGTGTCGTCAACAAGTAATCCACTTTAAATGCAAAGACTCAACTTAAAGATGGAAAGATGGAGACTTATATTGAAAGATGCTTGTGAACGTGTTTGCAGGTGTGGGGGGTAGCACACATGTTAGGAGGTCTGGACTCTCTAAAAGTCTTGTCAGGGGTGGCTATGCGCAGGCACCAAAGGGTATGTATGCTCACACAGCTGTCTTCCCTTTCAGCAGGAGGCTTCCCAATGTTGCTAAAGCAGAGGCTGCGCAGGTGTGGGCCCTGGGCCAGCAGCATCAGCATCACCTGGGAACTTGTTAGAGATGTGGATTCTCAGGCTCCAACCTGGACCTACTAAAACAGAAGCTCTGGAGGTGCGTCCCGCTGTCTGCGTTCAATAAGCCTTCCAGGTGTTTCTCACGCACACTCAGGTCTGAGAACCTCTGGTGTGTAGAGGATGCTTACCATACTTTCCGGCGTATAAGACGACTTTTTAACCCAGGAAAATCTTCTCAAAAGTCGGGGGTATTATACGCCGGAAAATACGGTAGGTTAGAAAAATCTCTGACAATGTATATCAGATTGCTTAAAACCCAAATACCGTATTTTCCAGCGTATAAGACCCCCGACTTTTGAGATTTTCCTGGGTTAAAAAGTCGTCTTATATGCCGGAAAATACGGTATATGAGTTTGGTCTGGATCACATTCTGGGTATTTTAAAGACTAGGTACTCATTCTCAGACCTATGTTCCCTTGTACGGCTGACTGTATAGGGATACATTTATTTCTCTAGTCCAGTGGTCGGCAAACCATGGCTCGTGAGCCACATGTGGCTCTTTGGCCCCTTGAGTGTGACTCTTCCACAAAATACCAAGTGCGGGCGCGCACGTACAGTGCGATTGAAACTTCATGGCCCATGCGCAGAAGTCGGTTTTCAGCCTGGGCGAGGCTATTTTGAAGAAGTGGTTCTAACGCCAAGCCACACTTAAGGGGCCAAAGAGCCGCATGTGGCTCGCGAGCCGTGGTTTGCCGACCACTGCTTTAGTCCAACTACCTCTTAGGGAGCCTGGGTGTGTCACTGTAAATCTATTAAGCCTCACTTGGCAGGGTATCACCTGGGGGCTCAAGTAGGATGCAGGATCTTTGGCCCCATCCCTGATCTACTGAGTCAGAATCTGCATTTTAACATGATCTCCTGGGGATGTTTAGTGAAAACTAATTGAGCAACTGGGTAAAGAAAGTACTCATTAAGGAGAACAAGCATTTAAAATTGAATACAATAAATAAAAATTCCCATTTTGTTTTTTATCAAGTAGGTCCTAGACTGGGGCAGGACCACCTGGTCAGTTCTGGAGGGACTATGGTGCCTTGTGGGAAAAAAAGCCACCTACAGGGAGAAGGAATCATGGAGAAGTCTTCAACTATCCAGAGCCAATGGGAAGTGGTTGTAGGACTTAGAACTGTTTGCAATTCCAGTTTGTTCCAAGTCCTTACACTTTGGATTTCACAGATATCAGAGTCCCTTGGAGAGCAGGTGTGTGGTACATAAAATCTGACAGTGCTGTGTCTCTAAGACACTAGGGATGAGCGAACCAGCTTTGACTCTCCTGAAACAGAGCATAAGACAAAGGGAGAGAGACCACTGTGCAGTGTTGACATCCTGGGTCCCAGGAGTTCCGCTGCAGTGTGAGAGGACGCCTGGCAGGGTATAATAGCAGCACTCACATGGAGCGGAAGTGTTCGTAAATATACTCCTGACTCCATGAAAAACTGAGTGTCCTGTCGGGCATAGCCCAGTGGGAAATGAGTTATTTCTGCTAACGTCACCCTGTTAACTCCCATAGGCTGTGAAGGGCTGGGCAAAGTCCGATTACTTTTCAAAAATACTTTTGTGTCCTCTCTGATTCTGATCATTCCTTCAACTAGCCCTTTGATTAGCCTGCGGGAACATCCAGAACTCCTATGAGAGAAAACCTAGGCAGCAATATTATGTAGGATAGCTTTTTTTGCTCTGTGATTTTGTCTGTTTCTGTTTGATTGTCTTTATCTGTGGGAATATGAATTTCATTAATATCTCCTTGTAATGGATAATGTGGGCCGGCATATTTGTTAAGTTCTTTGTGCCATCGAGGTTTTATCCTCCTAGAACAATAGACTTTGAAATTAGTTGAGCTCCGAACTACCCAGGTTCTCAGCTTTTATCTCATACTTTTCATGTTTCCCCTAAGAACACTGTATTTGCTTTCCAGGGCTTTGGTTGTGTGCTTTATTTCCTCTATGGAAAGACCCAGGTAAAGTTTAAATTACAGTTAATTGATAGAGGCCAAGGAAGAAGATAGAAAATTTAATTAGTTTCCCTGCAAAGTAATGTGTGTTAATCTGACTTTCCACACTAGAGACTAACATATCTTAACTTAAGGTGCACACAAAGTGTTCTGTTTAAATATACAGAGTGGGAGTCATTCTCCCAGCTTAGTTTCTGTCTAGACAGAGAAGAGAATCAAATCCCTTTTAAATTATAAAATGGTTCTGTGATTAGAGACATGGCTGTCTCCCAAGGCACTCACAAAACTTTCATTGATAGTTCCCACCTGTTAACACTGCATTAGGTAGGAGGCCTGGAGCAGATGCTGTTGGTGTCCCAGGCTACCTGCCCTCAGCCCACCTCTGCTTCCAGCTGCAGCATGGTGGGTCTCCTGCAGACCCCCTCTCGCCTCTGATGCTCATGGGTCTCAGCTTTGGCCTCAGGGATTTCTCCAGCATGCAAGGCCCTTGCTCAGCCCACATGCTCAGGCCTGGAGGTGTGAGGGAGTTGGTGCCCTGCAGTAACCAACACCATTGCGAGCAGGAGTTGGTGGGTCAATGCCCCAACCCTAGGCCTGTGACCACAACTCTGCTTCATCACTGCATGGCTCCCTAGGCTGGACTGAGTTTCATCATGCACAGCAGTCACCAGCTTGCTTAAGTACCCGTTGTTGGGCCTGCTGCTTTCCCTGTCTCTCCTTCTCTCTCTAGCTTCCTGGAATCGCCTCCTAAATAAACTACTTGAGCCCACATCTTTGTCTTAGTTCCTGCTTTTGGGGAACTCAAAATAAGAAGAGCTAACGAATTTGGAGGGTTCTGTAGGCTGATCTTTAGCATAAGCTTACAGTTGACTAGCATTTGTCCATGACGATTCATTCGCTTTGAGAGCCCGTGATGTGCTAGGCCAGGGTTTCGGCTATTGAACAAACAGAATATCTGCCCGCCTGATCATTCCACACGCTTCTTTAAACCCCACAACAGTCATGTGAGTTAGATGTTATTTGTAACCCCATTTACTGTGATAGAGGATTCTCAGTTCTTTGGAGGATATAAACATAAGACAGTTTAATCTTTCTAAATATTGTTAAATTTTCTCCATGGATAGGTGTGGCCCCAGATTTCTTCCCAGTTTTATACATTTTCAGCCACTTACCATTAGACAAATTCATTCCAGTTTTATGACTCCCATGCATTTTAAAACGTCAACCTTGTAATCAATTCTAGTTTTCTCATCTCTCCTGCTGCACGTCGGCATCACCACAGAGCATTACAAATCCCACCACTTAGACGCTGGTGCCAGAGACGCTGATGCCACTGGGGTGTGGCCAGGTTTCAAAGCCTCCCGGGGATTCTGATGTGCAGCCAGGCCCGAGGGGGGAGAGTGGGGAACAGCCTGCTCTCTCTCCCATCCTCCACTGTTCCCTTTCCTCTGCTTGCAATTTGGTGCTGGAGCCCATTTCTACTGGTCACCACCATCGGTCCTGCTTGTTGTCCACGGGCTCAGAGAGGACAGGCAGCATCTGCAGGCCCACTGGTGTCTAGAGGAGCTCTGAGACTTTGTTTCTCCTTTGCCTGACCTTTGGCCTATGGCCTCCAGTTTCTCCAACAAGCCTGAGGGCTCTAACCTCATTTGGTCTGAGGGCAGGGTCAAGTCTATTCTCTGCAGCTCTTGGGGCCAATCCTGCCCATCTGCCCGGCTGTTCTCTTAGCAGTCCCAGTGGCCAGGCAGAGATCACAGCAAGTGATGTGGATCCCCCCTTCCTGGGTACCTTACCACTCACCTGTGTGCCGTACCTCTCACCTGCAAAGGCGATGGGGTCTCTTGGGCCTCTTTCTCTGCTTCAGGAAATAGAACTGGAAGTGCCTCCCTCCCTTACAGTTGGTTAAGGAAACAGATGTCTCTCCACAAGAATTTTTTACTAGTCAGGGTGGAAGAGGGGGTGTTGGTGATTGTGAAAGGGCAGTGGTAGTTGAGATGCGCCCCCCATAAACCCTGAAATGGTCACTGCTGGCAAGTTTTGAATGTGCTGCGCAGGGTACTTGGCCCCTTTTGATCTTGGCCATGGGCTTTGGTTACCAATTCTAGGAAAACAAGAACCTCCCACAAAGCCCGTCATTCCATCCTGTTACACCCAGGCGAGGCTCAGAGAGCAGAATGGGCAGGTCCAGGTTGAGGTTTCTGTCAAGGTCATGCTCTGAGTAGCAGACCTGAAACCTGAGCCCGGCTTCTCTCCCAGCCCTTCACATGGATGTGGTGGTCCCAGGGGTAAGTGAGTGGGAGGGAAAGCTACTGTTCCTTCCTGAAGTACTAACTTTTGAGGAAAAGTGACTATTTTTATACTTTTTGCTTGTGGTGGTTTCTCTGAATTTCATGGTCTGTGTGGGTTAACCTTGATCCTGTTTACTTATTTCTGCCCCTATGTAAGAAAGTTCCAGAAGTCAGAATTTGTAGTATGCAATTTGGTACTCTGTCCAGGACTGGGAAATGCCAATTCATGTGCCCTTCTCCTGTATTTGGGAGGACTTAAAAAACCTGCTATGAAACATGTGGAGGTGTATATGGGGCAAGTAGTTTGTGGTAGATGATGCTGGTGGAGGTCGCTGAGAGAAGGCGACCCATGGTTGACCTGAGCACTGGACCAGAGCAATGCTCCTGTGAGGCCCTCCCTTGACCTTGCAAGGTACATTCCAAGTGCCTTCCCTGAGCTGGAAGCTGCCACAAGGACGCAGCCATGAGGGAGAAGGTGTTGTCCTGACCCTCTGGACTGTGTACATGACTGGACCCCATTAAGGCCTGTGTTAAAACTTCAAGATTCTGGCGAGCAAATGTGGAGATCAACTTGTCTTGCGAAGGCAAGGCTCATACGTCAGTTCCCTTGCATACAACCTCCCAGCTACGGAACTGGAGTGGCCTGCCTCTTACCTCTCCTTACCCTCCCCTTTCAGATTTCACCTGGGAGGCTCCCAGACTTGGGAACTAACAGTTGGTGAGCCACCCAGGAGATGGAAGAAAGGGGTCTTGGAAAAGAGGGATATGCAAGATAAATCCCGGTGTGACCTGTATGTCGCCACCTGAGTACGGGATGCTCCGAAAATGCCAGCTGGTCACTGCACTTGTTTGAGGAAGGGAAACGAACGGCTGCGCAGTGGGCTGGCCTCTACTGTGGGCAGTTTGGCTGGGCATAGATGCACAACTAAAGGCTGAAGTTCAAGTTAGGAAATTGGAAGAAGAGCTGAGGTTGAAAAAGAACATTTGGTTTTTCACTATTCTGCTACCTTCAGGGCTGGCAGACGAGATGGGAGAACAGGATAAGTCGGAGACTTTAGCATGCCATCTTGCAAAGCTAGAAGCGTACAAGGTCTGGGAGCTTATGACAGAGCCTCTTTCTTTGGTGTCCCTTTGCCTTGTGTCTTTGGGGTCGTTTCAGATTTCATCCGAGGAAGTCCAGGGTTATGAACCAGCATATACAGAGATAAGACTGAACAAGAGATATCAGGGGCAAGGATAGTCCTTTACAGTGAAGTTTGCTTTTGGAGAGTTTCTGATATTAATTCATACCAAATGTAATGTAGATGTCATATGTACCTTTGCAGTTGAGAAAGGGAAGATGAAGAAGAGAGAGGGCAGACACAATATTCTTAAACTCATTTTAATCAGCTTAAAAATACGTGGTCTTCTTAGAGGAGAGGGGCAAGTTTTCCCACTTATTCTGCTTTGCCTGGATTGGGAATGGCAAATATCTTTTAATTCCCCAGTCAGCTATGTGAGGCAGTGGCTGCCTGGAGAGCTGTCAGGAGAAGGATTCTCAGGCCATAAGCAGGTATAACAGGAAGGTAATTAATTCATATCAGTTTAATTATCAAAACCAGTCATGGATTTCGGAGGGGAGAACAGCTGCACTTCTGAGCTGTGTTTGCCATCCGTGGTCCAGTGTCATGTTAATTAGCTGTACTCACTCGCTGAGGAAACCTGAAAGACTTCTGGATTTTTTAATTTACCAGGTGTTATTATTCAGGTTCTCGGTTGCAAACTATGGGAACTTAATCAGAAAACAAAATGTATTGCAGGATATTAGGTAGCTCACTGACTCTCCAGGAAGATTGGAGAACCAAGCTTAGAAAATGGGCAGCAACCAACGTGCAATGGGCAGGCCCGCTGGTACCGCTGGGTGCTCACCTGCCTCCAGCACCAACACTGCTCAGGACAGCCCTGCAATACCCTTGCATTTAAAAAAGTTTTGTGTTTTGTTTTAAACTGATTATGAAAAATGTCAAGCATGCACAACAAGAGAGTTTAATGAAGTTCCATGCATCCATTTCCAGTCTCCCTGATTATTATAGCTCTAATCACCTTATTGAGTCTATCCCCCACTCACAATTATTATTATTACTAGAGGCCAGATGCACGAAATTTGTGCAAGGGGCTCGGGTCCCTGCCATCAGGGCAGCTGCCTTGGCCCCGCCCGCTGTGGCAGCCACCTCTGCTGCCTCTGCCTTGGACCCCGCTGCGGCTTCGTCCGGAAGGTCGTCCAGAAGGATGTCCAGTCTAATTAGCACATTATGCTTTTATTATTATAGATTATTATTTTTGCTGGAGGATTTTGAAGCAACCCCTCCAGCAAAAATAATGATGTCATTTATTATTATCATAATATCATAAATAACTTTTAAATATTTAAAAAAAAATAGTAATGTCATTTACTATTATCATAATATCATAAGTAACTTTTAAATATTTTTTATTTTTCACTATTGACTTAAAAGGTACCCACAACACTATTGCTCTAACTTGAGATGCCATCTTTCCTGTAAGCTAAATATTTGCAGGATTCTAGTTGTTAGTCAATTCTTTTTATTACTCCTCAAGGTTCATCATCACATACCTACACTCTTAGAGCCAGGGAGCTGGGGAGGCAACGTCTGTCCCTTTGGCATCTGTGATGGGAGAAGGGCACACCTCCCTACTATCTTGGACTTGCCTCCACATTAGAAGGGTGTACACAGCCTGGGCAGACAAAGTGGTAGATGAGGCATCATAGGGATTGGGACGTGCTCATACAACCATCAGATGAGTAGCTGCTTGTCAAAATTGCCATTTTAATTTCCTAATTTCCTTTGACTTATAGCTTAGCATTTTCCTGTAACTTCAGAAAAATACTTTGATAGTCATTAAGCTTTGATTTAAAGTGATATGGTTTCCACCTGGATGGAAGGCTATTTTCTTCTTGGGAGGTTTATTAGCAATTACATATGTAAATCTATGCACACTTTCTCTTGATACATTCTCTTGGGAAAAATTACACCAAGAAATTATTAATGTACATGAAAACAACAGTTAAATTTCCCAGAGGATGACTGAGACATTGAATATTTTTACATATTTTAAGCCATCCACCAATATCACTCGAGGGTGAGAAAATAATGTTAAAATGATAATTTTCTTTGTTGCAATATTTTAAAAATTTGATCAGTGAACGTGTTTATATTGTAGCAGAAGGAGAATTAAGGTTATGGACTATAGAGTTTCCGGGAGTAAGACGGAGATAACCACAGGCTCTTGACTCTACCCGGTAGGATCCGGTAGGATCCGTACTTAATGCAAATTTATAACATTTCCTTGTATGAGAAGTGGGATGCATAATTTTTCTTTATCTTCTTGTTTTGAATCAAATGTTCACCTTCATTTGCACTTCTTATTGTCTTTCATTGTTTTTAATCTTCATCATCACCAGAGACCATGAGTGATATTCACAATCTAATTTCTAACATCAGACGACACTGGGGACCAAAACTATCAAAATAAATACACTCAACAAATATCTATTGATTGGTATTGATCTAAGCATTATGGAGATGAGGAGCACAGCAAGTACTTCATCCTCAAGGGGATCAGGGAAGATAAGGTGTGAACATGGGAGACGAAGGCATGGAGAAGAGCCAAGGGAAAGCCTCTTAGAGTTGAGAGAGGGGAAAGAGTCTAATTGTTTTGCCTGGAGAGATCAAGGAAGGCTCTCTGGAAAAGGTGGCATCTGAGTTGGAATTTAATCTAGTATGAGGACATTTTATATGTAGGAAGCACATTCAGGAAAGTGCAGGCAGGCAGTAGGAACTGCGGACCTTAACTGGTGTGTGTGAGTGTGTGAGTGTGAGTGTGTGCGTGCATGTGTGTGAATGTGTATGAGTGTGTGTGTGTGTGTGTGTGTGTGTGTGTGTGCGCGCGCGCGCGCGCGCGTGTGTGTAAATAAAAAGAACAACATCCCCCAGTGATATTCTGGCAGAAAACAAGACATTTCAGAGTTTATTAGAAAAAACTACAAGAGACGAATGATTCAAAGGTAAGCAATGAAAACTGTACAGAGAAACAGTCATTGTCACATAGCAGCTTCCTGGCTGGCAGGGCCCTGTGGAGGTGCACAGCTCTACCTGGCCCAGACCCAAGGCAGGCAGTCACAGTGGGCCTGCTGTGGGCGGGAGGCCTCCTGACCAGTGCTCACAGGCTGCACCAGCAGGCCTTACCCACGGTTCTCATGGCCTTACATACGGCATCTCCCTAGCTATGATTTTCTGGCTGCCCTTCACAGGCAGAAAAGGTGTTAAACCACAAGTGAGTCAGTGCTTTCAGCGAGGCCTTGCTTGCAGTCTTGTGCTCACATCAGCTGCAGCAGGGTTAAGAGCTTAGCATGCGAATGAATGCCTTTCCCCACTGTGCAAGGGAGCAGAGGGCCGTCTGCCTGGGTTGGGATGTAGGCTCCAGTGCTTAGAATCTGTGCGATTTAAGGCAAATGGACTATTCTCCCTGCCTCAGTGTTGCTTCATTTGTAAATGGGGAGGGGAGGGGAGGGAGGGTAACATACTATTTTCTCAGTTATTACATGTAAGTTAATAGGTATAAAGTGCCTGCAATGATTGATGCCTACTGAGTTTTAGCTTTTACTGGTGCAACAAGGCATGCGGAGGGAGCCTTGGGTGGGGAAGGGGTGCTGGGGCTGACCTGGGACAGCCTTGAGCCCAAGGCTAGGAGTCTGAGGCCAGAGCCCTGCAGGCTGGAAGACCTGGGCGTGGCCTGGTGAGGGTCTTCATCTCTGAGCCTGAGATTATTTCAGATGATTGGGAGTGATGTTAGCCCTTCACAGGTGCTGCAGGGGACCTGGGCGTTTGCTCTGGAGGAGGCCCTTGGTGTGGACCCAATGTGCCTGTGCCTGCATAAATCTGTCACAGTGAAATGACATGATACTGAATCAACGGAGTGTGTAACCCTGCTGATGGCAAGAGGGCCTTCTAAAGGTGGCTCCGAAGGACTCATCCCTAAGGCAGATCACACGAGCAACGAGGGATCACAAGATGCAAGTACACGTACAGGGAGATATGCTTGTTAAACTTAAAAGACCAAGACCGTGGTTAAAGGAGTAAGAAGTGAAATTCAGGCGACTGTAGATCTTTGAGCTATTTTGTGCATCTTGAAGTGTTGCCTTTGTTAATGCAAGCCTTCTACTGCTGTTTTGAAAAAGTTTTGCAGAAAACATAAAAGTGAGATGACCTCAGTGACAATCAGTACCTGGAACCCAAGAGGCTACCAAGCACACACTTTGGCTTGCTGGTGCACCGAGATGAAGCAGCCCAGGATGAATTAACGTCTGAGGACCGTGGGGCCGAGTCTGAGTGTCCCAGAGGAAGCCAGCCTGGGGCAACGACCTGGGAAAGTGTCTGAGGTGAGCCTTTGGCGTTCATATATTCAAGGGCAGACTCCCCTGCCCAGGGCAGGAGAAAGGTCCCCATCAGTTCTGTCCTGGGTGACCACAGGGTCTTTTTATTGATTTTAGAAAGCGAGAGGAAGGGAGGGAGGGAAAGATTTATTGTTCCACTTATTTATGCATTCACTGGTTAATTTATGTATGTGCCCTGATCAGGAATCAACTTGCGACCTTGATGTATCTGGATGAGGCTCTGACCAACTGAGCTACTTGGTCTGTGCCAAGCACAGATTTTCTTCAACTGCCCACCCCCCCCCCCAATCTCTTTCCCCAGAAATTCTCAATTAGAAGATGCTCCCTCTGAAGTGCTCTTTACAGAGTTTACTTTAAACTGTGGATGGAATGTTGGCTTCTGAATATTTCTTAGAGACCACCCTGTCCAGTGGTGGTGGTTGTATTTTTTTCTCAGAATAACAAAATTTAGAAAAAATTGACGAGTGCTACTGCATATTTTGCATTCTTGTTAGGGTGATACTAGGGTGTTACCCAATAATGTTAGCCTGAGAAACTTTCATCTAATCCAACCCTCTCATTATAGAAGAGAAAAATGCGTTCCACAGATGGGGAGCATTTTACCCACAGGTTCCCAGCTCAGCCTGTGGGTGGCAGAGGTGAGACAGGGGGACCCAGGCCCTGCCGGTTTAGTTTTAGTGTCCTTTCCACTACACTAAGCACAGCAAGTTGTTTACATATTCTAATTGCCTGAATATCTTCTTTCCCTTGTCTATTTGGAAAGCACCAAAGATTAAGGGTCTCATTCTGTACATGCTGGCATCACTTGGGATGTTGATATTCAAGGATATGAAACTATCTAGCAGCTCTGTTTTAAGTTCTTGATATTTTCAAATGTCTCCAGTAACGAGCATTTGTTTGAAGAGAAAAAGCTTAAAATAGGGCAGAGTCTCTTCTTCTCCATCAGAAAAATGCCTACGGCTCCGAGTCTTTTTTAGCCTTCTGACATTTCCCAGAGAACCAGGCAGACACTACACAGCAATTTAGAAATAATGAAGGACCTTACACATTTTATAGAACCGTGTTTCCCTAAATGTGTTACACTTATCAGTGGTGTGTGAGATGACTTAAAGTAGTATAAAGATCAGACCTTTTATTTTTATAGTAGAAATAAGTAGGTATTTATTTTAATGAATATAACAAATATCTAATAAAATACAATTAGTATAATAAACCTATAATGTTTTATTGCTTGGAATGGAGCTAAGTAAAAAAGCAAGTTGCTTTAAAGAAAACATTAAGTAACGACATAACTGGTACCCTAAACTTTTCAAATATTGCAACAGTGATATTCAACATTATACACACACAACTAAAGTTTGGGAAATACTCTTCAAGGCCACATGTATAACTCGAGCAGTTGTGACAGTCATGCAACTGGAGAGCATGACAATGGGACCCACAGTTAGTTTGCAGCTGTAAATGACTTTTCATTCCTGGGAATGGGGAGGAACTTAATCTCAGCCCCTTTACGAGTAGGAAGCATGATCCAGTGCTTTTCCCAGGTGGATTCAGGATTCTCAGTCTCATTGTGGCCCCATCCAGCTGCCTTTCCTCCAAGGAGTTCCCTTTGCGGATGACTGCAGGTTGGAGGGAGGAGTGCAGGCTTTCTCTCAGCCTCCTGGGTTCCTCCGCCAGGGCTGTGTCTACACACCTGCCGCAGGTGGACCACGAAGTCCAGCCTGTGGTGTGGGTAGACCAGGCTGCCAACTGCACTTCCTGGGTGTGCAGTGGCCTCCCCTCTCACCTCATGAGTGCGCACACACACACACTCACTCACCGCCGGTGGGTATTCACACACAGACCTCTGATACAGGGTATTTGCTTTCCTGAAAGGACCCTTAGAGCTTCATGGATCTTCTCTAAGTAAATTCACTCTGCGGGACCGTGGGGGGTCTGGGCTGTCTTTGCCCCTCCTGCCCAGCGGTACCTTTGTGCTCTCTTCTTTTCTCATGCTTTGCAGTACCAGGTACACCTGGGGGGGCTGCCTCTCAGTAAAGTTCCCTCTAGCCACACGCCAGTATCCCCCAATGGGGTGGGGTGTGCGCACAGGGACTTAAGCTCTCACTCTCCAGACATTTTCTCTCCATCCCTTCCCTACTTGCTTTAGATCTCTTCTTTCCTTTACCTTGGCTGCCTTGGTGACTTCATCCAGTCTCATGAGGATCAATGACAAACAGGAACGCCATGGTACCTGCCCTCAAGGAGCTTACATTCCACTTGGAGTTAGAAATTCAAGTGGCAAGAGACTACTCAATGAAACATATGTGTTTATAAAAGGAGAGAAGTTGAGATATTATTATAATGCTATAATGAACATTTTTTGTTGTTAATCCTCATCCCAGGATATTTTCCCATTGACTTTTTTTTTTTTTTAAAGGGAGTGTAAGGGAGGGGAAGAGACTCAGAGAGAGACACATTGATTGGTTGCCTCCCATGCACACCCCAACCAGGGCCAGGGATCGAGCCAGCAATCAAGGTACGTGCTCTTGACCAGAATTGAACCTGAACCCTTCAGTCCACACACCAATGCTCTATCCACTGAGCCAAACCAGCTGCGGCTGAACATTTTTTGCTCAAGGTTATTTTGCTTCAGATTATTATGGATTCTTAAAAGTGGAATTTTCAGGAAAAATGTGACCAATTTCCAGCTTTTGGATACATATTTTTTAGGGGTTTTAGGTGGAGATGATAATTCAGAGACATTTAGGATGTTTGGGGACATGTTCCTAATACAGTAGGTCCTCAGGTTACGTTGGAGATCTGTTCCTACAGTGCAATGTAACGCGATTTTCGTTTTCGCCGTTAAGTCGGAACCTACATACATAAGCACCTATGTCACTCACATGGAGCACATACACAGCAGTAATGAAGTGAAACAGTAAAAAAAATTAAAAAGATAACAATTCCTGACCTTTACTTGTGGTAAGTAAATAATAAAAAACATAAAGCACATATGTACATACAAGGGTAAATACTGTATTATCCTTACCTTTACTACTGTTGTTGGCTTGTACACTGGACGTTACAAAGTGGGGAAAGACAGGCTTACATTAGACTACTGGGGGGAGGAGGTTTGAGAGGCAGAACCTGCAGAAAAGGTGCAAGATACTGGGTCAGGTGAGTCTGGAGAGTAGAACTTGCAGAAGGTGCTGGAGATACTGGGGCAGGTCTGTCTGGAGTAGAGGGTACGCAGGCCTCTCTACCTTCTTAAAATAACGTTCAAAGCTAGTCTGGAAGGATACCTTTTTCTTGTCCTTCCAAATCTCCTTGTAACACCGCAGGCTATCCATGACCCCTCTAGCAACCTTAGTGTACCTGTCAATGTTGGGGTCCTGCGCCTCAAACCTTCCCAAGGCATCCTCTATCATGGCAAATGTCCCTGCTAATTCCTTGCTTGTAAATCTCCTGGGCTCTGGGGTTGGTGTGTCTTCCTCTTCAATTAACTGCTGTTTCAGCCTGAAGTCACCAGCAGCATTAGTCCCAAGTAGCAAAGTCAATCTCTCCTTGCTGGCTTTATGGCCTGATGCTGTCTTTTCCTCCTTGGCAATGTACATATGTGTAGGCATACGCTTCCAGAACAAGCCTGTCTCATCCACATTAAACACTTGTATATCACAATAGCCCCCCTCCCTAATTATCTCAGCCAATGCACTAGGAAAATCACCAGCTGCTCTTGCATCACCACTAGCAGCTTCCCCTTGCACCTTAAGATTATGCAAATTAGCACGAGCCTTAAAACACATAAACCAACCTTTACTAGCCACAAACTCTTCACTTTCACTCCCTTCTCCCTTTTCTTTTTTCAAGGCCTCAAACAATCTTTTGCCTTCTCCTGAATCAGCATCAGGCTAACTGGGATATGCCGTTGATGACCGTCATCCAGCCAAAGCACTAATAATCTTTCCATCTCAACAATGAGTGCCAAGGTTCTTTTCCCAGCCTTACAAAGGGTTTAGCATTCTGGAGAAAGGGGCTGAGAGTAGATGATTAAAGAGTCCAGAGACGAAAGATAATTTTGAAAGACATTGGGGATCAGAGGATCTTCAGCTAAGGGAGCTGAAAGACTCTCCTCCTTCACCCAGGACCCTGCTTTTATTAACATGATTTATCCTAAGGCAAGGTGGAGATAATACACTTCAAAGGGTAAGGTATCAAAGGGTAGGGTACAAAAGCATTGTCAGTTTGGGGAATAGCCTACAGGTGTTCAGGTGTTTGGCCAACAGGAGGCAATAAAATGCCCTGAACTGTCTGGCAGTTAACAATCCTATTCAGGTTTGGGGGAAGTGTCGTTTAGCTGTTTCCAACAGGTAAACTACATATGTGGCTCACCCTTGTTGAGCCCCCCAAGCTTCACCAACCATTTGTAATTATTCTTGTAATTATTACATGCTGGAATTGGTTTCCGGGCATCTCACCCTTTTTGATTTTTTAAAATTTAACAAGGATGTATGTTTTAATATTTTTAAATTCAATGGAAAGGACAGAGTTCTATCAAGTCTGTTTAAATTGCTGTCAGGCATTAAAGGAATTAGCCTGTAGTCAGTTTCTTTCTGGGCCAACAGTTCTTTGAGTCCCAATTTCAATGTCCAACAGTTCCTTATGTGTACATGTCAGCAATGATATTTCAGTTCTGGATGGTAGACAAACAGTGGCAATGCAGGTCTGACCCTCTCTGGTTTGGTCCTGGTCAACCTGCTGCGATGCACAGCTGCTGACTGCTAGCATGGCAAGACGTCTTCACTATCTTCATGTCTGGACTGTTTCTCCTCTGTTCTTGGGGGCCACTGCTTATTCTGTGGCTGGAGCAGTCCTGTCAATTTTTCTCTGGGATCCATTGTTGCACAAATCCACAGGGGCTGGAAGTTTTCTGGAAATACACAAACATATTCTCGACCAAAGGTTAATAAAGGAATCTTTTCTATAAATTAGACTTGGAATCCTTTTGATTTTTTTCCAAATAATTTTCCTTTGGCTTATTTTAACACCATGTTTGTTTTCATGGGTGTCTTGCTATTAGAATTACAAGTGAAAATTAATTTTCAAAGTAAAAATTTTTTTTGATGTAATTTACTTACAGTGTATTTTTTCTTACAGGATATTCTTCTACCACCCCCCCCCCTTTTGATTTTAATATTAGGAGGCTTTTGGAAATTTTATAATGCAGTCTTGATAACTTTTAATTTTAATTTGTTTTGTATAGAAATATGACTGCTTTGGATTCATGGCATGTTAAGCAATTTTACTATGAGATGAACCATCAATAAAACTTTTAGTTAATACTTCAGGAACAGGTTTTTGTCCAGTACAATTAAGTTTTTATGAATATTCATTTGTTTCAATTAGCCAATTTTAAATAATTTTAAATAAGGTTAATTTTTTAACTTCACTTGTCCTAGGTTATGGACAATAAGTGACATTAGTTAAATGTCTGCAATTAATCCTTGAATAACTTAACATAAACTTTGTCAGAGGCAAAAACACAAATTATTTACTTCAGTTTATGAGGCCAAATATATTGACTTTCAATTACAGTTCTTAATGCATTTGAAGGAAACCTCTTTATTTCCTTCCAAAATAATTTTCAGGCTACATAGTTTCATTTAAAGATCTTTGTTCTTTCTTTTACAACAAGCAACCTATAAGACTGCTGCTTAATACTTGCTCATATTGCCAAATAGCTAGCTATATTACAAGTAACTTTACATAAAGTTGACTACTGTTTTACTGTCAGATTTAATATTTTAACAACAATCTTAGTTTACCCTGTAAATACCAATGAAAGAGATTTCAAAATTTTAAAATGTCTCCTTTTATTAAGCTAGAATTATTTTTTTAAAGAGTATCCCCTTTGGCTTATTTGCATATACTGAGGGATCATGGGAGGTCTCAGTAACTTTCTTTGAATACTTAATCAAACTGCTTACAAAGCATATTGGCTAATTCAAAGGGAGGGGTTGGCCTTTGCTGTTTCAAGTTGGTGGGTCCCCAAGGGGAGCAGCAAGCCACGTGGCCAACATGGCGGCTGCCAAGTCAGGCAGTCCAAAATGGTGGCTGTCTAAACTGTTCTTTGACAGAAAAGATGGTTTATTCTCACAATAAACAAGGGAAGAGCAAACCAAAATTCCTAAAAGATAGACAGTCAAAATTATATTGCAGACAAACAGAAACCTCACTAGCTGTTTCTGGTGGCTTTATTAGAATTTAATTGTTTATAAAAATATTGGCTTTTTTCATTTAACTTAATTTATATGAGACCTTGATTATAATTTTAAAAAGCTAATTATTAAGTAATTTAAGTAGGTATCTTTATTTAAAAAGCAAAGCAAAGCAAATTTAGTAAATGTTTACGTCTGATTCACAAGGCACAAAAGTTGCCCTACCTCTAGCCTAATTAAAAATGCAGGCGGCAAGAGGCTTTTTGTCATTTTAAATTTCCTCTGTTGGATTTAAAGAAATATTTAGTTACTTATTTTGCCCTTTTTAAGAGGCCAAAACCTTCATAACATTTATAAGTAAAATATAGTTATTAATTTTTATTTGATAAAGCTTTCCATGTGATTTCAAGTATATTAGATTGGTTAAATTCAAAATATTTCCTTTAAGAGAGAGCATATCTTTGAAAACATTTCAGGGCCCGTGAAAATATCCCCAAATTTATCCCTTGGCTAGAGCCTTGAAATTTTAACTTGGAAAAAACATCAAACATATATATATATATATATATATATATATATATATATTAAAGATTATAATACTTTTTATAATTATCTTAAGATATCAATTAAATTTAAACTGGTTTTAGTATTAAAACCATTTTTGGTTGAGATCACAGAATCAATTCTCTTATTTAATTAGACCAATAAAAAACATATTTTGAATTCCTAATATCAGAGAAAACACAACATTTTATTTTTCAAAATTAAATTTTTATACTTTAGGCATTTAATTACCACAACTATATTTTCTCCCAATTTAATTTGAACGTTGCACTTTTAGAGCTGGCAAGTCAAATATTTAGCATTTCTAGATTAGTATTACTGTTGTGGGGTCAAACCCTGGAGTCAAAAATAAGACCACCAGAGGCTGCTAATTGATTTAAAAAAGCAGGCAAGGATTTATTGAACTGGCCAGGACGGCCGCGAGGGCACCACACGCAGGTGGCCACCCTCAAGACCGCGCTGTCTCAGGTGTAGGCAGTCCTTTTAAAGGTCCAAACCATAAAAATTTTCCTTTGTTCTAAATTCTAAATTCTGGAAACAGCCTGCAGGGGGTTCCCAGCCCCTGCGGGACATTATTGGAATGTGGCCCTATCTTGCGAAAGCAGGTTTTACAGAAGCAGACCCAAGCTGAGTCAGTAATCTCTAAAGGTTATCTACAGTTTCTACTCCTGGAGCTACTGAGTCAGTGGGAATCAATCTCCTGTAGTCCTGGTCCACAGGCACAGGAAAATTACCTCTGTGAGTCTCCAGGTCTCAGTCTGGAAGCTGAGGTAAGCACCCTGTTGTCCAAGCAAGCAAGTGCGTGCAGAAGTCAGAATAGCAGGGTTAAAATTCAAACAGCAGTTTTTATCTAAGTATGGTTGTGTTAACGAAAAAAAAAAAACCATTGAAACCTGTAAAGAATTTTAGTGAGTTTATTTGAGCCAAACTGTCGACATATGCCGGGAAGCAGAACCTCAATGAATTGAGATAATGCTCCAAAGAATGGCGGGTTACATCTGTATTTATACATTGCCATCAAAGGAGGGACAGAGGTGGGCTACATGAAATTCATTGGTGACGGATTAAGGAGGTGGGATAAAGTCAAACTGTGGGAGAACCCCTGGTGATTGGATAAAAAGTAAAATGATGGACACATACTTAGGTGGGTACAGGAACAATTAACATGATAATGAAGGAATTTGAGGTATCTGTCCTGGCACCCACCACATTTGGTTGTGCCCCAGGGGCTCCAGCAAAAGAGGAGGTTACAAGTTACCCAGACATCTCACAGATATGTTATCTTAGAGGCAAAAAAGGCAAATGGGCTCAGGAAAGATCTAAGGTGATCTTTGTCAGGGAAAATATCAGCCTAGGAATGACTGCCCACTATAACCTGTTTGTAGTTAAATATTTAATTTTCAGACCATCTTTTGTGGTTATTTTAGGTCTCTGAGTTTTCAAGACTGCCACACAGGCCTCTCCTGAGCTTGTCAGGTTAGCAAGTGGCTTCTTTCGTTCACACATCCCCCTTTTGGTCATAAATCAATCCAAAGGATGCATTGATGACCAACCTTTTGGTTGGATAATGGAGTCCCGCAGTGCTAGGAAGGCTCATTCCTAGGATGTCTCAGTGTCAGCATGTCTTGCTGAACAGGTGGACCACTGGGGATGGGGCAAGACCATAACCTTAGATGGCATTTAAGGTCGAATTATATATATGTTTTAAAAAGGCAGGTAAATGGGAGGCAGTCAAATCCTATATGTCCTTGTTAAAAAGTATTCTGGATCATTTCTAATTTTTGAGCCACCATGATCCGAGTCTTTTTGCCGTTTGTCTTACGTTTTGGTTTTCTGCATCTAATATAACATTTACATATTATGAACAAAAGTAACAATACTAAACTAATAACAGTGATTAGGAACAGAAAATGTCTAATACTAGACAAGGAAAAGTCTAAGGGGAACAAGCATCACAGCCAACCGAAAAACCCTTTACATGTATTATCATAATCTTTTATTAAGTTAATTATGTTTTCCTCCTTAATCCACTGTCATTTGTACCTTATGATATGTTTGGCCAAATGAATTAAGACTCTACTATTTCATTATCTAGAAGCTCTAATTTTCTTCTGGCCAGTTAGTTCCCATAAAAATGGCTTCATGGGGAGGAGTTCAATTTACCAATACATTGGTTTTTCAGTATCAATATTATCACAGATTTTATGAACATCAGGCAAAGTCATTCTGCCTATAATTTCAGTATTACACCATATTCTAGTATTATTTAATGTAAACTTGGTGATATTACAGTAAAAATTGCTTTTAACCTTTCCCAGCAAAAACGCCCTTTTCCCATATACTATATTGTTATTTGTTGGGGTAGATACAATAAGCCAGGAATGGGTGAATTCAGTATTCCATATGGATTGAGGGCATAACCATTCACTTTTCCAATTTTCACAGACAGTGAGATGGGTTCACATTGTTTATTATTTTTAAATATGGCCCATCTACTTCCCATTGGAAGTATTCTAGTATTATTTGAGGATGGTCCTTATGCCAGCCAGTTGAACTATTGGGAATTTTAAGCTTAGGATTTAACTCACACCTGGGCTTTTAAAAATGCAATATTGTAGATCACATTTCCCATTTAAAATTTTCCAAATTCCTGGGGAACCATATGAGTCCCATAAGTATCTGGCCTGGGCTTCTGCAGCCATTATAGTTGGCCATTGTTTCATAGCCATTTCAGATTCCTTGCATTAGCATAGACAACAGGCCCAGTTGAGTTAGGGCACAGGCACGTTCCCATTGTTGGGTTTGGGCATGAGTTTTTATAGTCTGTCGAGCCTGTTCTACCCATTAAACTAAGGCTTTATTGTCTTTCCATGCTGCTTCCCACTGTTTTTCCTTCTTCCTGAAACAGCATTCCCTCTAGATGACCTATTTGAGAGAAAAATCTTTTTCTAATCAGCTACATACAAGTTCAGCTTGTCCCGGATACAAAGGCCAGCCCCTACTCCTCCAAGTATTCCTCTTTTGCTTCTTTTAGGGAGACCAATGTTGTTGGATCCACCAGAAATGTTGTTGCCATTGGGTAGCTATGGCTTGGGAGCAGTTAGGGTATACTGAGTGGAGCCAAAAATGTTGAGTTTCCCATGCCATAGTTAAATGGGTGAAGGGAACTCCCAAATGAGCTGGAGTTTGAGTATTCATAGGGCTCCTCAAACTTCCAGGACACAAGGACAGTGGGGTAATTATAAACATATCTACCCACCAAGTGATGTCAATAATTTCTGAAATGGGGACCCATTGATTTCTTTCTTGTTTCACAGACATCCAGCCATAAGAGCATGGCTGGTGAGTCTGAGGACATGATATGCTATGACAGATAGCACAGGCTGTTGCAAGCCTTTGGCCATCATATCCAGGTGTTTTTCTTAGTTATTCATCACCCATCTCTATAGCCATACAATATTCATCCAGATTACATCCATATACATTTCTACCAGTGGAATTATCAGGGAGATATTCTTGGAGGTATTTGCCTAAGGTGGGTCCTTTATAATAGATAGAGCCAGAAAACAATAACAACAACAACCAAAGCTTATATTGATAGGAGAAGACTAATGTGTGGCTAACAAGGCATTAATTTCACTATCATACCTGATAACCGGAACATCATTGTGTAGTAAGTAGGAAAGATTAGCAGGTATCTGGTTAAATTTTTCATATCTAATAAAGGAAGAGGTCTGGGGAGGTAGATATTGTTTCCACTAGGGAACCATAAGGATAATAATAATATGAAAATCTTTTTATGTACATTCAATCAATATCAGTCAGATGACATAAAACAAGCAATATCATTTGTGAGTATACAGGCCTTGTTGACATCGTCTTGGGATAGCTGTCTGCCTCCGTGGTCAGAGACTTCTCATCCTTGAAAAGTCTGTGATCTCCGCTACAGACGGAGATGGTGTCAGATATGGGAGCAGACGTCCATTCACAGGCAGATGCCTTTTTTAAATGAGAAATGTGAATTCATGAGCTAACTCCTTTAAGTTTAGCTGCACATGGGTTAGTAGTTAGTAATACCTGGTAAGGTCCCCTCCAATGAGGTTGGAGAGAGTCTTTTATTTGGTGTCTTTTCCAAGACACCAAATCTCCTGGTTGTAAGCCATGATCTTTGAGACCTTCGTCTCCTGGGAGCGCACTGTGAAATAAATCTGTTACCAATTTTTAGTTCTTACAATGCAGAATGTCTGCTCTTTACTTTTCCCTATATTCGGGAAACAAAAGATTTAAGAGTCAACAATATTTTAAATAGAATCATAAGAATAATTATCCTCAATTCATTTAGTCCCATAGTTGTTTTTGTTTATTCCTTGAAGTTCTATAAACCTTCATCCAGTTCAAAATATGACCTGCTTAGAAGCCTGCAAGTTAGAGTAAATCTGAGTCCTTTTCATGGATTTTTCTAGACATATATACCTACAAATGCATCAGAATAAAGCTGTCCACAAGTGACAAAAATTTAAAAGTGGCATGGTTAGATTTGATAAAAACTTTGCTTTTCTATAAAATATAACATTCCAAGACCACAACTTCTTGGTAAGTAATAATCCCGGTAAAATGACATAGAGAATAATAATATAAAATTTGTATACCTTTAGATTCAATTATAATGTCAACATATAAAGAATAATATGTAAGATTTTAAAATGAGGCACATGGCTTATTGCAAGCAGTGTATTGAGCATTGAAAATAATACATAAACTCCCAATATGTGAAACGCAAATACCCAGAGTATCACTGGCAGACGCCCCCACAGGGAATCATGACGCTTGGCTTGCCAGTGTCCCTGACTAGACACATGCTACCCTCCTAAAGTTTCCTGTTTGAACTTGGCTCTGAGAATCTCTTCAAGTTTCCTTCTGAAGCAGAGTGCCTTAACAATGCACGTGACCTGTCCTTGCTCTTGATTGGAGCTCAGGCACATGGTCTTTCCCGATTGGCTAATTCAAAGGGAGGGGTTGGCCCTTGCTCTTTCAAGGGGAGCAGCAAACCATGCGGCCAACATGGTGGCTGCCAAGTCACAGTCCAAAATGGAGGCTGTCTAAACTACTCTTTGACAGAAAAGATGATTTGTTTATTCTCACAATAAATAAGGAAAGAGCAAACCGAAATCCCTAAAAGATAGACAGCCACAATTATATTTCAGACAAACAGACAGAAATCTCATTAGCTGTTTCTGGAGGCTGAACCCTGAGAGGGAGAACAAGAAGAGCCCCCAAGATGAAGAATTCTTGGCAGCTGCTGGGACGTTCTTGCAATCTCTCTCACGCCTTCAACCCCACCACACACAACTAGGCTTCCCCGAAGCGGGACTTGCCTCTTCTTTCAACAAATTAAACAACAACAGAGAGACACAAAAACATCAACCTTCTTATACAGGCCCACAGAAAACACACTAAGAGTTTACACCAGAGAATGTCTAGCATTAAAAATTACCAAAGCAGTGTCTTTTGTCCCTGGTTCGGGAACTGCCCCTCTCTAGAATTTCAGTATATTCCCAAAGGACTATTCAAAAATGGCTGTAGACATTTGTTAACTTCAGAATAGTTCTGAGACAGTCTCTGAAAATCATTTTTATTAATTTCCATCTTACTGGAAGAAAATTTTTTTCTTAGAAGCTTCTAGTTTCCAAATCAAGATACGCTTCCCATATACTCATTCACTTTAATTTCAGAGCCGGCATTTTTTTTTTTTTTTTTTGATTCCTGCATGCAAAATATTAACATAGGTACCCCAAACAAACTGCATTTTTTTCCTCTTTTTTCTGGCCATTCCTCAATTAATATTTTCTCATTTCTGTAAAGTACTTGCAAGTAAAGGCTTCTTAACAGGAGTATTAAATGAGGGCTGGGGTCTTGGGAGCTTCTAGCCTTGGAGGCACAATTTCCCATATTAAATTTTTTTATTTTTTGGATATCTGTAGTCTGAGCAAACTTTAGATATGTTATGTAGTAGGTCAAATGTGGCCTCAGTTTCTCTCCCAGCTGTCTAAAACCACAAAAAAGTTTTTGGGGCCCAGGCAGACCAAGCCTTTATGGTGGCCCCCTAGAAAAGCCATTTAGTTAAATTACAGTTGCGTCGGAAGTTCCAGATGGGGCTCCTGCATTTCTGACACTTCCACAAAACTCTTAGTCACCTAAGAACACCTCAGAATCGGACTATTCTTTAAAAATAAAAAAGTGTTGCCCCTTTATCTTCGGGGCAAAGTGTTGCCCCTTTATCATATACGGCGAAGGTTATTTTTGCTCAGACTCTCAGCAATTCCAATTAAAAAGCCAAAATCAAAACAAGCCACCCATTTTTTTCCTCCAGTCCCGTCTTAACCTGGGTTCTGCCAACCCTTAACCTGGGGTTCTGTCAACCCTGGTTCCACCTCGAGGATTTTAAAACACAGCTCAAATAAAGTCAGACCCTCTACCAAAGCAAGGGAAGGTCCTGGATCCAAGAGACAACTCACCCACGTTCACCCAATGGGCGGAGAACCGATGGGCTCAACGGGCCCTTTGCTGGATCCTAGCTCCAAGTCCAAGTCCAAGGGATGATCCCGGGTGAATTTTCTTTGGAATCCTGCCACGACTACGCCAAGTAATGTTAACGAAAAAAAACCATTGAAACCTGTAAAGAATTTTAGTGAGTTTATTTGAGCCAAACTGTCGACATATGCCGGGAAGCAGAACCTCAATGAATTGAGATAATGCTCCAAAGAATGGCGGGTTACATCTGTCTTTATATATTGCCATCAAAGGAGGGACAGAGGTGGGCTACATGCAATTCATTGGTGACGGATTAAGGAGGTGGGATAAAGTCAAACGGTGGGAAACCCCTGGTGATTGGATAAAAAGTAAAATGATGGACACATACTTAGGTGGGTGCAGGAACAATTAACATGATAATGAAGGAATTTGAGGCATCTGTCCTGGCACCCACCACATTTGGTTGTGCCCCAGGAGCTCCAGAATAAAAGGAAGTTACAAGTTACCCAGACATCTCACAGATATGTTATCTTAGAGGCAAAAAAGGCAAATGGGCTCAGGAAAGATCTAAGGTGATCTTTGTCAGGGAAAATATCAGCCTAGGAATAACTGCCCACTATAACCTGTTTGTAGTTAAATATTTAATTTTCAGACCATCTTTTGTGGTTATTTTAGGTCTCTTGAGTTTTCAAGACTGCCACACAGGCCTCCCCTGAGCTTGTCAGGTTAGCAAGTGGCTTCTTTCATTCACAGTGGCTACCATACTTCAATTACCTTTATATTTTTAAGAATAAATTTCAAAAATACAAGACATAATCGATTAATAGATTCAATTCTGTCCTCTAGATTTTTCATATGAGGCATACTCAGATTATTGAACAAGTTTTTATTACTTGATATAAACTTTACTTTTTAGTTGCCAGTGGCTCTGGAAAATCAGGTTTGGTCTATTCGAATGTAAATTACCACATTCTTTGTTGTGAGAAGTTTCGGCGGGAACTGGCTTAACTGTCTGCTGGGGGAAGGGCTACTAGCCTTCTTCCTCCATTAACAAAGGGCGTAGCCAGTCTTTACCTGGGCTACTTGATCTTTATAATTAATACATTATCTATATTTCAACAATTTCTTTGAGATTCTAGAGTCATTTATAATTATTTTAAAGCATTTTCTTTGGCAAATTTTTTTGTAACAGAGACATTTACTGATTTTCTTGGAGGCCTTAATTTTAATTTTTTAACATGCCTCATTAGCATTTTAAAAACTACTCTTTATTATGCAAACGCAAATCTTGCTGCAGCAGGAACCTAGCCTGTGTCTTTTCCTGGGTCAAATCCACCATTTTTCTGAGGTTAAAAAAAAAAAAGTCTTGGGTTTTTAATTTTTGTAGCTTTTGTAGAGAGTCCAGCTTAAAACCTATCTAATATGTCCAAAAATTGGACAGTTGCACGCATTTGTTTTAAGCCAGGTTCTCTCCCCACAAGCACAGAAATCCCAGACACATTTCTAAATTTTTTAAAACTTTTCATGGCAAGAAGATTTTAAATTAGCATACTGGGAGAGTGTGCTTCCATATTGGCTTGCCACGTGTTTCCCTTCCCCCACATCCTGCTTGCTTTGGGGGAAAGAGTCAGTATCAGATCTGGCTGCGTATCTTTTCATGCTTAATAGATAAAGACAGATCTTAAATTTTTTCCTTTTTCGATTTCTGAAGTAATAACTAGCACTTAAGCTTATTTTTGCCAAAATTTGGTTATCGTAAGATGTTCTTTGGTAATTTTTAAACAAAACTTTAAGTAATCTCATTGCGGGAGAGTGGATAGCTGTGCCCTCTCCTGCCACCTTTGAATTTCTCCACACCAGAGGCAGTTTTGGCAGCAGGGTTTCATTTCTTATTACAGATTTTAGATTCCAAATACAAATTAAGATTTTAATTTTTTTTTTAACAAGAAACCACATTAAAGATGACCACGGCATTATTTTTTTAGCCTGATTTAAAAAAGTACCTTTAGATATTCCAATTTCTTTATAATTTTGCCTTTTGACCAAATTTTTCCCCATTATAATCTGACTTAAACACAAAGTATCACTCACGCACTTGCGGATCCACGGGGTTCCGAAGCTGACAAGGGCTCTACACACAGTGAACTTTACCATCCGCTCAGGTGAATCCTTCTTTCTCCAGAAGCTTTCCATTGATGTTGATGCTGTAAGGGTCCAAGTCCAGCCCCAGGTTGGGTCGCCATAATGCCGGGTTCTTTTCCCAGCCTTAAAAAGGGTTCAGCATTCTGGAGAAAGGGGCTGAGAGTAGATGATTAAAGAGTCCAGAGACGAAAGTTAATTTTGAAAGGCACTGGGGGTCAGAGGATCTTTAGCTAAGAGAGCTGAAAGACTCTCCTCCTTCACCCAGGACCCTGCTTTTATTAACATGATTTATCCTAAGGCAAGGTGGAGATAATACACTTCAAAGGGTAAGGTATCAAAGGGTAGGGTACAGAAGCATTGTCAGTTTGGGGAATAGCCTACAGGTGTTCAGGTGTTTGGCCAACAGGAGGCAATAAAATGCCCTGAACTGTCTGGCAGTTAACAATCCTATTCAGGTTTGGGGGAAGTGCCGTTTAGCTGTTTCCAACAGGTAAACTACATATGTGGCTCACCTTTGTTGAGCCACCCCAAGCTTCACCAACCTTTTGGTGAAACTCTTGTAATTATTACATGCTGGAATTGGTTCCCAGCAAATGAGACCACTATGCTGCTTTGTAATCATAGTTGATTTCATAGGAGCAGATCCTTTCACATGTTCAAGTATATGATGATCGTCAAGACAGTCCTACGACTTAGGCCAAGCAACCGGCCGATGTTCGTAGGTGTTTTGCCCTTTTCTGAGCATTTTATTATGTTTACTTTCACTTCCATTGTGATGGCTCTTCTTCTTTTCATAGCACTGCCATCAGAAGAATCTGCCTTACGCTTAGGAGTCATAATGAAGAGCAAAAAGTGTTCAAAATAACATCACAAAAGAAAGAGAGTGAATGAAGCACAACCCAAAATAAATGGCTTATAAACAGTGACTGAACAATGGCGTCTTCCTCATATAGCGCCATGTGACGTATTCATCTTATTCACCCACTCTGCTTGCCAACTAGTTCCCAGGCAAACTTAGTGCAAATGCTGTAGGTTGAAATGACGGAACTTTTTTTTTTAATAAATAAAAGGGAGATGGCAACGTAACCACAAAACGGCGTATGTCGAGTCCAACGTAACCTGAGGAGTCTATATTTTGAGCTATGAAGGAGTCACTAAAAAGTAATATTGTGTATCAGTCAGTGTCCAATCAGGTGACAGAAGCTATATAGTAATTTGAACACTGTTTAAAGAATTAACTGTCATGGTGTTACCCACTGAGGTGTAAGAGAGGATTATAAAGAACACAGGACTAATGGCAAAGGGACAGGCACTACCTTGATCTCTAGGGCTATGAAAGAGCTAACAAAGGAATGAATCTGAAAGGTCTTCCCAGAAATCTAGATTTAATTGGAGAGGTCATGGCTGTGGCCAAAGGATGGTAATATTTGTGAGGTGTTGCACCTGTAAGACTCCCGGGGAATCTACCCTCTAGAAGGCTGGGGGAGTTGTCCTCAGGGGTGTGCCCTACCAAGAACTCTCTGGGGGGCTACTTGTGAGATGGTGCCGCTGGGACTCCTGGAGGTGGGGGTGGGGGCACGTGAGTGCTCCTGCAATGCTAGCTGCTGCCCCAGAGGAGCAAATGGAGGAGAGTACACTAGAACCAGGAGAAACCCTTCCTCCTCTAGGTTCCCCACCCCCAACATCTTCTACGAATAAAATTTAGCAGTCTGCCAGTTGACAAGGAGAATATGGTTTAACATCCCAGGTGACAAAGGGTGGATTTGGTACTGAGAGGCAACTACACTAACTCCTGCTCCCTCTTTGGCTGAGGGTCACTTCTGGGCATTATTTCACCAGCACTTTTGGCTCTGTCCTGTAAGGGCTAATTAGACTCCTGTGGCCAGAAAGAGCCCTCCATCCACTGGCCTGAGATAAGAAGCCCTGTGTTTGTAACAAATGGTAGGGGCCCCAGGGATAGGCGTGTAGCACCTGAAGCATCTGCAGCAAGTACTCGTCACATTCAGTATATACTTGCTCATCTGCATATAGTGTCTGTGACCCCACACTGGAATGCAGGTTTTATGAGGCAGGAGTTTGGTCTGGTTCATACACTGCAGCCAGAACAATGTGGAGTGCACAGCATGGGCTCCATGCATTTGTGGTGGGCTAATGAGTCGATTTCTCATGGATCTCAAGGAAAGGATGTACACATCAATGGCCTTGGTGTACCTGGACCATTAGCTCACGGCTCCAGAGGTACCCAGGTGTACTGGTTAATAATGAGGATTTTGTAATCAAAGAAAACATCAAAAATGCTTTATTCAAAGTAATGTCCATTGCTAGCTAAACATTTCCCCCATCTTTCAGGTAATTTGTGGATACCATCCCAATAGAACTTTTCTTGTTTTGAGACAAACGATTCAGAGACCCAATTGCTCATAAACTATCAGAAATTGTTTGCTGAGTAACGTTTAATCTTTCTGCAAGTTGTTTATGAGTTTGACATGCATCTTCATCCAATAATGCTTGTAATTATTAGTCTTCAAACTTTATCAGTTGACCTGGATGTTCTTTGTCTTTCACATAGAAATAATCATTTTTAAAGTGTTTAAACCAGCGTTCACAAGTATCTTGAGATGGAGCATGTTCACCATAAGCTTTCTGAAGTATATGATAATTTTCAGCAGTACTTTTCTTCAAAATAAAGTAATGAAATAAAACTTCCCGAAAATGCTCTTCTTTTGGCATGAAATTCGACATTTTTAAGTGTAAAAATATCTATGATGTTAACACTTCAGCAAATTTGACATATGAAGTTTTGAAGTTTGCTATCAATACAAAATAGTATACATATCAAATCACATATATATCAACATATGTGTAACTGCATCTATTGAAAAAAATCCAATTAACCGGTACACCTGGTAAAGGCTTCTTACAGTTCTATCTTCAGTCCAGCAGATTGTATGGCAAAGAATGAGCTAAATAATTCCTTCGTGATCTCAATGATCAAATTGTCATTTTCGTTTGGCATTGCCCTCATATTTCTAATTCCTCTATCAATATCCCATATCAGGATCTGTTTCTTAAACTTCTCTAAGCATAATGACTCAATCTGCAGCTGAAGTGTTCCATGTTAAGGTGACTTTGCGTCACTCTCCCATTCAAAGTCTCGGTGGCTTTCCACTAACATTGGAACACAAACCACAAGACTAAGGGGTTCTACTAGCTGGTATCACCCCATAATTTTAAAATCTTGTTTATTCCTGTGCCTGAAATGTGCCAGGCCCCCTTAGATTTGACACACGTGGTAATTCTCTCCAACTATATTCCACCCAACCTTCTGTCTAGCTAAATCCTACTAATCCTTAAAGCCTCAGCGCAAATATGCTACGGTTCCAAAAGATCTTCCTCTTGCTACAAACTGAATCTTATGATTCTATGCTCCCATAGCATAGAACGTGTATTCAAAACTGCATTGGAAGCCTATGTTAGTTCTGTGGGTCACAGCGGCCCCCCCCCCCCCCCCCCCCCCCCCCCCCCCCGCCCCAGGCACTGTCGGCTGAAGACCAGCAAGGGATTAATATATGGCCACGTCGGGGAGGATCAGTATCTTCCTCTAGAACAGGGGTGGGGAACCTTTTTTCCTGCCATTTGGATATTTATATTATTTGAAGGCATACAAAATTACCAACTTAAAAATTAGCCTGTTCTGTTTGGTCAAACAATTAATTAACTCATCCCTAATGCCTTTGGGAGGGCCAAACCAATGATTTCTCAGGCCTTAGAAAGGCCTGTGGGCTGGAGGTCCCCCACCCCTGCTCTAGACAATGGCAGTCCAGTTAGGGTGAGAAAGACATGCAGTAAAAATAAAAGAATTAATTTTTAGAAATTCGCTCAAGTGTTTGTGAATGAAATAGTGTGATGGCTGGGATTTGCTTCAAAATTATCTGAGTGAAATAGATGGGGATGTAGAGAAAACTGTCCATAACTGATAATTAGCAGAGGTGGGTGATAGTATTCAAAGCTAGCCATTTTATGTAAAGTGAGAAACAGACAATTAAGAAATAAATGTCTGATGACAAATTCTGAAATGACAAAATACTAGAAAATGAGGATTAACATTGGGGTTCTGAAGAAGTGACATTTAAATAGACCAGAAGCAATGCAGAGGTAGGAACGTGAAACTCCATTCCACCCCACCCCCACAACCTCCAGCCCCAATAGCTAAGGTTTCAAAGTAGAAGTTAGAAGACCATATTAGTTTTTTATTCCTTTGTATTATTACCCTACTTATTCCCCCTGATGTTTGTTCGAATTCTTGATAATTTAAAAATGCAACCCTTTGCTAGGTTGTTTTGGTGTTGGTTGCTTTGTATCAACATTTTTATTTTGTGGTAAATCCTTTTAATCTTTATATTCAGTTATTATGTACCTAAATTTCCCAGGGGGTCATGCACCCGAAGTATGAGAACTCTTATCTAATTTGCACAACATGCAAGTTCAAGATACAAAGCTACCTGAGAGAAGGTGTAGATGGATCATGA
Source organism: Ia io (assembly GCA_025583905.1). NCBI lineage: Eukaryota > Metazoa > Chordata > Mammalia > Chiroptera > Vespertilionidae > Ia > Ia io. Next base: position 54,480,118 of record JAJQQW010000012.1, on the reverse strand, counting down.
AATACACTAACATTTTAAGTGTTTATTGCTATTCTACATTTTTATCCATCAAAGGGGATAGGTCATGACCTGTAAGCAACAGGAAAGCTGTTTTCTATTATCTTTAACTATTGGGCCCTTTAGTTTACTTAGAATAACTAAATCTGGAATTAGAGTACACCAGTTTTCCTAAATATTTAGTTATCTAAAGCTGTGTTAACTAAAAAGCAAAAATAGTATAATGTGATGCCAAGTAAATTACATCTATAATGCTTGCATTGAAATTAACTTAAGGGATGAATTATCCAATAGAACAAGCAACCATTGCTTTCTCTATATGTTTAAATTTCAATGATTTAACTTTATATTACCAAAAAGTATTATATAAACAATCAATATAAAAATGAGATAGTTTACATTTTTTCATACTACCAAATGTACTGGTTAATAATGCAGATTTTTTGCCGAAACCGGCTTGGCTCAGTGGATAGAGCGTCGGCCTGCGGACTTAAGGGTCCCAGGTTTGATTCCGGTCAAGGGCATGTACCTTGGTTGTGGGCACATCCCCAGTAGGGGGTGTGCAAGAGGCAGCTGATCGATGTTTCTCTCTCATCGATGTTTCTAATTCTCTATCCTCTCTTCCTCTCTGTAAAAAATCAATAAAATATATTAAAAAAAAAAAGACCCCCCCCCCCCCCAACACCCGCCCCGGGTCAATGGTGTTCCGGTTTACCAATGTTAAAATCTGGTCACCTTAGCTTAACAGCACTTCTGTCCTGGAAAGAGCTGCCCCTCTAGCCCTCATCCTGAAGCCAGATGATTCAGTTCCTCCATGTATGTCCCTGGTACTTTGCTGGTCCTTTTACTGGAGCTTAGGGCTAGTGTTTATGAACGAGTGTTTGCTCTGACCCTTTAAGAGAAAACCGGAATCTACAGCAGTCCTCTGTCTTACCGGAATAGAATCCCTGCTGATTGTTCACAGAAATTGTGGGGACTCCTTTTCCTGGACCTAGTGCTCTGGACTGGGAAGCCAGTGTGGGGTTGAAACCCCTTATCCCTCCTAATCCTTAACCTCCACAGGTGGGCTTGGGATCAGCCTATTCACTTCTCTACCCCTCCCACCAGTCTTGAAGTTGCTTCTTTCTATTCTTAGAGGAATTCTGTTGAGCTAATCTTCAGGTGGTTCTCAAAAGTGGTTGTTCTATAATTTAGTTGTAATTTTGATGTAATCATAGCAGGAGGTGAGTATTGTTTCCCTATTCTTTCATCTTGACTGGAAGTCCTCATTATTCATTATTTTAATTTCATAAATGTTCACCTGCCACTTAGGGACATCCCCCAAGGGGTCCAGGACTGTGAGAGAGTGCAGGCCGGGCTGAGGGACCCCCCCCCCTCCAGTGCAAGATGTCATGCACTGGGCCTCTACTATTGTAATAACCATATGTTAATGTAAACCATTGAAACCTATAAAGAAGTTTTGTGAGTTTATTTGACCAAACTGTCGACATATGCCAGGAAGCAGAACCTCAACGAATTGAGATAATGCTCCGGAGAATGGCGGGTTATATCTGTATTTATACATTGCAATCAAAGGAAAGGGATGTAGGTAGGTTACATGAAATCCATTGGTGATAGACTAGAGCAAAGCTGGGAAACCTTTGGGGTTGGATAAAAAGTAAAATGATAGACATACTTAGATGTGTGCAGGAACAATTAACATGATAATGAAGGAATTTGCGGTATCTGTCCTGGCGCCCAGCACATTAGGTTGTGTCCCAAGGGGTCCAGAAAAAGGGAAGTTACAAGTTACCCAGACATTTCAAAGGGTATGTTACTATAGATGCAAAAAGACAGATAGCTCAGTTAAGGTAAAGGTTGACCTTGTCAGTGAAGATACTGGCCTAGGATGTAACTACCCACCATAACTGCTTCTAGTTGAAGTTTAATTTCAGACCATCCTTTGTGGTTACTTTAGGTCTCTGAGTTTGCAAGACTGCCATGCAGGCCTCCCCTGAGCTTGTCAGGTTAGCCCCTTTGGTCCACACATGTATGGTGCTAGGTGGGTATTGGAAATATTGAGAGGAACACTTTATAAAGTATATGATTGTCTAAGCACCAATACAAAATAATATTAAGTGTAAACTATAATCGAAAAATAAAATTTAAAAAATCACATAGCATGTCAGAGATGATACAGAGCAGCACAAATGGAGGGGAAGACAGGTTGCAGTATTACAGAGAGTCAAGCTAGACCTGTTGAAGAATCTGACAGCTGAGCAAAAGCTAGGAGAACACCTGGGGGAGTCATATCCCAGACATAGGAACTCACCCGGCTGATGCCGCAGAGGAATGGCAAGGAGACCGTGGGGATGGAGAGGAATAAGGGAGAGTGGATAGGTCAGAGGGATGGGGGTCAGACTTCGGAGGGACTGGCAGACAAGTGCAAGGACTCCAGCCTCTGCTCGCAGTGCGTTGAGCGGCATTGCAGAACTTTGCACAGAAGAGGGCCATGAGCTCTGACATCGTAAAGGATCGTGCCAGGTGCTGTGCAAGGAGACTATAATAGAGTGAGGGTGGAGCAGGAGCGCCGTTAGGAAGCACTCACAATCACCTTAGGAAGGAGGTGGCAGTGTCCTGCACCAAATGACAGCAGAGGAGGTGAGTACAGAGACTTTCAGAGTGGCCCACACATTCCCTTTCCACAGCACAAGCATCTGATACTGCTCTGGACAACCAACACAAGATTTGAGATTGCTCATTTTTTGAGGGTAGCATCTGTTCTGGGCCCAAGCACTCTGGGCACATTTATTACAGATGGACGATGCCTGTGACTGCTACTGACAAGGGAAGGCAGACCCTACGCAGCCAGCCTTCCTCTGGGGATTCCGCTCATTTCCATTCACCAAAAATGTGTTTAACTCCTCAGTTGTGAATGCTCAGGAAGCCTTTTCCATTAATTGCCTAGGGCAGTGGTTGGCAAACTCATTAGTCAACAAAGCCAAATATCAACAGTACGATTGAAATTTCTTTTGGGAGCCAAATTTTTTAAACTTAAACTTCTTCTAACGCCACTCCTTCAAAATAGACTCGCCCAGACCATGGTATTTTGTGGAAGAGCCACACTCAAGGGGCCAAAGAGCCGCATGTGGCTCGTGAGCCGAAGTTTGCGGACCACGGACCTAGGGCATCATTGACATATTCAGTCTGTGCTTTGGTTTCAGCATAAGAGAAATGTTTTCTTGTCAGATGTTTTATTTACTAGCACTGTTTTGAGAAATAACTTATTTTACTTTAGAATGAAAACCTGTACATTGATCCATTTTGTCTAATACCATATCATCTTAGACTATAATGTAGAGGCCAAATATTTATCTTACCTGATATTTTTGTGCAGCTGGATTTTTTAATGGGATTCAGAGATCAGAACCCAAGCCAGGATCTGGTCTATGGCATCTAACTAGAGGTTTAGGTAACTCAGGTGCAGACAAGTACAGATTCTAAATTAAGTTGGTGATAAATTTAGAGAACAGCATAGAATTTATCCCTGAGCCTGCAGCTGGGCCCTTTAAAGTGATTGAAAGTATGAACCAATCTCAGGAACCGACATGAAGTTCAGAGCATTGTCAATGCTAGACAGAGCCATGGGGTTTGGAATTAGATATCATCAGTCAAGTCTGAGCAGAGGTTAATGCAAATCCTTCCTCCAGCTGGGCAGGTTACCTACCAGTGAGGTGGGAGATCGAGGAAGAGGCTGCCAGAAGAAAAGACCCTGTTTTCCGTGAGAGCCCACTGCACTCGGTGCACAGAGAGTGCACCTCTCTGTCCACACGGCAGCACTAAGGAGAGAGGTTTTGCCCTTCACCTTTATTTTGATACAGACCATGTGGGGAAACAGGGACAGGGTGCTCTCAGGGCCTGGCTGAAGGGCTGAGTCGTCAGGGCGGTGTTCTGGGGAGGCAGTTGGTGAAAGCCTTAATTTTATTTTCTTTTTTAAAAAAATACATTTTTATTGATTTCATAAAGGAAGGGGGAGGGAGGGAGAGAGAGATAGAAACATCAATGATGAGAGAGAATCATTGATTGGCTGCCCCCTGCATGCCCCTTCCCACTGGGGATCGGGCCTGAACCGCAACCCAGGCATGTGCCCCAACTGGGAATCAAACCATGACCTCCTGGTTCATAGGTCGACGCTCAACCACTGAGCCATTCTGGGTGGATGAGCCTTAATTTTCTCATCTGCAGTACAGGAATGCCAACAGCACCAAATCACAAGTCTTTTAGAAGGATTCCATGAGATGCTCCATATAAGGTACCTAGTACTTACACATATTAAAACATGCTAAACATAGTCATTATTTTTATTATTAACTAGGGGCCCAGTTACTGACGACTTAGGCCCACACCCCACGGGGAGTGGACCTAAGCCACAGTCTGGCCTCCCTTTGTGGGAGGCAACCAGTCTGATCAGGGGAAGGCACCAGCCCCATCACTCCGCTGCTGCAGCCACTGCCAGTCACTGCAGCCACCAAGGTGTTTTTCATCAACACGGACTCCAGTCCCTTCACCAAGAAAAAAATGACAATTTTCTTTAGGCATTTTCAAGATGTGTCTTTCATAGGATATGCATCTCTTTATTTATTTTTTATCCTCACCTGAGGATATGTTTCCATTGATTTTTAGAGAATGTGGAATAGAAAGGGAAAGACAGAGAGAAACATCAAAGTGAGAGGAACACTTTATTGGTTGCCTCCTGCATGAACCCTGATCTGGGCCCCAGCCAGGGAGGAGCCTGCAACCTAGGTACATGCCCTTGATCATAATCGAACCCAGACCCTGCTGTCTGCAGGCCGAGGCATTATCCACTGAGTCAAACCGGCTAGGGCAGGATATGACATTTCTTAGCCCTCCAGCAGCGGACCTTCATTTTTTTCTCCAGAAGTGTGGTGGAAAAACCCTAGACCACCTTTTTGGATTCTTATTACACAAGTTACTAAGAATATTACCAGTGGCATACAGGAAGCTTAGCCAATGTGCAGTCAGTAAAGGTGTTTCCTCTATAGTTCACACCAATCGAGGGCTGGGCTCTGCCCAGGCCTAAAGCCTCTGGCCGAAGTTTTAGGCCTGGGCAGGCACCTCCAGCTCCTTCTGATCACCGGCTCAGACCGAAAGCCTCTTGGGGCAGGGGGTCCGCTCCTGCCCAGGCCGAAAGCAGACCCTCAGCTCCCTGCCCAGGCGATCGATCTCAGGGGGTCCGCTGGTGCACCAGGCCGAAGCAACCCCCATCTACCTGCGATCGATTGCAGGGGTGTCTGCTCCAGCACCAGGCCGAAAGCATCCACTGGAGGCTTTCGGCCTCGGGCCAGAGCGGACACCCAGCTCCCTGCGATCAATCGCAGGGGGTCCGCTCGTGCACCAGGCCAAAGCAATCCCTAGCTTCCTGTGATCCATTGCAGGAGGTCTGCTCTGGCACCAGGCCGAAAGCCTCAGTCAGAGGCTTTCAGCCTGTTGCCAGAGCGGACACCCAGCTCCCTGTGATTGATCACAGGGGGTCCACTCCTGCACCAGGCCTAAGCAACCCCCAGCTCTCTGCAATCGATTGCAGGGGGTCTGCTCCGGCACCAGGCCAAAAGCCTCGGCCAGAGGCTTTCAGCCTGGGGGCCGGAGCAGACACCCAGCTCTCTGCGATCAATTGCAGGGGGTCTGCTTGTGCACCAGGCTGAAAGCCTCTGGCGGAGGCTTTCGGCCTGGTGCCGGAGCGGACACCCAGCTCCCTGTGATCAATCGCAGGGGGTCTGCTCGTGCACCAGGCCGAAACAACCCCCAGCTCCCTGCGATCGATAGCAGGGGGTCCACACCTGCACCAGGCCTAAGCAACCCCCAGCTCTCTGCAATCAGGGGTCTGCTCCAGCACCAGGCCGAAAGCCTCTGCCGCTGAGGCTTTCGGCCTGGGGAGCAGACACCCAGCTCCCTGCAATCCATCGCAGGGGGTCTACTGGTGCACCAGGCCTAAGCAACCCCCAGCTCTCTGCGATTGATTGCAGGGGTCTGCTCCAGTACCAGGCCTTCGGTCTGGGGCCAAGCAGACACCAACTCAGTGATCAATCGCAGGGGGTCCGCTCGTGCACCAGGCCAAAAGCCTCTGGCTTTCGGCCTGGTGCCGGAGCGGACACCCAGCTCCCTGTGATCAATCGCAGGGGGTCCACTCCTGCACCAGGCCTAAGCAAAGCCTCTCTGCGATTGAGCATGGGTCTGCTCTGGCACCAGGCCGAAAGCCTCCACCGGCCGGCCTGGTGCCGGAGTGGACACCCAGCTCCCTGCAATCGATCGCAGGGAGTCTGCTGGTACACTAGGCTGAAGCAACCCCCAGCTCCCTGTGATCGATTTCAGGGGGTCTGCACTCCAGCAGCGGGGCTGAGGGTACTGGGCGCTGCCATTTTTGTCGTGAAGTGATGGTTAATTTGCATATTAGTCTATTATTAGATAGGATGAATGAACATAATTATGATTTGATGTGGCAAGTTCCCCAAAGTTATGTCTTTCATTTTAAATTTAACTTTTAGTTCAGAAGCCATGGGATTCCTGGGCTAGATGAAGAGTGTGGAACACCCTGGCCTCTGTAACGGGCACGCGGGGTGACGGTCCTGCAGAGTCCTTGCTTCACGGAGATAAAGAACAGCTAAGAAAACATGTCAAACTGATCCAGCTTCTAAGGAATCAGGAATCACATTCCTGGAAAACATAATTCTTAAGTATACATGTTAAGTCCCAGTACTGCCAAAGATTAGTTGTGGATAACAGAAAATATTAAAATAATGGAAGTAGAAAAGGGTTGTTTCTCTCTAACTAAAGGAACCTGGCCAGTTGGTGCCTCTGTGATCATCAGCTAAACAGTCTTTCTTGTTGTTGCTCTTCTGTGTCTCCCTTAGGATTCTGCCCCCTCCCCCTCCCCCGTGGCTCAGGGTGGCAGGTTAGGCACAGCCACATCTACATTCCAGCCAGGAAAGGACTAACAAGAGCAGGGCTTCTTCCATTAAGAAATCGCCTTAGGGTCCCACAGGATACTTCCACTGAGATTCCATCATGTAGAGCTTGTTGCGTGGCCACACCTAGCACCAGTGGTGGCTGGAAATTTAGTCTTTATTCCAGATGGCCCTTTGCTCAGGGAAACATAGGGGATTCTTTTACTAGTAAGAAGGGAGAATGGATACTGGGGGCAATGAATAGGGTGTCACAGGTCCCTGCCCTTTGTTCGCAGCAGATCTGGCCAGGCACACGGCATTGCTATACTGAAGGGTGTTTCTGCCCAGATTAGAAATTTGGAAATTAGAGATGCCAAGTCCCTTCCCCAAGATGCAACGGGGAGTGGTGGAGACAGGATGTGAGCCCAGATCAGTCTGACTGGCAGAGAGCTTCTTTGTCCACCAGGAAGCTGCTGCCAGGAGCAGATGGCAAGGCTCTGGTCACGGCTGTGAGGCCACCCAAACTGGCACATGTGTGCATCAGGCAAATTTTCTCTGAAAATGAAGAATGATGGCTTGTTGGCCTGTACATCCTCTGCTCACCTAGTGGCAGGTCAGGTGCATGTGGGCCAAATGGGCCAGACTCTGGGGCGAGAACTTTTGTCCCAGAAGCTTCTCCTGGAATGCTGAGAGTCAAAACAAGACAAAGGGCTTTTCTGAGTGGTTATTAAAGGAGCATTTTGGCTTTTTTACAACAAAATATGTTTTTATTGATTTTAGAGAGAGAGGAAGGGAGAAGTATGGAGAGATAGAAACATTGATGAGAGAGAACCATTGATCCGCTGCCTCCTGCAGGCCTCCTGCTGGGGATCAAGTCATAACCCAGGCATGTACCCTGACTAGGAATCAAATTGTGACCTCCTGGTTCATGAGTCGAGCTCAACCACTGAGCCACACCAGCGGGCATAATATTTTTATTTTTTTAATCTTCATCCAAGGAGTAAGAATCTTTTTTCCATTGATTTTTTTTTTTTTTTTTTTTTTAGAGAAAGTGGAAGGGAGGGGTAAAGAGGAGAAAGAGAGACACATAGATGTGAGAGATACATTGAGCAGTTGACGGGGAATCAAACCTGGTGCACAGGCCAACACTATAACCACACCGGCCAGGGCTGGCTTTCACCTTGAAAGTGGGACAGTGGTTCATCTTTCAGAATGCAATGCTCATATTCTTTCTCTCCTCTTGTTCCTCCCTCTCTTCCTTTCCTTCTTCCCTGTAGCTGTTGTCACCTTCTCCCCTCCTCCTCCCCCTCCTCCTCCTCCTCCTCCTCCTCCTCCTCCTCCTCTTCTTCTTCTTCTTCTTCTTCTTCTTCTTCTTCTTCTTCTTCTTCTTCTTCTCTTCTTCTTCTTCTTCTTCTTCTTCTTCTTCTTCTTCTTCTCTCTCTCTCTCTCTCTCTCTCTCTCTCTCTCTCTCTCTCTCTCTCTCTCGGCTTTTGTTCATGGATAACTTATAAATTTGTCACAATACTACAGCCCTTTTATTTTCACTGGGAAATGATGAAGAAAGGTCTAAATCAAGTTTAATGACCTTCACACTATTTAAAACCCAAAGAATTCTCCATTAAAATCAAACAAAGAAAGCAGAAGCAGAGGCTCCACAACACACTGGTGGTGTAATAGTTGATAAAAGATCAGGCTCACAGCTAGAAATAAATGCTATGGTTGGTCTTGACAGAAGCAGTACCCAGGCCCTTTGCAGGGCTCTGCAGCAGAGGCTGAAGGCACTGGGAGGCTTCCCTTAGGGATCTGGGAAGCATTTGTTTCCTTGACAATTTCTTTTATCCAGCACTTCCCACTCAGTTCAGGTGTTAGACATGTTGTCAGGTTGCAGGGTACTGAAGGAATCACACCAAAATTAAGGGGAAGTGTGCTCTCTCGGAAGAAACACGGGCTGTGGAATCAGATTCATCTGCGTCGTTCAATGGCTGCTTCTGTTATTTTCTAGACGTGGGACCCTAGATTGGTCTTGGAACTCAGTTTCTTCAACTATATAATAGGAAGAATTATAACTGATTTAAAGAGGAGATTTTAGAAGACATATCTCTATCGCTGTATATCTCTATATATCCTAAAATATTTACAAGTGGCTTAGATATAAGGTGTCACAATGGTGTGTCACTTAGAACAGAGGTCAGTATACACATTGACCCTTCAGTTGGAGACCCTCATTAGTTCCAGAAGGCGTTTATATCAGTTGTCTATTGTCGTGTAACAAATCACCCCAGAATGTAAAATCTTAAAACACAAGATTCTACAACCTGGGTAGGGCTCAGTAGGGACAGCTGGTGGGAATGGGGGGTCCAGGTGGTGGGGACTGGGGTCACTTTTGTGGCTATATGTAGCAGGAGCTTGGCTGGGGCAGAAACAAAATGGCTTGACTCACTTGGGTGCTGGCCAGGTGGCTTTCACTCTTGATGTGGTCTCTCCAGCACCATAGCCCACCTTTCAGGGCAGCTGAGAGCAAAAGAAGAACGTTCCAGACTCTTTAAGGCCTAGATCTGCAACTGGCACATGGTCACTCCTGACACATTCTGCTGTGTCAGAGAGTCCCTGTCAGCCCAGATTCAAAGAAAAGGGACCCCATGACTTGATCGGAGAAGAAGGAATCTGTGGTCATCATTAACCCATGAAAATCATGACATAAATTTAACTACCCTTTTCCCAGTTCTATCTTGACCACCAGCAGTGAATGTTGGCAAATCCTACACGAGGGAGATGTCATTGCTGCCACATGCCAGAACAGAAACAGGTGTTATTAACAGGCTGGGATTATGCCCAGGGCTCTGGGAGTGAGGCAGCTGAGCAGATTCTCTCCTGAGTCCCTTCTCCAAAAGTGCACCTTTTCAAAAATATTTACTGTATTATGTTAACACCAGAGGCCCGGTGCACAAATTCATGCATATTGAAAGGAAATTAGGTAGAAGGTGGCTGGTGGGGCCAGACACACCCTGGAGCCAACCTCCCGCAGTACCTCCTCTGCCAGCTGGCCACACCTTGGCTGGCACTGGGGCTCAAAGGGCATCTGAAGAGTGAGTGGGGTCCTTCTGGCAGGTGGGGTTCCTCAGCCTGGCCTGTGGGGATCGGGTCGAAACCAGCTCTCCGACATCCCTTGAGGGGTCCCCGATTGTGAGAGGGAAGTTCTCGGGTGAGGCACCCTGGAATTGGGCCCCCTCCTCTCTGATTCTGGGTGCACCACCTGAGAACCGCAGCTGCCAAGTCACCACAGCTCAGCAGCTCCTGCGTTGAGCATCTGCCCCCTGGTGGTAAGTGTGTGTCATAGTTACCAGTTGGATTATCATTTAGGCTTTTATAGATATAGACTAGAGGCCCATCCATGTACCGGTGGGGTCCCTCAGCCTGGCCTGCTGGGATCGGGCCAAAACCAGCAGTCTGACATCCCCAGAAGAGTCCTGGAGTGTGAGAGGGCACTCTGGAAAATTGCGGTTGCTCGGCAGCTCCTGCCTTGAGCGTCTGCCCCCTAGTGGTCACTGTATGTCATAACTACTGGCCAGTTGGCTGGTTGGCCAGTCGCTTAGGCTTTTATATATATAGATAATGGTTGTTAAGGCTGCGGTGAAAAGAAGTTAGAGGAAGTGGTTTAAAGACAGCACCATGAGACATGAAAACGCACAAAGACCTTTAGGTACTCCGCTCCCTTCCTAACAACAATGCAGACCTCTCTCCCCATCCCCAGTGCCCACACAAACACGGGGCCTCCCTTGACATTAGAACCCATGTGCCTCTCACAGTCCAGAGCATCTTGGAAGCAGCCTATTCCAGATGCTGTTGTTGTGTGTGTGTGTGTGTGTGTGTGTGTGTGTGTGTGTGTGTGTGTTTGCATGCCAGTGAGTGTGTATTAGTGTATGTGCAAGTGTGAAAAAATGGATGTGGAACTGTGTGGATATGTGGTGGGTATGAGAGGGTGTGCAAATGCACGTGTGTGTGAGTGTGTGTGTGTGTGTGTGTGTGTGTGTGTATGTGGACAGAACATAGCACTGGGAGCAAACTCAAAACTGGCAAAGGAGAGAGAGCACATGGAATCCTGATTCAAAGTGATGTGATTAGAATCTGCCAGCTACTTGGAAACTGACTGGCTCTAAAGCCTGCAGCTCTTCCTGCCCATTACTGATGGTGACATGTCAGAGGCCTTTCAAGCGATTGAAGTTACTGAATGATCCCTGCCAGCCCAACACTGGCCAATGTGAGGAGATGGGCCAGCGTTGGGGGAAGGAAGACACTGGAGGTACAGGGACTGGGATGTCAAGAGAATGAGTGGGAGGGCTCTGTGGCTGAAAGCAGTCACCAGCTTCTGGAGCTCAGCCTGCCCGCCCCCTTCCGGCCCTTAGTGCCCTTCACCTGGGCGTCCTTGGAGAGGGGAGCAGTTGCACTGGGAACTGGCCTCTTCCTTTTGGTGTGTTTGAGGCGGATCCACTTCAGCACCTGCCGACCCTTGTCATCATCCCCGGCTCAGACACACCCCTTTACCTACCAGTCTTCCTGTTTTTATCCAATAGTTCAGCAGCAGGATGAGATTTTGTTTCTTTAGCCTGGGAAAATAATTTTCTTTCATATTGTTTTCACTTAAAAATGTTTTTATTGATTTCAGAGAGGAAGAGAGAGGGAGAGATACATAGAAACACCAATGTTGAGAGAGAATCATTGGTCGGCTGCCTCTTGCAGGCCCCACACTGGGGAATTAAGTTCACAACCCAGGCATGTGCCCTGACTGGGAATCAAACCGTGATTTGTGTGGGATGGTTGATGGGTTTTCAGTGAAAAAGCAAACAAACAAACAAAAATAACTCATGGAGCACTTTCAAATACATATCTTATTGCAGTTCAGGGATATCTGAGAGGAGAGGTAATTTTATAAATGATTTGTTAGTTAATAATTATTAAGATTTGATTAAGTACTGCTTTGTGTCACACACAATTTTAAATGCTACATACATGTTATTCTCTTTTTACAGATGAGAAAAACATGGCCCATAGATGGTAGGCAGCTTTTCATGGTGACAAAGATATTAAGTGGTAGGTCAGGGTTAGGGTTTCTGCCACAGTGAGCACTCAACCTCTAGGTCAGTGTACTCTGTTGTATCAGGTAAGAGTATGATTCAAATATTGCAAGTGTTCCTGGCCGGTGTGGCTCAGTTGGTTGTGTGTTGTTCTGTATACAAAAAAAGGGTATTGGTTGGATTTCCAGTCAGGATACATGCTCAGGTTTCAGGCTCAATCCCCAGTAGGGGGCATGCAGGAGGCATTGATCAATGTTTTGCTGTCACATCGATGTTTCTCTCCCTTTCTCTACCTTTCTCTCTAAAAATCTCTAAAAAAATACTGCAGGTGTCACTGCTCAGGGAATATACATCGACAATGACAATGACCTTTCATTGGCTCTGCCCCTGCCTCTTGATCACTTCAGTTCCTGTCATTGCATATTTCTGGAACTTTCCAGGGTGCTTCATTGTGTCCACAAAGCAGCTCTGGTGTTCTATTGCAGGGACAGTGGGGATTAAAATCAGTCACTTCCCATTGCACATCCTGATGGTGTAGTCTTTTTGTTAATTCTCACCCGAGGATATTTTTCCATTGACTTTTAGTGGAAAGGAGGAGGCGGGGGGCGGGGGGAGAGGGGGGAGAGAGAGAGAGAGAGAATAATGTCCTAGTTTTAAATTTAAACATTCACTTGACATGGTGAGGAATAACTATTGCCAAACTGTGGCTACATACATTTCCTCACTCAAGCCCCATGATTACTCTGTTGGGTGGTAGCACAGCTAGTTAACCATCTTCCTGCCATTTTGTAAATGTGGAAACCGAGTCTCATGGCATTATTTGTCTGGAAAACCATAGCTGGTAAAGAGTGGAGTTAAATTGAACAGAGCTGTTTCTGATCCCAAGCAACCACACACAATGCTTCCTTATTAATACTTGTTGCTATAGGTGTCCATAGCTTTGACATTTATTAGTGTAACAAAAACTGTAAAGTGGAAAGAACTAACTCATGGAAATAAAGGAACTCTGTTGTATTAACCTTTGTTTCAAAGAGAAAATAAACTTGACATGACAAAGTACTTACAAATGGACAGAAAGGAAAACAAAACATATGGGATACAAGTAAAGATATATTGAGAGGAAAACTCGTTCTTAGAAGCTTTCATAACTTGAAAAAATTTAAAAATAAATGAACTAAATTTTCAATGAAGGAAACTGGAAAAGAACAGCAAAATAAGCTATAAGGAAATAGGAATGGTCTAATGTTTATGAAATAGATAAGAAAATAATAGCAGGAATCAATAAAACTAAAACTAGTTCTTAAAAAAAATAAAACAGAAAACTCCTCATGTGTGTGTGTGTGTGTGTGTGTGTGTGTGTGAGAGAGAGAGAGAGAGAGAGAGAGAGAGAGAGAGAGAAAGAGAGAGAGAGAGATGATATTAGGAAGAAGCTGTAATTAAAGTATAGAAAAATATTAAAAAATGTAAGATAATGTTACATGCAGACTTATACTCAATAGGGTTTCTTAAATCAGTGTGAGGATGGTTCAATATTATAAAATTTATTTACATAATTATGACATCAATAAATTGTGATTATGTTTCCAGTTGCTAGAAAATTATTTAATAAGATTTTAAACAGCCAATTCTAAAATAAAAATAAAAAACATTCTAAAATCAAAATCAAATAAACCAAAAAACCTAGTATTGGACACAGACTAGTGACTAAAAATAATCACTATATGTCATGAAATAGTAAAGCTATTGTTCTAAAAAATCACCCACAGGCCCTAGTCAGTTTGGCTCAGTGGATAGTCAGTCAGCCCACAGACTGAAGGGTCCTGGGTTTGATTCTGGTCAAGGGCACGTACCTCGGTTGCAGGCTGGATTCCTGGCTCTGGTTGGGGTGTGTGTAGGAGGCAACCAATTGATGTTTCTCTCTCTGTGTCTCTCCCCTTCCCTTCCACTCTCTCTAAAAATCAATGGAAAAATATCCTCAGGTGAGGATTAACAACAACAACATCATTGACAGGAGTACACACCTGCTGTCCTTTTCCGTCCAGACTCATTGTCTTAGTGCTGATGACTCAGCAAGGCCTTCGGCTTGGGCTCCTCTCTTCACAACAGATTGACATCTGCCGCTCAGAATCTGCCCTTGGATGACTTGCAAGTTTCCTTTGGCCGGGCGCACTGGAACTCCTGATTCCCCGCCTCCTCTACGCTGATCCTTCCCTGCTGCTGTCCCAGAGTGAATGGCCCCACTCTGATGAGAGCACTCCTTGGCCCCTCACCTTTTAATCTCATCTATCAGCAAAGCTCGGCATTTCTACCTTTAAAATGCATCTTAAAGCCACCTCCACTGGAGGTTAGATGACTGGTCAGGAGATGAAGAACGTAGAACACCATATTTTCATTGTACAACTTGTTACATCCATAACGTTTGTAATTTAAGATCTAATAAAGTAAGAGGTAAAAGAAGAAAAAAAATCACGTTGTCATTGAGTCATGGAAAGTACTTCTTACTGCCTTTTAGTGCCATATTTTGGAGAAAGCTTTCTGGCTGGAATAATAAATTGTGCATGAAAAACATGAAAGAGAGGCAAGAGCAAATCACCACTGAAATGGAAAACTAAGTGACATGTGGCTTGAAGACTCTTTGAATCACTGGAGCCCCCTGTTCACATTGGGTGGAACAAATGACTCCCCAAACAAAAATGTAAGTTATACGCCAAGGTTTCTTTCTTTGAGGTGCTACAAGTGGGTCTCCCGCCCCCTTTCATTTCATGTAGCTATCTACAAGGTTTAGGCTCAAGAGACTTCATCTTTCAGTATTTTGGTGCTGGAGGCTCCCACCTGCAGATCTTAGATAACCAATTAGCTTACTCTGATATGGGAGGCAGTGCACCATACAGATCTCCCGGAGCCCATGATAGCATTTTAAAAGTGATTTAAATTTCCCCAGCGCATGCCAATTTGACAAGCACTTATTGATGTCTGGCATGAAGCAAACCCCAAATACAAACATGAATGAGGCTGGCAAGGACCACATATCTGGAGATGGAAATAGGCACTTCAAAATTCAGTCATTTAGGCTAATTTTGAGAAGGGAGTAATTAATTCTGCCTGAGAGGGGGCTTCATCAAAATTTCCATTGAGCTGCATCTTCAAGGGTAGGGAGGAGCCTAGCAGGCTGGGGGTGAGTGGGAATCAAGAGTGAGTGTTGAAGACAATCTGCAAGGGTCATCTTGCCAAAGAAGAAATATTCAACAAGGCAAAAAGAAAACTTACTAGAGAGACGGAGTGGTTTTGTGGCCTGGAGCTAGTGGGGAGTGTGATGGAAGTGTGCTTGTACGAGCTCGTAGAACCAGGGCATTTGGGTGCTTCGCTGTATGTGGTGATGACCTGTGCTAGCCTGGCTACCCAAAGCATGCCCCTGGGCCAGAGCATTGGCATCTCCCGGGGCTTGGGCAGAAAGCAGAGCCTCAGCCTTCCTTCAACCCCCAGGGTCAGATCTGCACTGTAATTACACCCTTGGGTGGTCTGTGCGCACTTTGTAGTTTGAGAAACACTCTATTACAAGGCTTAAAGCAGATTAAGAGCATGAGTAAGTATGTTTATCGCACTCTAGCCACAATACGGAGGATAGACCAAGGGGGCAGTGGTGGCGTCAGGAAGAGGCCGCAGTAATGGTCTATGTAGGAGACACTGCACGCGTTGGGTAGGAGGCGGGAATTCACCAGCCACGGCAAAGCGTAGGCACCTGCAATGCTGTCAGAAAGCAGAACTTGAACCTTACATTTTAAGAACTGTTTCTATCTATCTTCTTGTTCCCTAAATCAGTGTCCACGTCTTTGAATTTTGAATGATCCAATAAAATTGTGCACATAAAGAACCTAATTTAGAAAATGCCAATCACATAATAAGTGCTCAATTATTTTTCAGTATTACCATTAGTATCAACAAGGATTTGGTTTTATACAAGTAGTTTACAAAGTACCAATCTCCTGAATCCAGTCTTTACATGGTTTTTATACAATAAATAAGATGATCAAGAATGTTCCCATTCCTGTTGTCTTTATTCCACTCCTTATTAATTTAATTAATTATACTTTTTTTTTATAGAATGGAAAGTACCAGAAAGGTAACAACAACAACAAACAACAACAACAAAAACCTTTTTGGTCGCAAAGCCATTCACAAAGTGTCCATAATTTGATTTCGTTCTCACCACTACATGGTGTGTTAGACTGTTACCATCTCCATTTTACAGAACAGAAAACTGAGACCAAGAAAAATTTAGTTATTTACCAAAGATCACACAGTTAGTAAGAGCGGGAGGTGGGATTTGAATCAGGATATGTGTGGTTTCAAGGCTTGCAGTCATACTCGTCCCCTTCTTCAACATACTCGTCCCCTTCTTCAGCAACTTACCTTTCAACACACGAACACCTTCCTTTTTTCTTCTGGTCTCAGTTTTCTAGCCCTGTAGTGCAGCTTAAGACGCTGGACACGTGTCTCAAAAAGGCAGGACAGGAGGACTGGGGAATAGTGAATGCAAGCTTGTGACAGCCAGTGTGTTGGGTGTTTTACTCACTGTGCCTAGAATATTACTTGACACTTAGTAGTACTACATATATGTTTGTTGACTAAACATGGAAGTGCTTTGTGAAGCATAATAGCACCTGCATAGTTGAGGCATGTTTCATGTCATCTTGGAATAACTTTTTATTTTTTTATGTTACTTTCCGGTGTGGCTAATTCCTGGACTGCATTTTTTTTTTTTCTGAATAGGAATTGGTATTTATAAAACTTTTAATATGTAGGTAACACTTACTTCAGGACAGGAGAGCAATTATATTCATGATAAAAGCACTTGTTAACAGGTCTGCATATTTCCAGTTAAATGCAAAGTGTTGTTGTAATCATTCTTGCTAAAGGAATTAGAATAGGCCACCCCAAAACAGGCTATTTGGTTTCTGGTTATTTTGTGCTGAAAGCTACTGAGAATCAAGGTCACTGAGACACAGAAAAAAGCCTTCTCAAAGCTTCCCTTATCTTACCAGGAGCAAGCTTTTCTGAGGAATGAGGACTGCCATGCACCCCTCTCCCGGGGGAGTTCTATGGTCTTGAAGATGGAAAGTCGGCACCCAGATGGGCCTGTGCAAACTTTACTGATTAAAACTTACCTCCCATCAGTTTTCCCATCTACTTACCTTCCCCCAATTTAGCGCCCCTAGCAGTCGAAACCCTTTTCTTTTGTAATTTGTTCACAAATGTATTGCCCTGTGTTAAAATGATATAGACCTTCAGGTCTGATCCCTGCTTCGGGGTTTTCATTTCATTTCTGTGAGGCCCTCCGTATGTATCTGAAAGAAACCTTTTCCTCTTGTTAATAATCTGTCTTTTTCCAGTTCAATTTGCAACATTTCATTCACTGAGAGGGTTGAGAAAAAGTTCTTTCCTCCCTGTCACCATGATAACCAGGGTTCTAAAATTCAAGGAGTTAAAACCAGAAAATGTGGACCACATATAAAAACACCTTTGAAGTAACTTACTAATTTTTATAAATGTATCGTTTTAAATTGTATCCTTTTCCATTAATTTGGATTACATCTAATGACCGAATGCTCTCCAGTTCCTGATTTGAATCTCTCTCTTTCTCTGTTAATAGCAGATTCTTTCGTTTACTGGTTTCTCTCAGGCGTCCAGTCCAGCCTGACGCATGGTGCTAGGGCATGTCCCCCCCACCCCCCCACGTCCCCAATCGTCTCCTTCTGTCTTTCTTCTTTAGTCCAGTCTGTTCACTGTGGACCAGGACTGGTGGTTCTTACTTGATAGTAATGTGATTTCGGCATCTCCCTACTCCTGTTGTAGAGAGCTCTGTGGTGCTTTTACCGCAGTAAGATTTCCTTTTGAAATTCCCATAGAGTTTTCCAAGCCTGAGGCCCAAGCAGCACGCAGGCCCGCGGCCCAGAGAGCACCGTTGCCTTTACAGAGGGTTTCCACGTGGGGCTTCCAGGTGGGCAGGTCACAGCCTGCGTGAGGTTTGTCTTGCAGGGCAGCCAGCATGAATGACTGAAGACACCTATCTGGCCTGATGCCTGTTAGCAGGACAAGACTCAGTGTAGTTTTAGTCCCACACGGCCTACTCTCGGTCTCTGGAGACCATTCCGGAGGAAATGCCACTCAGCCATGTTAAATATGGGAAAAGCTGCCAAAGGGATAGTGAGTGGGGGGATGTAAGAGTTTCATTTACTATTTACTTCAGCAAGGTATTTCTCCTCAGGTTACAGCAAACCTTGAGTTGTGATAGTTTTTGTGTTTTCTCTCTCAAGGTGAGGAAGGTGGTTTTAACAATTGCGTGAACAGTGGTGAAGCTTCTGTTTAATAGGTATCAACTGGCATTTCAGGGGTCCCGAGGATGGTAAGCTCTCTCCCTAGCCTTGAGTGAATCAGATATTCCTATTTTACAGCAAAGACTCTCAAAGTCTGGAGAAGTGACATGTCTCACACACATCACCTGGGCAAGGAATTGCATAGAAGGTGTATCAGTTAGGTTCCAGTCAGGAGGCAGAAACCAAACAGAAATTTCAACAAGGGTGCAACAAATAAAGAATTACTATTTACGGGAACTTTACTTGGCTCTGAGAGAGTACCCAAGGAAGGACTAACCTGGAAGGGGGGGTGGGGAGCTTCCCATGTCTGGGATTCAGACCCCATTAGAGGGGTGTGGTTATAGCCCACTGGATGGGAGAAGAGTTCCCTGGGTTGCCTGGCCTGAGCTGGTCTATAATCGGTTCTAAGCTGTGGTTTGGGGCTGGGGCCTGGAACTAACCCCCAGGGAGCCAGCAGTCCTAGACTGACAGGAAACCCCTGCTGGAGTCCTGGGGAAATTTCCTGGGAAGCTACGTCTGGAGACGTGCTGCTGAACTCAGCACCAGGAAACCATGGAACTTGCTGGGAATCCACCTGCTGGGCCAGAGTGCAGCTAAAACCTCCTTCAAATCTGCCTGGAAAGCTCCTGGTGGAGGCCGTTGCTGAACTTGCTGCAAGGAAGCTAGCTGGAGCACCCAGGAATCTAATGGGATTCCATCTGCACAAGTGCCACTTGAATTTGTTGGGAGGGAGCTTCATCTGGTGTCCTCACACCAGCCCAATGCTGCCAAGAGCAAGAGGGGAACAATATAGAGCATTGAGGCAAGGCTGCTCTAATGCCAATGTCCCTCCAGCGCCCTCTACTGACAAAGGTTAGCATTGTGCCAGCAGGCAGCAGAGAAATATTCCTGCATCCCAGGCAGTGGAGAGTGGATTTGGAGCTGAGAGGCAGGAAGTGTTAGCTAGCACAGAGAACACTGGGGCTTAGTTCCTTTACCTTCTAGTGCACTCATCCTTTTACTACATTATGGGGCATGCCCTTAATGATCATTGTTTTTCTCCTTTATTTCACTGTATACCAAGAGACAACAATTACGGTACATGTTGATGAACAAAAAGGGAATTGTAAAATCTAGAACTTACTCTAATTTTAGTACATTCTTTGATGTGAGTACTTAGGGTAATGATCAAATTTAGCACAATACACTTGACGCTAATTGTTCACTGCCAAAGAAGTACTAGGAGAATTGAGACAATTAAACAGGAAACTCAGCCAAATTTTTTTCATTATCACAGTCAAAGCAAAGTGAAGAATTTGAAGGGAGGAAATCTAGAGACTGTTGCTGTCCAATTGAGCAGCATTAGCCATGTGCGGCTTTTGAAAACTTGATACATGGCCAGTGCAATCAATGAACTACATTTCAAATTTTAGTTTATTTAAACTTAAAATTTGAGAATATTTAACTCAGTTATTAAAGAACTTTTAAGTATGCTTAGACCTTGGAGGATTGTGTGGGAGGTTTTAAGGGCCAGGCTGGGAGAGGGTACACTTCACTTCTGCGTTCTGACTAGAACTCAGTCACTTAGTCTCAGGGGAAACTGTGTCGCTGAGGAAAAGGGAAGCACTTTGGTGGATAATTAGGCAGAGTCTGTGTCATGAGATTTAGATGGATTGACCCAACCCAGGGTTCCAGAGGAAACCCCTGTGTGGTTTAGATCAATCAGCGTATATCATCTCTTTGGACATCATTGTGATCAGAGTTGGGGAAGTAACCTTTGCTAATTCTATCAAAGTGAATCTCAGGACATGTAGAGAGAATGCTAGGATACACACTCTGTACACTGGGGTGTTGATATGGGTTTAGAGTTGCTATTCCCATGAGGAGAGAGCTTGGATTATTGGGAAACGTGGTGAGGAGCCTGAGTGTGGAGCATATCCAGAGGAAGCAGAGCCAGGAGGTCAGACCTGGTTGAAGCCAGGTTGTATAATTAGTCATGTGATAATGCCAGTGGTCTTGATCCAGCATCTAGAAGGGTTTTGGAATCTGGAGAAGGGGCTGTGCATAAATTAAATAAGAGTCCAGAGACGAAACATAATTTTGAAAGGTATATGGCGAGGGGGGCGGTGCAGAGGAGCTTGGCTGAAGAAACCAAGTTCTTCTTGTCTCAGGACCCATTGCTTTTTATTAACACAATTTGTCCTAAGGCAAGGTAGAGATATACACATCAAGGGTAGGATTAGGTACAGAATCCATTGTCAGGTTGGAAGAGTTACCTCCGGCTGTTCAGGTGTTTGGCCAGGAGGAGGCAATAACATGTAGATTAAGATGCCCTGAGCTGTCTGGCAGTAAACAATCATCCTTTTCAGGTTTGGGGAAATGCCTTTAGCCATTCCCAACAGGCGATAACATATGTGACTCAACCTTTTGATGAAACTCTTGCAATTATGACATGCTGGAACTGGCTTCCCGCAATGTGACCCCTTTAACCTGAGCCAGTTTAGGTTCAGTTTTCTGTTGCATGTAAACAAAAATAATTTTAACTACTCCAGATACTATAATTGGGTTCTTTTGTTTTTAAATCAACACTTAATTCAAGCAATCCCAAGGAAATTAGAGGTGAATTATTCATGAAATGAAAGTAGAATCGAGTAAGGAACAATTCTAGTTACCAGTTACTCTCCCTGCCTTCTCAATGTCCCCACGGCATCACACATTCTTATATCTGTGCTTCACTGTCTTATTCACAGTTCCAGCATCTGCAAAAGTGCTGGATTTATATAATATTTAATAAATATATGTTAAATAAGGGGACAGATGGATAGTAAATCAATTTCAGGTGTTGGGCTCAGAAACAAGAAAATGTTGTGTACTCTTGAAGAATAAGGAACAATTTCTCACCATGTGTCCTCGCTCCACTGAGTAGGGACTCAGTGGAATGTGGCAGCAGGCTGACAAGAAGGAATAATGGTAGCTATGCTCCATAGTGTGTCTGCTATCTCAGGTAAGTCCTAGAAATCTGAAAACAGGTTAAAAAATGCCTGTTAAAAGTCCCCTATAACCTAATAAGGCCTAAGCTCCTACTGTGGCAAAAGAGCAGACTCTCCATGTTCTTGTCTAAGTCCCTCTCTGTGGCCACTGCCCCCTCTCTTCTGGCAGGCCTTCCTCTAGACTAGCCACAAATAACTTCTCATGGTTCCCCGGCAAGCTGGTATTTTCTTTGTCCCTGAGTTATTTTCTCTGCCTGGAGTGCTTTTCCTCCTCCCAGTTGGTGAGCTCATATTCAGTCCTTGAAGCTCATCTCTTGTATTGGTTTACAATTGCTGCACAACCAGTTACCACAATCTTAGTAGCTTAAAACAATGCACGTAGCTTGGTTGGGTCTAGTCAAGGAATTGGCTGGGAATCATTCATTCATTTCTAGAACTCAGGGCCTTTTCCTGAGCTTATGGGGTTACTGTCAGAATTCAATTCTTTGTGGTTGTAGCTCAGAGGTTCCTGCTTTCTGGCTGGCTGTCAGCCAGGGCCACTGCAGATCCTTGAGGCCCCTGCAGTTCCCTGCCACATGTCCCCTCACAACATGGCAGCTTATTCCTCAAGGGCAGCAGGAGGCTCACTCACTTTGGTCTGCTAATATGCAGTCTTATCCTCTATAATAAAGAGGAAATGTGCAAATTGACTGTCACTCTGCCACAAAGATGGCGGCGCCCAGTCCCCTCAGCTCCACCAGAGTCCCCCAGTCTTTTAGGGCTCCCTGTGGCGAGGGGCAAGCAGACCCCCACAGAGAGCAGACACCAGGGCCTGTGGTGGCGTGGAGCTGGCAGGTCCGCAGAGAGAAGAGAACCACAGGGAGCGGTCCTAAGCTGTCAGTAGGACATCCCCTGAGGGCTCCCAGATTGGAGAGGGTGCAGGTTGGACTGAGGGACGCCCCCCCCTCCCCCAACTGTGCACAAATTTCGTGCACTGGGCCTCTAGTATAGCATAATACAACCAGGTGAGTAACTATCTCATCACCGTCACCACATTCTAGTGGGTAGAGGTCACAGATTCCACACTCACCTGAGGGCTGGGATTACATGGGTGTAACTCACTGGAAGTTCCCTAAGGGTGTGTCTGCCTGAAGTTCACTCTATGGTTTCCAATGATTCACATTCTCCCATATGCAAAATGCGGTCATTCCATCTCAAGGCCTCTAAAAGTCTCATCCCATTCCATCTCCTCTCTAAATTGTTCCCTACTCCTCTTCTTCAACAGAGTGGGGTTTTCCTGCACCTGTGTTTTTGCCTTATTTTATCCTACAGGGTAACCTACAAAGGCCTACATCTCCTTGGGCAATCCATGGGGCCAGTTTAGTTATATCATCAATTCCTTTCTAAATACAATTATATATTGAAATACAGCGAAGACTCACAGAGCAGGGCTTTGTGAGGACAGGCTTATATTGCATCCTGCACAGCAAAAGTTGTCCCTTCAGCCTCTTCTAATGTCTTGGATTCTTTCCAAATGTCTTAACTCTGGGAAATTGCCCTGCTTGCTGCTCTTCCTCTCCCTTTCCCAACCCCTCTCTTCTTCTCTCCATCTCCAGCCCTCTCTTGGCCACAAAGGTTTCAGTGTCTTCCCCATTATCTGGAACCTTCCCTCCATATTTCTTTATCACTTTTCTTATGTTTCAATTTAGTCTTCTATTTTACAGTGTTCATCCCTACTTTTAACCTTAGATCAACAAAATCAAAGATCCTTCTCAGTATCCACTCTCCTTAGAAATCACAGATTATAAGTAACTACCTAATAATTATTTTCCCTGTAATATATTCCTTTCTTATAACATATAGTAAGTACTTCATTCTTTGCGTTGGTTTTACTTGCTTTATCTTTAGCCTGAATTGACCAAATGGCCTCAGTTGGCATCGGTATGTATCCTGGAACCATAGACTGTTTTTTTGAAGGACTTGTAGGATGATCAAGCTCAGTATTCACTCTAGTGCTTTAATCTCCTATGCCGCATCCTTGTTTGGTAGTCTTTTGAGGTAGAAAAGTCCGCCACTTCCCTTTCAAGGTGGCTCACTGGTCATCTTTGGCTTTGGGGGTGGAGGAGTCTGCTGAAGATAGTATTCACTAAAAGGGTTTAGAGCAGAGCGTGTGAAAATATGAAGGGGGTCACTGTGGTTGAATATAATGCTGCTCACAGATATCCCAGTTCCCCTCTCTCTTGGAACATGGAGTTTCTTCATCCGCTTCAAAGATAGGTGTGCTTTATTCAATGACAGCTGTGAATAGGAATGATGTGCATCACTTCCTGCAGAAGCTTGACATTCAGCCCGTGTCCACCACATTCCTTCCCACCTGCTGCAGTGGTGGAGAAACACATGTGGAGAGGAATTCTCCATTAGCTTGGGTCCTGGAGTGACGAAAACAACCCCAGCTCCCTCTGCCCTTGTCCAGCGTTAGAAGAGCAGTATACGTGAGAACAAAGTTGTGTGTCAATCCCTGAGTTTTGGGCTTATTACTGCAGCTTATCCTGACTGATCTAGTCACTAAAAATCAGGTTAGCTAGAGTTATACATTTCAAGTCATCCTAAAGGTAATTTGATGGAATCACATTTCAAATCTTTGAGGCATATCCCAAAAGTGTTGGATGGGGTATTTTGGCTGACCTGAGAGCCTCTGTTGGCAGGAAAGAATTTGCTTTTGGTTGTCCTATCATCTCTTTATTGGATGATATTTTCTAGGATGCAGTAGATGTGGATCCTGGACATAGAAATTTGGAAACAGAGCAGAGCAGGGCACTGAAAAGCTGCTCCTTAATGATGAAATGATTTATTCACTTTCCGCCTAGATGTGATGTCTTTTAGGTGCACAGTCCTGACTCTCCTGTCACTGCTTGGTTATCCCTCCTCTGTAGATCACAAAAGTTGTGTTTTAAGGCACTTCATTTAACTAGAACAAACATCCCATGTGAAGTGACATATTCCTTCCCATAAAGAAAGCCATTTATCAATGTTTTTAGTGTACTTGTTTATGTTTGAGCATTTTGTGGAAGTCTTATGATCTATGATGTCCATTGAGGCTTCTATTTGAAGGGGAGCAGAGGCAATGTCAAAGTTGATAAAAAGCAATGATGGGGAGATAAGGTCCTGAGGCTTATGCAGTATCTGAAGGGCCAGAGGAAGGACAGCAATTATTCTATTTGTTAATCCAATTGTCCGTCTTCGGAAAATGATAGGATGAAGAGTGGAAATCATAAATAATATCTTTCCCACTGCCCAGTTATAAATGAGCTATTTAAACTCCCTGCTGTCCTGTAGGTTTGGCTTTGATTTTTCTTCTGCACTAAAGATTAAACCTTAGTGGAAGTTTGTGGAAGAGGGGGAAACTATAAAAACAACATACTTGCAACCATCTGCAAACAACAGTGTAGTTTCCCCTTTCAAAGGAATCTCCTGGAGAGATAGTACATGTAATCAAATGGAATTTCTGTGTGAAAGACTTTTAGAACTGCTTTAAAAATTTTGTTTTTCAAATATTCTTTACATACAATTTATTCATGTATTCACTTAAAACATTTATGTCAAATATGGTGTCAAGTGTCTTTCAAGTACAGTGCTAGAATGTGGGAAGTAATGATGAGTGAGTTGGTCTTAGCTCCCCCAAGATTTTTAACAAGTTGTTGGGGGATTAGAGAGTAAACCGGTGTTTTACTAGGGGTTTGGTGAATGCAGTGGTAGACATACACACAGAGTGCTATGGGAAAAATAGGAGGGGCACCCAACCCAAATTAACCTGAAGTAGTGGTTCTTCAAATGAACTTTGAAGAAAGCAAATAGAAGTATGTGAACAATTAGAGGAGGGATATGTACAAAGATCTAGAGGGAAGTATGGCAGATTTGGAGATCAACAAGTCATTTGCATGGGAGGAGTGTGCATTCAAGATGGAGAGAATATGGGAAGTGGAAGGATGGGGCTATGCCAGGTTTGAGGGATCTGTCAGACATCCAAATGGAGGTGTAAGTCAACTTACACATGTACTTATAAATCGACTCTACATCTTTATTTGGATGCATAATATATGTATGTGTGGAGTTTAGGGAGGGTTCTAGAGCTATTCATAAACCACCTCATAGATGTTTACAACCATGAATCTGGATAAGATGAACTGGGGACTGAGTGTAGATAGAGAAAAGGAGGGATCCAAAGGTGGGGCCTGGGGCACTTGGAGATGAAGAGGTAAAGACAAGAGAGATGATCATTTCCAGTAATGAAAACGTAGTCTAAATTCTGGGAGAAAGCCTCAAGTTAGGTAAATAGATGATTGCAATGCCAAAATCTGGAGGGCTTTTGCTGCTACTTCACTGGACGGCTTCAGTTAAGTGGCTTCAAAAGCAAAGGCGACAGATGTTCAGGGCCCGCCTCAGGTGTGATGTTTCAAGGAAGTCCTCCACATTAAGCTGAGATTTCCAAAGGTTAAATCAGAGGTAGGGATAAAGTATAACTAAACCCAGGGCCTCCCTGTTACCGAAAGACAGGGGGCTATGGGGAAACAAAACCCCAAAAGTAAAGAAAAAACCCCCATTATTCCTGAGAGGTTGTGACAATAGATTGGCCTTTGTGTGGACATGCACCCTGAGTCCACACACATGCTGAGGGGCTGGCCACCTAAAGCTGTGAAGCTGATTGGAAGTGGTCCTCTCCCCGATGATGAACTGAACAGTGAGCCGAGGTATTTTCCCTGAGTTGTGTCTCGTGATGTTGAAGAATGAGACCAGAAGATTTAAGCAAAAGTGTGGAAAATTTATTACAAGCAGATTCAGATTCCCCTCAGGGGGAGGGGGGACCCAATAATGGACTGCCCCCCTCAAGCCTTATAGTCCAGGGGTATATATTTGCTACAAGCCTGCTCTATGTCTACCTGTGTCGTCACCTGATTGATTCCCTCAATTGTTCTTGCCCAGCAATAGACCTGAACTTTCCCTGTCTCTATGTGCTCTTTCTCTGTTTCTATGCTGAACTTCCTCTGTTTCTATGCATTCCTACACCTTGTTGCTGCAGGTCCTCCCCTGGTTTCCCATGCCTCTCGCTTTGAGTCCAGAAACATTTTGTTATTTCTGCTTGGTTGGTTCCTGTGGTTAGGCTGCTCAAACTGCCGCGTCTGCCCCTGCCTATGTTCCATCTGCCTTTGTTTTCCACTGGACCCCTGGCCTGTCTGCCTGCGTGTCAAGTTAACCCTCTCACTGAGACATCTGACAGAAGCAAACTCAAATCATCTCTGGAGGAGAGTATTTCATCCCAGGCCTCAGACAGTCTTTACAAAAAAGTTCTCAAAGGCAATGTCCAGTGCACAAAGGTAGGTAAGTAATAAGGCAACATAGTGAGATCGGCCAAAATGAATGAATGAATGAATGAATGAATGAATGAATAAATAAATAAATAAATGGTAAAAATGAACCACAAATACTCCAGACAACAAAATTATCAGGCACAGAGTCGAAAACAATTATGCTTCCTATTTTATTTTTTTTATTTTTATTTATTTATTTATTTATTTATTTATTTATTTATTTATTTATTTTTAATTTCTTTATTTATTAAGGTGTCACATATTTGTCCTCATCCCCCATTCCCATTCTCCACCCCTCCCCAAGGATGCCCCACCCCCCCCTGTTGTCCTTAACCATTGGTTAGGATTGTATGCATGCACACAAGTTCTTTGGTTGATCTCTCCCCCCTACCCCCACCCTCCCCTCCCCTCCCCTCCCTCTGAGGCCCGACAGTCCAATCGATGCCTCCTTGTTTCTGGGTCTGTTCTTGTTCATCAGTCTATGTTGTTCATCATTTCCTCTGGATGAGTGAGATCATGTATCATGTGTTACTAGAAATATACTTATAAGAACCAAATGTGAGACGAGCAATAATAGTTATGCTGACAGGCAAATGAATCAGTCTGTAGTAAGTTTCTTTCTGGACCAACAGTTCTTTTGAGACCCAATTTCAATGTCCACCAGTTCCTTATGTGTACATGTCGGCACTGACTTTTCAGCTCTGGATGGTGGACAAATGGTGGTAATGCAGGTCCGACTCCCTCTGGTTTGGTCTCGTCCGGACCCAGGGGCACGGCTTCACCCAGACTCAGGGGCGCGCAGCCTCACCTGGACCTGGGACCCAGCATCACCCAGGCCCTGGGGCGCGTGGCCTCACCTGGACCCAGGTGTGCTCAGCCTCACCCGGTCCCGGGATCCAGCCTCAACCGGACCCAGGGGGCGCGTGGCCTCTCCCAGACGCAGGGGTGCGCGGCCTCACCTGGACCCAGGACCCAGCCTCACCCGGATCCAGGGGCGCACGGCCTCACCTGGACCCGGGATTCAGCTACACCCAAACCCAGGGGCGCATGGCCCCACCCGGAGGGGCACGGCCTCACCCGGACCCGGGACCCAGCCTCACCCAGATCCAGGGGCACACGGCCTCACCCGGACCCAGGATCCAGCTTCACCCGGACCCAGGGGTGCATGGCCTCACCCGGACCCTGGGGCGCGTGGCCTCTCCCAGAACCAGGGGCGCACGGCCTCACCCAGACCCGGGGGCACATGGCCTCACCCGGACCCGGGATCCAGCTACACCCAGACCCAGGGGTGCGTGGCCTCACCCGGACCCAGGGGCATGTGGCCTCGCCTGGACCCAGGGGCACGGCCTTACCGGACCCGGGACCCAGCCTCACCCAGATCTGGGATCCAGCTACACCCAGACCCAGGGGCGTGTGGCCTCTCCCGGACCCAGGGGTGTGGCCTCACCTGGACCCGGGACCCAGCCTCACCCGGATCCAGGGGTGCACGGCCTCACCCAGACCCGGGATCCAGCTTCACCCGGACCCAGGGGCACGTGGCATCACCCGGACCCCAGGGCGCGTGGCCTCACCCGGACCCAGGACCCATCCTCACCCGGATCCAGGGGTGCACGGCCTCGCCCAGACCTGGGATCCAGCCTCACCCGGATCCAGGGGCGATATGCTTCCTATTTTAAAGAAATAAATGACAATCTTAAAAAAATTAACAGAGAACAGGAATCTATAAAAATGACAGAGAAGATTTGCAAAAGAAATACATAGAACTTCCAAAAATGATAAGTTCAAAAATTAACATTAAAAATTCAGTGTAAAGGTTTGCCAGGTTAGACTTATTAGATAACTAGCAAACTACATATATATCAGAAAAAAATTATCCATAATGTAGCATAAAAAGAGGGGGAAAAAGATGGAAACTACAGAAGAAAGAGGAAAAGACATGGAGGATGGAGTTGGAGGTTAGAATTCCAGAAGAATAGAGAGAATAGGGCAGAAGTATTATTTAAAGACAAGGCTGATAATTTTTCAGAATTCATTGAAATAGCATGATAAATAAAAATAAAACACATATAAACACATCAGAGTGAAAAAAATGTCAAAACTAAATAAGAGGAAAAATATTAAAAGCAGCCAGAGGAAAAAAAATCAAATTGTTTTCAAAGAAGTGGCAATTAAGTTGGCAATTGGTTTTTCAAGAGCAGGAGTAGAAGTCAGAAGATATGTGGAATGTGCCGATACAACAATTGCTAATGAATCTATGCCCAGCAGAAATATATTTCAAGAATGGAAACACAATAAAGGCATTTTCAGATAAATAGGAACTGAGATTTTCATCACTGGTAGATATTACAGGATGTACTTCAAGTGGAAGAAAGTGATCTCACAGGAGAAGCAGAAGGAATTAAGTACAAAGCAAATGGAAAATATATGAGTTAAATGTAAAGAAATGTCAGGTATATGATGTAGTAATGATAATACATGGCAGTGTTAAGAAAGAGAATTAAAATATTAGAATTCTCAGGTTTTATTTTAGTTGGAAGAATATTTTCCAAATATTTTTATTAACTCTAGACTTTGGTAATTTAAGTGTGCAGGGTGTAATTTCTAGAGTAATCACTATTATGCATTGAATGTTTGTGTCACTCCTGAGTTTTGTATATTGAAGCACTGACCCCCACTCTGATGGTATTTAAAGATGGGACCTTGAGAGGTAATTAGAGTTAGATTAGGTTATGAGGCTGGGGCCCTCTGGGAGGGATCAGTGGCCTTTAACAAGAGAAAGATCTCACACAAGTACATGTATCTAGGAAAGGCCATGTGAGTACACAATGAAAAGGCAGCTGACTATAATCTAAGGAAAGAGTTCTCACCAAACACCAACCCTGCCAACTACTTAATCCTGGACTTCCAAGCCTCCAAAACTGAGATATAAATTTATGTTCTTAAAGCCATCTACCCTATGGTATTTTGTTATGGCAACCTGACCAGACTAAGACAATCACTGAAGAAATAGAATATAATCTCTAAACTCATGGAAAGTGCAAAGGAATAAAATAAAAAAAATATTGTTAATCCAAGTGGATGTGAGAAAGGAGCAAAAGAAAACAGAAAATAAATGGTTTGAACAAATAAATTTTAAAAATATGATGAAAGGGGCCCTGGTTGGTACGGCTCTTTTGGTTGAGTTTATTGAGCATTGTCCCATGCACTGAGAGATTGATAGTTCAATTCCTAGCTCTATTCATAGTAGGGGGCATGCAGGAGGCAGCTGATCAATGATTCTCTCTCATCTATGTTTCTATCTCTCCCTTCCTCTGTCTGAAATAATTAAGAACAGATTTTAAAAATGTGATGATAGATTTAAACTTTACAGTATTAGTAATAATATTAAATGTAAACATACTGAATGTTCCAATTAAAATACAAAGATTATTAGACTGCATTTAAAAATTCTGTCTAATAGCATATATTTACATGAGATATACCTAAAATGTAAGGGTTAAGAAGGTTTTAAATTAAAAAAAAAGAACTTTAAGTAAAAGAAGGTTAGTATAACTAAATTATTATTAGAAGAAAAATGGACTTCAATGCTAAAAGTTATTAGAGGTAATGGGAATCACTTCAAAATATATAAGGCTTTGTTCACCATGATAATATGAAATTTAAAATTTGCTATGGTTCTAATAATATAGTTTCAAAATATACAAAGTAAAAGTTGATAGACCTACAGGAGAATAGAAAAACATACAACTATGCTTGGAGGTTTAAATATACAACCATGTTGGTGTGTCTTTCAGGGAGGAAGATTGTTACTATAAATTTAGGAGTATCAATACCTCTGGAAGAGAGGGAGAGGAAGTGGCATGTGAAGAGAGGAGAGGAAGTGGAGTTCCAGAATGTTATAAATCTTAGTTTAAGTGATGACCACACATAGACTTTACAATTATTTATTGAACTAAGCATATAGGTGTTACTTTCCTGCATGCATTACATTTAATATATAAATCTATATACTGTAAAAGCCTTAGCAACCTTATGAGTGGTCGACCTAACGACCGGTCAACTGGTCACTATGAAACGCACTGACCACCAGGAGACAGATGCTCAATGCAGGAGATGCCCACTGGTGGTCAGTGCACTCCCACAGCCAACCTCCCGTGGCCGGCCAACCTCCTGTGGTCCCTCCCACCGGACTGGGCGAGATGGTCCTTGATCGGCCCCAATTGCTGGCCAGGCCGAGGGACCCCCACCTCTGCATGAATTCATGCACAGGGCCTCTGGTATTAAATAAACAAATAAAAATCCGAAACCTGAGCACCCTGCATGAGAATTGAGAACATGGGACTGGTGTGGTAGGAGGAAAACCTAAAGAAATAGTGTCTTGGAAGACAACTACAGGAAATATGTCAAGGAAGATGAATGAACAACTGTGTCATATGCTGTTGATATATAATTTAACACAAAGATTGAATATCAAGGTCTGAATTCAGTAGTATGGATGCCATTGGGAACTTAGACATAAATTGCTTATTTACAGATAAGGTCACATTCTAAGTCAGTAAGGGTTAGCACATCAACATATAAATATTTGGAGAACACAAGTCAACCCATAACAGCAAGTATAGGCAAGGTATAAATTGTACAAAGAAATCAAAGTTGCTACAAGAAGATATTGAACCTGTCTATTATCTTTCTATCTATCTATCTATCTATCTATCTATCTATCTATCTATCTATCTATCATCTATCTATCTACTTATCTACCATCTATCTAAAAGATGGGATAATGAGGATCATGTTGTATATTGATTTGAATGACCCAGTAGAAAAGGAAGAATTGTGATTCATGATACACAGGGACAATTGCTTGAGAGATGTCCTTGAGTGGGCAAAAGGGTGAAAGATCCACTGCCTAAGTAGAAGCCTGGGTCTAAGAGATGAGTGAGGACACAGTATCCATAGTAACAGAGGAAAGGCAGATATACTGGTTCATGTGGAGTAGGTTGGTAAACATGGCAATGGGGTGATGTGGAAGTGTTCTTTTATTTGCTTCTGTTTTGCCAGGACATGGAAGCAAGACTATCACCTGATAGGAGATGGTGAAGGGTTGCCAAGGGAGGAGAAGGTATGAAATGGTCTTATAGGATAATGAGATAATGAAATGTAGTAGGATTGCTGGACACACTACTAAAGGCTTATTTGAGATTCATAGCTGTGAATTTGAAGCATGATTATTTGGTTTGCTGTGGCTTGGCTCCAGCTGTGGTTAACTGTGTGGATGCAAGTATAGAGTAGGTGTAGAGTTGGACTTAACTAGGGGTTGTTTTTGCCATGTGAATAGCACAGAGTGAGAGAGGTAAAGGAGTTGAGGGAATTTACAAGTGAGTGATTAGAGGATGAAGCCATAGAGTCCAAGCTTGGTAAAAGAGGAGATAAGGACTTAGAGACAATAACAACGGGCAGGGAACAATAATTAGTGGGATTAAAAGGGTCTGAGAATTGGGGTACTATGAGAAACATTGAAAAGATCACATCCTTTCTCTGTTCACAATTCCCAATGGCACTGCATCTGAATGACAGAGAAAACCCTTACTGTGACTTATAAGGGTGCCCTACAAGACTTGCTTCCTCACCTCCTTTCCACTTCTTCAGCCTCATTTTCTACTGCTGTCTCCCTCCATCCCCTCCAGACATAGGAGTCAACTCTCTGTTCCTTGAACACCCAGATAACCTCCCATCCTGAGTTCTTTGCACATATTGTTACCTCTTTGAAGAATATTCTTTTTTCTACATGGCTCAGGCCAAATATCTATCTAAGTCATATCTTCATGACTCAGTCTCATGACATTGAAATCTTTGCTCAAATATCTTTGTGTGTGTGTGTGTGTGTGTGTATGTGTCTATTTTTGGCCACACTTTAAAAAAAAAGGATGCCCTCTGTATTACTCCCTAACCCCCTTCTTGCTTTATTTTTCTTTATAGCCCTTATCACAAACTAAATATTTTATATTTGGTTTATTGTCTTCCATCAACCTCATGTAAGTTCCATGGTGGCTGAAATTTTTACTTGTTTTAATCAGTTCCATATCACCCACCACTTGAACTGTGCCTGGTACACAGTAATCTGTTGAATGAGTGAATGAAATATAGGGGATGGTGAACAGAGAGTGTAAAACTTGAACCCAAGCTTAGAAGGGAAGAGCAGTTATAGATAATTCATGACAAAGTCTAGTGCATGACACTGAGAGGAGATGGTAAGGTCAGAGTCATTGGAGAAGAGGTGAAGAAACTATGGAGCCTGGAAGGATGACTCCCAAGAATTGCAAAATCACTAGGGATTATGGTGGAGAGAATGACAAAGAAAGAGGAGACTGAATTTAGGAGTGACAATATCTATTGATGAGGCAACAGGAGGAAATGATGTATTGTCTGATGGTGTGGGCTCCAAGAGTGTAGTTTTTAGGGAAGAGAAAGAAAAATTGGTTTGGAATTTGCAACCAAGAACAAAGAGGATATCTACCCTTTGCTAAGCACGGTGGTTGAGAAAATAACCAGCACTGAGTGGGTTGCAGGGGAAGCAGTGTTCTCAGGGGGAACCAGGTTTCAGTAACAGAAAAACAAAGGAAACTTTGAGGAAGAAGAATATTGAAATGCGGATTTTGCTGGCGATGCATTATGATTTTACAGGTCATAGAAGAAAAGGCTCAGGAATTGGATAAAGTAGGTATAAACAGAACCCTGGAAGGAGATAATCAGCGTGATGAGATATCTGAACATCTGTGGCTTTTTGCAATAACCAGAGAAATGGCAAAAGGAATCAGTTTTGCTGGAAGCAAGACACTGTTTGGGAAGGTCTGGAGGATGAGGGAGGGAGAGGAGTTGGTGTGATATATATATGTATATATATATATATATATATATATATATATATATATATATATCTCCATCCATCCCAGGATTTCCTCTTCCCTCCTGAGAATAGTAATAGGAAAACGTGAGACGAGTAGTCTTACATGGAGAATGCAGGACCAAAATAAATATTTTCCCCTTTTGTATTAGTTTGCTAGGGCTACCATAACAAAATACCACAAATTGGATGTCTTAAACAAGGGAAAGGAGTTCTGGAGGCTGAAAGTTCAAGATCAAGGTGTCTGCAGGGTTGGTTTCATCTGAAGCCTCTCTCCTTATCTTGCAGATGGTTGTCTTCTTGATGTGTCTTCATATGGCCTTCCATTGGTCTGTGCATGTCTGTGTCCCAGTCTTCTCTTCTTACGAGGACGGGAGTCATATGGGATGAGGGCCCACCCATGTGACCTCATTTTATCATTATCACCTCTTTAAATTACCTATCTCTAAATATAGTCACATTCAGAGGTATGGGGTTTAGGATTTCAGTACCTAAGGGTGAATGAATTTTGGGGGAATGTAATTCAGTCCCTAATATCTTTCATTTTGCCATAAATACATGGTATCCTAAGGGGACTATTTTCAGGTCATTATTCTTATTATTCTCTTATCACAGATGAAGAAGCTAGGACCCAGAAAGGCTCAGTAACTTTCCCAAGGTCACATTGCCAGGGCAGGTTCTGGAACTCACTCGAAAACATCAGGCCCTTGTACCTTGCCCAGATCTAGACCAGTGCCTGGAGCACAGAGTTAATGAAGCATTCACCAGCAAATGGTTTTTGATTCAAAATTAATTCTGTTTATTTCCCAAAATAATATCTTCTGAAAAAAGTTTATTACTACTGAGGAAAGATATAGAACTCAAACATTTATTGACTATCAATACTTTCATGGACTTAAAAAAAATCTCTTATTCTTATATGAGTGCTCTTATTCCTGTTTTTAAAGAGGAGGAATATTGAGGTTGAGAAAAATTGAAAAGCTGCTGAATGACACAGAGGTAATAAGAGACAGGGCTGTGGTTAAAATCTGTACAGTTTCTAGTATCCAAACAATGACATTATGTGTACACATTTTAATATAAAGTAGCTGTGTTCAGATTGCAGGTAGCCCTGTGAATATTACTTCGTAAGATATAAAAATGTCTAATCACTATGTTGTACACCTGAAATTAAGATAATATTGTATGTCAACTGTAATTAAAAATTAATTAAAACACATTCAAGGTGATGATTGGATAATTCAATGCCAAATAGAATTTCTGAACAGACTTGGGAATAAGTGCACAGCTTCGCCACATGGTGACTTTGAAGA
Organism: Ia io; assembly: GCA_025583905.1. Taxonomy (NCBI): domain Eukaryota; kingdom Metazoa; phylum Chordata; class Mammalia; order Chiroptera; family Vespertilionidae; genus Ia; species Ia io. The sequence continues at coordinate 54,445,203 of JAJQQW010000012.1, read as the reverse complement.
ACATGGTTCTCATTTAGATCTTTTAACATTTTATCCACTAAAAGAAAAACATTTTTGTGGCTTCAGTTTGCATACTTCTATTTGTATTATTGTAAGCAGATCACTGTGCTTTAAAAGGTTAGTCCTTTCAAAAGACTTCCATTACACTTAGCAATTAGTTCAGTGCATTATATGTGCAAAATAAAATGTTTTGTTTTATTTTTATTTTATTCCTGTTTTGTTTTAAAATGAGTATTTTTGTTATGAAGTATTTCCCTTTTTGTTTCCTCTAAAGAAATCCTCATTGTCTGTTTTATTAGGCTCAGAAAACCCCTGCTCATTCTTTCCCCAAATTACCCAATTTCAAGCTCTCGGAAGCTGGCAGGCATGAGAGAAGCCTTTGCCACGCTGGTGAATCACACATGGATAAATTTATTTGCTTTGATTTTAAACGACATCCAAGGGGGAGAAGGAAAGTGAATGTTTGGTTATTTATTACAGTCCTAACTCTCAATGTGGTTTCTGGCTTCAGCAGCCTGTCTTTGCTGACTGTGCCTTCACATTTCAGCGCCCCTCTGAGGGGGCTGTTGGGCCCCTGGAGCTATCTGTCCATCAAAGCAGAAACCAGCTCCAGGAGGCTGAGCCCAAGCCCAGGCCTGTCCAGGAGATGTCTCTATCTAGGCCCTGCTTACACTGTTTCTCTCATTTTACTGCAGGCAGCTGTGTCAAACAGCAGGTACCTTGGACAGCGAACCAGTACTCCACCTTAGCTCCACTGTGCTTGGGTCTGGAAGCCAAATCTTTGAGGCTATCACTCTAGGTAGGAGTGAGCTTCATAAAACATCGGGCCCCACTGGTGATGCAGAAACCTGCTCAGCACAGAGTGGGCACTGGGTCCACTGGATGGCCATTCAGCCCTTTCCCCAATTTTCTAGCTCCCCACCCTCTTCAAAATGTCCCATATTGTCTATTGCCTTTTAGAAACTCAACTTTACTGAGGTAAAAATAATGTACAAAAAACTGCATCTATTTAGAGTATACAATTTAATGATTTAAAAAATGTTTAAAATGTGTTTTTATTGAGTTCAGAGAGAGAGAGAGAGAGAGAAAGGGAGAGGGAGAGAGAGATAGAAACATTAATGATTGCCTGCCTCCTGCAGACCCCCCACTGGGGATCGAGCTTGCAACCTGGGCACATGCCCTGACTGGGAATCAAACCAGTGACCTCTTGGTGCATGGGTTGATGCTCAACCACTGAGCTGCACCGGCTGGGCTATAATTTAATGAGTTTGACAAATGTATATACCTATGAAACCACCACTACACAGAACATAGAGAACATCTCACTGCCCCCAAAGTTTCCCATGCTGTTTTGTAGTCCATCACCCCCTCCACTTCTAGTCCCAGATAACCACATATCCATTTTTGTCATTATATATTAGGTGTTATTTTCTAGAAATTTATATAAATGAAATCATCTAGTAGGCACTCTTTTGTGTCTGACACCTTTCACTTAGCATAATGATTTGGAGATTATTTAAGCCTACAATTCATTTTTTCTTATCTAGTCTATTTTTTGTTTCTTTATTCTTTTAATCCTGTCTTTGGATTATTTAAATATGTTTATTAGAATTCTATTTTAATTTTTATCTATTGGCTTTTAAGCTCTATTATTTGCATTGATTTTTAGTGGCATCTCTAGGAATTAGACTATACTTTTGGGCTATTTATCAAATTATTTCATCTCAGTTCCCAATCTACCTCTCTCCCCTGCCTGTCCCTCTCCCCTGCCTGTCCCCCCTCCCCCCCACCCCATAATATGATACTGGAGCTGGAACCTGTACATACAGCAGTATTTCTTCTATGCCTGCTGATGCAATGTTAGGCTTTGCCAATAGAGGGCACTAGAGGGCTGCAAGTCTATGGCCAAGGAGAGGGTTTCTTTTTCTCTTTCTTGTGTTCTTTTTCCTCCTATGGCATAGCTGCCAGCATACCAGCACGAGGAAGATCCAGGCAGTGCTCACTCTTCAGATCATTTCTGCCACTCAGGAGGCTCTTCCTGCTGATGAGCTCAGGCCTACCACCATTCCAGCTGGCTGCATCCTGTAGACCAACTCCAGCCTGCCTGTACCCTCTTGTGAACTTCTGGGCCATCCAGCAGGCTGTTCTGAAGACCATCTCTGTCACACAGATGCTGACAATTTTCTTCGCCTCTGGAAGGCTCCGTGTCCCTGTGGTGTCCTTCTATGGTCATCCAGTTCTCTGATGGCACCAGCATAAAGGAGACAAGGGCCCCTCTTCTCCCAGGACCCCCAGAATCTCTCTTCCTCTTGTTCTCTTCTCCTTTTCTTCAAGCACAAGAGGAATTTTGGTATAGTCTAGGACAAGCTCTTACTTTAAGTTTCTTCAAGATACATTTTTTTTGGTAATGTCTGAGGTTTTTCTAAGAATTTATGCTTTTGGAACATCAGAGCCCAAAAGACATAGGAGCTACTTTTGCTTCACCCTGCCAAATGTTTCCCTGAGGCGATGAGTTTAGAGACAGTCAAGGGATTATATGAAGGGCAATGGAAGACCAGGGAAAAAGGAAACAAGGGAGGAAGGAATCCCATAGCCTGATACCTCCAAGTAGTATTTAGACAGGGAAAATGTCCCATTCGTCGGATTCCCCAGCCTGCTTCTCATTGCCTGGGACATGGTATTTTCTCAATAAATGTTCATTAAACCAATGAGCTCACTTATTATGTGATATTGGGAAAGTTTCATGACTTCTCTGTTCCCTGAACAATAAAATAGGATACAGATACTGATGTCATAGAATCGTTGTAGGATTAAATGCGATCACTCCTGATGAAGAGCTTTCTGATTGTAATGTTTTATTACTATTATTATTAGTGTCCACTGAGCTGAGATGGTGCTTGGCATCTTCGTCCAAACTCTGGGAGACTCCAGGCAGACCTGTTCAACTGGAAACATGGGTTTATCTTTCTCCCAGAGAAGCTGTATTATTTCAATGTATTTTTTTTTCGCACTCCAAATTATTTGTCCTCCTGATGACGGTTTTTATGTCAATGTGCTTGATGATTCTTAGATGATGAGAATTGATTTTGGATTAGATTCTACCCAGCGTGAAGTAACTGGTACTGTGCTGAGAAAATGATGGTAATTTTGTATCTTCATCTTAAAGGTATGCTTTAACTATTTGCATATTGTAGTTAGAACTTAAACGGAATCATTCCAATCTCAACATGTTAGGGTACATTTTAAACATACCCTTTAAATAGTCATATAAAATGTTTTCCAGACTGCCAGTTGAAATAAAGGCTGAATGAGATATATCTCTTGTTGAAACCTCTGTAAATGGGCCCAACGTTTAATACGAATTTATAATTTTTGATGTTGTCTGTGTACCAGTGTGAAAAGAATATCACTATGTCTAAAGCAATGGAAGAGCTGGCTGGTACTCAATAACCTGGTGTCTTCCAAGGAGCTCATAAGACATGGCAGGTTGTGCACACACCTCTTTCCAAGTCCTAGGGGCAGCTGGACAGCAACGCAGCAGACACCTCCATCCTGGACAAGTAGGGTTCAACCATGGAAGCTAAGGTCAGGCTTTGAGAAAGGAAGGGTGTGCATATGAATTCTATGTAAGGTCTGCAGAAAGGGAGACACCATACGAGGGCTATTAGTCACACTTCATGGTGACCACAGTTAGCAATCCTGTGTTATATATTTGAAAGTTGTTACGAGAGTAGATGTTCACTTGGTGGGCCGCTTTTCTCAGGGCTCCTCGTGGGAGAAGACTCTCATGCATTCAGTGTGATTCCAGTATTTTAAATACACAGGGTCTTTGCACAACATGGCCCTTACATGCCAGCCAACTGCTTCACCTTCGAGTTCAATGGAAGAAACAGCCATTTCTTGCAAAGCTGGAGGGACAATGGACAAGGCTGGAATTACTGGAAGACGGCCTGCGGTCTCTGACTCAGTGCCTACCGAGGGAACTGGCAAGAGTGATTTGCATTGTGATCTTGCCTTTGTGCTGATCAGCTCCTTGGGTTAGTGTGGCTCCCATTTTCCTTTCCCATGAGGAGCAGGAATGAGCCGTGCTGAGAGTCTTCGTAAGTTATCAAATGCAAAACAAAGAGCATGCAGTGTAATGTGTTTTCTATTTTTTGTACATTTGAAAGTGGAGCTGATTAGATGGCTGTCAGGTTAAGGTCCTGCACTCTTTTGCTATTTAGATTGCAAAATTTCCCGCTTGAATTTGGCTGAGCCTTCCCCCATGCTTATTTAGTTTAAATGTATTTTTTTGTGTGCGTGTGTGAATTTTCCTTAACACAAAGGAAATAGAAGGGGGAAAATGCAGCAGCGATTAGGTAAGTGGAAAGGTACATGGAATTTCCATTTCAATCAAGTTTTCTATTAACAAAGCAATGGACTTAGTTCTCAGTTTAAGTTCTCAGAAACTGTAGCAGGTCATTGTGCTGTGGGCATCGGGAGAGGCTGGTCCCCATGAGGAGAAGACTTCCCTCAGTGTTCCTGTGGACATCTGCGCAGAGGCCTGATGGCCTTGGGGTGAAAATAGCTCCAGGTTGTAATTGGGCTCTGGCTACTGCTGCTGTCTTGAAAGCTTTTGAGCCGCGATTGTTGTGACTAGTGACATTACAAAGCCCATCTTATGACAGAACAGCTTCCCTTCCAAGGAGAAACAAACTCAAGGCAATGAAACAAACTCAAGGCAATGAAAAGAGGCAGAGCAGGTCTTGTGCCAATTATTTTGGGGGTCATGCAGAGCAGTGGTTTCTGCTTCTTTTTTAAAATCTTCAACAGAAGTGGGGAGGAGAGCCTTATTGTTTATTTGGCTCGGCAGAGAGAAGCAGAGAAGTTCCCCCAAACTATAGGAAATACTAATGGACTAGAACCAAATAGATACAGTATTGGGAGCACAAAATGTTCACAATATTGGGAACGCAGATATTATAAACTTTATTTTGTGGACCCCAATGAACCCTGCCTCCCAGTATTCCTGCTTTCGTGTTTCCGGGCTTGGCCATTGCACTTGCTTTGGCCCATGGACCATTAACAAGTGTGATGCAGTCAGACTCTGGGGCTGGTCTTCTTGGAACAGTCACTCCAGCATCCAGCTGTTATGTAAGATGCTTGTGAGGAAGGATTACATGGATAGAGACGTGTCTCAGCCTTCCAACCAGATGTGTAGAAGAGGCTGTCTTAGAAGCCCAACCCTGCAACCATCTGTGCTGTCCTTTCTCAGTTTTGTGTCCAGACAAGGCCAGCACTAATGTAGGAGGACCACATCAGACCAGGCCTCCTGGTCACTGGAAGATAGCTTGTGGCTGTAATATACCAAACCCTGGTAGTGTGGCTTAAGTAGAGTCAGAGGTTGACAATTTGAGTTCTGGCGGGTTGTTGTAAGTTGCACTAGATCTGAGTAGAGTCTGGGTTGCTCTGCCCTCAGCTGGTAGGAGCAAGGTCGAGACTGGACAGTGGGAGTTGGATTCTTTTGAAAAAAAAAAAAGGAAGTTCTGTGGACTACAGCTCTTTGCATTTGGGCTCTTTTGAAAGACCAGTGGTTTGAACCTCCTCTTCTGAATGCTTGGCAGCCAAACATTCACACACACGCATGTACAGAAGTTTGTATCTCCTGTTCTAAACATCTGGGATGGCATGTCTATTCACTTTTGTATCTGAGAAGTAAAACAGTCCAAAGAGAATTTGCTCATATGTCTCAGGAAACGATGAGGTCCGAGAGTTATTGTTCTCCTAAAAACTTACTTTTATGTGGCAATCTTAACTTTCTGCCCATTGTGGTCTCTTACTGCAATTGGTGGATACCAACCTGGGCTTTCTCCACCATCTAAAGTCTGCGTGAACTCCACCACTCATCACATGTTCTTGATTTAGTCCTGATTAGAAGACCACAGACCACTTGAAGACTGAAGCGACTAAAAGCTGTGCCACTCCTCTCACTGCCCACATGGGGCTCAAGCCACAGATGATGTGGTTGCTAGGGCTGCTCCAGTCCACCTTCCGAATTCCTACCACGGCTGCTCCTCTGACTCCCAGCCTTGCCCAGGTCAGCTGGTTGGGTCTGCGGACACATCTAGTTAACCCGACTGGAACCTCCTACACTGAGACAATAATTGTAACTGAATCTTCCAGGGTTCGTAGTGGCTAATGATTCTGTGTTCCCTGGGCTAGTCCTTTGGGAAGTCCCAAGAAGAGGCCTGGGGCATGGGCTTTCTTGCTTACATATCTGCAAACTGGGCTCCCAGAGCAAATTGCCTGGGTCAACACTAAGGCACCGGGGAGACTTTTCTTCTCTGATGCCCCATCGACTCAAATAAATAAAATACCTCTTTCATTTTATATACATCAGATAAAGTAAAAGCCTAAATGAAATAATTTTAGGTATGAAAATCAAAGGCTCCATTCCCTTCATATGAAATTAAAAAATACAACTCCCAAACTGCTCAGTTAATTAAGGGGTGAGAAAATGGGGAAATCTGGGGGAAAATTGGAAGTAGGAATATAGGCAAGATGGGAATGACAGCATACAGTACTAGAGGAAGGGCAGGGCATGGCAGGGCAGGGAAGGGAAGGGAAGGGAGAAGAGCATCGTGGCTTTAGGAAGAGAAGAGGAGAAAGCACAGGAACTGCTAGGCTGGGAAGAGAGGCTTCCTCAGCTTCTGAGGGGGGCCTTTTAGGAGCAGCTTTCTTTTGACACAGCCTGCTGGTCCTTTTTACTGAAGGATTTGAGTTTCCTTATCTCTGAAATGCTAATGACCTGATTACCCAGTATCTGTTCTGTAATTGCTCTTTATTCTCACTCCTTAGGAGGCACAGCCTTGAAAGAGGTGGCCCCAGTGGAGTGCCCTGGAGAGGATTCACCTGGCCAGGTGGCAGGGGGCTGGCAGCTGGAGCGGCACCTGCGTGGCACCTTCCTCCCTTCCATGCTGGAGGGGCAGGGTACTAGTCATTGAGAGCCCATTCCTCCCCAGGGACTGTCCTATTTGCTTTCATACTTTCAGTCTCTGCACAAACTCTGTGAGCTTGCAGATGATGTTCACAGAGGCTATCCAGCCAGCAAGAGGCAGAGCAGGTCTTGTGCCCATGACAGTCTGACAGATGCCCAAATGTTCCCCACCCTTACACGCTCTCCAAGGTGGATGGGAATATGTCCTTTAAAGACTGCTTATTGTTGAAAACATATAAAATACTAAAAAATATGAAGAAGGTGAATTCCCTATTATCCTCCCATCTAGAATGAATCACCAGTAATACAATTATTTTTGGTTACTAGAGGCCTGATGCATGAAGATTCGTGCAAGAATGGGCCTTCCTTCCTTGGCTGCTGGCATCGCCTTCCCTCTGGCTGGAGTCACCTTTCCCCCTTCCCATGCTGCCCAGAGGCCTGGAGTGGCTGGAACAGTGCAGAACGTCTGCGTCAGCACCATGGCAATGATACAAGTGTCCCACCCCTGGCCACTTGGCACCTGCATATGCAAATTAACCCACCATCTTTGTTGAGTTAATTTGAATACTCACTCCTGATTGGCTGGTGGGTGTCATGAAGGTATGGTCAATTTGCATCTTACTCTTTTATTAGTGTAGATGTTTTAGGTTTTCTTTGGTGTTAATCTTTAAAACAATTTCCCTCTCTATTTAATATTATTTAAATTTATGTATGTTTTAAGCCACAGTAAGTAGAACCATAAATTATTTTTAGTACAATGAGGAAAACTATAAAACAAACCTAATTTTGAAAACAAAATTCTGAATTGGCTGAAATCAACTTCAAAACGTGTGTGTGTGTGTGTGTGTGTGTGTGTGTGTGTGTGAGACCCAAAACAAAACATAATTTCAACTTGTTTGCTATTTCATAGATTGTATTCTGAGTAAAAGATTCTACAGTCATGTTGCCTGAGATGTAAAAAGCAACTGAAATTCTGCAAGTAGTTTTGGTCCATAGCACTTCTTTTTTTTTTTTTTTTTAGGTGTTTAACCCATTTCTTTTATTTTTTTTTTTTATTTTTTTTTTTTTTTTTCCAATTTTTTTATTAAGGTATTATATGTGTACATATCTTACCATTGCCCGCCCCCCCACCCCACTCCCATATATGCCCTCACCCCCCAGAGTTTTGCGTCCATTGGTTATGCTTATATGCATGCATACAAGTCCTTTGATTGATCTCTTATCTTCCCCACCTCTCCCTAACCTTCCTGCTGTAATTTGACAGACTGTTTGATGCTTTACTGCCTCTGTATCTATCTTTTTGTTCAAGTTTTTAATGTTCTTTATTATCCATCAATGAGTGAGATCATGTGGTATTTTTCTTTCATTGACTTGCTTATTTCACTTAACATAATGTTCTCCAATTCCATCCAGGTTGCTGCAAATGGTAAGAATTCCTTCTTTTTTATGGCAGCATAATATTCCATTGTGTAGATGTACCATAGTTTTCTGATCCAGTCATCTGCTGATGGGCACCTAGGCTGTTTCCAGATCTTAGCTATTGTAAATTGTGCTGCTATGAACATAGGGGTGCATATTTCCTTTCTTATTGGTGTTCCCAGTTTCTTAGGATATATTCCTAGGAGTGGGATTACTGGGTCAAATGGGAGTTCCATTTTCAGTTTTTTGAGGAAACTCCATACTGTTTTCCACAGTGGCATAGCACTTCTTATTGAGAGAAGTGGCTTACCACGGTCTTGGAGAGAATAACGTGGGAAATTAAGATTGTACAGGAACCTTAAAGAGGTCCAGATCACCTACACAGTAATACAATTTTCTGGGTATTTTACCTAAAAAATTTAAGGAAACAACTCTATACAAAAAAGAAAGTTACATGGGCAAAGATGTTCATTTTACATGGTCTCTAACCGTGATTGACAACAATCTTATAATAGAAGATGGTTAAGTAAAATAGTGCAACAATCCACTTCATGAAATAATATGCAACCACTAAATATGATAGAGTTAATGTGTCAACAGACTAAGGATTAGTCTGATAACCACAATAAAGATGCTAATAACCACAATAACGTAAATCATAGTTAGTGCTTACGGTGTGTTATATACCCTCCACATGTTTTTTTTTTTTTTTTTTTTAAAGAGCTCGTTCTTTTTTTCTTTTTTATTGATTTCAGAGAGAAAGAGAGAGGGAGAGATAGAAACATCAATGATGAGAGAGAGTCATTGATTGGCTACTTCCTGCATGACCTCCACTAGGAATTGAGGCCCCAACCTGGGCATCTGCCCTAACCGTGAATCAAACTGTGATCTCCTGGTTCATAGGTCAACTCACAACCACTGAGCAATGCCAGTCGAGCCTTCCACATGTTATCTTATTTAGTTCTCCCCAAAACTTGATGTCAGACATTAGTATCTTCCTTATCTCAAAGTTAAAGAAACTCAGGCTGAGAGATGCTCCTTGCCCAAGATTAAAAACTGGTAAGTGGTCCTGGCTGGTTTGGCTCAGTGGATGGAGCATCGGCCTGCAGATTGAAGGGTCCTGGTTTGGTTCTGGTCAAGGGCACATTCCCAGGTTGTGGGCTCGATCCCTAGTGGGGGGCATGCAGGAGGCAGCCCACCAATGATTCTCTCTCATCATTGATATTTCTATCTCTCTCCCTTCCTCTCTCTGAAATCAATAAAGATATATTAACACACACACACACACACACACACACACACACACACACACACACACACACATACACACCTGGTAAGTGGAAGAAAGTTGCATTAATTTACAAGTTAAAGTACAGGAAGGAATGGATGCAGGGAGAGTGAGGGGAGAAAGGCATTGCAAGGGTGTGGCAGGGAGGGCTACCTGAGGATGTCTTTGTTGTTTCTTTCTCCTGCTTACTTTCTCTCACCCTCCTGTTCCTGGAACCCCAAGCTCCTGTTCCTTCTTCCTCTACTCCAAGAAGAAAACTGCTCAGAAATCCTTGTGCTGGGAGGCATATATGGTTGGTAACTTCTCCTTCCGTAGAAAGGGGAATTTCTTGATGAGTTGCCCTAGATAAGGGAATGGAAGTTGGATATAGAAACCCAATGAAAAATGGGACCCTGAGGAAGTGAATAACCATGTCACCTTTCTAAGATTTATCTCACAGCTAATCCCAGATGTACCTTTCCTCCTGAAAGAGATGCTCTGGGCAGTAGTCAAAAAATAAAGTTTTTTTTATCTCACCACTCCAGTCTACTTCTACTGACACACAGACATTCACCACAGTGTCCACAGGGCTTCGCACACGCTGGCTCCGAGTGGTGTTGCCCTGGGGAAATAGAGGTCCAAGGTCGTCATTTAGTTGTTTTTAAAGAAATATTATCTTCTCTACTAGAGAGGCAACCTATTGGTGAATCTGCTGTGTTTCTTCTTTCCTGATTAAATAAAAATCTCAGCAGGAGATTTTTATCAATCTCTTTTCCCTGATTCCTACCACCAGTGCTTCCACTTCCATTTTATTACCTCTCACCTGGAGGACTGCAACAGTCTCCTAGTAGTACTCACGGTTCTGGTCTCTTTCCATCTCTGCATTCAATTCTCCACACTGCTGCCGAGGGATCTTCCTAAAATGCAAATATGATATTGACAATCCCTTGCTTAAATTCATTTAATGGTGCTTCATTTACTCAGTATACAAATGCCCCATCAAGGCATAGAAAAACCTGCATGATCCCTGCCTACATTTTCAACACCATCACTTTTTCTTATGCTCCAAATATTTCAGCTACATTCACCATCATCCCTGAACAAAGTATGTTCTCCTATGTTCCAGGGCCTTTGCAGATGGAGTTTATTCAGTTTAGAAGGTTCTTCTAGAACAATTCATCTTTAATATCACTGCCTCTGAGAAGTATTTTTGCATCATTGAATCCTAGGTAACCCTGAACATTCCCATGCATCAGCCAGGTTCTTAGTGGAAGACAATAGAATCCCTCTAGCTAGCTTAAGCAGGAATGGGTTAATTGAGGAAATTAGAAAGCTTCCTGAATTGTTGAAATGCTTACTTTTCAGCAGCAGCTTCTAGAACCATACCATGGTCTAGTCCTGGCCAAGAAGCTACTTCTGCCTCTGGTCCCAGAGTCTCCTTAGGTACCATGCTACCTTTGCTGCCTCTCATACCCTCTGAATGGTGGCCAGCACTCTCCTCTGTTTCCTTAGGAAGCTCATGGACACACCCAGGCTTTGTTTGGTAGAAACAAAACCACCTGCCTACACTCTAGCAGTAGGGAAACTTGGAACATTTTCATTTTTGATTCTGCATTGAGAAGGTAGAATTCAAAATGTGGAGAACTATAAAAAAGGTTGTAAAATGTTTAAGAGATATGGGCAGCATGAATGACAGAGTTCCACTGAGTCTATTCTTAAAAAACCATCTTCACATTTTGCTATTTTTATACAAGTCTGCTTTCCTTGCTAGACTGTGAACTTCAGTTAAGATAACATCTTACTCATTTCTGTATCCATGACCCTCTGGAACAGTGCCTGACATGTCAGTATTTTTTGTTGATTACTAAAAGAATAGAGCTATGAGAATTCCTTACCTAAAACTTTATGTTTTAAAAAAGTATATTTTCAGTGATTTGAGAGATATAGAAACATCAATGATGAGAGAGATCATTGATCAGCTGCCTCCTGCACACCCCTGAAATCAAACCTGGGACCCCTTAGTCTTCAGGCATCCTGTCTACTGAGCCAAACCAGCTAGGGCCTTACCTAAAACTTTTTTGCACAAGATGTTTTAACCTAGTCTTGAAAACTGCATCCTGGTCGTTATGCTCTGAAAAGCAATAAATCAAATCTGAACTCACCCTCAGGAAATGGGACTTTAAATACTCTTTCAAATTTGGTCTTTAGGAGCAAGCCTGCAGATTCTTCCGGGATGCAGACTCAGTGCCACCTCATACATCATGTGCCTGGTCACACAGAGATTTGGTGAACTTATCCATGTAAGTCAGGGCTTGAAACGAAGTGTTCTGACTGACAGTCCCATGCCTGAGATATCTGTATTGGGAGCCATCTAAAACATGTGAAAGTAGATTTGTGTAATTGTAGTGTTCGTCTGACTCAGTTGACTCATACTGCTGACCAAGTGTATCAGAAGTGGAGTTTGTAGTATATAAGCACGTGTCTTAAAGCCTTGTTGGCCATGAAAGCACATCACAGAGTAGTTTGGGTGATCTGTGTATTCAACAAACACAAATTGTTCACAGGTAGTTTACAGAATTCTGCAGTTAAAAAGAATTAGTCTTGATGCTTCCACTCTAGTGTATGAGACTGTTCCAGGTATGTAATAATTGCTCTGCTATGTAATAATCACTCCAAAAGTTAACAGCTTAATCCAACCATCATTTTATTATATATCTCGATTTTGTGGGTGAGGAATTTGAGCAGGGCTTTAGGACAATTGGTGGTGTCCATGGAGGTCACTCAGTGGGCACTGGTTGCTGGACGGACTGTTTTGGCTGGCACATGTAGCTGGTGCCTTGCTGCGAGGCCTGGAAGGCTGGGCTTAGCTGCAGCTAGAGCACCTACACACAGTTTACCCAGCACAAAGTCCCGAGAGTAGACAGACTTCTTATATTGCTGCTCAGGACTCCACAGACAGCGTTCTAAGTGAACAGAAAGTAGAAGCTTCCAGAAGTCCTGCAATTACTTCCGTCATGTTCTATCTAAGAAAGCTGACTCAAGCCCATCTTGATTCAAGGGGAGGGAACATGTTCTATGTAAGCCTAGAGAAGGCAAGAACCATTTTTACTTAGAGTTATACTCAATTCAAGTAGAAGGTAAGTTTGTCAGGCATTTAAGAAGGCAAAGCATTAAGTCACGGTGCCGCAAATGAATCAGCCATGTTTGGGAAATAAGAAATTATGTGTGTTGTCTAACGACTATGCTGTACACTTGAAACTAATATAAAATAATATTGAATGCCAACCATATTTAATAAAATACAATAAATTAAAATACACTTAATTAAGTACAAAAAGAATACTAAAAAGACAAAAATTACATGTGTTAATTGGAGGGTGCATGGAAGAAGGGATGGGAGATGATGATGACCATGGTGCTGATATAATAGTAGTGTGGTAAAGGTGATGATGACTTAAGTACAATTGCCTGTACATTGTGCATTTGCCATGTCTCAGACTTTCAACAACTATTCTGTGTTAGGAAAGCTGAACACTGTCAGGAAAGCAAAGGAGAACCAACTGAGATGTATTAGATTTATTTTCTAAAAAATATCTCTAGTGGCAGTGTGGAAGGTATGGAGAAGAGATTAATGGCTGGGAGACTTATTGGAGACGGGTGAGAATAAAAGTTCTTCTGAAAGCAGAGAAGCCTTGGTAGAATAATGGCAGTTGAAAGAAAAGAGGTTGAATTTACAGGCAAAACTGACTGGATTTGGTACCTGGATATGAGGCATAAAGAGAGAAGGGTTATCAATGAGTTTGAATTTTCTAGCGTAAGAAATTCATAGCATATTTAGAGTTTCTGTTTGGTTATAACTTCAATTTCCTACACTGTTAGCTTGCTCTTGGCCTCTCAGGGTTCCTCATTGCCCTCATACTTTAGGACTTCTCAGAATCAGTTTTATTCTCTTTATTATACATCTGGTTTTATTTCCAATTATGAGGTACTTGATTTCTCTGTATTTCACAACTCACTTTTCTGAGAATACAAATCTGATTAGCTTAGCTTGTCCTGGTTTTGGCAGTGTGGTTTGTACCAGGTCACCTCATGGGTCATCTACTGGGTATTGGACTCATTGACTAGGAATTTATTGATATTTGGTCAGGTGCCCAATTTAGTATAATAGACCATGGCTGGGGTTTCGGGGAGAAGGTCGATGGCTTCATTTGCAAAAGCTGTGAGTAGAACAGTTTCCTGTAGAAGGGCCCAATCATTTAATAACCCTTATGATTACATAGTCAAGTTATATGGAGCTCAACTTATCATCCCTTCCCCAATATCCTATATCCATCATCTCTGGGACCATGCTGTTAGCCTGAAGGATACAGTAGGAGGACAGGAGAGAGTACGAATGAGGATATGAGGAAGAATTACACTGATATTATTGGCGCCACGATCCAGGGCCATGGACAAAGGAAATGAAGGGGGGGAAATGTAATGGTCAACAGAGAAACAAGGCAAAAAGGAAGTGACTGTGGAGGAAATATCTGGAATAAATCTTGTTCAGTGAGAGAGGACTAAACTAAGCAAGAAGGTTATGATCTCTGAATTCAAGAATCAGAGCTAGCACAGTTCTAGATGAAAAAAAAAGTAATATGTGGACATGGGAGAGAATCCCTCATATGGGAAGAAAGTAAATTTTTTTCTTTCTTGATGAAGTTGTCCAGGATGTGGTGTGTTTGGGGTGGAGTGGATACAGGAAAGCAGGCTTCAAAGTTCTCCTTAAATGCAACAGAATAATCAGGCTACAACAATAATGGATAAAGGGCAGGACTGATTCTAGCTGGAGGCCCAGGAGGAGGGGATTTTGATTGAAATGGAAGAGTCTAAGAGTAGACAAAGCAGCATGAAGAGAACAGTAATCCTCTCTACCTACATCGACTACCATCTGTCTATAGTCCTGCAAGCAAACTACAAAATATGCCCTAAAATAATAAGCAGAGCTGCCAGAAGAGCATCCTTCCTGGAGACAGAGCTACGAAGAGAGCTCTACTGGACAGGATTAGCTAAGTGAGGGCAGTTTGGGAACGATTCAGGAAAAAAAAAAATGAGAGTGAAGGAGTGGTTGGCTGAAATAACTTATGAGCTTCAATGGGCTGTTGAGAAAGGATTAAGATCTGGGCAAATGGGTGAGGTTCTGAACTGCAGGAGGATGAGAGCAGAGTGAGAGAGACTGGGAATAAATGACATAAGACCCTGGGCCATTATTGCCTTTACAGTCCTAGGGATGATGGGCACAGGTTAGGAATGAGGAAATGGCCCACTTTCTCACTTGGCCTTTGAGTCCCTCTTCTAGGAAGCAGAACCCGTGGTTAGGAGAGAAGTGGGAGGGGGATGAAATATTGCTCTCTGGGAGCTGTGCAAAGGCTCCAGGGAGAGTATGGGGCAGACAAATCTTTCTCGGAATCAGATGGGAGAGTGAGTATAAATGAATTTTTTTTTCTTTTTCTCAAAGTCATCTCAACTTATCATGAGGACAATGCTGTACACAGGACATCCACAAACAACATTTTTTAGAAGATAAAATAAATCCAATTTGTTGAGATGTTTCTGTGCTTGGAGATAAATCACATTATTGTATTTTATCAGCAGATGGGTGGGCAGTTTAATGGCATAAAACTGGCAGCAGAACAGAAAGGGCTCCTAGTATCTATGAAGAATCCGTTATTTTATGCAGGTTTCTGGACAGTATAAATCAGGTCTGTGCGAGAAGCCAAGCCATTGTGTGAGTTGGGACGCCTTGCTGGGGAGTGTCTGCAGAGGGCAGAGGGAGTGGTGGTGAGGGGGAAGGTGGGCTGAGCAGTGGTTCGCAGGTGGGAGATGTGCTCCTCAGGGAAGACACTGTCTTAGGTGTCAGTGCTGGTGTGCGGAGGGACACCAGCCATGAGGGTGAACATGATGCCTCTTCCTGGTGTCCATTTAGTGTCGTGATCAAGAATGCAGGCTCTGCGTTGCACTGCCAGGTTCCTGTCCTGGATTTACCACCTAGGACCCCAGATGATCGTTTCTTCTCCCTCGTGTGTAAAAGGGACTAATAATTTCACTTACCTCCCATGTTTGTTATAAGGATAAAGATAATAGCAACTTGTTTCTTCACATAAGTTCAATAAAAATGTGTTCTTTTTATAATAGGACATAAGGTTTTGACTGAAGGTCACATTTAAGAGAGACATACATAGACTCAGATATATCCAGAAAGCTTTAAGGCAAGCATGTCAAACTCGTGGCCCGCAGGCCATATGCCTCATTTATTTGGCCCGTGTTAGCCTTTGAGTTTGACATGCTTGCTTTAAGAAATTAAGATTGATTTTGGAAGCCAATAAAAGTTCCTCGGTAAGACAGCCTGGTACCTTGCTTACATGGTTCCCAGCCATCTTTCCAGGTAAGAAACAAAGGTTGCTTCCTGGGAGATGCAAAGAAAGAACCTCAGGATACGCGGGGGATGTTAAGAAGAGAGGATTTAACCCAAGTTATAGAATGCAGGTGAAGTCCAATGGCGAGTATATGGCTTGGCTTCTTAGCCTTGAGAGGCCTTTTTAAGTTCAATATGAAGATTCCTTATGAAAAATTCTAGCAAACCAGACTGAAAAAAGAATCTATGTGGTTAATTACTATTCTTGCTGAACTGATATAAATATTCAGGCCAAGTTTATTGAAATTAGACTTATTTTGCAAATAAATTAGTCTTAACTTGGTTATCTTTGGTAAAGATGGTGGTGCTTTCAGAGAGAAAAATTGTTGTGGTAGAAACCATAATAGACCTTTGTGGATGTTGGATTCTACTGCTGTTCATTGTATTTTGAGTATTTAAAATTTTCTGCTATGAACTGGACTGGATCCTGAAATATGGAATTTTTAAATGGAGAATGTAGGTCACAGAAATAACTCCGGGGCTGCCCCAAATATGTGATGACCTGGTTCTAGTACAGCAATGTCACCAGTGCATAAAGTCCCAGTAGGGACTCATCTAACTGAGATATGGCTTCAGTTCTGCCACAGCTGAGCTGGGTGCCCTGGGCCCAATTACAGACATAGTGGACAGAGAGAGCATGAACTGGTGTCAGAGATGCACAGAGCCTCTGGCTGGGGGTAGGCACCTTTCCTTGGTACTGTCACAACGTTCTGTGTGATTTCTATTGTTACCCTTCCAAAGATTTCCATAATTATGTTTATGCTTTTTCTTCTCCACTAGGCCACTAGCTCCTCAAGTATGAATAATGATATTGACTAACATTTACTCAGCATTTATTTTGTCCCAGGTATCTCTTTGATTCTAGTACCTTTTCAATCCCACAGTATCTGGCACCTGGTAGGCACCTAATAAATGTTCAACAGATAACTAGATACAAGAATAGATATGCTTTGTCTGAGTCAGACACTTACTTAGCTTAGGGACTTTGAGCAAATTTCTTGGTCTTTTTGGATATTTTTTAAAAATACGTTTTTATTCATTTCAAAGAGAGGAAGGGAGAGGGAGAGAGAAACATCAATAATGAGACTCATTGATTGGCTGCCTCTTGTCTACCATGTGTTCTGAGGTCTTGAATCTTAACTTGCCCATAACACCTGGCACATACTAGGCCCTCAGTAGAATCATTTAACTGAAATGTCCCAGTTCACTACTTAAGGCTACAAAATAGGTTATGATGTATTATTGTTCTCAGATCTATGTCTCTGGCTCCACATTTCTATATTGAGCAGTTTACTTAGCATTTCTGGTTAGATGTGCAGTAGGCACCTCAAGACTTAGGTTTGAACATGACTTCCTGCTGGCTGCTTCTTGCCAAACCTTTTCCCAATCTTCTTCATCTTGGAGAGTGGCACCACCACTCAAAACAAAAGTGTAGGAGTCATCATGAAATCTTCTATTTCCCTCTTACCTGACATCCAATCTATTGGCAAACCCTTTAAGTTCTTTCTGAGTCTGATTCCTTCTCACCATCTCCACTAGCCAAGCCCTTGTCCAAGGTACCCTTCTTTTATGTGTGGACCATTGCAGTTTTCTCCTGAGTAGTCTCTGTGCTTTCATTCATTTACATCCATTTCTTTTTGGTCAAATGGATCCCAACCACCCACAGCTTCTTCTAGGAAAATGGTAAGTGGAATGGAGTGAAGATTTATTCAGCTAAAAGACCTCTCTCTGTGTGTGTGTGTGTGTGTGTGTGTGTGTGTGTGTGTGTGTGTGTGTGGTGTTTGGGGAACTTAGTGCTTGGAGGCAAGAAAGTTTATGAGAAGGTCCTATAACAGGTCAAGAGAAGAAATCGACAAATGGGAGCAGGCAGCCCCTGGGAAAAAAGCAACCCCATATGAAGGAGGAGGAAGGAGCCCTTGAGGTGAGCCCGCCTGGTATCCATTGCTCTGCGGGAACTGCCCAGCCCATTCCTCAGGCTCCATGCATTAACTGAGCCACCAATTACCAAGCATGTTTCTGCACACGGGCTCTCCTATCCCACCCTTCTGATAGATGTTAAGGGTGTGGCAGTAAAATTGTAATAAAACCATTAACCTCAAAAGGGAATGCGGTCTAGTTCTTGACCTTTCCTCTCTCAGGAAGCTCCATGCATCCTGGATATATTTCCCATAAAGTGCAAGGTTTGGGTTCAACAGACCACCAGGTTGTGGAGGTGGGGTGGTCTGTTGAACCCAAACCTTGCACTTTATGGGAAATCCCTGCTCTGTCATATGAAGATCAAGCACAGGGCAGCTCTAGGAGATGGTTCTGGTGAGTATAAAGGCTAAAAGAGTGACCACAGATCACTGGATATTTCACTCCCCAACAGTGATCTGCTTTGAGATCTTAGGAAGCATAATGCAGTCTCTTTATTTTAAGTCCCATTGCTACGAGATGAATTTATACAGCTGGTATTGTGCTGTTGTCCACACAGATTCCAAAATCCTTTCAACTAGAGATAATGTCAGTTTTGATCCTCTTACACTGGCCGTAAAATACAAAGAAAAGCTAGATGGATTCCCTGGTTGCAGACCTTGGCTCAATGTGGGTAAGACTCTGGCCAAACACGAATTTCCAGTTTTCAGAGTATATTTAATTGAGACCTGTGGCTTACTTTGTTCCTGGAGCTAAATTGGCATTTGTACAAATAAAAATGTGAAAAACTGTAGCTGCAGGCTTAGGAAAGAGCCAGTAGGAAGAAAATGGAGACATTGTGTTTATAAAACCGGAGGGTTGAGCTATTCTTCCTTTTTATGGTCATTCTCCCATTTCTGGGTCCTTCGAGGCCAGTAGTATTTTTGAGCCATCTGTAAGGAGCCAGGCAGCCGGGAGCACACCCTGCCTGGCCCTTCTTTCTCAGTATTGTTATGAGCTTTAAACCAATCTGCAAAATTTGTTTAGAGCCAGAAGAAGGAAAGCTTTCATCTTTTCTCTTTTGGGTGACAATTGAGTCTGCTCCTTTGTCAGAACCCGGGAGCTAATAGCATAATACCATTTCCATTTGTGCTTCAGGAACTTGGACCAGGGTACACTGTTTAGGTGAAAGGCTTCAGCTTGAGACTAATCTTAGGCATTAGATAAAAATAGTTCCCAGAATTTTATCCTTAGAGTTGTAACTCTGTGTGTCCAAGGACTATAGTTTTCCAAAATTTCTAGCAAATAAAATTGCTGGGTTGCTTGCATCACAGAACTGGTCATGATTTGAGGCCATCTCATCTGACTTTGTAGAAGAAAATGCATCAGTTGTATACAATTTTCCCCCTTTTGAAAACTGGCATTACTTCTCAGCTTTGATCCTTGAAAAAACAAAATCTACAATGAGGCGAAACTTCCTGGTTTTCTCTTTTTGCCAGATAATCTCAGTACCATGGTGACTACAGGTGGGGAGGAAAATTTGCCTTCACTCCAGGGCACATCAGAATACCAGGGGGATCTTCTGGCCCCCTCCTGGCCCTGTTGTACTGTGTTTCTCATGCTCCTCAGTTTTCCTGTAGCACTGAGCCTGAAAGGCCCACAGGGAGTCCAGGAGACGGAGTTGAACCTGACAGTCCAGCAGAGGAGCTCTTTGATATTCATGTTCTGTGGTCCATCCTCCTGAAGGCCATTCCCAACAGAGCGCAGGGCTGTTGTGATGCTGCAAACTTTTGTTCTGTAAACAGCAAAGAGGGATGAGCAAATTGCTTGCCCAGACCTGAATCAAACCTCCTCCTCAGATCCTAGACCCTGATCTCTGGGTGCCCCAATTATCCCTTTATTTCTAACACAGTGGCCAGCCTCGCAGGAAGCCACGCTGAGACATGCAGAGGGAGCCTGCAGGTTGTTGAGTTGGTGCAGCCCCCTCTCCATCCCTCTCTCCCTCCTCGCTCTTTTCTCTCTCACTGGTGCATTTGAGAAGGAGTGCAGTAAGAACACACTGAGTCAGACATCATTAAGACATGCCCTTTGTAAATCATCATCTGTACTCACAGTGCAGGGAGAACATCGGATGGACGTGGCCACCTGCTCTCAGATCCGGGTCCCAGGAAGCTGCAGACGAGGAGAAAGGAGGCTCTCACACGTGTTGGCAAAAGCAGATAAATGGCTGTTGAGTTTGCTGAGATGTGGGGCTGACCCTAACAGCTGTACAGGCCCTCAGAGGGCTGTGCAGATGTGCTAACACCTCCAATGAAGCTGTCTTCTGCTACTGCTGCTGGGTTTTAAAAAATGCCTGCCTGCTTGCCTGACATTTCAATGGCATTTTAACAATTAGAAGGATCTTTCATATACATTACTACATTCCATTCTCATGGTAACCCATGAGAAGTATGTATTATTGCCAACCACTGTTTTAGGCCAAAAAAAGAGAAAAATCTCAGGAAGGATAAATGCCATGCCCCTAAGCAAACTCGTTAAGTGGCAGAAGCCCCACTGCCCATGATTTGGTTCCATCTTCCTGTCACACACACAGCTCACTGTCCTCTGTCACCTCCCTACAGCAAACAGCAGGGTTCTCGAAGTTGAGTTGCACCAGAATCAGCCAGAAGGTGTTTGAAAAGTGTAGGTTGCTGGAAGGCACTGCCAGACTTTCTGAGGTCTGGGAGGGGCCTGAGGATTTTCCCACCAGGTAATTCTGATGCTGGACCAGCAGCCACACTTTGAGAACCACTGATATCTAGAAAATCACCTTTCTATAGTGTACGCCTTTTATTAGCTCATTTTTAAGACTTATTTCCATGTATGTGAAGCAGTTTAGTATCACTGTACATTGGGCAAGGGTGGCATAGAAGTCATTGCTCAGTGATGCCTCCACTCTGGGCTCTGCCTGGCCATTCCTCTCATGCTTAGTCCCTTCCAGAGGCATGTGATATGACTGATACAAGGCAAGGGATTTTCACCGCTGGAACAAAGCCCAGAGAATCACCGATTGGCTGCCTCCTGCGCTCCCCCTACCAAATCCAAGTCCTGACTCACTCATTTAATGGCCCTTCCTCCTTGGGGTCCTGTCTGATTTCCTGGGTGCATGGGAGGCACAGGGGAGACAAGGGTGGATTCCACAGTCTTCATCTAGCGAAGGAGCTCAGATTAGTAAGGAGGCAGATCACAGGCACATGTGGTGAGTCAATAATTTTAAACTAACAGTTTCTCTCCCTGGTCTCTTTGATTTTCCTTTGGACCTTTCTTTCATTCAAGCAGTGAGGCAGGTCTGTGCTCATTCACTTAGGGAAGAAAATTGACAGTAAAGAGAAGAGAAAAGAGGATTTACTTTCTGGCTTCTGGTTTCTAAAGTTTCATTTTTTTATGGGGAACAGAAAGGACTCATGGGCTAGAAAAACTATTGGAGAGACAAAATGAATATTGCTCTCTCACCTCCTCTGTACTTTATTTTTGGAAATTTTTATTTATCTATTTTTAAATATATTTTTATTGATTTTAGAGAGAGAGGAAGGGAGAGGGCAAGAGAGATAGAAATATCAATGATGAGAGAAAATCATTGATTGGCTGCCTCCTGCACCCCCCCTCTTGGGGATTGAGCTGCAATCTGGGCATGTGCCCCGACTAAGAATTGAACTGGTGACCTCTTGGTTCATGGGTTGACACTCAATTACTGAGCCACACCAGCCGGGCTTCCTCCATCTTTTAAATTAGAAAAGGATGGCTTGGAGGAGAAAGAGAGAGAGAGTTGCAGAACCAATAACACTGATGTTGGTGGATCCTGGGAGAGAGGGTGCAAACACCGTTCTAGTGGGTGCAGTCCTGGGAAAGTGGCAAGACTCTAAAGAAGAAGTGGCAGTGTGTCAGGGTCTTTATCAGCCACATGATTTCCTTGTTCCTAAAATGGCAGGGAAGTTATGGAGAGAGTCTCTCAGCTTGAAGAACATGGGGACAGGGTCAAGGTAAACTCAGACTAAAAGTCTGGGGCCAGGCAGGGAGATGGATCTCTCAGCTCTCATGGATAGATGACTTCAAGGATCTGAGATTACTCCCATGTTGCTGCTTTGGTACTATATAATCCCTCTGAAAATGATGACATCCTAGGCTGAAACTGAGTTATAAAAAAGTAGAGAAAGTTACATTCACTTGACATTTAAGTTTGTAGATTGAGATTCAAGCCTAGTACACAGGTAAGTTACATGATGGAGCATGGAGGCCATGCAGGAGCATGCTCTGGTACAGTGGTAACTTAGTGGAGGTGGAGGCAGTGACAGATTCTCAGATGAGGTCAGCTTTCTGGAGAGGATATGGCTTGAGCTAGGTATTGATAGATAAGTGCAGATTCAATAATATTTTCATTTTACAAAACCGATCTTGCCAAATACAGTTTTTCCAATTGCAATATTTTACAGAACCATAGCCTGTGAGAAATTACTAGAGATTCATTTCACATGTAATATAATTTCCCTCTTTCTAACAATTCTATATATTGTTAAGGTCAAGATCAAGTTCTTCTTCCTAAAAATTTAGTTGGCAAACTCCACCCATATTAATCTTTCTGTTTGCCATGGCTATTTGGAAAGATTTTTAGTTCTGCACATTTTATTACTTAGATCATGTATTTTGTAGCCTTTTTAAAAATCCTCACCGGAGGGTATGTTTATTGATTTTTCATAAAGAGAGAGATAAAGAGAGAGAAATAGAGATAGAGAGAGAGGGAGAGATAGAAATTTCAATGTGAGAGAGAAACATCAATCAGTTGCCTCCAGCACGTGTCCTGACCAGGGATTGAGCCAGAAACCTCTTAGGGTACAGGAGGATGGTCCAACCAATTAAGCTACCTGGCCAGGATGGCTTTGTTTTTTGATTGATTCATTTGAGTTTTTCACATTTTCCTGTATGGATCATAACTCTTTTATAATCAAGTCTTCATTGAGTTAAATGTTCTCAAAGGTTGAGACCAGTCAAGGCTCCACTTTTTTTTTAAGTTTTCCTAATGCTTACTAAGAACTTGTGTGTGTTGAAGCTGCACTAAGTGCTATGCAGACATTATTATAACCCTATACAGTACAGTAGGTGCTATTATTATCCCCATTTCACAGATGAACACACAGGGTGAGTAAAAAAAAAAAAAAGGCAACCCTGAAGAGGATCATCAGAGCCGGGATAATAAAAAATGGAAAAGACATACATGTGGTTAATCAGAACAGAAAAAAATGGCCTGATCTCACTTAAATGAGTTTCTTTCTTCTTTTTTTAATTTTATTTTTATTATTTTATTTTTTAACAGTTCAAAATATTTTAATTTACTGTTGAAGAGTTTGAACTAAAGGTTAATTGAGAGATCTTTTTACATTCTAATACAGAAAACCATTATTAATGTCTCTTATAAGCAAAAACATACAATAAAGGATGAAGGAATTCGTGGTTATGAATTTTTATTAGTCTTCTTTATTAAAATTGCTTTCATCTTTCCAAATTTGTATTTAAATTATTTTATACAGAGAGAGAAACTTCTTTCAATAGTTTATGACCTAGAATAAGTTACTCACCCAAATATTTTGATTTTTAAAGTAGCTATTGAAAGTAGACAAATTAAAAATAATTGCTGTGCCAGGCAAGTGAGGCTCAGTGGTTGAGCTTTGATCCATGAACCAGGAGATTATGGTTTGATTCCCAGTCAGGGCACATGCCTGGGTTGGGGGCTAGATCTCTAGTAGGAGGCATACAGGAGGCAGCCAGTCAATGATTCTCTCTCATTATTGATGTTTCTATCTGTCTCTCTCTCTCCCTTCCTCTCTCTGAAATCAATTTTTTAAAAATTAAAAATAATTGCTGTGAATTAAAGAGTATTTTAAATAAAAATTAAATAATTAGAGGAAATATATATTTCCAAGGAATTCATGCTCAAGGACAAAAGGACTTCAGATTATTAGTAAAGTTCAAAAATCTCGTATTTAAATGAATTGTAATCCAATATTTCATTCCAGGATGATGCCAATACGGATCCACAGTGGTCTGAGGAGCAGCTCATTGTTGCAAAACATTGCTTTGCTGGACTTGTTATAGACTGCAGTGACGTCATGAGTCAGACTACACAGGCTATTCCTGAAATCATGCAGAAATCCTGGTTGCCCCAGGACTGTACTCTGGTTGACATGAAGGTACAAATTAAATGGAGATTTGAAAGTATAAAATTACAAGTCAGAAATGTCTTTCTAGTTTGGAAAACAGTGATCTGCTCTTTCTAGATGGAATTTGGTGTTGATGCCACCACCAAAGAAATTGTGCTTGCTGATGATATCAATAACCATTCGTGGAGACTCTGCCACCAGGAGGTTGAAGCCAGCGGAAAGACAAGCAGGTAGGTGACACTTCAGGTTTTTTTAATCCTTTGCAAGACCAGGCTGCTTCAGGTAAGGTGTATGACTCCATCCACGAATTTCTAGCAATGGCTGTGAAAGAGGGCGCTTGGTACTCCAAATGCTTAGCAACCACTGGCTTCCTCCTACACTTGGCCACCTCTGAGATCCCCTTCTGGGCAGAGGTTGTCCCTCTGTCCTGTGTTTCCTCCAAGGTGAGCGGTGGCAGTGGGGGTGTTTTGCTGCCCGGCTCCAGAGCGAAGTGAACTGTTATGGCCAGAAGGGTGACTCCATGTGCACTCTCAAGATTGTCACTTTTTAAAAATTTTAAATAAGTAAGGATTGGCCTGGCTGAAGTAGTTCAGTTGGTTGAGCATTGTCCCATGCACGGAAAGGTTGTGGGTTACATTTCTGGTCAGGGCACATGCCCGGGTTGCCTGTCTGATCCCCAGTTGGGGAGCGTAGGGAAGGCCCTGTTGGTCTCTCTCTCTCTCTCTCTCTCTCTCTCTCTCTCTCTCAACTCCCCCCTCTCCCCCCTACTGTCTCTAAGCACATCCTTGAGTGAGGATTAAAAAAAAAGTAAAAATAAATAAATAAATCAGGATTGGAAGTTAGCATCAGAATCTCAATGTAGGTTGATTTGCTTTTCTTCTATGTGGCTCATTCTGAAGTTAATGACCTAGGAAGCATTTGATTGTTGGCCCTGTTATTCTCAATGAGTGATTTTGCATGAAGCCCCAGCAGACACTGTGATAACTGTAGAGCAGGTTCAAGTATGCCCTCGTACACTTGCAGTGAGTTTTCTCATTTCCCCATGGGAGCCTGGGGAGCTTCCCTCACTGAGGGGGCTCTTGGTGGTCTGTATTTCTGTCGGCACAGGTACCTTTTGCCCACCCAGGCCCACCCCTGACAGAGCTCTGTGCTGCTACGTTTAATCACCTCCCTTTCACCCCACTGCTGAACTGCCCTGGAGTTATGGGGATGGCCAGATGTGTGGCATTTAACACTAGACTGATGAAACTGAGAGCAGTGTGTTCATCACACATACTCACAGCCTGGGATAAGGAGACACTGCAGTGCACAGGGCCACAGGTGGACTGAACTTGGGAACCAAATGAACAACCATGGGCTGTGGAAAGCAGGCTTTGCAGCGTAAAGAAGGTGAGGTGGCTCTATGTCCATAGTGGGAGGAACGGTGGTGGTGGTGATGGTATGTGGTTGGTTGGTTTAATTCCATGGGCTGTCAGGGAACAGAAATCCCCTTCTCAGGGATAAGCAGGGGTTTCACCCCCCTCCTTTTTAATCCTCACTGGTGGATATGTTTATTGATTTGAGAGGAAGACGGGGGGAGAGGGGAGAAACATTGATGTGAGAGAGAAACATCAATTGGTTGCCTTTCATACATGCCTTAACTGGGGACAGAACCTGAAATCCGGGTATGTATCCCAATTGGGATTTGAACCAACAAGCGGGATTACACTCCAACCAACTGAGTTAAGTCAGCCAGGGCTCACCAGGCCCTTTAGATAAGAAGACTAGTTTGGCTAAGGGACCTTGGCCCTGAGCAGAGTGGAAGGTGGATTGTGGCTAGGCCATTGGAGGCCCTCCCAGTTTTACTGTGTACTAAGGCAGCCCTTAATGTGGAACCTTTCTGCTAGGCCTTAATTAAACCACATGCTCTGCAATGCTCATGTGAAGGCTCTCACTTTATCAGCCCATCTTTATTTATTATATCAAAAGCATGACCTCAAACCTCCTCATGCTTGGCAGCTCCAGGATCTGAGTATTCTGAATACAGAAAGCTGGCTCTTCATATTCTTGCCTGAACCTAACTTTAGAATAGTTTTTCAGTTTCTTTAAAAATGAAAACAGAGATTACTGACATCTGAGAGAGGGAAATAGGAGGGACATGTTCATTAGTCAACCCTCAGACCGCCCTAGGATTTGTACAGAATTCCTTAATTTAGGCCTAAAAGATAGTATTACTCAAATCTAGGAAACTCCAGACCTTCTTTGATCTGAATACCCTGAGCAGTTAGGGCTCTTTCGGTCCCATGGAGAAGGAATCTATGAGATCTACTTTAAGCAGAAAAGGGGAGGGGCTTGTTAAAAGTACATAGATTGGCCTTGGAGAGCACAGAGCAGGGAGGCAGCTGGTGTTCAAGAATGAATGGGAATCAGAAGTTAGATGCTCATAGCCTGTCCAAACCTTACCCACCTTCCTCTCTCCTCAAGTTCACCCACTTTCCCCCCTCCTCAAGTTCACCCACCTTGCCCTGTCCTCAAGTTCACCTCATTTCTCTTTCTTTGCAGACAGTTCTTGTATGCCTCCAGGTCACCTGAATATGGCACAGAATAGCACCTGAATTTTCATCTCCTCCTTTCAATAGTTTGGGCTAAACTGAAATCTTTTAATCCCAAATGGAAATTTCATGAAAAGAGGAAGTCTGCTCTACTTATCGTGGGTCATCCATGGACCAACAACACTTAAGAACCAGTGAGTCTGGATCACCTTAGACAAAATGAAGCCTATATCCCTGTGAATCGAGTGGGTGATGGATGAGCAATCCTTACCGGAAAGGCTGGGTTGACAACCCCACTCTGCTGTTCTTGCTTCCTACAGAATCACCTTTACAGAACAGAGGGTTTTTGTAGTGATATCTGTGGTCTTTAATGCCATATTCTGCATGGTGGTAACATTTCTATTGAGAATATTATTCATGATGTTGTTCCACAATCTGCATAGTCAGATGACACATGGGTTTGAATTTTGTCTTGCAACTAGCTGTAAGTAGGGCAGTTACTTAACCTCTGCCATCTGTGGGTTGTCATTAATATAATGGGAATAATACATAGGATTGTTGTACAAACTAAATGACATACTGTTTGCAAAGTCCTTGCACTTAGAATAGAAGGCATTCAACGAACAGTAACTATTATTATCATTATTAATTTAATAATTGTTATTAGTTCATGCAGCTCACTCTCAAACCAACACTGACAAATAAATTGATGCTTTCCTTCTGATGGTGACAACAAGATTGCACACCAACAGGTGCTCTGACAGGCATGACCCTCGCCTCCGAAAAACAGAAAATGTGTAATTATGTTTTCATGCTAACAAGGATTGAGAAGTAGTAATCTTTAATTTTTCCATTTTTGGTGATGACATCCACTATCCCCCACCTAACATTCTTTGCTGGGAAGGTCACATAATGACACTTCAGTTAAATGTGGGCCTGTGGGCAAATCAAAGCCTGTCATTGCTGTCGGATAAATAGAACTGGGAGAGAAGTACCAATTTGAGCTGGTACATGCTTTTTGTTTTTTGAAACACGTTTAAGGAGGAAGTAGGACAAGAACAAAGAAAAAATTATGTTGAAATTTGAGGTTCAATACAGTATTGAAAGAGAACAAGGAAATAAAGGGGATTGTTTTTTAATTGACTTTCAGCACCCAAAAATAGTTGCCCTTTAAGGAGAATCCCCAGAGAACACATTTTTTCTTCCTTTCAGAGCCTAGAGAAGTTTCCTTTCCCAAGCCCATCACATGTGTGTTTTTAACCTGCGTGCTGGAGCACTGTCCTTTTTTACTTAGCGGCAGCTTTCCTTAATCAGAATTTTTAATATAATATTTTCCTAATCTCTTTTTAAAGTACTTGACTATTGTCTTCTATCTTGAGTAAAGCTCTTATAGTCTTTTTAACAGTAATTTGTTTCAAATTCTATGTTCTGTCTCTCTCTTTGGAAACTGGTGGAATCTAAATGAATAAATATAACAATGGAATCAAAAGTTAAAGGCCTGGCCAGGCAGCTCAGTTGGTTAGAGGTCATTCGGATATGCCAAGGTTGCAGGTTCCATCCCTGATCAGGGCACATACAATGAATGCATAAGTGGAACAACAAATCTCTCTCTCTCTCTCTTTTTCTCCCCCTAAATCTCTATATATAAAAGGCTAATATGCAAAGTGCCCCCTCAGGGGTTCGACTGGGAGACTGGGAGTTCAATTGCTCGCTCTGATGTACGCTGATCACCAGGGGGAGGTGCAGAACATGGCGGGTGACCAGCAGCAGTGGCAGCGGGGCACTGAGGGAGCGAGGGAAGGAGGAAGCAGGGAGGTGGGGAACCTGATGGGCCCTGATCCCTGGCCAGGCCTAGGGACCCTACCTGTGCATGAATTTCATGCACTGGGCCTCTAGTCAATAAATAAAATTTTTAAAAAGTCAAAAGCTATATAAAGCAGTTGTAATAGAAGAACCAACTCTCTCTCTCTCCATGTGTATACATACATACACACATTATTATATATAATCCCTAAGTTTCTAAGCTACAACATTAAATTTAAGGCTGTAACCAAACTTTATTATCTCTGCTTTTTACTTTGTGATGAAACACAAGAAAGGGACAGGCTAATTAATCATCCCCTTTAAGAATGGCAGTGACACCCAGAGAAATTAAAATGGAGGCTGGGAACACAGTACAGTAATGTGGCACTAAGTTCCAGAATAAAACCAACACACCTGGAACAGAAGCTGGTGATCTGACTCATCTATCTGGCTCACTCCTTCCACACTCATCTCTTTCTCTTTGTTCTGGCCACAGCAGACCCTTCGCTGTGTCCCAAACACTTGGTTGGACATCCACTTGCACAGCTTCTTGTCCTTGCTTTTGCTATTTCCTTTCCTGGAACCCTTTTTCTACCTTCTGCACCTGGGAAAAAGCCTTCTCAGCGCATGATCTAGAGAACATTTTATTTCCCTGGGAGCAGAATGACACCTCTTTCTCCTCAGCCCTGGTTTTTGTTGGGTAAACATTTTGATTAGCAGCCTGGGGCAGGGGAGAGATTCCCCAAGGGCCTGCTTGCATAACGAGTATGACACCCTGAAGTGCTTTCTCAGGAGGCTCTTTGCAAACATTTGTACTCCTGTCAGATTGTCTTTGCTGAGATGGACATGCAGGCTGAGGCTGGGAACTGATGATTCAGACATTGATGAGATTGGAAGGGGTGTGGGGGCAAGAGAGAAGAAGTGAGGCTGCTATGAGCTAGAGAGCAACTTTAGCAAGAAAAAAGAAATGTTTCATAGGGGTTTTAAAAATCGTGTTTGCTCTTTAGTGCATAATTTAACATTTTCTCAATCTCCCCAAGAAATCATCAAAGTCAATGCTAATCAGTAATACATGTGGAGGTGGATCTGCTTCTGGGCCCGGGACAAAGAAAACCCTTATCACAGGCCCAAGAAGGAGCGCTGAGGTTCACCATGAGAGGCCCACTACCTCTGAAGGACATCAGGAGTCAAGGCCCACCTTCCAATGCTGCCTCCTCCAGGCAGCCCTCAGAATATCCTCTCAGTGTTGAAAACATTTTATCCTTCAGCAGGCAGATCTCTAAGTCCATGGCCTGGAGTTGTTGACTCATGTGTCTGGCTCTCTACTAGACTGAGTTACTTGAAGGCAGGGTCCTGGGCTTTCTTGCACCTGTATTCCTAGCATTGACTAGAAGCAGACCTTGAATAGGTGCCCTGTGAAGGGTGGAAATGAGTTGTAAAGTCCAGTTCTCAATATGGCATCTTCAGGTATGTTTGCTTTTCTCATTAACATAATCCTGTTAGAGAGCATTAAAGGGAACAGTATCAGGCAGCGTTCAGGTTTTCCTGGCTGAGCCATCTAATGCTATTGGCTAAGGCTTTGCATAGTTTGACATTTTGCTTAGGGGTCTAATAAGAATGTTTACCTTTCTCTGTAGCAGCTGGGAAGCTGTATTTTTCTTTGCTGCTGACCTTGTTACCCCATTTGGGAATTTGGCATTCAATTATGCCTGAGGATGTGCAGGCCAACGAGTGGGGTTATAACCAGGTCAGCCTCTCTCTTGAAATAGTCATGAAAAAGAACTGCTAAGCAAAACAACTATGAAGGAGGTTTCAGGACACAATAGGAATAAGTTAAGGAGATAAATGAATCTTCAGCTATAAGTAGAGGACAAAGAAGGGCAAGAGTGGGTGTTTGTTCAGTACAATGGTACTGCCAGTTGATAGAAGTATGGAAAGTTTAAGTGTGTGTGTGTGTGTGTGTGTGTGTGTGTGTGTGTGTGTGTGTGTGTGTGGTCTGTGTGTGAGAGAGAGAGGAAGAGAGGGGAGAGATTAAACTGACAGTGTTTCTGGTATTTTTCTCAGTAAAATGTGAATAATGTGTCCCTTCCTAGGGTGAGGTTTCTGAAGGTGTTAGAGTTGTTTCATGCTTGAGCATACCAGGGAGTTTCCTCCAGGCCTGGTTTGAAAGTCTCCTGATTCCATAGTTTCTCTACCACTGTTCAGTGCCCGAAACTACCATGAGAGGGTGAGCGTAGTACAGTGGTTAGAATCATGGGCTTTGGAGTCAGACAGATTAGTTATATGATATCTCATAAATAGTGGCCTTCAAGTTAAGGTTCTTCTCAATTAACTTTGGTCACATTAGACATTTATGTCAAGTGGGTACTTTATGGAGTTGGACATCAGGACAAATATTATTAACAGCAAATGATCTTCTAGGTTCACATCTCAATTCTGTGACCTTTTAGAAGTTACTTAGTGTCTGTGAGCCGCACTTTTCCACTTGTAAAATGGGGAGAATGTCTTCACAGGGTCATTGTGCGGTGAACTGCGCTAAGCTTTATAGCATAAGAAGCCCTCACTGAAGAGAGGTGATGACGGTGGTGGGTGGTGGCAATTGTGTCAAAGACAGCTTCTGGCTACCATTCTCTTTTTTTTGTCTTCTTCCTTTAGGAACGGAGTCCTGTTGTCACATGTCACGATGACAACGTGCTCAGTATAGAACTACATTTGCTATGCTTGCTCCCTTGCAGCTAAGTGTAAGCATGTAAATATTTCTTGCCATAATAGTAACTGGAGTTTGTGGATAAAAAATTTAGAAAGGCCCCTAATAAAGGGACAGCCCACTTGCCCTTCCCTGCCTCCTCCTTCCTTGCCTGGCATTCAGAGGTGATGGCAAGTGCTCCTGCAGCCACTGGACCCTAAGGTGACTTTGAGAAGGAAAGATAATCTGAGGGTGACACAGTACAGACATAGGGGAAGTTTGGGTTCTTACTTTCTATATCGGAGCTCTTTGCCAGAACTTTTTGGGGGTGAGGGAATTGTCCAAGTCATAGTTGTTTTTTTTTTCTTTTTTAAGTTTTATCTACAAACTTAATTCTCACTGACAGTGATGAATTGTGAGAATACACTGAGTGGCCAGATTATTATGATCTCTGAACACATAATAACCTGGCCACTCAGTATATGTATGTGTGTGTATATATATATATTGAGTGGATTTCTATTCCTGTTTGTGACTGCTGACAGGCTGTATATATATATATATATTAGAGGCCCGGTGCACCAATTCGTGCATGGGTGGGGTCCAGCCAGCCTGCTCCAATGCGGGTCAATCAGGCCGGGCCGGCTGGGGGGAGGGGCTACAGGCGATTGGCCAGCCGGCCCTGCCTCCTGGTCGAACTCCCAGTCAAACTCGCAGTCGAGGGGACAATTTGCATATTAGCCTTTTATTGTATAGGATACTAGAGGCCTGGTGCATGAATGCATGCATGGGTGGGATTCGGCCAGCCTCGCCAGGGGGAGGAGAGATGGGCAGTTGGCTGGCCTGCCTGCTGGTCGAACTCTTGGTCGAGGGGACAATTTGTATATTAGCCTTTTATTATATAGGATATACACTGAGTGGCCAGATTATTGTGCTTTCGGAGATCATAATAATCTGACCACTCAGTGTAGTTTCTTTTTTATTTTCAAGAGTCCTGTACACATTTGGGGATTTCCCAAGGATTGCCCCTTGGTTGGCTGATTTTTAACTGGTCCAAGGTCCACTGACTGGAACCAGATGTGGAGAGGATGAGTGAATGCCTGGACAAAGAAAGAACGTGGGTCCTAAAGGGCGGTCCAGGACAAATGACCCCTCTGTGCTTCCCAGCTGTGTCACCTTAGACTAGTCTGTCCCAGAGGGCTGCAGCAGGAATTAAGTGAGGTCACTATTACATAACTGTGTGGCTCAGAGTGACTACCCAAATCATGTGTGTTTGTTTGTTTCTATTGATTTACTAAAATAGGCGTGGAGAGCACCTGTCCCTGGGCCATTAAAAAGTAGGTGGCAATATTTTCTCTTGGGTAGGTTTGCCTCATCTGACCAGTAAAACGCTCTCTGTTTCTTTATCAAAACTGCTTACCCACTTCCCACCTGGATTTCTATTCCTGTTTGTGGCTGCTGACAGGCTGGACTCTGACTGAGCTCGCAAGGTTCTGCGGGAGATGGGAAGAGAGAGGGTGGGGCCCCTCAACCTTCATTCTAGCACTCCCCGGCGTGTCTCAGTGATAGCAGAGAGGATGGCTCTTCTTTTCCTCTGGGACGTTCTGCTACACACAATTACATGCAGCATTTGGCAGCAGCGCTGGTAATTTATGTGCTGCTGGGATGGGGAAGGAGGAGGGTGACCGAGATGAATAGCAATGTGCTCTGAAAGGCACCTCATTTTCCCATTCCTCTCGAGAAATCAGGACTGGTTAAAGGATGGCAATGGTGACTTGGTGGACTGATGAAAACCCCATCAGCCTTTAAAACGACGCATAAGGGAGCTGCATGAGCACCCCTCCCCGGGGTGGTTTGGTGTTGTGTGGTGGTATGTTGGGGTGGGGGCAGAAGTCAGTAATGGATGTCAACCTGCAAATGTTGGGTGAAATCACGACCCTGCCACCTGTGAGATCGTGGGAACATATCCCATCCCCGGAATTGCAGCTGGCCCTCTGTACGTGCAGAAGAACGCTGTCTCATGGGGCTGCTTTGAGGGTTCACAGAGAGAAGTTACGTAGAGCACCGGGGACCGGTCCTGGCCGGAAACAAAGGAGGTTGTCAAAAATGTTTCTTCCTCCCTTCTAAGTAAAGGACCACACTTCCCTGCTGCTGGTGTCTGGGAAACTTTCTCTCTGCAAACCCTCAACAGTGACAGAAGGGGCCCTCCCCTTACATTAAAGAAGGGGCGCAGGTTCCCCACAAGCAAACTTCGCTCTGAGGAGCAGGCGAGTGTGTGTGGGAATGCAAATATCTTCCGGTTTTTGTTTTCCATCAAAGGCAATTGAAAACGGCGCTGCCATGTCATCATCCCTTCAAATACCACCATCCCTTCTCCTTGTCCTCCTGAGCGTGGCCAGTGTGGCGCTCTGGGATCTGGGCTGCTTCCCCACGTGCTGCAGTGGGTCTCTCCCGCCCCTATACCTTCACGGCATCTGCAGAACAGTCCAGATGGACCCAAGTCTCACCTCTCTGAGAAGGGTGCAGAGCAGGCGTCTCGGGACTTTTTCCAGAAAAGAGAAACGACACTGTGAGGCCTCAGGCAAGTTTGAGCCCGGTGCCTATTGGGGTCCCATGAATGGCCATTTTTAAGCAGGAGGCACATAAACCCCCTCCCAGAAAAAAAAGTGTGTCTTTGCAGAAAGTCCCCAGAATAAATCTCTTATTCTCAGCTCTTTCTGCACCAGCCTCTCGGGCCCCAGCCCTTCCCTGTGCCGTGCTCTGGGGTTTCTGCTTGCTCTTTCCGCTTGAGTTTCCTTTGGCTCCTCACTCGGTCATCGGCTGATCTTGCCCCGCAGCCCGAGGCCTGGGATTTTTCAACTCTGCCTGGTGAATCCACAGCTGTGCCCCAGCTCCCAAGAGAATGAGGGACAATTGGTGGATGCAGCCCAACCGAAGGCCCAGGAGACCCGATCCCTCCGTGAGATGGACGATAGTCCTCTAAACCCCAGAGGAGTCAGAGGGCGAGAAGCCGCCGTCCTTGTCTGGCTTGCTTCCTCTTTTCAGAAATCGGCCACTCAGCATGTCTTCCTTTCACCTGCCGAAGTCGATACTGTTTATGTTTTTCTTCATGGCTGCTTTGCCACAGTTAGCGCTGAGCAGGTGCTCAGTCTCCGCGCGCAAAGCAGAATCGGAAATCTCTGCTCAGGCCCCGTGGCTCCAGGCTCTGCTTGGCATTGGAACTGGAGGCCCCAGCTCCTGCCCCAGGGCCCCTGGGCTGAACCCCAGACCCTCGGGCCCGGGACCCAGGGTCCCGGAAGCCGGTCTGGCTCACCTGGGGGCCCTCCAGCCTGCGCTGCTGCATGTTCTCAGCGCCCCCGGAGCCGTGTGTTTGCTGGCCTGCCCTTCCCAAGAGGCCGGGCATTAGGGTGCAAACCCACCCAGGAGACACCTCATGGCTCCACCTCCTGCTTGCTTTCCTTTTCCCATGGCTCAGGCCTTCTTCCTGGCTGCTCTTCCTCTCATCTTCTCCCTCCTCAGGCTCCTGTGATGCTGTTCCCCAGTTCCTGTCAGGCCCCTTTCACACACAGGAGGGGAAGGAGGCCTGTGTGTGTACTTCTCCGCCGCCTCCCCTTCTCTGCCACACTCCGTCCTCCCTTGGTCGAGTGTCTGACTTGTTTTCTGGAAGTTTGTGGTGGGGGCTGGCTGAGTAGGTCTGTCCTGAGTGTAGGAAAATCTTTTAAAAGTTACAGTTTTCTAAAGACAGAGTGTCAGAGCCAGCCAGGAGCCCTGCATGGCTCTGCTGCTCTGAGTGGCTGTGAGTCCATGTATTCGCCTCAATTCTCCCATCAGCTACACCAGGGCTGGTCCTTCTTGAACCTTGCCCATGGTACTACCTGTTGGGAACTCAGTCCAAGTTCCTCCTTTGTCCTCTGCTGACAGAGACACAGGCGGGGCAGGCGGAGAAGCCATGAGAGGTTGTGGGTGTATAAGAATGAGTCTTTATTGCAGAAGCCAGCGGTCACATCATCATCAGACAAGAACAGTCCTCACAGTAAAGTTCATGTCCACAGGCAGCCGGACACTGGCTGGTGAATACGTATCTTTCCCATAAGGCAGCATCAGTCTTTGTACCCACAGTCATTATCTGAGCAGCCGCACACTGCGTCCTAGACTCACCGCCTCACATCGTAGCGGTACCTGAGCCTCCCTTGTAGCTACAGCCTCAGTAACCTCTCTGGCTCAGCAGCTTCTCCTGTCTCCCCTGCCCAGCTCCTCGCTCTCT
Organism: Ia io; assembly: GCA_025583905.1. NCBI lineage: Eukaryota > Metazoa > Chordata > Mammalia > Chiroptera > Vespertilionidae > Ia > Ia io. The sequence goes on along the minus strand of JAJQQW010000012.1, from coordinate 54,409,719 downwards.
AACAGACTTCTTCACACACTCCATCCGACTAGCTGGTCAGTAACCTACTTTTACCCCATTTAGACAAAGAAGTTACATCAACCATATTGGCTACTGAAGGGCACAGTGTACCGTGTATCCTTGCACCCGCTCATGGTATCTTGGCCTGATTATGGTTCCCAGGCTCAGAGTCCTGGGACATCCCGTTTAGACACATGCCCAGAGCAGCCTTTGGCCATTCTGGTGTATTGACAACAAGGCCTCTGCTCCCACCGGCCTTGACTATCCGGGGACCTGGCGTGATTCCCACACAGAGTTAGAGGTTATATAATTTCGATGTGCATTTGTTATGTTTATGTCATATTTATCCTAGTCAATTAAGGGACTTACCAATCAACCAACTGGATAACTGAGACTTACTGAGCTCAGCTATGTATTAAGGGGTTCAAGGAAACAGAACAAGGAAAAAAACATGTCTCTGCCTTTGAGACTCTTCCAGTCCAGTTGAGGAAAAGATAAACACTCATGTTCCTACAGTAAACCCCACCAGGCAGTTGTTAACTCTCTGTGTGCATATGCGTGTGTATGTGTGTGTGTCGGGGGGGGGGGGCATGTACACCTGCCTTGCACAGGGAGTGTGGTGACATAAGGCCAGCATGAGTTTGGGGACTGGAGGAAGCAGTTTTGAATTCCAGTTCCCCCTCTTATGGGGCTTTGAATTCCAAATCACCAGCAGAAACATTTGTTGAGGACTTCTTGTGCGTGTTGCCCAGCTGCAAAGGGTGTGGGATTGCAGGGGAAAGGCAAGGAGCGATGCACTCCCGTGAGTCGCAGTCTCAGCAGAGGCAGTGAGTCAGAAGAGCAGATGACAACATCCCCTTGCCTGTTGGCCCAGACGGGAAGGGGAGTTAGCACTGCGAGCCTCGGCCCCACCAGCGGCGTGCAGGGAAGGCAGTTCTGGTTTTTCAGTGCGCAATCTGAGTTTAAGGCTGTCCCGTTTATGACGCTCCGATAGTGTGTCAGGAAGCAAACAAATGGTAACTGCACGTGAGTGGCTACTCACGCTAGCTTCTCACAGTCCATCACCTGCATGAACTTCTCCATGACCTGGTGTGACAATGCCCTTCTGTATACAGGAGGAAATTGAGGTTGAAAAAGGGAAGTAAATTGCTCAAGGACAAAAACTAATAAGCTGGGGCAGCTCGGATTCCACCTCACACCAGCTTTAATTTTGCATAGTTTACCTCAGGCTTTGCACCATTTCCCTATTTGCCGATTAGGCAACCTAGATCCAGCGAGGTAAAGCAATTTAAGATAATTCCATCCTGAGCTGAAATCTGTGTGATTCTAAAGCTGGAGGCTGTTCGTGTACATAATCTCGAGGAGTTGTGGGGAGAATATTATATGTGAAAGAAATGGGTTCTGTGAATAAAAAACCCAAGAGCATAGCAGTTTCAATTCAGGGGACCTCTCATTGTACAAAAAAAGCCCTAAAATAACCCAAACTAGTGTTTCTAAAAGTAATATACATGAGGATCACCAGCAGATCTTGCCAAAAATGCAGATTTTGATCCCGTTAGTCTGATTGGGGTCTGAGGTTTTGCACTTCTGACAAGCTACTGGTCCATAAACCACACTGTGAGCAGCAAGAGTCTAGACCAAGTTTCTCAACCTGCGGACCGTTGACATTTTGGCCAGATAATTATTTGTTGTAGGGGAGTGTCCTGTATATTGTAGGATGTTTAGCTGCATCCCTGCCTCTTAGTAACATCCTTCCCCGTAGGACAACCAAAAATGTCAAATGCACCCAGTGGACAAAATCGCCCCAGGTAAAAATCACGGGTTTAAACTAGTGTTTCCCAAACTTGTCTCATCTAAGCTCAAACTCTGGAGCAATAAGCTTCTCTGTCTCCTTCAAGCTTTCAGGAAGCTCCCTGGCTCACCAGACACAGGGTCCTGGGGAAGGAAGGGACGTTTCCAGTCTTTACTCATCACACAGAGGCCAGCTCCAAGTTGGTTCCAATTTCCCAGTGAGGAAAGCAGAAGGGAACCAGGCAGGGCTGGGATATTCATCCGTCATGCTGTGTGGGTTGCTTTGCATGCAGGAGCATCCTTTGTTTTAACCTTCAAGAATCCCATTTTGAGCTGTGATCTCCCGTCGGTACTGAGAAGGCCTCTGCCATGTTTTGGTTTCTTACCTACCTTCCCAAAACTTTGATAGATCATCCTTTATTCCCCTCTCACCTGAGCCTAGGACAGTAGACTAATGTTCATCTGAAGTTCACACTGAGCAGGTTCTTGGAGGTAGAGAATATTTTCTAGGTAAGATTTCACTCAGTACACCTGGAAGTTTTCATCTCAGCTGATCATGTGTGTGCATGTGTGTATGTGTGTGTTGTAGAACTCATCATGCTAAGGTTATTTCTATTTAAAGCCAAGAATATTTTGCTGTCTACTGTGACATTCGGTGAATGTGGACACAACTAGGAGATTTGGATGGGAACTCACCCTTGTCAGATTAGCTTCTACCCCTAAGGAAATGAACAAAGGAGGGATAAACTCAGAGGGCTCTTATTTTTAAATTATTATTATTTTGTTAATCCTCACCCGAGGATATTTTTCCATTGATTTTTAGAGAGAGTGGAAGGGAGAGGGAGAGACACAGAGAGAGAAACGTCAATGTGAGCGAGACACATCGATTGGTTGCCTCCTGCATCTGCTCCGACAAGGGCCCAGGCTGGGGAGGAGCCTGCAACTGAGGTACATGCCCTTGACCAGAATTGAACCTCGGACCCTTCAGTCCTCAGGCCAATGCTCTATCCACTGAGCCAAACCTGCTAGGTGGGCTGTTATTCTTACTACCTACTGCCTGCCTCCTGCCTTTGCATTCTTTTCCCAGTAGTATGGGAGCGAAGAGGCTATACCCTCCCAGCAATGGCTGGAATGTGAATGAGAGAACCCACACGTATTGGTACGTGTGCACGGAACCCTCCTCCGAGTGGCAGTCTGGTGTTGACGGAACTTGGGGAACAGGCTGCGTGAGCTAGGTTCCGAGATCCAGAGCTATAAGGTTACTAGCAAGTTGCCTACATGTCCTGAGCCTCCATTTCCTGCTTTGTAAATGGGAAGATAAACAACACCTGAGGCATGTTATGATGATTACATGAGAAAGTATTGTGGGTCAGAAAGACGTATTAGCTCAATTAATTGCCCCAACAATTCCCATGAGTTTGATCTTATCATCATGCCTCCCATTGACAACTGGGGGGGATGAAGGCTCAGAGAGGCTGACGATTCACCTGAGCTCCGTCAGGGACTAGGGAGGCCAGGCAGCCTGACCCAGAGCACATGACTGTAAGCAGTCATCAGGGCTCCACTCACTACTAAAGTGCTGGGCACTGTGGTATTCCACAAAGGTTACTGTTCCCCTTCCTTACTCTGTGCAACATATTTATTTTTCTGATTACCAACTTTATCAGTGGGTTGGATAATGATCAGTGAGGCAGGGTTAGTAGAAGGACAAGTGGTGTATCTTTTGGATGTTAGAGTCAAACACCTAGAAAATCAGGGCAGGCTGAAGCGAGGGGCTGAATCTAACAGGATAGACTAGGGACATACGTTTTGCTCTTAAAAACTGCAACTGCTGTAGAGATGCAGGATTAACTATCAAAGTGTGAACTAACGATGTGCCTAGATTATAGTAATTGGTTTACAGAAGGACCCAGCAGCACATGAGGTGGCCATGATTTGGCCATCTGTCTACTGTCTTGAGTTATAGAGGCTCTGAGAGTCTCCTTGAAATTTGTAGGCAGTTCACAACCCAGTATCTCCATCAAGTGCCTGTATATTCACTAACACTTAGAAAAGATTCAAAGTAATAAACTCAACGACATCATCTCATTTGGGTTTTGAAATTAAATTTTTCTGGCTGATCCACTGGCAGATGCGATGAAACACAGTAAAATGGCAACCGTAGCAGAAAACAACCGTTCCCAGAGAGCCGGCTGTGTACTGAGCACATCACCGCATGTTTTACTTGCACTATTTCCTCTAGTGCTCACAGCACCCTAATGGGGTGAGTCCTGGTGTTCCTTGTCTTGTATAGATGAGAAACAGGCTCAGAAAGATTATATAATTCACCTCTGGTTATATGCTAGTAAAGGAATTGGAATCTAAAAGGAATCACTTCCAGAAGGGGTGTTTCAGGAAGACCTGGCTGAGGGCCTTGAATAATGCAGAGATTGGATAATGGGTCCCCGGGTAGCAGGATGCTGGCTCTGCGGGGAACCCTGAGTGACTGACGTGGCCAAGGCCCCGCGACCACTTCACCAAGTGTTTCTGAATGGGTTGCCATGCATCTCAGCACATCCCATTGCTGCCCAAGATAGATTTTCTATCCCAAAGTGTGACAGCTTCTCCTAAGGGCCACCGCCACGGGCTCAGTGATGAAGAGGGTGATTTCCACGGTTTTCTCAGCATGCAGAAGATGAGATAGTGTCGCATGTAATAGAGCTCAGAAACGCCGTAATATCCCAAGATTCTGCCTCATTGTTCTTTCCGTTCATCTAAACAAGCTCAGACCTGCTCCCATTTTGCATTTGTCAGAACATAATGTGGAGATGAGAATTCAGTGCCTGTAGTTTAGCACAGAGTCCTGAATCTTGCCAATAGAGCTTAAAGGACCCCGAGAATCACAGTGTTTGGAGCCCTCTCCTTGTCTAGTCACAAACTCGAAGCTATTTGCTTTTCTGATCAAACTATAAAAACAGTCTGCTCTTGTTCTCAGTCCTGAGGGACTGTGCAATTTTTTCTCAGCTTGAGCCTCAGGCAGAAGGAACATTCACATTTGCCTGCCAAGTCACCCATGTTCTGGGGCCTCTGGGGGGACTCTGCCACTTCCTGTCTCCCCTTCTTTGTTTACTGGAAAGATTCCCAAGTTTAGTCACTGATTTACTTTTTGACTTTGGGAAAAAGTACCCTTGAAAAGGTAAATTACTTAACATCCCTAGGCTTTTGTTTAGTCATTGAAAAATTAGAAAATTCATTCCTTCAACAAGAACTGTTCACTTCTCCCCATTTATTGAGTGCGTTAGGGCCAAATGCTGGCGATATGAGCAAATTCAGACACGGTTCCTGCCCTTTCAGGGTGGAAATCTCACGGAACAGAGTTTGTGCTTCGTAACTCCGAGTGCCTGCCAGGACTCCCGGGCCTCAGCTCATCTGTCCCTCACCATCCCAAGGCAGGCGTTATCATCCCCATTGAAGCGGGGAGGGTGAGGTGCTGAGCTGGTGAGTGGCTTTCCCAGGCTCACATCAGCAAGTAAGCTATAGCCCTGGGTCTTGGGTCTGGTTCTGCCTGCTTCCCAAGTCCACCGTTGGTTCTCTAGCCTCTGATCTGCTTGTTTATGGGGGAGGAAGCGACTGCTTACTGAATGCCTCCTAGGTTACAGTGCGCTTAAGCATGGCACTAGATTCATCCTCACGTCAACCCCCCAAAAGGGATTAGCGACCTCATTGTGTGGATGAAGGACCTCAGATTCAGAAAGTCTCTGGGGCCTACTCCGTCTCTGGCTGTGGAGGCAGAGGGGGCACCTGGGAGAGTCCCCAGAGTTTGCTGCTGGGCTGCCTTAGCTCTCTGGCTCCCGGGGCCTGTGAAGGAGCTGACTACACGCCCCTGTGAGCTGCCCGCTTCTATTTACAGACCATCCTCTGCTTATGATTGTCTGACCTACATTGTTCCCACTTTAGGGTGGTGTGAAAGAGGTAGGAACCATACTTCCAATTTTGAATTCTGATCTTCCCGGGGCTAGCACTGTGTGGCCCGATATTCCCTCCTGATGCTGCGCAGCATCAGCAGCTGCAGCTCCCAGGCAGCCGTACGTGAGGAGGGCAAGCCCCGATACCCCGCAGTGTACCGTGCTGCCAGTGTTTTGGATTTTGTGTTCTGAGCACATTTAAGGCAGGCAGGGCTAAGCTATGATGTTTGGTAGGGTAACGAAGTAAATGCATTTCGACTTACACTCTGGGACGTAATCCCATCATAAATTGAGGAGCATCTGTACTTATAACCCTGTGCCTCAGTCATCCATCCCTAGAAACCTTGTCCTTTCCGATTTGGTTACTGCCTCTTCTCCCAACCAGTAGGTGCTCAGTAATCATTGATTAAATAATTAAATTAACACTAATGACCATCCTCCAGAAGGGTCCACCGCCGTGCCAAATGTTCTATTTTTTCATCATGGAAAGCAAAAACATAAACTACAGCTCACAGCAGTTCCTACTGAGCTGGCACAAGAAAAAGTAACCAACTTCTTATAGGTCATTTGACAGGTGCCCGGTCAATGGATCCCAGAACTTGCATTCATAGGTGAGGCTTTGCTTATGGGATAAGCAGAGCCACCACCAACGGATTCTGGATGGATTAAGAAAAGCATCCAGCGGGTCCCCTGGCCAGAGCAGGTTTGTATTGACCTGCACCAGAGTGGGCCCAGGCAGCCTTCTGGGACCCTGGCTTGCTGTCTTTTAGGGCTTCCCCTGACCTCACACTGACCTTGTGGGTAACCAGATGGCTGAGGCAGCACCCACGACTTCACCGACACCAAGCCTGGATTCCCTGGTCCCATCCCCACAGGGACTCAGCCAAGGGCCACAGGGCTGAGCTATGGCTACTGGAAGCAGAGGAACAGAGCCCAGGCATGGCGGGGGCCTGCGGGCAGAGGCTGAGCAGGCAAGATTCCCCATGTGAAGCTGCGACCATTTGCAGGTTAATTATTTCACTGAAGAGCAGTCGGCCCCCCTCCCACCCTCTGCCTTCCTACCCTGCTGCATGAACTCACAGGTTTAAGAGGAAAATAGTGCTAAGAGCACAGGAACGATGCTGTATCTTAACAGCGGTGGGCTGTGCACCGGACACGCAGACTCTGGCGTCTCGGTGTCCGGGACATAAGGGCTTCCTGAGCGTCACGGCTGTTAGCAGAGCTGGCCAAGCATTTGTTTCATTTAATTGTGCAGTCCACATTCTTACTGCCTACTGACAGCCCATTAAAGGAAGCTGCACCTGCATTTATTAAAAGAGACAGAAGGAAAATTCCAGGTCTCAGTGCCTTACCAGCCAGGTGGAGGGGCTGGGCTCTTAGCAGAGAAAGCTGAGAACAGGCTAATAATGAGAGCAGGACATGGTGACGAGTGAGTGGAGGGCTAAGTGAATATTGAAGGATCTTACCGAGCACGGAATCCTCGAGGGGATGCGGAAGCAATAGGAATTCTACCTCACACTCCTTTGCCATTTTATTCATCACAGCAGTGTTCAAAGGCCGGCACTGCGAGCACCATTTTCCAGATTGCACACGGAGGCCCAAAACATAGGGCGACTTGTTTTGAGGGGGTGTTTTAAAGAAGTGTTTTCAGAAGAGGGTGCATTCATACTCACAGCAAAGCTGGGCACAAACCCTCGTCTGTCCAATTCTAAGTGTAGTGTTTATGTCCTCACGGAACCTTCTCCAGGCATCTCCTGTGAGCCAGACTGTGCCTGAGGAACAGGTTGGATGGAGAGGGTGAGACCAGATCCCAAGCCTCCACAGATTTCTGGTCTGGAGAACAGGCCGCAGAGTCACACTGCAGGATCCCACAGCAGGGTGGTGAACACGCAGGTCTGCGAGGCCCAGTGAGGGGGTGTGCCTGACTCTGCAGGGTGGGGTCCGGGCAGGGGCAGCTGGGTATTGAAAGATGCCTGGATCTCTGCCAGGAGGCCAAGGTCAGCTGTAGGGAGGACACTTTAGGCTTTTAGACAAAATCCACGAGTCGGGGCGCAGAGGCATGAGACTGGCCTTGGGGAGACATTGGGATAGGTAGAGAACAAGAGGAGCTAACATCTACTCAGTGCTTACTATTTCCCAGCCACTGCTCTAGCTGTTCTCACAGTGACTCCTTCAATCCTCACAGCAAGCCGATCAGATGGGGACGTCTTACTGTTGGTGGAGCTAAAGGCACAGAGAGGTGAGGTGACTTGCTCAGTCAGGTCACTCTGCTAATAAGGGTGAGGGCCAAGGCTCACACCCAGACAGTCTGGCTTCCAAGTCTCCTCATTCTCCTCATATGTGTGTATTATTAGAGACAAAAGTATAATTTCAAGTGATATGAAGGAAATAAAGCTGGGGTTAGATGGTGATAGTGTTATTGGTAGAAATGGAGTTCTTGGGGTGCCACAATTTCCTGAGGCCTCATGGGAGGAGGGGGTTTTGTGGAAAGCTTTATTGTGATATAAAATTAAGGGGGTTCCCCTCCAGGGTCTCATCTCTGTCCACCTCACCATGGAAAAAGATCAATCTTGTCTTCAGCAGGGCCAGAGTTAGGCCACTGCCCAGGATTTCTGTTCCATGTTAAAGTCCAGTCCAGGTGAGTGTGGGTCATGGAACAAGAGAGCACAAGAAGACGAGAACTCTTTGGGGATTTTAACTTTCCAAGATTTCACCCACTTCAGATGGGGGCCACCTCTTAGCCAATCCATTGTTTCTAAGACTTGACTGACAGTTAAGTACTTCCCTGCATCACCCCAACTTCTCTGCACATGCTCCGTCTCCCGCTTTGTTTCCTTTCCCTGTGATCTGCAGGGAATGGACTGGTTCTCTAGGAAGTATGAAGCTATAGCTGCGCAGATGACTATGCTTATAATGTCTGGCTCTTCCTTTCATCAATATTAACTAGCTAATTACAATTATAATAATAGGGATGCTCTCTTATAGGTGGTCAAGAAAGGCCTCTTTGATAAACTAGCACTTGAGCAAAAACTGAATGCTATTATAGCACGATTCACACACAAGTCCATGGTAGAATATTCCAGCCAGAGTGAATAGTAAGTGTAAAAGCCTTGACAAATATCATATAGCAACTTAGCTTTTACATTTAAAAATATTTTTTATCGTTTGAAAAAGCAATACTTGCATAAAGTATACAGTGAAAAGTATGATATTTTCCTCACTATTACCAGTTTTTTGTATGTACTTCCAAAGATGCTTATTATTATGTAATAAACACATATATGTATATGTATATAACTCCCTATTTTTAGAAGTATGAATGCACCCTCTTCTGAAAACACTTCTTTAAAACACCCCCTCAAAACATTTCATGTCAGATAATGCCTGTAACCCTATAGGAGCTGTGAGGTCCTTCATCCTCAGCCTTCAACTTGTGTCTTTGGCTCACACCACACTGCTCCTGGCTCGCTGTGACCCAGGCACACAGGCCTTCTTCAGTACTTTGGACATCCTCACTGCAGCCACAGAAACTTTGCACATGTTATTCCCTGTTTGGAATGCTCCTCCCCCTGCCCCTGCTTCATCTCAACCTAGTTCAGACTTAATGTCCTTAATTTATCCTTACTAAGGACGTCCTTACAAAAGCCTCAACCCCTTCTCCTCTCGCTGGGTCCTGGGTAAATTTAGTCAACATGACCTTTTTCTGGTTCTTCAAAAGCACCAACGGCTTTGTATAGGCTGCTTACCCTGCCTGGAGTGCTCGTCCTGGAGACGTTCTCTCAGATGGCATCACGTAGACCTCCGCTGAACTGCCTGAGAGGCCTCCCATGGCCACCTAAGTTAAAGTGGCCACCAATCTGTCTCTTTTGCATCACTCTATTTTAGTTCCCTGCTGGTATTTTTCTTGATTGACTGATCTTTTCCACTCCACCCCAAATGTAGGTACCCAGAGAGAAGAACATGATCCATCTTCTTCATCCTGTATTCTTAGTGCCCAGAGTGCAAGGCAGATGCCTAATGTCTGTTAAGAGAATAAAGTCATTATATATATGTGAGCCGCGATATGCTGGATGAAAGTGGTGCTTGAGGAGGATTAGACATCAAGATTAATTCAGGGGAATCAAGGGCAGCTTAGATGTAGAAGCAGTTGAAAGAAAGCACAGTTCCTGGTGTTTCTGCCAATTACATCCCCTTTGCCAATTGAATCAGAATCTGTGAGGCTGAAGCCCCCACATTTGTATATTGTACAAGCTCCCCAAGGAGTTTCTGATGCTCAGCAGGGCTGATAATGATGGGGCTAGATAGCATACTACTGTGCAACCCATTGAAAGACAATGCCAACCACATGTATAATTTTAAATTTTCTAGTAGTTATAATTAAAAAGTAAAAAAACACACACAGTTGAAATTAATTTTAGAATATACTTTATTTAACCCTATACGTCAAAATTATGATTATTTAAACATGTCACACATAGAAACATTATAAATGAGGTATTATACACTCCTTTTCATTAATAAGTTTTCAAAGTCAAAGTATCATTAATATGTACAGCACATTGCAATTCAGCTGGTCACATTTTAAAAGCCCCATAGCCATGTGGGGCTGGAGATCCTATCTATACATATAAAGAGGTAATATGCTGATTTGTCCCTTATGGTGTCCCAGTCACGACCAGTCTGTGGGCGGGGATGGGAGCAGGGACTTCCACCCCCAGTGCTAATGTCATGCTGCCTGCGTGCATCCCCGCTCAGCTCCCCGCCCAACGTTGAGGTGAAGCTGCTTGCCTGCATCCCTGGCTAGGGACGTGACACTGCCTGTGTGCATCCCCGTTCAGCACTGACGTGATGCTGCGGGGAGGGGGCGAGGGGGTGTTTGGGCTTGATGGGGAACCTCAGGTTGTGCCCCCGCCCTGGCGCCAGACTGGGAGACCTCATGCTGCGCCTCCTGCCCCAGCACACGGCCGGGGGACCTCAGGCTGTTTCCCCCCCCCCTGGTAGGGCTTGACGGGGGACCTCAGGGCATACCCCCCACCCTGACGCTGGGCCGGGGGACCTAAGGCTGTGCCTCCCACCTGGCAGGGCTTGACAGGGGACCTGAGACTGCACCCCCTTCGCCCGGAGGGGCTTGACGGGGGTGGGGCTGGCCTGGCCAGGGTCTCATCCAATGGGGGTGGGGCCGGCCAGGTTTGGGTCTCCTGAATTTTCAAAGTGCGTGCAGGTGGTGGGCGGGGACTTGACTCTAGGTCCTGCGGTGCGCCCCAGACTCTGACAGGAGGGAGATTTTATATACATTTTACTAATTTTCTTTCATCTCTGACACGTCTATTATAGAGAAAGGGCAGATAGCAATATTAAAATATTTCTTCTAATTAATTCCCTTTTAATGTGCACGAATTTTGTGCACTGGGCCACTAGTACTAGATAATACAGAACCACAGGTCCTTCTTCTCTGGCATCTTACATCTTATTCTGAACACAGCTAGGAGACCATGTGATTCTGAAACTCAAAGTGTTATTGAATGCAGGTTTGACTTGTGAGACAGACATTGATGAAAAGCAAAAAGGTTTGTTCAGGTGCCAGTGATCCAAAAAGATTGCAGATTTCTGTCCTAAAAACCATCTGAACATCTCTGTTCAAGCCAGTGGCTTTTATAAGGAGAACAAAGGGAAGTAGGACACGTAGACAGTATTCTTTCTGGTTCCAACAAAGATCTTGTTATCAGCATATTGAATCCTTCAGTGTCAGTTGAATTCCTGTGGTCAATCAGCTCCTATCTAGACCAGAACTGGAACTGCTGGTCTTTGCAATGTACTAAAATAGAGGCTAGAATAGAGGTTGTTATCAAGAAAGAAATTTGTTCCTGCTTTTGTTCCAACAGGCTTGTTAGTTTATTAGTTAGTATATTTAATTCTGGTTAGTATAATATTGCATAAAGATTATATGCTTTTCATTACCTGTTACAAAAGCAGCCCACCATGCATTGGGAATAGCATTTCTTTCTTATTCTTATTGACATCTGTGTTCTCCCAAGATCTGCCTTTTCTTTATTTTGGATTCATTCCTTTTAGCTGTCTGTTGATACCTGAGAATCCACAGCCTGGATCAAAATGATCTTGCTAACCTGTGGGAGGTTTCTTTTCTTCTGGGACTATATCACAGAATCTAATTTTTAACCAGTGGATGTCACTGTTTACACAAGGAGGGTCTTCGGAGGAGGCTATCTAATCCAGGGACAAATGTAGAAACAGCAGTCTGTATTAGTATGTATTAGTGTTTCCCTTTTAATTTAGAGGAGTGACAGATTATTAGGGAGGGCATGAGGGTAGTCAGTGCTGGTTCACCAATGTCTTCTAGAAGTATTCATTGGTCTTGGAAATTCAAAGTCTTACTTAATAAAAGTATTGTACAAAATGACAAGGCCATCAGCAACCAAGATAATTCCAGTCAAAAACCTCCCTGAATAGCTCTTTTGAATAAAGGAGATCTGTATTTCTGTAAAGCTGAGGTCACAAATATTTAGCCTGTAGCCAAGTCTGGTTCATAGCTGTGTGACCCATACAGTGTGTGAAAAATAGCTGAGCAACATTTACATCAGAGTGATTTCACACATACACATCTGGATTTCTGGCTTCACCTAAAGTATTAGAAGATCTGGACACATTAGACTTAATACCTTGCAAGGCCACAGCTGGGATGACAATCTTTTACTTTTTAAAATTGTCACATCGTCTTCATTTACCATAGGCCTCAACATTCCTGACTCTTCCTTCCCCAAAGCAGGTCACTTCACTCATTCAACTTGGCACCTTAATTCTGTTGGCATTTGTGTTTCTTGGAGTGAAAACCACATACAGTCCCTGACTGGAATGGTTCAGTTGATTGAGCATCATCCTGTGCACCAAAAGGTTGCTGGTTTGATTTCCAGTTAGGCCACTTGCCGGGTTACATGTTTGATCCTTGGTTGGGGTGCATGTGGGAAGCAACTGATCTCTCTCTCTCTCTCTCTCTCTCTCTCTCTCTCTCTCTCTCTCTCTCACACACACACACACACACACACACACACACACACACACACACAAGCAATAAAAATATATTTAACCATACCCTACATAAATAAGTATTAAGCACTTTCACAGGCATCAGAAGGATGGGATGATTAGGGGGGAAAGGTGATATGAGATTTATAAGACATTTTTCCAGCTTTAGGTTTGGGGCTGGAGAATTCTTGGCTCAGGATAGGACTAGGTGGCCTGTTGCTTGGACCTACCTCTTCAAGATTACAAATATCCTAGGTGCTCAAGAACTTTCCACTGTAGCCCTGGGGATGGAAGGTAGAAGGAAGATTATTTGAGGAAGGTCGGATCTTTGATGTCACTCTTGCAGGGGGACGAGGACTGACCCCACTGACTTCTCCTGAACTTCACTCTAGTGAGTGGCAAGTTGGGGCTTCTTTTTTCCCCCCTTTATTCAACTAGTGGGTCTCAGACTTGAGTGGGAATCAGAATCACCTTGAGGACTTGTTCATAACAAGCTGGGCCCAATGTCCAGAACTTCTGGCTCAATAGATCTAGGACCTAGATTCTAGGGTGAATCAGAGAATTCACATTCCTAACAAACTCTCAGATGCTGCTGAACCTGCAACCATACTTTACGAACACTGGTGTAAGTTTTCAAGGCCAATGTGAGATTGTTTCAAAGGTACAAGTTGTGTGTGTGTGTGTGTGTGTGTGTGTGTGTGTGTGTGTGTGTGTGTGCATGCCCATGCACAGGTGTGAAATTATATATTGTAAATAGGCTTTTGATTTCCTTTCCAGAATATGCATATGATACAAGAGCCAGTAAATTACCAAAGTCAGAGAAGAATGAACTCACACACAAGCAACCCTGTGGAGAAGGTTCTGGCTGTTTCTTTATCAGTGTGCTGTGTTAGACAAAATACCATTGGGTGACCTCTAACTTTGGGGCTGATTACCTGACAGTGAATGAAATGACCTTTTTCTTAAAAGAGAAACAAGACAGCAAGCATGGCCCCCCTCATGCTGGCTCTGACAGTGCTGTGCAGAGGCCGGGAGAGGAGCTCTGGCAATGTGAGCTGGCATTTACTGAGCACTCACTGTGTCCCAGAGCTGTGTTATTAGCTCACCTGAAATATCTCGTTCAATTCTCAAACCATTCCAGGAGGTTTGTGTTATACATATTTGTATTTTATAGTTGAGGGAACTGCCTCAGAGTTGTAAATTAACTTCCTCAAAGCTACATAGCTAGTGGGCACCAGCCAGGATTTGAGCCAGGCTCATCCAACTCCAGAGCTCCAACTCTGAACTTTGTGTCTCAAGTCAGAAAAGGGTTTGAAGGGCAAGACTACCATGCAGAACTATGGGATACGATAGCTTATTTTGCTCCTTTGTTCTTTAGTTTCTTCTACCACAAAATAAAATACTAATACCACTTCCAAGGCTGTTGTAAGAATCAAATTAAAGTCTGTTTATTATCTGATCTATTTTTGTCTCAGTAAGTAGAATATGCTTCCCCACTTCCATCCCTGTGTCTTGTGGGTCCCTAGGATTTGCCCTATATATACTTCACTTAGCATTTACTGTGCACTAGCTATGTGCAGTGTGAATAACAGACTTGGTCTCTTCAGTGTGTAGCAGGAAGGAGTTACAGATTGGTAATCTAGCTACCAGCTGTACCTCTACAAATGCAATCTCCCAGGCCCCTCAAATTCAACATACCTCCCCCACCCAGCTGTGGCTCTCCTCACAGTGGGCAATGCCACCCACTACCCTTATGTTCTTTTGAGTCAACAGCCTTCCTGTCCCCCCATACCCATCTCTTTCAGACAGGTTCTATGGGTTCTACCTGGGGAATTGCTTGAATCCTTTGCAAGACTCTTATCTAATTCAGGCCACCATTCACTCCTCACCCGAATCTTCTCACTCCATTTTGCTCATCTTGATCTTTCCAATAGTCTCCATCTGGCTGCTAGAATGAGTATTCTAAATGTTCTCTGAGCCCCTTGACACCTGCTCCAGGTTCTTCAGCTTCTCCTCCCTCCCCTCAGGCCCATGCCCAGCCTCCCTCCCCTCAGGCCCATGCCCAGCCTCCCAGAAGGCCTAGCCTGCCCTCTCCTCTGGCCTCCTGGTGTCATCCTCTGTTCATTCTCAGCAACCGTAACCTCTTGGATCCTGTCCTCTCACTCTACCAGCTGTGCCTCCATGTATTTTATCAGCACAATCTCTTTCCCTACCCACCCCTTCACTTGGCTCAACTCTTACTCATCCTTTCCGACCCAGCTCAGGAACCTTCTTTCTCAGGAAGCCTTTCCTGCTCCCGAGTTTAGGGCAAGTTTATCTCCTGTGCTCCCACAGTTCTTGCCCAGCATCCTTTGCATACCATAAGGCAATTGTCCGCAGCTGTCTCTTCCATTAGGTTGGAAGCTCCAGACATGTTTTTACTTCTGCATTCAAGTTGAGAGCAACCAGCCATTGCCTGGATCGCTGAGAGCCGGGAGTGTGAACGCGGGCCAGGGAGCTGGGTGGGGCTGGTGCAGTCCTTCTGGAGTGTGAGGAGGGCAATGCCTGGAGCTTTCACATTCACAGCATAAGGCACCTGTGAGCATGACAGCTCTGCAGGAAGGACCCCTAGGGCAGCCTTTGGAGAAGGAGGGCTAGGAGGCTTAAATAGCTACAAACAAAGTCAGCATCCTCATTTCAAGATCTTTCTCTCTGACATTTCTCCCCTTAAATGCCACTTCTGTGGAGCCACATGGAGACACATGTCCAGGGGGGGCTTGACCTACTCAGAGGCCAGTTATCAATCAGAGGGAAGCGTAGCTGATCCTGATTCCCAGCTGGGGGCCTGTGGACAGCAGCCAGCATCAGCTTAGGTCCGGGACTGTCCCGCCCTCCCTCTCCCTCCTGCTTGCTGACCTTTCCCTTTGGCTGGTTCCCTCTGTCACAGAGACAAGCCACTCATTAAGCCAGGACCTTTGTCTTTTGAGATTCTTCCTCCTGCTCCTTCTTCCCACCAGGTATCTGAACTGTCCCTTTATGGCTCAGTGAAGACACTAGTGACACACGGTGAAGGTCAGGGTCAGAGCCAGGGATGTGATACCACCACTAGCAGCAGCTCCTGATTCTGTGGTAGGCAGTTAGACAGACATGAGCAGAGCAAGGATGGAAGACCCAGCTCTCTCTCCTGCCTGGGAACATGCTGGCACCTTCTCCCTCCTACGGGCAAGGTGTGGTAGCAGAGGTGGGCTGTTCATAAGTAAGGACTCCGGCTTCTCTTTCTGCTTGTCATTTTTGTTTTCTGGCCATCTTGGGCAGAACACCTCATTCTGTCTCTGTACCCAATTCAACACTGGCTCAGGCTTACCCTCCCCTCACGCCTGGAACAACATTTACCCATGCTGAGGATGACCAGAGGAGTTGTGCAATGAGAGTGACCACCTTACTGGTCAAATTCGCATGCAGGAAGGGGCGGCAGAGGCCAGGAGGTGAACACAGAGGGGAGGCGGGCACATGAACCAGCAGGGCGATGGCTGGGATTCAGACCTGAGATTCCCTGGACTGGTGGGGTGAGTGGGGAGCACAGCGGCTTTCAGGGCTAATTTTACCACCCTCACCCCTTCTCCTCCCCATACGTTAGTGCTTCCCCTGGCTGGGGAGGAATTAGTGCAGCTGCTCTTACAGTTCTGTGAGTATTGTCTGTGCATGGAGGAGGAGAAGGGGAAAAAATTCACAAAAACAGAAACCGCAGGTGAAGGAGGCCAGCTCAGCGATAATGGCATCGCTGAAGCAGCCAATAGTCTTGACCTACAAGGAACATTAAACCATCTTGACAGCAACCATTCTGTGCTGCAAAATACAGACAGACACTGGGGAGAAGGTAGCTCCAGGAGAGGCCTAGGGCTAGATGACTGGAAATTCCTGCATACCATTAGGATTTTTATTAGTAATTACCTTGTGAGGGAGAGTACCAAGGGCAGAGGCAGGCGGAGAAAGGGCATTTGGGAAGGCCCATGAAAGCAGCAATATGAAGTAGTAAGAACTAGCTTGGGATAAAATCTCATTTTGTTATGCAGATAAATCTCCTTGGAAACTGAGCTCCTTGTAGTACCAGCTTTGTTCTTGTTCACAGTAGAACACACCTGATTTGAATTCCAGCTTAGTACTAGCTAGGGGTGGGATCCTGAGCAAGTTATTTAATACTAGAGGCCCAGTGCATGAATTCGTGTACTAGTGGGGTCCCTCGGCCTGTCCTGTGGGATTGGGCCAAAACAAGCTCTCTGACATCCCCCAAGGGATCCCGGATTGCAAGAGGGCACAGGCCAAGCTAAGGAACCCCACCGGTGCATGATCAGGGCTAGGAAGGGACTTGGAAGGTTGGCCAGGCAGGAAGGGACCACGGGAGGGCTCCAGGGTGTGTCTGGCCCATCTTGCTCATTCCCAAATGGCCAGACCTCAGCAGCAAGCTAACCTACTGATCGGAGTGTCTGCCCCCTGGTGGTCAGTGCACATCATAGCAAGCGGTTGGGTGGCTTTAGCATATCATTAGCATATTACCCTTAGATTGGTTGAATGGTTGACCAGATACTTAGCATATTAGGCTTTTATTATATAGGATCTCTGGAGCTGCAGTTTCTATATCTGCAAAACGAAGGCCACAGCTGTGGGAGTTTAGAGAAAACAGATGTTAAAAGTCTTGCATAGTGCATGGGCAGAGACTAGCCATGACTAGTAAAATGTATCCATGTAATTTTTGGAAGACCATAATGGTGGTGGTGGTATTAGTTAAGGTAACACTAGCTGCTGGGAAAAAGAAATCCCATGGTAGCAATTGCATAAAATAATAGAAATTCCTTTTCTGCACATGTAACAGCCCAGTGCAGAGTTGGAGACCAGAGGACGATTTTCTTCCACCTGTTGATTTAGGAACCCAGGTTCTTTCTATCTTATTGCTCTGCCTTCCATCCAGACTTCAGAGTACACAGCAAGCAGAGGGAAAAGAGAGTGGAGAAAGCACCCCCACTTCCTGAAAGTCCTGGCCTGGATGTAATTTATAGCTTTGCTGCTCACATCACATTGATGAGAGCCTGTCAGGTGGTCACCCCTGGTGATAATGACTGAGTGGGCTAACTTTATACTGTTGAAGGAAGTAGAGTAGTCATCCCTTCTCCAAAGTTTTGCTATCCGGTTTCAGTTACCTACAGTCACCTGCGTTAAGAAAATATTAAATGGAAAATTCAGAAAGAAGCAATTCCTAAGTTTTAACTCATGCTTTGTTCTGAGTAGCATGATGAAATCTCACTCCATCCTGCTCCATCCAGGTGGGGACGTGAATTGTCCTTTGCCCAGTGTATCCACTCTGAATAAACTGCCCACTGGTCTCACTTAGTAGCTATCGCTGTTATCAGAGGGACTGTCACAGTGCTTGCGCTCAGGTCACCCTCATTTTTCTTAATAATGGCCCCTAAACACTAGAGTAGTGATGCTGGCAATACGGATGTGCCACAGAGAAGCCATAAAGTGCTTCCTTTAAGTGAAAAGGTGAAAGTTCTAGAGTTAGTAAGGAAAGAATCAAATTATATCCTGAGGTTGCTAAGATCTATGGTAATAGCCAATGTCCTATCCATAAAACTGTGAAGAAGGAAAAGAAATTTGTGCTGGTTTTGCTGTCACACCTCAACTAAGTTATGGCCACGGTGGCATTTTATCTCACATCATCACAAGAAGAAGGGTGAGTACAGTACAATAAAGTATTTTGAGAGAGGGAGGGAGAGAGAGGTTATTCACATAACTATCATTATAATATATCATTATAATTGTTTTATTTTATTAATAGTTACTGTTAACCTCTTACTGTGCCTAATTTATAAATTAAACTTTATCAGAGGCATATATGTATGTATATGAAGAAAGCATAGTGTATCAGGGTTTTGTACTATGCATGGTTTTAGGAGTCCACTGGGGGTCCTGGAAGTTATTCCTCGTGGATAACAGGGGACTGCTGTACATTGAATTTTGGTGAGCAGGTAGCTGTCTCTGCTCCAGTGACATCAGATGAATGACAGTTTGAGATGATAGTGATGCCAGATGTTACTCAGAATGGGCAGGGGCTTGTTAATCAAATTTGTAGAGCCTCCTTGTTCAAAGTGTGCTCCGTAGCCCAATAGCATTGTCACCACTTGGTGGAGACCTTGCTTGACATAAAAAATCTCAGGCCCCACCCCAGACTTGAGTCAGAATATGCATTTACAATCTCCCTACCGCCACCCCCACCCAACCGATTCCTACTGAGGAGGGCTACGCTTGGGCCTGGGGTTCTGCATTGTTTCTAACAACCTCTCAGGGATGCTGATGTTGTTGGCCCACAGAATGACTACACTTTGAGTAGCAAGCAGGCAGAAGACACCAACTTCAGAAGCTCAACTTGTTCCTGAACAAAATGAAGCTTTTCAGTGGCTCTGGGGAAGGGGGGTTTTCTCTCACGTTCCCTTCCTTGTGCTGTGTGGTCATGTGTTCTGCACGGGTACCCTTTCTGCAAGAAGAGGGTTGACCCGCTCTTCTTTCTGAAAGGAGGTGATCCAGAGACCACCCACAGAACCCCTGCACCTGTGTGTTTGCTGATATCCGTTGGCTGAGCAGGAACACAGTCTCCTCAGATGTATAGTTAGAATCCATCCCTGGTGGACACGAATCTGTTCAGCTGAGGTTCACTTGCAGTTGTCTGCAGGAGCAGCGTTAGTTAATGAAGCTGGTGCTGCAGTCACACCGGTAATCACCCTCTTCCCTCCTCCCACCTCCTTTGCCCTATGACAGATTATTCTTTTGGAAAAATTCATTAACCTACAGTAACGCTTTTCACTGGTGACAACTAAAGTAAAAGCAGACTGGCATTTCTTACTGTGCACGGACGATCCTCTCAGCTCCCTGAGAATCGCACACATTTTAGAACAAAAAATAGCCTTCACTCAAGATCAGTGCTCCTCAGGTAAAAGCACTGAGCCGAGGCTCCGTGGATGCCTCGAGGTGATGCTGGCCCATATTACAAGCTGATGGCCAAAGCATCTCAGGAATTGTATTGTGGAGGGTGACAAGGGACATAATGTATGTGCCATGCGCTGTCTTTTGCAAATATAGCTCCTTAATAATATAAACTACCTTACAAATAGGGGGAGGGAACTCAACTGATATTTATTAATATTGACCAGGTGCTCTGCTTTGTGCCAGGCACATTTGCCACCTCCTTTAGTCTGCTTGCAACCCTGAAGATTAGATATTATAGTTATAACTTTATAGATGAAGAAGGTGAGGGTTGGTGGGAGAGTAAGTGAACGACAGAGCCAGTATTTAAGCCCAGTCTCACCCATGCAGAAGCTCGCACTCTTCCAACTTTATTTTACAAGGTCACTGTCCATGAGAGTCAAGTGGTGAACTTTGCAATTCTCAGACCCAGGAGGTTGCTCAGTTTGGGGGCCAAGGAGCAGTCTAATATGGCAGCTAAGAATATAAATTTTGAGTAAAATCTATCTGTATTTAATTTTTGCCTCAACTTGGCATTGCAATAAAATTATTTAACTCTCAGAGCCTCAGTTTCCTCACCTGTAAAATGAGGATAAAAATAGCACTGCCCTCATAAGAATAACGTGAGAAATAATGAGACAATAATGTAAAAGTTTTAATGTGAAGCCAGATAAAAAAATGAGTGTTTAGTAAATGCTAATTATCTATATATACAAAACCCTAATATGCAAATAGACTGAACGGCAGAACAACTGAACAACCCGTCACTACGACATGTGCTGACCACCAGGGGGCGCACTCAGAACATGGCGGTGGGATGGTGGAGCAGGTGAGTGGGGGCGCCAGACCAAGGTAGGGCACTGGTCTCTGTCATAGGGGTGAGGCTCTGGTGGTTACTGAAAATTCTTTGCTACAGTGATCCATGGTCCCACCTGGCACTTGCACCTGCTGCCGGCCCCGATCCATTGGTGTCGTCAGCGGGTGTGAGTGGAGGCTGCTGGCCCCAATTGCCCCTGAGGGCTTCTCCACCTCCGCCTCCCCCTGCTCCTGAGGGGCAATCAGGGCAGCAGCCGCTGCTTGCACCCACTGATGACGCCGGACCTGCTCACACCTGCTGCTGGTGCTGGCCCCAATTGCTCCTTGCCATCAGCGGGTGTGAGCGGGGCAGGTGCCATCAGCGCAGTAGTGGCAGCAGAGGAGTAGTGGGGCTGCCAGCAGACAGGGGACTGGGGGCCATGGCAGGAGGGGCCATGCAGGGGTGCGGAGGATGGGCCAAGACCTGCCCTTGTGCCCACCACAGCCTCACAGCCCACAGTTCCTTTCAAGGTGCACGATTTTGTGCACTGGACCCCTAGTCATTTATAATATTAACATGTGTAGAATCAGGCTCTTTTGGCTGAAATGGACATGACTCTGATTTTACATCATTCATGCATAGGGTGGGATTGTTGCAAAGCTATGAAAAGTAGCCTGTCTGGAAAGTCAGACACTGGGGCTCCCATCTTCTCCCCAGGGGTGACATGTCATCCTCACATCTACTTCTCTTGGATCTGAGCTCTTTCTCTTAACCAGCGCCCTCTGTTTACTTCTTTTTCTCAATTTCTATTAAGACTGCCTAAGCCTTGAGTCCATTTTTTCCTAAGTATCTGCCATTGATTACTTATAGGTTCTCAGGACTCAATTTAAAATTAATGATAGAGCATCTTGTTAGGCAAAGGTCAGCCAATGAATGAACCTCTTCAGCCTGGGGGTCAGACGGCTACGTTGGAGGCATTCATTCTCTGCTCTAGGGGCCAGCTCTCTATGAAGTGCTATGCATGAAGTAAGCAACCAAGTGGGTCTAGAACGGGAATTTGGATTATTTCTTTCAATGTGTTTCAGAATTTCCTATTTTCTCTCTCCCCATCCTTTAATCCATTCTTCAGTTGGTACAGGTAATTAATTGGCTTATTGAGAGATACAAATTTGAAAATTAAGAATTAAAGGTGACGAAACCATTTTTCCAGAAATGGCAAGTTAGTAAAAACAAGCAGAGAAAGGTATTTCATGTGTTTGCACCTGCTATTAGAAGGTCTGTCCTGTGCTTCTGTCCTTAAGCGACCTCTTTGGGACTTTAGATTCTATGCACTGTGTGAAAAGACCTTAAAGAGGGTTGTTCTCTGTTCCTGCCTCTCTTTTTCATGTCTTCAGACATAATTAGTGCTATTTTTCATAAAGAAGAATTTTCTTGGAGAAAATTACTTTTCAACCCTTTGCTTTTTTCATGGCCTGAAAGTCCTTGGCAAATTCTAGAGCTAAAATTTTGTTTCTTTTAGGACCTAACACTGGAAAGTATGAGTAAACTAACCCAGCCCATTAAAGAACCTCACAAGTAAATACTAAAAACTCTGATGGGGTCAGTTCCTCATGGGTGACATGGACATTATAAGCATTGAATGGAAACTTAATCAAATGGCTTGGGTCTTAGAGAAAGAATCCAGATGAAACCAGACTTCCCTGCCACTTATGGTGAGGTGGGGCAGAAACAAATCAGGAGTCATTGTAAAGTTTTTAGAGTTTCCTGTAAGCAATCATTTACTTATCCATTCATATATTCAATAAAAGTATTTACTAGACACCTATACTAGTAATGTGCCAATGTAGCAGAGACAGTAATGCTCATGAAATATTGTCTATGGTCTACTATGTTTTCAGATCCTTTGCAGTTCCATGAGGCTGGAGACTCTTGGTCAAGGGTGTGTGATTGGATGTCACTCTGGAGCTAAAATATCCAATTGTTGGCACAAGACCATTCTGCACATGACTAGCCCCAATGATTGAGGACACTACAATGTTCCAGATCATGTTGCCACGACAGAATGGTGGAGCCTCTGTCTTCCTGGATCCCTGAGTGACTATGTGGAGTAGAGTCTCCTACCAACCCATGATGGGCATGTAGAATGAGTAATAAAGAAACAGACCTTCGTTGTGTTACACACTAACATTTGAAGTTTGGAGATTTGGTTCTGTGGTCTCACCTAGTCTCCCATGCTTAGTTTAGTTATGTACTGTTTATAATTCCTGTGGAGTTGTAGTCTAGTCAGGGAGACATTATTCAAACCACCATGCAAGTAAACAATTAAAACTCTTCAAGAGAGTGGTAGGGGTGTATGGTGAAATGTTCATAAATCTCTTAACTGAGCATGGGCTCAATCAGTCTTGGCATGACCTTGTGTCATATCATACAATCTGGAGTGAAAAAGTCCTCTGCTATGCTATGAAGAGATACCTGCTTTAAGTGAACTCAACCTGACTCTTACAGGTACAATGTTAATGCTCAGAAGGACAAATTCATGAAAGAGCTTCCCTTTTCTGAATTAATAAATGTAGTAATAAGCATGATAATAATAATGTAACTAATATGTCAGGCGAGGCTAACATCCAGGCCAATCTCTGTTGTCATTGAGGTTATTGACTAGTAGATAAATTTTACTTTTGAGGAAAATGTGGCTTGGAGAATTCAAGGCAATTACAATCCAGGGGGAGAGAAGAGGGAGGCCAAGTGTCAGAAGTGCAGACAAGGCTTCTGGGGCAAGGCTTGAAGGGCAAGTTTTAGGCACATACTCCAAGACAGGCTAACTATATTTATTCCTTTGTAAAGTATGACTATTTATACTTGCTCAATTATTCTGTACCAAACCCATTACTGATCTGTACATACTTACTTAGTTCATTGAGAAAGGTCCTGCCTGACAAATGATATGTTGAAACTAGTAGTTGGTCATGTGGCTATATAGCAGTGATAACACATGCAAGATGATAGTCATGCATGCATCTCCTATGAGCTCCTTGAAGAGGGTAACTCCAACTTGTTCTCTGCAGTGCTCATTAGCACAGGGCCTAGCACTTACAGGTGTCCAGTAAATGTTTAATGACAGCATATAGGACATTTTGCTAATAAGGTATTTAAAGTAAAATGCCAGGTATTGAATTCTTGAATAATATGCTTCTTTATTAATCTGATGTGTCCTATAGATTCACCTTAGTAGGATAGTGCTGGCTAATTTTATGTGTCAACTTGGTTGGACCACAGTGTCCTGATATATAGTAAACATTTTTATTCTGGATGTTTCTTTGAGAATATTTTTGGATATGATTAACATTTGAATTGGTGAATTTTGAACAGTGCTCATTGCCCTTTATAATGTGGTAGGCCTCATCCCACAGTTAAGGCCTGAATAGAACACAAGACTAACCTCTTCTGAGCAAGAGGGAATTCTGCAGCTGATGGCCTTCACATGTTAACTGCAACATCGGCTCTTTCCTGGGTCTCCAGCCTGATGACGCACCTTGCAAATTTTGAACTTGCCAGCCTCCATAATTGTGTGAGCCAACTCTTCAAAGTAAATCTATTTTTATATGTACTCCTTCATTGGTTCTATTTCTCTAGAGAACCCTTACTAATATCAATACTCACCTAACCTCTAAAATTCCCACATTTATTTAATACCTACTACATTTCAGGTATTTTTGGGAAACAAAGAGGAAACAGCCATATTATCTGCCTTCAAACTTTTAAAAAATATATTTTTATTGATTTCAGAGAGGAACAGAGAGGGAGAGAAAGAGATAGAAACATCATTGATGAGAGAGAATCACTGATCGGCTGCCTCCTGCATACCCCCTACTGGGGACTGAGCCCGTAACCTGTGCATGTGTCCTGACCAGCAATCAAACCATGACCTCCTGGTTCATAGGTCGATGCTCTGCCACTGAGCCACACCATCAGGGCCAAACATTTTATTTATTCATCATTTATTTAGAAAATATTTCTTGAATGTATCCTATGTTGCAGGCACTGTTCTAGGTACTTGAGATATAGCAATAACAAAACAGACCCAAATTATTGCCCTCATGAGAACTGATAGACTAGTGGATGAACATAGGTAGGCAATAAAGAAGTATATAAGTAAAATAAAAATGTAAAAAATATATAATATGCTAGATGGTAATCCTATATAATAAAAGGTTAATATGCAAATCAACCAAATGGCCGAATGGCCAGTTGCTATGATGCACACTGACCACCAGGGGGCAGATGCTCAATGCAGGAGCTCCCCCTGGTGCTCAGTGCGCTCCCACAGGGGGAGTGCAGCTCAGCCAGAAGCTGGGCTCATGGCTGGCAAGTGCAGCAGTGGTGGCGGGAGCCTCTCCCACCTCCTGCAGCAGTGCTAAGGATGTCTGACTGCTGGCTTACATCCCCTGAGGGCTCCTGACTGTGAGAGGGCACAGACTGGGCTAAGGGACCCTCTCAAATGCACAATTTTGTGCACTGGGCCTCTAGTAGGTAATATGAGTCTATCTGAGGTGGGCAGGGTGCTAACTTAAAAAGAGTAGTCTGAGAAGTTCTTTATGATAAGTTGCTATTTGAATAGAGAGACCCAAAGGATACATAGAAATGGATCATGAGCTGTAGGAATAGTGCAAATAGTGCAAATACCCCCTCAGTAGGAGCCACTTGGTCTGTTCCAGCAAGAGAAGGAAGGCTGGCAGGGCTAAAGTGGAGTGAACCTAACATGAAACTAGGTCAGAGACATTATGGGTCATGTCATTTAGAGTCTTGTAGGCCGTTGTAAGATTTTTGCTCTTTCTTCTGACTGAGGTGGGAAGGCATTTGGGGCATTTAAGCAGAGGCATGTTTTAAAGGCTCATTCGGGCTGATGTGCAGAGAATGGAATAAAGGGGCCACAGGCATAAATGGGAATTCCACTTAGGAGGCTATTGCAGTAACCCCAGAATGAACCGATGTTGGCTGTACAAAGGCAGCAACAATGGCGGTGGTAAGAAGTGGTTGGGATATGGATATGTTTTGAAGGTAGAGCTGAAAGGCTTTAATGATGGGTTAGATGTGGTGTGTGGGAGAAAGGGAGTCAAGGATGGATCTAAGGTTTTGTTTGGACCAAATTTAAATGATGGAGTTGTCATTTATTGAGAATTATGAAAAAAGATTGAGGCTGGGATAGTGGAGCATCAGGGGATAAACCAGGGAGGTCAGCTGATATTTCAAAAATTCAGGGGTTAATTTCTGATTAAGGAACTCCAGTTTTTCTTCTTCAGGGAGAATTTCCAACTATGTGGCTAATCCTGAATCTTAAGCCAGTATTTCTTATTTCCTTCCATGTCCCCTAGAATATGTTAAAATACAGCAGTTCAGCTGCCACTATGAGATAGAATTCTGTAAAAAATATGTTATTTTAAATTGTGTAAATTCTCAGAAGGACATAGGAAATCAACAGTGACAATAAAATAATCTTATAAATCCAAGGAGACAGAACTCTTGATAAGTTACAGTTTCCAGTTGTCTATGTATAACCTGCCACTGCTCAGGATTCTGCTACAGAGAACATTTTTGTCTCTCAAGTCCCAGAAAATAGGTTTAGTTAGGATTACAGTCAGCATCATAATTCAGGTCCTGGGCTTTTGAGTTGGACTCTGGGATTGTATTTTTCCAATTCACTAGGTCTGTGACTTTGGGTAAGTTTCTCATCCTCCCTGGATCCAGTTTTCCTCCCTGTGACACAGGGGTGGCACCAGCCCTCTGGGAAGGGACAGAACACGCTGAGTTTGGTGACTGGTGCATTAGTGCAGAGCCCTGCCTGGAGTGCAGCGGGTTCCAGCGGCTGCTGGCTACTATGACTACTGCTTAGATCATTATTTAGTACGGCCATTGAAAACTTGTTCATCATATTAGTTAGGTTCATGTCTTGTGGTTTGCAGTAAAAGATGATGCCCCCTGCCACCATAAATGGCACAAACCTGTTCCTAGCCACTGATGTCATTTGAGTCCTGTAGCTTCTGAGAAACTTCATCCGGACGGAAGGGACACATCTTCCCATGCTCCCTTCCTGGTATATTTGCTCCTTTCTGTACTTACGAATTAAGCGGCTTTTCTCCCCCATGTGGCTTTGCCTATTTTATGCTCAGTCATAGCAGCCTTATTAGAATCTCCGGTCAATATATTTGCTTGATCCTTCTGTTATCTCAGTGTTCCCTATTTATTTTTCATTAACCTTTATTTGAAAAAGCCACAAGAATAGCTAACATTCACTGAATGTTTGCTATGAAGGAGTCACGAGGTTAAGTCTGTTTAAGCTTTATCTCATTTAATTATCACAATACCATATAACGGCGAAGCAGGTACTACGATCTCCTCCGTTTTGCAAGTGCAGAAACGAAAGCCCAGCGAGACTAAGTATTTGGCTGCTCTGGAACTTGGTCAAACTTGGAAATTGTGCTGGTAGCCCCTTTCTATACTCCTTCACAATAGCATATGGGTCATTTGAATTTACTGCCCCTTCTATTCCATCTTTCTGCTTCCTCTTTTTCTTCCTTCTCTTCCTCTTCCCCCCCTTTCTCCTGCTCCGTGTTCCTTGGTGGGAAGCTACAATAACACAGCCACACAGGCAGAGCCCACACTGTAATGAGTGTGCACCACTTCTCCCCTCCCCCCACTCCCAATATTGTCTGCCCTCCTGAGACCTGCTGTCAAGTCCTCCCGCCTTCTCCACCTTCTGTGTCACCAAAGATGCTCAGCCAGCATGCCCAGGAATGTGTCTGTTGCCCAAGGAAGTGGATGCGATGGCATCCGGGGAAGGTTGTGAGTGAAAGGGTGGAAAGAGCATTATTCCAGATGGAAGCTGAATTTTTGTTTCCAAATTCAGGGGGAGACTGGCTGTCACACAGGCCTATGTTTGATCCAACTGCTTTCTAGTTATCTGGCCTTGCGAGTGTCTTCACCGGAATGTGGGAAGGCCGGGGATGCTGGCCTTGAAGACTGGGGAAATGTCAATGAGACTGTTCTCAGGAGAGCCGAGCACAGTGCCTGGCACTTGACCACTTCGCCGTGCTACTCTCCCAGGACCCTTAAATGCTGGAGGAACACTGTCTCCAGGCAGCAAACTCCACTTCTGTGTGTGATAATAACTCAGGTTATTACCTAAATAGTGCTGAGTCTAAGCACAGTGGTCACTGTCAACTGTATGAACTTAGTGAAACGGTTTTGCCTATTCCTTTATCTATTATCTACAATAATAAACGCATAATGTACTAATTAGACTGGACATCCTTCCAGACGACCTTCTGGATGAAACCGGGGCTGGGAGGGAAGCCCAGGTCCCGAGTGTCAGAGGCAAGGTGGTGCCAGCAGCTGGTGGAAGGAAGGCCTACTCTTGCATGAATTTCGTGCATCGGGCCTCTAGTATCTATAATAAAATACTGTGAATCTTACTTGGATGAGGCATTTTGTGAAAGCCCTTTGACATACTCAAAATGTAATATTTCTTTTTGGTTTTACCAGGAAATGTGTTCTAAACACTTTCCTGACCCTCTGGCTTCCATTGCTACCTTGTCTCAGATTCCCATTGTGTGTGTGTGCATGTGTGTGTGTGTGTGTGTGTGTGTGTGTGTGTGTGTGTGTGTGTGTGTGTAGAAGTGTGAAGATGAGTGGAGGACCTGTAGGTTATTGCCTATGGGGTAAGGCTCAGGAATAGAGAGAAATTTATTTTAACTTAATTTGATAGTTAAAATTAAGCCAAAATGTTAGTGACTTATCCTCAAAGTATATCAAAATATCTTTTCATCAAAATAATAGCATCCAAAATGTTGTAACAAATCAGCATAGTAAAATGTTTGTGTTTCCCATCTACCTCATAAGGTCATTTGAGGGTATGAGGATAAACTGAGGCAATCTATGGGACAAACCTTTGTAAACTAAGTTGCTATGTAAGTGCAAACTGCTCTTGTTGTAAACTACACTGAGTGGCTAGATTATTATGATCTCTGAACACATAATAATCTGGTCACTCAGTGTATAACCTATATAATAAAAGGCTAACATGCAAATTGTCCCCTCGACCAGGAGTTCGATCAGCCAGCAGGCCGGCCAACCGCCCATGTCCCCTCCTCCTGGCCAGGCTGGCTGGACCCCACCCATGCACAAATTCATGCACCAGGCCTCTAATACACATACACACACACACACACACACACACACACACACACACACACACACACACACACTGACTGGCCAGATTATTATGCATTCAGAGATCATAATAATCTGGCCACTCAGTGTAGAGTGCCTTTGCTTAAAAAATATGTCATTTGAGACCCACTATTACACAATATCCTAACCCAAGTTGGCCAGTGCATTGATTCCATACAGGAGGGTGGCAGATATGAAGGAAATAACAAGTGTGATGTGGGTAAGGCAAGGACAGCTCCTGAGAGGTGCACACCTGGCCAGGTCTCTCGGGTGGTGACTAACATGGACCTGCAGAGGCAGGGAATGAAGAGCTTTCTGGGCTGGAGCTGAGACCTGCAAGCGGAGAGGAGGCCAGGCACCCACTCCTTGCACTCTTCTGCTGCTGACAGGAGCATCTCTTGCTTCTTGTGAGAGAATATAAATGAGCTCTGTTAGTTCAGCTACACAGAAAGAGCTCTCACCCTGTGATTGATCCCAATGCTGTCAGCAAGCAACGGAGATGTTTGAAGCAGATGGTCAGCCAGCCCCTCTTCCCTACCTGTCTCTGCCATCATAGACAAGAGCCAACAGAGACCCCTTCCATAAATCATCAGCTTGGCCACTCCCAGGAGGGGGAGGGGGAAGTGCTTTCTATTTTCATTATTATTATTTTTCTAGCCACTCATACTGTCATGCTTTGTAAGCATTCCTAAATTTCAGAGAGTGAACCATTAATATCCAATTTGGGAAGTCAGTGGTATGTAACTGCCACACTGGCAAAGGAGGTGGAAAGTGGAAGCCCATAAGCAAGGTATCGTTATCCTGAGTGGCAGGCAGATGTGGGCAGGTGGTTTCGGGTTCTATCTAGCAGCTCCCACTGCAATGCTGGCTGTAATCATAAAGGTTCATGTCCACGGAGGCACATCCTCCTATTCCCTGCCAAGCAGCCTTCTAGTCCCAGCACTATTACTGTGAATTCAGAAAGAGTGGACTCTCAATTGGCAATGTTACATGAGGGCTGAGCATCTTAGAGAGCCACATCCCTTCCCTGTAGGCAGGTTTTGTTAGAATAACCATCAGGACATTTTTAAACCATACTCTTAAAAGAAAATGACACCAAATGTCACCTTTGAGAATTAAAGCAAATGAATCTGGAATGGGGGTCCCCCAACTTACATGGGGGTTGATAAATGTACCCTCGAGGTAAGAGTTATCATGTACATGAAATGAGTGTGAAATGATGGGAGTTAAACCATTGGCCCTAGGATAATTTGTATCCTCTCGGTTCCACTTTCTTTTGGTTCTTCTGACATCTTTTGTCCTCTGATTGAGGCTTCATCATTCTTAGTATATCTCCCTTCTGCTGTTTGGTTTTGGCAATTTGCACTCTCAATTCAAACAACTGCCATTGCTGTTAAAAATGCTTTGCGTAAAGCATTATTTTGATGTAATTTTGCTGAAAGACCTCTTCACTAGGGGCAAAGGCAGGCAGGATCACAGAGGGCAAGGAGGGAAGACACTGCTACTCAGCCAGGTGAAGCTGTGGGCCCATGAACTGGGAATCATGAAGACACATACTGGATGATGACATCGTCTGTCTCCCTACTCTCCCCCAGAAGGTCTGGCTCCTGGGCTGTGTGGGTTGAGGCTGACCAGCTTCTGTGAAAGAGATAAGGCTGCTGTCCAGGGGATGGCCTTGGGGTGTGGGGCCAGCTCCCATTGTTAAGAGGGTCTTCTCTCTTTTTGACCATCTCTTCTCTGGGGCAGTACAAGCAGACTCATACTCAGTGAATAGGGATGTAACCTGGACATGGGTGTTTATAGAGCCCCTGCATTGCATCAGTCATTGGTGTCCTGTGTATTAAGAAAACAAAACAAAACAATACTCTGCCTGGTAAATAGGATGTTCATTCCTAGAATGAGGACCGCAGAATTAAGTGAAACAAACATACACATGCATGTGCCCATACTCACACATCTTGGCTCTAAGAACAAAATGATATTTTCAAACTTAATCTGGCACAGGATGAAAAATTTAATATGATTTAATTTTTCTCTCTATATATTTTCTACTCAATTTTTCTCTTCCCTATCAAATTTTCTTGAGTTTGTTAGAGAGTTTGTGACTTGAGATTAAGTTTATTAACAAATTTGTTTCTTTGTTGTTTTTTTTAATATTTTTATTGATTTCAGGGAGGAAGGGAGAGGGAGAGAGAAACATCAGTTATGAGAGAGAATCATTGATTGGCTGCCTCTTGCACACCCTACACTGAGGACCAAGCCCGCAACCTGGGCATGTGCCCTGACTGGGAATTGAACCATGACCTCCTGGTTCATAGGTCAATGCTCAACCACTCAGCCATTGCAGTCAGGTACAAATTTATTTCTTTGTAATGATAATATCCAAGTATATGACAGACACTGATCTAAGCATTTCACATTTAATCCTCACAAGGTTTATTGTGATCATTATCACAAGTTTTATGACCATACTAACAATAATTATTTGGACAACTTGATTTGCTCATTTTATTGTTATTTTATGCCACTACTTCCTCAGTTTTGATTTTCTGGTTTTAATTCATTGTTGGTGACATGGAGCTTGTCTATTTTCAGGAAGAATGATAAACACGGTGATCATGCTTGGAACAGCTGAGTTTCTATTGTCCTTGTAGATGAGCGAGAGCTTGTCGGGACCAGAATTCTGAGTCCACAATCATTACTCTCAAAAATCAGGTAAAATCAATTCAGTGACTTAGGATTTTAGAGATGTCATCATCCTGTCAGATTTTTGTTCCTTTAAAGTATAGAGCTTTATCTTTTAGAGCACTTACAAATTTTTTCTTTATCTTTAAAACAACAACAACAAAAAGGGAGAGTCAAAGTGTGGCCATCATTTGATTATGTTGGCCTTTCACTCAGAGATCCTTTTTTTTTTTTTTTTTTAAATATATTTTTATTGATTTTTTACAGAGAGGAAGAGAGAGGGACAGAGAGTTAGAAACATCGATGAGAGAGAAACATCGATCAGCTGCCTCTTGCACACCCCCTACTGGGGATGTGCCCGCAACCAAGGTACATGCCCTTGACCGGAATCGAACCTGGGACCCTTGAGTCCGCAGGCTGACGCTCTATCCACTGAGCCAAACCGGTTTCGGCACTCAGAGATCCTTTTTGATTTTCTGACTCTACTTGGCACTGAGGAGATAGATAGTTGGGGTTTTCCCATATGAATATAAAGGGGGAAGAGAAGTAACGAAGATGAGGACTCTGTAAGGGAACAATTATGATGACGAGCTATGGAATCTAAGCAGAAAGTAAAGCCAGCAGGGGAATATGGATAAAGCAGTAATGGAGCAGCACTGAAGGTCTTGATGAGGGTAAATACTTGCTTCACTGGGGGCCCAAAATAAGTGAACCAGAAGAGAGGAAGGATTTATGAGAGTGGAAAACCTGAAGTTGAGATTTTTGTGATGGTTCTGTTTCATTTAAGGAATGCTTGTAGGATTAGTCGGGAGGCAATGAAAGTGGTCTAGTGTGGATGCCAAGGGTCTCATTAGCTAGGCCAGGTTTGGGGTAGGTTATCTACATGGAAGTTGAATTTGCCAGAGGATGCCAGGGGTAAAAAGATAGACTGGTTCTAGAAGTCTAGAGTGAGCTTGGGGTGTGTCTAGGAGGCCAGTAGGTATAAATTTGAGAGGGTTGGATGCTAGTAGGGTGTGGCCTCTAAGCAGGACAGGGGAGGAGCTATTTGGAAACAGTGCAGAGGGGGCAAGGAGGAGTCCGACTCCCATTTCACTGGGAGAAGTGAATTGAAAAGGCAATTGCAGCAGCTCGGGAGGCAGTGGCTTCAGGAGATAGCCAGGTTAAATCAGAGGGAGAAGATATCATGCTAAGTGAAATAAGTATAAGGGAAAGGGACAAAAACCATAAGATTTCACTTATATGTTGAATATAAAATGGATAAAGTAACAAATGAACTAACAAGACAAAACTAAAACTAAGCCATATATACAGACATCAGAATGGTGGTTATCAGGAGGGATGGGGATCAGAGGAGGGGAAAGTGGGTAAAGGGGGTTAAATATTTGACACAGAAGAAAACTAGACTTTTGGTGGTGAGCATGCAATAGAGTATACAGATATCGAATTATAATGTATACCTAAAATTTATATAATGTTATTAACCGATGTTACCTCAATTTAAAAAAAATGATAAAAATAAAGAAGGGGAAGGAGAAGTTTGGGGAGAAATGGGGGGTTTTATGGCCACAAGTTATGTGTTCCAGAGAGTATAGTTTAAAGGCAGGGTGGGTCAGAGGGGATGAGCCCAGATTCACTGGGGGGTGATGAATTGGTGGGTTTGGAATGATCCAGAAGGTGAGATTTTGAGTAGTCACTCAGGTAAACCAGGTGCTGAGAGGAGGCAGGGCTGGTTTCAGGGGCATGTGACTTGTGTAGTTGCATAGGGTTCCATGCTTAGAAAGGCCCCATGCTTAATTTAAATTTTGAATAAGGAGTCCTGCATTTTTGTTTTGCTCTGGACCTCAAGGATATGTAGCTGGTTCTGGGATGGGGTTTAGGTGTGACATTCCCCATACTACATTTGGTTCCATGGGTTGCTGGGATGACTGTTCATGGTTTACCAGGTCATTTCCTCTTTCTCAGCAGTGCTGTTGTAAAATACTTGTGTCAGTAGACTTTACCAAGGCCCAGCCTCACTTCCTTCCCACACATCTCCCAGTTGTGACATTGGAGAGATTCTGCGTGGGTCTCTTATTCTAACTTTGTGGGTAGTTTGGTGGGAAGAAAGGGGCCATATCAACCTTTCTTTAATTCAGACCATTCATTCTATAGGATGTCTTATAGAAATTTATAAAACTTTCTAACATGAGATTATATATCTCTAGTTCTCTGTTTCTACCACTGATATATTTTACTCTAATTTTTTGGACTTTGACCATTTAATGAGAACAAAAAAGAATAAATATTGTCATGTGTGTTCAAATTGACAGTATAAGAGAAGACTTTACTCTTTTCCTGTAATATGTTATTCTCAAACTCTTTTTAAAGGACCAGAACATACATACTTATCTTCTAAGTCCTTTGCTCTGAAAGACACTTGTATCATAAAATATAACTGATGCTTATATAATTTAGCTTTGGTAAGTTGCCAGTACTCATTGTTGCTCAACTATTAATGCAAGAAAAGAGAACTGTCCACTATGTGAAAATCAATTCAGGTTTGACCTAGCAGCAACTGATGTAATATCAATGGGTTATTTTCTTTTGAAAAGAAATTATCCTTTCTTTCTTTCTTTCTTTCTTTCTTTCTTTCTTTCTTTCTTTCTTTCTTTCTTTCTTTCTTTCTTTCTTTCTTTCTTTCTTTCTTTCTTTCTTTCTTTCTTCTTTCCTTCTTTTCTTTCTTTTCTTTCTTTCTTTCTTCTTTTTCTTTCTTTCTTTCTTTCTTTCTTTCCTTTTCCTTCCTTCCTTCCTTCCTTCCTTCCTTCCTTTTCCTTCTTCCTTCCTTCCTTCCTTCCTTCTTTCTTTCTTTCTTTCTTTCTTTCTTTCTTTTTTCTTTCTTTCTTTCTTTCTTTCTTTCTTTCTTTCTCTTCTCTCTCTCTCTCTCTCTCTCTCTCTCTCTCTCTCTCTCTCTCTCTCCCTCCCTCCCTCCCTCCCTCCCTCCCTTCCTTCCTTCCTTCCTTCCCTTTCCTTCCTTCCTTCCTTCCTTCCTTCCTTCCTTCCTTCCTCCCTTCCTTCCTTCTTTTCTTTCTTTCTTCCTTTTCTTTCTTCCTTTCTTTCCTTTTTTCTTTTTCTGTGTAGTCTGTTGCCTCTATTGATCACACATACTTCAAAATACCAATGTCATCTATTCACTGCTGTATTCCTCATTAAGTGTGCAAGGCAACACATTTCAGCAGAGATAAGTGTCTATTCAATTCAAAATGAAATCTGCATAAGCAAGACCTACAAGAAAAATTACTTTATTTATTTTGTTTATTCTTACATTTTATCTCACTTACAAGGGATGAAATTCAAATTCTTTTTGCTTTGTGACATGCAGCGTGGCCTGCACAGACCATGACAGTTATATATGTGAGAAGGAGGATGTATGGGGGCTTTTGAATGTCATGGGCTCAGCCAAATACCAGGGCTCTCTGTTTATTTTAGCAGAGTATGGATGTCTAATAAAGATGCTAACAAAACATTAAACAAATGAGCCTACCATTAGAAAGAAGTGGAGGTCATTGGGATTTATTGTACACCTATTGTGAGTTAGTTGTCAGTTCCCTACTTTTATTTGTCATTTCAGCAGATAAAATGACAACCCCATGTGGTTTATTTTCCATTTCTCATATAAGAAAACAAAAACAGAAAGATTAAGGATGTTGTTTCTGTGTTATAAGTCATTGACAAAGCCAAACATGCCTAAAAATAAAAGCACGTGTTTTTTTCCAATTCTCTTGCATTATTCTGGATTCTGATATGTGGGGTGGGCATAAAGATGTAGTTCCACATGAAAATGGATGTTGAAGGGCGATGTAAGTAGAGCCCTGTTATTCAGGGTGAGACTCATGCTTGAACTGGTGAGACTCATGCTTCGCCCATTTGGACATTAGATGGGGGAAGACTTGGCATTTTTAAGGACTTGATTGAGTATGATACATACTGCTCTTCTGGACTCCCCTGACATCTCTCTCCAATCTAACTCCTATGTGTGTTCTCATATTCTCAGCCTTCACTCATGAGAAGTGATGTGTGTGTGTGTGTGTGTGTGTGTGTGTGTGTGTGTGTGTGTGTGTGTGTGTGTTGGGACAGCATGAGAATGGCAAGTATTAAGAAAGTTAGCATTTGACAGATTAACTAACACTTCATCCACAGGCATTAAAATTGTCATTCTCCAGCAAGAGAATAAATCCCAAATTCTATCTTAATACCCTTTTAGTTTTTTTTTTTGTGTATAAATGAGTTGGAATATTTAAGAAAAATATAATGTGTGTTCTGACTTTCTTAAAAGCCTGCGTTCTATCCGCAGCAGATTATGTTTAAGGCTTTACCCTCTTCCATCAAGATCTGCCAGAGCTGAAGTTTGGAACTACATTTATGTTGCTATGATTACCTTTCAGGAAGCATCCCTATGACCCACAAGCACAATAGGAAGGCATCTTAGCATGTTGGGGATAGTAATATCATGCCAGTGACTTTCTATATCTGGAGTTGGTTGAAAGTCTTGGATTTGTGAGGCAAGTGTAATTTTCTAATAAAATATCTGGCTTCCATACACATGGGGCAGTTGCTCAATTTGTAGGAAGTCCCACTTACTGTCCAATGAGAGGTTATATCTCAACAACATCCATTTCTCCTAGAAGCTTCGACTTCCTTTTACCTTAGAATATGGTACATCTACTCACATAAAGGACATAAAATCATATAATCTATCTTGCTTTTTTACTTTTCAATTACAATTGACATTCACTATTATTTTATATTAGTTTCAGGTATACAGAATAGTGATTAATTATATAATTTGCAAAATGATCTCCCTGAAAATTCTAATACCCTCCTGGAACCACACATAGTTATTATAATATTATTATTATTATTATTTTTTTTATTGCTTTATAAACGTTATTATAATATTAAGGTATTATTGACTAATTATTCTAAATTCTCTATGCTGTAGTTTACATCTTTGTGAATATTTTATAACTACAAATTTGTATTTTTTTAATCCCTTCATCTTTTTCACCCAGTCCCCAAGCCCCCTTCCCATATGGCAACCCTTAGTTTATTCTCTGAATCTATAAGACTGTTTCTATCTTGTTGTTCATTTATTTTGTTCTTTAGATTCTACATATAAGTGAGATCATATATATGGCTTTTGTTTTTTTCTGCCTGACTTATTTGACTTAGCGTGATACCCTCTAGGTCCATTCATCTTGTCACAATGGTAAAATTCCTTTCTTATGGCCAAGTAATATTCCATTATATATATATACACGAACCACATCTTTAATCACTAAGCTATTGATGGGCACTTGGGTTGCTTCCATATATTCTTAGCTATTGTAAACAACACTGCATGAACATGGGGGCACATATATCTTTTTGAATTAGTGTTTTGGATTTCTTTAGATATATACCCAGAACTACCTTATGACCAGCAATTTCAGTTCTAGTCTGTCATTCTAAGTCACACATTAAGGAACTACTTTCCTTCCTCCCTTCCCTAAATATAGGCTGTAAAGAATATATTCTTGGAACTAGAGATTCTAAGACTACAAAGACCAAGGTGACCTTAGATAACAGTTATATAAAATACTGTATATAACACAATAAAAATCACTACAGGTAAAGGGTGTCAGAGAGAGTCTTATAAAAGATGTTATTGCTGAGCAAATCTAAAGGATGGGTATATATTTTCCATGTTTAGAAGGCAAGAGAAAGGACACTTCTGGCAGAAAAAAGGGATAAAAGATTATGACTTGGTTTGGAAATAGTAGTGGGGTAAAGATAGTATAAGGATGTGGAGGATAACAGCAAGAATGGCAAAAATTAGTGAAGGCTATTAAAGGCCATACACCTTAAAAAGTCTGAACTTTGTTCTTTAGGTTATGGGAACCATTGAAATTTTTTGCTAGTCTAATCACCTGAGTTAGGTGATGAGAATAAAGAGAAGTCATATATTCAGGTGGTATCTTGGATTTTGAATGAATGGGACTTGTTTACTGAATAGGGAGGGGCTGGGGATGTGGGAGAGAGAAAATTACTAGAAGTGACCTTAGTTTCTAGTTTGGACAACTGAGGGGATGGTGGTGACCTGTACTAAGGTGAAGAGCACAGGAAGAGGAGTAGAACTGCTGAGGGGATGAGAGAGGAAAAGGGCATGTTATGTTGGAGGCGCTGTCTTCTCTAGCACTTGTTAACAACAGATGAAGAACCAATTTACCCCAGGGTGATACCAGTGGTCTTCTCCCTCTTTCACACTGACCTTCATGGCTCACCAGAACACTTCCCCATGGAAAGCTGTGTCATCCCTATCCTAACAGA
Organism: Ia io; assembly: GCA_025583905.1. Lineage (NCBI taxonomy): Eukaryota > Metazoa > Chordata > Mammalia > Chiroptera > Vespertilionidae > Ia > Ia io. Next base: position 54,371,898 of record JAJQQW010000012.1, on the reverse strand, counting down.
TGCAAGCAGAGCTAATCAGCAGCATCAGAGATCCATGCAAGGGGGTGTTTGTAGCTCAGGCTGAATGACCAAGGAAGCCAGAGCTTTCTCTAATGCAATTTGACAGTGATATCTGGCCAAAGCTTCCTGTTAATAAATTTCAGCATTGTCCCCAAGTCATAATCACTCAGTATTCAAGAAAGCTACCTATACCAGCTTAAAAATCCCAGCCAAATGCCCAGAGCCATTATGTGGACTCTCCCCTGATGACAATTAGCATTTCTCAGTGTCTGGCATTGCCACTGGTGATTAGAACGCTGACAGCATATGGGCCAAAATATCCTCTTGGGGGTCACTTTGCACCTGTCTGGGTGAATAGCCGTGTTGAGAAAAGCAAACAGACATGGGCTGGCTGGCCAAACACCAAGCAGATAGAACGGAAACTCTAAAACTTTGTTGAACCAGAACATGGCATGAAGGAGAAACACATTTTCTGTTAAGTATAAATTCCTGTTTTATGTAAGTTATATCAATGAAAAATACTCTCATTGACCAACTCTTCTAAGAATGCTTATAATGCATGCAAAATGGAAGTCCCAGGGTTGGTGAAATGGCCTGATGGTGTCTTCAACCATTTGTTGAGAGCCAGGGAATACAAAGAAAAAGTAATAGAAAGTAGTTAATTCTGTTCCCCTCATCAGGAATCATTAAGCAAGCTTCTAGAGGGTCATCCTTTGCTTGGTAGTTCCTGTGTCTCCCCACTACAAAATCAGAGGAAGACGCTGAAAGGAAGAGGTGTGAATGATGAATCAGGCAAGACCAGTCGGCATGCTTTGGAACACAGAGCCCCAGCATCTTCCCATCATCCATGGCATTCCTTTCTCTTCTCTGCACTCATTGCTCTCAGTGCACAAGGAGGCTTTGCATGCCCAGCCTAGGGCCAGCATGGCCCATCAAACTTTATCTGTATTCTCTGTATAAGGAGAAAATTACTAAGCACAAATCCATTTGAATGCAAGGGCAATTAATGTGGAGCACACACAACGAAATAAGCTATTTAAATGTACAGCTAAAAATTCTCAGAATTGCCTATTTGGAGGGGGACCAGCAACAGAGCCCCCATCAGACATTCCAGAACTGGATTCCAAGCAGATAGCTAAGTGGGAAACCACAGAGGGGCTGTTAGAAGATGTTTATGACATGCCTTTATGAAGAGTTTGAAGACTTTGTGGTGGAGGTCTCCTTGGCTGAACTGGGCAGACAGACAAAATGCTAGGACTTAAGGTGAAGCATTCATTTCTCTCCAATTATCCAGATGGAGTTAAATTTGCCAGAGAGGTGTAGCACTTGATAAGCTAAATAGGAGTATTAGTGGAGTATGGATTCTTGGCCTTTTAATTATCTGAGGAGTTTCTGACAGGGCCAATCGCCCCCTCATCCTGACTGTCAGGGGAAGGTAAAGCTAAGCAGGCTCAGAAATGTAACATCCCCTTTCCCAAAGACTTTTAAGGTAATGTTATCTACCATACTGCATGGCTCAAAGGTATGTAGGGATATTCAACTTTGAACAAAAATTGGAAGGAGAGCAGGAAACTGGGTTCACTAAACTAGCTGAGACCACGATTACAATTGCTAGAATTGGAAGTTTTCCAGGATACACAGTGATGAATAAACAATTTTATCACTTTTTTCCAGGAAATTCTGTCATATTTTAGAAAGATGTAATTCTTCAGATCATGGCTTTTCATGTTATTTGAAGTCAAAGTATCTTTGGGTTTAATAATATAATATCTATACATTAAAAAAAGAAATTCTTCAAGAAACTTAAAAAAAAACACACACCCAAAACCCAGCTAATGCTTGTCTCCAAGAATACTTTGTAGACATTTTATAGAGGCAAAATGCATTGAAATAGGAGTCAAAGACTTTATCATTAACAAAACCTCAGGCGAACCACTTAACCTTTCCACCTTTCATTTCTTCATCTGTGTAATGAGAAGGTTGGCTGGAGTGACCTTTAAGGGCTGTATTTCACCTCTCACCCATCACTTTCCATCTGTAACTACCGAAGACTTATATTCTTGCTACTCAGGTGCACAGGTTGTGTCCTGGGACCAGCAGCATCTTCATCACTCCCAGGTGCTTATGAGAATTGCAGCATCTTGGCCTCCACCCAGACCTACTGAAACAGACTCAGCACACTAATAAGACCCCCAGGTGATTTATATACACAGAACATTAAAGGGGCACCCACCTGCAACCTGCAGACTCCTTTCTGTTGCACTCCAGTTTCCTTAACTGCTGGCTGGGCATATCCATTTCCTCTGTACTTCCACTTTCCTTCTCCCTCCTCCAAATACTTTTTAGGGTCCTGCTTCAAATAGACTGAGTTTCTGAAAGTAGAATCCACTGACAGGCTCTTGTCTGCCATTCTGCTCAAGTCAACGGTATGTATTTCAAGTCTTGGGCAACATAGCGGCTGTCGTCTCCATAAAGCCTTTTGGTATTGTTACCGATAGCTCTCTGATTGGCCTCTATACTTGATATTGATTAATTTGTTGTCCAGAGTAGATAAAATGCACAGGGATTCTATCTAAGTTTTACCTTACCAGTTTTACAGTTGTCAGGAAATGTTGCCCGTGACAAATGCATCTGAAAGTACACATTTACTTTCCTTCACTGTAAACTTTCTGTGGCCCAAATACATCAGATACAATATCTTCATCAAAAGTTAGCTAAATAACACATATTTTCCATGTCTGAGTTTTGCCAGGAGTTTAAGATTAATTACTGTGTGAATTCCAGCTCTGAGAATTGATTCCACTGTTCTAGTTTCAAGGACAGACATCACCAGACAATTATGCTGTGATTATATGGTGGTTGATGTTCAGTTTTCAAGGTCAGGATTAATAGAATAAACATTGTGCGAACACGACATTGGCATTTTTAACCATTTTTTTTTTCTAGTGAAAGAGGAAATAATTTTCTCCCAAGCTTGCTGAGCCAGCTCCCTTGTGTAAACATAGCCCCCTCTTGTTATCAGGCATGCTGGGCATGGAAAAGGTGGCTGCTGGACCAGAGCGGACTTGGCTATCACTGTCAGAAATGGAACAGCTATTAGCTTGGGGACAACACTCTTTTGCTCTTTGAGTTCAAAAAAGAAAGACTTTGTATAGGATAGAAAAAAAGAGGAAGGGACTTGGGACCAAGTGGGGCAGGATCTATGAGGAAACTTTTTTTTTTCTGATGAGAAACTTTGCCACATTCACTTAGAGGGCAGCTCTAGGATTTGTGAGACTTTTCATCCTATCTAATAAAAGAGTAATATGCAAAATAACCACCACTCCACTACACCCACAAGCCATGCCCACCAGCCAATCAGGAGCGAGTATGCAAATTAACCCAACGAAGATAGTTGCGGCCACGGAGCAAGCAGAAGGCTTGGGTTTCCCCGGCAATGGAGGAAGCCAAGCTTTCCGCACACCCTGCCAGCTCAGGCCTCCACTCAAGGCTACAAAGTTTCAATTATAGAAGATAATAAATCCCAACAAAAATGGCTGCGGCCATGGAGCAAGCAGGAGGCTTGGCTCCACTCAAGGCTACAAAGTTCAATTATAGAAGATAAATAAATCCCAGATACGAGGGCTGCTGCTTGGGTCACCGGGAGGTGTGGCTGGCCTGCAAATCACCACAAGCCCCTTGCCCAGGCCACCCCACTCCCCAAGGAAACCCCCACCCTGATCCAGGACACCCTTCAGGGCAAACCAGCTGGCCCCTACCCATGCACCAGGCCTCTATCCTATCTAATAAAAGAGTAATATGCAAATTGACCACCACTCCAACACACAAGATGGCTGCCCCCATGTGGTCAAAGATGGTTGCCCCCAGGTGGACACAAGATGGTTGCCACAAGATGGCCAGCAGGGGAGGGCAGTTGGGAGGGACCAGGCCGGCAAGGGAGGGCAATTGGGAGGGACCAGGCCGGCAAGGGAGGGCAGTTGGGGGTGATCAAGCCTGCAGGGGAGGGCAGTTAGGGGCAAACAGGCTGGCAGGGGAGCAGTTAGGCACCAATCAGGCTGGCAGGGGAGTGGTTAGGGGTGATCAGGCTGCAGGAAGAAGCGGTTAGGGGCAATCAGGAAGGCAGGTAGGCGAGCAGTTGGGAGCCATCAGTCCTGGATTGTCGGAGGGATGTCCGACTGCCCATTTAGGCCCGATCCTACTGGGATTTGGCCTAAAGGGGCAGTTGGACATACCTCGAGGGGTCCCAGATTGGAGACGGTGCAGGCTGGGCTGAGGGACACCCCCCTTCCCCCCCACCCCATGCACGAATTTCGTGCACCGGGCCTCTAGTTTACCTTATATCAGGGGTTGGCAAACTATACTCAGGGGCCAAATCCTAGTAGTTGCCTATTTTTTAAAAAATTAATTAATGTTATTTTATTTTTTTGTTAATCCTCACCAGAGGATATTTTTCTATTTATTTTTAGAGAGTGGATGGGAGGAAGAGAGGAGGGGGGAGGGGGAGAGAGAGAGAGAGAGAGAGAGAGAGAGAGAGAGAGAGAGAGAGAGAGAGAGAAATGTTGATGGATTTCAGTTAAAACCTCATCCTACTATAACGTAAATTTAGTTCCTGAACAACAGTCAAGATTTAAGACCTCTTGAGCCTAAGTTCTCAGTAAAATGGCCTGACTGTCCTGGGTAAAATACCTGGGGATCCATCCTTCTGACAAATTAAGCCTCTTCAGTCACACACCATAGCCAACTTAGAACTTGAGTCTTTTGTAATAATAGCACATATACCTTTTATTCCCTCCAGCATTCCTACATGCACCCAATTTCCATTTTCAGAAGCCTTAATACCATTCAGTTACCTTGCTGTAATTTGGCACAAGTCTATCTCCTACCTTCTGGCTTCTGGGCACTGACTGTACAGGTAAGGGTGTGGTGGTGGGGCTGGGGAGGGCAGGCCCTAGAATGTCCACCTTGGATCACCAGGGAATCACAATAAAGTGTCTTGGTGTGTGTCTTTCAGAAATAGGCTGTGCCCCTCAGATCTCAAACCCAGATCATAGACCGCCTGTGGATCATGCAACTCTAATTGCAGATAGTTTGTATCAATACCAAGGCCCTGTTTTCCCACTAAGACTGCAAGAAACCTTTAATATTTTAAGTAGAGAAAGAGCATCAAGATGTCACTAAAGGGAACATGAAAACATTCTTTTACCCTTTTCTTTTTTAATTTAGAAGATAAAATATACAGTGGGTCTTTGAAGTTCTAATTGTTAAATTTCAGAGGATGTTACCTTGTGTTTTTTTTTAAATAATTTTTATTTTTCATTTATAGTTAGTATATAATACTATATCACTTTCAGGTATACAATCCAGTGATCAGACATTTATATAACCTACAAAGTGATCACCCTGATAAATCTAGTACCCATCTGACACCATATTTTTTGCACGTTATTATTGGCTATATTCCCTATGCTGCAGTTTATACCCCCAAGACTATTCTTTAACTACCAATTTGTTCTTCTTAATCCCTTTACTTTTCTCACCCACCCTCCAACCCCCCTCCTATCTGACAACTGTCAAAATGTTTTCTGTATCTATGAGTCTGTCTCTGTTCCACTTTTTTATTTTGTTTTTTTTAGATTCCACATATAAATGAAATCATTCGCCTTGAGTCACAGCTTGGCCTCTCCTGGGCACTTCCAAGTCCAGCACAAGTAGCAGCCATCTGGAGATCCCTTTGTAGCTCATTCTTGGTGCACCTCCTCGGAGGCATCAGAGCCAATGCATCAGATAGACAGCTTCAGATCATGCCGGATTACAACCCATAGCTGAGATATCCCTCCATATTTTTAACTGCCACACCTGGGTATGGGGCCAGCCTGGTCCTCAATTTTGCCCTTCCTACCAGTCTTGACATGGCTTCTTCTTTATATCCTTAGTTGTAGGACTTCTATTCAGCTAGATATCAGGTGATTCTGAATAGTTGTAATTCTAATGTGGTTGTGGAAGAATGTGAGTACTGTGTTTATCTACTCTGCCATCTTGACTGGAAGCCTTTATGATTTTATTAATCACTAGGTAAAAGTAAATTAGAGTTTTTACATGTAAGATTAAATAATCTGCGAACAGAGATAATTTTACTTCTTCCTTTTCAATTTGAATTCCTTTTGCTTATTTTTCTTGCTTAATTTAACTGGCTATGTTGAATAGAAGTGGCAAGAGTGGGCATCTTTTCCTTACTCCTGATCTTAGAGGAAAAGCTTTCAATTTTTCACCATCAAATATGATATTAGTTGCGAGCTTGTTATATATGGCCGTTTTTATGTTGAGGTACATTCCTTCTATATCTATTTGCTGAGTGGCTTTTTTTTTTATAATCATGATAGGGTTTTGAATTTTGTCAAGTGATTTTTATTATCAGGAAGAAAAGAAAACAAACATGTTTTGACTGTCCATCTTAGCGTTTAACCAATAAGGAACATTCTAAAGAAGATGGTAAGGAGTCAGTTGATAAATTAGTCACCCTTCTCCCTGAAGGATTTTCCAAGACACAGTGAGTCTATAGACTCTCCAGAGATGGTCCAAATGATGAGCAACCAGCTGGGTTTTCTTATGTTTTACACCTAGTGACATGAGATAAGTTTTTATTACATCATCTCTTTTATCTTTATATAGGTATGAAATCTCATAGAGAAAACAAGAGTAAAGAGAATTTTAGCTTTAATTAGTAATACAGGACACATTTTACATAATAATGAGGAAGTTCATGGTGAGAAATGAGGGAAAGTAGAACCAAGGAGTCTCCCAAAGGCAGAGCCAGGCTTGCCTCTGGTCTCTCTCTCTCTCTCTCTCATTGCATAGTAACATAAATTATATAAATTTTGGGTGTACAACATTATAATTTGATACCTGTATAATCTGTTGTATGCTCACGACCAAAATTCTAGTTTCCTTCTGTTACCATAAATTTGACTCCCTTTACCCATTTTGTCCTCCCCCACCCAAGGCCTTTTGGTAATGACCACTCTAATGTTTGTATCTATGACTTCATTTTTTTGAACTCATTTATTACTTTTTGGTTTTATATTTCACATATGAGTGAAATTTTGTGTTTTTTTCCTTTTTCATCTGACTTATGGGTCTTATTCTAAGCCTTAAAGTCTCTCAGTGACAGCACAACCTTGGATTCTGTGCAGAGTATGCACCACAACGCAGTACCTGCTAAAGCAGGGCAGCAAATTTTTCCTACAAAGGGCCCGATGGTAAATATTTTTAGCTTTGTAGGTCATGAGGTCTCTGTTGCAACTGTTTAACTCTGCCATTTAACGCTGTCAAAGGAACCATAGACCATACATAGATGAATGGGCATAGCTGTGTTCAGACCCAAGGACATGATATGTGGGGCCTAGTGCAAAATTAAAATGCAGGGCTCCTTCTTAAAAATTGTTAAGAATTTAAAAACATCAATAGCAGCGTATTAACCAAAGGTGGGGTCCTTCTTAGTGTGAGGCCCTCTGTGACTGCACGGGCTGTGTCTTCAGGAAGCCAGCCTTGGATGTGATCCAACAAAACTTTATTTACTAAACTAGATTAAGGACTGGATTTGGCGCATGAGACAGTTTGCTGACCCCAACTATAAAGAATCAAATAATAGCATTTGTCTTTGATCAATTAAGAGGTTCTGAGTAGGTACATACTGTCGAACTGCCTACTCACCCATCCCTCAATATTTCCACATTTATGTACTGTGGCTGAAAGTCCATATGCTGGTTTTTACCTAGAATTGTCTCTTGGGTAGGGGTGGCCCTAAAAGCAATGGGTTCTGCCCTAAGCACACCCCATGCTGTTCTTTCCTGGTTACCACTGGGGGAAAAAGGTTTTTTTTTGTTTCTGTTCTTTTTAACTTCAGATAACTTTGTGTTGATTTTTCCTGTAAGTGTCCTTGACTTCTGAAACACCTTCAAAGACCACTTTTGAAATAAACACACAACGGTCCTTTCAGAGAAGCCTGTCAGCCTTTGATGAGCTCTTGCTGGCTTTCTAAGAACAGGCCTCGCCACTTCCATGGAGTTTTCAAGAAGGCCTTTGTAGTGTCTGGAATATTTTTTTGTGTATGTGTTTTCACTTCCCCAAATCAGAACGTGGCTCCTGGCGAGCTCCTGGGTGGCCTGCTGGCTTCCATTATGGCCTGCTTTCCTCTCTGGTGCTGGCCGGGTAACTCAGCCCCTTCAGGTGTTGATCTTTTTCAGGTGGCTACAGATTTAAAAAAACAAAACTCCATGGTGATAGTAGTAGGAGTTCTACCTAGAGGATTTGGTCTGTATAACTGGATACCTGGCTCTTTTGCTGTTTTCTCTCTTTGGAATTTGCTTTAATATTTGAGGCAAGAAATGGACTCATATAACGTCAGAACATGGGACAAAAACATACACTTTTCAGAAAGCTCAAAGGTCCCTTTAAAAAAAGCATGTAGCTGTGAGTAAAGAGCTCATATCAGTCCTGGGTTGGTCCATGCCTGCCAGGGATAATGTCCTCCATCCAAGCTTGTCTTCTCCCTGCCAGGTTCTCTTTGAAGCTGCATAAATGTGGAAGGTCGTAGCTGCCTTGTCTGCTAAGGGGGCTGCCCCTGACCTGCGGACCTATGAGCTGGCCTTGGGCCTATGTGACTAGAAAGATGGGTGAGAAACTGAGACTGCAGCTTCTCTGTGTTAAGGTGACTCCCACACAGCTTGGCCCTTTTCAGGGCAATGGTACCTGTGCTATGTAGTGAGACGTGAAGGTAGTTGCTGGGCCTCTCTATGAGTTAAATATGAATATTTCCTGTACTGTGTCCTTTAAAAAACCTGTCAGTCTATTATTAGATGAAAGCCTATGGTGTGTCCTGAGTCTATTGAAACCACTATGGAGGTAGATTTGACTGTCCATCTTTGGATCCAACATTGTACAATGGTTAAGAGCTTGGGACTTGAGTCTGACAACCTGGGTTTGAATATTGTCTCCATCATTAACTTGCTCTATCCCATTAGGGAGATCATTTACCTCTCTGAGCCTCAGTCTCTTCATTTGTAAATTGTGGTGGTGATAATATAATAGTAACTACAAGCATTGTGAGGATAAAATGGGTTAATTCATGATGGATCATAGAATAATGACTGGCACAGAGTGGGGCAGACAGGCTGCTCAGTCAGTATCAGTTACTATTGCTATTTATGAGAAAAGCTTCTTTCATGTTATGAAAGTTTTCATGTCGATAATATCTACATCACCGCACACATAAGCAAAAGTTTGGCTTGATATTATAATCTTGGTTTGTTCATTTTTATCTTAATAGAGAAAGATTTAATAAAACTATTCTATAAAATATTTTGGTGATAATTTCTGCATGATAATTTTTAAATTTATTTTTTAAATTTCTTAAGCACTTTTAAACATTATGTCTTTCAATATTGATTCTGTTTCTGCTGACCTATATGGTAATTGAATTATTCAAGAATTCAGGAATTAATCATAGTATTAATTATCTTTTCTTTCTTTTTCTCTCCCATGATTTGTTCATTATTTTATTTTATTTGATATTCTGTTTCAACAATCTGATTTTCTGTAGCTGTAATTCTACTATTTATTGCTTTAAATTTTTATTTATTTTACCAAACAACTAGTTATTTCCATTCTTTTAGTTTTATGGTTGCAATGGCCATTATAGTTAGCTAATAATGCATAATTACATATGACAGATATTTTTAAATCTTAATTTTGGTGTGAGATCCGTTTCAGGTATTAGGTTTCCCTCAGAACCTTTCCTGCCTTTTTTGATCATTCTAATGAAAAATTTCTGATTGTGGCCAGTCTTTTTGTTTTGTTTACTCATGTTTCCTTGCAGTTATTTTGCACACAATCACAGAGTGATAGGGACATTGGAATAAGTACCATTCTTTCTTAGTACAACTTGGGCTCCCCAAGTTTGATGATGATTCCAACTACCTGGAAATAGTATGATGTTGAAGAAGATTCCTGTCAGAGTGCTTCTCCTGGATTTGGGTCAGAGGACACCATCTGGAGTGGTCCTATAATTTGCTCAAACAACTGAAATCTCTCCTAGAAGCAGATGTACTTCTGTCCAGCTGGTCAGTGAGAGGATCAACTTCCACCCCACCCAGCCATACAGGCTCTGCAGATGGGACCTGAGATGGAACATCAGGCTGGGTTGGGGGCATCCCATTCATGTGGGGGACTGTCTCCTGGCTTTGAGGTTATGGGCATGATTAATGCAAGGGGCCGTGAGCCTGCTTTGCTTATTGTGGAGGCAGAGCAACTGCCTGAGCCTGACTGGGAATCCAGGGAATAGAGCTAATAACTGAGGGAAAACCCAGCAGGACAGAAAGAAATAGCTCTGAATTCCAGAGGGAACGTGCAGAGCCATGACAAGGCATATCTGCAAGTCAGTCCATGAACAGGGTTAGAGATGTTATTACATTTGTATCCCCCAGACACTCTGGATTCATCAGAGGTAAATCCTCTGGCTGCTGCTTGGGAGTGCCGGATTTCTGCAGTGGACAGCTTCTTACTCTCTGAGGCTTTTTAATTTTGGTACAGACTGGGCTGAGATCAGAGAGACAGGACTCAGGGTTGCTCACAGGGTTTGGACAGATCCCATCTGCCAGCATTCGCAGGCCCACAAGAGGAGAAAGCAGGCCACAGGGGGCTGTGCTTGGCATAGTTGCCTTCCCATCTACAGAGCCATATTAGGTCTGTAAGTCCCTGGGGGCAAACAGATTTATTTTAAGGATGAATAGCAGGCTCTCCAGTCCTGTGCTCCAAGAGGAACAAATCATCAGTGGCCTCTGTCCTTGTGTCATTGGAAATCAGAGCTCTGACAAGATAGAGGGTCAGCACAACTGCATTGTTTGGGTGCCTGTTCAATGAAGCAGACCTGGAGCTGGCTATTAGTATAACATTGGTGCCCCGTGCACAGATTCGTGCACATTGAAAAGAAATTAATTACAAGTTGGCTGGCAGGGCAGGACTGGGTGAGACGGGCCAGACACACCCTGGAGCCAACCTCCCATGGTTCCTCCCCGGCCTGCCGCACCTGGGGTGGCACCATGGTTCAAAGGGCGTCTGCAGTGTGAGCGGGGTCACTGCAGCAGGTGGGGTCCCTCAGCTTGGCCTGCGGGGATCGGGCTGAAACCACCTCTCCGACATCCCTAGAGGGGTCCCGGATTGCAAGAGGGTGGTTCTTGGGTGATGCACCCCGGAAACGGGCTCCCTCCTCTTTGGTTCTGGGATGCATCACTTGAGAACTGCTGCTGCCAAGTCACCACAGCTCGGCAGCTCCTGTGTTGAGTGTCTGCCCCCTGGTGGTCATTGGACAACATAGCTACCGGTCAGATGGTTGCTTAGCCTTTTATATATATATAGATGAGGGGGAGAGAAGGCAGTAGTGGGAACAACCTGGGGAGCTTGGTGGGCAGCAGTACTTAGCTTGCCCTTAAGAAAAAGGATTGGGTGGATTAAAGTTGTCCAGGAAAGGAAGCTCACACCCTTCAGGGTGAACTTAAAGGAGGAGAGAGGAAACATGTCAGACCGGGACATTTTGGGAGAGAAATGCCTGGAGACAGGTAGGCTTGGAAGATAAAAAGCAGCAACAATGAGGGTGCATGGGAAGAGATCAACCAATGAAGTTGTATGCATATATGCATAACCTGAGGACACAGACAATGGGGTGGTGAGGGCCTGGACATGGGGAGGGGGGGACGCAACAGGAACAGGCTGGAAGAGGATAATGGGGAAAAAGGGAGGATCTATGTAATACTTGATCAACCTTTCCAAACCAAGTCCTCAGGAGTCATTTACCTGGACCCTTGTCCCCTCTCCTCAGTCTGTTGAGCCTAGGGCTGTAAAAAATATCACTGAAGCCATGATCATGACAATAATGATAGTGACATCACACCATACAATTTCCTTTAATTGACATGTTTCTGCATATGTGGCAAGTAGGTTTTGAGGCATAGAGTTAGGATTTTAGGCATAAGAGAATAAAACAGTTTTGGTCTGCTTAGAGATAGCTCTTCTTCATGAGAAGTGTATCAGAAACATCTGCCAATGAAATAACAATGATGATAGAAAGAATAAGAGCTAATGTATTTGTAGTTTTACTAGGGACCATGTACCCTTCTAAGAACTTTTTACTCATTTAATTTTAACTCATTTAATCTTTACAACACCAGATGTCCCTATTCTCCATGTTTCATATCTGTGAGGGTCCCTGTTTTATACCTGAAACCCAGAAAGCTTAAGTGACTTATCCAAATCCACATAGAGTATTTGGGGCGAATGGAATTTGAACCAAGGCAGAGTTTGTGCTTTAACCACTGGACAGTGCTGCCTCATGTCAGCCACATGACCTTAGGCCAGTGATGTCTTCTCTAAAATGGGGCCCTTAAACTTATCCTGCTGAGGTTTTGAAAGGGTTTTCTAGGTGGAATGCAACCAGGACCTGGCACATGGTAGGTAGGAATCTCCCTTCATGTCCCTTTGCTTTCTTCTTGACTGAATAGGGTTTCGTGGCAGAACAGGGGCAACACAGTCAGAGGTGTGTGACTGCTGGGCTTTAGAAATTGGGCAATTAAAAATTCTTATTTTTAATTATGGTAAAATATATATAATTTACCATTTTAATAATTTTAAGTGTCAGTGCCATTAAGTACACTCACATTGTTGTGCAACAATTACCACCATCCATCCACAGAACAATTTTCAGCTTGCAAAATTGAAACCTTCTATCCATTAAACAATAATCCCTGTTCTCCCATCCCCCAACCCCTGGCAACCACCATGTTACTTTCTGTCTATAATAAATCTGACTACTCTGGGAATCTCATATGAGTGGAATCATACAATATTTGTCCTTTTGTGATTGGGTTATTTCTCTTAGCATGATGTCTTTAAGGTTCATCCATATTGTGGCATGTGTCAGAATTTCTGTTTCAAGGCTAAATAATATTCCACATATTTTTTATCACCTTGTATATACCACATTTTTCTTATTCACTCATTCATCAATAGACGCCTGGGTTGCTCCCACCACTTGACTATCGTGAATAACATTTTTATGAACAGGGGTGTACAAACATCTGTTTGGGTCACTGCTTTCAAAAGCTTTGGGTATATACTCAGAACTAGAATTGCTGGATCACATGGTAATTCTATTTTTAGTTTTTGGGAACTACCACACTATTTTCCATAATGGCTGCACCATGTGACATGTCTACCAGCAGGGCACACGAGTTCTAATTTCTCCACATTCTTGCCAACACTGAAACAGAGCAATTTTGATGATTACTGCTAGTAACTGAGATCCCTTTTCATGTGGAGGAAAGAAAAGGCGGTAAGAAGACACACTATGTGTACCCTGACAAGTCACGTTGTGACAAAAGCCTGGGGCAGTTGGACTGTTCCTCCAAGAGCCGCCCTGAGGAACTTCCTGAGTAGAGTGGGAGGGAAGGTAGATGATAGTGAGAAGACCAGGTGTCCGCAGTCTTCGCTGCTGTGCACCGTGTGGCCTTGCAGAGTCGCTCCTCTCTCTGGCCTCTGATGGAGCTCCCTTCTGCCTTGAGAAGCCTGTGTGGTCTCCAGGAGGGGCCCGGAGCTGGAGAACCCCCAGCTTTGCTGGGATTGGATACTGGCTCGAAGTCTAGACACCACCTGGGTCACACAGCCGCTGTCCAGCCTGGCTCTGAGGCCACGCGGAGTGCAGGAGTGAGGCGGCCATGACAGATGGGTGAGCGCAGGTGCTTTCTGAGGGGGTGTGGCCTCTTTGACCTGATTGTTGACTTGTGGGAATGTTGGCTCAATGTGCCCAAACTCCTGATTTCTCAACAGAGGCCAGGCATCCAGAATTCTTTAGAGTGTAATTTTCCAATTCTTAAATGTTGGCAATTAATTCACAACTTTAAAAAAGCCCCGCAAGAGCCAAAGAAAATATTCTCAGGCCAGAGGTGGCCCAAAGATCACTGCCCCTCCTGGTCTCAAGCAGGAACTGCACATGCAGATCTGGGACTCAGGTTAGACTGGGAACAGGCCCCTCTAACTACTGAGTTTTTCCCCAGACAAGTCTGTGATTCCTACCCGAGCTCCACGCTATGCATCACACAGATGCAGTGGACTTTGAGGGGTCCCCCGGGAGCCCCTCTGGCAGCAGCCCTTACTATGTTTTCCCTTCTCTGTCAGAAGCCAGAGATGTGGCCAGCCATATGGAGGTTGTGTTTGTGGTTTTTGTTTCGTTTTTTGATTTTTTTGCAGAGTTCAGTTTCCTCATAATATTCCAAATTGAGTGAAATAGCATGGGGTGTTTCCTCAATTTTGAACCTGTACCTTTTGGGTTTTGTGTGTATATATACCCAAGTGTTTTGACAATAACAGTGCTGGCACTAGTTGACATTCCAGTGACACTTTCTATGCATCATTGGGCCTAGATCCCCAGGCTAATAAACTCATTAGCATACATTTTGTGTCCTTGTTTTTTAATGTCCGTATCTCTTTCTTTGTGTCCCATTACTAATAATATACAACTGGATTTTTAAAAAACCCAATTAATGAATCAATTTCTATGATTTGCAAAGTTTAAACGAATTCTTGCCACCTTATTTTGTTTCCCGTTTCCCTCCATTCTTTCCTCTGCCCCCTTTAATTCCCTCGAATTGGTTGAGAACTCTATTTCCCCCCTTCTGGACTTGTATTTTTCTGAACCTTTATCTCCTCCCACCTCACCCCTAACATGCTCTTATTTCCCCATTCTCCTCACAGCCCCACATTTCATTTTGAGGTTGTCCGGGATTTTGATTTCACATAGTAATTTGTTAATTGAAAACACTTTTTGAATCAATGATTACACTGAGTGGCCAGATTATTATGCATTCAGAGATCATAATAATCTAGCCACTATATATATATATATATATATATATATATATATATATATATATATATATATGAGGACCCGTGCATGAATTCGTGCACGGGTGGGGTCTGACCAGCCTGGCCAGGGGGAGGGGACATGGCGGTTGGCCAGCCTGCCTGCTGGTCAAACTCCTGGTTGAGGGGACAATTTGCATATTTGCCTTTTATTATATAGGATACACACTGAGTGGCCAGATTATTATGAGTTCAGAGATCATAATAATCTGGCCACTCAGTGTATTTGTACTTAACTATAAGTTTTAATGATTTCTTTGTCTTCATGTATTTCTTTTTATCTCAGATCATTTTCTTGTTTGTATTCATGTTTTCTAGTGTGTACTCAAATCTTTCAGAGATATTTGGTGAGGAGATAAATTTATGAATCCTTGTATTTCCCGATATACCATAGCTGTATTTTATTTTACTCTTGAATATAGCAGTCCCCTCTAATCCACAAAAATGTGTTCCAAGACCTCCAGTGGATGCCTGAAGCAATGAATAGTACTGAACCCTATATATACTATGTGTTTTCCTATACACACATATGTTTTAATTTAAAGAAAGCACTTCATAGCTTCTCTTTGTCATATCCAAATTGCCAGCATCACTACTCTTGTGCTTTGGAGACATTATTACGTAAAATAAGTGTTACTTGAGCACAAGCACCACAGTACTGAGAGGAATTTTAGAGACCGGATAGGCAGTTAGGGAAAAGGGGGCTCTGTGGGAGAAGAACGCATATGTGATGGGGCAGAGATGGCTTGGAGCTTCCAGAATGCTTATCTTACTTTCACAGAGGACATAGGAATGTTACAAGATAAGGGGAAGAAGAAGAGGGGGGTACCAGGTGAGCTTTGAACTTTGAAACTGAGACTATGCAGGAGAGTGACCAATTAGGAAAGCACAAGGGTCATAAATTAAGGGAGAGTCCAATTAGAAAGGGTCATGAAGAGACAAAGAGCTGCCAGCCTTTATAAACCCATAGACAAAGGAACTCAGAGATCAGGACTGCTTTTTCCCAATTTTAGAGAGGTTTTTCCCATTTGGGGACCCCTTTTAGTCTGTGAATTTTATTCTTCAAACTTTATAGGTCAAGAACCCACAAGGAGAGTCCAGTCTGATAATCAAGACAGATACTAAGTGACTGGTGGGGGTGGGGGAGGAGTGTGTACAGTGGGGATACGCTGGACAAAGTGAGGACTCATGTCCCAGGCTGGAGGGATAGGGACAGTGTGAGGTTTCATTATGCTACTCAGAACTGGCATGCAATTTAAAGCTTATAAACTATTTATTTATGGAATTTTCTATTTAATCTTTTGGACCATGGTTGACTGCAAGTAACTGAAACTGCCAAAAGCAAGACATTGGCTAAGGGAGGACTTCTGTATTAGTTTGTGTGGATTTAGACTTTTAGGTACAAAATAATTTCCCTCAGAATTTTGAAGATTTCCCTTTTTTGTATCCAGCATTTCCAATGAGAAATCTAATACCAATCTAATTTTCATCCTACTCTGGGTGACGTTTTGAAAAATTTATGGGTGTTTTTAAGAATATTATATTTATTATTGGTATTCTGAAACCTCACTGTTGTGTTCTAGGTATGTGTCTTTTTACTTGCTGAGAGTCTTCAGTCTGAGTATAATCCTTTTTCAGTTCTGAGAAATTTTATTTTTGTTTCTTTGATTACTTCATTCACTCCATTCTCCCTGCATTGTCTCTCTGGAGCTCCTATTGAATTGAAGCTAGAAATTTTAGTAATATTCTTCATGTTCCAATCTTCCCTGACACTTTATAAGTACCGCGCGCTAACCGATTGCGCAACTGGAGCCCCGTTCCCTGACACTTTATTTTGCATCTCTTTCTAGCAGTAATGCTACATGACAAACCACTAGATGATTTAGTGGCTTAAAATGACAATTTATTGAATGTCATGCACGAGTGTCCCCCCCATGTCCCGTGTGGTTCAGGGTTCAGGCTCTGGAGGAGGCCGCACTCAAATAAAAAAGACTAGAAAATATTAATTTGGAAATATTGGGGGCCAGGGGGAAGCCCAGCTCAAGAGGAAGGACTCCACCCTGCTCTGGCCTTGCTATCCCTTTTATTCAGATTGTGGGATACACCCATAGCCCTTAGGCAGGCAATTCCAATAATAGCCAATCAGCAAGGATTTACATAAAACTAAAAGGTGGAAGTTGCTTTAGCTATCATTGTCTCAACTAGACAGTGGGTGGTTAGCTCTGACCTTTCAGAGCTTCAAGGTTGACCAGCCTTCCAGGTTCCTTGTCCACACCTCTCTGCTAGTGAAGGCAATGGGCGGCTTCCAACATCTCCCTCGTTTTTTTTTTTTATCCTTAAAAAATCTTGCATCTGCAGACTAGAAATAAACATATAAGAACAAAAATAAGACAAGCAATAATGGTTATGCTGAGAGGCAAATGAATCAGTCTGTAGGTTTCTTTCTGGGCCAACAGTTCCTTGAGTCCCAATTTCAATGTCCAATCGTTTTGAGTCCCAAATTCAATGGCCAATAGTTTTGAGTCCCAATTTCAATGCCCAACAATTCCTTATGTGTACATGTCAGCAATGATATTTCAGTTCTGGATGGTGGACAAATGGTGGCAATGCAGGTCCGACCCTCTCTGGTTTGGTCTTGGGCAACCTGCAGTCACACACAGCTGCTGACTGCTAGCATAGCAAGGTGTCTTCAGAGTCTTCATTTCTGGACTGTTTCTCCTCTGTTCTTCATGGCTGGAGCAGTCCTGTCAGTTCCTCTCCGGGATCCATTGTTGCAGGAATCCACATGGTCTTGGAGTTGTTTTCTGGAAATATACAAACATATTCTCGACCAAAGGTCAATAAAAGAATCTTTTCTATAAATTAGGCTTGGGATCCTTTTTATTTTTGCCCAAAAAATTTTCCTTTGGCTTATTTTGACACCATGTGATTTTTCATGGGTGTCTTGTTGTTAGCATTACAAATGAAAATTAATTTTCCAAAGTAAAAAAATTTCTTGATGTAATTTTCCCACAATGTATTATTTTTCTTACAAGATATTATTATCCTACCTAATAAAATGGTAATATGTAAATTACCATCACTCCTCTATGCCCACGATTGAGCCAGCGGGAGGTGCAGGGGGCGGGACTCAGGGTGGCTGGGGTAGCCGATTGGGCCAGAGGGACGCTGAGATCGCATCGCCAGCGGCAGCACGAGCTCAGCATCTGCACCATGGCTGTGCTGCGGAACAGAAGGGGCCTCTGGGGCAGCGAGCTCACGTCCCGCCGCGGACCATCAAAAGCGGGGGAGCTGGGTGCCTGTCTGCTCCGGCACCAGGCCTTTCAGAAGCCTCCTGAAAGGCCTGGTGCTGGAGCAGACAGGGACCCAGCTCCCCCACGATCGAAAGCGAAAGCGTGTAGGGGACCCTACACGTGCATGGTTCAATCATGCACTGGGCCTCTAGTATTATCATATTTTCCCACTATCTCCCCTTTTTTGATTTAAATATTAGGAGACTTTAATGCAGTCTTGATAACTTTTAACTTTAATTTTTTGCACAAAAATATGACTGCTTAGCATTCATAGCATATTTGGCAATTTTACTATGAGATGAACCATCAATAAAAATTTTAGTTAATACTTCAGGAACAGTTTCCTGTCCATTACAATTAAGTTTTTTATGAATATTCACTTATTTCAATTAGCCAATTTAAATAACTTGAAATAAAGTTTATTTTTTTAACTTCATGTGTCCTAGATTATGGACAATAAATGACATTAACTAAATTTTTGCAATTAGTCTTTGAATAACTTTACATAAACTTTGTCAGGGAGGCAAAAACACATATTATTTACTTCAGTTTATGAGGCCAAGTATATTGACTTTCAATTACAGTTCTTAAGATGTTTGAAGGAAACCTCTCTTATGTCCTTCCAGAATAATTTTCAGGATACAGAAAATTTCATTTAAAAGTTTTGGTCTTTCATTTTACAACAAGCAACCTACAGGGCTGTGGCTTGGTGCCCAAGCCTACAGCCGAATAGCTAGCCATATTACAAGTAACTTTACAAAAAATTGACTACTATTTTACTGTCAGATTTAATATTTTAACAACAATCTTAGTTTACCCTGTAAATATTAGTGGAAGAGATTTCAAAATTTTCAAATTTTTCTTTTTTATTAAATTTATAATTATATTTTTAAAGAGTATTCTTTTTGGCTAATTTGCATATACAGAGGGATCATGGGAGGTCTCAGTAACTTTATTCAAAGAGAGGGGTTGGCCTTTGCTGTTTCAAGATGGCGGCCCCCATGGGAGCGGCAAGCCATGAGGCCAACATGGTGGCTGCCAAGTCAGGCAGTCCAAAACTGGTGACTGTCTAAACTGTTAAAGCCAAAATTACAGTGCAGACAAACAGAAATCTCACTAGCTGTTTCTGGTGGCTTTATTAGAATTTAATAGTTTATAAAAATATTGGCTTTTCATTTAGCTGAAATTATATGAAACCTTAATTACATTTTAAAAAGCTAATTTATTTAAGTAATTTAAGTAGGTATCTTTAATTAAAAAAGCAAAGCAAACTTAGTAAATGTTTACGTGTAATTCACAAGGCGCAAAAGCGGCCCTACCTTCAGCCTAATTAAAAATGCATGAGGCTATGGGCTTTTTGTCATTTTAACTTTCCACTGTTGGATTTTAAGAAACATTTTGCCCTCCTTAGAGTCCAAAACTTTCATAACATTTATAAGTAAAATAAAGTTATTAATTTTTATTTGATAAAGCTTTCCATGCAATTTCAAGTATATTAGATCAGTTAAATTCAAAATATTTCCTTTAAGAAGAGAGTACAAATTTCTTGAATTACTCCGGGCCCTTGGAGCTTTCCAAGAACCATCTCTCGGTAAAGCCTTGAAATTTTAACATGGAAAAACCATCTAGCAAATATCTACATATGATTTAAAGATTATATTACTTTTTATAGTTATCTTAAGATATCAATTAAATTTAAATTGGTTATTATATTCAAAATTTGGTTGAGATCACAGAATTAATCCTCCTTATTTAATTAGATCAATAAACAACCTATTTTGAATTCCTAATTATTTCAGAAGACACAACATTTTATTTTCTTCAAAAATAAATTTTTATACTTTAGGCTTTTAATTACTACAACTATATAATTTCTCCTAATTTAATTTGAACATTAAACTTTTAGAGCTGGCAAGTCAAATATTTAGCATTTCTTTAGATTAATAACACATATTTTTCTAAGAATAAACCTCAAAAATACAAGACATAATCAATTAATAGATTCAATTCTGTCTTCTGGTTTTTTCATAAGGAAGCAAATTCAGATCATTGAATAAATTTTTATCATTTGATTAACAGGCCCAGCCTAGCCGCTTGACTTTTTAAAAGGACCATAATTTTTCTGCCCGGGGAAATTGAGTAGCAAGCCTACATGTATTCAAATGCAAAATTGTCCTTAATTAATGGCTACTGGTGGGGAGCTGATTTACCTGTCTGCTGGGGGAAGGGCAACTACCCCTTCCTCCATTAACAAAGGGCGGAGCCAGTCTTTATCTGGGCTACTTGATCTTTATAATATATTTTTCAACAATTTTTGAGTTTCAAATCCAATTCCAATTATTTTAAGGCATTTACTTTGGATAAATTCTTTTGTAACACAATTCACTGATTTTCTTAAAGGCCTTAAAAGTTAGCTTTTTAACACCCTTCATTAGCATTTTAAAAACTACTCTTTATTATGGAAATGTAAATCCTGTTGCTGGAACTAGCTTGAATTTCTTTCCTTTTGGTCAAATCTACCATTTTTCTCAGGAAAAAACCAGTCTTGGGTTTTTTCATTTCTGTAGCCCTTGTAAAGAGTCAAGTCCAGTTCAAGACCTATCTAATATCCGAAATCTGACCGTGTGCACATTTTGTCTTAAATTAGCTTTTCCCTTTACAAGTGCACAGATATCCCAGATGCATTTCTAAATTTTTAAGGCAAGAAGACTTTTTCATGGCGAGAAAGGAGACTTTAAATTAGTATATTGGGAGAGTGGGCTTCCATATTGGATTGTCACGTGTCTCCCTTCCCCCACATCCTGCTTGCTTTGGGGGAAGATTTCAGTAACAGATCTGCTGCGTACCTTTTCATGCTTAATAGATAAAGACAGATCTTAAATTTTTTCTTTCTTTTTCGCTTTCCAAAGTAATTACTAGCACCTAATTTGGCCAAATTTTGCGTTTCCCTGCGAGTTCTTCTATAATTTTTAAACAAAACTTTAAGTATTCTCATTGTGGGAGAGCAGATAGCCCTGCCCTCTCCTGCCACCTTTGAATTTCTCCACACCAGAGGCGGTTTCAGCAGCAAGGTTTCATTTCTTTTACAGATTTTAGATTCCAAATACAAATTAAGATTTTAATTTGAACAAGAAACCACATTCCTTAAGCATGCAAACCAAAAGTCTATAATAAAGTTTACTTTATAACCTAATTCTGCGCCATTAGCCTGGCTGAAAAAGACGTTCCCACCCTACTTACAGATCAAGACTTCTGCAGCTGATCGTGGGCTTTGCTTGCAGTGAATTTCCCTCACCTATACAGTGATTTCTTCCCCACCTTTTCTGTATAATCAATCTTCCTTTCTTTGCTCTAGGCGAAAATATCATCCCCTCCAGAGGTCCCACATCGAAGGCGCCAGTTGTGAGTGTCCTATGTTGGGCTGCCAGTTGCGAGTGTCCCCCCCCCCACGTCCTGCATAGTTCAGGGTTCAGGCTCTGGAGGAGGCCGCCCGCAAATGAAAGAGACTAGAAAATATTAATTTGGAAATATTGGGGGCCAGGTGAGAGCCCACCTCAAGAGGAAGGACTCCACCCTGCTCTGGCCTTGCTATCTCTTTTATTCAGATTGTGGGATACACCCATAGCCCTTAGACAGGCAATCCCAATAATAGCCAATCAGCAAGGATTTACATAAAACTAAAAGGTGGAAGTTGCTTCAGCTACCATTGTCTCAACTAGACAGTGGGTGGTTGGCTCTGACCTTTCAGAGCTTCAAGGTTGACCAGCCCTCCGGGTTCCTTGTCCACACCTCTCTGCTGGTAAGGACAATGGGCGGCTTCCAACAGTCATGATTCTGGGTTTGTTTAGGCTGTGTTCCTGCTTTGTGTCATGTTGACTGGGGTCACCCATGTGGCTATATTCAGCTGGGAACTCAACAGGGGCACCCAGATTCCTTCCCTGAAGCTTCTTTTTCCATGTGGACTCATATTCCAAAGCCTCTCTATGTGGCCCTTGTCTCAAAATGCGTAGCGTGGACTTCCTTA
The DNA here is from genome assembly GCA_025583905.1 of Ia io. Classification (NCBI taxonomy): domain Eukaryota; kingdom Metazoa; phylum Chordata; class Mammalia; order Chiroptera; family Vespertilionidae; genus Ia; species Ia io. The sequence goes on along the minus strand of JAJQQW010000012.1, from coordinate 54,349,614 downwards.
CAGCATGGCAGCTGGCTTTTAAGAGAGAACACTCCAAGGGGAGAATTTCAGCTTACTTCGATTTTGCTAATGTCTCATTGGCCGAAGCAAGTCACATGGCCAAGCCTAAATCAGTGTGGGAAGTCAATTTACAAAGGCATAAAAGCTGAGGGGTAGGGTTTTTGGAGGCCAACAATGTCAATCAAAGTTGGGGTGCCGATAGCTCATCTTTGGAGTGCAAGATTTTGACTGTCTTTCTGAGGTTTAATGCCTGCATGAGGTACTACATAGCATACCCTAGGGGCCCACAATCTCTTGTCTAGTCCTCTGGGACTGTCTCTGTTACCTACCAACTGGTGCTGGTAGGAGGATAAAATGTGCTCACCTATTAGCTACCTTGAGTTCAGCTTCTCAATTAATCTTCTCATTGAATACTTTACAGGCCCCTCACTCTGCTATCATTTGTCTTTCAGCCCCAATGTGTCCCAGTCTTGACCTGCATTGTTTTAGGTGGCAGCTTCCTTCTTCTCCTTGGCTGAAGCCTCCTGAATCTTCTCCCTCTTCTCCCCCATTGGCAATGCAGGTCAGAAATAGGTTTACCTTTGTCTTCTTCTCCCCCCACCCAAAGATGTTTCACTAGGTCTTTATGATTTATACAATCACCTTTTAATTACATTTAGAAAATATTTTTTAAATGGCTCAATTAATGTGCAAGAATCTATTGGTTGAGTTTAATGGAATCTGTAAATGTAAGCATTAGTGTTGTAAGTACCCTGAGAGGTTACCTAGACCAGTGATTTTTAAACTGCTTAAAATCCATCAATGGTTTCTCATGGCAGCTTTGATAAATGTCAGTTTTCTTAGCATTTCAGAAACAACCTATTGTGATCTATGCAGTGCTTAATTCTACAGGCTCATCTCCCTCATCTCCTGCCTTTAATTGTTTTCTCTCCTATATTAGAAACAATCTTTATTCAGTTCTTTGTACCCCCATGTCTCTGTACCTCTGCATAGACTGGCCCTGGGTGCAGACTGCCCTCAAGGAGGCATAAAGTCAGGCAAGGCATCTCTCTGAGTCAGTGGAAGTGCTTCTGTGCATCACAGGAGCCAGAACTTCCAGCAGTGGTGAACTGAGTGACTGATGTACCTGATGTCCTTGGGGTTGAAGACTGACTCCATAAACATTCTTTCATTAGTGCTATTCCTAGGACACTTGATTACCTAACCCTAACAGAGCGGGACAAGGAAAAGGTCAGAAAGTCTTTGTCTTTCTCTTTTTCTCTCTCTCAATTCAGGGCTCCTGGAAAAGCAAGGCTTTATACTGAGAAGAGTCTTCTTTTTAGTCAATTCTAATACATCCTTTAGGTTCAATTTCTTTGCAACATCAACCATGACTTCCTTACATTGCCAAAGCTGGATTAAAACTCTGATGTGCTTTAATATTATCCTAAGAGCTTATTATTTTGATGTGTAATTGCACATGTATTTTCTGGCCCAACAACTGACTGTAAATTCAAGGAGGTCCAAGACCATACTGGTCATCCAGCCCATCGCACACTTTTGAGCATCCTGCCTCGTATGTGCCCGGCACATGGTAGACACACAAGGACCATTTTCTGAGCAACCGATTGCATTAATGTACTTCAGAAGACTTTACAAAATTTGGAGAAAAATGTCCATTATTAGCCGATATTTAAAAGTCACAAAGAACCTGTTTAACACTTTCATATACTAAGGTTTGAAAGGAATTTCTAATTGAAAGAGTTCTGATACTGAAAAAGTTTGAAAACCCTGCCCTGGGACAATTCTTGCACTTCACAGATGTAGGATGGATTTCTGCATGGGAAGTAGCTTACAAGTCTCACATCTTTGCAAATGGCAGAGCTGGGACTGGGTCATCACGCCAGCTTTCCATGTGACATAGCCTCTACTATGGGTGTGTGACATTGTTGTGCCTTCTGACTGACCTTGACATGCAGCCCTAAATGTTCTTCCCATAGCCCTCATGGTGGTACCTGACTTGGTGTGAAGACAGACGCCATAAAAGTTCTTTCATTAATGCTATTCCTAGGACACTTGATTATCTAACCCTAACAGAACTTGACAAGAAAAAGGTAAAACTATTAATATCATGTTAATACTTGGAAAAGGCCCAATATTTCTGTGGCAGATTCCAAAGCCCTTGCTTTGTATGTATCAGAAACCTCACATGTATTTCTCCATGGCCAAGAGGCAGGCAGGTTGCTTTTGTCATTCTGATTTATAGCTAAGGAAACTCAAACTAGAGATTGACACGAACTGAACTCAGATAGTGAAGGGCAGAGCCAGGAAAGAAAGGGACTCATCACTGACTTTCCTGGAGATCCCACTGCTGCTAACTGACCAGCTTAGCAAATACCCGATATTACCCCTTGAAAAGAGGCAAATTAAACACAAGACAAATAAACACAAAACAAGTTCTCTTTTCTGGAGCAAGATGTTAAATAAGCCCCTCTCTGTCTTTGACATTCATTAAGGGTGCCCTGTCCAAGTCCACCCGTCAGGACCGAGCCACTCAGTTCACCAGCTGCTGGGAGTTTTGGCTCCTGTGACTCATAGAAGCATTTCCAACGACTGAGAGAGATGCCTCACTCGAGTTTATGCCTCCATGAGGGCAGTCTGCATCCAGGGCTCAACCAGATTCAGAACTCCCTGGGGTAGTAGCTGATGGCTGATGAAACTCTTCAGCTTCTTCACGGCCCATCCTGCCGCTTCACTTCTTTATAGGCATCACTCCTGCCTGCATTCCCCAATGACCTTCCTCCACGAAAATCTGTCTTTCAGAGTCTGTTTCCAGGGAACCCAACCTGCGTGGAGATGTCAATGAATTAGGCCTTACCCTTTCCCCCTGCAGGAGTGAAGGGGCCTTCTTCCCCATCAAGCCAAGAGAAGAGTTTCAAGGAAGCACAAGGACAGCACAAAATGTATTCCCGGGTTTCGGAGAAGATGGAGTTTTAGACCTGTCCCACACTTGGACAAGCTGACGGGTGGGCTCACCTCTGATGGCCGTGCAGGGAGATGGGAGTGTGAATGAGCCGCAGATGTGGGTCCCTTGGAAGTGAGACAGATTTCAGACATCTTGAAGGTTCTTCACCCAAGAGGCTGTCCCAGAAGGGTGAAAAGACTCTTTTCTGGTGGACTGTCAGACACCAGGGGCTCAGGGCACAGTCCCATTGCTTAGCTAGAAGAAACAATGTCCATGCCAGTGATGTGCAGGCAGGATGTCTCTGGCATTGGGGATCTCTGAAGAACCCCCAAGAGTACACCATAGGCCAAAAGAGTCAGTGTTTGAGGATATGCCATGAGTAAGGACATTGAAAATCTCAGAAAGGACTGGGGATAGCACCAGACATATAAGACACTTTGATTCCTTATCTTCCCATGTGTCTTCTTCCTTCCCCATCATCAGAGGAGCCAGATGCAACATAGTGTGTGGGATGGTGGGGGTGGGGTGGAATGAACAGGCCTGGGGGAACGCTGAAGGAAAAGGACAAAGAGAAAAAAACAAAAGTCTCCATTGCCCATTCTAGGCTTTTTCTTTGATCCCTGTTATAGCAGTTTAGGGAGAGAAGTTTTTAATTGGATGAGAGATTGAAGTTTTGATATTCCAGTGATCAGGATTCTTTTGCATCTGAAATGAGCCACTTGTTAGTACCTGGGAATGGCTGAGAAAGCTCTGGGACCTGCCTGGGATTTCATTCAGGGACATACAAGTTTGATTTGGTTGAGCAGCTTAAGAAGAGACCTGATGAGAAGGAAAAAATTAATTTTCATCTTGAACCCTACTGAGTCCAGCTCATTCAATGAACAGGTTACACTTCGCTGCTGTTGGTGTTAATCTCCTGTTGGGACCATGCTGAGGGCAGAAGGCAGTGTGGCAAGTTTTTTGATCTGGAAGATTTTCTTAGCACAGTACTTTCCTGAGTTCCTCTCCCCCCCAATTCTGTGTGATGTTAATGAGTCTTAATGGAAAGGGGTTCTTTGTGGCCGATTAATTTGGAAACCATTGGGCTAAAAGTTCAAGGTATCCTTTATTGCAGGCCTTCTCAGAGCCTTTAAAGCACTATTATGCATTGCTTTTCCATTGAAACTCATTTGATAACTAAATCATTTTTCTGATTAATATCTCTTAGGTCTAGTGACTCTGGAAATACGTAAGAATTGATGAATTTTAGGAGCACACTTCCTTGTACTAGTATGTTAGAGCAGTGCTTTCTGGTCACAAATGTGAGACAGGATAATATGTTGAGGTGTTGTCTTAGCCCAGCCTGCTGTAACAAAAATACAACAGACTGCGTGGCTTAAACAGCAGAAATTTATTTCTCAGTTCTGTAGGCAGGGAAGTCCAAGATCAAGGTCCTTGCAGATTCAGTGTCTGGTGAGAGCCCAGTTCCTATTTCATAGATGACCATCTTCTTGCTGTGTCCTGACATGACTTAGAGGAGAGAGTGCTGGGTTCTTCATCTTCTTAAGGGCACCAATGACATCATGGGAGCTCTAACCTCATGACTTATCTCCCAAAGATCCTACTTCCAAATACCCACATTGGGGATTAGATTAAAAAATATTAGTTTTGGGCCCTAGCTGGTTTGGCTCAGCAGATAGAGCATTGGCTTGAGATCTGAAAGGTCCCAGGATAGATTCCGGTCAAGGGCATATGCCTGGGTTGCAGACTCAATCCTCAGTGGGGGGTGTGCAAGAGGCAGCTGATCAATGATTCTCTCTCATCATTGATGTTTCTATCTCTCTCTCCCTCTCCCTTCCTCTCTGAAATCAACAAAAATAATAATAATTAAAACATAATGAGATCCCCTCCCATTCCCCTTTCCTTAGAGGAGAAACAAGCATCTTGAAACCATAAGTTGGCCAGCCTGAGCAAGAAAAGCCTATAGTCAGTTGAACACAGTTTGTTTTTGTTTTTGTATTTGTTTTTTCTTAGTTACGCCTATCAGAGGTTTGTGTTTAGTATTTTCAAGAGACTTGTTTTTAGAGGAGGACCAAGATGGCGGCATAGGGCAGGACGCCTGATTGTTGCCTACCACAACAATTTTGAAACTACAACTAGAAAACAGAACGGACACCATCCAGAACTACCGGAGGGCTGGCTGAGCAGATGCTCTACAACTAGAATAAAAGAGATGCTGATGCCGGTGAGCCAAAGATCTCACTTTAAAATCTACGGCTCTGGAAGATGGCGGTGGAGTTGAACAGCTGATCTGTTGCCTTGCATGGCAGTTTCGGAAATACAACTAAAAGATGGACTGGTGAGCGCAGCGACTCCTGCTTGCGTCTCCCCAGGCCGGGCGGCTGCTCCTCTCAGTCAGCACCTCAGCCGGGGCCATGAGCTCGTGGGCGGCCGCGGCAGCTGCTATGGCGGCGGCGGCGGCCGCGGACTCGGCGCAGTGGCTCTCGGTGAAGGAAGAGACCATCTTTCTGCAGGACGGGCCCATCCGTGTCACCGACCTGGCCGAGCTGCCCAGTGAGATCCTCGGGGCCCTGGAGGCCGCCGACACCGACTTGGAGGATTTTTAGGATTTCAAGTCCTTTAGCCATTTTGAGAGAGGAGAACCGCCCCGCACGTTTTGCAGGCCCACCTGGGCTCCAAGCAGCGGCTTTTGCATGTGGGTGGCCTGCCCTGTGGCAGCTTGACCAGAGGAACTGCGGTTCTAGTCGGACTGCTCCAGGGCCGCTTAGACAGGAGGAGGAAACTGCAGTTTTTACTGTAACTCCTGCTGAGTGGCCTCAGACAGTAGCTGACCTGCACCCCACTGGAGACCCAGAATCGAGGGCATCTAGTGGTCGGTGTGAGATGACACCAGATTTCAACCACTCGCATAAGGGACACATTCAAGAGGCAGACTCAGTGAGCGCCAAAGCCTTGCTGCAACAAGATCCGGCCCATAAACGTGTCTCCTGCACAGCAACTCTTCCTTTATAGACACAGAGGGTCCTCACGGACAATTGGCCAGGAGAACAATTCCTCCCAGTGACACCAACAACAATCAAGACTTAACTATACAAAGGAGGACCAAGATGGAGGCATAGGGCGGAAGCCTGATTGTTGCCTACCACAACAATTTTGAGACTATGAAAGGAGAGCAGAGCAGACACCATCCAGAACCACCGGAGGGCAGGCTGAGCAGATGCTCTACAACTAGAATAAAAGAGAGGGGTACGCGGGATGATGCTGATGCTGGTGACCCAAAGATCACACTTTAAGAACTACGGCTCAGGCGACACAATGGCAGCCTGGAACGTGCTCGGCGCAGTTCCCCCGGCGGTCTCCGGCTGAGGGGATGGCTCCACTTGCTGCCAAGCACGGACAGACGAGCCCCTGAGAGACATGGGGTGGGAGACTCCGCGCTTGCTGACCTCCGAGTCCTTCAAGAACCTCAACGCCCCGGAAGTGGCCAGGTGCGCACACTCTGCGACTGGCCACCGCTGCAGACCCAAGGGCCGACGCAGCGGCCCCGGACCAGCCCGCCACCGCGCACCGGGCACACCGGAGCTTCACCGAGCCCGCAGCCCAACGAGTTCTGCGGCAGCCACCCTGGAGCTCTGAGAAAATGGCTGAAGGAATTGCTGAGAGGGAATTGACCAATAGGAATTGGGATCAAGAAGACGAAACCCCTCTGGGTCCCGGGTCTGGGTGAGGCCGCGCGCCCCTGGGTCCGGGTGAGGTCACGCGACCCTGGGTCTGGGAGAGGCCACGCACCCCTGGGTCCGGGTGAGGCCACGCGCCCCTGGGTCCGGGTAAGGCCACGCGCCCCTGGGTCCGGGTGAAGCTGGATCCCAGGTCCGGGTGAGGCCATACGCCCCTGGGTCCGGGAGAGGCTGGGTCCCGGGTCCGGGCGAGGCTGCGTGCCCCTGGGCTCGGGTGTGGTCACACACCCCTGGGTCTAGGTGAGGCCTCACACCCCTGGGTCCGGGTGAGGCTGTGTGCCCTTGGATCCGGGTGAGGCCACGCGACCATGGGTCTGGGAGAGGCCACGCACCCCTGGGTCCGGGTGAGGCCACGCGCCCCTGGGTCTGGGAGAGGCCACGCGCCCCTGGGTCCGGGTGAGGCCATGCGCCCCTGGGTCCGGGTGAAGCTGGATCCCGGGTCTGGGTGAGGCCGTGCACTCCTGGGTCCAGGTGAGGCCACGCGCCCCTGGGTCTGGGAGAGGCCACGCGCCCCTGGGTCCGGGTGGGGCCACGCGCCCCTGGGTCCGGGTGAAGCCACGCGCCCCTGGGTCCGGGTGAGGCCACGCGCCCCTGGGTCCGGGTGAAGCTGGATCATCCCGGGTCCGGGTGAGGCCGTGTGCCCCTGGATCTGGGTGAGGCTGGGTCCTGGGCCCGGGTGAGGCCACGTGCCCCTGAGTCCAGGTGAAGCCATGCCCCTGGGTCCGGCCAAGACCAAAACAGAGGGTGTCGGACCTGCATTACCACCATTTGTCCACCATCCAGAGCTGAGGGGTCAGTACTGACATGTACACATAAGGAACTGGTGGACATTGATATTGGGTCTCAAAAGAACTGTTGGTCCAGAAACTCACTACAGACTGATTCATTTGCCTGTCAGCATAACTATTATTGCTTGTCTCACATTCAGTTCTTATAAGTATATCTCTAGTGACACATGATCTCGCTCATCTAGGGGAAATGATGAACAACATAGACTGATGAACAAGAACAGAACCAGAAACAAGGAGGCATCGATTGGACTATCAGGCCTCAGAGGGAAGATAGGGAGGGTGGGGGGAGGGGGGAGAGATCAACCAAAGGACTTGTGTGCATGCATATGAGCCTAACCAATGGTTAAGTTCAACAGGGGGTTGGGGCATCCGTGGGAAGGGGTGTGGAATGGGTATGGGGGGATGAGGACAAATATGTGACACCTTAATCAATAAAGAAATTAAAAAAAAATAAAATAAAACATAATGAGTTTTGGGAGAACACAAACATTCATTTTATAACAGATATTAATTGAGAAGTTATGGTTTTCATCCTTGTTTATTAGCCTAGACATACCATGGAGCAATTTCAAGGCTGCTCTGACTCACGACCCTGGGTATGTATGGGGTTTCCTCTAGAAGGGGCCACCATATATGTTCTCACAGGACTGCACCTCAGGGCATCCCCATAGCAGTGGTGGTAGTGGCACCCACTGGAGCTGGGCAGTGGCACGGCCCAGTTCCCTGTGAGCCTGCACCCCAGCAAGGCTCCTTCTGGGACATGAGGTCAATGTCCTGCTGCTTCCACATCCCACACCTGTTTGGGATTTTACTGCCCAACATCTAGAGGCCAATTCCATCTTAGCAGGATTTGCTGCCTCAGCATTGTGCATCTTTTGGTCCTTTTCCTGGGATACACTCTCTAGGTCCTGGGGGATAGTCACCTGTCCTTTTAGAATGAAACCTACTTGAGTTTGGGGAGTGGCTCAGGGCACCCACAGTTCTTTTATGGGACACAGAATCTGCCTGATTCAGCCAAGGGCAGAGGCAACACTAGGAGAGAAGTAGGTCACCGATGTGAACAGTGGCATCTGTCACTGAGACAGAGACGCAGAGGAGATAGTATTTGGCTAGGAAAATTCTTCTCAAGGTTCACTTCATGATTTCCTCAATCCTGTACCTGTAACTCTTGCCCTTGCTGTAGAAATCCTATTGGTGTATAATAAAGCTTTGTTCATGGAAGGGAAATGAGAGTGATTGAATTGTACTTGCTGCTAATATTTGGGGTAGTCTGGGGGATTACTATGGAAGCCTGTTCCCCAGCATTCCTGTGGGGAACGATTCCAGAAGACACCGAGCTTGGATCAACACCTCCCTCATCCTCCACAAGGTGTCTCACCTCCTCACAGGTCCTTGTGCTCCCAGAGCCGCTGGGTGCTGCAAAGGATAAAAGAGGAGAATATAACTTACAGGATGTAAAAAATCCTGCCAGCATCTCAGCAGAAGGGAAGGGTACCTACAAAGGAGAAACATGCGCTCACCTCAGATTTCACTCCAACACAGAACTGCCATCTCCAGAGGTTTAGCTGAAGAAGATGGTGACCCCAGAATTCTATGCTCAGCTAAATTGTCGTTCATGTGTATCGACATAAAAAGACACTTTCAGAAATGCAGTGGTTTAGAAAGTATGCCACTTACTTATTCTTCCTGGAAACTGCTCTAAGATATGTCTCAGCTGAGTAAGAGATAAATCAAGGATTCAAAAGTGGAGGCTAGTGTAAGCTGCAAAGAAAACCTGAGTGTGTTCCCAAGAGAATAACATAATATGAGCCACATTTGCTGACTGGGATACAATAGAAATTTTAAAAATTCAAAATAAATGGCATAAAGAAGTAACTTTCAGCCCTAACCAGTTTGGCTCAGTGGATAGCGTGTGGGCCTGCGGACTGAAGGGTCCCAGGTTTGATTCTGGTCAAGGGCACATGTCCGGGTTGCAGGCTTAATCCCCAGTAGGGGGCGTGCAGAAGGCAGCCAATCAATGATTCTCTGTCATCATTGATGTTTCTCTCTCTCTCTCTCTCTCTCTCTTTCTCTCTCTCTCTCTCTCTGTCTCTCTCTTATTCTCCTTTCCTCTCTGAAATCAATAAATATATCCTATCTAATGAAAGGGTAATATACAAATTAACCATCACTCCGTCACAAAGATGGCGGTGCCCATAGCCACAAGATGGCAGTGCCCAGTCCTCTCAGCCCTGCCGGAGTCCCCCAGTCCTGGGGGCGGCTGCTGAGAGCGGGCAGCGTGAGCGGCCTGGTGGAATGCTTGCTTTGTTGCCGTGGCGACGAGGCAAGCGTTCTAGGTCTGGCCTCAGATGGGCCTCTGGGCCGCAGAGAGCCTCTGGGCAGTGGGCGCGAAGTGGCCAGGCCTCGCAGAGAGCTACTGGTGCACGGATTTGTGCGCTGGGCTACTAGTATATATATATAAAAGAAGTAACTTTCATAAATGATTACCAGATGAAAGATGAAATGAAAATGCAGTTAGAGCAAGTAGGAACTTGATACAAATAAAATATGTCATAACTTAACCATAATCATTTCATTTATGAATGAAAAATTGTTAGTAGAGTGACTATCACTGTGCCAGAGGGAGGGTGAAACCAGGACAAGTGTCCCCACCTTCCCCAGAAGAAAATGATGGAAATGTGAGCTGCCCACCATGAAGAGCACTTGTCACCCAAACTGCCTCCGAAACAGGAAAGTCTTCAGGGAAGGTAGACGAACTCATTTGATAGGAGTTAACTAACGAGGAAGACAAACAAAGGGATGCCTTACTTGGGGGTAAAGACACAGAAAGCAGAATCAAAAACAGCAGCAAGATAGAGCCTAAAAAACTAAAATTAAGAACAACATTAGAGGAAACACAATACCATATATAAAGTTATATGACAAAGCCACTGTGCTCAAGACAGTCTGGTACTGGCACAAGAACAGGCATATAGATCGATGGAACACAATAGAGAACCCAGAAATCAACCCAAGTTACTATGTTCAATTAGTATTTGACAAAGGAAGCAAGAGCATACAATGGAGCAGGGACAGTCTCTTCAATAAACGGTGTTGGGCAAGTTGGTCAAGTGCATGCAAAAAAATGAAACTAGACCACCAAGTTACACCACACACAAAAATAAACTCAAAATGGATAAAGGACTTAAATGTAAGACAGGAAACCATAAAAGTCCTAGAAGAAACAATTGGCGTCAAAATCTCAGACATTTCTTGTAGCAATATGTTTACAAATACCATCTCCTAGGAAAATGGAAACTAAAATAAATAAATAAATAAATAAATAAATGGGACTACATCAAAATAAAAAGCTTCTGTACAGCAAAAGAAACCATCAGCAAAATAACAAGAGAGCCCACCACATGGGCGAACATATTTGCCAATGTTATCTTTGATAAGGGTTTAATCTCCAAAATGTATAGGGAACTCATACAACTCAACAAAAGTAAGACAAACAATCCAATTAAAAAATGGGCAAAGGACCTAAATAGACACTTCTCCAAAGTGGACATACAGATAGTCAAGAGACATATGAAAAAACTAGTGGCCCGGTGCACAAAATTCATGCATGGGGGGGTGTCCCTCAGCCCGGCCTGCACCTTCTCCAATCTGGGACCCCTTGAAGGATGTCCTACTGCCGGTTTACAGGGATCAGGCCTAAACCGGCAGTCGGACATCCCTCTCACAATTTGGGACTGCTGGCTCCTAACCACTCACCTGCCTGCCTGCCTGATTGCCCCTAACCACTCTGCCTGCCAGCCTGCTCGCCCCCAAATGCCCCACCCCAGCCTAATCACACCCAACTGAGCACCTGTGCTAGTGTCCTCACCCCCAACTGCCCCCCCTGCCAGCCTGCTCGCCCCCATCTTCCCTTTCCACTGGCCTGCTCACCCCCAACTGCCCCCCTGCTGGCCTGATCACCTCCAACTGACCCCCACTGATGGCCTGCTCGCCCCCAACTAGCCCCCCTGCTGGTCTTCTCACCCCCAGTGGCCCCCCCCTCACTGGCCTGATCACCCCCAACACCCCCCCGCCATTGGCCTGATCACCCACAACTGCCCTCCCCTCTTGGCCTCTAACCACCTCTACCTCAGCTCCACCACCATGGCTTTGTCCAGAAGAACGTCCAGAAGGTCTCCTGGAAGGTCTCCCAGTCTAATTAGCATATCACCCTTTTATTAGTATAGATAGAGGACTGGTGCATGGGTGGGGGCTGGCTGGTTTGCCCTGAAGGGTGTCCTGGATCAGGGTGGGGGTTCCCTTGGGGCGTGGAGCGGCCTGGGTGAGGGGCCTGTGGTGCTTTGCAGGCCAACCACACCCCTACGGGGTGAGGGTCCCCACTGGGGGGAGGCATTGCCAGCCTGGTTGAGGGCCTGAGGGCTGTTTTTAAGCTGGCCACACCCCCTTCAGGGTGGGGGTTCCCACTGGGGTGCCTGGCCAGCCTGGGTGAGGGGCTGATGGCTGTTTGCAGGCTGGCCATGCCCCCCAGTGGGGACCCTCACCCCATGGGGGCATGGCCAACCTGGGTAAGGGGCTGAGGGTCGTTTTCAAGCTGGCCACGCCCCCTGGTGACCCAGGCTCCCAGCCCCTCTTTTTTTTCTTTTTTTTCCAGCCCCTCCTTGAGTGGAGGCCAGGGCAGTCTCCCAGCCACTCTTTCAGCAGCCAGGGTGGCCGGGAAGCTTGGCTTCCTACATCGCCAGGGGCAACTCAGCCTCCTGCTCGCTCCAGCTCCATGGCCACTGCCATATTTGTTGGGTTAATTTGCATACTCACTCCTGATTGGCTGGTGGGCGTAGCAGAGGGATGGTCAATTTGCATGTTTCTATTTTATTAGTGTAGATGCTCAAAGTCACTAATCATCCGAGAGATGCAAATCAAAATGACAATGAGATATTACCTCACACCTATCAGAATGGCTACCATCAACAAATCAACAAACAAGTGTTGGCAGGGTTCTAGAAAAAAGGGAACCCTAATACACTGCTGGTGGGAATGCAGACTGGTGCAGCCACTGTGCAAAACAGTATGGAGTTCCCTCAGAAAATTAAAAATGGAACTTCCATTTGACTCAGTGATCCCACTTCTAGGAATATACCCTAATAAACCTGAAACACTCATCAGAAAGAATATATGCACCCCTATGTTCATCGCAGCACCATTTACAATAGCTAAGGTTTGGAAACAGCCTATTACCCATCAACAGATGAGTGGATAAAAAAACAACAACCTGTGGTACATTTACACAATGCAATACTGTGCAGCAATAGAAAAAGAAAGAACTTGTACCATTTGCAACAGCATGGATGAACCTGGAGGGTATTATGCTGAGCAAAATAAGCCAGTCAGAAAAAAGATATGCATCACATGATCTCACTTCATATATGGAATCTAATGAACCAAATAAACTGATGATCAAAAATAGACCCAGAGTCGTCGAAGCATGAACAGACTGTTGAACCTCAGAGGGAAGGCAGGGGAGGGTGGGTGGGAAGAGTTCAACCAATGAACTTATATGCATATATGCATAACCTGTGGACATAGACAATGGGGTGGTGAGGACCTGGGTGTGGTGGGAGGGAGGCTATGAGAGCAGGCTGGAAGAGGTTAAAGGGGAAAAAAGGAGGACCTATGTAATACTTTCAAAAATAAAGATTTAAAAATAAAATAAAGTGAATTTAAAAAAGAAAAATTATTTTGGATATTTACTAAGGACACTGTGATTTGCTAATAAAAGTTTGAGAATAAAATAACCAGGTACTTAAAAAAAAAAGATAGAGCCTAAGAAATGCTGGCAGATCTTGGGTTTAAGGAATCCAGACTTCACCCCCAGATCCTTGTTCACAGTGAACTTGTCCACAAAAAGCTGCCTCACCTGATGGAGCATCTGCCTTGGCCCTTGGCTGCTTGAGGAGATTGCCGTAGTCTACCTGAAGCTTTGTGCTCACCGCCCCTTTGGAGCTCCTCTGAGCCACACCTGTGCATCAGGGCAGGAAGCCCAGGGGAAGGTCTCTAAAATGTCATCATAGTGGCCCACAGAGCTCCACCAGTTCTCTCCTGGCAGGCTGCTCCAACCTCCACCATTTCCCAGAGCTCACACAGCAGGGTCACCCTTTCTCTATTTCTCACTTTACTAGAGGCCCGGTGCACGAAAATTCGTGCTCCTGGGAGGTCCCTCAGCCCGGCCTGCACCCTCTCACAATCCGGGACCCCTTGGGTAGGGTCCCTAGGCCTGGCCTGAAATCAGGGCCTATCAGGGCTTTCCTTCCCTGGGCTGCAGGCAGCTGGCCCCACCCCCGCCGCTGCCTCTGCTTGCCATCTGTGCAGCACTGGCTCCCCCTCCCCTGCCACCCGTGGCCTCCCTCTGCAGGCAACAGGCTGGGGTGTAATGGCTTGGCTGGCCTGGGCCTCCCTCTTTCTTTGCTGGGGGGTGGGGTCAGCCCTGAGAGGGGCCATCTGTCTACCCGATCGCCCCTAACCACTCGCCTACCTACTTGATCACCTCTAACCACTGGTCTGCCTACCTGATCACCCCTAACCACTCTGCCTGCCTGCTTGATTGCCCCTTACCACTTGCTTGGGGACAGGGCCAGCACTGACTTCTGGTTGGTCAGCCTCCAGTCGTTACTGGTCATTACGACCCAGGGTTTTTATATATTAGGATTCCTTTCCTTGCCCAATGCCCACAGAGGGCGCTGATCTGGCAGTGCCCACTGCACACAGGAACCCCCACGGCAGTGGTGGGAATAGCACCCACCAGAGCTGGGCAGTGGCACAACCCACTTCCTTGTGAGGTTGCACTCCTCAGAGCTTCTGGGAAGAAAACGAGGCCTATGACCTGCTTGCTTTCATACCCAGGTGCCATTTGTGCAGCCTTGTGTGATGAAATGCGAAGCTGGCCCACCAAGGTTGAGGCCAAATGATGCTCAGATTGTGGCCGCGATCCCCAGGGGAAGTATTGCTGCTCTCAGAGTGCAACTGAGGAACAGAACACCCACCCCTGAGACAAGTACAGGCAGGACTCCTGGCTGCACTGGATGTAGCCCAAGCATGTGCAACCAGGGCCCAGCCCCACTGTTCTGCGGCAGCTGCAGCAGCTCCATCTGCAGCCTGCTGGAACATGGAGAAGCCCCGGACCTGCTGCCCCTCCCTCTGCTCTCCTGCCTGGCTCACTGGCATCGCTGCCTGGCCTGCCCATGAAGCTCTCAGTTGCCTTCAGCCTCACACTCTCTCCTTGACCTTCTAAATGTCAGCCAGAGGGTGATTTTTCTACAACACAAATCTGACCATGTCTTCATCCTTTAAATTTTTCAGGGCCTCACATTAGTCCTTTGGATAATGCCTGGAGGAGACTGAATGATTTCATGTGTCTTTTCTGGGCTTATTCTGTTCCTTTTCCCTCTCAAATTCTTTTCTTGGCTCGCAGAATGACTGGTCTTCCCTGCCATGGGCCGTTGCTCACGCTCAGTGTTCTGGCCAGGCAGCTCTGCCCTCTTCATCTGGGGGAGTAGCTTCTTCTCCTGCTGCACGTTTTGGCTTAGACACCACGTTAGCAGGAAAGCCTTCCCTCGTCCCGGAGGCCCAGCTCAGGCACTGCTTCTGAGCTCTGGGGGCAAGGTCTCCCGCCCCCACCACAGCAGATTCATATCACATTGTATTTGCTCATTTTCTCATACTCTCCCAACAGACCATACATTCGCTTGGGGCAGGAGCTCTCTTCTAATTGTTTCTTGTTTTCTGGTTTGTTTGCTACTCGTGTGCCCGGCATGTAACTGGTGTTCAACAAATGTTTGCAGAATCTCGGGAGTAAGAGCACGTTTGCTGACACCCTCCTGGCTATTGCACTTGCCACAGGAGAATGGCAGCACTTCAGAGGCTGCCCACCTCCTGTCAGCTCCAAAGCCCGCAGGTAGCTGGTCACATGGAAATTTCCTGCCACCTGGGGGTGCTGAGAAAGTCCAGCGTTGACTACGGACTGCCAGAGAGGGGAGGGCACGTGAGTGGCAGCACTGTCACTTAAGTGACTCTCGCTTGCGGAGTGCCTGAGTGTGGCTGCTTCCACATCCAAATGCTGTGGGTGGGCAATAAGAACACACATCCAGGCCAATCTCACTCCTGAACTTGACAGGATCAAGCGGGGCTGACTAAAATACGGAATAATTTGTCTCCCTTTGTTTTTGTTTGTTTCAGGTGGGCAATTCGGACCATGCAGTGGGAATCAGGCTAGAGAAGTTAGTCCTTGCCACCATTTAAATTACACATGGTTAACCAGTATCTAAAGAAACAGAAACTATAGCAAAAGATCTCAGGTTTTCAGCAACTTCCTTCTCTCCACCTCCCCACAGGACACACAGCTTGAAAACATTTTTGTCTCCCTTGCAATTAGGTGAGCATTTTGGCAAGTGGAGTATGGGTGAAAGAGATGGGCCCAGCATCAGAAATGCCTTCTATGTGACAGCTCACTCTTGCCTTATTCCAGCCAGATGCAGAAGATCCAGTGCAGAGCTCCAAACCCCAGAGGGCTCCGAGGCATCCAGGGGACAGAGGAGCAACTAAGTGGAAGGTGCCTGGGTCCCTGAAGGAGTGTATAGAGCACAGCAACTGCTGCTTATTCCCTCCTTCCCTGGTGACTCAATGTGGTCTGTGATGTGAGCAAGAAGTAAAACTTTGTTGTATGAAGCCACTGAAATTTGGGGTTTTCTGTCAAAGCACTGAGCTTACTCCAATCAACACAGCAACCTTCTAACCTTCTTCCCCAGCTTCTTGAATTTTCTACTCCAAGTACATAGAAGACTAGGTTAAGAGCGGGCAGAGGCCCTGGTGCAGGAGAGTTGATGTAGATACTTGCAGTTCAAAGAGAAAGGGGGGCCTTGTATGTTTGCTGTCCATAGTGCTCCTCTGCTACTGCGATGTACCAGGACCTGCAGGAAGGTGTCTCCTCAGGGCATGGCTGCTGCTTGCAACAGCATCGCTGGCACGTTACCTATTATTTCCAGAATTATTTCCTTGCTGCTCAAGGACAACAAGGCTTTGTCAAAACTGGGTTGTCTCTTTCCTGCAGAGCCCCTGTATCCCTGCACACCTTGTCCTTCTTAGGGCCACTGAGCTGCTGGCAAAGCCACAAAGAAAAGTAGCAGGTTCTCCTCTGTTGTGGTGAAAAATTCCAGCTTGGGTGTCATACAGGTGGATTTGAGGGTTTGCTCTGATATTTTAGCAATACTGAAAATCTTAATATCCTTGAGTGTCATCTTTTTACTTATCCATCTATCTATATAATCTATAAATTTTATATATACATATATACATTAATCTATCTAATATATATTCATATATATTTATATATACATATAACATCAATCTATGTAATCTATCTTTTTAAAAAATATATTTTTATTGATTTCAGAGAGGATGGGAGAGGGAGAGAGAGAGAGAAACATAAATGATGAGAGAGAATCATTGATTGGCTGCCTCCTGCATGCCCCCAACTGGGGATTGAGCCTGCAAACCAGGCATGTGCCCTTGACTGGAATCGAACCCAGGACCCTTCAGTCCACAGGCTGACGCTCTATCCACTGAGCCAAACCATCCAGGGCAGTATCTAATCTATATCTTTATAAGTAAGTATTTGTTTTATCTTTCTATTGGCTGATTGATCAATAGATAGACAGTTAATAAAAATAAGATTGTTTTACATAGTCCTCGTATTGTTTAATAAACAATATGTCCTAAACATGTTAGCTCTGTACATGGTAAGAAATACAATAATAATGACCACGTTCCAAGTGCTGTATTCATTTCATCCTCACAGGAAGCCTCTGATTTAGGCTCTATTATTAGCTCCATTTGACAGATGAGGATACAGACAGAATTACATGTCTTCTACAGCTCACCCACCTCTAGTGTTAGAGTTGATATCAAGCTCACACACTCACGAGTCCCTGCTTTCATCTGCTAGGTCACGAAGATGACGGGGAGGAGGAGGAGGAGGAGGATGTTCGCCCTCCTCTGGCTTTCCTACCCTTGCTGTGGGGCCCTTTGCCACAGGTGAATTTCACTGTGGCTGAGAGACTCCTTTGTCTCTGGCTTCCGTGGCTCCCACCCTGGGCAACTGAAGGGTGTTCAGATGTGAGAAAGGGTGTTGCTCTTGGCTCAGCCAAAGTGTCTCTACATGCTGTCAGCCCAGCACACACCATCAGTGGCACCAGGGAACTGGCTCGGGAAGAAGAGTGAGACACTTCTTGTAAGGGGCACTGCTTCTCCTCCCACGTCACCCATGGCTTCTATCAGGAAATGTCGGAGGAAGTGCTACTCCTACAGGACTGTTTGGGAGGTGTGGAAGTCTTCCCGGTCACCGCCTTGTCGCTGCCATTTGTAAACCTTATTGGCGAAGACAAGCCTTTCCTTGACCACTGCCCATAGTTCACTGTCTTATTGCCCTATGATCAAAACAGGTTTCTGTAGCAGTGCCAGCAACTCAGCATTCTGTGAGCAGCCTTCCTGGGGCCTGCCCAGCTCCTCTGATGGTGCTGCCAACTAGAGTGTTGCCAGTCCTGGCTTTCAATGAAGGCCACATTGCATGTGAACACTGATGATGGACATCGACCTTGGACAATGACCAGCTGCAGTAGGCCTGAGTCTGTAGGCCCATGCCAGGAGGCTCACAGCATCCATTTGGGAGTGTGGTGGCTGCCTCTGTCTCAGCATCACTCGATACACACCATGGCAACAGTTGCCTTCTGGGGGGCGGGCCTCAACTTGCGCAGCTGCCATGGTCAGTACAGCTGGAAGGTTAGTGCTGAAGCAGAACATTCCAAGTGTCCAGACAATCATCACCACTGCTATGGACTAATCTGTGTCTCCTCGAATTCATAGATTGAAGCGCTAACTGCCAATATGACTAAATTTGGAGATAAGGACTGCACAAAAGTAATTAACTTTAAGTGAGGTAGTAAGGGTAGGGCCCTGATCCAGCAGAATTAGTGTTCTTAGGAGAAGAGGAAGAGAGGCCAGCTGTTTCTCTCCTTCCATGTACACACACTGAGGATAGGCCATGTGAGCACACAGCGAGAAGGTGACCATCTGTGAGCCAGGAAGAAACCATGCTGGCACCTTGATTTCAGACTTCTGGCCTCCAGAACTGTTAGAAAATAGATTTCTGTTGTTTAAGCCACCCAGACTATGGTAGTTAGTTTTGGAAACTTGAGCCATCTAAGACAACCTTACTCTGCACCAGGAATTCAGTGTTTGGTATGATGAGTGTCACTATTACGACCTTACTTACCAGTATTTTTAGCCCCTGGCCCCAGGCTTATCCATTGATGCCAAAGGCCTCTCCACCAAGCTTGTCACTGTGCCATCGACCATGCTTTCTGCTGCACACCCAGCTTTGTGCTCTCCATGAAGATGGGCCACTGAACTTAGCTGAGCTAGCACTTACGTCCACTTCCGTGACCAAAGGAAGAAGCAGAAACTCCACAGTGCCAATGACATCTCAGGCTGGCCTGCATTAATTCCCCATGGATTTATTTTTATTTTATTTTATTTTATTTTTTTTTAAATATATTTTATTGATTTTTTACAGAGAGGAAGAGAGAGGGACAGAGAGTTAGAAACATCGATGATAGAGAAACATCGATCAGCTGCCTCTTGCACAACCCCTACTGGGGATGTGCCCGCAACCAAGGTACATGCCCTTGACCGGAATCGAACCTGGGACCTTTCAGTCCGCAGGCCGACGCTCTATCCACTGAGCCAAACCGGTTTCGGCCCCCATGGATTTATTGAACATTAACTCTTCATGCAGGCACTATGGTCATGGTGAGGCAATGATGAATGAAAGAGACAAGTTTTCTGATTTCATCAAACTGATGTTCTACAGGAAAAGTCAGGCACATGGACACAAACAAATGGACAGGATTATTTGGATACTGCTAAGTGCCAAGAGGGGAAATTAGATGGACTGGTGTGATGAGAATAACTGAACGTCTTGTGCTTCAGGTGTCAGGAAGGGTTTCCTTGAAGAGGTGATATTTGGGCTATGACCTGAACAAAAAAAGGGCTAGCTGAGCTAAGGTCCAGAGATTGGAAAAAGCAGATGGAAATACTCTAAGGTAGAACTGAGCTTGCAGAGCTTGAGGCTGACCTTGACTGTGCACAGACAGGATCTGAGAAGAGACTTCACTTTCTAACTCCTGTTGCTCCCTGATCTTCCACCTTGATGCCGAGGGCTGACAGTACCCCTTGCCCTCACTCAAACACAGGCTCTAAAGAGGCTATGAACTGAAGTGCTAGGATGAGTACCTTGAGGCAGTCATAGGCACTGGGATTCAATTATGTGGCCTTTGGCAGACACTGTCTTCTTTCTAGAATTCATCTTCAAAGATTTCAGCTAAAATAAAATGACTAGATAAGGGTAACTTAGAAACAGAACTAACCAGTCTCATCCCTGCGAAGGCCATCAAAAAATTGAGCAGTTATTTCTTTCCTTTGATATTGATTTAGAACACCCAGGGGCAAAGTTGAAAGTAGAGACTATGACCTTGACGGATTTCCATGAGTGCCTGAGTTTTCCAAAGCACATAGTGAGTGGATTCCAGTCCCTGCCTCCTGATCTTAGTTGGCCCCAAGTACTGGAGGCTGTGCACAGAGGGTTCACGGGGGGAGGAAGGTCTCGGAGCCAAGGAAGACCCCATCTGCATTGTGATAGGTTGCAGACAGTGTTGTAGTACAGGATGGGGAGTTGAGATACTTGCTCTCCTCACTGTGATATTGATGATGTCAGAATGAAATGGGCCCCAGGAGACCTGCAGGAGCTTCAGGCTGTACTGAAGGAGGTACTCACCACCAGGCAAGACTCCTCCCTGGCTCCCTGCCTCCTCACGCCAGTTCTGTCTCTTCAGTGGGACTGTACTACAGTCTTGAGCCCAGGCAAGTTCTGAGTGCCAAAATCTTCCTTTGATTTCATATGTGAACCAAACACCATTGAGGGGTTAGAGAGACCTGAATACCATCTCTGAAAATAGCTGTGTGACCTTGGGCATGCCACTGAACTTCTCAGAACCTCAGTGTATTTCTCTGTAAATTGGAAACTGTGATGATTTCAATAATTTGAATTACCTATTGTGTGTGAGCCACCTTGTGCCATGCCTAGCACACATGTCTTTCTGGGACCATATCCAACCTAACCCACCATGGGCAGGCCACTGCTGTAATACAGGACCTAACCGCTGAGAAGGTTTCCAGTTTCCCACAAAAGCCATCAGCCTGATCAGAATATAAATGATTTATATCCTGTGGATATGACAATGGCTCCAGGGCCACCCTGGCTGTTTCCCACTTGCAATACCAGACTGACCTCTCTCCCCTTTCCCTGCCTGGTGCTTAATGTTTGCTGGCTTGGGAGAATTCTGTCAAATCAGGTGGCTTCTCTGACAGCAAGTCCTGCGACTTGGGGCAAAAAAAAAAAAAAAAAAAAAAAAGTATGGATTCTACTCTTCAACGTGAGGTGAGGTAGGACTGCCTAAATATCAGAGGAGCTGTCTTTCCCCCATTGTCAGAAGGTCACAGTCAGCATGTAGCCTATGATGACCTTCAGGGCTGGCAATTACCCAACACAATGCCCATTCTTCCTCAAATTTAATACAGAAATCAGGTGTGTTGTGAAAGGGCCTGAAAAGGCTTTAATTTTCTCAGCCGTGTAAGGCTCCGTGCTGACTGGAGTGTCCCTGGCACAAAAGCAGTGTCCATCATGTGCTTTGCTGAATACAACACTTAGCCAGCTGTGCAATCTCCCCAGACGGCTCAACAATGGAGCTCAATCAAGGCTCAGAACTTCTCCTCCCATCCGCTCAGACCTGCGCCTGCTTCCCTCTTTCTGGGAGAAAGAATGAGTCAATTGTTGGGTGTTTCTCTGATGCTTATCACTGGCTGACAGGAGGTATCTGCTATTGCTTGTGACCCTTGAGTGGTGCTCCATAACCTTGCAACTGAGTGTTCTTGGCAGGGGGGCCCTGGGCTGTCACATTCTCTAGCTCTGTTCCCCCTTCTAGCAACTGAAGTGGGAAAGCTTTCCCTTTGGAAAATTTGAAAATTTCTGTTTAAATTGTCAACCTGTGAGACTTTGAGGTCCATTAAATCTTTCCCCTAGTCTTAGAGCTGAGTAAGAGGAGTTTGGCCACACAGGTATTAACTGGGAATTGGAACTTAAATGTCCCGTTTAGACAAACAGCTGCACAGATGAGGGCTGGCTTTGCAGGCAGCCACCAGTAACTCAAAGAAGCCCTGAGCTGGATGCGCCTTTAACCTTCCTCATTGGGGCTTGGGCAATCACCAAGAGGGAGCGCTTAAAAGAAAAGAGCTTCCGTAAGGGATCCAGGTGGGCAACGTTTGGTCTATTGTCAGAATGCTGCTTTTTCTGCAAGAGTTGTCACGACTCAGGTGGGTTTAGCTGCCAGGCAGGCTGGGCTGCTGTGGAGCTAGAGGAAGCTAGTACTGGGACTTGGGAAACTAACTGAGCATCAGGCCAATGCCCCAAAGTGGGGTCACCAGTTTGTTCATTCTGAAGACATTCTAAGGGACGTGGGGACTGTGGTCTGCCTGTGTAGGAGCATCAGTGTCAGGCTGTGTGCACGGAGGATGCCAGCTGGGGTTTGAAGTGAGGCCGAGTCTAGCCCAGGCAGGGGAAGTGGGGACTCATATCTCAGCAGGGGTTGAGAGCCAAAACCTGAGGGCAGTTGTTTGAAGCTGGAGTGCTGGACTCAGTATCAGATGGACTGAGTCCTCGAGGTATAGATTAGCTCTGGGACATGGAGGCTCACTGGAACCAAGGGCCCGTCAGCGCTGGTGAATCCAGCTTCCTGACAAGCTAGCGCCTTGGGTAGCATTTGCTGTGAGGTGTTGTGAGCCTGGTGCTGCAGGCTGAAGAGGGGCTGGGCAGGCTGGATCTAGCAAAACAGAAAGCTGTCTTTTTTTATACAGAAGAAAAATATAAAAAGCCCGTTGGCATTTTCCTGGAGAATAATCTCATTGTGTCATGACTGCATGCAATTATAGCATTGCACGTGTGTTGATGGCACCCAGGATTGATTGGGTTTGCAGCATAGACTAACAGTCCTTAGGAGCTAATGTTTTCTTACCATTGACTTTGCTTTTACATTTCTGCTGCATTCTCTGGTCATGCTTAATTCTATCCCCATGCACCAGCTCTGCAGTAAACGTACCTCTTTCTTTTCCATTTTGCCTGTTATGTTTACCCTCTGTTCTGATTACTGCTGTGTAACAGCTTCAGAACTTAGTGACTTAAAATAACAACCATTTTAATTTTCTACTGGATTTTGTTGCTCAGGAATTTAGAGAGGACATAACCCGCAGAGGTTTTCTCTGCTCTGTGATGGCTGGGGCTTCTGCGGGGAAGACTTGGGGGTTGGGGTGATTTAATGACTAGGAGTTAAACTTATCTGGAAATTTCTTCACTCCCATGTCTGCTGCCTGGGCTGGAATGGCAGAAAGGCTGGACCCAGCTCATAGTCATCTCGAGAACCTATGTGAGCCCTATCAGCAGGCAGCTCAGGACTCTGGGACAAACGTCTGGGTGTGGCGGTTCTGGCCCAGCATTGGAAGTGGCATGCCTTCTGCGGACTCTGCTTGTAGAAGTGGTCACAAGCTTGCCAGCTCCAAGGGACGGGAACGTAGGAGGAGTACACTGAGTCTGAGGCCATGCTTTAAAACCACCATGCCCTCTGGACTTGATATTTGCTTGGCTGTTGCTGCTTCTAACACTCACCTGCTTTCTTTCCTCTCATTGCGCTCCAGCAGGCTGCTCCTTATCTAGACAGCCCCCTCTCGGCTGCCTGCGCCTACCCATTCACTTTCACAGTTTGTTCATGCTGTGTGGTTGCAGGGATCAGGCTATTCTTTATCTGTCCTCTAGGAAAAAGCTGTCATTTGGCAGAGTTTGCAGCAGGGACACCAGGAAGATCACTCACAGGGAAGCATCACTCACGGTGTCTCTAAGATGATTCCGCTGCCTCCTCTGTGCCCAGCAGAATTACCAAAGATCATACTTTTATGGGAAATAGAGATTACAGAATAAGTCATTAAGTCTCAAGTGTCTTCCTGCTTTCCAATAATCCTTCTGCATGCAAATTTAGACAACCGAGATTTTTATCATATATGGTAACATTTTTTTCTGATTGTTTGCAAGCTCGCTGGTCTAGTGTCATAGAGTCTATTTAAAACCTGTAGGGGTGGGGGAACATCTGTTGCGGTTTGTTTGTACTCACCCACCAACCTCAGCGCCAGCAAAGCAGTCCGCCTGAAACTCAATAGGGGTAATTAATTGGCGAGGTCATGCTCAAGTTTACTTCAGTGTGATTCAGATTTTTGTTTTGCTTGTCTGCCTAATTGACCTAACAAGGTAAGTGTACAAACGAGGTATAAACGAACGACAGCTGAGGAAACTCATGAGCCTCTTTTCAAAAAGGACATTCACTTGTCAAAGCAATGCGGCCTTATGGTTTGTGGCACTACAGTCAACTCTGGAACAATGCAGGTGTCAGGGGTGCTGACACCCTCAAATAGTCAAAAATCCATATATAACCTTCGGATCCTCCATAACTTAATTAGTAATAGGCTACTGTTGGCTGGCAGCCTTGTCAATATCAAAAATTTTATTATCACATATTTTGTATGTGACATGTGTTATATACTGTATTCTCACAAAAGTAAGCTAGAGGAAAGAAATGTTATTAAGAAAATAATGAGGAAAAATACATTTACAGTATTTATTGCAAAAGTCCATGTATAAGTGGACCCGCACAGTTCAAACCCATGCTGTGCAAGGGCCCCCATGGTCTTCCCCACTGCAGGGGTGAGTAGAATACATTGGACTTGGGGTCAGAAGACGAGGGTGGAAGCCCAACTCTGCCCCCTGAGAGTGCTAGGACCTTGGTACGTCACATTCTCATTCTAAAACCTAGTCTCTTTAGCCATAAATGGTAGGAATAGAACTCTTTATTTAAAATTAAGCTTAAATAGTGTCAATTTTTATGACAAGAATTAAATAAAAGAATTTACAGAAAAGCGTTTATAAAATGCAATTATAAAAGTTTGTGATTATTCACTAACAGGCTAGGTCAGGGTTAATTCAAAGACCAGACTTGATTTAAAGGGAAAAAGCTACCCCTGAAAAAAGAGGGAGTGGCCCAGTTGCCATGTCTGAAGACGACGTCTCTACACACTCTCAGCTGATCGTTGCCCAACTCAGGCCCAGGTGGCCAGACTTGATTCTCTCAGAAAATTAGAGCTTCAGAATTTTATGTGGACTCTTCTTATTTTTAAATGTTTGTTATTCATTAATAACTAAATATAGACACACATATAAACGTAGCGTGAAACTAATAAAATACTTCTGCAACTCGTCTTTGTCTTCTACATTACCAATTTAAAATTTAGTTCAAAGATGACGCTGAAGGCAGACAGATGACATGAAACCATTTCTCCCTGCCTGTCTCTGCTAAGTACAACCATAAGCCCTGGAAATGAGGCAACCAAAAGAGAACTCTGACCAGAGGAAGGTGGGCTGAGACAGAAGGAGAACATAGTGGCAGGGTATTTTAGCACTCCCCATCCAACGGCAGCAAGGGACCAGGCCAGGTGCTTCCCACCCCCAATCTAACAAAAGAAGGTGACTCAAGTAGGTTTGTTCCTATCCTGACCTGAGTGGAGGTTTCCACCTCCAAGACCAGTGGCACTGACAGAGATCAATGGGGATCCTTGCTAAGGATCCTTCACTATTAGCCCTGAAACTACTTACCATCAGTATTAGACCTGGAACTCCCATCTCCCACCTAGAGACATTGGGGGACTAAGCAGCACCTACAAGTTGGGAGAGTCCTGCCACAACCAATGGCCTGACCTAGGAAATGCTTTTTATCCCCACTGGATCTGAAACTTGTCTTCCTCACCTAGGTACATGGGGTGGTCAGGAGATTTTGGCAGGGGGATCCTGCTAAAATGAGCAGCTTGCCTAAGAAGCCTCTGTATCCTGCAGCCCAGAGAATCATTGGTCGAGCCAGTGACTTCAAGCAGACGGTGGGTCTGGTGGGGGGCATTATGACATAACAAGTGTCTGGCCCAGGAAATACTCTTCAATCTCCAACCTATGAGCATCAGGTTGTCCAAATTGGGAAAGTTCTAATTTCTCAGGTAACATCAACAGGGAGCAATGAAAGTCCTAGTAACCCCAGATAAACCAAGAAGACTAAAATAGCTCCCCAAAGACTCTGAAAATTGAAATGTAATTAGACCTACAGTCCATAAAAGTAGGCCAGGATCCATGTGCTGATCCTGAAACAGGGTGGCTGAATACTAAAATAGTGTCATGTATTGATTAACAACGAGAATACTTTCTAAGAAATGCATCGTTTGGTGATTTCCTCATTGCATGAATATCATGTGTGCTCTTACACAAACCTAGGTGGTATAGCCTATTACACACCTAGGCTATATGGTATAGCCTATTAGGCTACAAACTTGTGCAGCATTTTAATGCACTGAATACTGTAGGCAATCACCACACAATAGTAAGTATTTTTGTATCTAAACATACCTAAACAGAAAAGGTACAATAAAAATATAGGATAAAAGATAAAAATATTTTACACCTGTATAGGGCACTTACCATGCATGGATGGAGCTTGTAGGATTGGAGGTTTCTCTGGGTGAGCCAGTGAGTGGGTGGTAAATGAAAGTGGAGGTCTAGGACATTACTGTCCACTTATGAAGACTTTGTAAACACTAGATAGTTAAGCTACACTAAATTTATAAATTTCTTTTCTTTCTTTAATAATAAATTAACTTTAGCTTACTATAACTTTTTTTTTTACTTTATTAACCTTTACATTTTTAAAACATTTTAACTCTTTTTAAATACACTTGGTTTAAAATAAAAATACGTTAAAATGCTTTGTGATTACCAGTACATCATTAGATTATATCTTATGGGGCCACCGTTTTATATGACTAAAACGCCATCATGGGATGATTGACTATAAATAAGGTAGGCAGGAACCAGAGTCTCTTAACATAATAGACAAAATGTTCAGGATACCATAAAAATTGCCCATCATACAAAGAACCAGGTAAGTTACAACTGGAATGAGAAAATACAATCAATTGATGCCAATACTGAGATGAACCGGATGTTGGGGTTATCTGACAAAGATTAAGGGCTTCAACAATCAATTATAAATTCCCTTAAAACAAATGAAAAGCACAGAAAATCTCAGAAAAACAAAGGTTTTTATAAGGAACCAAGTAAAATTATAGAACTGAAAAATGCAATAACTAAAAAGAAAACCTTCAAAGTTCTGATGTGCTCAATAATAGAGCAGAGATAACAGAAGATAGAACCAGTGAACTTAAGGACAGATAGATCAATAGATTTTACCTAGTGAAAATAAACTGAAAAAAAGGAATTGAGCCTTAGGTACCTGAGAAATAATAAATAAGTAGCCAACACTTGTATCATTAGAGGTCCAGAAGAAGAGGAGAAAAGAGTGAGACTGAGAGAGTATTTGAAAAAAAAATGACAGTTGAAAATTTCACCAATTTAGGTGAAATAGATAAATTTACAGATTTAAGAAGTGGAGCAAAACCCAAATAGAATAAACTCAAAGAAATCCATGCCAAAACTCATCTTAGTTAAATTTCTGAAACTTAAAAAACAAAATATTTTTTAAAATAGTAGTAAAGCTGAAATATATTTTCCTTAAAGTCAGGAATAAGACAATGATGCTCACTCTTCCATTTTAATTCAACATAATATTAAAAGTCCTAACCAGAGCATTTAGGCAAGAAAAAAACAAAAGGCATTTGAATTAGCAAGGAAGAAGTAAAACTGTCACTATTTGCAGATGGCATAATATTTTATATAAAAAAACCTAAAGACTCCATCAAGAAGCTGTTAGAATGAATAAACAAATTCAGTGATGTTACAGTATACATAATCAATACACAAAATGCTGTTACATTTCTCTACACTAATAATAAATTATCATAGAGAGAAATTAAAAAATTCTATTTACAATTGTATCAAAAGAATAAAATACCTAGGAATAAATTTAGCTAAGGAAGTGAGATGAAAACAAGACATTAAGGGGAAAAATACTGAAGAGGACACAAATAAATGAAAATTTCATACTCATGGATTGGAAGAATTAATACTGTTAAAATGTTTATATTACTTTAAGCAATGTTTATATTACTCTAAGCAATCTACAGGTTTAATGCAATTTCTATCAAAACTCCAATGGCATTTTTCACATAAATAGAACAAGCAATACTAAAATTTGTATGGAACCACAAAAGAACCCATATGCTGAAGAAATCTGGAGAAAGAAGAACAAAGCTTAGGATATCATGCTCCCTGAGTTGAAACTCTATTACAAAGCCATAGTAATCAGAACAGTATGGTATTGGCATAAAAACAGACACGAATTAATAATAGAAAGCATAGAAATAAGCCCATTCATATAGAGTCAATTGATTTATGACAAAGGAGCCAAGAATATATGATGAGGGAAGGGCAGTCTCTTCAATAAATTGCATTGGGAAAATTGGACAGCCACATGCAAAACAATGAAGCTAGATCACTATTTAATACCATATAAAAATGTGCTCAAAATGGATTAAATACTTAAATGTAAGACTTGAAGCTGTAAAACTCCTAGAATAATTTATAGGGTATAAGCTCCTTGACATAGGTCTTGGCAATTTAAAAAAAATTTAATGAACAACATAAACTGATGAACAAAAATAGATCCAGAGACAAAGAAGAATCAAACAGACTGTCCAAACCTCAGAGGGAAGGCAGGGGAGGGTGAGGTGGGGGCGGTAAGAGATCAACCAAAGGACTTGTATGCATGCATATGAGCATAACCAATGGACACAGACAGTAGGAGGGGTGAGGGCACTTGCTGGGGGTGGGAGTGGGCAGGGAGAAGTCAATGGGGGAAAAAGGAAACATGTAACACTTTCAACAATAAAGAATTTTTTAAAAAGGCAATTACTAAAAAAAAAATCTGACACCTAAAGTAAAAGCAACAAAATAAAAAAAACAAGCCCTAACCAGTTTGGCTCAGTGGATAGAGCATCGGCCTGCAGACTGAAGGGTCCCAGGTTCGATTCTGGTCAAGGGCATGTACCTTGGTTGTGGGCACATCCCCAGTGGGGGGTGAGCAGGAGGCAGCTGATCAATGTTTCTCATCGATGTTTTTGACTCTCTATCCCTCTCTCTTCCTTTCTGTAAAAAATCTATAAAATATATTTAAAACAAACAAACAAACAAACAAACAAAAAACAAACAAACAAGTGGGACTACATCAAACTCAAAAGCTTTTGTGCAGCGAAAAGCATCAACAAAATAAAATAGCAACATATTGAATGGGAGAAAATAGTTGAAAATAATATATCTGATAAGTAGTTAATATCCAATATACATAAAGAATTCATATAATTCAATAGTAAAAAAACAAACCAGTTTAAAAATGGGCAGAAGCTCTGAATATACATTTTTCTAAAGAAAACATATGGATGGCCAACTGGTACATGAAAAAATGCTCAGTGTCATTAATCATCAGGAAAATGCAAATCAAAATCACCATGTGGTCATCTCATACCTGTTACAATGGCTATTAACAAAAAGACAAGAAATAACAAGTGCTGGTGAGGTTGTGGAAGGAAGGGCACTGTTGGAGGCAATGGAAATTGGTGCAGCTAATATGGAAAACAGTATGGAAGTTCCTTAAAAAATTAAAAATAGAACTGTCATATGATCCAACAATTCCACCTCTGGGTACTTATCTGAAAAAAATAAAAACACTAACTAAAAAAGATATATATGCACTAATGCAGTATTATTTACACTAACCAAGGTGTAGAAACAACCCAAGTGTCCACGGATGGGAGGGGAAAAAAAAGGTGGTATATATATACCATGGAATATAATTCAACCATAAAAAATAAAATTTGCTATTTGTGACAATGTTTGTGGACCTTGAGAGCATTTTGCTAAGTTAAATGAATCAGAGAGAGGAAGACAATTATTGTATGCTCTCTCTTACATGTGGAACAAAACAAGCAAATAAAAAAAAAACAATAAAAACACACACACAAAAAGACAAGCTCATAGATATAGGGAACAGATTGGTGGTTACCAGAGGCAGAAGGGGTGAGAGTTGGGAGAAATGGGTGAAGGGGGTCAAAGGTTAAAAACAAAATCTTTAAAGCAGTTGGAGAGAAATGATACATTACCTACAAGAAAACATTCATTTGAGTAACTTCGAGTTTTTCATCTGAAAGGATGGAGGCCAGAAATAAATGTCATAACATTATTAAAGCAGTGAAAGCAAAGAACTGCTAACCAGGAATTCTATATCCAACAAAACGACTCTTTAGAAATGGAGTAGAGTGCTCTTCCCCACTCTGGGAGCATGCCCATGCCTTTCTTCCCTCTCAGGCGTGCATCTCCTAAACTCTAAGGGTCCTCATGAGACTTGCAACCAGGGCAGCACTGGGCAGCAGCAGCTTCAACTGGGCTCACCCCCTGAACCTTCCTCAAGGCCCCATTTTCTCTGACTTCCCCGTGATCCAAAGCAGCCCTGCCTAGGCTCATTTCTGTCCTATAATATTTCTAGGGAGCCAAAGCCCCACTAGGCTTTTCCTGTTGCTTCTTCTACCTTAGTTCTTCCTTTGTTTTATTGTCCCCAGCTTTAATAAACGTACTCTCAAACCCATCTGTACTTGAACTGTAAAATCTTTCCTGCATTAAATCAAGGTAAAAAAAAAAAAAAAAGAAATGGAGTAGAAATAAAGACATGCTAAGCTGAAAGAAAACTAATAAAAAAAGTCACTAGCAAAATCATCCTTAAAGAAAGGCTAACAGAGTTTCTATCATTTTATTTCAAACAGAATGAAATCATTAAAGAAGGAATCTTGGTGCACTAGGATAAAAAAAGCAATGGAAAAAAACAAATATATCCTATATAATAAAAACCTAGTATGCTAAGTGTCCGGTCGTCTGTTCAACCAATCAAAGTGTAATATGCTAATGATATGCTAAGGCTGCTCAACCACTAGCTATGACATGCACTGACCACCAGGGAGCAGACAGTCGACCGGTCGACCAGTCACTATGATGTGCACTGACCACCAGAGGGCAGATGCTCTGACCCGGTAGGTTAGCTTGCTGCTGGGGTCTGGCTGATTGGTACTGAGCGAGGTAGGCTGGACATGCCCTGGAACTCTCCTATGGTTCCCTCCCCAGCTGGCTAACCTCTTGCATCCCTCCCTAGCCCCAATTGCGCACTGGTGGGGTCCCTCGGCCTGGCCTGCATCCTCTTGCAATCCGGGCTGAAGGCCCCCCCCACCTCCCCAGTGCACAAATTTTGTGCATCGGGCCTCTAGTAGGTAAATAAAACAGACTTCACATGGGTATTATAAATCATAGGTAATAATTGAAACATAATTTATAACACTGATATTCAAGACATTGTATTTAAAAGTGGGATAGGTAAAGTCACCTAAATGAAAATAAGTTTTCCACACTTCAATCCAAGTGGCATAACATTGATACCAGCGGATTAAGTCATATATATGTACATTGTAACACACAGAACAACCACAACAAAACTATACAGCAATAAATAAGTCAAGATAGAATCCTAAAAAAAAAAAAAAAAAAAAGCCAAGCAACCCACAGGAAAGCAAGGAAAGAAACACAGAGGAATAAAAAACAAGATAGATAAGCACATGTAAAAACATTCAGTATCATTAGCCACCAGGGAAATGCAAATGAAACCACAGGTGATATTAGCACCCATTTATCAGAATGCTTAAAATAAAAAATAGTGACAACACAAAATGCTAGTGAAGATGCAGAGAAACTTGACCGCTCATTGCAGGTGGGATGTAAATGGTATATGCACTCTGTAAACAGTCTCACCGTTTTTATAAAACTCAGTTTGCAATTACCATATGACCCAGCAATTGCACTCTGGGACATTTGACCCAGACAAATAAAAATTTATGTTCACACAAAAATTTGTACATGAGTTCTCATAGAAACTTCATTTTTAATAGCCCAATATGGGAAACAATCATGATGTTTTACTATGGCTGAATAGTTAACCTGTGTTACAGATACACCATACATTACAGTAAATAGTGTAAAAGTAATAGTTTAATAGTAAAAAGGTGAAAAACAAAAACAAAAATCTATTGATACACACAACAACTCAGAAAAATCTCAAGAGAATTTTGCCAAGTGAGAAAAAAAACCGCACCATCTCACCTGGTTCCCATAAAAATCCTGTCAGGTAGAAATTATTACTTGTCATCATTTTATGGGAGAGAAAACAGAATCTCAGATAAGAAAATGGCAAATAGTAGGACTGCTGTCAAGCATAGAGCTTGAGCTGTATGTAACTTACTTCTGATTCCAACCCCTACCGTCTTTCTGCTGTGGCACTTTACAGGATCTTATCTTCTGAGAAAGCACCTAACACATTAAAATGAGCGTGCTTTCTCTCCCTCACTTACCCTGTGTGTTTCTCTCTTCCTTATGTGTGTGCACACAGGACACAAATGTAGAGAACAAGGAAGTTTTAAGTTCAAAATGGTCATACATTCCATGTGGCTGCTTTAAGGCCCAAGGATGCCTGTGTTTCTGTGTACAGTGTCATACTCCTTAACATGTATGTGATTACTGAGGTATGCATGGGCATTTGAATAGGCTCTGTCAACATATTCCAGGCAACAGAAGAGATTTTGAAAATCTCCTGTATTTTGAGATTTTGTAAATCTTTACATTCAAATATTTTGTATTTTACACAAGAAACTGATATTTACCCTGGAAACATTGGATCACATGGGTCAGCATAAAGAATAATGAAACGTCCTCACTACACACAGAACAAAATTAAAACCAAGCAAATCCTAAATCCATTTCACAGAATTAAAGAGTTTAGTCTCAGTGTAGAGATCTCTAGACTTTATTCTCCCTTCCCTTCCTTCCTTCTTTCCTTTCTTTCCTTCCTTCCTTCCTTCCTTCCTTCCTTCCTTCCTTCCTTCCTTCCTTCCTTCCTTCCTTCCTTCCTTTCCTTCCTTCTTTCTTTGTCCACAAAAATGGCATTGTATCTTCATAATTAGATGTATAATAATTTAATAACTCCCCCATATTGGACATTTAGATTGTTTTGAAATTTCTCTATTAATAAAGGAGAATAATTTATTAATAGTTAATACCCAAATTATTCCAAGGAAGGAAATTATCTTTGCTTGGGATAATATTTTACCAAACCATCCAAGTTGAAAAATAATATCCTATCCCTCTATAAGCAGGAAGTGATCTGAGAAAGCTGATCAGGTCTTAAGGAGGACATATTCTCCCCCTGACACTTCAGATCTGGCTAAGAACATCTGGAGGGCAGAACTAGGATCCACAGAATGAGGGACAAGATAGCTCCTTCCAAACATAGGACCCGGGGCACAATAAAGAGTTTCCATCTCAAGTTCCATTCCTTCCAAGACATCACAATGTCCATCCCATTGGGATTTAGAATTGTAATGAACTCGTGATTCTGTGCCTCCCATTCTTCTACATTCTGAATGGAAATGTTTATTGTAGTGATCCTGCCCTCATTCCACTACTGCATAATGGATGCAAGGAGAAGGCACATCATTAGCCTTTGTTGCTCGGAAGAGACTGTTGCCATCACTTTGAGTCCTGGGACTTGATTTAAGTTCTGGGACTAGATATTGCTTTAAACTTTCTCTCTTGGGAAGGAGGTTATTCTGTGTGTGTTTGTGTGTGTGTGTGTGTGTGTGTGTGTGTGTGTGTGTGTGAAAAAAGAATTAACCTAATATTTGAGAACTAGAAGATTAGGTTGTGGAAGAGATTTCCATTGCTCACTAATACTTGCTTCTTTTCTTCCTGGACCCCTGAACCCTTGGGAGAAACATGCGTGCTCAGCCCCTTACAGTTAGGTAGGGTCATGCAGTTAGTTCTACCCAATGAGCTTTAGGCAGAAATGAAGTGTTTCACCTCTTGTCAAGACATTTAAGAGCAGGTATCAATTGTCCATGCTTTCCTGTCTTTGGAACCCTGAGCCCTACCATCTCCTGCCTCTCTGGACTACAGCCACCTTGCCCTTCAGCTAAAGTCCACCATGCTCCCTGAGGTCCAGGATGTTTCCACAGGGTAGCTCTTTAGCTGGTACTCTTGTTATCTTTCAGGTCTCTTTTTGAACAATCCAGACTCAAGGACGCCTTTGCTAACCACTAAGGTTAGGTCATATCCTCTATTATAAGCTCACATAAAAATATGGCTTTCATTCATAGCAATATGTGGTATGCAATTGCATGTTTGTGTATATTTTGTTTCCCCCAATATCGTAGCCTGGAGTCCATATCTACTTTGATTCATTAAGCCGTAGTCTCCAGCACAGTGCCTGCATTATGTCAATACTTAAAATAACCTGTATCAGTATACTAACTGTATTTTTTCTGCTGTTTCTTGTTTGTCTTTTCCCTTTTTCTTTCCACTGAAAATAGCTATAAAGCTAGACAAACTGTATGAAACACTGGACAACAGATAGTACAAGATGCTGATCTTTGAGAGAAGGGGAAACAAGGTGAGACTCATAATTGCTAGGGCTTTTTGGAGTCACTTTCCTGACATGAAGAAGAAAAGGTTGTCTCAAATGGAGCAGCATTCTCTAGGATTCTGAGGCTGTTGTAATTTTCTGAGCAGGTTAGCTGAGGAGGGGGATTTGTGTGAAAATGGATGGGGAGTGCCTGAGAAATCTACATGTAGATACAGCATGACTATTTGACCAACGTCTGAGCTACACATGTTCAAGGAAAGACTTTATGAATCCTAGTACAAATTGCCTACTGTGTGTCAAGAGCTGAATGGTGATATCAGAGAACAGAGAAGGAGACACTGGATTCCAGATCAGACATAGTGTAGAGATACCCCTAAGTATCATAGACTTTCAGTTGAAAACCTGGAAATATTATATCACAGGAGTGAGGACAACATGCCCTAGGGTTAAGGATAATATCCTTCAGGATTAAAAGATAGGCCCTTACTTAATAAAGCATAACAGCATGACTCATTGAAGTCAAGGAGAAAGAGAATGGGGCAAAAATGTACTTTAATAAAGAAAGGCAGGAAAATTCCCAGGTTTGGTAAAATGCTAAATTTACAGATTCAGGAAGCTCAGAATACTTTAAGCAGGAAAATATAATAAACACTAAACTTATACACATAATAGGAATATTGCATAAAACTAAAGATGAAGAGACAATCTTGAAACAAATTAGACAAAAAATATGTTGTGTTACATACAAAGGAACAACAATATAAATGGTAGCTGATTTTCATAAGAAAACATAGAAGCCAAAAGATAATGAATTACATATTTACTGTGCATTGGAAAAGTCAATATAAAATTTTGCATCCAGGCAAAAAGCAAATTATAAGAGAAAATAGATATTTTCAGATAAACAAAAACAGATAATTTATTGCCAGAAAATCCACACCACAAAAATGTTAATGAAAATTTCTTGGATCTTTAGGAAGAAATAAAGAGCACAGAAACAATAAATATGTGGGTACATATAAAATACTTTATTTCCTAATTTTTGTTAAAGGCATATGACTTTTAAAAGCAAAAATGCAGCCAAAACCGGTTTGGCTCAGTGGATAGAGCGTCGGCCTGCGGACTGAAAGGTCCCGGGTTCGATTCCGGTCAGGGGCATGTGCCTTGGTTGTGGGCGCGTCCCCAGTGGGGGGTGTGCAAGAGGCAGCTGATTGATGTTTCTCTCTCATCGATGTTTCTAGCTCGCTATCCCTCTCTCTTCCTCTCTGTAAAAAATCAATAAAATATATTTAAAAAAAATGTTTAAAAGCAAAAATGCATACATGGTACATAACATAGGCATATGTAATGTACATGATAACAACACTACATAGTTTAGGGAGTATATGCAACTACACTGTTAAAAATTTCTTAGATTTTTATGCAGGGGTAAAATATTACCTATAAGAAAACTGAATAATTTTAGGATACATGCTACAATCCCAAGAACAATCATTAAAATAATGTTAAATGTAGCTACAAAGCCAACATTAGGAATTAACAATTTTTACAGTTAAGCAGAAAATAAAGTGATCAGCTGACAGCAAGGGTTAGCAAGGAAGCTTTGGGATGTGTAGAGAGAGAAGGAATAAAAGAGCAATCACAGAGTACCCAAAGATTGTCTAGTAGTACCAAAGTTAGACTTAAGATTCATGGTAAATGTAGTAAGTCTGTGTAATGTGTTTTTCTCCAGCCATGTCTCAGGGCATAGAAAGATGTGTGTGGGTGCATGCACAATTTTAGATAGGGTGGTCAAGGAAGTCCTCTCTGATATAGTGATAGTTGAGAGGAACCAACAAAAGTGAGGGAGCGAGACATGTGGCCCTCTGGAGGAAAGAGCATTCCAGACCAAGGAAATAGCAAGTGCTAAGACCCAGGGTAGGAGCAATCCTGTGTGTCTGGCAAAGAGTGAGACCATGAGGGCTGAAGTAGAGTGAACAAGAGGGAATGTGGTAGCTGGTGAGTTCAGAGAGGAAGTGAGGATGTTTTTGAAACACAGTAAAGACTAGATTTTACTGTCAGTAACGTGACAAGTCCTTGGATAGCTTTTAACCAAAGAGTGACAAAATTTGACTTATAGGAATCACCCTGGCTGTTTTGGTAAAAGCAGATTATGCAGGGGAGTGAGGCAAAAGTCAGACAAAGAAACCAACTGCAGCAGGAGACATGACAGTAAACCAAGGGGAGAGGTGATGGTGGCTTGGGATGGAGAGAACTAATTTGGTGCCAGTGGAGAATGTGAGAAGGGTATCAGTCTATTGATATTTTGCGATGATAAATACAAAAGGATTTATCCCAAACTATTTGCAGAAGAGGATATTTGAGAGAAATGATGCATAAAGGTCGTTGGCTTTCACCATTTTCTAAGACTGTTGGGGAAGAATAAGTTTAATATAGGGGAAAATCAGAATTTGGTGTTAGATATGTTAAATTTTATACTTTAAAAAAATCTAAGAGGATATATCAAGTAGTAATTTGTCTTTCTTGTATTTCAGAAAAAAAGATCAGAGTACATCAGTGAATGATGGATATGGTATTTAAAGGAATGGAATTGGATGAAGTAATATATAAAGAGAATATTGAGAACAAAGAGATTACAGAAATGGTCCCCAGTACCTCAATATTTATAGGTCAGGAAGATGAGCAAGAATCAGCAGAAGAAACTGAGGGCTGGTTAATAACATAGGAGGAAAGATAATAGAATACTCCTGGGGGCTTGTGAGATAATAGGAAAAAAAGTATAGCTTGGTCTCTGCTCCTGGGTTCTGGCACAAAGCTCTTAAATATCATTTTCTAAGTGATGCAAGGACTAGGAACATCTTTTTTTCTAATGTTTGGTCTTATACCCAGTTCCTGATCCTAAAACCCTTGTGAATCCCTAAGTGATAAGGTACCAGGAGCATCTTTTGTTCTAATGAGTTGGCTCTTGGTGGATTTCCAAAGTCTCCAATCCTAGATCAGGGCTGTTTCAAGCCATAATTAGAACCTTGGAATTTTTAGTCCCCACCCCATTGTCTAGAGAGGGGAGAGGGGCTGAAAATGGAGTAAATATTTAATCATGCTTATGTGATGAGGCCTCCATAAAACTTCCAATAGGATGGATTTCAGAGAGCTTCCAGGTTGGTAAACATTTCCTCATATTACCATGGTAACAGAAGCTCTGCTTAGGACCCTCCCAGACCTCTTCTTATGTACCTCTTTATCTGTCTGTTCATCTGTATCCTTTATTACATCCTTTGATAAAATGGCAAACAAGCAACTATTTCCCTGATTTCCGTGAATCACTCTAGCAAATTAATAAAACCTGAGGAGAAGGTTGTGAAAACCTCAGCGTTATAGCCAATGGGTCAGAAGCACAAGTAAAAAACCTGGACTTGAAATTGACACCTGGTGTGAGGGGCAGTCTGGTGGGACTCAGCAATGAACCCGTGGGATCTGACAGTATCTCCAGGTAGACAGTATCAGAATTGAGTTAAATTGTAGGACACCCAGCTGATGTCGCACAACTGCTTTGAGTGTTGCAGAATTGTTTGGTGTGGGAAAACTCCCCACACGTCGGGTGTCAGAAGCATTGTAAGTGTGGTAGTACTGTGTGAGAGTAAAGGAGAAACATGAGAAAGATCTGGGTGTTTTTCTCAGTACCACGCCACCATGTCAGAAGTGGCTGAGAGGGTGAGTAAAAAGAGGATGGAAAATTGGCCTTAGATTGATAAACTTAAGAGGGGATGTTTCATTAGAGCCTGGGGTTGGGGGTGTGGGGATTTGATAGATGTAAGTTTAAAAGGAAATGGAGGAGAAAATCTTGAGACAGTGAGTATAGGTAATTCTTTTGAGGATCTTTGCTTTAAAGAGAAGCAGAAAATGGGGGTTGGTATCTGCAGGGCAAATGGATTAGTGGGAGGGAACTTTTTTTTAAGAATGGGAGGTATTACAATGTACTTCAGCTGGTAAAAATGACCCAGTAGGGTTGAAGGTGAGCCTTGAGGAGTTTCTCTTCTGATGGCATCCGTTTTCACCCTGACATGACAAACAAGGCTATCAGTGGGAGTAAGAGGAAAAGAGATACGGGGATTAGAAAAGATGTGGATTTCTTCTATTTGAAATGTGAAGGTTTTCATGCAGCTGGTGATTGTTTTCCATCAGTGCACCCAGACTTTGTGGAGGACTTTTCATTCAGTATTGAGATTTGAGATGGTTTCTATGAGAGTTTAAAAATGTAGGCATGAAAAGGTCAAAGAGGACATTTAAATAATCTGTAGGTATCTAATCTTATTTGCTGTTTTCATGGGATTTTATTTGACTTTAGGATGGGGAGAGTGAGCCTCCAAGAAAGTGGTTCCACAGGAGAAAATTTTTCTAACTCTTTCCAGACCTCTGTAAAGATGGATGTAAGGATTAGTTGACAAGGTCATGAGCCATCCTGAAGTATTTTTATTTACAGTTGCAGTCTCTTTATGATTTGAGCCCATACTTCCTTAACCTTGTGTCTTAGTTTGGGCTCCAAACAAGGTACCATAAGACTGATGTCTTAGAAACAACAGACATTGTTTCTTACAGTTCTAGAGACTGAATGTCTGAGATCAAGGAGCCAGCATGGTTGGGTTCCGGTGAGGTCTCTCTTATAGTTTGCTGATAGCCAACTTCTTGTATTCTCACAGGGGAAGCATTCTCTCTTATAACTCTTATAAGGATACTAATGGGTTTCATATACAAATCATTTCAAAATACAAGCAATGCCTTATCTCCCCTTTGGAGATCTATAATGCATACTTGAATATTTAAAGTTCTGAGAGGTCCTACTGAAAAGAAACCGATTTTTTAATAACCAATGTTTTGTAAACATTTCATTTTTTTTTTTTTTTAAAAAAAACGTACCATCTGTTAACTTCCAATAGGACTAGGGTGTGGTAAAAACTGTTTTGGAAGATGCTGAGCTAGAAGGGGCCTCTTATTCTTCGGAACTCCTGTAGTATTTTGTCTCTCTCTCTCTCTCTCTCTCTCTCTCTCTCTCTCTCTCTCGTAAGGCACTTTGCTGCCTCTACTTTGTGTATATACATGCAATTAGGGCCCATACCAAGCTGGGTAGTTCTTGAAGGCAGGCCTGATGATGAAGTCAGGTTTATTTCTGGTGCCCAACATTGTGCCTTACACAGAGAAAGTGTTTCCCAAATGTAGGTCGAAAGTGAACTAAGAGTTTCAGGTCATGCTGCCTTTAAGGCAATATTACGTTCTACTCGTATGTTCACATGTGTTATTTCATGCAGTCCCAAATACCACATTGTGAGGTAAACTAGACCACATTAATATCCTCATTTTATAGCAAAGGACTTTGAGGCTTATATAGGTTAAGTAACTTGCCTATCATTTTATGGCAAGTACTAGTATATGGCAGAATGCTAAAAATCAGGTCTTTTTGCTTCTTTTCACTATTTTTAGAGTCTTAGTTCAAGAAGTTCTTAACTTTTCTTCTCTTGACCTTGCTCATTCCTTCTCTTTTTGGGGAAAGCATGAAACCAAAACACTGCATTCCTACCACAAAGTACTCATTGCTTTCAGTGACTGAAACAGATTTTGAATGAACCCTGGTCCCCAGAAAAGTTTGATAGGAGAAGTAGAAAACTTAGCAAAAAGAAATTGCTATATCTGTGTCTAGAAAACTTACTAAAGTAATGAAGAAATGTTTAGTTGCAATAGAATTTCTTAGTCCAACACTTTTTCTTGAGGAATCTATTGCTGATGTGTCTGGGGGTTCAGTTCAGACAGGGCCCGTTTCTTCAGTTAGTCACTAATGTCTTTACCTGCATAGAGAATGGAAGGTGTGAGATTCCAGTACCTGCTGGACTTGCTCAGATCTTAGTGATTAAAACACCATTAAATGGCCTATTGTCAGATAATTAAGATTTTCATCTCTAGATGCAATGTTCAAGGGGCTTGGTTATTAATAGGTTTATTTAATATCAACAGGCCCTGATCCCTTAATCTGTCTAGGATCATCCAAATAATACTCCTCTTTCAAAATGAATTTAGCTCACACACAATTTCATTGCCTGCCTTTATTTTGGACCAAAGTGAGAAAAAGACAAAACGCTTTAGTGTATGTTTGGATTTGTCATCTCCTAATCCAAATGGGGAAATAGTCCAGGCACCCCCTCCCCCCATTTTATCACTTTGTTCACAGCTCTTAGACCATCTGTAAAATGTATATTTACAACTAGCATACTAAGGTTTTCATCCTTATGTTTTATCTACTTCATGAATAAAAATGCTTCTGATTCACTTTGCAAGGCGGAAGGTAGGCTTGAGCTTGTATTTAGGGTGAGATAAAGCTTAACCAATGTTTGTGTCATTTATGAGTTTACTAGAGGCCTGATGCACAAAATTCGTGCAAGAGTAGGCCTTTCTTCCCCCGGCTGCCGGCACCAGCTTCCCTCCGGCACCCGGGACCCGGGCTTCCCTCGCAGCCCTGGCTTCGTCCAGAAGGTTGTCCGGAAGGATGTCTGGTCTAATTAGCATATTATGCTTTTATTATTATATATTTCACCTTGGGCTTTATGTCCTTTGTACAGCCATGATTGCTTAGGTATTGGACTTCTGTTAGGGCACATCTTGTTCCTCAGCTACACTGGAGTGGCCAGTTTTCAGCTTAGATCCAACCACTTCATCATCAGCCTCTTATCACAGCACCAATTACAAAGACTCAGCGCAGTGTCCATTTGGGGCCAGCGATTCAGGGAATGGCTTTTCTTTCAGTCAGTGTTTGAACATAGCTGAATAAACAGTTTTGTTTCATTTGAGAGTTCTTGACCATGGAGTATTTTTAATTCATTCAGTAGTTATTTCTTGTTCACCTAATGTGTGTTTATTCCATTTGTATCAGTATTTTGTTGTTTAGCATATTCCTTCAAATAGCCATCATTTGGAGTTGCTTTAATTCACATTGTGAAGATCTGTTTATAACTAAGCATGCTCCCTCCCCCTTTTAACTCTGTGTAAATAATCCTACACATCCATCAAGTATCAGGAAGGAAGTAAATGTATTTTATGAAGTCATTGATACCTTGATTCTAAAACTAGGCTAAAGGTAGCATGAAAAGAAGAAGTTGCAGCTTAATTGTGATCAGAGAGGCAAAAATCCTAAATAAATGATTAACAAACTGAATATAAAGATGTGTGTGTGTGAGAGATAGAGAGAGAGAGGATATCAAATCACAGTCATATCATGAACATATGCATACTATGTAGGTTTTCCCAAGAATGTAAGGCTGGTTTTAATTAAACTGTAACCAAAAATCTTTCAAAACAGAAATATAAGGAAATGCCTCCAAGCTAAAAATGCACCAACTAAATGCCTGCAGCATTTATCACATTTCCTGGTGAAATACTAGAAGCATTACTTTAAAATTCAGCAGTAAATCAAGTATACTCTCTACTACTATTCCTATTCAATATTATACTGGAAGTTTGAGGCAGTATACTAATATTAATTTGAACCACATAAAATTGATGATATTCATGTATTTGTGACCAAAAAGCTAACACAAAAGAAGAAAGAAGGTGCACAATTTTAAAATATATTTATATGTCTATGAATTAATAAGAAAAAAACAATAGAAGAATAAAAATGGGCAAAATATATAAATAGATAACTCACAGAGGAAGAAGTCCAAACGATCTCTTCCAAGAAAAGAATAAGAAAAGGAAAAAAATTAAAAATATTCTGTCTCTCTAGTAATCAAGGAAATGTATATTAAAACAAAAAATGAGGTATTTTTCCTTATAGAATTGTTAAAAATGACTGACTAGCAACAAATGTGATGAAAATATACACATACATTGCTGGTGGCAGTGCAAATTGATACAAGCAATTTTAGAGAACAGTGCCACTTCCCCATAAAGCTAAAAATCAGCATATCCTAGGAACCAGCAACTTCACTTCTAGCTTGGAGAACCTTTGGTGTGAATATAGAAACATCTTCATTTAAACACTTTGTAGCAGCTTAAAAGGTGGAACAATAGACCGATTTCAGGAAGGAAATGGGCGAATATATTGTGGTTTATACAATCCATGGAATACTAACACATAGTGGTTTAATGAATCATTTAGATTCATATGCATCAATATAGAGGATCTGGTTAAAGATTTAAAACTCTATCCTTTGAACAATAGAGTTATAGAACTTTAAGTAGAAATTGTGATATGCCTAAAACTTATTTTTGGAGATGAGTGTGTATGTGTGTGTGTGTGTGTGTGTGTGTGTGTGTGTGTGTGTTCTGTGGAAAGAATTATCGCTAGACCTGGGACATTTAGAGGATGGGTTGACCCAGAGGAAACCTCACTGTACCTAAGGGAGGACTGGAATTTATAAATTGTGTTGATCAATCCTATGCGAAATCAGATCCCACCTGAGAACAAGTTGTGGTTGAGCAAATCAAACTGCCCGTTTTGGGGGAAATGCAAATGGGAGATATTGAGCAGTAACTACTAACTGAGATAACTGCAAGCTGCCATGCACATGCCAGGGGCTTGGTCTGATTGCACAAATCATCAGCCAGAATTCACTTCTCAGAGAGAGCTCATTTTGGCAAGCCCCACTTCAGCCGCCCCCCAACAGATTCCTGTGGAAAAGCACCTTAGCCCAGCAGGTTGAACTCAATTAAGGAAAGCTGGCGGCTGTCTCTGGAGCCTGGCGAGCAAGCTGTGGTTTTGCCAGACGCGTTACTGATTGCCGGGGAGGAAGAAGGCCCAGTGAAGTGTCCACCTCCAGCGGGGACCCTGGGGTTTGGCCGGAGAAGTAAGTGGCATGGGCTGCAGCTTCAAAAGCTTGGGGCTGGCGCACAGCCCACCATTTCTAACCGAAGAAAAATACCTCAAAT
The DNA here is from genome assembly GCA_025583905.1 of Ia io. Taxonomy (NCBI): domain Eukaryota; kingdom Metazoa; phylum Chordata; class Mammalia; order Chiroptera; family Vespertilionidae; genus Ia; species Ia io. Next base: position 54,306,530 of record JAJQQW010000012.1, on the reverse strand, counting down.
CAGATTAATTAACCTACTCCTAGGAGAGCCTAAAGGTTGTAAATAATTCTGTCCCTTGCATAGATAAAGAAAAAAAATTGAAGAAACAAGGCAGTTTTTTTTAAGAGAAAGAACTAGGGGAAAAGAATCAGGCTTCTATTTTGTTCCCCCCTATGCCCCTGAAACAAGCGAATTCTGCAAGATTTAAAAGGCTAGTTACCAACTTAGCTGCACTTTATCGCCCTGTTGGGGGACTGGGGAATTTCCTTTTTGATTCACTGCCCTTTGCATAAGCAGCCTATAAACCTCTCCATTCTGGTTACTTAGAGAATAATGAAGATCAGGTGACTTTACAGTGCTCCCGCAAATGACTATCAAGACTATAGGGTCCCTGATTACATGTTGGTGGAGCAATGGGAGTGTACTTGTTAGGAGGAGAAGGTGTTATCAGTGGGGTGCCCTCTGTGTCCCCACCTCTTACTGGTGGAAGCAGAGCTCTTGGAGGGCCATGGGATCAAGAATTTCCTAAGGCCCCATGGGAGAATGAGGTATTGTGGAAAGCTTAAAAAATGTTTTTATTGATTTTTTAAATTATTATTATTTTTTAGAGTGAGGAAGGGAAAGGGGGAGAGAGAGAGAGAGAGAAACAATGGTGAGAGAGAAATATTGATAGGCTGCCTTCTGCATACCCCCTACTGGGGATCAAACTCAAAACTTGGGCATGTGCCCTGACTGGGAATTGAACCAGTGACCTCTGGGTGCATGGGATTAGATTCAACCAACTGAGCCACACACAGGCAGGGCATTGTGGACAGCTTTATTGATGATGTAAGATTAAGGAGTTCCCCTCCAAGATCCCATTTCTCTCTATCCTGCCATGAAAAAAGTCCAGTTTTGTCTTCAGCAGGGCTAAGATCAAAGTCACTGGATCAAAGTCTTCACTCCATATCAAAGCACAGTCCAGTCCAGCGTCTGGCTAGCTCAGCTTGGGTCCCCAGCTGCAGTCCATTGCATGTGAAGTCCACATGTCCATGGGCCATGCGGCTTCTAGGGCCACATGGCTATGGAGGAGGCAGGGGCGAGTGTGGGTCATGGAGCCAGCGAGAAACAAGAGCTCAAGAGCAAACAAGAAAGGGAGAATTCTCTGGGGATTTCAACTAGGTGGTTAACCAATTAAGCCTTCAGGATTTCATGCACGTGCAGTGGTTCTGTCCTCCTAGTCAATGATCTTTGTTCCCAGGTTAGACTGACAGACAAGCACCTTCCCCAGGTTATCCCAACTGTACTGGGCATGTGTCCATCTTCTCCTTGTTGGATCCCTTTCCACAGAGATGTGCAGGGAATGGACCAGTAGTTCCCTGGGGAGTATGAATCTTGCATCTTCCTGGTGAAGCTGCCCAGATGACCATGCTTATAATGTCTGGCCTGCCCTTTGCTCTCTTCCTATTATTAATATTTACTAGCTAGTTATTATGGTAGCAAAGGAGCTGTGGGGAGTAGGGGTCTTATAGCCTCACTGTTGGGAAATCTAGTCAGATCTGGTCAGGTGACTCTGATCAAAAGAATAAGTGCCCCAAACCAGAGCCCTGTGTTTTAGGGCCTGACTTTTCCATAAGAGGACTAACCTAGTTTCTCTCTCCAGTTATTTATTCCACCCTCCTCCTAATAATATACACCTGTGCGTACTGTTTACTGTTACAGAAAACTAAGACAGAGAGAAGTAAAGATCAGGGCTCTTGGCACAATGTTAAATTTCCTAATATCTTTTTTTCAAGTTTGGGGCCCAAATAAAGGCATCTTTAGGCTACTGAGTTCAGTGGAATTGTGAGCCATAATTCAGACCTTCTAACCCCTAGGTCCGTTGTTACCCAAGTGGACTCTTTTGGTCATAAATGACATTTACTGAATGCTTTTACCTGAAGGTTTTCTAATTTAAGAGTGAGGAGTATAGCTAAGCTTCCTTTAGCAGTTCTCAACTGCTAGGAAGTAAAAACACAATTATACAAGGATTCCGAGCCATTTAATGTTAGATTTTGCAATGCTAATCAGAGCCTCCATGGAGGGCACTTGTCAGCTGGTGACTAAATAGGCCCAGAGAGCACTGGGTGTGAATTCCTCCCAGGGTGACCTTTGGGTATGGAGGCCTTAGCTGACAGGGTGAGTTTTCTGAAACATGTAGAGTTCCTAAATAAGATGAAAGGTGAGCTCATACATACGTGAGCAGGCCTGGTCAGGTTTGGTCTGTCCCAAGGGAAAACATTTGCCAAAGGTAAACTTTGAGTTGTTTTCTCAATAGTGAATCTGTGAGGTCCTACTTCCCACAGACCCTTCTGGTAATGAGTGCCCAGTACCACTACCCTAATTGTCAATCTTTTTGGCACCTGCAAATACAGGACATTATAATAGGGCTGGGCTAGACAGATTTTAGAATTCAAGGTACCTGCCCTTTTTGGGTGTGCAATTTGTTTGGAGACAGTGAGGGTAAAGAAAGGGGTATGGTGGAGGTTGAAGAGACTGATCATTTTGGAGTATTTACAGTGTGCCAAACCCCAGTGTAGGTGCATTGCTAACGAGGACTACAATGGGCATACCAGGAACTCTGATTATATCATACTACCCATTCTACAGATTAGGAATCCAAGGGTAAGAAAGGGTGAGTAATGTGCCCCAAATTACTCAGATTGCAGGTATGGCTCAGCCAGCATTTGAAGCCAGGACTGCTGTGTCGAAGTCTTGTATCACTGTGTCACACTAATCTTTGTATAATTTGACTAATGATAGATCACCCATGTCTTTTAGTAAATGGATTATGAAACAATATCCTGGCTGGGTACCAAGGAGGGTACAGAGAGGCCTGGATGGAGGCTGGGCCTCGCCAGGAGAAACCACCTGGGAGAAGGGAAGGTAGATATTGAGATGAGTTTTGGGAGGCTGGCAAGAATGTGAAGGGGCATCTCTGCCAGTGAGCAGCGATTAGACCTTCCCTCCACTACTTCATTCATTTAGAAAACTGCAGGCCTGAGCCCTGTGGCGGAAGAGGCAGAGAGATTAGTGGAGTGGGAGGGAGTGGAGGGAGGAGAGGTGAAAGGGTGATGGGGAACCACCAAAGGGGGTGTCTAGAAGAGAAGCGGCAGGAAGTTTGGTATGAAAAGAAAGGAGGGAAAAGAGAGGGATAGAAATGAAAGAATGGGAGGAGGAGGGAAGAGTGAAAGAGAAAGAAAACAATAATAACAACAGACAGAAAATACGAGATAAAGAGAAAGAAGGAAAGAAAGAGAACAGAAAAACAGTGCCTACCATCTTTGCTGCTCCAGGCTTCAGTGGTGACCGAGTACATCCCCACCTGCTAGCTAGCACTCTCCTCTGCCAGTGAACTAGAGGCATCCCTTCTGTAACAGTGTTTGTTCCCCTTTGATAGTAAAAATTCATGGTCAAAAGTATGAATGCTATTTCCAACAGCGGCTAACCTCCCTCCGAGGAAATGCTAAGTGAGGTCCAGCTTCTGTTCCAGAAGCACTATGCCTGAGGAGCTTCTCCTTGCAGGCTCAGCCCAGTGCACCTGAGTGCCCCGACCAGGGCTCACCCAGCCAGGTACATAGCAGGTGGGCTCGACATTTAGTCTGGCAGCCCAGGACATGATGATGCCTGCGTTTGCCTAAATCCCCAGCACCTGTAAGCTGCTACACTTGGACCTTCCTGAGCTTGCTAGATGCCTATCTTGCATGCCAGGCTGATCCAGCCCGCTTGATTGGCACACTGCATGACAGTTGCCAGCCTGGGTTCCTGGCAGAGGTCCTGACAGATACTTGTGTGTCCCTGGGAGCAGGATTCTACTGCTTGTAGACACCTGTGGTTGTCTACCCCCTTCTCTGTAAATGCTTCCTTTCATGCCAGATCTGATGCCCAGGGACACAGATACCTGCTGACATCAAGGTACAAGCCAACCCCTTCCCTCTGGCATTGGAGTGAGTGGGGAAGCTGCCTATCTCCTTAGGCTAGCCTTACAGCTGAACAAAAATAAAAAGATTTATAAACAAAACTCTGCATCTCCTCTTTTTTCTCCCCTGTTCCTTTCTAGGAAGAATGTGGGAAATCTAGTGGGAAACATATGGGAGGTTATCCTGGGGATAGGGAACTGCAGGCCTCTAATTGTAATTAAACATTATTCTGTAAAATGAAGGGGAATTAGTGAAAGATCATAAAGAGGGAAATGCCATGATTGGGCTGGTTCAGAGCTCTGGCAGCAACTGTTGTATACATAAGGGAGGAAAGAGATGACAGGAGGCTAGGGGGCCAGAGAAAATGCTGTGGCTAAGTCTGCGAGGCAGTGGACACTGAGTGTGCCTTGAGACAAATGATGGAGGTGAGAGGCCCTATGAGGCAAGTTTAACCTTTGAACTTTGTTTTTCTCCCTCAGCCCTGTGTCTAAGCGTGAATGTCCTTGCTTCTTGGCTGTTGGAATATTTTAGGATTAAAAACTGGGTTGTCCATATAAGATGAAGTACATGGGGTGTTCATTATCTTGTTGCATAACAAAATACCGCAAACAGCTTTAAACAAAAAAAATATTTATTATTAAATAGTTTCTGTGGGTCAGGAACTTGGGAATAGATTAACTGAGGAGTCTTGGCTCAGAGTTTCTCATAAGGTTGAAGTCAAACTCTAGGCCCAAACTGTAGTCATCTCAAAGTTGGCAGGGGCAGATCTGCCTCCAAGGTTGCTCAGGTGACTGTTGGCAGGAGGTCTCAGCTCCTCACTGGCTGTTGGCTTGAAATCCCAGTTTCTTGCCCCATAGACCTCTCCACTGACTATCTGAGATTCCTCATGATATGACAGAGATGGAAAGAACACAACAGAAGCTGAAGTCTTTTACAACCTAATCTTGTAAGTCACAATCCTTCATGTCTGCTATTCTATGTTCCCACAAGCCAACCCTGCATAGTGTGTGTGTACAGACAGGTGTGAATGACAGAAGGCAGGGATCATAGGAGGGCATTTGCAGCAAAATCTTATGACATAGCTGACTGTTTCACCCTCCTGGAAGGCAACAGGCAAGGGGCTAAATAGTGATGAGATGAACTCTGCCAGAGGGAGACTGGGTGTAAGTGGTGGGTCTTCTAGTGATGACCCGGTCCCCACAGCTCCAGGGAACCTGCATAATGTCCCTCCCAGTATCCCTCTGTTAGAGCCCACATTCAATTTCCCTGTCCCTTTGTAGCCAGCTTCCTCAGAGGAAATCCTCAGGATCCTAGCACTGTCCCATCACCACTCCTACTGTTTCTCTCCTCTCCCATTCTTTGACATCTTTTTAAACTCAGGAAAATTCCTGTCAAGTTTTGTTTCTTCAGAACTGCTCTATCCACTTAATTATTTCTTTTCTCCTCAACTGTATTATCCTCCAATTCTTTTGTGAGAGATATTGAAGACCCATGAAACACAGAACCCAGTCATTAATAACCAAAAACTGGTTTCTTTTTTCTCAAGAGGGCAGGGGAGCTCAGTATGCAAAACCTCCCAGGAAGTAAGGGGGTATAATTACATTTAATACTCTAAGTGTGTCAGGAAAGGAGCCAAATGGATGGACCTCTTGTTTCCTGATTAAAATGTCTTACTGACCATATTCTTACATGGAGGGATAAGGAGACATAGGAAAATGAGGAGTCAGCAGTGCATCCAAGGGGCTAAAATTGAAGGCACCCGTGGCATGAGGAGAGTCAGGAAAAGTTTGAGAAAAGAAGCCAGTGAGTTCAATTGGCACGTTCTGAACTGGAAGTGGAACAATTTAGCATGTGGTTGGTAATACTGAAGATTGCCTGGGGCAATGGATATGGAGATGTGTTTAGTGGCACTGGTTGTATAATGAGCTTGCTTAACATTATTGCTCAGTGCTCCAACTATACAACTCAGCATGAGCTCTCATTATAGTCAACTATGGTGAAACCAGCTCCCATTATGTGCCAAGTTCTGTGCCAAATGCAGAGGACATGGATTAAAGTCAACACCCTTGTGAGGTGCTCTTGTCCCATCAGCAGAAGCTGACTTGTACACAAGCAGGCGATGCTCTACTGAAGTGGGTGTGTAACCAAACCCAGGTTCAGCTGCCTGCTGCAAAGAAAGCCAAACTCATGAGACAGGTGCTGGTGAGAAGAAAAGTAGTTTATTCAAATGCTGGCAACCGGAGAAGATGGGGGAGTCTTAGCCCAGAGCCCATCTTAAAATCTCAGTGCAGGCAGGGGTTTTTATTAGGAAGGAGAGGGAAAGCAGAACAAAGAAATCAGGGGGAGGGGAGTTGAAAGTTTTCTACATGGAAGTCAACACAGTTCATTCCAATGATTATCTTAAAACCAGTCAAGCAGAGATCCAGTTTTTGTGGTTGAGAGTCAGCAAGTTTCCTGAAGCCAGAACATCTGGTTACTGGAGTTAGCATCCTTCCCTGAAACTAGTTCCTGTAATATGCTAAAAAAAAGTTTGTCAGTGAGTTATGACAGGCATAAGTAACCAAGCCTTTGTTTTAAGCATATATCCTTTCTGATTTGGGAAGAAGCATTGTTCATTACATGTTATTTAATCAAGAAGGTTATTTTGTTAGTAAGTATGAGATTTCATATATCCTCCATAACAGGTGCTCTTATAGTAGGCTAGTAAGTCATAGCCTCTTGGAGCTTAGGGCAGGGGAGAGAAGGTTTAAGAGGCTCTGCCATATGAGATAATCTAGAAAAGTATACAGCAGACAAACTTAGTTTCCATTGCTGCCTTTGAACTAGACTTCTCTGGGACTCATCAATGGCCACTATAATTACCAGTAAAGCCAACCTCATTATTTCCCATAGGCTTTTGCTTTCCCATCGGAGCATAGAAGATGAAAACTACTGCCCAAAGAGCCCTCACAGATCCCCAAACCACCCTCACAGATCCCCACAACATAATGGAGTGACTCAGTCTGGCAGCCTTCCCCTTCCTTTGACTTGGGAGCAGTTCCATCTTCATTGCCTCAGAATCCCTGGACCTTGTTGCATTATTAGCTCTCTCCACTTTCCCCTTGACTCCTCTCTTCTTGAATTGCCTCCTCTAATCCTATCAAGAAGGGTTTTTAAAGGTATTTGTATGTTAATAAAAAAAAATCTGTAAATGAAGATAGTTTTTTTTTTTTATTCTCTGTTTTGTTTTAACAGATGATTATTTTTCTTGTCTGGGCTTGAACAGAGAAAAGCATAGCAAGGCTCTTATTGAAAAATTCATCTTTTTGCCGGTGGCAAGAGCCACAGTGTAAGAAATAATAAGCACAGCTGCAGCCAATATTCAGATCACAGTAGAGGTAGCAACATTCCTTTCCCAACTATTATTTTCTTTTCCTGCCCTTTGAACAAAACTCCACGAGGCTGCTGTAGTTTATAGATGTTAAAGTAGACTTTTAAAATCCCATTAGAATTCACTCCCACATCTAGTCCCCAGGTCTTGTCAGAAGATTAATGTCCTAGATCCCAATCTGGATGCTGCTGGTCTTTGGGGATGTTCGTGGCCATTCAGTTTCTGACTTAGGCATTTCTGCTTTGGATTCTTACTCCATGCATACTTTTACTAATGTTTCCCTCTTCAACAGCTACATAGAGACATATTAAGTTGCTTTCCAGTTTTCCCTGCCAGCGATAAATCACACTGGGTTCAAGGAAGGAGAGAGTGACAGCTTTACACAAGACCTTCAGGCAATCTCTAGAGGAATTATACTTTCTTTAAGACACTATTCATGTGACACTTTCTCTATTAAGTCTTCCTGTTTATTGGCACATAGGTTAATATTTCCCTAAATGTGTCTGTCCATCTCTCTCTTTTTTTTAAACCCTCACCTGAGGATATTTTTACATTGATTTTGAGGGAGAGTGGAAGAGAGAGGGAAAGACAGAGAGAAACATCCATGTGAAAGATACACATCGATTGGTTGCCTCCCGCACAAGTCCTGACCAGGGCCCGGTCTGGGGAGGAGCCTGCAACCAAGGTACATGCCCTTGACCAGAATAGAACCCAGACCCTTTGGTTCTCAAGCTGACACTCTATCCATTGAACCAAACTGGCCAGGGCTGTACATCTCTTTATGAATACCCTTATCACACTGTATTGTCATTCTCTTTTATCATATCTGCCTATTTCATGAAACAAGATTCACAGACTTATAATACATTTAGAAATAGGGATAGGATCCCCTTCTTTGCTTCATCCAGAGCCATGGCTTAGCACCTGAGTGTTTATGACCATTAAGTTTTTTTTGGATGAATCAATGAGCTCTGAAAGTCCCTGAACCTTTTCTACTTTCTTTTTTCTCTTTCGTTGGCTGGATGCCCCACATGTATGGTATAATCTTGCACCATTCACTTTCTCTTCTGTTAATGAGGACTGCATTTGTGAAATCCCCATGACTTCAGTGCTGATTGAGTCCCATCAGAAAAGGTGTTTATAGACTCAGAGCCTGACTTAGGGTTGGGAGCCCCAACTTCCCACTGGAAAAAAAAAAAAGGTTTGAGCTATTGTCATTGTTAGCTACAGGTTAGTGGCTATTTGATTTTATGGTTCTTTTAAGGATACTTGTGTTACCAGAGGGGTTATTTGCAAACCACAGAAGATCAATAAACAGGGAATCTGCTTAGCTGTAGGCCTCTTAGTTGATATCTCCCCACACAGAAGAAGAGCTATGTGTGCTTGCCTTTAGGTTATGAGGCAAGAATCCAATCAGCTAATTCAATGTTGATGTTTCCCCCTTGGGTGTCACCTGGGTCTAGAAACAACATCTTTCTCAGCAGGAGTGGCACTGGGGACACCTGGAGTGCTAGCACTTGGAAGGAAATGTGATTTGTTTTCTTCAGTTTAGTGGCTTTGAGGTTTAGAGCACTCATAAGACTCATGAAATAATTCTCAGCTGTTGGCAGCCAAACAGTTTAGCTGAGAAGTAAGGTAAGTTATCCTGCATAGAATCAGCCAGAGTTCCCATTGAGGAATCAATCCCATGAGCCATTTACTGGAAGGCCTTATAGGTAAAAGCGTGTGCTTTCTCTTGGAGACTTGAATTCATGTTCTAATGGGGTTACACACTGGCTGTGAGATCTTTGGCAAGGAAGTTTTCCATTCTGAGGCTTCATCATCTGCCAAGAATGATAATATAAACATTTACCTCAGGAGGTTTTTGAAGATTCAATAAGTTGCTGTATGAAATTTAGCCCTGACATATAGTAGGCTCAATAAAAGATTATGATGATGATGATGATGATGATGATGATGATGACAGTGATAATAGTGATGATGATGATGGTTGTGATCATGGTGGTGGTGGTGGTGAGATGATGGTGATGGTGGTGATGATGATGATGAGCTGGCTTCCAGCTTTCCCCAACCTTGGAACCAGTGTTGGGCTTGGAATCAGTTCCAGCTGGTAGGAAAAACTACAAACTTACAATTATTATTTCAATACTTACAATTATATACTCACTTTTCAAATTTCTGGGAAGTTTTATAGAATGGTACACAGTTGACATCAATGTGTTTGCTACCACGATATCACTCCATCTTTCCCCAAATTATGAAGGAATCTTTTTAAATTAAATGTATTGGGGTGATATCCTAGATAATAAAAGCCTAATATGCAAATTGTCCCCTCGACCAGGAGTTCTGCCAAGAGTTCGACTGTTTACTATTATGTACACTGACTACCAGGGGGCGGCACAGACCATTGGCATGGCTACACTGGCAGCGGGCGGCAGTGGAGGTGCTGCAGGCCCCAATGGGCACCGATGAGAGTAGGACTGGGGTGGGATGGTGGAGCAGGAGAGTGGGTGGTGCCAGGCCAAGGTGGATGTGAGCCACTGGTCACTGGGTGGGGGTCGATCGCCCCACTGATCCAATTGCCTCACTGCCGCTGGGCTCCCAGGTGGGGTGATCGGGCTCCCGCAGGCAGCGACCAGCAGCAGCAACTGGAGGCAGGTGTTCGGGGAAGGGAGGGAGTACCCAGCTGGCAGCCAGCAGCCAGCAGCCAGCAGCCAGCAGCCAGCAGCCACTAGGGACCCCACCAGTGCACGAATTTTGTGCACTGGGCCTCTAGTTGGTTAATAGGGCCATATAGGTTTCAAGTGCACATTTCTATGATACATGATCTGTATAGTGCATTGTGTGCCCACCATCCAAAATCAAATCATCTTTTATCACCATATATTTGGCCCCCTTTATACTTTTACTACCCCCATCACCTTCCCTCTGGTACCACCATACTGTTGTCTGTTTCCATGAGTTTCAGTTTTATATCCCACATATGAGTGAAATCATATGGTTCTTAGCTTTTTCTGACTGGCTTAATTTTAGCACAACATTCTCAAGGTCCATCCATATTGTAGCAAATGGCAGTATTTCATTTTTCCTTACGGCTGAGTAGTATTTTATAATATGCATGTACCACATCTCCTTTATCCAATCCTCTATTGAAGGACACTTTGTTGTCTCCATGTCTTGGTCACCATGAATAGTGCTGCAATGAACATAGGGGTCCATATATCTTTGTGAATAAATGTTTTCAAGTTTTTAAGGTAGATACCCAGAAGAGGGACTGCTGGGCCATATGGTAATTCTATTCTTACTTTTATGAGGAACTGCCATACTGTTTTCCATAGTGGCTATACCAGTGTACATGAAGGAATTTTTAAAGTTTATTTTATTTTATTTTATTTTCAATGGTTATTTTTATTTTATTTTATTTATTTATTTAAAAAATTTCTTTATTGATTAAGGTATCACATATTTGTCCTCATCCCCCCATTCCCATCCCACACCCCTCCCCATGCATGCCCCCACCCCCCTGTTGTTCTTAACCACTGGTTAGGCTCATATGCATGCACACAAGTCCTTTGGTTGATCTCTCCCCTATATCCCCACCCTCTCTTACCCTCCCTCTGAGGCCCGACAGTCTGATCCATGCCTCCTTGTTTCTGGGTCTGTTCTTGTGCATCAGTCTATGTTGTTCATCATTTCCCCTAGATGAGTGAGATCATGTGCTACTTGAAATACACTTATAAGAACCAAAAATGAGACAAGCAATAATGGTTATGGTGACAAGCAAATGAATCAGTCTGTAGTGAGTTTCTTTCTGGGCCAACAGTTCTTTTGAAACCCAGTTTCAATGTCAAACAGTTCCTTATGTGCACATGTCAGCAATGATATTTCAGAAATGGTGGTAATACAGGTCCGGCCCTCTCTGGTTTGGTCCTGGGCAACCTGCAGTGACACACAGCTGCTGACTGCTAGTATGGCAAGGCGACGTCAGCATCTTCCATCTCTGGACTGCTTCTTTTCTGTCTTCATGGCTGGAGTAGTCCTGTCGATACCGCTCTGTTGCCAGAATCCACATGATCTCGGAGTTGTTTTCTGAAAATATACAAACATATTCTTGACCAAAAGTTAATAAAGGAATATTTCCTATAAATTTGACTTGGGATCCTTTTTCATTTTTTGCCCAAATGATTTTCCTCTGACTTGTTTTGACACCATGTGTGTTTTTCATGGGTGTCTTGCTTTTAGCATTACAATTATTTTTCTAAAGTACAAATTTTCTAGATGTAATTTACTTACAGGATATTTTTCCTTACATGATATTCTTCTACTATCCCCCATTTTTTTGATTTAAATATTAGGAGGCTTTTGAAAAAATTTTAATGTAGTCTTGATAGCTTTTAAATTTTATTTTTTGCACTATAATATGACTGCTTTAGGTTCACTACATGTTATGCAATTTTATCATGAGATGAACTACCAATAAAAATTTTAGTTAACACTGTAGGAACTGTTTTTTGTCCAGTACTATTAATTTTTCTAGAATATTCGCTTGCTTCAATTAGCCAATTTAAATTAGCCTGAAAATTTGACTACTATTTTACTGTCAAATTTATTACTCTAACAACAATCTTATTTTATCCTGTAAATATTAGTGGAAAGGATTATTTGCCTTCTTGAGTAGGCCCTGAGCATTCCTGGTGGTAGGCTGGATTTAGATATCAAAAACCCAGTTTCCCTCACCATGGGTTCAAGACAACTCAAACAATTTTTGTTGCAGTGAGAGGGCAGCTGCTGTCGGCCAAGTCTCTGTCTGTTACCCGGGTCCCGATTTGAACGGGGCATGGGATTTTAAGCAGCCATTGGGGCAGGAGACTTCCTTCAGAAGGGGTGAGGGTTCAGGCCCCTGCTAAGTTAGGGGGGTGAGGGTCTGTGCCCCACCTCTGTTGACCCCCAAGTTCTCTCCTGATGGCCTCTCTGCGACTGTGCCTGTCTTAGGTTGTTCCGTCCCTGAGGAACCTTACCCGTCTTTGGCTAACCAGCCATCCTCCGGGGCCAAGGAGGATGATGTGAGGTTCAGTTCTGTCTCCTTGGTACCCTATATCCCTGTGGCCTCCACGCCCAGCACCTGCCTTGGGATCCCCTTGCCTGCTGGCAGGGCCCCAGCACTGATCACATATCTTGGGGAACCTGGGTTTCTTCTCCAGGGAGGGCCCAGCTTGCCCCACTGGGCGAGAGGCAGATCCATGTTACCAGTCATCACGAGGCTTCAACCTCAAAATGAACAGAAAACTCAGGCAACAGCTGTGTGCAATTGGATTGTGAGAAGAGGGTCCCTCTTGGCCAAAATGGCAAGAGGGACCAATATAGAATGTTCAGGTGCCTTCCCAGGAGGCCCTCTACACAATGGAAGGGATTAAATCCTTACATGTACTTTTTAAATTGCTGCCAGACATTCAAAGAATTAGTTTGTAAGTTTGCTTGAGATAATTATGTATTATGCTGTTGTCATCCTAAAATATCAAGAGATGTGATACCTTTGTCTCCAAGCACCATAGAGATGATTTTTTTATTGATCCCCAAGGGTGTGAGGTACTAGTATAGGTAATGGGGGTAATCCAAATCTGGGAAGAATTTTAATGACATTGTAGAATAATATCATGTAAGGATATTCTTTGCTCTAAAGTTCATTTTACATGTGAAACAACTAATGTTCAGAGAGCTCAAGGTTATATACAATGTGGCTGAGGCAGAGTCAGGAGTAAGTTTCAGTTTTTTTTTAACTCAGGTCTCCTAATTGGGCAGTTTACTTGCTCTTTGTAGATAATGTGAGGGAAAGTCCTGATACTAATTTACACTGTAATATAAATAACTCATATCTTCTGCTAAAGGTGTTATTCTTCTTATTAAAATGATAGGTCGCAGGGAGACACAATTAGAAACAAAATGTTCCCTGCCTTTGGAAAACTCCCAGGCACTTACCTAAGCTGTGGCACTCGAAGGAAGATCAACATCTGACCCACAGACAGGTGTGTATGTGTGTGTGTGTGTGTGTGTGTGTGTGTGTGTGTGTGTGTGTGTGTATGCAGCAATTTGGAGAGGGTAGTGGTCCATGCAGCCTTGAAAGTTCTGTGTGGGTCACTTTGCTGGAACTAAATGTTGTGATTCCTAAGAGAGCTGAAATGGAAAGGCATGAAGGAGGATGCACAGTAAGCAGCCTGGCCATACTATTAGGATGATTCCTGTCAGGCACTCCATGCGTTCCTCTACTCAGTGTGGCCCATGTATCCTGGGGATTTGGCCATCCTGAGTGAGAGGGAACCAAGCAATGAGTGTGCTGGCCAGACTCAGGTAGCTGTGGCCAACATATCTGTTCAGAGAGATTCCCGGCAAGCCTGTGAACTATGACTTTTCACATTAGGCATGAACACACACATACACTCACATACACGTATACATATATCCCAGGCTTGGCTGCCTCTGCCCCTTGCAGAGGGGCACTCGCTGTCTTGTCATCCTCACTGGCATTCTTCATTGCTTCCTTGAGCTTACTCCCAGGTCTCCTTGGCATCTCCATTGTGCAGTCCCCTTTGTGACCCGGAATTTCACAGGTTTTCTCTGCCTTTGATTGCTCCTTCCACCCTGAGTGGCTGTTCTCCCCCTTCCTCATCAGAGATGCCTGTGGGGAGTACACCTATTTTAGGTGCTGAAGCTGCTTAAGTCCTGTCTTTGGAATCAGGGGCTGCTCTGCCTCAGCACCAATCCATCTCCTGGTGGTTTCAGCTCATTTGTTATTTCTCACAAACTAGATGGTCGCAGCATGGTCTCCACTATTTTCTTCACCCCCTGCTTATTACAAAGAAGCACAAAAAGGCAGTGATGCATTTTTGTTATGAAAACACACTCAGCGGATCTATAATTCTGCTTCAGATTAAATTTAAGCCTCCATTTCTCTTTTTGACTCTTGCTAATATTGGGGCCCTGCTCCTTACGATTAAGCTGCCTTTGCCCATGAAAAATTACTTTCCATACATACTGAGGGCCAACTTCATAAAAATGTGAGCATGTCTTTTGGCTGCCAAAAGGACAGGCCCCAAGTAGGCTGGGAAGAGAGAGCACACTGAGTTTGAATTTCAGGACAAATTACTTATAAGCTGTGTGAACTTGGTCAAATTAATTAGCTGCCTCAAGTCTTCATTTATGAAATGGATATAACAACTTCTTGATTGTTTGAGGATTAAATGTGATGGTGTATGAAATGGACCTGGCTCTTAGTCAATGCTTGCCTCAGTTCCTTTCTTCCTACCCTATGTGATAATGTCAATGTGTGTTTGGATAGAAATGTCAATCAATGAATGATTGATTGGATTAATGGATCATTTGTAAAACCTCAGTAGAACAATAAACAAGGAGTCTACCTAGATAGACCCTGCACATTCACATCTGCTGACACAGAGTCAGAAAGCAGCATCAAGTTACATGTGCCTCTGTTCTGTTAGGACAAGAATCCCACCAGCTGTTTCTGGGGTGGTGACAGGGTCTTACAGTGGTGTATGGAAAGCAACTTGCATTGTGTCTGCACATATAGGTGTAAACTCATCTCAAAGCCACAGGACTGCACGGTGCCCCCAGGCTCTTGTTGTTGGATTCCTGGGCGGAGGATGGCCATGTGTCATAGAACTGCGGTGGGAGGCCAGCTCCAGCAGATGTCTCTGTGATACAGGCTTCCTAGGCTCAACAAACAGGCCCTCAGGATTGCCCTGGCTCCAGGGAGCAGAACTGCAGGCTGCGACATTTGGGCATGTTGTCTAGCTTTAGGATATTTACAGAGGTTGACCTGGACAGGGCCTTGGGTCTGAAATCGAGAAGCACTGCTGGGGTCTGAGTTATATTAAAGGACATTGAATAAAGAAATAAAGAAAAAGGAGAAGGGGGTTCTTTTTCAGGATAAGGAGAACATTCCTATCTCCAGAACAGAGTGAAGGGAACACTTTTCGATTAAGTAAGAGAACATATTTAATCTTGGTTAGGGTCTGAGACTTGAGGGAAGTTTAGATATTGAATTTGAATACTAACACTCTTCACTTTCTATTGTTACATACATTTTTTAAAAATTTATCTTTATTGGTGAAAGTATTATAGATGTCTCCTTTTTCTCCCTCCACTGACCCTTTTCCCTCCACCCCCCAAACCTCCGCTTCCCCCCTACCCCCAGACCTTCCCTGCACTATTTTCGGTCTGTGGGCTAGTTACATACATTGTTAATAGTCTTTTTATGTCACTGGAAATCTAAGGTATGTTTCAGTGCTTTTTAGGGGTCCTTTAAAAAGCAATAAGTATAGTCATGCTTGAATCCTTCTTTTTCTTAAAAGGGAAAGTCCTTCATGTGGCTTTAGAATTTAGAGAAGCTTCAGGCAGTTGTAAGATCAACTTGAATCTTAAGTAACGCTCCATGTAGAGCTTCTGATGATGGTACATATATAGATGTCTCCCTTGGGGTGTCCTTTTGCCTGCACATCCTAAGGTTTCTGGTTGAAGATACATGCAGCCACTTCAAGTTGTGGATGTTGCCATTAGGGCATTCATTGATTGAGACAACAGCAAGATGTTTCCAAGATAAGGAGTCAGAATTGTAGCCATGCAGATAAAAGTGGAGATTCTGGCTCTGAGCTGACAGCAAACCTGTTGCCCTTTTTTCCTAGGATATCTTAGTTGTGGGTCTGTGCACATAGCTTCAGATAGAGCAACTCACCTGATCCATTATCACTACCAACCAATCAATGTTTGGTGAGCCTATGTCACAGACTTGGCAGTGTGGGGCTGGGGAAGACACAAGGGAGGATGAGGAAGGGTTGCCATGCTTAAGAAGCTTACTGTCTTTTTAGCCTCTTGAAGTGATTAATAGGTTAGAATCATCTGTGCTTGAGGAGCTTGAGGTGACCTGGAAAAGTTAGATAAGACTTAAAGCAAGGCAGGGCGATTGTTAGGCTTTGAAGTACGTTTGGATTTGGATGAGTGGAAAATGAGGGTATAGTCTCCAGAGTGGAGGCGAATTGTATGAAAGGGACAGAAATATGCATTGTGTGGGTAGACAGTGCCCAGAGCATCACAGCTGGAGCCACCAGGTATGGACTGCAGAGGAGTGAAGTGAAGTTGACAGTCATAACAAGTAAACTAAAGCTTCAAATGCCCGATAAAAAAGTAAAAAAAAGGAGCCAGCAGTTACATTTGTAGGTATCAGGGTACCACAGTGGGAATCTCTTTTAGGAACTTGTCCTGCTGTGTTTCAGTCATGCCCAAGAAAGGCACCATCGAGCTTGTGGCCCGAACCAAAACCAGAATCCCTGGTTCATTCTTCTCTCTCTATCTCTGAGCTTTACACTCTTTGGACTTCAAATGACTAGAAAGGGGCTGGGACAAGTCAAAGGGGACCAGTGCCGGTTGAAATGGGAGGGGACAAAGAGGAAAGACTGGCAGGAAGGCTCTCACAGCAATTTAGATGTAATATGACTTGACCCTGACCCAGGGGTTGAGAATGGCTATGGGAATATAGGGATAGCTCTGAGAAATACTACAGAGGGGCAATTGGAAGATCTAGGACCAGCTGGATGCAGGGGATAATGCAAAGTAAGGCAGTAATAATAACTTTCTCTGAAAAGGGTTTTAGCCTTGACACCCAAGAACATTCGCCCCTAAAAGAAATGAAGTGGATTTTGAAGTGGAGTCAATTTAGAAGGAAAGATGAAGAGTACAGTTTGACACCTGGAGAGGTTGAAATAATGGTACAACACAATGTGCTCATTTAACAGGAATTTGAAATGTGGGACTGTGTCTCTAGGGAATGGAGTCCTGTGTTTGGAGACCACTAAGGTGTGAACTGCAAGCCTGAGACACAGTGAAGGCAGAGAGCAGAGAGAAGGCAAGCCCAGGTCAAGGGCTTGGTTCTGAAGGAGCAACTTGCCTGTGATGAGTATAATCTGAAGAGAGCTCCTCTTCCATTTGCTGCCATTCTGTCCTTGGTGTCCCAAGCATTTTTCTTCAGGGATACAAAGGCCACACAACTCCCCTCTGGGTCTTGGAGGCACGTTGCAACTTTTCAGGAGGCTCCTAGTAGGCACTAAATGACTGGATCATCTAGTCCAGCTGCCTCATATGACAAGTGGAAAACAGGCCTGTAGAGTGTGGGGAAGTGACAAGCCAAAGCTCTGCAGTTAGGAGGGCAGATAAGACTCTAGTCAGCCCAAGGACTTCGGATAATACCCCTGCTTGGCCTTTCACAGAAACAGTGTGGGTTACTGTCTAAGAACTCAAGCACTGGTGTGAGGCAGACTTTGGTTAAATCATGGCACCACCCATCCTAGATCTGAGACCTGAGGCAGGTTAGTTTATCTCTCTAAGCCTCAGTGTCCTCATCTGTAAAATGCAGACGATGAGATCACCAGCCACTTCAGGTCCTCATATAGAATGGATATGACTTAGGATGCTGAGCACATTGCCACCTAAAAAGTCTTCCACAAATTCAATAATGCATGAACTCAAGAAATGATTATTATACACTCATTAGGCTCCTGGTATCAGGAATGAAATAGTAAAATCAGTACTGTGTCTGCCTCATGGATCCTACAACCTAGAGGAAACACACATTAATCATGTGACAATAGAAATTGGTAATTATCAACTGATAAGGACTATCAAGGAAAAGTGCAGGGCACTACAAGAATAACTAATAGGGTGGCCTTGTCTAGTCTAGAGCTCAGGGAAGAGCTAAAAGATCAAGGATTACCAGGAAGCCCCCATGTGGAGAGAAAGGCAGTGGAAGGAGTCTACACAAAGGCCAAGAGGTGAGATAGAGAGAGGGCCAAAGTGGCGTAACTCTAGGGTGTAGCCCCTAGTCATTAGGTCCCCTCCCCCTGCAGGATCTCCCTGATCCAGAATGTGAGGACAAGGATACTCCCATTTCTACCAGTTGAAGGTAGATGTATCAAGTTACTATATATTTGGTATTTTGAATATCTTGGGGAAGCCCGGGCACCCTTAGAACCCAAACTGCCCTAATATCTAGTTTTGCCAATTTGGGGCTTCTTTTTGGCCTCCCCTTCCTTGCTAAGTAAGAGCCCTGCCTATAACTCTAGTCTCAACACCAGCAGGGATGGGCCCATTAATACACCTGCTGCTTTAGCTGGGGTCCCAGTCTGAGTGTAGTGATCACCCAGAATGTTGAGGCCAACTGGTGATAGTAAGTTAGCCACAGGGAGAGTAGGAAGAGGGAGGGTCATGAATGTTTTTATTAGGTTAAGCTGAGAAACATGTTGTTCCAAGACAGCAGAAGTCAGCTCTCCTGGAGAGAGGAACCTTGTGTCCAAAAAGGAGCCATAGTACTGCCTCTCCAGCATTACTTACTGACAGTAATTCCTACCTGTGTACCGACAGGAACACTGAGTGGAAGGAAACAGCAGAGCAACCACAGGCTGTGCAGCCAGAAGGAATGAAGAGGTCAGCTTGGGTTAAGCGTTTCAGAATTAGGACTGTGAAAGGCATGTGGCTGCTTGACCTTCCTGACCCTGATCATTGCCTTGGGCTGGGAATCCCCTGCAGCCCTGCTTCAGTCACCAGGTTGAACTCTGAGAGCAGGATCTGCTGGTGGTAAAACCAGCTCCATCACACCCCAGCACAGGGCAGATTTGCAGGCCCTGGACAAGCTGTTTCATCTCTGACTCCTTTACTCATTGCTTTCCACATTCTTAACCCTCTGAAGTCCCTACACGCCTTGTAGTTATACTTTTCCAGCTTCTACCCTATTGTAGTCTCTCTGGGAACCTCCCAAACTCTCAGTGAGGATTGATGAGCAAAGATAGCTACTACTGAGGATGCTGATGTGGGATTGTCTAGGCCCTGCACAGCTTAAGCCCTTTGCAGAAGTGAATCCAGTTATCATTTTTCATTCTCAGAGACTAGAGGCCCGGTGCACAAAATTTGTGCACAGGGGGAGGAGGTGTCCCTCAGCCCGGTCTGTGCCCTCTCGCAATCCGGGACCCTTTGGAGGATATTGGGCCTAAACCAGCAGTCGGAGATCCCTTTAGCAATCTGGGATGCTGCATGCACCAGTGACCATACTTTTCATAAAGGTAAAAGGCATCTTGCTGTTGTATGGGCAGCTACATTTTTTTTTTGCTCTGATTATAAAAAGTAGTACATAACATGATCCTTCTGAGGCAGTAGTACCATTTTCCCCATCTTATGGGTGGAAAAACTGAAGCAGAGAGAAGTTGAGTAATTAGCTTTGTCACACAGTTATAAGTGTCAGAATCAGGGCTGACCACAAAATGTGCAAGCCAGAGTCTATGCATGTCATTGCTGCATCATCCTGTTTTTTCAGTGTTAGATTAGCCTTGCCAGGTTTTAATTTTTAAATCTAAAAGACTGTTCCCAATATATAGGGTAGGGACCCTAGGCCTGGCTGGTGTTCAGGGCCATCTGTAGGGCAACCGGTGGGCAGGGCAATTGGGGTTCCCCTGCTGGCACCCACCTTGGCTGGTGGCCTGGTGCCCACTGGCTGGCCCCACCCCCAATTGCCACTGCCAGTTGCCTCCCTTTTCGGGAGGGGGGCAGTGCACATCATAGCAACCAGTTGTTCCACCGTTTGGTCGATTTGCATATTAGGCTTTTATTATATAGGATCCCAAGGCTAAAGGGATCCATGGGCACCAATGAATCTCACAGCATCATAAGATGTGGAAGGAACATTAACATCTTCTTTATTTGACTACAGCCAACAGATCCTAGAATTCACCTTGTTGGTGACTCCCCAGATCATAAACTGAACAGGAAACACTAAGTACAAGGAACTTTCTTACAGGTATAGCATTATGTGATATTTATTTTGAAGTTAAAAATGATCTTAGCTTCAATGCAGAGATTTCTGAGGCTGCGGAGCAGGCTTAACAAGGGAGGGCAGGGGATGCTCCTTGCAGCAGGCAGAAAGCATGAGCATCCGTGGGAAGTAAAATAGGAACCCAGCATAGAAGTAGGCATATTACATCAAATTGTCAATGATTCCACAACTCTGTGGGCTAGAGGATAAGGTCTCAGTTTTATAACCTATTACCTCACTTCCTCATCAACTGGCAGACCTAGAATTTGAAAACAAATCTGTGAAACCAAGCCTTCACTCACAGCTTTAGTGGTTGTTCCACTAAATCAAGTTGCCGCACATTTATTTATTTGTGCATAGAAGCAATAACATCGGAAAATATTTTTCATAGGTGCTGTATCCTGAAGTTAAAAATAACACCCAAATGTAACACTCTTCAAGCCTTGGGAACTTGTCATCCTTTATAAGCATTTCTCAATGACAGCCAGTTGCACCTGTCACCCTCCTACCTTGAGGACGATGAAATGAGAATTTCTATGACAGATTTATAGGCCTAGATCAAAACGTAGGCAGGGTAAAGTTCAAGCTCTGGTCCCCAAGGTTCCTTTTGTTCTGTGTGCTAATAAAACAACAGCCCCACTTTGTAGTCACAGTGCTTTGTTCTCAACAGCTTAGAAGAGCTCACCTGTGGCTCCATGTGTCCTTTAGTTCACATTTAAATCTCTGTCTATGAGCTGGCTGTCTCATAGAAGGGAGCTGATCCCTGACAAGTAGCAGAAACACAGATGTAATTGAGTCATTACAGAGCAGTGTGGTGTGTGTCTCAGAGTTGGGCACATGGACGAGGGAGTCACTGACTTTAATTGGTGCAGAAGCTCCTTGGGAATGAGTCTAGTTCAGTGAGAAGAAACACATGTGCACAGAGTACTTAAAATGACAGGTGTGAGCTGACCTTTCAGGGTCTTGTGTGTCAGGTTAGGGAGTTTGTAACTAAATCTCCCGTCATGGAGAGCCACTGAAGGTCTGGCTTGGTCCCAAATTCTGTTTACCTGTAGGCTCACATCCAATCCTCAATTTCGGCCCAGCCACACTTCCAACTCCAATAAGGGGGTGACTGGCACTGAAGTGAAGCAGGAGATTCTCAGAGCCACCCCCCCCCCCCCACCCCCCCCGCTGCTGGTCTAACCTGACCAGGGGCCCATATTGATATAGCTAGGCTTATTCTTTGCTATGGTAGTCTTGTTCCAATCTGCTTGGGTCTGGAAGGAGACTCCATTCTCAGGGGCTACAGGATGACCCCTATAAACCGATTCAGTGTCTGATATTGCTATTTTTGCCTTTCTGGAGCGGAGTATCATTTAGTGTAAAGTCCTGGGGTCTGCCTGACTTTTCAGGTACTCCTTTACTGTATCCTGGACCCTCCCCTTTGGCTAGCTTTTTGCCTAAAGTGATAAGGGAGTATGAGGGTTATTCCAGTCTTAATATCTGGGCTCAGTGCCTGCACGTGGTTTGGCTCCCCAGATCTCTACCTGACAGAGGTAAGTAGATAGCCTGAGCCTGATAGTAGTTTACCTTTTAGTTTCATGCAGACATCCAGATGCTATTGTGAAAGGCAACCCTGGTCCCCTGCCTTTTTGTAGGTCACTGGGCAGACCTGTTCAAAGCTTAGTGTGGTATCAGAGGTAGTAATTCTTGGTAAGAATTTCTGATTAATATTGTGGACTTTTATATCCCTTGGGGAAAAAAGCTGTGGTACATTTTCACTATGGTACATAATGCAGCAGTAAAAAGAAAGGATCTCTTACCCTTTGAGACAGCATAGAGATCTGGAGTGTATTATGCTAAGTGAAATAAGCCAGGCAGAGAAAGATAAGTATTACATGATTTTGTTCATATATGGAATATAATGAATAGAATAAACTGATGAACAAAATAGATCCAGAGATATAGAAGCATGGAACAGACTGTCGAACCTCAGAGGGAAGGCAGGAGTGGGTGGGTGGGAAGAGATCAACCAAAGAATTTGTATACTTATATGCATAACCTATGAACATAGACAATGGTATGGTGAAGGCCTGGGGCAGGGGGTGAGGGTGAGCTAGAAGGGATCAATGGGGGAAAAATGGGGATATATATATAATACTTTCAACAATAAAGATAAAAAGGAGTTTTATATAATGTTAATATTTCAGTGCCATTTGGCTATTTAAATATATCTTCAAAATTATTATTTTTTCACAAAGGCTATTAATGTGGTATAATTTCTGAGACCTTAAATATCTGAGACATCTGTCTGTGGTATTTCAGAGGTAAGAGAAGGTGGGAAGAGATTAACTGATGAACTTATATGTATAACCTATGGACAGACAATAGTTTGGGGAAGGCCTGGGGAGGGGCTGGGAGCAGGGTGTAGGGGAGTCAATGGGGTGTGGGGGACATCTGTAATACTTTCAACAATAAAGATAAATTTAAAAATATTACATAGGTTTAAAGCGTACAATTCTTTGATACATCATCTGTATATTGCTTGTGTGTTTATCACCCAAAGTCAAATCTTTTCCCATCACCATTTATTTGATCCCCTTTATTCTTTACTACTCCCCCCACTCCGCTTCCCTTTGATAACCACCATAACGTTGTCTATGTCTATGAGTTTTTATTTGTTTTTCTTGTTTTCTTCACTTGTTGCTTTCAGTTTTATATCCCACATATGAGTGAAATCATATGGTTTTTAACTTTTTCTGTCTGATTTATTTCACTTAGCATTATATTCTCAAGATGCATTGATGTTGTCACAGATTGCAGTATTTCATCTTTTCTTTTGGCTGAATAGTATTCCATTGTGTATATGTACCACATCTTCCTTATCCAATCATCTCACGAAGGACACTTTGGTTGTTTCCATATCTTGGACACCATGAATAATGCTGCAATGAATACAGGGTTGCTGGATCATATGGTAACTCTACTCTTAATTTTTTGAGGACCTTCCATACTGTTTTCCATAGTAGCTGTGCCACTTTACATTCTCACCCCAGTGAATGAGGGTTTCTTTTTCTCCACAACCTCTTCAGCACTTGTTATTACTTGTCTAACTGGTGTGAGGTGGTATCTCATTGTAGTTTTGGTTTGCATTTTCCTAATAGTTAGTGAAGTTGAACATCTTTTCATATCTTTTGCTCATTTATATGTCTGTTCAGGTCCTCTGTCCATTTTGTAATTGTTTTTTTTGTTTTGTTTTTTTTTTGGTGTTGAGTTGTATGAGTTCTTTATATTTTTTGGATATTAACCTCTTGTCAGAGCTATTGTTTGCAAATATCTTCTCCCATTTGGTTTTTTTTTTGTTTTGTTTTGTTTTGTTGTCAGTTTCTTTTGCTGTGCAGATTTTTAGTTTGATATATTTCCATTCATTTATTTTTGCCTTTACTTCCTTTGTCTTTAAAATCAAATTCATAAAATGTTCTCTAAAACCAAAGTCCATAAGTTTAGTCTCTGTTTTCTTCTATGTAATTTATTGATTCTACTCTCCCTTTTCCACTAACAAATTTATTCATCCATTTTCTCTCCCATCTCAGAGTAGTCCATCCCTCTTCTAGCTCACTGTAAATTTACTGTAGTCATTTTGATGTCTCTTTATCTCAAACTAAATCTAAAACATCACAAAATATCATTGACTACCTTCACAGTACATTCCTAATACAACTATGTCTCACTACCTCTACTCTATCACTAGATCAGAGCCATCCATCATCACTTGCCAGAGTGACTGCAGAAGTCTCCTAACTTTACACTTGCCCCACTTCAGTCTATTTTCTACCTACAAAACAGATCAGGACTTTTAAAATTGAAGCCATTTCATGAGCCCTTTGTTCAAAATCCTCCAAAGTCTTCCACCTTCCCCAGGGTAAAAGCTCATGTCTCTACAAGGTCTTAGTTGATCAAGTCTCCTGTTAGCCTTCCTTCTAGTATCTACCTCTGTCCATTTGTTCCAGCTATGTTGGCCTGTGTGGTTTCTCAAACATTCTAGGCATACTTCCTTTCTAAGATCTTTTTGCTGGATTTTTTTTCTTTTCTGAAAACATTTTTACCAGCTATCTACATTGCTTCCTTCTTTGTCTTCTTAAAAGTTTTATTCAATGACTATCTTCAGGAGGATGTCCCTGGCCACACTATTTAAAATTATAAATTGTTGTTTACCACAGCTGCCATTCCTTATCCATCATAGTCGCTCTTTTAAAACTTCTGCAGGATAGTCTTCACTTTCTAAAATATTAGACAATGCATTTATTTATCATGTCTATTTTTCATTATCTGTGCCCTATCCCCTCCACTTAATGAGGGCTCTGTGAGGACAGGGATTTTTGTTTTGTTTGTTGACGTATCTCAATTTTGTATCTATAGCTGTTGCATATCAGTTGCTCTAATATTTGTTGAGTGAATAAATATTCTACTAAATCCCAACAAGAATGTTTTGTCTAAGTATCAACTTACATTAGAACTCTGAAGCATGTGTTACTGATGAAGTTTGGAGTTCCAGATTTCATTAGTCTAAGTTAAAACCTGATAATGCTGTCCTTGTCAGTCCTAGGTTTGCAAAAAGTCATCAGGATAAAGGATTATAAATAAAATCCATCACTAATCATGCTATTCACTCAGATGCCCACACCCTGACCAGGACTCCAACCCAAAACCTGGTATTATGTGCCCTGACTGGGAATTGAACCTGTGACCCTTCACTGCACAGGATGACACTCTAACCAACTGAGCCACATTGGCCAGAGCAAGATGTTTTCTAATTCCTGTTTTGATTTCTGTGTTGACCCATTAATTTTTAAGAAAGTGTTCATTTCCATTTATTTATGCATTTTCGAGTGTCTATTACTGAATTCTAGTGTTCTTTCATTGTGGTCAGACAAAATCATTTCAATCATTTTGAATTTATTAGTACCTGTTTTTTAATTTAACACGTGATCTGTCCTGGAGATTGTTCTGGTGTGGCGGGGGCTGGAGAAGAATGCATATTCTGCTGCTGTGGGTGGCAGATTTGGTACATCTCTGTTAGTCCTTTTCATTTCCTTTTTTACTTTTTTCTTGTTTGTTTGTTTTTCTTTTCAGTGAGAAAAATTTCAAGCAGGGACATCAGAGACCCAACTTGGAGCATATGAAAAGTAGATACAGGAAAAAGTGATATAAAACTAACAAAACAAAAAGAGAACAAAATGCTTTTTACTAATGTTTGTGAGTAAACTGGACTGAGGAAGTTAAAAGTGCTCAGGCTGCCTGGCTGGTGTGGCTCAGTGGTGGAGCGTTCTGATTCCTGGTCAAGGTAAATGCCTGGGTTTCGGGCTCAGTCTCCAGTAGGGGGTGTGCAAGAGGCAGCCTATCAATGACCTTTCTCTCTCATCAGTGTTTCTATCTCTTATTTCTCTCCCTACCCCTCTCTCTAAAAATCAATAAAAAC
Organism: Ia io; assembly: GCA_025583905.1. Taxonomy (NCBI): domain Eukaryota; kingdom Metazoa; phylum Chordata; class Mammalia; order Chiroptera; family Vespertilionidae; genus Ia; species Ia io. The sequence goes on along the minus strand of JAJQQW010000012.1, from coordinate 54,280,917 downwards.
GTGTTAAAAAATTTTAAGGAAGTGCTCAGGCTTGCAACCCTTTCCCATCACAGCCTGCTCTTGCTGCCTAGTAGTCAGGCCTTACATGGAGCCTCAGGGCTGCATAGCGAAACAAACCTCTGCATTCAGTTCCCCAGAAAACCCAACACTCTTCAGTTGGGCCATTTCATATGTGCCACCCATGGTTGAAGTACCAGTCAGGCAGAAGGAGCTTCTTGCAAAAATCTCAAAATCTAGTCACTTATCTAGGCAGATGAATCATTTTTAGGCAACCCAGAAAAAGAAAAAGATGTGTGTGGCACGTGTAGATACTAAGGTTTGTTTCTATTTCCACAGAAACAATGTTTTGTCTGAAGCCTGTTCTGGGAGTATCACAGAACTCTGTTTTTTTAAATATTTTTATTGCTGACACTATTACAGATACCCCCCCCCCCCATACACACACTGCCCCCGCCTACCTTCTCCTAGCCCCAACCCCCTCCCTTGGCCCTCTCCACCCTGTTGTCTGTGTCCATGGGCCATGCATATATGTTCTTTGGCTAATCTCTCCACCTTCTGTTCTCTTTTGCCTAGGGATTCATTAGGAGGATTTACAGAAAGTTGAGCATCCTGGATAGATTTTGCTGGAATCTCTGCAGAATATCAATAAAGATTCCCCTTCTGAAACCATATGCAGAACATGTGAGGACCCCATAGGAATGACACAAAATTTCCATTTTTCACAACTGACATTTTCGTTCCTCTGATTATTAGAAGATTTGCTTCTGAAAGCAAAACAGTTTCTTTCCTTGATGTCTCTTTGCTAACCAAATGGATGCATGGCAGAGTGAATTTCTCAGGGGCTGGGGTGGCCCACACATGTGTAAATGCGCACCATTTGCATTCATTCTGTGTATTTGGTAATAGCTACACCATTTGTGTCTAACTTAACTTTAATCTCCTCAAAGGCAGAGACCCCAGAAGATTCAAGCAGGCTTGGGGTTTCTTTGCTGGCTGATTCCTTAAGGTGGCGAGAAACATCGGGAGTGATTAACAGATAGTGAGAGCCTGGAGTCAGGGGCAGCAGGTCACAGGATACTTTGATGAAGGGAATCCACAGGTCTTTTCTTCAGATTCCATTCAACACCTGGAAGAATGGCTCGCAGTGGGCAGCCCCTGGATTTCCACTGGAAGCTTCTTTTTACAGACTTCCTGAAATTGTTGCCAATGGAAAGTCAGCCCTGTGGCGGGCTTTAGATCTGCCAGGACCCATGGTGGCTAACCCCAAACTCTCGCCTCCCACCATGTTCACCACGAAGATCCCTTATCCCCTCATTGTCCCAGATAGGAGGCAGCCCCTTTCTGAGCCAGTCTCACCAGACTACACCACCAGCCTCCGGCTGCTTCTCCCACAGAGCTTGCTGCCGTGGGTCCACAGCAGTGCGCTCCCCAAGTTGGAGCTCCTTCTAGTTATGCCTACATGTGTCTCTTCTTATGCATGTTCATGACACACAAAACCTCAGGAAGGTTGATGTGTGCTATATTCAAGGTAAACAAGCTGGCAACATGTTGAATCCTAAGCTCTTCATTCTACCTACAACCCCGGCATGGCCTGGGTGCTGCTATCCGAGTTCCTACTGGTGGTAAAATGTCCTTGATTAAGTCAGGGCTGGGCCATTTCTCTGCACAGCAACACTGCCTTCTTAGGTTTTCCTAGTCGGGCCATTCTCCCTTAATATTAAAACACGACAGCCGAGCCTCTCAGAAGGCAGTGGCTGACTTTCAAGTGTGAGTCCATCCCCACTTAGAAGCCCAGATACGTTTAGTTTGTGTTCCTGCTCCAGTGGCTTTTGTACAGTGTTGAACTTCATTGAAAATTCATGGAGAGTATGGAGAAATATTTTTATCATGAGACAACCTAATGGGATGGAATCTATTTAAATGAAATCAGCATCCAGTCTCTTCTTTGGCAGGAGTGGTGATGCTGTCCAGAGCACGGGCTTGCCGGAATTCTCCCAGGCAACATGTTCACAGTCTGTGGCCTTGCCCTTGGCTCCCTGGGCTGCAAGGGACATTTGTTTGGGCTCCCCAGTCTTGAAATTCTATACTTTTCCATTTGAAATCCTGATATGTTTCCAACATTAGAACAGTTTCTTACATGTGCCTAGTCTTTTGTCATTTGGAAAATTATTTCACATACCCTACCTCAGGAGTCATTATCTTTTTATAGGTGAGTAAATAAATTTAGAGAAGTCAGATGGCTTTCTCAAGGTCACATTGCCAAGAAATTAAAGCTGTGTTTTTTTTCCCTTTGCTATCTACTGCTTTTTATATTATAGTACACATTTGTGGATTTGAATCTTCCTGAAAGAGCCTAGCTACATACTAAGGCAGAAACTACAGAAAGATGGTCAGAATGGAGAATCATTTAAAACAGATAAATTTTTTCTATTTCTTACTTACAAATAAACAGACCTTTGTCCGGCTGTGATGTAAGACTTCAAAAGTTGAAAACAAGTTCTCACACCCTGCCTATCTCAAATGCACTTTCTGTTAGACTGTACTTTCCTGGTTAATAATGCATTCATTTATTCATTCAAAAAACTTTTAAGCAAATACCATGTGTTTGGCACTATGCTAGGAGTCTTAGATGAAGAGATAACCAAGACAGGCATGTCCCCTGGCTTTTATGGAGTGCATGGTCTAGTGGGGAAGGCAATACTGAATGGAAGTTACACCAGTGCAATGAAGAGAAGTGCCTTTGGGAACATCTGGCAGCAGGAAATAAGGTGGTCTTGTGATCCAGGAGAGGGTTTCCTCAGGAAGTTCTGTCTTTGTTGAGAACAAGTAGGACACAGAGTGTAGAAGGAAGGCTCTTGGGGTCTTCAAAGAGGAACTGGAAGAAGTCCAGTGTGGTTGAAGAGCAGAGACAGAGGAAGAGTAGCATGCTCATTCACAGTATAGGGAAAATCTGGTTATCTAGGCTGAAGCCCAGGAAAGAGGCATGAAGACTATAGCTTGGCCAGTGTGTAGTCACCCAGAACATTCACAATGCTATTTGTTGCCTGACTCAAGAAAACTGCACGTTGTCAGAGTTTTCCTATGGATGGGGAGCATTTCCCATCCCTATGGCAAACATTTGGTAGGATTGGCTTAAATGTAAGTATGACTGATTAAGCCAGCTGCAGATTATTTGGGCTACTGGCAGGTATGTATGGAGACTCTTTTTAAGCGACTGGAATATTCCTTGGTTTTGAATGATCCTTATTGGGTTGTACTTTGACTTGGGTACTCCTTGAAAATTAACTCAGCAAGAAAACAATTTTGCTTTTTGATATAACTATGAATTTTTAAAAATTATTTTATTGTTCAGAGTGTGACAGATGTCCCCCATTTTCCCCTTTTGTCCCCCTTCACCCAGGTCCTGCTCCACCCAGGCCTTCCACCTGTTAATGTCTGTATCCATGAGCTATGTTTATATGCATATAGGTTCTTTGATTAATCTCTTCCCACCTTCCCTCTCAGATCTGTCAGTCTATTCCATGCTTCCTTATGTATGGTTCCATTTTGTTCATCAGTTTTTTGTTTTTTTGTTCATTAGATTTCACATTTAAGTGAAATAACCTGATATTTGTCTTTCTCTGACAGGCTTATTTCACTTAGCATAATAACCTCCAGGCCCATTCATGCTGTTTCAAAGGGTAAGAGATCTTTCTTTGAATCCCGAAACACCAATCAGAAAGAATATATGCACCCCTATGTTCAGTGTAGCATTATTTATAATAGCTAAGATCTGGAAATAGCTCAAGTGCTCATCAGTAGATGAGTGGGGGGAAAAGCTGTGGTACATTACACATTGGAATACTATGCAGCTATAAAAATGAAGGTGTAACTATGATTTTTTTCAAAACTCTACAGTTCTAACCAGTTTGGCTCAGTGGATAGAGCATCAGCCCTTGGACTGAAGGGTCCTGGGTTTGATTCCGGTCAAGGGCATGTACCTTAGTTTCAGGCTCTATTCCCAGTGAGGTGCATGGAGGAGGCAGCTGATCAATGTTTCTCTCTCTCTATTTCTCTCCCTCTCTCTAAAAAAAATTCAATTAAAATATATTAAAAAAATAAAAACCTACAATTTCAGCATTTTTTCTCTTTAAAATATCTTGGAGTTTACATATGTGGAAATACAACCTCAATGCAAGTAAAATCTAAACTTATCTTAGAGTTCTTATGTCTCATAATTTATTCAAGGTTAAATAATGTGTGACTCTGAATATCTTGCAATATGATAGCTCATAATTAGAGAACCATTGCCTCTTGTTGGCTATGGTTTCCCCCCATTGTAGTAGTGAGATCTATGACTCAGCTTTAGCCTTTGTAGAAGTAGATGGAGCAAGGTTTTCTAGATTTTGTAAGATTCTTTAACTTAGGCAGAAAATGTCCTCTCTTTTCTGGAGCCCATGTCAAACATTCCAGCATATGACTCAGGACTAAGCCCAACAAATATCAACTATTCCTTGTGTTATTCTCTGACCAGGAATTTCTCTCGAGGGTCTTTAAAAAGGGTATTGGACTGAAGCAAGATGTGTCTGTTCTTGGGTCCTTCATCTACTTGCAACATGACCTCTCACTTACTTTAACCTAGCTAATGCTTATTGATACCATGGCTTGATTTTATTTTATATAAAATTTCTGTAAATAACAGCTGCCTCTGGATAAAAGATTAAATTTAATAGACAAAATAGTTCAGGGCCGGATCCTAACAGCTATCTAATCAGACATATTCATGGGATGTTTTTTGAATCTGTACTTGGCTCTTTAATTTTGGACAACATATTCTGAATCTCTACTAAATTTACAGCCTTTTTAACAATGCACTTTCGTTGTCATGGCTATGCAAGTTGCAAAGAATTTGGATGAACTCACTGGCTCGGTAGAGTTTCTTAAGTGACCAGAACCAAAGATACAATCTCACAGGTTTATACTTATGAGCAGAGACTCAAAGGGAAAATGATCTTTTGAGAAGGAAGAGTCACAGAGCAGCATCAGACGGGAGAGAGGTCCCCTAAAAGAGGTGAATAAAAAATTTCAGAAAAAGGTATTTCTTTTCCTGGGAGTGTTTGCATTATATAAAAGGAAACTAGAAAAGCAGAATATTTTTGGCTGTTTGTAAAGCATTTTATAGGTATTATGTCTCAGCCCAGCTACAAATAACCTAAGGTTGGGGTAGACTGCAAGGGATCAGAATTTGGAACCTGATGCCTCATAGGGGTCCTCTGAAAACAGACCCAGACTCAGAACCTGGGAGAGTGTTCAATATCACAAACAGAGGAGGGTTTCCAAAGGGAAAGGAATAGTCAAAGAATCAGCACTAAAATGATCTAAGGAGCTTGTGAGCAAGCCAGACAAACACATAATAGATTACCTCAAGGCTCACCCTATCTGAGTGCAAGTAGATAGTAGAAAACAGAAGAGTCTTCACTAGGTAGCAGTTAGTTAGCTCAGTTAGGATTAAGAGGAAGAACTTTGTCCCCTGATAGGAAGACAGCAAGAGCAAGAGCAATACTTTGGGGACTGGGTGATTGAGAAAAGAATCAAAGGTATGAAATGCAAGAGAGCAAGATGGGGACACAATTATGGTGATGGCGCACTGGGTGCTACTTGGTCACAGAAACAAGGCAGAATTCAAGCAGATCAAGGACACCAGATCAGAGTGTTATGGACCTATTTAATTAGTCCATCTATTCCAGAAATTCTCATTAAATATTGTCAATATTTCAGACACTGTTCTTGGCATAAGGAACACAACAGTAATCAAGACATGCTTTCTGTCCACACAGTGTACTGAATAGGTTAGTCCAATACTAAATGATGGAAAAGATAAAGAGAAAATATGAAAACATTTGATTACTTTACTTATTGATTTAAAAAATTATTCAAAAAAAGAACCCAAAGAAGTAGAAATAATCATAACACCAAATGCTTTAAAAGTGTAATTCTCCTGAACCCATTCCATCTCATTCAGATATGCTTAATTCATTTTCAGAAGTGTTTTTTTTATAAACTTACATAGATATTGCCATATGCCTATATTTTGGTAAGAAGTTTTGCATTATTACTTAACAATATGTTATGGACAACTTTTCAAGTCAGTGCATATAGATCTACCCTTGGTTTCCTTGTAGTCCATAGTGTGAGTGTACCATAACATATGAAACTATTTCTATATAAGCATTTAGATTGTTTCCAGATTATACTTACAGACAATAAATGTTTCATTTGAAATCTCTTCAGTATAAGATCCTAGTTTGTTCTAGAGCACAGGGGTAGGTTGGGTTTGAAGGTGGGAACAACATGAGAATGGGAACGGGGAAAAAGTTGGGAAGTAGGCAGAGCCTGAGAGGCACATGAGAATTTCCTTCTCAGGTTATCTCATATAGGCAATCAATAAATTGGTCTTGAAGCCCTGACCAGGTCGCACAATTGGTTAGAGCTTCTTCCCCATATGCCAAGTTTGTGGGTTTGATTTCCAGAAAGGGCACTTGCAAGAGTCAACCAATGAATGTATAAATAAATGGAACAAGAAGTCTCTCTCTCTCTCTCTCTCTCTCTCTCTCTCTCTCTCTCTCTTATTAATAAAAAATAAAAGAAATAAATGGGTCTCCCAACAGTGGGTTTCTCTTTCATTTTGATGCTGTTTTCTTTAGCTGTGCAGAAGTTTTTTATTTTGATGTAGTACTATTTGTTTACTTTTCCCTTTGTTTCTCTTGTCCTAGGCATTGTATCAGTGAAAATTCTGCTACATGAGATGTTTGATATTTTGCTACCTACATTTTCTTCTAGGAGTTTTATGGTTTCACATCTTACATTTAGTCTTTTATTCATTTTGAGTTTATTTTTGTGTATGGTGTAAGTTGGTGGTCTAGTTTAATTTTTTTATGGGAGAAAGTATTTGCTAATGATACATTTGATAAGGTGTTAATTTCCAAAATATTTAAAGTACCCATACAGCTCAACAAAAGGAAGACAAACAATGTAATTAAAAAATAGGCTGAGGACCTGAATAGACACTTGTCCAAAAAGGACATAAAAAGGCCAAGTGACATATGAAAAAATGCTCAACATCACTAATTGTCAAAGAGATGCAAATTCAAACAACAATGAGGTACCACCTTACTCCTGCCAGAATGGCTACCATCAATAAAACAACAAACAAGTGCTGGTGAGGATGTAGAGAAAATGGAACCCTAGTACACTGCTGGTAGGAATGTAGACTGGTACAACCACTATGAAAAACAGTGTGGAGTTTCCTCAAAAAATTAAATATGGAACTGTCATTTGACTCAGTGATCCCACTTCTAGGAATATACCCTAAGAAGCCTGAAACACTAATCGAAAAGAACATATGCATCCCTATTGTAAATAGCAGTGTTATTTACAATAGTTTAGATCTGGAAATAGCTCAAGTGTCCATCAGTAGATGAGTGGATAAAAAGGCTGTGGTATATTTACACCATGAAATTCTATGCAGCAGTATAAAAGAAGGAGCTCTTACCCTTTGAGACAGCAGGCAGAGAAATACAAGTATCACATGATCACACTCATATATGGAATCTAATGAAAAAAATAAATTGAAAAAAATATAGAGCCAGAGACATAGAAGCATGCAACAGACTGAGGAATATCAGATGGAAGGATGCAGGGGGGCGTGAGAGGGGTGAGGGCAGCACGGGAAGAGATTAACCAAAGAACTTATATGCATATATACATAGCCCATGGACACAGACAATCCTGTGACGAAGGCCTGGGGGTGGGGTGTTGGGGGCGAGGTGGAGGGGGTCAATGAGGGAAAAAGGTAAGACATCTGTAATACTTTCAACAATAATGATAAATTAAAAATAAATGAATGGGTCTATAGTTATTGATTACACCTCATCTCTGGAAAGTGCCTTTGTTTCATAGGTAAGGGAGTCTCATTCAATCAGGCTCCCTTGTAGAGGAGCCAGGGAGAATACCTTTGAGAAGGGTTGGTAGGTGTTGAGGTCTCTTATCTAAGTGACATTTCTCGGTTGGAGAGGAATGTGCTTTAGTCAAAAGATAGAAACTGGAAAAAAGAAAGGAGAGAAAACAATGTAACATTTTTCCAAGGTTAATAAAAGTAAACTTTGAAAAAGTTTGATGCAGTCACTGAAAGCACTTAGCTTTCCATTAAGTTAGAAGTTCATTAAAAAATCCTTTTCTGGCTTATGAGACATTTCTGCCTATTTTCTTTCCAAGTGCCTTGTAAGGGAGGACAGCCTGTAGCAAAAATTAAGCTCCAGGACCCAGCATTGCATGCCTCTCAGTGTGCCAGCTCTTCCATCCCCACGGGCCATCCTGCATGGTGCAGCCACATGCTTGACAGATTTTTCATTTCAGAATTTTGGATGTGTTTACTGAAGGAAAAAAAAAAGTTTTATTTTATTGCAGAAAATGTTAGCAAGAGTGGTGCTTCAAGAATCTCCTTGAACAAACCAAGATAAGGTAGTCTCATTATTTTGCTATTATATTCTCCTCAGTGTTGACTTTTTCTTTAAGTTCACTGCTGTTTAAGCCATCCTGATAGTCCCCACTCCCTGCCATTGCATTTTAGTATCCTGCTTGGTGACTTCTAACATTTAGCAGGCAAGATCAACATTCATCTCCTCAGAGTGTCACCAAGGGCATCAGTAATTGTACTGAATGTTACCTGCCAGACCTTGGCACATACATCGCCATCATTTGTACTTTTGTTATTATTATTGCATTTACCATGTTTTGCTCTTTATATTTCCAACTAGAGGACGGATTCTATAGAAGTTAGTCTAGAATCCTTCACTGTATCTCCCATGGAGCTTTGAGGAACCAGAGATTCAATAAATAGGGGTCTTTTGTGCATGGTCTTGAGAGGACATTGAAGCACAGCTAAGAAATGGGGGCCATAGACCTGGGCATGAATAGAGCTCATGTCTACTACATGTGTGGAGCATGTAGAGTTAGGGTTTTATGGCTGGCTGGGAAGTGGATTTGGGCAGGAATCTCATTTCATGTTTATGAAGCAGTTCAAATTTAGACTTTGACATCTCCAATGTGTTTGTAGTCACAGAGACATACTGTGTAGAATGAAGAAGGTACAACTTTTATTGATTTTTTTATTTTTATACATTTTTTATTGATTTCAGAGAGCCATGAAGAAGAAGAGGGAGATAGAAACATCAATGGTGAGAGAGAATCATTGATCAGCTGCCTCCTGCATGCCTCCTACTGGGGATCAAGCCTGCAACTCAGGCATGTGGCCTGACCAGGAATTGAACCATGACTTCCTGGTTCATAGGCCAATGTTCAACCACTGAGCCACTCTGGCTGGGGTGAAGAAGGTACAAATATTAAAGCTGTATCCTATTATGAGACTATAACATTGACAATGAATACTGAGTTAAATATTAAATAAAATTGCAATTGTCTTATATTTAGTGTAATTATATTGTGTATATGTTTGTGCTTTATTAAAAACAAGAAGCCCGGTGCATGAATTCGTGCATGGATCGGGTCTGGCTGGACCAACTGAATGGGGGCCGATGGGGGCCAGGCCAGCTGAGGGGAGGGGCTGCGGGAGGTTGGGGGGGCCCATCGGGGCCCCGATTGGGCTGGTTGGCTGCCGCAGTGTGTGTCATAGCGACTGGTTGTTCCAGTTGTTATGGTCATTCCGTCATTCCGGTTGCTTGACTTTTATATATATAGATTGCTTTGCTAAGGTATAATTGACATTCAATACATTGTATATATTTCAAGTGCACACTAGATAAGTTTCTACATATGTATATATGTGAAACAATGACCACAATCAAGATACCCTAAAAGTTTTCACTTGCTTCTTTTTTATTTTTTAACTAGAGGCCGAGTGTGCAAAAATAGTGCGAGATCCAGACCCCCCATGCTGTGGGACCCCAGACTCCCTCCCACCACTGCCGTGGGACCCCAGAGTCCTGCCTGCCACCACTGCGGGACCCCGGAGTCCCACCTGCCAGTGCCACCCATTGCGGCCACTGTGGGACCCATCAATGCACCTCCTGGTAAGTCCGGTTATTGGTCATTATGGCATTATGGTGTTACGGACACAGGCCTTTTACAATACAGATTTAAAAAAATTGATTTCAGAGAATAAGGGAGAGGGAAAGATAGAAACATCAATGATGAGAGAGAATCATTGATTAGCTGCCTCCTTCATGCCCCACAGTGGTAATCGAGCCCTCAACCCGGGCGTGTGCCCTTGACCAGAATCGAACCCAGGACCCTGCAGTCTGCAGGCCAACTCTCAATCCACCGAACAAAAACCAGCTAGGGCTTGTTTGCTCATTTTGTCATCCTTTCCTCCTGCTCTTTCTGCCCTCACCTCAGGCAACCACTGACCTGCTTTCCTAGACTTTATAGAGTGGGGCCATACTGTATGTACTTTTTTGGAATCTGTCTTCTTTCACCCAGTATTAATTATTTTGAGATAAATTCATGTTGTAGTATGTACCAATAGCTTATTCCAATTTATTGCTGAGTAGTACCGAGAAAACCATGACTAAGCTTCCTTACCTCATGGCGTCACACAGCAGGCACTTCATTCCCCCAGCAGGCAGTTGTGGCAACATGAACAAAGTTGTTTTTTGTTTGTTTGTTTTTTAAACCAGGGACGCTCATTAGAGACTCAATGTCTAAGGGTTTTTAGCGGGGTGGGGCATAGGTAGCTGGTAATGCAGGCATCTGCTTCTTGGCGTGTACCAAAAATTTCAGACTCTCAGAAGAAAAGCATGTACTCAGCTTTAGCCCTACTGAGTATAGGAACAGTTTGGGCTTAGTGGGCTACTCTTATCAGTTGAGAATGGTGGGAATCCTCCTGAAGTCCAAGTTTAAAGACACCCGTCAATGGCCAACCTTGCAAGCAGGCCTTTCAAGGACAGCAGTCCTGCTATGTTAACTCTTTTCTGTACAGTTCTTTTTTGGATCATGCTTTTGATGTTGTATCTAAGAAATATTCTAAACTAAAGTCATATATATTTTCTCTTATGTTGCCTTCTGGAAATTTTATGGTTTTAGCTTGTATATTTAGGTCTATGAATAATTTTGAATTACTTTTAATATATGATATCATTCATTTTTTAAAATAAATGGATAACCAATTATTTTAGCACCATTTGTTGAAAAAAACTATCCCTTCTCAACTGAATTGCCTTTGCACCTTTGTTGAAAATCAGTTGTCCATGCATGTGTTGGTCTATTTCTGGCCTCACTGTTTCATCAGTCTAACTGTCTATCTTTACATCAATACTTTAAGGCTTCCTTGTTGTAGCTTTATAGTACATCTTGAAATTAGCTACTATTATCTCTCTAACTCGTTCTTTATTTTCAAAATTGGTATGACTTTTCTAGATTTTTTAAATTTTCATCTAAATTTTAGATTCAGTTTATCAAGTTGCATTTAAAAATCTGTTATTTTAATTAGAATTATTTAATTGAATCTATTAATTGATTTAGGGAGAATTAATATCCTAGCAATACTGAGTCTCTAGAACCATAAACATATCTTTCCATTTCTTCAGTTCTTTAATTTCCATCAGCAAAGTTTATAGTTTTAATTGCACATATCTTTCGCATCATTTGTCAGACTTAACTCAAGTATTTCATATTTTTTATGAATTTGTGAATGGTAATTTTAAATTTGATTTTTTTGGTTGTTTATTTCTAGTACATCAAAATTAAACTGAATTTTGCATATTGATTGCATATTCTGCAACATTGATTAGTTCCATTTTGGCTATTAGCTTTTGTATAGTCCATCAGGTTTTCTACATAGATGACTATGTCATCTATGAGTAAAGTAAGGGGTATATCCCAACTCGTTTTCCCTTTCCAATTTTTTAAAATTCAGCTTCTTGAATTTGTGTTTATAGTTTTCATAACATTTAGACAGTTTTTGTCTATTACTTCTTGAAAGAGTTTTTTCTGACCTACCTTCTTGAGGGACTCTAATTACATCTGTATTGGATCTACGAAGTAATTCTACAGCTTACTGATGCTCCTTCCATTATTTTTAAAAATATCTATGTTTTATTTTGGATAGTGCCTGTTTCTAGGTTTTCAAGTTTACTGATAGTTTCATTTGTTACGTCCAATTTGCTGTCAATCCCATTCAGTGTACTTTCATTTCAAACCTTATGAATTATATTTTGTGTGGTTTGTGTCTTCCATGTCTCTACTTAATTTTTCAACATTTGGAACACACTTATAATAACTATAATGCCCTTTCTACTAAGTCTAATATCTATGACATTTCTTGGTCAGCTTCAATTGATTTAGTTCTTTATCTAGAGTTATATTTTTTTCTGCTTCTTTAAATGTCCGGTAATTTCTTATTTGACACCAGTCTTATAAATTTTATCTTACCGGGTGTTGGAATATTTTTTTGTATTCATATAGAAATCCTTGAGCTTTCTTTCTGAGATATAGTGAAGCTGCCTGGGAATGGTTTGATCCTTCCAGGTTGTCCTTTTAGGACTTGTTAGGCAGGGCCATAACAATGTTGACTGGGGATTAATTATTCCCACTGCTGATGTAAATCCTTTGTGTGTATTCTACCAAATGCCCCAATGTTCTGGCAGATGGCAGCAAGAACTTTTTCCAATTTTGTAAAGCCCAGCACTGTTACCTCTAATGCTTTAGGGTCATTCTTTTCCTGTTCTTCAGCAGTTTACTCACATGAATGCACTAATCAGTATTTAGTTGAATACTCAGGGATGATCCTCTGAGGACCTCAGAGTTCTGTCACTGTTCCACTCTCTCCTCTCCACACTCTGTTTTGTACAGTTAACTACCTTGGGACCCTAGACTCCTTGTTCAGTTTCCTCAGCCCATGGAGGAACTGGGTTTTCCCTCCTTGTATTGTGGCCTGGAAACTGTCAAGAAAGCACATTGTGGCAATTTTATGGACTCTTTTGTTTATTTCCTATTTTTCAAAATCGGTGTCCTTGCTTTCCCAATATCGAATGTCTTGTCCATTATTTCATATATTATGTCTATATTTTTGTTGTGTCAGGTGGAAGGGTAAATATAGTTCCACTTATTCCATCTTCACTGGAGGCAGAAGTATCTGCATCCAAGAATGTTTAGATCCTCATGTCTTAGTTTGGCATAAGCAGTGTTAACAACAGTTCACAAATACTATATTCCTAAATTATTTATCAGTAGTTTCTTTGAAAATAGGATATGTATGTTTGGTTATGCATATTCACTAGGGTGGGAGCAGAGTAGACCAACACACAGTAAATCTATATAACTAACCTGATCAAAGGGAATTTATAGAATGTAGTAAGTAGCTGTGTGATGAAAGTGGAATGCCAAATGATTATACAGATAATTAAAATGCCAGGGTAAAAAAAGGCAATGCTGCTCAGAGCATTCTCTACTTAATATATGCATCTTCCTGAAGCTCATCTTAGCAGTCTTAAAGAGCCCAGGTGGTCTAATGCAATCAAATGGATTAGAGCATTGCGTATTGATTGAGTATTTGTATGTCCCTGGGAAGGTATTAAAAACTGGAATTTCAATAAACTTAAATCTTTAGTTTTGAAGAATCTGAAATTCTCTTAGCATGTTGTCTGGCTAACCTTTACAGCAGAGTCGGGGCAGCACTGTGGATGACGAGTCCAGGGTTAGGTGACAGCTGAATCATGCCTCTAGCATTCATTATCAGCATGGCATAGGCAAGATATTTAATCTCGCTAATCTTCATTTCCTTTTCTGTGTAATGGGGATATTATAGCTTAAAATGCTGTGGGCAGCCATTGAATGGGATAAAATGCATTTAGTGTGTGCAATATGGGTAGGCATTATATTATGTGTTTATATTAGTTGGGGTTCTCCAGAGGAAAAAAACCAATAGTGTGTGTGTGTGTGTGTGTGTGTGTGTGTGTGTGTTTGTAAAGAGATTTACCTGCAATTATGCAGGCTGGCAAACCCCAAATCTGCAAAGTGGGCTGGCAGACTGGAAACACAGGAAGGAACTGATGTCAAGTTGAAATCTGAAGGCCATCAACTGGCAGAATTCCTTCTTGTTGAGAGAGGTCAATAATTTGTTCTATTCAGACCTTCATTGATTAGATGAAGCTCACCCACATTATGGAGGGCAATGTGTTTGACTGAAAGTCCACCAATTTAGATGTAAATTTCATTCAAAAACACTACACAGAAGAGTTCAGAAAAATGTTTCACCAAATATATGAGCACCATGGCCCAGCAAAGTTAACCTATAACATTAACCACTGAAGTGTTTATGGGTATGAACATTATTAGCTTATTTAACTTTCTCATCAACTCTATAAGGTAGATATTGTTTTGTCAGGTTTATACTGGGCATCTGAGGTTCAGAAAGGTAAAGATGTGCTAGATTGAAATTTGAACTCAGTTTAGTTTGACTATGAAACCCATGCTCTTAAGAACTCCCTTAAAATGTTTATCAGCACAGTGCCTGTCACACTGTAGATGCTCAGTTAAGGTCAGCTCCCAGGTCTTGTAGTGCAGAGTGCTGGCTTTTATCCCTCCCTCCCTGACTAGGCTGTGAGCAAATGATTAACTAGGTCAGGTATTTTCAGTCTTGAATTTTTTTTTTTTTAAATATTTGTGTTGACTTAAGAGAGGAAGGGAGAGGGAGAGAGGGAAACATCAATGATGAGAGAGAGTCATTGATCAGCTGCCTCCTGCATGCCCCACACTGGGGATTGAGCCTGCAACCTGGGCATATGCCCTGACCGGGAATTGAACGGTGACCTCTTGGTTCATAGGTCGACGCTCAATCACTGAGCCATGCCAGACAGGCTGGTCTTGTATTTTTAATGCTTTCTAAAGTGTCTGGTACACAACAGATGCTCCATAAATTGATTCCTGAATGCAGTTAGAAATACTACTTGAAATTCATGTATATTTCTTGATGATTACTTTGTGTAAAGTGCCAAGAGTTGGGGAGAAAACCAAAGCTGGATATGGCCTAGATCCTGCTCTAAAAATCTGTTTCACATCGGAGTGAAGAATGAATTCATTTATTCATTCTTCATTCGACAGTATGCATTTATTTCCTACTCGGTGCCAGGCATTAGTCTAGAAGATGGAAATGCAGTGTAGACCCTGTATTAAATTCCTATTGCTGCTTTACCACAAACTTAAAATAATATGATCTTATTATCTTTACCCCATGGAAACATACCCAGTTCCGGTGCCAAAGTCCAAAATGAGTCTTACAGGCTAAAATAAAGGTCTGGATAGGACTGGCTTCTTTTGAAAGGTCTCTAGGTCATCCATTATCTGCCTCTTCTGGCTTCATGGTCCCAACCCCAGTGGCCTTTTCTGTTCTGCTTCTATCATTGCATCATCTTCCACTGACTAATCTCTTGCCTCACTCTTATAAGGATTCTTGTGATTACATCATGTTCACCTGGATAATCCAGGATAATACCCCCATCTCAAAATCCTTAATTTACTCACATCTGCAAAGTACCTTTTGCCATGTCAGGTACTGCGATTCATAGGTTCCAAGGATTAAGGAATGGGCATCTTCTGTTGGTCTTTATTCAGCCTACAAAAGACCCTCATACACTAAAACAATTTGTGTGCAATATAATATTATCAATATATATAAAACCCTAATATGCAAATAGACTGAACGGCAGAACAACTAAACAACTGAACAACTGGTCGCTGTGATGTGTGCTGACCACCAGGGGCACACGCAGAACATGACAGGCATTGGCAGCAGGTGGCAGAATGCGGAACATGGTGGGTCTCAACTGTGGCGGGATGGTGGAGCAGGTGAGCTGGGTTGCCAGACTAAGGTGGGCACCAGTCACTGTCATCCGGGTGAGCCTTTGGAGGTTACTGAAAATTCTTTGCTCCTGTGCGCCATGGTCCTGCCTGGCGCTTGCACTTGCTGCTGGCGCCTGGTGCCGGCCCAAGATCGCTTGGTGCCATCAGCAGGTGCAAGCGGCGGCTGCCAGCCCCGATTGCCCCTCAGGACTTCTCCACCTCCCCCTGCTCCTGAGGGGTGATCAGGGCAGCAGCCACTGCTAGCACCTGCTGATGGCACCAGCCCCAATCGCTCTGTGCCATCAGTGGGTGCGAGCGGGACTGGCGCCATCAGTGGGTGCGAGCAGGACCGGTACCACCAGCATATGGGAGTGCAGGTGGCAGGAGCGGGGCTGCTGGCAGACAGGGGATCAGGGTTGCAGTGGGAGGGGCCAGGCAGGGGTGCAGAGGATGGGCCGTGACCCGCCCCTGTGCCCACCACAGTCTTGTGGCCCACAGTTGCTTTCAAAGTGCACTAATTTGTGCACTGGGCCCCTAGTGGTTAAGATAAGTGCGATAAAGGAAAATAAATCATAGTAGAGAGATAGAGAGTGACTGGGAGGGAGAAGTTCTTTTTGTGATGGATTGTCAGGGGATGCCTGCTGGTGAGGTGACATTCAGGCAGAGTCTCTAGGATTGCAGAGTACCCATGACTGAGGTCTCATCATACATAGAGCAACAGTTTCCTATCTGGAGCAAAGCACGTCATTCTTTCCAGATTTCAGGCTATGGGCTTTAAGCTCTTGGTGGCATTCCTGACTCCAATCAGTTACTTATTACCAAAGCATGGGCTAACTCAATGCTGGTACCCAAGAGATTGACCAAGCTTCTGCTTAGGGCAAGAGGAGCAGCATTTTGACCAGAAAAGGGAAAAGAGTTCAGTTTTAATAAACTCACCCATAACTTTTTAATTAGAATGTTTTAAAAAAGCTAATTTAATTTAACCTATATATAAATTTAGTATCACTTCAGAAAATAAATTTTCTTTTGACATTCCCATGGGAGGGCATGGACCAAAACCTTTCATTCTCTCAAAGTCTTAATGTGGCCCTAGCCTCTACCATCTGGGCTTAGAGTCAGCTGAGTGTCCATCCTGCCTGGGTGGGCCACATGTCAGGAACTGATCCTCACAGCCACCTTCCTCCGCCCCCAGCATGTCCTCCTGCTACCAATTGCCCCCTGCCAGCATCTCCAACTTTGTTATATACTAGCTGTTTTTCCTATTTTTCCCAGATTGCAATTAACATCTAGAAAGGCAAAGAGCCCTATGAGTAAAGCATTGAACCGTCACCTGGAAATATACCCAGCTGCTTCTATGGTGGAGTTTAAGAGCATTTAGCTAATTACAGTCCTCAGGAACAGGGAGCTTCCTAATGGAAGCAGCACGATCTTTTCTGCTTTACAGTGGGAACCAGTCGCCAATGGATAAATAGCAGTTATGTCACATGCCTCTTCGTTTATGCCCTCACAGGGGAGGCTGTCGTAAAGTGCCTCCTCCACAGGCTTAATGCTATGATGTGTATTTTGACAAAAATACTTTTTGGGGGCCATGAAAATAAAAGCACCATAAAATCAGAAGGAAAGAGAGTATAAATTGCACTGAATGAGTCCCAGCCCAGCTTCCCCACTGCACCTCAGCGGATATGGCCTGACTGCTCTGTCACCTGCAGCTGCTTCAGTGACTAAAGGTCCAAGAGCCTGGTGATAGGACAATCAGTTCAGTAGGGTTGGCCTAGAGGCCTGGGAAAGGAGGGGAGGGAGGAAGACCGGCTTTGTCCTAGTAGTGTGTGTGCACAAGGACCCTGAATGTCAGCATGTGTGTGTGTGTGTGTGTGTGTGTGTGTGTGTGTGTGTGTGTGTGTGTGGTGGGTTAATGTGTTGATGTTTTTCCTGGTTCCTATATTCCAAAAGGTGGCTGCCACTGCTCTTATGAGGCATTGATAGGAGCAGGTTCACCCTTATTAATCACAGTAATAGCAATAAGTAGGCAATTACATTTTCCCAAGGTGCATGGGAGATTCTTGGCTCTAGCGAAGCTGTGCTGGTTGATGGAGTTAATGGCAGGGAGCTGGAGCTTTGCATCTGGGTTCAGGTTTATTTTCATGTTCAGAGAGAGATAATGACATGGCAACCATTTTCCAGTTTTGTCAGCTCAGAGAGGTCACCCTCAGGCTTGTTAGACGGTGAGCTCAGCATGCTAGAGGCTGTGACTTTCATCTCCCTGATTCAAGGGTTTTGTGAGCAGCTACTCTCCCCTGACCTCTCTGCCAAACAGTCGCCCTCACTAGCTTAACTTTTCTTATCCTAGAGACCAAGGGGAGAGTCCATTTCTGGATTGTTGCCCACAAACTCTCCCCTAAGAATGAACAGCCAATACATGCTGACGAACTAAAATCAAGACTGAAGTTTGGTTGGTTTGGCTCAGTGGTTGAACACTGACCTATGAACTAGGAGGTAATGATTTGATTCCCGGCCAGGGCGCATGCCAGAGTTGCACACTTGATTCCAAGTTGGGGTTGTGCAGGAGGCGGCTGATCAATGATTCTCATCATTGATGTTTCTATCTCTCCCTCTCCCTTCCTTTATCTGAAATCAATTAAACATGTGTTTAAGAAATCAAGACGGAAAACATTTGGTCTGATGAGTTTTTGCATCTTAAACACCAACCCAGACCGCCCATTATCAGGGTCATTACAATGGTCTTCTGGGAGCAGGAGCTTCCTTGAAGCCCTCTCTTGCCCACCTCCAAATCATCTTGCTGTTACACAACCTTCCTACACACCTGCATCCCCATTTCATGCCTCTGCTCAGGGGCCCTTCATGGCTTCCTATCTCCTCCGGCACAAAGTGGGCTCCTCCGCGGAGTGATCTGCTCCCAGTTGGCCCATTTGCTGGTGTCCTGGCATGTTGCCTCCATTCTGCTTAGTCCAAGCTCCTCAGGGTTTCTCACTGGTGCAAGGCACTCTCATTCTGCCTCTGCTCTTGCTCTTCTGCTCATTTCAAAGATTCTCTACCCTCTTCTTTCCTTAAATAAATCCTACATATCCCTCGAGGATAATTGTGAATCTTTCCTCCTTCAGGAAGGCTTTCCTGGATGATCCTTTGGCCATACCAAGCACACGTTCCCTGAATTCCTTAGATATATTGTCACCCAACTTAAATTTTAATTTACACCAACTTGGTAGTTTCTTTTTTTTATTTATTTTTATTTTTTTAAATTTATTTATTGATTAAGGTATCACATATTTGTCCTCATCCCCCCATTCCCATCCCACACCCCTCCCCACAGATGTCCCCACCCCCCTGTTGTCCTTAACCGCTGGTTAGGCTCATATGTTTGCACACAAGTCCTTTGGTTGATCTCTCCCCTGTGTAGTTTCATTAATTTCTTGTGTGCCCTGCATTAGGCTTTTGCCCAGCTTCACCGAAAGTGCCTGGAGGTAGAGATCAACATTTCAATTACTTAGTGGGACAATTTGGTACTTGAGACAGGCAGCAGACATGGGCACAGAAAACCAAAAAGCCTAGTTCTGCTACTTCCTATCTGCGGGATTTGGGAAAATTATTTCTCATGCCTGTTAGATTTCCTACTGCAAGTGCAAGGACCCTACTTAAGGTAGACACTGCCTTTCCCCACCCCACATGCTTCTCTCCTGGGCACAGTGCACACAGTTTAGGCCCGGGGCTATTCATTGATCTTGCCTCTCATTTCTCCAACTACAGTGATCTTTAGGATTATGATAAATATGGATACAAAGTAGAATTATACTTTCCTGCCTATTAGGGATGGTCATGTGACTATTACTTGGTCAATAAAATGTGAGCATGCCTGACACCTGTCACTTCCCAATGGAAGCAGTAATATTTGGACCACGCATCAAAACATTCTCCTTCCCTCATGGTAATGAGGAAGTGCATTGTTCCAAATGGTGGCTACTCCTTCAGCCTGAGTATCCCCGTGTGAAGATGTGATGATGCAGCCAGAGCTCCCATCCTGCCCAAGAAGGTCATGACTCCAAGAAATGAATCTTTGTTATGTTAACCACTGAAATTTTTTTTTTAAATTAACAGTATAACCTAGCCTATCCTGTCTGATATGCCATATTCCTTCGTCTCAACTCCTATTTCTCATCTTTTGACTTTCTCTTTTTACTGATCTCCCTCACTCACAAGGAGTAACCTGTAGCTGAGCAGCAGCCTCTAATAAACAATACTAAGGACTTAAGAGACTATTGGAGGATGGGTTCCTGGTACTCTCAATAGCAATGTCTTTATTGATTTCAGTACCAGAGAATTTCCTCTGCTCTTCTGAGAGATGAACTTGAATGTGTCAAAAAAATATTTTGACCTAACCAAGGCTTGGACTTTGATTCTGCAGTTGGTGAGTCATTTCTTCCCCAACGTATCCTTCTGATATTCACATCAACGTGCTACAGAATTATGTAGAATATTTAAAATGTTAGAAGCAATAACTGTAGTACATTTGAACTAATATGACCTCCTGTGGGTCTCTGTGATTTGTTTTTCATGTGTTACCTCACTGATATAATCTAAGGTATTATAACCTCCAAATATTCCCTGTCAAATCAGGATCCAGGAATGGGAGTCTTTCATGATACATGGAACAGATAAAGCTGGTTTTGTTTCATCTACTATACTTGTTGAGAGATGTGAATAAAGACTTATTCAGGATATCTGAAATGGATATCTGAGACATCCATAGAAAGCAAATGTCCTCATGGAATTAGTTCACATTTCATGCATTCTTAGCCTTCTCAGCTCCAAACATACCTGCCTGACCATGTCTGCAGTAAGAATCTCTGAGAGACATTCCAAGAAGAAAAAGAAGGGAGGAAAATGACTTTGCATTTAGGCTGTGGAGAACTAGATGAGTGTGTTCTTCAATCATGGATAACCTAGGCTTTTCTTTAATTAACTGACTTGGCTAATGCCATGTTATTATCTAACAGTGTGTCTGAGAAACAAGAACACTTATTTTTCTCACTGTATGACATAGCTCAGATGTGCTCAAACCAAGAGTAAGTGTGGAACTCATGATCCCCAGAGAGAACTCATGGCTTAAGTTAAACCTAGTGAACAAGGGGGAACAAAGGAAAGAAATTTAAATGTTCCAACTTTGCTTGGTTGGAGATTGGGGTGGGACTAAATGGATGAAAGGAATTTAGAGTAAATTCTGTTCCTAGAAGATCAGGCATAAAGAATCCAGTTTGTAGGATGCTACAGCTGTTTCTACCTAAGGGTTCTGGGTAAGTATGGTTCCTAGAAATATTTTTCATGGCAAACAAAATTCCACACATGAATTACATGAATTGTGTAATTTCCAGTGAACTAGCTGATTTTGTAGCAGCAACTGGGTGATGAAAATTACTCACTTCCTTCTCAATTTGGATGCTGGATATGAAGATTAAAGCTGTAATCATATTTTATAAAGGTTTTTTAAATTGACTTTTAGAGAGGAAGGAAATGGGAGGGAGAGAGAGAGAAACCTTGATTGGCTGCCTCCTGCATACCCCTACCGGGGATTGGGGATCCAGCCTGCAACCCGGGCATGTTCCTGGACTGGGAATTGAATCTGAAAACGTTCTGTTCATGGGACAACACCCAACCAGCTGAGCCACACTGGCTAAGGCTAAAGTTGTAATTTTTTAATGAAAGGAATCCCTGGAGACAGTGATATAATAGCCAATTTATAGATGTGAGGGTTTAAATAGCCAGGATCCAAGAGAAGTATAGCAATGTTGACACACTGAAAGATGCCTTTTTCTCTCCGACTCAGCATAGGTGAACACACTGAATACAGAGATTATTCAGTCTTGCAGGAAAATCATTATGTTGCATGAATACTGAGGAGTATAACAAGCTTTGCAAACTGGAAAATTTTTCAAAGTAGAGTGCTTACTAATGAAACTATTTAGGAAAAACTAAGGAGATGAGACAAAGTGAATAATTCCCTAGCTTTCAAAATTATAAACAGGTTCATTTATCTCAGGTGGAGGAGGGGAAAAGAACTGGATTGGGACCAGGAGACAATGGACTAAATCCCAGATCTGCCACCTTGAGCTGTGTTACATTAGGCAGATAACTCAACTTCTCTAAGCCCCAGTTTCCAGATCAGTGGAGCTATTACAGAGGGTTGTTTTGGCAAACAAATAATATAATTCATTGCAAAACACCGCAATTTTTAAATATTAAAATGTGAGAAGTTGTAATAGGATTCACATTATTGTTGGTCTTAACTTCCTGCTTTTGATTGGTGTGTAATCAATACCTGAGTGAATCCTATCTAAGGTGAGTCCTTCCCAAAAAGATGGAGTGTGCATCTGTGTACACAGAGAATTTAAGTGAGTTGTTCTCCTATTCTCACATTTGTGTGTCATCCTTGCATAGGGACCATGCTAATCTCTACTGTTCCAATTTTAGTATATGTGCTGCCCAAGCGAGCACTCTCCTATTCTCATTCTGATGATTGATTTTGTTTAACTTGATTGGGCTAAGACATGTCCAAGTAGTTGGTAAAACACTTTTTTTCTGAGTGTGTTTGTGAGGGTGTCTCCAGAAGAGATTAACATTTGAGTTAGTAGACTTAGTAAAGAAGATTATCTTCACCAGTGTGAGTGAATATCGCCCAATCCCTTGAGGGCCTTAATAATACAAAAAGATGAAAGAAGAGCAAATTTGCTTTCTTTGTTTGAACTGCCCTTACCATTGGCTTCTCTGGTTCTCAGGTCTTTGGATTCAGACTGAGTTATACCTCCCGCTTTTCTGGTTCTCCAGTTTGCAGTTGGCAGTTGTGGGAATTCTTGGCGTCGATAATGATGTGAGCCAATTCCTGTAATAACTCTCCTCTTTTGTATATCTCTATGTATCTTGTTGGTTCTGTTTCTCTAGAGAATGCTGACATACATCACATTACTGATGACCAAGAAAGCCTAGAATATAGTTAAGTAGCCCCAAAGATCAACTAATCTGTAGGCAGCATTAAAAAAGGTAATGAAAACTCAACATAAAAGCCTTTCCTCACAAGTTTATTCTATGTGCAGCACTGCTTTCTATATGTAAAATAAACATTTCAGGTGAGTTGGGGGAAGCTGGGGAGAGAGAGAGAGAGAGAGAGAGAGAGAGAGAGAGAGAGAGAGAGAGAGAGAGAGAGAGAGAACTCACTACAGGGAGAGAGGACCAGAGAATAGAGAGGCTTGCATAGGGAAATGAACCACACAGAGCTACACTTTAGTCTGGGGTAAGGTAGCAGGGGATCCCAAAGCATGTTATTAAAGTCTACAAAAAACACGAGTAGTATAAATTTTGTTCAGCCAGCTCCCTATAGCTTCATTTATTTCATATGTCAATATAGGGACAATTTTAGAGCTTGAGGAAACTTTAAAACAAATCCTTAAAATATGTGCACACACAAAAGATAGTGAAAATTTCTGGATCTGAGCCTCAGTCTAACTTATCCACTAATTGATCGCCCTGACAGTTACTTCTTCACATTTAATTTACCCTTCATATTGTAACCCCAGGTATCTTCCAAAATGTGCATCTGATCATGCCTACCCCAACTTTTG
The DNA here is from genome assembly GCA_025583905.1 of Ia io. Lineage (NCBI taxonomy): Eukaryota > Metazoa > Chordata > Mammalia > Chiroptera > Vespertilionidae > Ia > Ia io. The sequence continues at coordinate 54,257,458 of JAJQQW010000012.1, read as the reverse complement.
TGTGGGCTCAGCAAAATCATGTGTATGGCTTTCTCAATCCATTTATAAAGAGGTGCAGTTGAAGAAGCTAAAGGCAAAGGTTTTACTTTACAATAAGACCATAACAACATTTTGCTTTAACCATGAGTATGGCCAGTAAGTTAACCTAAAATGTAACTTTCACATTGGTCATTGAAACTAAAGAACAGTGCAGAGAAACCTTGGGCTTCTTCTAAGGGACAATATTTTCCTTCTTTTTCTCATTTCTCTTGTTAACTTAATGGACCTCAGAGCCAATTCTGTGGTCATCCTGAGGGCGTGGCTACTGCTTTAGAGAAAGAGCCTGGCCTGCTTCTTTGTTACACTCCACTTGGTAGGGAAATTGGGTAGTTTCAGAACTTATGACGCTTACAAGTGTGTCTTGTTTCCCTATAAACTTTTGACATAGATCTCTTTAGGACATCACATAATCACAAAGCCACAAGGTATACCAGGCTGAAATTCATTCGTGACTTTATCTCTCATTTTGCATTAGATGCATCCTCTTCATTTAAATAAGCTCATCAGAGGAGGAGGTAGAAGAAGGTAAAAGGGGAATAAAAGGTGATGGAAGGAGACATAACTTGGGGTGATAAACACACAGTACAATATACAGATGATGTATTGTAGAATTGTGTACCTGAAACCTGTATAATTTTATTAACCAATGTCACTCAAATAAATTCAATTAAAAATAAATTTTAAAAAATAAACAAACTCATCAGAGAGTTGAACAATGGGCACCAGATGACAGTACTGTAACATGGCTAAAATTTTTTGTGACACTTTAAAAATAATTTGAGCCCCTGCCCCATGCAAAGACATGTAAATCATACCTCCACAGAAAAGTACTTTCTCAAACTAGCTATACCAGTATCTTCCCTCTACATGTCTTAGTGTGCATTGCTGCTGTTCCAGAAACTGGACCTTCAGGTTTTGGTGAGAGTTGGTGTGAGCTCTATCATTTGTTCCTTTCCCCAACTTTTGTCTACCCTCACTTCTCATGTTCTAGAAGGCCTGAGTCAGCTTTGTTACTTGACTGTAGCCCCAACTCCCCACAAGTTATATTTATAACAACCCTTCCTTTCCCCCTCTAGATCCTCTTTTTATTCTCCTCTGTTAAGACCTTTCTTCTTTCAAGCAGGTTCAGCTCACAACTTGAGCCTGCTGCCTCGACTGGACTTTTTCCTCTTCTATTATATAGAGGGCCAGTACTTACATTTTCTGGGTTGAAAGGTCTTTTCCAACAGGTTTTGAATACAAAGAAAAAATCTGTTATTTAAATTATTGATTTTCCCTTTTTAATTTCTAATATTTCAGTTCCAAATCTCAATTGATAGTCTGGTTCACATGCTAATTCTTGAAGACATCCACTTTATTTCTGAGGTTTTTCTTGACTGCTCTGAACAAACTCACACACATTTACATTTGTTGCTGATTTCTTCTTTCACCGTGATTGAATCTGTGTTTTGTGTTTCTCTAATCCACAATCATTCAGTGTTTATCTACTGCTCATTGAGTCACCTTGAAAACACATGGCACAGGGGCCCACAGAGATTGGCAAGCTATAGAAATTTCTAGGTCAGTTCTGCTTCAGGTCTTTCCTGAACCAGAATTCTGGCATCAAAATATGTAAAGAAAATAATAATATAGAACTGCAAATATATTCTTCCTTTACAGCCAGTTTTAGCATTAAAAATTCAGTAACTCCTACACAGTTGTAATCTGTTATTTTGAGACAGCAAAGTGTAATATAAATTTCAGAACCATTGTTTCTTAGTTGCTTCAAGGGATTGGGTGAGCTTATAACAAGCCTGGAGACACTGTGGCTGTGGAAAAGGTGTTTCAGGTGTTTGTAATTTTGTCGTGGGACTACAGGAAGTCCCAGAGTCATGTGCAAATTTTTAACTAGACAGCCATGGCAAGTGAAGGCTAGTTGGGGGGGGGGGGGGGGGGGGGACTGTTGAATCATTGGGATAACCCTGAATCCTAGACCTCCTTGACTGACAATATTGACTTCTGAAAATAGCATCTTCCCCAGAGCTGTTGTTGCAGAAGACCAAAGAAAAACCAAGTGGTGCTTTAAAGAAAAGGAGGGACACTCTTTAATATGCCGGCAGACTCAGGGAACAGCTTTCCAAATCTGAGTGAAGAAACATGTATGGGGCTTTCCTTTATATTTCCCTGTGGTCTTTGTCCCGCAAACATGGATTATGCTTACGGTCCTTTTCACGGGCCTTGCAAGAAGGCCCCCAGGTGTTGGGGGTCTCCAGGCCATTATCTGATGGTCTGGCCTGGCGCCAGCGTTAATAACCCTCCCTCTGGGGCAGTGCACTGTTCATAGTTTTATGGCCTCTGCAACAATTTCTGCAAGACCAGTATCTGGGAAGGAGGTAGTGACTTAATTATAGGTTATCAAGAATGCACACTGAGCTTGCTGGCATGGATTCCAATTGCTATCCCCCAAATGTCAGGGTCACATTGGAATTAGCCCTTTTTAGCCTTCTCACTCCCTCAGGTGTGACCGTGGAAATCTGAGGAGCACGCTGAACACAGAGACCTTGCATCTCTTTGCTGCTTTCAACAGAGCACTGTTACAATAGGTGATGTTGAATGGGCCAACATTTCCAGGATTATGGTCATTTGTTCACAACCTCACATGCAATAGAAATTAAGGCTTTTGCAGGAAGGTTCTGCTTAATAGTCTTGGAGATCTGGTAAGGACAACATATTAAAAGTCAAGTAAACTAAATTTATCATTTATTTTAGCTGTTCTAGATTGTAGACGACCTCAACTATGGGCATTTCAGAGGAGGAACACAGAGTAAGAGACCCTTGAAGGTGAGATTTTCCTGCTAATGAATGGGCCTTACTGCCAAGATGGAAATATTAGTCTATCCCAAACATGTTTAACACAGAGCTAAGTAAGGTCATTAGCCACTAGAATGGCAATTAATAAACTCTGTTATTAAGTCTGTCATCTCAGAATGAACCAAAAGTCATATCAATTGTATTAGTGGAGTACTTGGCTTTATAACTGCTGAGGTTCTAACCTCAGAACAACCAATGCCTTTCTGGTTAGACAGACCTTGCTCCAGGGACTCAGTCACCTCTGAGAAATGGGTTCTGTAGTGATTGTCTACTCAAGACCCTAAAAACATGAACATTTATATAACTGATAGAGGATAAACCTGAAAAGGTAGCTAAAAAGTCATGGCCAGGACTGATTTTTGGAAAACGAGGACTGTTATTAATAAAGTAAAAATGTAGGATGTTTTTAGTGTTGACTGATTCTGAGAGATTGAGGGAAAATGTGGTTTAAAATGTCAATAAGATTTGGCAACATGGGGTTTTCTGGTGATTTTCACTAGAACATTTTTGTTTAAATGATAAAGGCAGGAACCAGGAAGATATGGGATGAGGTATCAATGGGAAGTGGGTAAATAAAGGAAATAGAACATTTAGATTGGGCTATGAAGAAAATCAGAAATTAGGTGGTAGGTGGAAAAGAAGAGTTATTTTTAACTTCCAAATGGAAAATAATAAGAGATTTTGTATGCTGATGAAAATAATACAGGTGAGGAGAGAGATTGGTAATGCAACAGAGAATGGATAGCTGATGAAGAAAATTCCTAAAGGCAGCAAGAAGTAAAAGAATCTAGAGGACAGGTAGATATTTTATATTAATAGGAACTAAGGAATGTCCTGATTTGCAATAGGATTGAAGAAAAAGATAGAAAACAATAGATTCAAACAGGTTTATAAATTTGGTACAGGGAAATTGAGAACGTGTATACCTGGATAACTTTTCCTAATGATGTATGAAGAGAATCATTAGTTGAGAGGGGGAAGGTGTATGAGAATAAGAACGTGATTAAAGGACAAAAGGCATGAAGGAGCTACTTTGGACAACAGAAAAGCAAGCTCACTGGAGAGACTTGCTAGGGTTGCTAAACAGTGTTGAAATCAGTAAATGATTTGTGTCCGTGAACTTATGGGCAAGTCAGTAATGCCGAATAGAAGATTTCCTCCAGCAGGTTCAGATAGTACAGCTTTGGAGTTAATGCAATAAGGAGGTGAGATTCTTGACTAGGAAAAAGAGAACGACTGGGTGTGGCCAGTAGTTCTAAAACATTGGGACTTGAAGAAATGGCAAGTCCTTAGAAAAATGGTTGCATGGCACACCCAGGCAGGTGCTCCCAGGGAACTGCAGGAGCATGGCACAGAAGCAGTTATCTCTGGAACTAGAAAACATTGACCACATGAACTTGGGCCATGAGTATTTCAACACTAACCTGTGTGCACAGGGGGCCAAAAGCCAGAAAATCTTTCTATACTCCCTGGTGCTGTGTAATTACCCTAATACTTGTTATAACCCACTTTGGGAATTCCCAAGGATTACTGAAGTTGAATTTCTCATTTGCCTGAGAGAGTAGATGGAAACAAAATTAATTTTATTTCATCTAAACAAAGAATTCTAATAAATTTTGAGCACATAGTTTTAGGGATTCTGAGTCATACTTGGTATTCTATGAAGAGAAGTCAAGTGTAATGAGAGGTTATAAAAAAGGACCTAATCTTGACTTGGATGTCAAGGCCTCTCTGAGAAAATAATACTGAAGCTTGGAATTAAAAGATGCATAGAGTTAACCAGCTGAAGAGTGAAAGGGAAGAATTCAAATCTCTAAGACAGGAAATAACTTGATTCCTCCCATGACCATAAAGAAGTTAGAGTAGATGGTGCGTAATGGACAAGTGGAAGAACGCCCTGTCATGAAGGAGGAGGTATGGATAGGAGTCAGGTTTATTGCGTAGAACCCCGCAATGAGAAGCACAGTCCATATAAAAATGTTCTCTAGCAGACTCACGGAGAATGATTTGAACAAAGCCTAGAAATAATAGTTGCTTGCAGTAATGATGCCATGATGTAAAGAAGATTCAATAGGTTGAAGACCTATCTTGACAATGGCATTGCTAGTACTGAACTGATGAAAAACAAAAAGAAGTATAACTTCCAGGTTTCTAGCTGAGCTAATAGATGGGTGGAAGTTCAGCCTGCACACCACATGTCTCTGCATTTGGGGAGTATTTCTGGCCGGTTCTCTCCTGGACCCCTTCTTTAAGGTTTTAATGATGCCTTGTGCAGATTTCTACAACTGGACTTACCACACTGTTAGGAAATTTTCTGCTTACGCACCTGTCTTACCCACAAAACATGGGCATCTTACAGGGAAGATAATTTTACCCACCTCCACGGTAACAAGTCCAGGGCCTGGCACTTGGTAGATGCTCATATATGTTGGCTGAATGAATGAGTGAAGGACTGAATGAATTTGATTTGACAGAAAAAAAATCTGCTTTTTTTCATTAAAGAATTAACAAGTCGATTGAATTAATTTATCAAGCCTGATCCAATGCTTTAGCCTGGAAAAGATGTGAACATTTCTTAGATTTATTAGTTTGCTCTAGAAAATGAAAATACTAATTATTTGTAGGATTAATCACTGAATCTTTCCTTCTGATTTTCTAACTGACAGCTTTTTTTAACGATAGTGGTGAAGACATTTACCACAGCTCCAAGAAATTCATCCAAACTTCATCAATTCAAAATCCTAGTAAGGAAGATTAATTTGATCAGACAGCTGTTTTCACTTTGGAGTCTTTCAGACTGGACTGACAAGCAGCCCCACACTGACACATGCTCATCTCTATTCTCTACACAGCTACGCGTGCTCTGTGTAAGGCACTGGCACCTCAATTTTAAGGCACCTCAATTTTAAGGCAATAGAAGTTTTGTCAATCCTAATTCAATAATTTACACCGGATTATCTAATACATTGCCATATTCTCAGCCATGTCATCATTATAAGATTGTCTCTGCTAATTGCGTTTCAACAAGTGAATCCATTCATTTAAAAATAATAAAAATAACATTTTAAGGAAGGAAAAGAAACAGAAAGTAGAAAACATTTTGTCTGAGCACATTTCTTTTCTAATTGCCTTGAGCAAATTCAACTAGATTTGTCTAAGACCCTTCTCAATTTATAGATCAAAATTAGTTGTCAGACAATATTTATTCAATGAATTGATGAATGAGTGATTTGCCCACTTAATACCGATGATCCTGGCATGTTTGTGTTCTTCAAGAAACACTTTGGGTCTGGATTTCCAATGGTCTCAGAATCATGAAAGCTTAAAAAAAAAGCTTCTCTCAACCAGGTCTTATTCAGTTACTAGTTTCCTGCCTTTTCAAAACCAGGAATTTAATGTATTAAGATATTTACACTGCTGTTTCAGCCTTTAAGTTTTCTTGAATAAAACTGACCATTTGTTATTGCTCCTGTGGGTGGTTGAAGTGTTTGACTAGAACTCTACTGATTTTGTTTTGTCCCAGAGTTACCAGTTTCTTCTTTCAGTTCACAAACTTTTGGACTTAATCCATCAAATAGGATTACTGTATATTAGTGCACAGGGACAGCAGGGGTTATCTCTAGAATTCTGAGTGTTAGATCCATGGCAATGCATTGTCTATTTTCTGTGTCCCCATACATTCTGCTACACACTAGGGTGGGAGGCTGTTCTCTGAGAAAGACTTTCAAATTAAACAAAAGTCACAGAGAACATGGTGATAATCAAATTCAAATTTACACCCCAGGGAGTTTTTACATTGAGCAAGGCGTTTCATCATAATGGTGGGAGGCAGGGACATGAACTTCAAGAACCTTGGGCAAGTCATTTAAACTTATTTTATCTCAACTTTCTCACCTTACGATTGGGTTGAAAATGATCTATTCCCTTTCCAGGGACATTCTAAGAAGAAAATGGATAGGAAAGAGCTTGGGAATTATAAGAAACTATGAATCACCCCACTAAATACATGTGCACTATCATGTGCCTTCTTACATCTCATAAAAGTTTGTTCTTTGAATAAATGAAGGAAAAACCAACACCTTTGGTTCTGGAATCTTGTTTTCCTATAAAATATTGAATATATGAGATTTGAGATACTTGTTAATATCATGATCATTATTATCCTCATTATTGTCACTGTTTTTTTATGTGTGTTTTGGGGTTTTTTTGGAAAGTTTATCTTTCATTCAAAGAATGTATTTTCAGGACTTCAGATTGTGTTTGTATGTTGCTATCACTAATTACTAAATCAGAGTGTTCAATGACCTTGACACAGTTTCAAGGGTTATCCTCTTATGCTCAAAATACTTTGCCAACTGGCATGTGCCTGGTCTGGGGAGATGGGAAAGCCCCGGGGTTTGTAGCCAGACCTGAAATTAACAGTAATTCTATCACTTGGAGAAATGGCCCTGGCCTAAGATTAGAAGAGAACCCTTTTTAATGTGAATGTGGAAAATGACAATTTTAAGAAGAGGAATGGGACTTCCATTAAATGGAGGTAGCAAGGAGGTACTAGTAAGATGTGGAGATAAAATGGATCATGTGTTCAAAGCAAAGACACATACTGAAGTAATGAGATGATTGAAAAACACATCTCAAGGTCTATTTATGATGGAGGAATGAAGAAGAGGGCGTATATGATGCAGGGGAAGCTGGATGTGGGTGAGAGCTCTTTTGTAGCAGGGAGGGAAGAGTAGAGCTAGTAATCGGCTTTTTGTTTCTGCATCATGACTTTAGCTCCCTGGTCATGATGCATTTGGACCTGGGGGGCCTTGTTACAGTGTCAGGTGGGGTGGACATTGTGGTGGCATGGTGACAACTAGCCCGATGCTTGAGTAGAAAAAATGGACGACCTCTGCCTTCATGGAAACCTAGTTTTGTACATTTTGGACTTAAGTGAGATGGTTCACAATAATTTATACTTGCAAGGACCTGGAGAAAAACGGTCTTTTGTGCTCACTGATGAAGAAATAATTGAGAAGTATTTTCCCCTTTCCTATTTTGTGGTCTGAGCCAGTTTTCTTTGCTGAGTTGTCTTTTATTGATTCATTTATTCACCTATTCATTCAATAAACATTTCTCCAGTAGACATTTTATGTCAGGGTGCTGGGTGTGTAGTGCTAAATAAGACAAAGTATTTCTGCCCTTATGAGGCTTACAATATAATTTAGAGGAGATAATCAGGCAAACAAAGAAAAGATCAGTTAAGGCAGTGATGCATATTTTAAGTGGTAACAGGATGAATATGACAGTGGGAAGGGAACTTTTGAATAGACCAGAGAATTTCCCTCTGAGGAGGCTACATATGAGGTGATTTAGACATTATGGAAAAGAGAACAAACAATAGCTCAAATCATCTTATTTTTGTGTAAATGTAGAGGTGGCAGTTCAGGACCAACATATCAGTTCAAAGGCAATACCAAGAACAGTGGTTCTGCTTATCATTCTGACCTTCATTCCTAATATGATTCCAAAGCGACCGCTGTACCTCTAGGTATCACATATCCACTCCAGTCGGAAAGAGAAGGAGACCACCTTGCCTGTCAGAGCTGGCTACATAATTGACGGGGGCAGGAAACAATGAAAACTGCGGGCCTTTGTTTATAAAGCAGAAAAAAAAAAGATGTTTAAAAGTACCAACAAAGAAATGAAGCTTTTTCTTTAAAAATCTTTTAGAAATGCTTATATAAAGGTAACAGTGATACATGAGTAACAGCATAAAGATCAGTTGCAAAAATATTTTGGTACCATAAATTTATATAAGACAAAAAAATGCTACTAATTAAGGTGACTTCTCAATTGATCATACTATACTTTCTGGGTTGTTTGTAATTTATTAAGGTCATTAAAATTTATACTAAAAGTAAGTTCATTTTCAATCAATATACTTGAAACAATACCTGTAACTAATTTTTTTAAATTCTCACCAGAGGATAAGGTTAACTTTTTTTTTTTCCAATATATTTTATTGATTTTTTACAGAGAGGAAGGGAGAGGGATAGAGAGCTAGAAACATAGATGAGAGAGAAACATCGATCAGCCGCCTCCTGCACACCCCCTACAGGGGATGTGCCTGCAACCAAGGTACATGCCCTTGACCGGAATCGAACCTGGGACCCTTGAGTCCTAAGGCCGACGCTCTATTCACTGAGCCAAACCGGTTTCGGCAAGGTTAACTTTTTTAGAGAGAGAGAGAGAGAGAGAGGAAGGAAGAGAGAGAAAAAGAGAGAGAGAGACAGAGAGAGAAATATCGATGTGAGAGAGAAACATCGATTGGTTGCCTCCTGCACATGCCCCAACTGGGGCCGGGGATAAAACCCACACCCTAGGCATGTGCCCTGACTGGGAATTGAACAAGGGACTTTTCAGTGCATGGGACGATGCTCCAACCAACTGAACTAACCAGCTGGGACAACACCTGCAACTCTTGGCAAATGCAAGATTTACTTGACAAATGACTTTTGATAATTTTTTTAATTTTGAGAAAGATATGCTGATGCAACTATTACTGGAGCTCTTAAGAGTATTTTATAGACTGTTTACAACATGGGAAAGATTTTCTGATAAATTCTTTCAAAGTATACATTTTAGTACATCCAAAGTTGCTATTGTGTAGCAATTTTTCTAAGGGCAGTTTGTATAAATCTAAATTTTATTTTAAATGTAAATTTGTGCAATTGCATTTTAATGTCTCCTGTCACATTTTCTGTAGCGTATGGGAGGTCGAACAAGAAGCTGAAAGTGACTTCATGCTGTATCTATAATTCAAAATGCTGTTTATATATTTCATCATTGTATTTTAAGTTAAAAAAAACATTCATTTTAAAATTGTCTTCCTCATCAACAATTTGTTCAACTGCAGCTTCATTTGAAAATAGTGTTCTGTGCAATGCCACTGTTTTCTCATCTAATTTCTACTTGCTTTGTGAAGTTGAAATGCTTCCCACACAGGACATTCTAAGTTCTTTGCAGAATCCAAATGCAGCGTCCATGCCTATGCTGCTACTTGGTAATACCACACTGACAAAGTGTAGCACAGAGTGCTGGCCTTCCTATCCTGGTGCTGAGGGTGAAGTTATTGTCTGGGCAGAAGTGCAGTTAAGGGCCCCAGGAAAAATGGCAAACTGGCCTCCCAAGGCATCCCAGTGTGCAGCCCCTAAGCCTGTAGATGTGGGCGATGCAGCTGCCATCTCTGCTGCCATTCTGGGCCCACTGACTTGAGCCAATGGTATTCTGATCAACCAAGGCATGTGTGCCTGGCTGCCAGGCCAGTTGCTCAGGTGCCCACACTCTGTCTGTCTCATCTGTGGAATTTATGTTATCACCTGGAGAATCTCTGCTGCTCCTGGTCATGCTCTACTGTCCCATTGGACTTCACCTGTTAAATGATCAAATCCCATTAAGTGTCAGCTGAGTCATGCCACTGGATCAGAAGGTACAAGTAATAACAATAAATGTTTTCCTTATTTCACTGAAAAACGAATCTTTGTTAAAGATGCACGGTTGCCTGTAAAATCATGATGGAGAATAGGCATTCCGTGAGTTCAAGGATGACAGTGCCAACAGAATAATGGTAGAAAAGGACCAATAATCAGGTTAGCCTAATGAAGAATAGTTTATTTTTTAAATTCATGCATAACTTTCCTAATTGTTACCTTGCCCACTTTGTTAATGAGTCTCAGTGCTGTGGTGGCTGAAGGAGAATGAGAATTATTGATTTACAGAAAGTGGGTAAAGAATACCCAATGGATGACTAAAATCTCTTTCAATATTTATTTTTCTTTTATGAAATTCACATGGGACACAGATTTTCTCGCTCTATGGGCCTCTTTTGAGAGCTCTATCCACACACGTCTTCCATATGTCCTTATCACAAATCAGGTAATTTCATTTTTTCAAGGTCCCTGACATTCAGCTAAACAACTAACCACTTCCCAGTTTCTCTATTTTTTCCAGGCAGGGTGACCAACATGTACCCCTCAAAGTTCTAACCACTGGGTGAGCATTTCTTCGCCATCTTCTTGAGCCCTTGAATGAAGCTGTAATGCCACAGAACTTCAGCGTGGCCTAGTTTCCATACATTGTGTAGAGGCACTTGAAAGCCTGGTTCTGCTTTACTGCTTCCAAGTATTTTCATCATGGAAAGCTCTCAATGAGGCCCTGGGTATAGATCAAGGGCCCAAGAGTAGAACAAAGGGGTAGGCACTCAGGTAGTATGCAAGACTTGCTCCTACAACTCGCTGTGACTTATTGGGCTAGTGATTTGCATTCCACTTCTAATTAATGATGGTGTGCTGCTAGGAATGCCTGGCTTTGTGGCCTCATGGGTCAGATGATTCTCACTTCATGATGGAAAGCCCCGGTTTCATCTTTGTCTGGTGCTCCACTGGGTGTTGAGTTTCCACTAAAACCCAATAGAAAGTCAAGAGCTATTATTCAAAAATCAAACAGATATATATTTTCTCCCAAACCCCGCATTTCTGTTGTTCTTCTCTTGATGGGGATTGACCTGGGTTCCATGAAGCATCTTCATCTTCCACAAGCACTTTAGCATCATTGGACCCAGTGGATCATAAGGCTTGACCAATAGCCTGGTACAGTTACGGTCACCATCTGATAATGGTTTGTATTGTAATTCTTTAAGACCCATCTCTTTGGTTTAACAACCTGGATCATCACCTCCTGCCCCAGTTTTCAATGGTGGAACACATTTCTGCAATTCCCCAGGGGTGCGGCTCTGGACTTTACAGGTTGAGAACTGCTAGTAGGGTCACCTAAAATTACAGTTATGAAGTAGCAACGAAAATAATTTTATAGTTGGGGGTCACCACAACACGAGGAACTGTATTAAAGGGTCATGGCATTAAAAAGGTTGAGAACCACTGGGTCAGATGCTTCCCCTGGGACCCTACTCTAGGTGTCAAGAAGCCAATATATGCACTTTACTAACAGTTGAGGACAGTTATTCCCAGTAAGTACTCTGAATCTGGCGTATGTACAGGTTCTTATAGGTTCTGTAAGGGATATGCAGAGAATGTTAGAATAAAACAATGGAGAATAATAGAACCAGGTCATATTAGTGGTGGGATGTAGGGCTATCAAGGAGCCAAAGAATGAGTGTTATGCATGAACCAGCGTTTAATGAAATCTGAAGAATCGGATATTTCCCTTCCCCCACTGCACAATTATCCTGGAAAATGGCCACAGGCCCCTCATGGGAGGTTAGGATTAAGATTCATTGCTTTTGTGCTAATGTGGTTTGAGAGCCTTTTTCAAGTTTACTCAGCCTCCCCTTTATTCAATAAACCTTGGCATCTTTGAATTGGCTCGGATTGGGGTAGTATATATGAGGAACTAGGACTCTCTTGGTTGCCCTATGTTTATAGAACTTAATTTACTTATTTTGTTTTTCCTTTCATTACATGAGGAACTTAGGGGGATGCCCATTTACTTATTACCCCCCACAAAGATAATTTCACAGCAGATCATTCTGACCCCTAGTGCTGTGGTTTTGGTCCCTAAAGTCCCCTGGCTGTGGTAATCACTGCCTGGCCTTAGCCATGCATAATTGTGTTGTTCCCTCTGAAATTAAGGAAATGATTTCAGCCACAGTAGTTCCTACTAGTGTCCATGACCTTGAGAGAAGAGTTAGGTTTGGACAGAGGGCATTGCACATATAAATCCACTCCAATATTTATCTCTGAAAGTCTCTGGAGTCCCTCTTTCATCATGCATTAAGAAATTGCTGGCATCTTAACTTCAGTTAGTGCGGGCCTTTGTTGAACCCACGTTTCAGTTCATCAACCAAGCAACTAATTAGAGCAACTTCCTGCTGCTTGTGCTAAAACATTGGATTCAGAAATACTTCAAAATGTGTTAAAGACATATTAAGTGGGATTTAAAGTTATGCTGTTTCTCTGTAGCCTGGCAACTTCAGAACCCTTTCCTACACTTATTTCCCTAATTAAGCAGATATAGATAGACAAAGCTTTTCAGTTCTCCTGCGAAATAGTAGTATGTTTTCTCTCTTAGGTCTGACATTGCTATTGGCCCCTGGGGAATGCTGACACCTGACTCTATGTCTAGGTTTGCAGGTACAGAAGGATCTTAGTAAGGAACAAGAAGACACAGGGAATGCAACCAAATACAATGAAAACTCTAGGAGTGAGGATGCTTATAGGCCCTTTGAGAATGTCAGGAATAAATAACTTCACTTGGCAGGACGACAAAGAGAGTTCAGTCAATGTTAGTGATGCTGTTGTAATTAACCTCGTTATTAATAACAGGAAAAGAGCAAAGGAAAGCCCAAAGATTATAAGCATGTTATTTGGGCAGCTCCACCAGGAAGCTAAAACTTTATATTCCCCAGGGAGTCACCGGTCTACTAGTATAACCTGCAGATTGCTGGGGGAGGAACTGGACAGGGGGGAGAATAGAGATAGACGCATGCCCAGTAAGGTTGGTGTGACCTTGGGAAGGTATCTGCCATCAGTCACACCAGAAACACGTCATTGGCCAGAATGGGTGTGGCCACTGCAAGGGCACGACATTTAGCATATTTAATCTCCTAAACAAAGAGTTTGCTCTCTTGTTTTCCCTTGGTGTGTTGCACCTGACTCCTGGCTTGTGGGGCTATCTCGCTCCTGCTTCTGGGCATTCCCCCACGTGGCCCACAGCCATGTGGACCCTCACACACAATGGCCTAATGGACTAATGGACTGTAAGTAGCCTGATGCTGAACTGGACCTGGCTGCAACACGGAACAGAAACTCTGGACACTGGCTTTGCTTTTAGCCTCACTGAGACCCCAGCTATACTCCTATGACTGGAATGAAACTTTGGAAACCCAGGGATGTAATTCCAGGCAAATAAAGCTTTCTGCCATATCTCAGCCTCTCCTGAGGACCTCAGAAATGTTTATGTTAGTGGTACTCCAAGAACCCTAGTCCCACTAGCAACGGAGAAAGACCACCCACTTTCCTCTGATACCATTAGGGGTTCAAGTCTCTGGGTTGATTGTTACTGTACGACCTCTTCATTCTGATTCCTAGGATTTAATTTCCCAGTAAAAATACTCATTTCCATACAAAATACCTGGTAAAATTGTAGGGTTAAGTGATATTATAGTTTTCAACCCCCTCTTTCAAAATGTTAGTTTAATTTTAACTATTTCAACCCTAGCTGCGTTACATTTGGATTGCATTCACAACAAACCCCACATTTTCAGTATGTGTCACGAGTTACTTTTATCTTTTATAAACATATCTAATGCTGTTAATAAACATCATTTCACGCCACAATCCTTAATTTTTTTTTATGCCTCTCATACTGGTTTGTGGCCATAGCTACTCAATCTCCCTGAAATTTTGCTCTCCCTTGGTCCTTGAATTCAAATGAATACAGATTATAATGTAAGTAGCTGTTTCACCAATGAGTGCTATCAGATGACAGAGTCTGATTCCTTATTTTATTCTGGATTTTTATAGTGTTAAATCCAAAAAGATCAAATAACCTACCTAAATTTTGAATTTTAGGTTCTAAAAAATTTCTGGAAATTAAGAAATTGCTGGCTTGGCCTGACTGGGTGAGGACAAACTTCCCCAATGCTGGAAAGGTGACGGGGATTTTTGTGATGTTTTGAGACCCCTTTCCCAGTCACATGCCACACTGGAGAGGCATCAGCACCTGCAGTGGGGAGAATGTGACTGCCAGGGCTGCTGTACAGGCCCTGAGATCATGGCCTTTCAAGCCTCACTGGATGGCCGGGGGCCCTTGCTTGGAATTGGCAGAGAGGGTGGGTGAGGGGGAAGTGGCAGGAAAAAACTGGCTCTGAAGGAACCATGAAGGCTTGGACCATGAGCTTCCCAGTGGCAATCACATTGGGTGTGTAAGCCTGGAGTCCCTGTTCCTATTTGTATAGAATGAGGTAGTTGGTTCCTCAACTAGAAGTTATGATAATATCAAATTGTAAATTTAAGGATGAATAAAATTTCATAAACTTGCTTAATTATTATTTGCTGATTAATTAATTTTGAGGCACAGTTTAGGAAAAACATCTTGCTTGAGTCGAACTTGAAATGGCTCTTTTGATACAATCTGTGATTAGCTATAAGACTATAGCATTTCTTGGTGTTAAAATTGTAGGATTTACTTAAAAGGAACTATTTTAAGAATCACTGGGCTTATTTTGTAATAGGGACCATGTTATGTATTTTGACATGCAGCATCTTATTTAAAACTGAAAAAAAAATACACAAAATCCTGGGGCTGAATTTAATTCTGTTATTGTATTTTTCAATTCTATAAATTCTATTTAAAAATAATTTCTAGTTCCTTGCTAAGATATTGATATTTTTGTTGCACTAGAATTCATAATTGACTGTTGAAACATTTTTTTATGATGTCTGCTTTAAAATCTTTGTCTAACAATCCATCACCTGATTCATCTTGGTACTGGCATCCATTCATTGATTTTTTAATCAAGTTGTGATACTTTGTGTGATGAGTGATATTCAACTGTGCCTTAGACACTTTGTTGTGTTAGGAGATTTAAGGTCTTGTTTAAATTTTTTTTTTATTTTTGCACATAACCACCCCATTTAGTTTTTGCATGCAGGTTCTGGCGTGTGGACTGTGGTTCCAATGGCAGTTTAATTTACTCAGTCTTTGGAATGCGATTTTGGTTTGCTTGGTTTTTCTCATGCCCATGGGGCTCCCACTGGTCCTGCTTGTGCTGTCTGAGGTGGGAAGGGTTCTGTCAGGCCTAGCTGCTGAGTGTCTCTTATTGGAGGATGGGTGTAGAGGGAATCCTACTGGTTCCCTCCCAGCCCTCTTCCCCCACACTGCTCGGGTGTCTCTGGACAGATAAGGAGCTCATTTTAGATTGTGTTGACAAGGAGCCTTCCCAGAGAAGACTGTGCGTTTCCTCCAGCTGTTTGCAGCTACTTCTTTCCCATGGTCATCCCAATTGATCCCCTCCCTTTTGCTGATGGTGTTGGGCTCACCTGCTGTCTGAGGAGCCCCTGCCCATCTCCGGGAGGAATGATTCCACCTGGAGGGCTTTTTGCTGCTAGGTTGGGGGTTGTAAAGCACACATCTGGGTTGCCTTCATCTGCTGTGTGTGGGACGGAAGCCTCCCTGCCCATCGTGCTGTTCTAAATCTCAGGGACCCCAGCAGCTCGCTTTCTTCTTACCCATCTTTCAGAGTCCTCATTTTGAGCCATTCTGAAGCTTGTAGTTTTGCTTAGCAGAGAGGATTTGGCAGAAACTGGTCATTGTCGTGTCTGGACCTGAACTCTTGGGGTTGGATTTATTATAACAGTGAGAGAATTTATGTAATTGCCAGATCACTCCGCTATATATGAGAGTCAGGATTCAAACCTAGGTTTATCTCAGCCCAAATTCTATGTTCACTGCTCTACTCAACTACTCAACTGCCAATTTTTAAGGAGATATTAATAGAAAACATCCACTAATAGTAAAAATGTCTTTCCACCGAGGACTCATGTTGGGCATATGGATTCGTTTTATTTAAGTGGTGTGTGTGCCCGAGTCTCCCTATCCTGAGTGGTGAATAGATATTGAGCCATAGATACCAACATGCTGCCAAAGCAGAGAAATGCTATTTTTCTGGGCACCATTCACCAGTGCAATCACTCTCTAGTTTTTCAAATACTCTCTTCTCTATGACTCTCTAAGTTACATTCCTCTGCCACACAATGCCTTTTAATACAGGTGCCCTACAGGTAACCTTAGATTCTCAGTGTGATTCTGAGGTGGGGAAACTTCTGTTTCTTCCACACCTAATCTGAGGTGAAAGGAAGTTGATCACCTTCAAAGCATCTGAGATCACTTGACTGCTCAGAACACTGAATCTGCGCTACAACTGGCTGTATAAACAGTCAAGTTACAAGGTGTGTTTTTTTGGAGGGGGATGTGCATATATATAAAACAAACAAAGATATGCAAATTATACTTACAACGGAAAGACAACTTTTCTCAACAGAAGTCATTCTCAGGTTCATGTATCAGGCCAAGGAAGGAAGTCGTAAAATGGATCAGGATTAAGACAGTCTTTTACCACTTGAAGCTCATATGACCTTATTCACCAATATCACCCCAATAAATATAATAAAAGAAATAATAAAATAAAACAGTTCATTCAGAAAAAACCCAGTCCTTTTTTTAGACTAAATTTATCCTGGCATAATGGCCCCTCTATATAATACTAGTGGCCCGGTGCACAAAATTCATGCACATTAAAAGGGAATTAATTAGAGGAAATATTTTAATATTGCTATTTGCCCTTTCTCTATAATAGAAGTGTCAGAGATGAAAGAAAATTAGTAAAATGTATATGAAAATCTCCCTCCTGTCAGAGTCTCAGGTGCGCTGCGGGACCCAGAGTCAAGTTCCCACCCACCCACGCGTGCCCCAAAATTGCATGAGACCCAGACCCAGCTGGCCCCACCCCCATTGGATGAGACCCAGACCTGGTTGGCCCCACCCCTGTCAAGCTCCACCAGATGGAGGACACAGCCTCCTGCTGATGGTGTGTAATGACCATTTGCATATTAGCCTTTTATTATTAAGAAATGTATTACCTATGGACACAGACAATAGGGTAGTGAAGGCCTGGAGCAGGGCAGGAACAGGTGGAGAGGGCAATGGAGGGAAAAAAGGAGACACTGTAATATTCTCAACAATAAAAATTTTTTTAAAACCCAAATGGGTGTAGCTGTGTTCCAATAAAACTTTTTTTAAAAAGCAGGTGGAGCTGGATTTGGCCTGCAGGCTGTAGTTTGCTGACCCATTTTATTTTATTATTTTAAAGAATAGTTTATTGATTGTTATATATAGAGAGAAACATCAATAGGACCACAACAGGGGCATGTGCCCTGACAGGGAATCTGGCAACCTCCTGGTGCAGGGTACGATGCCTAACCAACTGAGCCACACCAGTCAGGGCTGCTGACTGCTTTTAAGTAAGTTTGCATTTCTGCTAGGATATTATCTAAGTATAAGAACTTTTTTGTATTGTTTTGTTCATTCTCAGAGTGCTTTTCCCCCAAACAGCATATAATTTTTATTTCACATGTTTTATTTCATATATTTTCATAAGTCTGAATATAGTAATAATAGTTTTGTTTTTAAGTTTTCCCACCTGCATATTGTTTCCTCAAAATTCTCTTTGTTTTTGTTATATTAGAGGTTTTTCTCAAATATTGATGACCCCTGGTTATCTGCTCATGTCTAAGAGATTGAATAGCATAGCAGTTGCCTCTGTGGTGGGGGAGGTGTTGACTAGGGCATGACAAAACTCTCTGGGGAGATGGAAATGTGCTATATCTTGAGTGAGGTAGGGCTGCGCAGGTATATACAATTGTCAAGAGCCATTACACTGACCACTTAAGGCCTTTGCATTTTCCTCTAATTGCTTAAAAATATAAAAAACGGTTTATGAAAGCAAGCTGCTGAGTAGCCCTATGCGGGGGAGGGAGGTATGAGGGCTGGTTGACTCAGGGGCTCACTACAGAGAGTTGGGGTTGGGCTGTTTCATTGGGAAATCTCTGATGCCAACCTAATAATAAAAGGCTAATGTGCAAATGGTCATTACGCACCATCAGCAGGAAGCTGTGTCCTCCATCCGGCGGAGCTTGACAGGGGTGGGTCTCGTCCAATAGGGGTGGGGCCAGCTGGGTCTGGGTGAGTTGGACTCTGAAAGAGAACTAATACAAACAGGAAAAAAAACAAACAATTTGGAGAAAACAGTATGCAGGGAGAAGAAAATCAAAACAAACAGGAAATGAAACAACAGTAACAAAATACTTGTTGTTAATATAGTCAGAGATTGAAGGGAATAAATTCTGGAGTGTCCTGTCTGGAGAGTTTATCCCTGACTTCACTGTCCAGGCCCCAGGTGATGGGACGGGAGGCAGGCTTCCCACATTCAGGATGGAGCAGTCAAATAAGCCACTGAAGGGTCACAGGGCTGCCCCTCCCAGTTGTCCTGCTGTGTCCTGGGTTCAGAGAACCTATTCTATCCTCTCAGAACAATGAACTTTCCATCTTTGTTGGGGCGGGGGGCGGGCAGCTGCCCAGCTGTGCAGAGTAGAGAAGGAAATCTGAGGATTAGAGCCTTTTGTAGACCAATCCTCTTGTTTTTAGCCCCAGCTTTGCTCCCACTTCCAGGGGTACTTAGTTCATTAACACAGGCACCTTTGAGGGTTTTGTGGGGTAATCCCTGGTGCCTCTTCGCTTTTCTCACTCCTGGCTTAGGGTTCACTTCAGGGGCAATGTCCTCAGGCTGCTAAGGCACGGACCACATTCATCTGCCTTCCATATTTAAATGTTTGTTGCTGTTGTACCTTTTCACTTTATTGTTTCTGATTCATACTGTGGTAGGCAGAATAATGGCCCCCAAATTTTGCCTGTGGTGCCACCAGCCTTCTCAGGAGCCAGGCACACTCCAAGGGTGGGATCTTCCTGGAAACAGCTCAAGGAGGGCGCCTCAGGCCAGGTGGGACTGACGGAAGTGGGGGTGTGGCATGGAGGTGGTGCCTGCACTTCTGTGAACGAGGCCAAGCGGAGCCTGCAGGCCGAGCTGAAGCAGTGCCTGTGGGCCATCAGGAGTGCTCACAGCCACCCTGGCCATATGCCATATGGGGAGTACAGGCCTCCCTCTGCCAGGCCCCGCCTTTCCGCCCCTGTCCCTGCTGTCACAAGTCACCTCCCACCTGAGCCTGCTGTGTGCACAACCCGGCATTTGGTCAAGCCTCCGGTCGTTGTGGATGTTATGGACCCTGGCTCTTTATATATATATATATATATATATATATATATATACTAGAAGCCTGGTGCATGAAATTTGTGCACAGAGGGGGGTTGTCCCTCAGCCCAGCCTGTACCCTCTCCAATCTGGGACTCCTGGAGGGGTGTCCGACTGCCTGTTTAGGCCCGATCCCCGGGATTGGGCCTAAACGGGCAGTCGGACAGCCCTCTCATAATCCAGGACTGCTGGCTCCCAACTGCTTGCCAGCCTGCCTTCCTGATTGCCCCTAACCGCTTCTGCCTGCCAGCCTGATCAACCCCTAACCACTCCGCTGCCAGCCTGGTTGATGCTTAACTGCTCCCCTGCCAGCCTGTTTGCCCCCAACTTCCCTCCTCTGCTGGCCTGGTCACCCCTAACTGCCCTCTCCTGCAGGGCTGATCACCTCCAACTGCCCTCCCTTGCAAGCCTGGTCCTTCTCAACTTCCCTCCCTTGCAGGCCTGGTCCCTCACAACTGCCCTCCCTTGCAAGCCGGGTGCCTCCCAACTGCCCTCTCCTGCTGGCCATCTTGTAGTGGCCATCTTGTGTCTACATGGGGCAGGATCTTTGACCACATGGGGGCAGACATATTGTGTGTTGGAGTGATGGTCAATCTGCACATTACTCTTTTATTAGACAGGATAGAGGCCTGGTGCACGGGTGGGGGCCACCTGGTTTGCCCTGAAGGGTGTCTTGGATCAGGGTGGGGTTCCCTTGGGGCATGGGGTGGGCTGAGTGAGGGGCCTGTGGTGGTTTGCAGGCTGGCCACACCCCCTGGTGACCCAAGCGGAGGCCCTGGTATCTGGAATTTATTTTCCTTCTACAATTAAAACTTTGTAGCCTGGAGCGGAGCCAAGCCTGATGCTCCCTCCGGGGCGGCAGCCATTTCTGTAGCAGTTAATTCACCTTCTACAATTGAAACTTTGTAGCCTTAAGCGGGTGAGCCCGGCCAGGGTGTGCGGAAAGCTTTGCTTCCCCTGTTGCCGCTGGCAACCCTGGCCTGCTCTCTCAAGTTCCATTCTGCCGCCATTTGTTTGAATTTGTTTACCTTCTATAATTGAAACTTTGTAGCTTGAGTGGAGGCTTAGGCCTGCAACGGCTATGGAAAGCTTGGCTTGCTCTGTTACCTGGGAAACCTTGCTCTCTGTGGCTGTAGCCATCTTGGCTAGGGTTAATTTGCATACTCGCCCTGATTGGCTGGTGGGCGTGGCTTGGCTGGTGGGTGTGGCTTATGTAGCAGAGTGATGGTTAATTTGCTTATTACCAGTTTATTAGAGAGGATATATATCCTATCTAATAATAGACAAATATGCAAATTGACCATACCTCCGACATGCCCACAAGCCACGCCCACTATCCAATCAGAGCGAGTATGCAAATTAACCCAAACCAAGATGGTTACAACCACAGAGAGCAAGGTTTCCTAGGTAACAGAGGAAGCCAAGCTTTCTGCCTGCCCTGGCCAGGCCTAAGCCTCCACTCAAGCTACAAAGTTTCAATTATAGATGGTAAACAAATTCAAACAAATGGCGGCAGAATGGAGCTTGAGAGAGGAGGCCAGGGTTGCCGCCGGCAACAGGGGAAGCAAAGCTTTCTGCACACCCTGGCCGGGCCCACCCGCTTAAGGTAACAAACTTTCAATTATAACCCCAACACAAATGGCTGCCGGCGGAGGGAGCCCCAGGCTTGGCTCTGCTCCAGGCTACAAAGTTTCAGTTGTAGAAGGAAAATGAATTCCAGATACCAGGGCCTCTGCTTGGGTTGCCAGGGGACGTGGCCAGCCTGCAAACCACCACAGGCCCCTCGCTCAGGCCACCCCACACCCCAAGGGAACCCCCACCTGATCGGGGATGCCCTTCAGGGCAAACCAGGTGGCCCCGATCCGTGCACCAGGCCTCTATCCTATCTAATAAAAGAGTAATATGCAGATTGATCATCACTGCAACACACAATATAGCTGCCCCTATGTGGTCAATGATCCTGCCCCCATGTGGACACAAGATGGCCACCACAAGATGGCCAGCAGGAGAGGGCAGTTGGGAGGCACCCAGCCTGCAAGGGAGGGCAGTTGAGAGGGACCAAGCCTGCAAGGGAGGGCAGTTGGAGGTGATCAACCCTGCAGGAGAGGGCAGTTAGGGGTGACCAGGACGGCAGAGGAGGGAAGTTGGGGGCAAACAGGCAGGCAGGCAGAAGCGGTTAGGGGCAATCAGGAAGGCAGGCAGGCAAGCAGTTGGGAGCCAGCAGTCCTGGATTGTGAGAGGGATCCCAGATTGGAGAGGCTACAGGCTGGGCTGAGGGACAACCCCCCTCCATGCACGAATTTCATGCACCGGGCCTCTAGTATATATATATATATAATATTATGGCTGAAACGGAAATGAAATGGGTTTGACACTGAAGCTTGTAAGAAATGGATGGGTCTGCTAATGGGAGTACTCCTGCAATAATCTCCCTCTTTCTGTGAATATTCTAATCTTCAGTGGAGCTGGACAGGGAACTGGGTTTGTAGTTTACCTAGCAGGGAGGAGCTGGGAGAAATGGCTCAGTGTCCTCTCATGGTGTACTAAGTCTCTAGCAGGCCAAGAGCACTATCTCCTGGGGACCTGTGCTTTGCTCATTTCCATGGAAGACAGAATAAAAAGGTCTCACTGTAAGAGCACAGAGCCCACAGGTGAGAGGCCCAGATGAGGCTGTGCCCCAAGCAGGACTTTTAAGGGCACAGTATCACAAACCCAGGCAGGACTCTGGCACTCAGTTAAGTGATACCAATACTGAAAGGATTTTCTGTCTGATGGGAACCAGATGACTCCCACCACTAGCCTGCTCCTTTCTTTGTGTTTAGAAGATATCATGCGACTAAGTGGCAAAACTGCACTTCAGTTTCCTTGGTTTGGAATCCCCCTTCCTATTGTCTTTGAAAGTCTTTTTATTCTTCAAGATCTAGTACAAATGCCTGCTATGAGCTCTAGGGCCCGGCATTGCGTCTTACTCAACTTTGAGTGGTGATGTCTGCCTACTGTGGTGCACATATCAAACCTGCCTCCAGCTTATCCTTAGATCTCAGCACCAGCCTTCCCTGACCCCCAACCTCTCTTATCCATCATGGGCTGTGGTGTACTATGTGCTTTGTAAGCCTATATTGTTGCGACTGTTTCATTTGTATATGTTTCCCCCACAGTGAGTTCTGTTTTTGCTTATCACATTCTCAGAACAAAGCCTATTACCTGATATATATTTTTGCAATAAAAACAAGCAAATAAATATTTGTTGAATATTGAACTTTTGAAACTGGTTTTATTCGCAGGTATTCAGTAAAAGTTTCTTACGGAGCCAACTGAATGAATAGCCATGAAATATTAATGGGAACTCAAGTGAACGGAAGCTTATTTGCTACAGTGGAACTTGGTAGGTGTAACTTCCTTGGACCTAAAATACTGAAGAGAAGAAAACCTAACTAATTTCATGGTGGTGTGAATGTTCGCCCCACTAAATGTCTGATGACCTTTTAGAAAGAGAGCACTAATGCTTAGTCAAATTTATGGACACCGTTCCCCTTTGGGGGCATCTGCGTCGTCAGGGCATGTTTCTCAGGGCTTTGACTGAAGTTGCTGAGGGGTGTCAGGTGAAATCAGGTAGAAGGGGGGCTAGTTTCTGTGTTTCCCAATCACAGCAATGACCTCTTAGCAGTCAATGTGTGGTGTGGAGAAAGGCAAAGCCTTTGGTATCCATGTATTATTTAGTCCATTGGTTCTTGTTTCTTTTAATATGTTTATTCTAATAAAATTTAATAACATTGGTTTGACTCCAGGTGTTGCTGGTAGCCATGCTCTGAGCATTTCCTGCTGGCACAACAGTGTGTGAGCTGTGGGCATCCACAGAGGCGGGAGCGATTCTGAGAGGACGTCTCTCTTCTTGTCCTGCAGTGCCTGGATCTCCAAGATGAGGCTGCTTTTAAATAGAGATCAACCAGGAACTTCCCAGTATTCTTCCTCTGAGGATGAGCTTTTGTATTACATTTTTATATTTAAATTTTGAACCTTCAGTCTTTAATCTGGTAATAATAGGGCTGCCAGGAACAAAACTTCATAGATGTTTCTGGTTTTCAGGTGTATCTATTTATTCTTTTAACAGACAATTTTTATAGAGGTTTTAGGGTCACAGAAAAATTAAGGGGAAGGTACAGAGATTTCACACATATCCCCTGAGCCTTCTCATGTAGAGTCTTCCCCATTATCAACCATAGTGGTATATTTGTTGCAGTTGATGAACCTATATCAACACATCATTATCCATCAAAGTCCATAGTTCACATTGGAGGTCACTCTTGGTGTTGTGCATTCTAGGTAGTTTCACTGCCTTAAACATTTTCTGTGCTTCACCTATTCATTCTTCCCACCTGCCTATCCCCAGTCAACCACTGATCTTTTTACTGTCTCCGTAGTTTTGCTTTTTTCCAGAATATCACATAATTGGAATAATACAGTATGTTGTCTTTCCAGGTTTGCTTCTTTCATTTAAGTAATACAGATGTATGTATTTCTGCTTCAACCATATTCCTATTGTCTTATTCCTGGTGTGATTTCAATGGAAAGAAAGTTGAGAGGATGGAAGAAGAGTTTGCTACCTATGACATATTTTCCACTTAAAAATATTATTTTACTCCCCCCCTCTCTTTTCTGGCAATTAAATAACTAGAATTTATTTTTATATATTAAACTTAATTTTAGAAATAATGTTATATTCTTTGCCATTCCTGCATTCCTAATTCCTAGAACTCTCCAAGTTATTAGTAAAAATTTAAAAAGTTAGAATTTATTTATAATAGTTATAATTATGAAATAATAAATTCAGTGAGAAAATATTTATTACTATCCCACTTTTACCAATATTTATTTCATAATTAGTTCATGTAGATTGAAAGTAATAATGTATTTGAAATTAATTTATAAACTTAAATTATTATCCTATCTAATAAAAGAGTAATATGCAAATTGACCATCACTCCAAGACACAAGATAGCTGCCCTGATGTGGACACAAGATGGCCACCACAAGATGGCCTGCAGGGGAGGGCAGTTGTGGGCAGTAAGGGGTGACCAGGCCAGCTGAGGAGGGCAGTTGGGGGAGACCAGGCCAGCAAGGGAGGGCAGTTTGGGGGGAGCCAAGCCTGCAGGGGAGGGCAGTTGGGGGGACCAGGCCTGCAGGGGAGGGTAGTTGTGGGCAATCAGGCAAGCAGGGAGGGCAGTTAGGGGTGACAGGGCCAGCAGGGGAGGACAGTTGGGAGAGACCAGGACTGCAGAGGTGGGCAGTTGTGGGGGGGGGGCAGGCCTACAGGGGAAGGCAGTTGGGAGGGATCAGGCCTGCAGTGGGGAGCAGTTGGGTGGGACCAGGCCTGCAGGGAAGGGCAGTTGGGGGGGGGGGAACCAGGCCTGCAGGGGAGGGCAGTTGGGGGGGGGGACCAGGCCATCAGGGGAGGTCAGTTAGTGGTGACCAGGCCTGCAGGGGAGGGCAGTTAGGGGTGACAGGACCAGCAGGGGAGGGCAGTTGGGGGTGACCAGGCCTGCAGGGGAGGATAGTTAAGGGCGACAAGGCTGGCAGGAGAGGGCCGTTAGGGGTGACCAGGCCAACAGGGGAGGGCAGTTAAGTATGACCAGGCCAGCAGGGGAGGGCAGTTAGGGGCAGTTAGGCATTGATCATGCTGGCAGGGGAGTGGTTAGAGGATGATCAGGCTGGCAGGCAGAAGCGTTTAGGGGCAATCAGGCAGAGGCAGTTGAGCAGTTGGGAGCCAGCAGTCCTGGATTGTGAGAGGGATGTCCGACTGCTCTTTAAAAAATATATATATAAAATTCTAATAAACGGGCAGTCGGACATCCCTCAAGGGGTTCCAGATTGGAGAGGGTGCAGGCAGAACCCCCCCCAACCCCCGTGCACGAATTTGTGTACCGGGCCTCTAGTATATTAACAGTTGTTCAATAATTATTTCCAAACTAGAGGCCCGGTGCATGAAATTCATGCACGGAGGGGGGTTGTCCCTTAGCCCAGCCTGTAGCCTCTCCAATCTGGGATCCCTCTCACAATCCAGGACTGCTGGCTCCCAACTGCTTGTCTGCCTGCCTTCCTGATTGCCCCAACCGCTTCTGCCTGCCAGCCTGATCACCCCCCTAACAACTCTGCTGCCAGCCTGTTTGCCCCCAACTTCCCTCCTCTGCTGGCCTGGTCACCCCTAACTGCCTGCTCCTGCAGGGTTGATCACCTCCAACTGCCCTCCCTTGCAAGCCTGGTCTCTCTCAACTGCCCTCTCTTGCAGGCTTGGTCCCTCTCAACTGCCCTCCCTTGCAGGCCGGGTGCCTCCCAACTGCCCTCTCCTGCTGGCCATCTTGTGGTGGCCATCTTGTGTCCACATGGGGACAGGATCTTTGACCACATAGGGGCAGTTATATTGTGTGTTGCAGTGATGATCAATCTGCATATTACACTTTTATTAGATAGGCTAGAGGCCTGGTACAGGGGTGGGGGCCACCTGGTTTGCCCTGAAGGGCATCCCCGATCAGGTGGGGGTTCCCTTGGGGTGTGGCGCTGCCTGAGCGAGGGGCCTGTGGTGGTTTGCAGGCCGGCCACGCCCCCTGGCAATCCAAGTGGAGGCCCTGGTATCTGGAATTCATTTTCCTTCTACAATTGAAACTTTGTAGCCTGGAGCAGAGCCAAGTCTGGGCTCCCTCGCAGGCAGCCATTTGTGTTGGGGTTATAATTGAAAGTTTGTTACCTTAAGCGGGTGGGCCCGGCCAGGGTGAGCAGAAATCTTTGCTTCCCCTGTTGCCGGCGGCAACCCTGGCCTGCTCTCTCAAGTTCCATTCTGCCGCCATTTGTTTGAATTTGTACCTTCTATAATTGAAACTTTGTAGCTTGAGTGGAGGCTTAGGCCTGGCAAGGGCAGGCGGAAAGCTTGGCTTCCTCTGTTACCTAGGAAACCTTGCTCTCTGTGGCTGTAGCCATCTTGGTTTGGGTTAATTTGCATGCTCGCTCAGATTGGATGGTGGGTGTGGCTTGTGGGCATGGCTTGTGGGTGTGTCGGAGGTATGGTCAATTTGCATATTTGTCTATTATTAGATAGGATTAACAAATGAATGCACTCACTTTGCTGGAAAGATTACTTATTACACATTTTCTTTATTAGATAACAAAATGATAACATTAATAATGAACTACAAAGGTAAATCAAATCACAGAGGCCCACAGCCAATTGCAAAACCACTGGATTAAAAATCCCCCAGTGCAGTTTTTCCATCACAAATCTCAGTGATTACACCAGAATCTGAAGTGTTGCCAGACCTTCGTAAAACAGTAAAGTGGATTAAATCTGTTTCCATTCTCATTTAATGCCTTAGTGAATTCCCTGCTATTTTTCTTGCCTCCTAGGCAAAAGGATTAGATGTGTTTTGTTAGTTATTTCTTGGTTATAACCCACAGAAATTGACTCTGTTTGGATTAAGGAAAATCAAGGAAGTTATGGGGAACATCCTGGAAGTCTGGTGTGGTCACATTAGAGCTGGCTACTGTCATGGGTAGGGCAGCTCTGAGAACCTTGGCAGGATTTCATAATGCTTTCCTGGCACAACCATCAGTTTCTAAATGTGTTTGCTAGATTAAATATTCAGGTAAGAAGATAAAAAACAAGCTAGAGTGTGGAGAAAATACTTTCAAACAAAATATTCAACATATGCAATAGTATATAGACTATATAAAGAACTCTCAAAGCTCAACAAAATGAAAAAAAATCAATTAAAAATGTACAAAATAAGCAAAGAGACATTCTATTAAAGGATATATAGATGACTTATAAAAAGATTTCAATATCATTAGCCATTAGGAAAATGACAAAGTCATGATGATATCAGTATACATCTATCAGAATGCCTAAAATTATTTTTAAAAAGTGGTATCACCAAATGCTGACAGGGATGCAGACTCACTAGATCACTCTCCTATTGCTTTGGGAATGTAAAATGGGCACTCTCTGGACAATAGTTTGACAGTTTCCTATAAAACTAGATGTGGAGTACATTTCTCCTAGAAAAATCTAAAGCTTCACTTAACGCAAACACCCATACATAAGTGTTTATAGCAGCTTTACTCATAATAGCCCCAAATGGAAACAATTCAAATGTCCTTCAAAAGGTCTTTAGTTAAACCAGTGATTTTCTACCAGGTTTGCTTCAAGGATTTTTAAAACATGCAATACCTATTTAGTCAGGGGCACTGGCCTCTTTTCCCTTAGATTGTCAAATGAAAAACGAGAACAGCCAATACAATAGCCGTCTGGTGAGAATGAATCAAAATTATTCCTATTTTTTTGTAAGATTGGCAAAAAAGATAACATATTTTTTGGTGTGGCAGCATTTTAGTAATTATTTTATGTGTGGGTAAGATGAAAAAGGTTGAAAATCGCTGAGTTAAATGAACTGATATGCAGCCTTACCATGAAAAACTATTTAGCAATTAGATGGAACAACATATTGATAACACACAACAATGGGATGAATCTCTAATGAATATGCTGAGTGTAAAAAAGCCAATTTCCCAGATTTTCATAGTCTATGATTCTATTTATATAACATTCTTAAACGACTAAATTAGAGAAATGGAGAATAGATTAGTGGCTGCCAAGGTTAAAGAGGGGATAGGGAGCAGGAGGGAAATGGACTTGATATAAAAGGGCAACATGGAAATGTGCATTTCGGCTCTCAATTTCAATATCCTGGTTATAATATTGTACCATAGTTTCTTAAGATGTTATTATTAGGGCAACTGGGTAAACTGTATGTAGGCATTCTCCATATTATTTTTTACACCTGTTTGCAAATCTATAATTTATATCAAAATAAAAAATACATTAAACAAAGCAGGCTGATTAGGTAGTTCCTAAACTCAAGGAAATAAATCATATAAACAAGTGTCACAGCCCTTGGATTAAGTTAGAAAAGTCATTTTGTTACTGGTGTTGGGGTTCTTGGGTTCCTCAAGATAGTCAAGAGGAAACCCTAATTTTCAGACAGATCTTGTTAAGCTTATGCCTGAGCACAAGGGAGGCCCACAGAAAAAAGGAAGGTCCTCAGAGCTGGCCGGGGGCTGGCTCTGCTTGGCTGCTTTTATAAGCTGGGGCTAAAGCAGGCTTTCACTGAAAGATAGGCTTTTGATAACGGCTCTTTTATGGATTTTTCCATGTCAGGGTAGGACAAGCAAGTCGTTAGAAAGGAGATACAGTTCTTAATTTTTTTTTTTTCCACCAGGAGTGGAGGGGTGATGACATTCTTGTAGTCAGCTTATCCTTCTGGCCACCTGATACTGTTCCATTCCTGGGGCCAAGTCCCTACACTGTCTCAACTTAGGGAGGAATTGACCTTTCTGGTATTTTCCTAATATTTTCATTTTGTTGTAGAAAAGAGATATTATAAAGCTTACTATTTTACCTGTTTTTAAACATATAGTTCCGTGGCATTAAATTCATTCACATTGTCATGCGACCATTACCAACATCCATATCCTGAACTTTTTCATCATTTCAAACTGACACTCCAAACCCATTAAACAGTCACTGCCCCTTCCCCCAAAGAGACGCTTCAAGAATGATGTCATCCTGCACAAGGGCCATGCTGATCCCTGTCTTGTTCCAGTTTTAGCCGGTGTGCTGCCAGGTGAGCACTGAAGCCTTTCAGTTGCCTGCTTTGTCCCACCTGCACATACAGGGTGATAACGCAAAGGCATCATTCCCAGCAGCCCGGAGATTTGCTTACCAGGCTGCGGTTAGCAGTCAATTGTTTGAGCTCATTCTTTTGCCTTGAGACAAGTTCACAGATATTTTGAAGATCATGTTTGTAAGTAAATTGATTCAATTTGGAAACATCCACTTCCCCTCTCCTTTTCCTTGTGTCTGCTCCATGAAAAATGACCTTTGGTAACCAGAATGCTCATTTTATTTTACTTACTCTAAACTTTTGTGTGCCTGTGGATCATAGGGGAAGAATTCTGAGGGAAATAATATTTTTTAATAATTTGAAAAATCAAGTATTTTAATAAATTATTTTTGCTATTTTTATTTCTCTCTTTAAAATATATATATATAATTCTAAACCTTCTGTTTTTAAAGCTTTACCCTATGCATAATTCTTTTCAAAAGTACCTTCAATTTTGGAAATATTTAGTAGAATGCACTATATTAAATTTCTACAATTAAGTTTGGGATGTATTTTTGGAAACTTGTGTCAGAAATTACAACAAACTCCTATAATATTGAAATATTTTGAGTGCTTACCATTTTATCTTCTATGGATATTCATTGCATTTATTTTTTAGAAGAGTTTTGGATTTATAGAAAAATTGAGAAAATATTACAGAAAATTCCCATATATCTTACAACTAGTTTCCACTATTAAAAATCTTATAACCGGAAGACTCAGAAAATGGCAGTGACATAGACAGACGTGTTCTGAGCCTTGTCCCAGAGCAGAAAGAAACAGTAGTTGAGGGTCGCGAGGGGAGCGTTTGTTGGCAAGTTAGGGGACAGCTAGAATCCAGGAGAAGGTGGGGGTCTGCTGGACATGGTTACCCTGACCAGGAAGCCCCCACTGGTGCTGGGTCCCCTCCCAGAGCTACAGGCTCAAACGTGGAGACCGTGCCATCTTGAAGGAGAGAGTGCATCTTATTGGAAGCCTGAAAACCTACAACTGTGGCAACCACCAAACAGCTGCGAGCCCCAGAACACTGGTCCTCAATTGGCGCAAACACGTAGATTCGGGGGAGCTCTGCACTCCACCACGGAAAGGAGAGAGAGAACTACATAACCAGACATCTGGAGAAGAGAGACCATGGGGAGACAAAGAAACAACCTGCATATGAAAGAAAAGCAGGCATCACCAGAAAAGGAAGTAAACAAAATAGAGGCAAGCAACCTATCAGAGAAAGAATTCAGAGAAATGGTCATAAGGTGGCTAAAAAGAATGGAAGACAAATTCGACAATATGAGTAAGAACCAAGAGGAAATGAAGAAGAACCAAGAAGAAATGAAAAATGACATCGCTGCTGTAAAGAACTCAATAGAAAGCATCAAGAGTAGACTAGAAGAAGCAGAGGACTGCATCAGTGAGCTAGAAGACAAGATGGGAAAAAATACCCAACTAGAGCAGCTTCTAGAAAAAAAAATTAAAGCAGGAGGAGAGCCTAAGGGAACTTTGGGACAACACAAAACAAAACAACATCCGCATAATAGGGGTTATAGAAGGAGAGGAAACTGAGCAAGAAATAGAAAACCTGTTTGAAGAAATAATGACAGAAAACTTCCCTGATATAGGGAAGAAAAACCCCACACAAATCCAAGAAGCTCACAGAGTCCCAAGCAAAATGAACCCAAAAAGACCAACGCCAAGGCTGACGTGACCTTCCTGTACTAGCAGTTAGCAACTGTGCATCACTGCAGGTTGCCCAGGACCAAACCAGAGAGAGTTGGACCTGCATTACCACCATTTGTCCACCATCCAGAACTGTAATGTCAGTGCTGACATGTACACATAAGGAACTGTTGGACATTGAAGTTGGGTCTCAAAAGAACTGTTGGCCCAGAAAGAAACTCACTACAGACTGATTCATTTGCCTGTCACCATAACCATTATTGCTTGTCTCATTTTTGGTTCTTATAAGTGTAATTCTAATAGCACATGATCTCACTCATCTAGGGGAAATAATGAACAACATAGACTGATGAACAAGAACAGACCCAGAAACAAAGAGGCATGGATCAGACTGTCGGGCCTCAGAGGGAGGGTAGGGGAGGGTGGGGGTAAAGGGGAGAGATCAACCAAAGGACTTGTGTGCAAGCATATGAGCCCAACCAGCGGTTAAGGACAACAGGGGGGTGGGGGCATGCGTGGGGGAGGGGTGTGGGATGGGAATTGGGGGATGAGGACAAATATGTGATACTTTAATCAATAAAGAAATTTAAAAAAAAAGAAAGCATTGTCTATAATAATTAAAGAGTAATATGCTAATTAGACCAGACATCCTTCCGGACGACCTTCCGGACGAAGCCAGGGCTGCGAGGGAAGCCCGGGTCTTGGGTGCCAGAGGGAAGCCGGTGCCGGCAGCCAGGGGAAGGAAGGCCTACTCTTGCATGAATTTTGTGCATTGGGCCTCTAGTTAATTTATAACAACCAATCATTTTACTCTCTCCCTGGTTGTGTTTTGTCTAGAATATCATTTCATTGGAAGTGTACAATATGTAGACTTTTCAGATTGATTTCTTTCCCTTAGCAAGATGAATTTAAGTCTTAATAGCTCATTTATTGAAATTTGGTGAGTAACGTTCTATTGTATGGATGTACCTATTTATTTATCCATTAATTTGCTGAAGGACATCTTGGTTGCTTCCAGTTTTTTTGCAATTAATGAATAAAACTATTATAAACATACATGTGCAGATTTTTGTGAGGACATATGTTTTTATATCAATTGGATAAAAATATCTAGGAGTATAATTGCTGAATTATATGTTAATAGTATGTTTAGCTTTATAACAAACTGCCAAATGTCTTCCAAGATGGCTGTACTACTTTATATTCCAGCAATGAATGAAAATTTCTGTTGTTCCAGATCTTCAAGCTTTTGGTATTTTTAGTTTTTTGAATTTTAGCCATCCTAATAGTCATGTAGTGGCATTTCATTGTTTTAATTTGCAATTACCTAATGACAATTGATGTTGAGAATTTTTTTTATATGATTATTTTCCATCTGTATATATTCTTTGGTAAGGTTCAGATCCTTCAGCCATTTCTTGAGTTTTTTACTTTCTTATTGTTGAGTTTTAAAAGTTTTTTGTAAATTTAGATAAAAATTCCTTTTCAGTTATGTGTTTTACAAGTATTTTCTTCCAGTCTGTGGCTTGTCTTTTGTTTCCCTGCCTTTTTCACCAAGCAGAAGTTTTAAAATTTTTTCTTTTTAATGAAGTTGAATTTATCATTTTGTTTTCTTATGAATTTTGCTTTTGTTGTTACATGTGAAAGCTTGTTGCTAAAACCAAATTCACATAGATTTTTCTTTTCTCAAAATTTTATATTTAGGTCTAAGACCCATTTTTAGTTAATTTTTTGTTAAAGGCGTAAGATTCCATTTTTGCATATAGATGTCTAATTTCTTTTGTACCACTAGTTGTAAATATTATGCTTTCTTTATTGAATTGCCTTTGCTTCTTTACCAAAGATAAGTTGACTATATTTTTGTCAGTCTATTTCTGGGCTCTTTAATCTTTTCCATTAATATGTGTGTCTATTCATTTGCTAATATCACAATGTCTTGATTACTGCAGCTTTATAAAATATAGACATTTCAGAGGGTCCTAGCATTTAAATGTGTCAGAAAAAAGGTTAGAGAAGTGAGATTTTTCATTTTCAATTAAGCCACTGGTATACTTGGAATGAATGTATTCATTATCATATCTTCCAAACCTATAATTTCCAGCTTATTTCAACAAGATAGTGTGGCAGAACTTCTAGATAAACAGAATGTAAAATATTTTATTAGCTTAGAGAAAAGACTGTTATCTAGAGTACATAAATAAGTCTTATAAATCTATATAAAGATTTAGGTAAACAATTTTTAAAGTAAATAAGAGGCATGGATGGGTGATTCACAGAAGAAATTAAAATTTTCAAATAAAAAACCGAAAAGAAAAGATGGCTCACTAATTCCTCACGAATCAAGATTTATAAATTAAAACAATGATAGTATTCTATACCAATTAGATTCATAGATTCATACATATTAAAAAGCCCAATAATATCCTGTGTTAAGTAGATTATGGCACAAAAGGAAAATTTATAAACTGTTATGTGGGGTCAAATTGTAGAGTGTTTTAAAAATATCTATATATATATAATATTTTCATTGATTTCAGAGAGGAAGGAAGAGGAAGAGAGAGAGGTAGAAACATCAATGATGAGAATCATTGATTGGCTGCCTTTTCTATGCCCCCGCACTGGGGATTGAGCCCACAACCCAGGCATGTGCCCTTGACCGAAATCAAACCCAGGACCCTTCAGTCCACAGGCCAAAGCTCTATCCACCGAGCCAAAGCAGCTAGGGGAAAAAAAAAAAATCTAAATATCCTATATAATAAAAGGCTAATATGCAAATCGACCAAACGGCAGAATGACTGGTCACTATGATGCACACTGATCACCAGGGGCCAGATATTCAACACAGGAGCTGCCCCCTGGTGGTCAGTGCGCTCCCACAGGGGGAGTGCCACTCAGCCAGAAGCCAGGTTCATGGCTGGTGAGCGCAGCGGTGGTGGCGGGAGCCTCTCCCGCCTCTGTGGCAGAACTAAGTATATCTGACTGTGGGTTTAGGCCCACTTCCAATGGGGAACGGGCCTAAGCCATCAGTTGGACAGCCCCCAAGGGCTCCCGGACTGTGAGAGGGCATAGGCCTGGCTGAGGAACTGCCCCCTTCAGTACATGAATTTCATGCACCAGGCCTCTAGTATTAAATATCTGTATTATCTATGACACAACTGCAATTTCACTTCAAAGCATATATCAGAGAAATTGCTTTAAAATGTAACAGATTTTCCTATTTTCTGTATTCATCCCTACTGGCTGATGTTAGCTGGGGAGTCAAAGGAGAGCAGTTATTCCAACCCCTTTTGTCCTAATCTGAATCCTCTTTCTAATTTGAAATGTCTGGGCAGACAAGCCAAAAGCAGAGAAGTGGAAACAGCAAACATCACAGCCAAATGTGTCCATAGACATTCTTTTCTGTTAACTACATTGAAGAAGAGCATGGCAGGTAACTTCCGAAGATAACTCCAGAAATCATTCCCATTTTCTGGTTGCATACCATCCACATCATCTGGCAAATTATGGTAGAATTTTTAACATATTAGCAAACAACCTTTATGGCTGTACTGAAAACCTCCATGCTGTAAGGCACCCTGGAAACTGGAAAACCAGTATTTTCATGCTATGTTTATGCTCAAGGGACTTGTGGAGACAAACTAAACCTGAGAAAGAGCTTTGGGCTCATCAGAGACACATTTGAAAAATTCATGGCTCAGTGAAATGGCAGCATTTAGAACTAGACATTTCTGGAGATTTTAACTTTCAGAAATTTTACCTTTTTGAAATTCAATTTCTCTGTAAATAAAATGGGCCTAAATAATGACTACTTTATAGCGTTTGCTGTAGAATATGTAAAATTGCAAATGAAGGTTTTAGCATCATAACTGACACAGAGTAAGAGCTTGATGAATGTTAATTATCTTTTTTCCAATTTACTTAGAATAATTTCAACATGCAGTGAGTTAGGAGAATAATAGAAACAAACAGCCATTTAAAAATTGAAATATCTTGTCAAATTTGCCCACATGATTTTTAAAGACATGCATTTCTATATGTTTTAATTATATATCTACATATGAATAGCAAACAATAAAGTATATAGGTACTTTGTTTTTAACCCTTATATTTATATTTATGACATAAAAATTTCTACTTATGTCATAAATATTTATATTTATGACATAAATATTTATATTTATGACAATGATCTATTTTTATGATTTAGGTGAATTTAAAATCTAATTCATTTTTTCCCCTATAAATAACAAATTGTCCCAGACCAATATATAAATAGATCATTATTTTTACATTGATTTCTAATGCCATCTCGATTATATATCAAGTTTATTTACAAGTGTGTGTTGGATTTTCAATTTCCTTCTGTTCCATTGGCCTCATAATACATTCCTATATAAATATCACATCATATTCAAAATACTATCTAATAAAAGAGTAATATGCAAATTGACCATCACTCCAACACACAAGATGTCTTCCCCCATGTGGTCAAAGATGGCTGCCCCATGTGGACACAAGATGGCCACCACAAGATGGCCAGCAGGGGAGGGCAGTTGGGAAGGACCAGGCCTGCAAGAGAGGGCAGATGTGGGCGATCAGGCCAGCAGGGGAGGGCAGTTGGGAGTGATCAAACCTGCAGGGGAGGGAAGTTAAGGGTGACCAGGTCGGCAGAGGAGGGAAGTTGCGGGTGACCAGGCCTGCAGGGAAGGGCAGTTGGGGGGACCCAGGCCTGCAGGGGAGAGCAGTTGGGGGGGACCAGGCCTGCAGGGGAGGGCAGTTAGGGGTGATCAGGCCTGCAGGTAAGGGCAGTTAGGGACAATCGGGCTGGCCAGGGAGCAGTTAGGCATCAATCAGGCTGGCAGGGGAGTGGTTAGGGGGTGATCAAGCTGGTAGGCAGAAGCGGTTAGGGGCAATCAGGAAGGCAGGCAGGTGAGCAGTTGGGAGCCAGCAGTCCTGGATTGTGAGAGGAATGTCTGACCACCCTACTGGGATCGGGCCTAAATGGGCTGTTGGACATCCCTCAAGGGGTCCCAGATTGGAGAGGGTGCAGGCTGGACTGAGAGACATCCCTCCCCCCCCCCCCCGTGCACAAATTTCATGCACCGGGCCTCTAGTAGCTTAATAATAAACTTTTACATTATTTACAATAATAAACTTTTACAGTGTTGGTGGATGAACAAAATTGTTTGTCCTAAGGGAATTACTTTTATAGTCTTTCTTGAACTTTTAAATTTCTATATTAATTAGAACAGATTAAGTTATACATGCATATACTTCAGACTTTTATTGGGATGGTATTTAATATATGGGCTAATCTGGACAAAATTGACTTTATTATAATACTGTGTCTTCTAATTTATATACATGGTATATTTTGATGCATTCTGCCAAGGAGAAACAAAGTGAGACACTTGTTAAAGTCAGTAAGATAGATTTTGCTCAGTAACTACTGCAATAGGGGAGAGATTCCAATGTAAATTGAGCTCAAATTCAATCTGTGAAGAGGTGACTAAGCATAGTAAAGAGAATGAGGGAGGAATGATTAGAGGCCCCTGCAGAGTCAGAGAAGTAGGAAGATACAGAAAATGGGTAGGGAAGTTGATCAATGGGGTTGGGCCATCATGCTTTGCTAAATGGCACACATCGAAGTTAGGCTCCTACCCTCCAACCCAGACCTAGAGACAGGAGCTGTCTTCTGGTGCTGATCAAACAATCAGTACATTCTTTTTGGTAGCTTTGAGCTTTCCCAGGTAGTGACTTAAGGGGAGTTGGATCATCCCAGGGATGTGGCATTGAGCTGTTAGAAATCATACTGGAGTTTGTTCGAGTTTCTCAGTGTTGGTGGGTGAACAAAATTGTTTGTCCTAAGAGCCTTCAGTCTTTATAGAGCAAAGTTGAGCCCTAGATATGAAGAGAGCTCAGAGGAACCTAAATTTGGTCAAGGAGAGAATCTGTCAATTCAATTTTTATATATTCTTTAATAATGTTTAGTGATATTTTTAATCAAATAGTGAATTTGTAAGAGTTAAGTCTACAATGACATTAGCAGGAAATCAGTCAATTGTTTTCATGAAAGCATGTGAACATATCATAGAGAGTAAGTTGTTTACTCTAGGCAGACTAAGAGAATTAAGCCACTATGAGGTCATCTACACAAAATAATGTTATGTTTTTGTATATCTGAATTTTGGATGTTAGCATTTCTTCCATGCTTTATGCACATATAGATAGTTGGATAGACAGAAGTATAAATAAATAGATGACATGTAGATAAAAAGAAAGAATGTATATTCAAGGCTTAGAAGCTGAAAAATATATGAGAAAAAAATTTAGCTCATTTGCCTCAGACAGAGTTCAGGCACATGATTTTGGGCAGCATTGTTGCAGACAACATGTTCTCTTTCACAAAGGAGCTCAAAAGAGGAGGTGAAAATTGAGAAAGAACCAAAATCAATTAGAGAGATGAAAGCCATAGTAGAAGCAACACGAATTAGAATGAAACCTAAAAATCATGTATTATAGAAAAGATCGTAGACATGGATAAGAGCTATAACATTTATGTAATTGAATGAATATCTTGAAAAAGGCCAAATATAATACGAACTGTAATGTATTACATAAACTCAAAGAAAACTCTTTCTAAAATAAAGAAAATTGTTATCTGCAGAGCAAAAGGCCATATCAATGCCCAGAAGATTTTTCTGCAGGAAAATTATTAGCAGTTTATATTTTATATCTTAAGAATATTGAATTTAAAAAGTAAGTAGAGCCTAGTTGAAATGACAAGTTGGTTGAGCATCATCCCATGCACCAAAGGGTTTCCAGTTCGATTCCCAGGCAGGGAACATGTCTGAGTTTCCAGGTTTGATCCCTGGTCTGGAAGCTTATGGAGGGCAGCTGATTGATGTTTCATTCTCACATCAATGTCTCTCTCTCTCTCTCTCTCTCTCTCTCTCTCTCTCTCTCTCTCTCCCCTTCCCTTTCTCTTTCTAAGTATGTCCTCAGGTGAGGATTTTTTAAAAAGTAAGTAGAAAGGTTTGTGGGTAGTCATTAAGACAGATGAAGCAAATTATGAAGAGTTTAGGTGTCAGACTTTCTACATTAACACTCATTTCGGTAGACAGAAAAGAAATTTTGAAGAAATTCTGTGGGAAATAATGTTATCTAATATTCAGCTCTTTAGCCCTGTTCTCAATTTAGGTGTAAAGATAACAAAGAGACATTTATAGATAGATACAGTAGGTCTTTGGGTTACGTCAGAGATCTGTTCCTATGGCACAACATAACACGATTTTTGCCGTAAGCCAGAACCCACCTACATAAGCACCTGCGTCACTCACATGGAACACATACACAGCAGTAATGAAGTGAAATAGTAAAAAATATTTAAAAGAAAGATAACAATTACAAACCTTTACTTGTGGTAAATACATAATAAAAACATAAAGCACATTTGTGCACGGGGGGTGGGGGGGGTGTCCCTCAGCCCAGCCTGCACCCTCTCCAATCTGGGACCCCTTGAGGGATGTCCAACCGCCCGATTAGGCCCGATCCCAGTAGCATCGGGCCTAAATGGGCGGTCGGACATCCCTCTCACAATCCAGGACTGCTGGCTCCCAACTGCTCGCCTGCCTGCCTTCCTGATTGCCCCTAACCGCTTCTGCCTGCCAGCTTGATAACCCCCTAACCACTCCCCTGCCAGCCCGATTGATGCCTAACTGCTCCCTGGCCAGCCCAATTGCTCCTAACTTCCCTTCTCTGCAGGCCTGGTTGCCCCCAATTGCCCTTCCCTGCTGGCCTGGTCACCCCTAACTGCCCTCCCCTGCTGGCCTGATCACCCACAACTACCCTCCCCTGCAGGCCTGGGTCCCCCCCAACTGTCCTGCACTGCATACCTGGTCTCCCCACAACTGTTCTCCCCTGTCGGCCTGGTCCCCCCCAACTGCTCTCCCCTGCAGGCCTGCCCCCCCCAACTGCCCTCCCCTGCAGTCCTGTTCCCCCCCCCAATTGCCCTCCCCTGCTGACCTGGTCTCCCCCAACTGCCCTCCTCTGCTGGCCTACTCACCCCTAACTGCCCACAACTGCCCTCCCCTGCAGGCCATCTTGTGGAGGCCATCTTGTGTCCACATGTGGGCAGCCATCTTTGACCACATGGGGGCAGTCATCTTGTGTCTTGGAGTGACAGTCAATTTGCATATTACTATTTTATTAGATAAGCTGTTGAAATGATGGAACTTTTTTTTTTTAAATAAATAAATGGGAGATGGCTATGTAACCACGAAGCGACGTACATCGAGTCCAACATAACCCGAGGCCTGCCTGTATTCAAGAAGTTTAGGACTGAAGCATCTGAGTTCCTACTACCAAAATTAACCAAACTATCAAGCAAACAAACTCTAATGAATGACAAATCCCAACTAACCAGGAAAAAGACCAGGACAGAACTCAGAATTATAGAAATCATGTTGAAAGTATGTAGGAATCTATAATAATAAAAGTATAATATGCTAATTAGACTGGATGGCCTTCTGGATGAAGCCTGGGTTTTGAGGGAAGCCCAGGTCCCGGGTACCTGCCACTGGCCGGAGGGAAGCCCATGTCCTGGGTGCTGGAGGGAAGCTGGTGCCAGCAGCCTGGGGAAGGAAGGCCTACTCTTGCACGAATTTCGTGCATTGGGCTTCTAGTTTAATATATTTAGTTATATATATAAGATATAACAACTGTGAAAAGTATGTTTTTTAAAAAGAAGATAGTTTGATGTAAGCATGGCAATATAAAAATAATATGTGTATCAAGAATTTTGTAAGAATTTGAAGAATCATTGAAAGAAATCCCAGTTTTCTGAAACATTATAGCAGAGAATTAAGCAATACAGTAGTTTCCCATTAACCACGGTTTCACTTTTTGGGGTTTAAGTTACCTGCAGTCAACTGTGATCCAAATATTAAGTAAAAAATTCCAGACATAAATAATTCATATGTTTTAATTTGCATAGCATTCTAACTTCATCTATCCTTCCTCCTTCCCTTTCTCTCTCACTTAAATTCAATTGACTTCCAACTTATTTAGCATAAATACAGCTACATAATTTTTAACAAACTTAGGTTTTTATTTCTTTTCCTCTTCCTTCTTTCTACCTTAAATTTTCTTTCTTCTTCCTTCTCACCCCTTTCTTTTTTCTCTCTCCCTTCCTTTCTATGTATGTATAAATATGAGAAGTAACTATAACACCCAATATTAATAATAATTTATGAATGTCAAGATTATTTTATTTTAAAATTTCTTTATTTTTATTTTTAACACCAGGCTGTAGTATTTTTAAAAGTACATTGAAATTATATAATAGTAACAGGTACAGTTTGAAAATCTTGAAGGAAATAGAAGACAATAGGTATTATACATAGAGTCTTTGGTACATGAGGTAGATTCAGTACTAGTTTCCAACATCACCTCATATATATAGCATATTTCTGATTCTATATATGCTTCTCATATTTAATGATGATAATAGCAGCAGTTTATAGAATGTCTTGCCTATTTGCTGCTTGCAGACACTGCATTATCTCATTAAGTGTTAATTTCCATCTGATAGAATACAATATTCTTTAACCTAGCCTGATTTACACCCTTGTCACAAAGCCATTGACAACCTATACACATTAAATCAGTTCTCCTAGATCAGCCCCACTTATTCCTAACCAGCTGCTATTTATATCAAGGTCATACATAGTTTTGAAACTTGGCTTTTGGTCATAGTACATCTATTCCCTCTATTGTCTACACAACTGTTATCTCTGACTTCTTTTCAAGGCCTTTGAACTTTTATTTTTTACTTTTTTCAGCTTCATGAAATAAATCCTGTCCATTCTGACCCCTCAGGAGCCAGCTTCCTGCCCAACCCACCAGCGGGGACTCTAACATGCAGACCTTATCTTCTGACGAGGAAGCTTCAACTAGAGGCTGCACAGGATCGTGGTGCAGTGCCTAGTCCAAGTTCTGACTTAGGGGCCATGCGTAAGTTCTCCAGTTCTCAGCTTCCTGGTCTGTTTAGTGGGGGTCAGCATGCATTCCTTTTGAGGTTGTTGTAAAGACAAAATGAGAAAACCTACAACGAGTGCTTACTATGATGTGAGCTGTAGGGGAAATGTTCATTAAGAGTGGCTTTCATTTACCCTAAAATAACAAAAGCAAAGATTGTCCTAAGACGTATAAAGTAAGGCAAATTCTGAGGTGAAAATTGCTCTTTCCAGATTAATGTCTTTAAAATATGCTCTTACTTCTGTGTCTGTGAAAAGTGGTGAATGAAACTACCCCTTTGAGTACCTACTGCAAACTTATACTACATTTTCCTGTCTCTGAAAGAGATTTCAAATTGCCCCATAGGTAATTTGCATTCCTCATTTTATTCTGTTTTTATGAGACACTTCCTTTTGTCCCCAGAATGTAAGGAAGAAGCTTTCCCCTTATAGAGGAACACTAGTCAACTACAAATCGAAGATGCTGTATATGGTGCATATTTCTTTTGGGAAGATCATTGTCACATATCTGACTCAACACTTATTTCTAGAACAAGTTGGTCTGGAAGGAAATCTATTTCTATATCTAAAATGAAAGTTTTATTTAAGATGTGCAATTGAAATAAATCATGCAAGAGAAAGCGGTTAGAGTGCACAGCTGCCAGTTTTAAATTTAACACTATGGGTATATGAAAAAGTAGTTGGGAAAGTTTCACTTTTAGTTCTAGACCTACTGGGCACTTGAAAGAGTTCTTCGATTCCTAGTTTTGTTTGCAAAAGGCTTTGTGCAGAAGCCCTGTGGCTTCATGCAACAAGCCAGACCTGGGAACAAAACCCATGGTACTTCTTGGGTTGGGGTTTTGATATTTGACCCTGGGAGTTTTCTAAGAAAAGTGAGTGTTGGCTGCTATGTTGAATGTATTTAGGACTCTGGGACAGGGACCCATAGCCTAACAACTTTGGATGCACTGTATGGAGTTTGACCATCTTACCAGGCATTTCTTTACTTTCATTGTTTCCCCCAACACACCTTGCTTTCTAGTTCCATTTCCCTGAGGTTTTTTGCTCCTTCCTTTTTCTATTTCTTCTTCTATCCTCCCCTTTTGCTTTTCTCTGTATGCATATATCTTCTCAAGTACTATTTTCCTCCAAGGTTTCTGCAGTCTTCTTTTCTTTTCATTCCTTATCATTTCTCCCCATTTTTCTATCCTTTCATTACTTCTTGCTGTATCTATTTCTCTTTATTTCCCATTTCTTCTTCTTTTTGTCACTGGTTGAATGAGGAGTAGAAAATATACCTAGTCCACCATGATTGGCTACATCTTCATGAAATCTCACCTTCCTCTGCAGTTGGAGGTGATCCCCTGCTTCCCTGGATTTTTCTAGCCTTTGATCCATCTCTAATTCGTCTTTACCCCCTCCTTCTAGCAATCTGGCACCTGTTCTCTCTCCTGTATCATCATGGAGGGTCCTTTTGTGAAAGGATAATGTCTTTGCCATCATTGTCTCCTTCATAAAACTTAGCTTATGTGTGTTATGTGCCATTGTGTCGGTTCCAGCTTCTGGAGACCTCGTGAATGAATGATGTGCACAACGTCCTATCCTCAATAGCCCTTCTCAGGTCCTAATGACTCATGTCTATGGCTCTTTTTATTAAGTCAATCCATCTCATATTTGGTCTTCCTCTTGTCCTGGAGCCTATTTTTCTCAGCATTATTGTCTTTTCCAAAGAACCCTGCCTT
Organism: Ia io; assembly: GCA_025583905.1. Classification (NCBI taxonomy): domain Eukaryota; kingdom Metazoa; phylum Chordata; class Mammalia; order Chiroptera; family Vespertilionidae; genus Ia; species Ia io. The sequence goes on along the minus strand of JAJQQW010000012.1, from coordinate 54,214,563 downwards.
CTCATGATATATTTGAAGTAAGATATCTTCAATTTGTTATTTTTTGCCTCCAGTAATGTTTCAGGCTTAATTTGCTCTAGGACTGACTTGTTTGTCTTTCTGGCTGTCTATGGTATCTGTACAACTCTCCTCCAACACCGTATTTCATATGAATCATTTTTTTCTCTATTAGCCTTCTTCACTGTCCAACTTAGACATCTGTACAAAGCAATTGAGAATACGAAGGTGTGAATGATTTTAGCCTTGGTCTTTAATGATGCATATTTACTCTTAGTGATCTTTCCTAATTCATTCATTGATGCCCTTCCAGGTCTCAATCTTAGCACAATGGCTTGCAATTGGTAGAAACATTTATTTAATAAGTATTTCTGAATGTATATACAAAAATGGTTACTATGACTATTTAACATGTGACCAGAAGTTGCACATTTTTATTTGTTGAAAAAATTCTACAAATAGCTCTCTTTGTTATGCTAAAATATATTTATTAAAAATATTTCCCAGGGAATGTTCAGAAAAGACATTATTTAAATAGTATGAATGTATAACCAGTGTAACCAGCATATTTACCGTCAAGCATGCTGGGGCCTAAATGAATGTACTGGTTGAGGGTGAGAAGGGAGTGAGTCAGATTGTGGTCCTGAAAGACAGGCGGTATGTTGCTGATTCACCCAAATGGTAGGTATGGTATAGTCCAAATGATGGTATTTGAGAGACTTTGATGAATTCATTTTATTGCTTGATTTCAGGATTCTAAGAGGAGCTCAATATACATCTCTTCTCCACTTCCTCTTCTTTCAAGGTCAAGGGAGAAGATAAATTAGTAAATTATGATGGTAAGCATATTAGATTTTACTGTGATAAGCAAAGATGAAAACCTACCCTGGATGCATAGGATTTTAAGTGATGTTTCCAATAGTTAAAGCCGAAGTACTGAATATGACCTTAGAGGCCTTAAATGATATTTACCATATCTCTCTCTTTCTTCCACCCCTCTAAGTCTCTGGTCTATTATATTGTCTGTTCCAGTCATTATCTCCTCAATATGCTGGGCATATACCTGCTCCTATTTGGGGGTGTTGTGCCCTCTGCCAAGAATGGTTTTCCTTGATGGCCCTGTGGCTTCATCCCTCCATTCCTTTAAGTCACTAGTTACAAGTCATTTGCTCAGAGAAGTCTTTCCTCTTCACCTTCCCTGAAAATTGCAAACCTCTTACTTTGTATAGTTCTTTTAAATTTTCTCTTTTTCTTTTTTACACTTACTACACATACTCCAACATTACATAACGGTTTTCTGAGGGCCAGTTTCATGGCCCCAAGCTTGGTTTCATGCTGTGCTACCATTATCATGAAATTCTTAATAAGTTTATTATTTTTTTTTCTTTATTAATTAAGGTATTACATATGTGCCCTTATCCCCCCATTACTCCTCCCCACCCCCAATTCATGCCCTCACTCCCCTGGTGTCTGTTGCCATTGGTTAGGCTTATATGCATGCATACAAGTACTTTGGTCGATCTCTCTTAATAACTTTTGAACAAGGGTTCAACAACTGTGATTGCTAGTGGGCTAGTTCTGTTTACTTAATTGTTTGTTAATATTGCTTGTCTATCTTCTAGAATATAAGGCAAGCTGGAGACTGAGAGTTACACCTTTTTAGGAGCATATTGTGCATGTTTGAAAAACATTACTATAATAAATAAAAATTAATAAATGGAGCAATGGGTATAATAAATGTTAATTAAGTGGATTTCTTGCTTATCATTTTCCCCATTTTGTTGTTGTTTTTTTTGTTTGCTATGGTGTGAAAATATGTATTGGAAGGGGAGTTTGTGCTGCCATTTAGGCAGTGAAAGCTAACCAAGGTTGGAGAAATTAAAAAGTCAGGACATTGTGAGGTTTTAGAAATATATGTTGGAAATCATTGCATTGCATTGTGGGTCTCTGAAGTCATAGGCTTAAGGAGCACCTATAGTATACTAAGAATGCCCAAGGCTTTTGAAAGCCATAGAAAGCAACACCACAAAATTTACCCCAAGATGAGAGATTTCTCCCACTTGCTATAAATTCAGTTTTGGAGTCTAAAATGTTGGAAGTGGTGAGCCTCCTACAAATCTAAAAACAGAGCTCTTTCTCTTTTTACAAAGGAAACTGTGGTGATATATTTACCATTTGAACCATTTTTAAGTGTACAGTTCAGTGGCATTAAGTACATTCACATTGTTGTGCAACTATCATTATAGTCCATCTCCAGAACTTTTTCATCTCCCCAAATTGAAATGGTACCCATTAAACAACAATCCCAACTGCCCCCATTACTCTAGCCCCTGGCAACTACCATTCTACTTTCTGTCTCTATGAATAAAAGTCCATGATTCATTTTGAGTGTTTTTTTATATAATGTGTGAGGTTTAAATTGAGGGTTATTTTTTGCCTATGCTTGTCCATTTGGTCCAGCACTATTTGTTAAAATTTCTACCAGTCCTTCATGGAGTTGCTTTTGTACATTTTTCAAAAACAGGCATATGTGTATGGGTGCATTTTGGGGTTCTATATTCTTTTCTATTGACCTATGTGTCTGTGCCTTTACCAATACCTCATACTGTAGTTATATAATGTCTTAAAATTGGGTAGACTAACTCCCCTCATTTTGTTATTCTTTTCAAAATAATTTATCTATTCTAGAGCCTGGAACTTTATATATAAGGCTTGAAATGATTTTGTGTATATCTAGAAAAAAAATCATGCTGGGAATTTCTTATGTATGGCATCATACCTGACACTGTTACTATGTAGAGTCTTCCAATCCATGAACACAGTGTCTATCTTTATTTATAAATTCAGTAATTTTTTCATCAATGTTTTGTAGATTGTAGCACACAAGTCCCAAATATGTTTTGCCAGATTTACACCTACGTTTATAATATTCTTAAAGATTGTAAATGGTTTCATATTTTTAATTTCAATGGCCACATGTTAATTGTAGTATATAGAAATAAAATTGATCTGTTTGCTTATTTTGTATCTTGTGACCTTAGTGAATTTATTTTTAGGAGTTTTTTTTTTTTTTAGATTCCTTGGGATTTTCTATAGACAATTAAGTCATTTGCTAATAGAAACAGTTTTATTTCTTCCTGCCCAACACCTATGCCTTTCATTTCCTTTTCCTGTTCTATTGCACTGGCTAAAAATTCAAGAACAAGTTGAATAAGAGTGATAAGAGCAGGTATTCTTGCCTTTTTTGCCAATCTTAAGGAGAGATGTTCAGTCTCTCACCATTAGTATATTAGCTTCAGGTTTCTAGAAGATGCTGTTTATGACCCTATATTCTATTGTTCTGAGATATTTTATCATGAATGGGTATTTAATTTTGTCAGATGCTTTTTTCTGTATTGATTGATGTTATCATGTGATTTTTGTTCTTTAGCCTATTAGTGTGTTTGCATTTTGAATATTAAAACAGCTTTCCATCCTTGGAATAAATCCCACTTAGTCTTTCTGTATATTGCTGAATTCTATTTGCTAACATTTTGTTACGTATTCTTGCATTGATATTCATAAGAGTTATATGTATTTTTCCTTTTTTTATTATCCTTGTCTGGTTTTGATATCAAAATAATACCAACTCTATATAATAAATTGAGAAGTGTCCTCTTTTTTCCATTTTCTAGAAAAATGAAGTAAAATTGGTATTAATTCTTTAAAGATTTAGTAGAAATCTCCAATGAAACCATCTTATCCTGGAATAGGCTTTTGTTAGGGCCTCCAGCTTCAAGTCCAGGCCATATTAGAAAAACAACAACAAACAAAACAAAAGCAAAAACAAAAATGGAAACAAACCAGAAAAAAACACCTTGTTGTTATTGGGTCCTGAAGTTCTTAGCCAGTCTGCATTCTTACTTCTATCTCTTAGTCTTTTTGTGTTGTTTTATATAGCATATCTAGTGTTTTTAGTTGTATTTAGTGAGATTCAGTGAGAGGAATAGAAAAAGTAGATCTATTTTATTTTTCCACCATCAGAAGTCCATGATATATTTTTAAATAAAAAATAACCTTAGAGAACATCATCTATGATATGAACCTACTTTTATGTAGACAATTAAAAATACTATATTATATATGGGAAATATGTCAGCTATAATGTATAAATCTATAAATCTATACAATATAATTTAAAAACACATATATCATTACTAAAAGTTGCTCTCTTGAAATGCAGAAAAGATAAATTGTGACATACTTGTATTTTCAATTTTTCTACTTTTCCATTTCTATATTGTTGATTTTTTTCCTATAAACTACCTTTCTTTTTTTTCTTCCTCATTTTTTCTTTTTTTCAAATTAATTAAATGTTAGTTGAACAAGTTCATATCAAAAAAGAGTTTATGCCTTGGTTACAAAAATCTAAAAGTTTGTAGATGAATAGTTCCCATTGTCTTCTCTCTATATAGTAAAAAAAGTTTTCAATTAGGCTTTCAAGGTTCTCAGGACAGCTTTATTTTCACGGATTAAAGATCTTCCGTTTTATCTATTCTTCCACTCTCTTTAATCACAGCACCCAGTTTTCTCAATTTTAGCTATTTTCTCAGCAACTTGGAAGAGTTTTCAAATGGTGTCCTTAACAATAAGAGCAATTTTGATGTCTTTCTTAGAGATAAGGTTTATCCATAGTGTATAATTGTGCCTCTATGGACAAAATACATATTGTCATTCAAATGTTCTTTGCATTTGAAATTAATATTATTCTTACAATTTCCTTTTGAACATTATCAGGGGATGGGGTCATAATTGACAACCTGCTGGATCTGATCTTGACAACCAGCTGTATTGTTGCAGAAGACCGAAGAAAAACCAAGCAACGCTTTTAAAGAAGAGGAGGGACACTGTTTAATACACTGGCAGACTCAGGGAATAGCTTTCCAAATCTGAGTGTAGAAACATGCTTTGGGCTTCTTTTTATATCTCCCTGTAGTCTTTGTCCCGCAAATATAGATTACGCTTCCAGTCCTTTTTGCGGGCCTTGTAAGAAGGCCCCCAGGTGTTGGGGGTATCCAGGCCATATCTGATGGTCTGGCCTGGTGCCAGCGTTAATAACCCTCCCTCTGGGGCAGTGCACTGTTCACAGTAACAGGTTCTGCAAGACCAGTATCTGGGAAGGAGGTAGTGACTTAATTATAGGTTATCAAGAATGTACACTGAGCTTGCTGGCATGGATTCAGATCACTAGCCCCCAAATATCAGGGTTACATTGGAATTAGCCTCTTTTAGCCTTCTCAGTATTTATTTATTTATTTATTTATTTACTTATTTATTTTTTTACATTTTTTATTTCTTTATTGATTAAGGTGTCACATATTTGTCCTCATCCCCCAATTCCCAACCCCCACCCCACCCCCCTGTGTCCTTAACCATTGGTTAGGCTTGTATGCATGCACACAAGTCCTTTGGTTGATCTCTCCCCACTACCCCCACCCTCCTCTACCCTCCCTCTGAGGCCCGACAGTCGGATCAATGCCTCCTTGTTTCTGGGTGTGTTCTTGTTCATCAGTCTATGTTATTCATCATTTCCCCTAGATGAGTGAGATCATGTGTTACTAGAAATATACTTATAAGAACCGAATGTGAGACGAGCAATAATAGTTATGCTGACAGGCAAATGAATCAGTCTGTAGTAAGTTTCTTTCTGGACCAACAGTTCTTTTGAGACCCATTTTCAGTGTCCACCAGTTCCTTATGTGTACATGTCGGCACTGACTTTTCAGCTCTGGGTGGTGGACCAATGGTGGTAATGCAGGTCTGACTCCCTCTGGTTTGGTCTCGCCCGGACCCAGGGGCATGGCTTCACCCGGACTCAGGGGCGCGTGGCCTCACCTGGTCCCGGGATCCAGCCTCACCCGGACCCAGGGGCGCATGGCCTCTCCTGGACCCAGGGGCGCAGCCTCACCCGGACCCAGGACCCAGCCTCACCCGGATTCAGGGGCGCACGGCCTCACCCAGACCCGGGATCCAGCTTCACCCGGACCCAGAGGTGCGCGGCCTCACCCAGACCCAGGGGCGCGTGGCCTCTCCCGGACCCAGGGGCGTGGCCTCACCCGGAGCTGGGACCCAGCCTCACCCAGATCCAGGGGCATATGGCCTCACCCAGATCCAGGATCCAGCTTCACCCGGACCCAGGAGCTCGCGGCCTCGCCCAGACCAGGGAACCAGCCTCACCAGGATCCAGGGGCGCACGGACTCACCCGGACCCGGGATACAGAGGTGTGTGGCCTCACCCGGACCCAGGGGCGTGTGGCCTCTCCTGGACCCAGGGGCGCATGGCCTCACCCGGACCCGGGATCCAGCTTCACCCGGACCCAGGGGCGCATGGCCTCACCCGGACCTGGGATTCAGCTTCACCCAGACCCAGGGGCTTGTGTCCTCGCCCGGACCTGGGACCCAGCCTCACCAGGATCCAGGGGTGCACAGCCTCACCCGGATCCAGGATTCAGCTATACCCAGACTCAGGGGTGTGTGGCCTCACCTGGACCCAGGGGCGCGTGGCCTCTCTTGGACCCAGGGGCATGGCCTCACCTGGACCCAGGACCCAGCCTCACCTGGATCCAGGGGCACACAGCCTCACCCAGACCCGGGATCCAGCCACACCTGGACCCAGGGGCGCGTGGCCTCTCCCGGGCCCAGGGGCGCGGCCTCGCCCGGACCCGGGACCCAGCAGGGCCTTGTCTTCTCGATCCCAATTCCTGTTGGTCATTTCCCTCTCAGCAATTCCTTCGGCCATCCTCTCAGAGCTCCGGTGCGCCCGATGCACAGCGGTGGGCCTGTCTAAGGTCGCTGCAATGGCACTCGGGCCTGCAGCGGCAACCAGTCGCCGGGCGAGTGCACCCGGATCCGGGACCCAGTGGGGCCCCGTCTTCCCGATCCCAACTCCCATCAATCAACCCCCTCCCAGCAACTCCTCCGGCCATTGTTCCGGACGTTGTCTGCTCTGCCCTCCAGTTGCAGTCTCAAAATTGTTGTGGTAGGCAACAATCAGGCATCTGCCCTATGCCACCATCTTGGTCCTCCAGAAGATTCTTAAGTAACCTTATAAATGTGGTTCTGAACACTGTGTCATCTATGAGTTTGCTTTCCTTCATCTCTTCTATTCATGACCTCCTTCGGTGTCTCCATCTTTTGGCTGCCTCCCTATGCTGATGGAGTGGCTTTGTGTGGTCAGTGACCTATAGGGGCCGGTAGCTCAGCTTCCCCAATCTCCCTAGGTGGTCGCTCTTGGTACCCCCTTGGTGGGCTGAGTGCAAAGTCTTGGTGTTGTCAAGCCTTGATTGTTGTTGGTACACTGGGAGGATTTGTCCTCCAGTCCACTTGGCTGTGAGGATCAGCTGTGTCTATGCTGGGAGACAGCCTTATTCAACTAGACTTGCAAAATTGTAAAAGCCTCTGTGCTCAGCGTGGATGGGGCGGAGTTTCAGGGTGGAGCCTATAGCCTTGGCTTCCTGTCAGCCCCGCCCTATGAGGTTCCTGGGTCTCAGGGTCCCTCTGTACTCCCTGCAAACACCTCTGAGAGAAAAGCGCCCTGGAGCTTCACCCGCCACCAAATAGTCTAGTCTCTCCCCCGATGAATCTGGATTCCCAGATTCTCGCCCGGAACTGGGTTTCAGTGTAGCCGGAACTGGGGCTCAGAGCAGTCTGGCTCCTTTGTCTCCTCCCCGCCAGGGCAATCCAGCGGCACAGTCAACAGACCATCCTCTGCGCGCATTCCCGTGCTTGCCTCCGGTGCTCTGCCCTTCGCACGCCTCACAGCCCAGGTTCCCCCAGCATGTGCCTGGCTTCCCAGGGTCTCACATAACTGACCAGCAGGAACTGGGGTTCTGCAGGGTCCGGAGCCCCTGTCTCCTCCCTGCCAGGGCAATTCAGCGGCATAGACAACGGTCCGTCCTCTGTGCGCATTTGAGTGCGTGCCTCCGGAGCTCTGCCTTTCACAGCTCCTCTGTGCCTCCGCCCCGCAGCCCAGGTTCCCCCAGCATGCGCCTGGCTTCCCAGGGTCTCGCCCGGGACTGGGATTCAGTGCAGTCGGAGCTGGTGTTCAGCACAATCTGGATCTTTTATCTCCTTCCTGCTAGAGACCGCCAGCCATGCCATCAGCCGCCCTGTCTTCTGCGGCTCCGTCCTCCTCGCTCACGCGCAGGCCCGTGTCTCTGCCCGTGTCTCCATACCTCAGGCTCCTACGGCTCCTCTGATTTTCCCTGTGGTTTTCTCTTTCCTTCTAGTTGTGGGCATTTCAGTCAGCCAGCTTTCCTGTGGTTCTGGATGATGTCCGTTTTGACCTTCAGTTGTATTCTTGAAATTGTTGTGCCAGGCTGCAGATTAGGTGCTTAACCTATGCCGCCATCTTGATTTCTAGCCTTCTCAGTATTATCAGACAACCACATTGCTGGATATTAGTTTTTTGTTAACTGGCTATGAAATGCTCTAGATTCCCTTGCATCTAATACAACCTGAATTGGTTCATTGGTCTCAGTGGCACTGTTTCCTGTGACTTAAACATTTCCTACATCCCAAGAGCTTACTAAGTGAAACGATTTTTTGTTTTCAAATCTATTTTAATTTGTTTGTTTAAACCATTATTAAGGTAGGATTGCTGGGTATATATTTGAAAAAAAAAAAGAAAAAGGAAGGAAAAATAAAATAATTATTAGATACAGGAAAATTAAAAAGAGGAAACTGCTTAACAGTTTCTAATGAGAGATCAGTAATAATTTTGTTACAACAAACATTTAAAAATATCTAGGTGAGATCATAATCACATTCTCAAATTGACATATGAAGAAATACAGGAAGTCTGAGAAGGGATCGATTGACACAAACTTGATAATCATGTCAGAATCTTTGCATTATCTACTGTTTCCTAGTGTCTAACTGATTTATTCATTGGCCTGAGCTCAGGTCTACAGAACCCAGAAGGCTGTCAGAGCTCCCTCTGCAGCCTTGTTTTGATACAATGATCCAGAAATAGCCTTGGTAAATGCCTAAGCAAATGTAAAGAGATGATCCTGCCCAAAATGTACACACACGCACACACACACACACACACACACACACATTTTGGAATCAGTTTAATTTATACTTTTAATGGAGAGAGTGATGGGGATATATTCTTTAGAAAAAAGTTTACTAGCAGCTTGGGTAGCTTGGAGTTGGTCTTTGACCATTGCTACTATTTATTCTTCTGGCAAGATCCTCAACAGACCAAGAAAGCAATTGCCTTTGTTCATTTAGTTTCTTGCAGTGGCAGAACAGCATCATCAGGAAAAGGGCCACCTTCGTACTTTCAGCACCTGCTTATCCTTCTGGGCTTCTCTCAGTTCCACAGTCTGTTGCATGTGCTCCTGCCTCTAACTAGGTAATCTGTCCCTGGTACTTAAACACTTGGCACAAGGAGCTGAATAGGTATCTCCACCTGTAGAAACTCAGGCACCAAACAGAAGACCAGGTGGCTGTGGATCCACTCCAGCTGCACATCTGTGTCAGCACAGTTTTACAAACAAGGTTAAGTTAGTTTGTTATCTTTAGAAAATAAAGACATTTCCATTTTGAAAAAATAAAGTAACTTGGAAAAGAGGAATCTTATGCTTTAAAGAAAAATTTATTTATTGACATGAGTTTGGGACTAACCAAATTTCTTTTACATATAAAATTGATATAATTTATTTTCTTTAAATTACTGATATATATTTTATGATATTCATGAATTTTTTAATATCACAACATGTTTGAATTCCCAATTTGATTTATTATTGTCCTCCTTAACTTACAGTACTTTGTTTACATTTTCACATTTATGTCTGAGGTCAATTACTTTCTGGTTTTGTGGAAACTTTATCAGTTTTAGGCTCTGAAGTGTTCATTACTTTGTAGAGTTATCAGTAACTTTCCTCCTGCTCCATGCCAGGAATAGATGATATGATGTGCAATCTTCAAAGAATAACATAGAAAATTCCTCTCATACTGATGACCTTCATTGCTGTGGGTAATCACCAACAATTTTCTTTACTTTCTCTGTCGCTCTGTTCAGGTTTTCTACCTATTGCTGTGCTAATTTTGTTGTTATTATAGGACTTGTTTGCCTTATTTTATAGAATGTAATGCCTTTCACCAACATTTCTAATTTTACCAGAAACTGACAGAATCTATTATAATTTAATCATCTTATCAGTTATAACTCTTTCTAATTTTGATTTATCTTATGTTTATTAAACTTAGTAGTGTATTCCCTATTTTATTAGACTTTCTAAGCAACTATGTTTTGAATATATTCATCAATTTTACTAACTTCCAGTTCTGTGTTTTTTTCCTGCATTTCCATATATTATTCCCGCCCCCCTCAAATTTTCTTTGGGTTGCCTTTTTTCCATTTTCTGAAATCTTAGCTAATTTGCATTTCGCAAAGTAAGGTTTTAGTAAACATTGTCCATCATGAAAAAACAATGTCATATCTGGACCTATTTATTCTGCCTTCCCAGCTGGTATCATGTATGTACTGCCCACCCTTTCCCTTAGGCACTGGATCCCATCAAATGTTTTGTACTCAAGGACATCACTTCAGCACTTGAAATTAAGGACAAAGACTTTACAATTCTTGTTTGCTGTGATTCTCCAATGCCTGGAACAGATCCTTAAGAAAATGAACATTCAACAAATATTTGTTAAATGAACACATCTTTATTACTCTTTGCTCTACTGGTTATTTGCTCTTTGGCCCTCAATCCATCTGTGCCCTTGTTTTATACCTAAGGATGCTGGCTTCTAGAGACTGCTTTACTTGGGTTTCCTGATGCCCTGGCTTCCTGCTGGGTTCAGCTAAGTTAAGCAGGAAGGCTGGGGACAGAAGGAGAGGTCTGGGCACGTCTTTCCATCTGCAATTTGCAATATCTATGTCTCTTCCTGACCCCTGCTCCCACTAGGCATTCCTCCCCCTCCAGTGCTACCCCTTCCCCTCTGCTTCAATTTTAGGGGTGGCCCCAATGTTACTTGTCCCAAGAGTGTTAACATCCTTTGTTGGCTCCTTTAGTGCGGCTTATGCCTCTAACACTAGTCCCTTCATTAAAGTCCCTTTGTATGACCATGACCATGACCATTTGAAAGAATTAAATCTCTATTAGGGCCTTGATGAACATAGGTTTTCTAATAATCAATTATAACTTTATTTAAAAAATATAATGGCCAACCTGGATGAAGCTTGAGGGAATTGTGCTGCATGAAAACAGCCAGTCCCCTATGGTTAGCTACTAAATTATTAACCATTCTTGAAATGACAAAACTATAGAAATAGAGAACAGATGAGTGATTGCCAAGGGGTTAGTGATAGTTATGTGTATGCCTATGTGTATGTGCGTGTGTGTGTGTGTGTGTGGCGGGGAGCAGAGATGAGATGGAAGTGAATGTGACTATAAAAGATTAATAGAAGGGATTCTTGGTTGAATTAAAAACATTCACATTGATGTTCAACCATCACCACTCTCTACATCCAGAACTTTTTATCTTTCCAAAGTAAAGTTTCTCTCTGTCAGCCTCTGGTAGTCATCATCTACCTCTGTATCTAAAAATTTGACTACTCTAGTTATCTCATTAAGTGGAATCACACAATATTAGAACATTGTGTGGCTCATTTCACTTAGCATGTCTTTACGGTTTATCCACGTGGTAGCAATTATCCTTCCTTATTTAAGGCTGAATTACATTGCATTTTCTGTCTTATTTGTTCACTCATTTGTTGACGAACATCTTTGTTGTGCTCACATTTTACCTATTGTGAATAATGCTGCTATAAACACAATGTACAAGTATTTGTTTGAGTTCCTGCTTTCGACTCTTTTGTGTATATACCCAGAAGTAGAATTGCTGGTTCATATGGTAATTTTATGTTTAAATTATTTTTTTTGAGGCATTGCCATACTATTTTTGAATGAGAAAAGTAAGACAAAGAGAAGGTAAATGACTTGCAAGGTTTTCCCCAGTCAGTAAGTGGTAAAATCAAGATTTTCATTTGTGCCTTTTACTCTAAAGCCCTACAAGATTATATTGTAAATTACCTTGCTAACAATCAAGGCAAAGGACAAACATTTCTTTTTTACTGTTTGATTAGCTCTATAAATAAAAATTAGCCACCCTATTTATACGTGGAAATCTGCTTACACACCCATTTCCACAGCTTCTTCACTTTGGGCCTCTCTTCCCAAGCGAAGACTGGTACTTGTCCTGAGAAGCAGAGAAGCCCAGCTGTAAATATTTATGTAACTATTTGCAACGTGTGCACCTCGCCAGAAAGTCTTTTCCTGCGTGTACACAGGCAGATGAGCCCATGAAATATTTAAGGCTCCTGAATAAACTCTTTAAGAAATCCTTTTGAAACCAGTGAGAAGATGTTAGAAGCTCCATCCCCAGCATAAGAGAGGAAGATGGGGAAGAGTCTGAATGCTCACAGAAAGAGTTCCATGGCCACTTAGCAGGAGGGAGAGCAGGAGGACTCAGAGGAAAAGCCCTCAGTCAACCTCCCCAGCCTCCACACCTCAGAGGCCTGGGTGCACTTAGATTGCAAACAGCACTTTGCATGGGTTCCTGGAAATAAGTTACGTTAAAACATACTTGCAAGCCAGTTTAGCAAGATCTAGCTAGTCTGTCCTCTTTGCTCAAATGCTTCCAGGGGTCATATTAAGCTTAATCCCATACTCATTTTTTGCTAAATGCTTTGTTATAGGCTCTGATCACTTACATATAATTTTAGAGTAGAAAATAAAAATTGCTTTAATAAAAGCAAAAGCAAGGATGCAGTAATAACAATAATAATGATGACTATTATTGAACTTTCAAAATGTGCCTGGTACCATGCTAACTTCTTTTACATAAATTTCCATTTTTGGTCCTCACCCTGACATAGGGACCACTTTTACTCCAATTTTCCTATGAGGAAACTGAGGCTCAAACTCACTTACAAAGTAATAGATGATGGTGAATTTTATCTGAGCCCTGCACGCCTGGAAAACTGCACAGGTTAAGAAATCTCCCCATTCTTTTGTGTTCCAGGAAATGGTGTCCTGCGAGGAACACCTTTCTCTCTACTTAAAAAAGACTCATAGGTGGCCCCCTTGTTTACCTATGATGAGGCCTGACAGGACCCTCCAAATTCCCATTCTTATCCTATAAATGATTAACTGAGCTGTTGGTACCTATTTGGACAAAAATACCTGCTACCAGGACTTGTACAAACTTTAGGTAAGCTTCTCTCCTTCCCCTGAATTTTTACCTACCCTCAGCCTGAGCCAGGATACAACTCCTTTTCATTGGCCCCTCCAAGGAACAGGCCAACTGACCTCTGATCTGATCATCCACCAGATCATGACTCTGCCACTGGCAACCATGCACTTCCTTCCCCACATGCTGTTTTCTCTGTTCTCTTCTCCTCACTGTATAAGGAAAGTCCTATATGGCTAAGCTTAGAGACACCTGCTGGTCTCATGGTGGAGCCTTCTCCCTGTTTTGGTAGTCCCTCTCCTCCTATTGCAATAGTCCCTTTCCTTCTTGAGATAACCCTTTGGAATAAAACCTATCTTTACCTAAGTCCAGATTTATTTTTATTTCATGAAAGTAACATGGCCTTGACATTAAATCCAGGTTAAGTGTTTTCTGAAGTAATGTATAGTAAATGTTACTTAGATTTAAATGACTGTGCTGTGGTGAGAATTTTTTTCTTTGGTCCTCAGATCCATATTTCTATAATAAGTTCCAGACCTTAAATGGTCAGTCCTCATTGCTTTCACAGTGCTGTTTAAGTCAGCACTCACAAATGCCCTCTGGATACTGGTGAATTAGGTCACAGTCACTAGATAAATAGGGGTCCAGAAATATACCAACATGCTGCTATTGTCAGCCAATCTGGAGAGCATGGTTAGTGCTAGACCATGAATCTGGATAGTCTAAAGATATGCTTGTGAACCTGCACCTATCACTGGCGTTAGAATATGCTGTTATCAACTGAAATGCCCAAGGACCAGGTTTGGTGGTTTTGTTTTTTTTCCCCAAGTCAGAACGCAGACTTCCTGCCTAAGTCTAGCTGTAGAACTCCTCAAATGTAGCTTCATCCTCAAATTGGCTCCAATGCCCACTGCTGTAGCACCAATGCCCAGTGGACCAGGAGAGGCCTGGGGTAGAACAAAGAGGCTACAAGTATAGGGGGCATTGTGGCTGAAGACAATAGTGATGTCGGTGGTCATCAGCAGTGGGTGTAGCATAAAAGTCATCCTCCTGTGTTATCCTAGATTCATCTGAGTTTACACTAGCACAGGAGGCCTGGTGGTCAGGCAGGAGAAGGGCCAGTGATGACCTTGAGTGCAGCAGGGAACAAGTTACCTCTTTGGTCTACCTTGTGTCTGGAGATATGTAAACCTTACCTTACCCCAAACACCTTTCAAGGAGAGGGAGGATGCATTTGAAAGAGGAAAAACAGATCTAATAAGGAATTAGGGAATTTTAACTTGGATACTTTATATCAAAAAGAGAATGTTCTGAATGTAAATGGACCAAGACAACTTTAATCACATTCTAAACCCAACCTTTATTCAGCTGCATTGAAATCTTTAGCACAAGAAAACTGTAGCTCTGGTATGCACATGTGAGCACTAGTTCTGAAATTCTGCCATCACCATGACTGTGTCTCTGGTTAGAACCACAAACGGTAAAGAATTTAGTAGGTGGGTGTGTCCTGAAGAAGTGAGAGAGGCGAGGAGTCAGTGAAGCCTGAGAGGAAAGGTCATTTCCGGCAGATGGAAAGTAAGTGCAAGGTCCCTGGGGAGGGAAGGCACAGAGAACAGGGAAGGAGTGGAAAGAAGGCCAGGTGGTCCTGAGGAAGAGAAGGAACTGCCATGTGTGCCTGTGAGTGTGGGGTTGAGGGAGAAAGCAGAAGGTCAGGGAGATGTCCAAGTGCATGGCAGAGAGCCATTGCGAATAAGTGTAAGTTTACAGTTGTCCATGGTCAGCCATTTGATTTTTTTCTCATTGAGTTTTATTAAAAACAGAACAAGAAATAGGCTTTGTATACATTTAAATAGAGGCAATGTCTAATTTTCCATATTTGTAAAGTTGTAGCTGATTTAATGCTTCAGCTTGCTTTTCTTGGACATGTCCATGGCTCTATAATGATGACATTGATGCTGCACTGAGGGAAGTCTATTAGGTCTGGAGAGCATCTCTAAAGTCAGGAACCAAGGATGTGGACCACAGTCTCCACATCCACTGCTCCTTACGGAGCTCAAACACTTGCCCAGGCAGAATGGAAATGTGAAAGGGAGGGGAAAAGAGAGCTTGCTTTCCCTACATCAACCTGCATATGCAATAAAGCGCAGCCAAACTCTAAAGATCATTTTTCACTCACTGTCCCCTGGGGACCTTACAACTACCTGGACACTGGGGATTTTCTAATCTCATGTCACCCCTGTGTCACCAGCAGTTGCATCTGATAGGTCACCTTCTGTCCCACAAACACTTCCTGTACAGACCCTCCATGCCCTCAGTCAGGACTCCAGCCTGCCCTCTTTTCCCTGTCCTTCTCCAGCTTCCTCTGCACTTCAGGGGAGGGGCCCATAGAGCTTTCCTGGGAGCTTCTCTGGAATGATGAAGGGTGAAAACTGATGCCAGTGCCATTCGCAGCATCACACCGGGGCCCTGGCTTCCAATTACTTATTGAATCAGTGATGTTAATGAAAAGTTTGTTAATGAAAGGGTTTACCCTCTCTTGTCTTTGCTACCTCTACACACACACACACACACACACACACACACACACACACACACACACTTGGATTGATTGACTTGAGAGGGCAGCAAAGGTGAGAACCCTTGTCTCTAGGAATGACCACAGTGTTACTGTCACGGTCCTGGTAGGCGGGTTGATGCAGAGTTGCCTGGGCTTCCTACCAAGGTTGGTGATCCACGTTCACAAACACCAACTGTGGAGAGAGAAATTCAGGGGGACTGGCTTGATAGTAGAGAGCTGAGGGATGGGAAGCAAAGGGCCAGGATCCTGCCTGTAGTGACTTGTCACATTGATGCTAGAAAGTCCAGCCACAGGGTGTAAGGAAAAAAAAAAACAGGTAAAGGGCCAAGTCTGAAGGCATTGCAGGTAACAATGTGGAGCAAGAGGCCAGCAGGGCACAGGCAGCTGTGTGGACCCGAGGAGGCAGCCAAGCAGTGGTCTTGGGGGGACCTGGGTGATGTGATGTGCAAGGGCCCAGGCACTCCCCAGGAAGTTTTGGAGAACCAGACATTCCCAGGGAGTGGGGGCAGTGGGGGGTGGGGCACTGCTGGTAGCTGCTCTAGTAGAGAAGGGGCACTGCCAGAGATTGTAAAGTGAAACAGGAGGGGTCACAAGATCCTGGTTGGTCTGAATTAAGTTTAACATTCTCCTCCCTTTGCTTTTCTCTACAGGGAACCTCTAAGCACAAAGTGTTCTACTAACAATACACATTCACTTACTTCTTAGCCTTCTGTGCTCAGCGGGGCCTCTACAGCTTATGAAATTGCAGAGAATTGAGAATCCCCCCAAGCTCAATGGCCTGCACTACAGTTCCAGGATAAATGTCTAGAACAGCTGACAGTGCACAGTCGCATTTCAGCCTGATAGGGGGGGTTAATAGAGTGCAGTGATACAATTTCCCATCCATTTTTCAGGTTACCAGCCAGTTCCATTTCAGAGCAAGAAAAACAATAATAAATAGTGAGCCTAACCAGGTTTACCCAGAGATCTTAATAAATAAAAGCTGGCTGGCTCACAACATACGAGTGCCGGTTTGAAGTCCGTTATGACAGACTGTTTGTTTCCATGAAATATAAGATGTGCATTAGAAACATGAGACTGCTGAAGCCAGCAGAGAACTGGGGCTTAGCGGGGCCATTTGTCTGGATTCAAATCCCAACCCTCCCCTTTGGGAGCTGTGTGACTCTGGGGACATCATTTAACCTATTCCTTTGTGTATTGATTTGGAAAGTGGGCACAATAATGATAACTGTATCTTAGAGTTGCTCTGCAGCAGAGAGGGCTCATACCCCTGTGTGAAGGACAAGCATACCTATAACAAGAGCTCATTCAGAGAATCCATATCTTGCTAAAGGTCTTGACAACCAGAAGTGGGATTGGAGTGGGCAGGCTCTAAGCATGAAGTGGGTCTTGGTGTTGGAAGGTTCTCTTGACCATGAGGGAAGTTGGAGTACTGGGAAAAGGCTCATGTGTTAGCTGAGGCTCTGTGTATGCAAGTGGAGCTGGAACAGAGAAGGAAGGGACACAAGAAGTTCAGGTGATTCTTGGCCATCAAAGTTTCCATCTCAGGAGACAGAGTGAGATCATCCAGGGCCTGTGTGTCTACTAGTAGAATAGGAACAAGCTGAGATACAGTCAAGGATGTTTTATAAGATGAGCCAAAGGGTTGGAGCACTTTGTCCATTCTCTGCTGTTGGTCACCTTTAGAATTTAAGAAAGTACTATGAAAGTGCCAGACTATCTCATCTCCGCCACGGGGTCCCCAGTCCTTTGAGTCACAGCTCCGAAGGCACAGCAGTGCAACCAGGAAGCAAAGGGTAGTAGGTGGCATCATCAGTCAGAGGGAGAGACCTCTCCCAAGTGGGAGGTAAGCACCACAAGGGCAGAGCTCTTCCCTCACTCCTTCCCTAGAGATTCTTTTTCAAGGGCTCAAATGTGGAGGCTATGGTTTATATTCACACAAAGCCATTTAGAGCAAGAAACTTGGGGAGTTTCTAGGGAGGGCCTATGCCAGCAAATCATATTGTGTGCAGCCATTATATTGATTCTGTTACTGTTTTTCAATTATAGAATGCTCTTCAGAAAAACAAAATGAAATAAGTAAAAATGACCATGTACCACAAAAGTCCTTTCTAACAGTAGGACTTGTGCTGAGCCTTTCTGGGCTTCTGGATCTCTCTGCAGATACTCCTATGGCTGGATGGGTTAGGCAGAGCTTCAACAGCTGCTTTGCAAAGTGTGACTTCAAAAATAAACGGAGTAACTTTGTACTAAATTGGCACTCTTCACAGTTGGCCAGGTCAAGCAAGAAGCCCCCTTCTCCGGCTTTCAGCACATGAGAGTTGATGCTGTATTACTTATATTTTTCAGCATTGCCCCAGAAATGTTAAACTAGTAATTTCTCTCATTTTCTTTTCACATGCAACTCTTCTGGTTATGGGATGGTCGTTTGTTGAATCAGGGGAGTCCTAACTTCCTGGAAATCTGCGTCTCTCCAGGCCCTATTTATGGAAAATAAAACTAGCTATTGCCTTAGGGGATAAAAAGTCATGGAAAAATATTGAGAAATATCAGAAACTACCAGAAATGTGCAGCAATCCAGGAAAGTTGTAAAAGGTATGAATTTAGCCCCCCAAATACTTTGAGAAATTTCAAAACTTCTAGGGAGCCTTCACTGAAAGAAATTAGCTGATGGGGGAGGGCGCAGGGGCACTGAGGTGAGAGAGGAGAGAAGAGATCAGGGAAAAACAGAACTATCTGCTCCAAGAGTCCAGGGAGCTAAATGGTAGGTGACAGGAGCAAGGCCCTCAGCATATTCATCCTGTGCTACTATGGACGGAGGGGAGCAGCCTTTAGGGTGCAGAGAACATGGGAGAGTTCCCTGAAGTGACCACTTCCCACTGCACATTCCTCCAAAGCAGACGCGTACATGTACATGGCATGTCACAGTTACACAGCTGTTGGCAGATGCTAACTCGTCTGTAATGGGCTCATGCTGGGAATGATAGTAGAAAGAGTCTCAAGATTTCAATTTCTCAGCTCAAACACCAGCTCTACAACTCATCCAGTAGAAACAAAGATTCCCCTTCCCCACAGCAAAGGGTTCAGAAAGTCTTGTGACCCACAGAGGGTCAGAGTGGCACAGCCAGGACTCTGCCATGGGCTCTGACTTCCAGGCAAGAGCTCCCTCCACAGTGGAGTAGACTGAGGCTTTAGAGGATGCTCGCTTCCTCTGTCCTCTGAGAGCCCGGGTGCCTGAGCACCTTTCTTGACACCCATGTTTGGCTCCTGCATTCAGTCAGGGGGACTGGGATACACTTGCTTTCCATGATCTTAACTGTCCATGAACTAAACTTCTCTCCGTCTCCCTCCTGACACTGACCAAATCTGGCTACCTGCTATACCTGTGCTTCTTAGCTTCCAGCATGATTCTCCAGGCCTTAATGCCAGGCCTCCTCTCTGCTGCTCAGATTACACTTGGCCTTCCCCACTGAGATAGCCCTGTGGACCCTGGAACCTTGTGGAACTTAGCAGAGGCCTCTGAAGGATGGAATGGTTCACACCGAGCTCTCAAAGCCTGAGTGCTGAAGCCAGACCACTTCGTCCAGCGCCAGTTCTGAAACTTGGGGTCATGTGACTTAACTTCTGTGACCTGCAGTTTGCTCATCAATAATATGGGGAGATAACAACACTTTTCCTCATAATGTGGAATAGGCTGTCAGCACCATGCCAGGCACATGCTAAATGGCCAATCAATGCTAATCTACTATTATTATTCACTAGAGGTCTGATGCACAGAATTCGTGCAAGGGGCTCGGCCCTTACAGCCCCAGCTGACTCAGCCCTCGCAGCCCTGGCTTCGGCCAGACAGTAGTCAGGAAGGTCATCTGGAAGGTCGTCTAGAAGGTCATCCTTCTGTTCAGTCTAATTAGCATATTAGCTCTTTATTATATAGGATGTTATTTTCCTAATGACACCATCTCTTTTCCTACTTAAATTAAACCACAAAAATTCAGGTCTAACAGATGCCATGTGGCCCAGGATCAATTTTTATCCTTTTGGCCAACTAGGTGTTCCCAGAAAAGTGTGGTCCGAGGAGTATTCATGTCTGTATCTATTTGAATTTCCCCAAACAAGAGCCTGAAGGCACTTACTCCACGACACATTATGCTGCTGAGGTCAATGTCAGTGTAGTCCGCATCTGCTCCCTGGCGAGTCTGTAACTGCTGCCTGGAAGACTGGTCTTGGTGGTGAAGCACAACTCTGGAAGGCAGTCTGCTTGTCCCGTGTGCACCTGCTCTGTGCTGTCCTGGAGGCCCACGGAAGCTTCTGCCTCTGCCAAGGGGAGGGTTGGGTTAGGCGATGAGAACTCCTGGCAGATCTCACACATAGTTCTAGAAACTGTCCTTTCCCTCATCTGCAGCATGAGATGCTGCCAGATGAAAACATGAACAAATTGCAAGAAGAAACAAGTTAATAAACAAAGAAAATCACAATTTTTATCATCTTGAAGGGCAGTTACAAAACAAGACTAAAGAACTGCCTTTGCCTCATTTGGTTCTAGAGGGAAACTGCAAAAGAGAGGGCAAGCAAGTCTTACTTTTTATGCAAGATGAAAGAGCTCTTTGAGAGGGAAGAAAAGAAAATCCACTTGCAGCTAAGCACTAGGTTTTAAGGGGCAGATAATCTGAGTGAGCATAATATGCAAGGCTAATGCCAAGAAGGAATGTCTCCCTGTTGGCTTTTTCAGTGTGGTAATACCCTATATATTAGGACTTGTTTACAGCAAATAAAAATATCTTACACTTTATCAATCAGCATAGGTGGGGACATTTCTTATGAGAGGAATGTCTTTTGAAACCCAAGGGCAAGAATGCAGTACTGGAAGTGAGACCTGACAGTTCTGCCTCTGTCTTTCTTATTTCTCTCCTTCCCTGCAGACCAGATTTCTCCACTGACAATCACATAATTTTTAAAAAGTGACCCACCTTCCTGAGTTTTATATTATCGGTATTATCCAAAGAGACATAACTTCTCAGACATCCCTAAATTTAAAATGCTTAAAGACAAGCTTCTGATTGGCACAGCTTGGGTCATATGGTCCAATCAACTGTGGACAGGAGCAAGATTGGGGGTGTGGTCACATTATACAAAATGTCTATCAGGAGATGCCAGGGTGCACATTCTGGAATACATATCTCCCCACAGTCCCCCAACCCAAGGCACATTACTGCAGTACTACTCCAGGAAAAGCAGGTAGTGAAGACCTCAAACTGAGACTAAGATTGTATGACCCCAGAAGGTGTGTGTGTGTGTGTGTGTGTGTGTGTGTGTGCACGCACATGTACATACACAATTTGGGAGAACAACTTTTAGATAAAAAGTTTAATATATACAAATTATTGTCTACAATAAGTATCCTCTCTAATAAAAGGGTAATGTGCAAATTAACCATCACTCCGCTACATAAGCCACACCCACCAGCCAAGCCACGCCCACCAGCCAATCAGGGCGAGTATGCAAATTAACCCCAGTCAAGATGGCTACCATTGGGTTTCCCTGGCAACAGAAGAAGCTAAGCTTTCCACACACTCTGGCGGGCCCAGGCCTCCACTCAAGGATACAAAGTTTCAATTATAGAAGGTAAAGAAATCCAAGTGGCAGCCACGGATCCAGCAGGAGGCTTGGCTCCGCTCCAGGCTACAAAGTTTCAATTGTAGAAGGTAAATAAATTCCAGATACCAGGGCCTCTGCTTGGGTCACCAGCGGCTTGGCTGGCCTGCAAACCACCACAGGCCCCTTGCTCAGGCCTCTCCATGCCCCAAGGGAACCCCACCCTGATCCAGGACACCCTTCAGGGCAAACCAGCTGGCCCCCACCCATGCACCAGGCCTCTATCCTCCTATCTAATAAAAGAGTAATATGCAGATTGACCATCAATCCAACACACAATATGGCTGCCCCCATGTGGTCAAAGATCCTGCCCCCATGTGGGCACAAGATGGCCACCACAAGATGGCCAGCAGGGGAGGGCAGTTGGGAAGCACCAGGCCTGCAAGGGAGGGCAGGGGATGGCAGTTAGGGGTGACCAGGCTGCAGAGGAGGGAAGTTGGGGGCAAACAGGCTGGCAGGGGAGCAGTTAGACATCAATCAGGCTGGCGTGGGAGTGGTTAGGGCAGTGATGGGCAACCTTTTGAGCTTGGTGTGTCAAACTTTGCCAAAAAACTGAGCATAACTTGGGTAGTATGTCACTTTGAGGAAAAAAACATTATTTCGCAAATGTTTCATCCTCAGGAGCAGCAAATATTTCATCCTTGGCATGCGGCCGCCTCAGTGGCCGCGTGTCATCAGAAATGGCTACGCGTGTCAGTGCTGACACGCATGTCATAGGTTTGCCATCACTGGGTTAGGGGGTGATCAGGCTGGCAGGCAGAAGCGATTTAGGGGCAATCAGGAAGGCAGGCAGGTGAGCAGTTGGGAGCCAGCAGTCCTGGATTGTGAGAGGGATGTCCACTGCCCGTTTAGGCCCGATCCCATTGGGATCGGGCCTAAACGGGCAGTCGGACATCTCTCGAGGGGTCCCAGATTGGAGAGGGTGTAGGCTGGGCTGAGGGATACCCTCCCCCCCCCTCCATGCATGAATTTCATGCACCGGCCTCTAGTGTAAGCTATAAATGTATATATGTACATACATGTGTACATTAGTATGTGCTTTATGAAAAGTATATATAGTTTAAAAAGTGTTTTCCATACATTGTAAAGCTTCTGTCAACAAAATTGACTAGAGCTAGACAATTCTAAACTGTCCCTATTAGAAAAGCAATATTTAAAACACAAAATCAAATGATTGCATGGTATTTAATAGCATATAAGTGTTTTTAGATGTATCATTCTCTTAAATAAGAGTAAAGAGGCAATAGACTGTAGAAAGAACAACACCCTCTCAAGAACTAAGTACAAACTCTCTCACATTCATGTCATAGAGAAACCCCATCTCCCAGTGGACTCCAGCAAGGGATTTCTCCTCTATTGCTGGCTGTCCAAATAGCCCTTAACAAGTCCTTACCCATCATAAGTTTTGCTAAATGCTTTCACAAGATGTTCTCACACTTACTTACCTGTTATTCAGTGGAGAGTTTCCCTTGCTCCTTTACTTACCCTATTCTATATTGATGACTTTGATGAACATCGTTATACATTTATCTCCCCAGTTCCATTCTCTGCCCATCCCCACCTTCCTCTGAGCTCCAGATGGTGTCCTGTGTAGACTATATTAATATCTTCAAGTGGATAGTGCCAAGTGTTATGCTCAGAATTCGGGGTCCCCAAGAAAAACCACCAGGGAACCAGACGAGTCCGATGCAAAAGCAAAGAGTCTGTATTCAAGCTAGCTTGAGCTCAGTCACACACACACACACACACACACACACCCCCGCGCAGCGACGAGGTGGGGAGAGGAGGAGCCTTGGGAGAACAAAGGCTTAAAAAGGGGGTCCAAAGCAGTGGGCAGGGGGAATGTTTGTGGCCCTGTTGATTGGTCAGGGGGAGGGTCAGGGGTCTGGTTACACGGGGGGGCGGGTACTGTACAGCTTGCCTAATTTGGACTGAGTCTACTTCTCTACATTCCTATTAGCAGGTTTATGCAACTTTACATTCTCGCGGTTTTCTAAGAAAAAGGAGTCATATACATAGTTACACAGGATGGAGGGTACAGTACATTTTGTGCTGTCCTGCTCTGCCCTTTCACCAAGTGAGTCAGAAATTAACTCTCCCCTCCCTTCTAGGTCTCCCAAACTGCAGATTAGTGAGCAAAATAAATTGTAGTGATTGTAAGCCACTAAGTTTTGAAGTGGCTTGTTACTACTTATTACATAGCTGAAACATTCCCCTACTACTCTAACTTACACTCTGAATTCCTGAATTCTCATCTGTTAATCCATGATAAGGAACAAGAACACTATTAAAATGCAAAAATCTCCACACTGAATAGTCCCGGGAACCCAAGCCCCAGTCTGTCCAGAGTCAGATATCAGAGAAAACAGGAGCAAAAGATGTTGGCCAGGAACTCCAGGCTTGAGTGCTAGGACAAGGTGGGCACTTTAGAGGCAGGATGATTTGCAAGTCTTGTTTTATATGTATTCAGTGCATGTGCGAGGTCAGATGAGGCTGCTTAATGGAATTGGGCAGGAATAGCCAGGAGGCAGGTGTGAAGAGTGACATGGTAGCATTATGTTTTGACTGACCTCAAGGCAAGACCCAATTCTGAAGTATGGAGCAAATTCCACAGCATAATTTTCCAGCATTGACCTACATTTGTGCTTCAACAGCTGTTTAAAAAACTGCCAGCCTCCAAAATAAACGATGTAGTTAATGGAGATTGCAGCCACTCAGACTCCTCAATGAAACTGAAGTTGTCTTTAAAAGCAATGCACACTCCTTTCTCACAGCCTATTTGTTTAAAATCTTAATCAGAGTTCTTTATGGTAGAGAGAAAATGGTGCATGTGACCTGTTGACTAGTATTGACCTTGTATTTCATGTCATGACAATAAAATACTCTCCTGAACACTATTGGAAATGAAAGGCAGCCACAATGCTTATTAGCCGCCACATATGAATGATGACTAGAAGCAAGTATGAATGTAACGGAAATTGTCTATAAGATGAAAACAGTTCATCTTCCTTTGACAATGTTATATTGTCTGCAAGCATATGGTCCTTTAACTACCCTATATGTTTTGGGAGCAATGAATGGCATGCCATTCAACCAACTGATGTCTTAAGAGATAAATAACTCCAAAAACATACAGAAAATGTAAAGAGGAAAGAACAAAATAAAGTTAATGATCCTTGTAAGTTGACAGTCAGGCACAACATTGTCTTCTAACTTTCCACTGAAAGCTTTGTCCCCTAGGTAGGAATTGGCTGCATTAAAGATGATGGGCAATGAAAAGCATGAACCAGTGTCAGCACAATGACTTCTGTGGCCTCAAACATAGCCAAGAGTGAGGAAAGGATGTGCAGAAAGTGAGGGAGAGGAAACTAAGAGAGACAGAGACAAAAATGAAGAGGAAAGAAAGAGGAACAAAGAACAGCTAGATTCCCATCCTTTTGAGAGGTACACTTTGCTAGAATGGAAAATAGTGTGAGTTTTTAATTCAGAAAGTCCTGGATTTGAATGTTATTAGGGCTTGGCTGGTGACACCGACTTTGAACAAATTCACAACTAAAAGAAGAGATGCAGAGAGGAAGTTTATTTTTACTTTCCAAGAGAGGAAAATGCCTGTGCATTGCAAATCAATACAGGACAGGAACAAAAAATGGCTTCCACTTTTAAAGAGTAATGGCTGCTGTTGCTAGGTGACAAGGAAGGGAGGAGGATTGGATCTGAAGTTGAGTAGATACCAGGGGCTGTCTTAAAAAGTTATAGTTTGTTTGCTTTCTAGGAGACAGTTGGCAGATGTCCTAGAGGGGTGTCTTATCAGTATTTTTCCAAAGCCTGTAAATCATGCAAAGAGCAAAAGTTGTGAAGAGTTTAAAAGAGGCTTATTTGAAGGGAAGGGTGAAGGGAACGCTCTACTAACTAGAGATTCCTTTGTGTGAATTACCCCTGAGTTTTGAAAACAGCAGGGAGGAGGGGGATGCAAGAATGTAGCCTTAAGAATAGCTTATCTTGTCCCAAGGAGCTGTTTGAATCAGAGGAGCTAACAATCTTGGGATTTAATTGGGTGTTCCTCATAGCTAATGGAAGATTGCAGCAAATAAAAAGAAAGGCCTTTTTCCTGTCCTTACAAATCCAATCTCTCCTTTTACTAACTTAAGTCACCTTGGGCAAGTCAGTTTAGCAGTATGATCCTGAGCTCTGAAGCCGTAGGACAGGGTTAATAACATCTTGGATGGTTATTGTGAGATAAGCACACAGAGCAGTGCCTAACCTCAAGTGTGGGCTGAGTAAATGTTGGCTCCCTTCCTCTGTTACCCAAACTTTATTTTCTTAAAACTTCTTACTATAGAGGAAAAAAACAAACCAGCCAAGATGCCCAGTGTTTGCAGCAGAGTCCTACATGAAGATTTTGCCTAGATCTCTCTAGTGACACAAAGTCTTCATTATGGAGAGATTTCCTTTTGAGAAGATTCTGGAGAAGTTTCTGGATGGGAAAGTGGATCTCCCTTTCATCTGATGACCATCAGGATCCGACTGGATCATCACCATAGCCACTCAGTCTAACACTCAACCTATTAAATCTTAAGAGCTTATTTCTCAAACAGCTCATGGGTTTGCCTAATTTATGTTTCATGCTGGGCCATATCCATGCAGCTTAAAGCACAGAGGCAAAGATTTTCTGCCTGCACATATTATGCAGAGTTCTTAAATCTCACAGTCCAATATTGAAATACAATTCACTAGGAACTACTACTTTTAATCAGCCAGTTTCTGACTAGCTCTCTTTGATTGCAAACTCTGGAGATCAGCATGATTGCTAATAGGCCTCTCTGTGGTGGGGATTCGGTTCTATCTTCACGAGTGAAGACTGGAAGTGTAGGATTTTAAGTCACATGAAGAGTTCTTTTCCATCATCAGTGATCCACCTGGCCTGAGGTTAGAGAAACTTCTCCACTCACATGACTTCAGGGCTCTGGAGTCTCCACTTCAGTATAGCACCCCTGAGCCCACATTCACAACTCCCTCCTGCCTCTCTTTCTCCAGACAGGTTGCGAAGATTTAAGGCCCAAGCTCCTGATTTGTTGTTCTCTGTATTTTTCCCTTAAGATGTGGTGGACGTTTGGACTGTCACACCACATAATTAAACCCCTTAAGGGAAGTGCTATTTTGCTGAGAAAATGACAGTCTTCCTGATCAGGAGTAGCTATACTCTGTGGAAATTAGGTTTTCTAAGAAGTTAAGAATAGCCCGTACAAAAGAACATGTATGCATATATGCATAACCCATGGACACAGACAATAGCATGGTGAAGGCCTAGGGCAGGGCAGGTGTAGGGTGCAGAGGGTCAATGGGGAAAAAAGGGGGACATCTGTAATACTTTCTATAATAAAGATAAATTTAAAAAAAGATATTCCAGGAATATATTAGAATAAATAAATTTTAATATAGTCAGGAAGCTACCTTAGAGATTTCTTCAGCATCTACTTTATAGAACAGAAGAAAGAACTGAAGCCAGAGAAGTTATGATTTTGCAATGTTCACAAAGCAAGTTCACAGCTGTAACTATACTCAGGATGTGGGTTAATTTACATTGTAATTCATGTAACAACAGTGAAAAAAATCCCTGATTTATTAATGGCTCTAGAGAGACTGAGTTACCAATATGGATTCTCTAAAGTTATATATAGAAAATATATATCACTGTTTGTATAAGTGCATTTTTAGAATCATGAATACAATACCAAATAAATGGAAACATGGTTTTTTAAAAAAGAATAGCCTGTACAAAACAAGAGAAAAGTGGATTAACCACTCCTTTGGAAAGGAAAAGGAAAGGGAACACATTTTTGTTGAGTGTCTACTACATGCCAGATAGGAATTTCAAATACATTATTTTATGAAGTCTTCATGATAGTGAAACAGGAATTTTAGGGGTGAAATAGGACGGGTTTAGGAAATATTAGAAATTTTGTAAGTTAAGGGGACCATGGAAGAAGCACAGGGCTGCAGAGCAGCAGAAGGTATATTTCCATAGAATGGGGGAGCTGGAAAGCTGCAACAGGTACATTTCCACAGAATGAGGGAGCTGGGAACAGCAGAAGGTCTATATTTACAAAATAAAGAGAAGGGAGCCCTTCATCCAGAAGGAGAAGAAGAAAGCCCAAAGGGAATAGGAAAACAATAAGGAAGGAGGCTCAACCTTTGAGCCCAGGAGTTACTATAGTAACCAGTCCAAGGGAACAGTGACCAATCAGAGGGAATATCAAGACACCAGGATCTGCAGCCTTTATAAGATATAGGGAAAAGGAACTCAGTGGGACCCTTTCCCCCTCCCTACTTGGGAGTCTATTCTGTGGGACTCTTTTCTTTTCTCCATGTGGGAGTCTGTACTTGTTCTTCAATAAATCTCCACCTTTGCAATACAACTATCTGTCCGTGGATTCATTCTTGGATTCCGGCGGACAAAGAATCTGGGTTCCAGTCCAAAAATTCGGTATCAGTGATTTGTGGTTGAAGTTAGAAATTGGACTAAAAATAGTGACGAAAATACGGTAAAAATAAAATTTGTGTGCTGAATCTTTGGAACGTGGTTGTTGTTTATTCATAATGGCTTGATATTACACAGAGCATGTGGTGTACAGTGGGCCTGGCCTGCATAGAACTCCTGTCCCAGGAGAGATTCAACCCTTGCTCAGAGAGAGCCTTGCTCACCTGATTGAGAGATGTAGACTTAGGTTATGTTGCTGACAGTGTCCTGGACTCATACCCTGGTTATTCTTGGTCTAAAGGCCACTTTCTCATCACATTCCACTGATCAGTGATGAAGGTGAGGCTCAGAATGGAAAAGAATAACATGTGCATTTCTTTGTTGTGTGACCAAACTTTCTGAGAAGTGAGAAAAAAATAGATTTCTAGGTTTAAAGAATATAGCACTATGCATTAGACATGATATGCAACAGGCAACATCTTTTGTTTCCTTAGGTATATATTTTTTAAAGACCAGCCATGCTGAAACAGGTTATAGTGATGAATACTCTGCTGATGAAAAAAAACCAACAACTCTGACACAATATTGGCTTGTTGTAACAGGCAGTTTTTAATGCTATATATACTTTTATAGAATGTCTATGTTATTATAAGGCAAATAGGGCTAGCTTTGCAATTAGATAGTCCCAGGCTCATATAGTGGCTCAGAAACTCACTAACTCCATGACCCCAGGCAAAATACTTACCTCTGCACAAGGATGAAATGTCAGCTACTCCATACAATAACTGGAAAGGTGAGATGAGATAACAAGTTAAATGACTTGAACAATGCTTGGGAAGGGAATTCATGGTTTTGCTATTTTTGCTTTTCAGGTTGAAGTTTTTGACTGTATTGGTAAATCAGTTCTGTTTAAACTGTTGGCCTTGTGTGGTCCCAGGTTAGAATACCAAAAGTATCTGGACTAAAAAGGAAGAGTCAACACCATGCAATGAATGGGATGGGGTGGGAGAAAAGCAATATGCCTGGGTGTTGCTGCCTTTTGTAAACTGAATTGGTGACACATAGTGACCGCACATCACAGGACTGATTTCAACACTGCTCATTAAAGGCCTGGAATTTCAAACCCAAGTGTCCTCACAAAGCTCTCCCTTCATGTCTGTGGTTTTGAGGACATCTGCATGGAAGCATAGACTCTGCCTCCTGCTGCTTTATCACTACCTGAAGTCACAGGATAGCAGTAGCCATGGTAACACCTTCAATATTGCTAACCTGGGGTTACTAACTCTCAGGTAAGAAACAGGAAACAGGCACCCATTATACTAAAATAAATCTAAGGAAAAATTACTTCAAACATATCAACCCTCAATTCCAGACCTCAATAGATTATAAATCAGCAGTAAGGAGACAGAGAGGAGGGAAAATATTTATTAAGCATCTCTTGTGTATCAGATACTATGCAAGGGGATTGCTTAATGGAGTTCTGAAAATAATCCAATGGGGAAGGTATGATTATAAACTTTCATTACTTATTCACAAATAGAAGTAACAAGTCTTGAGGCAACTTGCCTAATTGTAGCAGTCTGGTACCAGCAAAAATGGACTTTGTACCAGTTCCGTGATATTCTGTTTTTACCACAGAAGTTTGGTCTCAAATTCAGGAACATTTCCCCAGTGACATTTCATTTCATGAGCTGCCATTTTCCCACCCTGGAGTGGAACACCTCCCCACTTCAGTGAACTCTTTGTCCCTGTCTGCATCTGTCTTAGGAATCTAGTCCAGAAAACTCATGTCATGGCCATACTGGTCCCATGTGATGCAGAATTTTTGGACTGGAACCCGGATTCTTTGTCCACCAGAGTCGAAGAATGAATCCACAGACAAAGGTGCTATAGCAAAAGTGGAAATTTATTAAAGAACAAGTACTGTACAGACTCCCATGTGGGGAGGTGGAAGAGTCCCACTGAGTTCCTTTTCCCTATGGCTTATAAAGGCTGCAGATCCTGGTGCCTTGATATCCCCTCTGATTGGTCACTATTCCCTTGGGCTGGTTACTATAGTAACTCCTGGGCTCAAAGGTCAAATTTCACATGGGACATGAGAGGTTCTCCCCCTCCTTCCTTATTGTTTTCCTATTCTCTTTGGGCTTTTTTCTTCTCCTGGATGAAGGGCTTCCTTTTCTTTATTTTGTAAATATAGACCTTCTGCTGTTCCCAGCTCCCTCATTCTATAGAAATGTACCTGTTGCAGCTTTTCAGCTTCCCTATTCCATGGAAATATACCTTCTGCTGCTGTCCATGGTCCTCTTAATTTCTAAAATTTCCTAAAACCTGTCTTTTTCACCCCCCAAAATTCCTGTTTCACATGTCCCAGAGGAAATTTAAGGTCCATACTTGGTTGTGCAATGAACATCTAAGGACATCTCCATCCAAAATCGTAATTGAAAACAAGTCTATCTGTTTTATATGAGGAAAGGAAACAGAGACTCAAGAGGTTAAGACATGAGTTGAAAGCCAAGATGCCAAAGTTAAAATTATTATGTCACCTGGCCTAAATTTTACAAGGGTCCATAGCACTACTGCGAAGTGAGAAAGACTACAAGAAACAAGAAAGGGACATGTTTAGAGACCCCATCTTCTCCTCTTCCCCTTTCTGATCAAAATAGTGGAATTCAGTATCCAGAGACCTCTAGAATTAAACTGTTATGGGTAAGGATATACAACATTTTTATATTCCTCTTTGTGTTATTCTGTATTTCCTCAAGTTTTTATAATCTTTATTACTTTTTCAACTACAGAGAAAAGTTATATTTTAAAAGAACAAAATGTTGAATTTCTACTAAAATAAAATACAGCCCACTGTGAAATATCCAGCAAACCCGACGTGGTTGGTCTCAGCTTAAATAGACAGCAGGAAGGATTGGGCTGGTATTTTTAATGAGTTGGTCCTGATATGCTTATCCACAGTGGCCACTCTCTTGCTACTGTAATGTGATTTAGTTTCAGGACATGTGAAAATGAAGGCTGCCTCTGGAACTTGGCACGTTCAAAATTTCCTTCAGTTGTGGGACCCTGTAAGGAACAGTGGAATTTTTTTACTCATCACTTCAAAAACACCTGTTCCTGCACAGAACAAAACCCAGATGGAAGGTAATTCCAGCTCCTGAGGCCATGGGATCTCCAGCTGGGAGATGATTGCATCATGTAGGCAACAATATGGAGCTCCAGTAAAGGAAGAAAAAATACACTCAGCACACACTGCTTCTGGTTACCATGGCTATGCTGCTCTGTGCTCTAAAATCAGATGTCAAAAACTGCGCACTGTCTCTCTATCAGCATGGACCAGGAGCTGTGGCATCAATGATCTTTGTCCATACTCTAGCCTCTCTGCTTACGGAAATGCTGCTGAACAACAAACAGGAAAAATGAGAAATCTATCATAAGAAGCAATGAGGGAATATGGTCAACCACTCAGTTATGTTTAGTATTTGATCACTTCTTAGCATTCTCAATTCTGCTTAGTATCTGCAATTGTTTCTAACTTTGAAAGTTGCGGGGAAGCATGGGACTTGGTTGGAAAGTCTGTAAGGAAGAGTCTCTGAATGGTCGGGGGCCTCTAGGGGACCTTGCTAAAGGTGGCAGTCCCTATCTTTACTTTTCCAAACAAATTCAAGCCCCCAGGTGTTTTGCTAGAATCTCTATGTTTAGTCTTTAGACCCAACCTTGTAGAAGCATGTGCTTTCTCAAGGATACTTTCCCTGCTGATTGTGTCTAGAGGTTAATTTTAGTTCAAGCTGTTGTTACAATAAAAGCCTAAGGAGGCAGGCGAACAGAGCAGTCTGGTGCCTCTTGCCAGGCAGCCCCTTAGCCCTCTCTTTCACAGAAACGTGTGTTAGAGTAATCATTCATCTGTCGCTCAGGGTCTGCTGGTCAGTCCTGGCAGAAATTCTAATTTCTCAGTGCTTTCCCCCTTCCCTTCTCTGTATTATCTCCTGCCATTTTTATCTTATCATCTGATATTTGGAATACGTTTACTTAAAAATTAAATGCATAAGCATAAATGAAAGAAATATCTAATCCCACATTTGTCTTAATTGATTCTGTGGGCTCCTTTGTGATGTCTCTACTTTCTAGAGCCCTGACTTCCTCCTCACACCAGCAGAACCCACAGAAGTTTTGATATGATGATTGCAAATACCACTGGCCTCACAGGACTGTGGCCTAAACACTGCAATGCTATGCCCACCTTTCCTCAATCATGTTCTTCCCTTTGTACCCATCTATGTCTTCTTCTGCTACTTTTCCACACTGGATATGAAGATGAATATACCAGATTTTACCAAAGTAAACACCCCTTAGTGCATTTCCTCATACTTAAGTCTGTGGAATCAAATAATATTAAGAAAGAGTTTAAAGGGAATTTTTCAAGGGTCAGAGCCCCATAGCTAGAGTCCAGGCCCAGGGGTAAGATAGGAACAGTTGGGAAAAATAGGTGAATTTCAGGAATCTATGCAAAATCCAGTTGCTTGGGCTGGTCTGACACAGTGGGAACCTTGGGAGCAGCATACAGAAAACAATTGGTGGATACATCAGTGGTAGCATCCTGCAGAATAACATGTGAACACTCAAGAAGCTTATGCCAGCTATTGATTTATTGCATCTTGGCTTCCAATTAACCCACTTAGCCTGCTCTCAGACAATGAATCTGGGACCTTTAAATATTTTGGCTTTGCTAGTAAGTACAATGTTAAATTTTAACAACAGAGGGTGCTGCAGAGTGATTGTAAAGGAAGGAAAGGAGTTTTGCTTCCTGGTTGCAGTGGCTGCTCCAGGTGTGTCTAGCTCATGTAGCACATAGGACTTCCCTGGCAGGGAGGGCAGTTTCTCTTGCACCTGAGTTCTGCCGTGCTCAGCAGGCAGCCACACCTGAGCTCCTGCTCCAGTGCTCCTCAAGAGGTTTGTAGAAGACTGCCTCCAGTGAGACACTTCCCTATGAACAGCCTTCTGGAAAGTTCTGGAGGCAAGTTCTTTAGATATGTCACCATGGAACTTGTCTGACCTTCAGCAAGCTATGATTGTGTCTCCCCAGTGACAGAAGGATTAAGATACTTTTATTCTCTATTTCCCCTTTTAAGACAAAAAACCAAGTACTTGAGTTGTCTTATTATTCAAAAAATTTTAAATAAATAGAAATATTTTAAAAATTACTAGTAATCCTTTTTTTTTTTTTTTTTTTTTTTTTTTTTTGGTCATAGGATCAGTAAGAGAATAGAATCATAGAATAGCTGAGCTATAAGATCATTGATTCCAATGACTTTTTTTTTTTTACAAGTAAGGAACTAGAATGAAGAGGATTTTATAAGGGCACACAATGAATGAGGTTAACCTTTTGCACTCAGATGTCAAGTGTGACTCAACATGGTTAGCATCGGTAACAGGAATCGAGAAAAAAGCAAGCGAGTGCAAAGGGTTAAGGCCTCTTAAGTTATTACAGTGCTCTTTTGGGAAGTTATTTAAATTTCCCAAATATTTTTAAAATGCAGCTAGGAATAGGAACCATAAGTTTAGATGGAAAAGTCCAACCATACACAGGTGTAGAAAAGGAGGATGTTCGATGACTTCCTATGTATTTCATTTACTTTAAGCCCAGTTTTTACCTAGTTCTTACTTCTTTATATAATCTAAATTCTCTGGACTTCACTGACATGGAGATATCCTCTGGGAATGACTTGTAGTGATAGTAACAAAAAGTAATCTTTAATGCCTAGCTTGTCATCAAAATCACTAGAATTCCCACCCTAAACCCCTCACAATCCCCTCATTATAAAGCCTCTGATAATTGTATGGATGGCTTACTGGTAGTTTCTGTTATGGTATCATGACTCAAGCACATTGGTATTTTCCTAGCAGGTCTTCATTCTGTGTCACTAGTCCCTGTGCTGGCCTGGGGGACATGTGTTCCTCTGGCTGGTGTTAAGTTCCTTTATTTGGAAATTGATTCCAAAACTTTCAAAACACAGTTTGTCACTTGATTCAATGCCCTATGCATCAGTAGTCTGAAATTTTGAACTTTACCTTTTAGTAAAATTTAAAATGTACTTTTGAATTGACATATGTTTTCAATATTTTACTAGGCCAAATCGAGATATTGAGGGAAAAAAAGCACTATTTAATATTACAACCTTTTTCATAAAAGGAAGGATATTTGATCTATAGAATATTTTAAAAAAGCCAAGTTTTAAATAAGCATTTCTTTAATTTTTACAAAATTTATTTCATAAAAAGTAACCACATAATACTTTTTTCCTTAATTTTTATACAAATCTTCACTAAAGGACACTGGTCCATGAGCTAGGGTTTGGGAGGCAGTGCTATACACTTCTTGAAACTCATAAGGAATTTGATTGGAAGATCAACTTTGCAATAATTTTATGTAGGCCTACACCATGATGCTTCATAATTCACTCCCTTTTGATTCTTAGGCAAAGATCCTCAGTTCACTGGGGACCTCCCATGAACAAAGTATCCTATGCACTCTTCTCAGTGTTAAAGATGGTCAGACTTTCTAAACTTTTTGGGATATGTTTTAGTTATAATCTTTGGTTGTAAGGAACAGGTCACCGTATTTCTTAACAAAAGAGGGTGTTGATTTTAAGTGAATATGTGGAGTAAAACTGATATTGACTTGGAATTCAAAAGCTCTGTTTATTTCATGGGACTTTACTCATAATCTTTGCACATAACAAATATGAAATTGAAGAAAATGTTGAATGTATAATAAAAAAGCTTACTTTACATGCTAGCTGCAGAGAAAGTCGACCCTTCAAGAAACCCAAGCTCTCTGAACAACACTGAGGTTTTAGAGGAAAAGAAAGTTGCTAATAGAGAAATACAAGTTACTTTTCATAATTATTATATCTACAGGGTTTGGTATGTGTCTGTAGATATCAATATTGCAAAAGTCTGAGATAAAGTTGTTCTCATTAGGGAATCAGAAATATACTGGAAAAGGGCTCAAAGCAATATTTATTTTGGGGTATAGTAGTACATGAGATGTTCTTGTATTTTGGGTTTTATCTATTAATGAAAAGTTTTATATGTGATTACACTAAATAATAAGCATTCTTATACATATTGAACCAGAACAAAGTATGTCTTGCTTTTTTATCTTTCTGTTACAGATCTCCCTAACTGTGAGAGGCTTATTTCAGCATTTCCTATTTCAAATTCCTGGAAGAAAACTGTAGCTGACCACATTTACTCCTTCATGTCAGCTTGTCAGAAAGGTGTAGACCAGGGGCCTGAAAGAAAGGCTGAAAGACAGGCAGATTCCTTTAGAAGAGAGTATGCGAGGCCAACAGCAACAACACCAGATTTTAGGACAACAGTGTTCACCATTGTTGTCAGCTATAAACCTAAACTCATTCGGTCTTTGACAATCCACAAGAGCCATTACACCCTCGAGCAAATAGGAAATTTGTTAACCTATCTGATAGCCTGCCAGGTATTCCCAGAGCCCTTAGAGGAAATGGTAAAGGAGATGAGGTCAGGAAAGTCTAGCCCAGGTACACACGGTAGAACTGAATTACTAGGTAGATTTCCCTACCCTGTAACACTAGAAAAAACCTTTCATCTGATCCTTTTTCTCAAAGAAATGTGGGGTAATCTAGGCTAATCAAGGTAGCGATTCATAGTCCTCAAAATAAAGACATGAAGGAACTAAGTAAATGAGATGTTCAGAGTGTCCATAAATTGAGAAAGATGTGCTAATGATATGATATCTGTTCATTTATGTGTCAATAGTTGATGAAAATGTACTTTTATGTTTTTCTAACTAGAAAAACATGTTTTATGAGACATCACAACAAAGGACTGCCTTACAGACACTTTTGATAAATGCTAAAATTAGTTGCCATAAGGTTCCATTGATGAAATTTGTATGAGCCCTTCTTTTAAAATTTTAGGAAGTTCAGAGGAGCAATAACTAAAACTCTTTATGAGTTTATGTAGATATAGAAGAGAGAAAATTGGTGTCAGATAAGCAATAGTATAAAGAAAGTCATGGCCCACAAGTGTTAACAATAATGGAAAAAATGGAGTATATTTGCAAAAAATAAACCAAACCCACAAGATTGACAGTGAAGGAAGCTGAGTGTCAGTCCCAGCATGCATCTAGATAGCAGTGTAAAGTTGCATAAGACACCCTCTCTGAGTTTCTATTTCACAAGCACTGAGAACAGGAACAAATAAGCAAATGAACAGAACCTCTTTCATATGGAACACACTACATGGAGAATATTCCTAATCTTTAAGAAAGAGGAGAAAAGGGGGGAAAGTACATAAAATGGACAAATAATAAGAACATTATTTAACAACTAGAGGCCCGATGCACGAATTCATGCACCAGTGAGATCCCTCAGCCTGGCCTGTGGGATTGGGCCAAAACCAGCTCTCCGACATCCCCCGAGGGGTCCCGGATTGCGAGACGGCACAGGCCAGGTCGAGGGACCCCACCGGTGCACAATAGAGCCTGGGGAGAGACACGGGAGATTGGCCAGCTGGGGAGGGACCCCAGGAGGGCTCCAGGACATGTTCAGCCAATCTTGCTCAGTCTCGATCAGCCGGATCCCAGCAACAAGCTAACCTACCGGTTGGACCATCTGCCCTCTAATGGTCAGTGCACATCATAGCGACTGGTTGACTGTCTGCCCCCTGGTGGTCAGTGCACATCATAGCGAGTGGTTGAGTGGCCTTAGCATATCATTAGCATATTAATCTTTGATTGGTTGAACAGCTGGCCAGACACTTAGCATATTAGGCTTTTATTATATAGGATAAATTGGAGAATTACATAATGAGAGGGGAACCAAAGCAAAGGGAAAGGAGAAGAATAGGGAGAGAAAGGACTCAGTGTGTGACTTTCCCCAGACACAAGAGTGCAGAGGCCAAGGCCAACAGTCAAGGTGGAGATCAAAGTTCCCGCACACATTAGCTGTGTGACCACAACCAAATTTCACTGATAACCCTGAGACCTCAATCCCCTAGATGGCATGATTTACATGGTACCTTCACGATTCATGACTTAGCTTTATATAATTGTAAAAGGAATGGATTCCATTTTACTTGCTTTAAGCTGCCAGATACTGACTGTGTCCCTGTGGTACCAAGAAGAAAGTAAACCCAAAATGCTTTTATGGCATAAATACACATACGCTCATGGACACCCTTCACTACCTCATGCAATTTCTGCAATAGCTCTGCTTGCTTAACTGTGGACTGTGTTTGCCGGGGAGGCACTGCCTGGACCTGGACATCAGAGGAACTCTGTGGGCAGCCCCCAGCTCTTCCTGAGCAAAGCTAGACCTTGCCCAAGCTGTGCCTGGCTTAGGTATTAGCATAAATTCGGTGGAATCACATGATTGTGCCTTCTAGGACGTTAGAGATTTTTATGACATATGGAAGGTCCTCATTGCTTTTAGGACCTGGGGCAGGTGAGCAATCTGTGCATCGGTGGTGATGCTGAGACAGCAGTTTGGTGCTCTGACAAATCTGGCTCAGCCTTCAGCAACCATCAGCTGCCCTGCTGTTTAGTTTTATGGGGTTACCAACTTCACAAGGCAATGCTGTTTAAATCTCTAACAAGCTCCTACATAGGAACATGAAGAATGAAATGGAAGTCATGTTAGGGAAAGTGTTTAGGTTCAAATCTCAGCCAATTTTCATGAGCTGAGGGACAAGGAGCTAATCTCTCGATATCTCTGAACCTCTCTTTTCAACTATAGAGTGAGACTGATAGTTATTACAGTGTTCTTTTGGGAAGTTATTCACTCAAGTGGTGAATTTGCCTTCCATCATTTATATAATCTCAAAAGCCTCTTCTGCGGGCAAGAACTGAAGCCAAAACTTTAAAGCAGAAAGGAAACAGACTAGGACTACATATTCATTTTCAACAGGTTTAGTCAGAATAAACGTCACAGCAACCCAGCCCTGGTGGACACCATTGACCCTAATGTAGTGTTTACACATTCATTTCATCTTCTCTACATACACTTTTTTCATTCCAGCATTATTTTTTGTGTTTTCAGTAACATATTCGCTCTTTTGGAATTTCTATTGCCTTAAGGCCAGTATCAGGTATGGATAAGTGCAAATTGTGCTGTGTGCTCACAAGACCTCTTGTTTGTGAGTGCATGGGGAGAAAGAAAGAGCAAGGCCTTTGGCATTTCTTCTTGTAAGGTTACTAATCTCATTCTGAAGATACCACCCTCATGACCTCATCTAACCCTAATTACTTCCTAAAGGCCCTGTCTCCAAATACCATGGCGTAAGGGGCTAACATTTCAACATGAAGTTGGGGGCATACAAACTATCAGTCCTTAATGGTCATGCTATTTTCTTATTAATCTCAAAGATTCAAGGAAAGTCCCTCATTATTATTCTTACTCCCTTCCCATGTATACATATACAGTTTATGCCTATGATGAGAGCCAGCCAGTTGACTATGAAGGAAGTGTTCATAGACGACCTTTCTATTTACAAGGCTCTTTCATACAGACTCCCAAGTTTTGGTCAGACCTCTCTGCTTACTCATTTTTCTTTGTGATAGATCAACTGGCCCATCAGTCATCCAGTACAGCCAGAATATTTCTGGTCTTAATTTCTGTGTGAGGCCTCAAATAACTGCTTGAGCTTCCTTGCAACCAGATGCAACTGAAGTTTAAGTATTGCAAGTATCTCTGTTGATGTAATACCTGCTATGGTGTCTGGGCTAATATCAGGAAGATAGATCATCGGGTTCTCAAAAATTATATTAACTTCATGATGTCCATGGATAGAGAAGGGACATTCTTGGAACGGCACAGTTCAGAGTCCTTTTGACATCATAACACACAATCCTTAACAAGTAACGAGTTATCAGGGAAGATGAAGTGTTGCACCAGCAATTGCAGCTTTGTTCCCAATGAGAGAGCTTGACTTGAGTCCTTCTCTCCTCCTGGCACATTAGTGCATTTTATGGCCTCTAGCCCTCCAATTTGCCTTCAATGTCACATAGGTAAGACTCCTAATGGATTTCTTCAACCATGTCTTTTATAATACCCAGAATTCCTGCATCAAAAATGTAATCTTAGCTAAATTGCATATAATTTAAAGATTAGAATATATCTTCCTATACTCTAATGACCAATGATGCTACTAAAACCATCCCTCCAAGGATAAGTTTCCAGAGACTATTTTGAGATTGAGGAAAAATGGAGGCTAACAGAGGTAACCTATGTGACTGAAACACAGCAGATATCTAGTTCAGACTGGTCTCCTTTTCCTCTAGTGATTATAATCCATTTTTTATTTAGTCAGATCTGCTTGTCAATTGCCATGTGTAAATTAAAGTCAAGTAATCTCTTGGTAAAGCATCCATTCTTATGTTTCTTCTACCTTGATTGATCCATTAGTATGTATTCACTCTTTCATCTCTTTTTACCTAACCATTACTTAGTTCTCTGGCCCACTAATACTAAATATAGTCTAGTAAACACAAGATGATGAATTCTTCCAGTTTACCCCCAAAGCCAGCCTCTGCTGTAGGTATTTTTGTCTGCATTTGTCATATAAGAAATTGGTTCAGAGAGGCCACATAATTTGTCAAGGTCACACAGCCCCTAAGTGTTGAAATTTCTAGGAATCAATTTACAGGTGAAACAGCTACTATTAAAATTGCTCTCCAAAACTTACCATTTTAATAGCCACCTTTTCAAGGTGGCCCCAAAGACTCATGTGATACCCAGGGAAATCAAATTCTGCCTCAGTCCTGAGTCAAAGACAAGGGCGACAGGTGGCACACGGATTTTATAAACTGTGGGCAGGCATAAATTAAAGTCATTGATCAACATCACAGAACAAGTTCGCTGGTTGCCTTTGCAATGAGGGAAGAGAAATTTGCATTTCTTGTTTCCAGGACAATAATTGTCCTGCTGTCAGAATGCTGTTGCGTGCCTGTGCTCATTTATAATTCGGAAGCCACATGACTCTCAGGTGGCCTCTCTGAAAAGCAGAGGGAAGTCTGCCATGTACCCACCTTTAGAGGGGAGCTAATTCGACCAAGTTAGCCATGATTTATGGCCCCCAGTCCATGCTGTGTTCCTGATCAACTACATGTTGGGAGCAGCAAGGAGGGAGTGGCTGTGTGAGCCGTGGTTGAGTGAGGGGATGTAGACACTTTAGCGCTGGGAAGGCCTAGAACAGGGTGACAAGGGAAAGGCTGCAGACCATACCTGACTGCTCGATTGTCATGGTAAGAAAACCCCAAGCTCCAAAAGGATGAGAGCATGCCGCTGAAAGGACAAGGGCATCACCTGGTCCTGTGGTTGCTGCAGACATATTCTACACTGAATCGACACCCCTGGGGAAATGGTCATGCTATAGATGCATTTGTCATGTGCTATTACTGTGCCCATCTCTGACCAGCTTTGACTTCAGTCCTGACTTCACCAAGTAAGACAAAAACAAGCAAACAAACAAAATTAGGGTGCTGATTGTACCTTTTGGCAGAGAAATAATAGAAAACAACGAGAAACATATAGTATTTTGAATTCTAGCCTCTTGAGCTCTATGACTTTGGGCAAATGCCTTAAGTCTCTGTGCCTCCATTTGTCTATAAAGCACAGATGGTTGTAATGATCAGAGAAGAAAGTAGTGAAAAGAGCCCATTTTACCTACTTTCCTCATAGGAATGTCAGCTATGTCCATTGTTTTACTCCTCAAGTGCCAGGGACATACCTGATTTCTCTGTTGTTTCCCCCTGAACCCTCCACCCAGCATAATTGCAGAGCAGCTGAAACACAAGCAGCATCAGTCTGGGCAGACAGCAGGAGGAGAGCATGGCCACACCATGTCAAGGAGAGAGCAGGTCAACAGCTCCCACCATCTCAGGAGTCAGCTCTAGCAGAAGATAAGAAAGAAGTACCTATTTAATGAGCACTCTGTGGCACAAGCAGTCAAAGAAACAGGAATCAAGCCCAGTTCCAGTAAACTATGAAATTATGAGTCAACCCAGGCTACTTCCCTCCGAGTTTGTGCAGCCACTTCAAATGATAGCTGTCGTACAAGTGTGCAGTAATACAGGTAACAAGTAACTATGAGATGCTAAATAAAGGGTAGTATTCATATTTATTGTTAATGTCATCATTGTTATTATTATTAATTACTAGAGGCCTGGCGCATGGATTCATGCACATTGAAAGTAAATTAATTAGAAGGTGGCTGGCGGGGCAGGACTGGGCAAGACAGGCTGGGTACACCCTGGAGCCAACCTCCCATGGTCCTTCCCCAGCCGGCCGCACCTGGGGAAGCGCTGGGGCTCAAAGAGCATCTGCAGAGTGAGTGGGGTCCCTCCTGCAGGTGGGGTTCCTCGACCTGGCTGGCCTGTGGAAATTGGGTTGAAACCAGCAGTCCAACATCCCCTGAGAGGTCCCAGAGTGCGAGAGGGCACTCTGCAAAGTTGCTGTCACTTGGCAGCTCCTGTGTTGAGCGTCTTCCCCCTGGTGGTCAGTGTCTGTCATAGCTACAGGCTGGTTGGCTGATCTGCTGGTTGACCAGTTGCTTAGGCTTTTATATATATAGACTAGAGGCCCGGTGCATGGATTCGTGCACTGGTGGGGGGGTCCCTCGGCCTGGCCTGTGCCCTCCCGCAATCTGGGACTCCTCGGGGGATATTGGACTGCCAATTTCAGCCCGATTCCCGCAGGCCAGGCTGAGGGACCCCACCGGTGCATGAATCCATGCACCAGGCTTCTAGTATGCATATAAAATCTTTGGTTAATCTCTTCCTACCCTTCCCCTTTCCCCCTTCCCTCTGAGATTCATCAGTCTGTTCCATGTTTCAATGCCTGTGCATTGAGTGTCTGCCCCCTGGTGGTCAGTGAGCATCATAGCTACTGGTTGAATAGTCAAATGATCGAATGGTTACTTAGGCTTTTATATATAGAGATTATTACTAAATGCCAGGAATTAAGCTAAACTTTTTTTTTTTTTTACATCATTCTTAGATTTCCATTGACAACCATCAGCAATCAACTGTGAAATTAGCTTTGTCGAACATTTCTTGAATCTGCACAGCAGTCAGTCATTCATCTGTCCACTTATCAAAGAACCATAAGCCTCCACCTTGTCCCAGGTGGTGTCCTCAGACCTGGATTGTAATGCGAATGATAACACCAACCTCCATGGAGTACTTACTCTGTATTAGTCACTGTGCTAAGTGCTTTACATAATTTGACTAATTTAATCCCAACAGCCCTATGAGTTATACACTGAGTGACCACCCCATCAGTACTTCGTTGGGCCACCTTTTGCCTTTAAAACTGAGGCGATTTTTCTTGGCATTGACTCCATGAGATGTTGAAAGGTGATATGAGGAATCTGACACAATACCTGATGAATAGCCTGTCCAGTTCTGTGAGATTTGATGGTTGTGGAACCAGCTGCCTGATGGTTCTTTTAACTTCATCCCACAAATGCTCAATTGAATTGAGATCTGGTTATTGTGGGGGCCACCTAAGCAAGGTAAAGTCTCCCTCATGTTCTTGAAAACACTCCTGCACAATACGAGCACCGTGGCATGGTGCACTGTCTTGTTGGAAGAAGCCATCTCCATTGGGATATGCCATCAACGTGATGGGATGAACTTGATCAGCAACGTTACTTAGGTATGCTGTGCTATTCAGATGTTGTTCCACATGAATTAAAGGGCCCAAATCATGCCAGGAAAACATGCCCCAAACCATAACACTGTCCCCACCAGCTTGAAGGGTTGTACTCATGCATGTGGGGTGCATGCTTTCATGTTGTTTCCGCCAAATTCTCACTCTGCTATCTGCATGATGCAACTGGAAATGTGATTCATCGGACCACAAGACTTTTTTTCCAATGCTCGACTATCCAATCCTTGTGTTCCTGTGTGAATTGGAGACATTTTATCTTGGTAACTGCAGACAGCAAAGGTGTTCGAACAGGCCTTCGGCTTCCATATCCCATACGATGCAGTGTACGGCTAATTTGCCTACAAACGTCAGGTGGTCATAATAATCTGGCCACTCAGTGTATATTATATTCTTATTCCAACTGTACAAATAAGGGGAAAAGTCCAGTCAGTTGAGAACTTACCCAGTGTCAGACAGCTAATGAGCATTGGTGCCAGAATTGTAGCCCAGGCAGTTGGGTCAATGAGTCTGTGCTCTCAACCCTACACTTGTCCTTGTGATGTGGCATCGGGAGCAGAAGACAGACAGCAAGACCGTAACAAGCACTTACCTAATACAAAGTCAGGGAGCATCAAATATCACTGGAAAGTGATATGAGGCTAGAGAGGAGGAGATGAATCTTTGAAACTTGATAGTCAGTGAATTTAAGAGGGGATTATGAGAAAGGAATAATTGCACAAAAATATGAATAATAAAAATAAAAATCCACATGTGGATTAAAGGGGCAAGTTTCTCAAGCAACATGAACATTAATTGGGTCAGTATATTTGGAGAACAGCAAGAAGGTCAATGTGAGTAGCCTGGTGTAAATATAGTATTTAGATTTTCTGCAGTGACAAAAACAAGCCCAAATCTCAGGGGCTCACAAGAGTTAACATAAATTCCTTGCTCATGACACATGTTGCCTGAGTTCCGTAATTTGGAAGAGGGGAAGAGCCAGCACTATCAGAAATATAGCTCTCTAATGCTCCAAAGTGGCATGTCCGCATCTCTGCTCACTTTCCCCCTGGTCCAAGAATACCCTGTGGCCAAGTCTCACAATGGGGTAGGGAGTGATGCTTCTTGGCAAGTCATGTGGCACAGGCAGAGGTGAGGTACAAGTGGGTTAGTGGCTGTCCTGAGACACAGCTCAGCAAAAACTAATCCCAGAGTAGAGAACAAGTCTTTCTCAGGCCCTGGAAAAACCAGGTGCCCGACCTTTATCTGTGTTGAAGCTTGTCTTGGGAGCTCTCAAACCTGGGTTCCTACACAAAGGGAGCTCCTCAGACAAAGGGCTTCAAATGTGGTCATACCCCTGGTGTTCTGTTCCAGGGAGAAGAGGTACAGAAAGTTCTATCTACCTGTCAATGGTGGAGGAAGCAAGTATAGTGAAAACTTACTCTGCGTTATAATTATGGTCCCAGTATTATAAACAAATCACTAAACATTGGAAGCTCATGCTTCTCATCCATAAAATGATACACCATGCCCACCTCCTAGGTGATGGTCTCAACAGAGACTAGGGCTGACAACAACGGAAACACAATAAATGACCCCAAGGTTTTCCTTTCTGATGATAAAGTTTTCCTTTCTCTGACTAAGAGGGGAGATCATGAGAGGATATGATTTAATTTCATAGAAAGTTGAGATATTACAAAACTAAATGATGCCGAGGAAGTTGCATTCTGCCCATCCTGTGGTATCTGGAGACAGTACCCGCCTCCCAGACTTGGTCACATGTTTCTCTCACCTCGTGATTCTTGCTTTTGTTATCCCACATGAAGAGAATGGGTCTCCCGCCTCTCCGCTGCCAGGGCATCCTGGGACTGGCACACCTGTCATATCGATGAAGACAAGCACAAAGACATCCAGAGGAAGACAGACCTTTTCTTGCAATAAATGCCTCCAAGATTCTGTGACAGGAGCCTCAGAGGCTCCCGGCACTGCTCCTATGAGACAGCCACCAGGCTGGCCACCCAATAGAATCTTTATATTTTCTTAATATCTAGCACCTAGCCCAGAGCAGTCGCAGCC
Source organism: Ia io (assembly GCA_025583905.1). Classification (NCBI taxonomy): domain Eukaryota; kingdom Metazoa; phylum Chordata; class Mammalia; order Chiroptera; family Vespertilionidae; genus Ia; species Ia io. The sequence continues at coordinate 54,169,844 of JAJQQW010000012.1, read as the reverse complement.
TCCACAGATGGAGAAACTTTGGCAGAAAAGGCATCGGAAAAGACGAAATTGCCTCCACAGTGAAGGAAACTGCTCGGCTGCGGAGGAAAACAAAACATTATAAAGGAAGAGGTTCAGATGGCTTTCTCCCCCAGGTCTTTAAGAGACTTGAAAATTAAAGCTGGTAGAATGATCAAGTGAGGGGGGAACAGAGACTATTGATCTAGAGAACAGAGAAGGAGAAAAAAATAAAATAATGAAGTCACATTAAGAGAGGCGCTGGTATAAAACAGGAGAGCAGGGCAATTTTAGAAGTCCAGAAGAAGGAAGAAAATGAAGGATAATGAATGCCTCTGACTTCACAGGGAAGGGAAATGAACAGGAGGAGGAGGAAAAGGGGGGAAGGGAAATGTGGATGCTTACAGCTGAACGAACCTCCTTTTCTGTGGTTGACCAGCTGGCTAGAGAGGTTCCACAGGCTGATGAGACTCTTGTGATTAATGGTAAAACAGTTACCAATCAAAACTCAGCTCTACACTACACAGGCTCAATTATGTGCCTACATTTAGTTCTTGTTTCCACATTTAAATATTAAGTATTATTTTATCTATACAGCATATTCTTTAGGAACCTTATCCTGTCTGCCTAACCCTGTTTCTAACTCCTCTCACTGACACTGAGACTTCCTAGGAATGAACCTTCCTAGCACCAGGGGACTCCATTATCTAACCAAAAGGTTGGTCATCAGTGCATCCTTTGGATTGTTTTATGTGTGGATAAAAAGGGGCCGCATGTTAACCTGACTAACTCAGGGAAGGCCTGTGTGGTGGCCTTGCAAACTCAAAGACCTAAAGTAACCACAATGGATGGTCTGAAATTAAAACCTTTTCATTAAAAAGCAGTTTATATTGGGTAGTCATGTCTTAGGCCAGTATCTTCCCTGACAAAGCTAATTTTCAATCTTTACTGAGCCTATTGTCTTTTTGCATCTAAGATAACATACCTATGAAATGCCAGGGTAACGTGTAACTTCCCTTTTTCCAGACCCCTTAGGGCACAACAAATGGTGCCAAGGCACAGACCACAAATTCCCTCACTGTTATTGTTATCTTGTTAATTGTTGATTGTTAACTATCCTGTACCCACCTGTGTAAAGGAAACATGTGTCTATCATTTTACTTTTTATCCAGTTGGAGGGTTTCCCCACTTTGTTTTCTCCCACCTCCCTAATCTATCACCAATGGATTTCATGTAACCCACTTATGTCTCACCCTTTGATGGTAATGTATAAAACAAGGTGAAGAACTGCCATTTTCTGGAGCATTGTTCCAATATGTTGAGATTCTGCTTCCCGGAAATTGTCAACAGTCTAGTTCAAATAAACACACAAGACTTCTTTTTAAAATATATATATATATATTATTGATTTTTTACAGAGAGGAAGGGAGAGAGATAGAGCGTTAGAAACATCAATGAGAGAGAATCATTGATCGGATACCTCCTGCACACCCCCCATTGGGGATGTGCCCGCAACCAAGGTACATGCCCTTGACCAGAATAGAACCTGGGGCCCTTCAGTCTGAAGGCTGACGCTGTATCCACTGAGCCAAATCAGTCAGGGCCACACAAAATTTCTTAAAAAGAAAACCATAGCTTGGGAACTCAGTGGGGAAATAAACAGCCTGCACAGGGCCATGGCTAGAAAAGTCAACTACACACATTGCATGTGTGTGTACTGGGAGGGGAGGGTCAAAATGCATGCTGCTAGGAGGGAAATTAACATAAAAATTGTCCCCCAGGTTGCTAAACCTGTAAGATTCTTGCAAAGACAAACTTAGAATCTTCTAGGTCACTTCTCCAAACCCAGCACTCAAAAATCAGTGAGTGTACCTTATAGAGTACAAATGGAACATTCTCAAAATCAATTACACAAAAGTGATAACAATTAAAATTAATAGCAAAAATTATCATACATTTAGAAACTATAAAACAACACTTCCAGCTTATTAAAAGTCAAAATGAAAATTATGAAATACTTAAAATGGATTAACATTGAAAGTAAAACATTTCAAAACATAAAGAATGAAACTAAAATTATTTTTAGAGTAAAATTAGTATCTTAAAATGTATGCAATCTAACACAGAAATACTAAAAATGACTGAGTTAGACGTTCACCAATAAGAAAAAAACAAAACAGTAAATACTGACTGGGGTTCTGAGACCATGGCTCTGCCAGGCGATCCCACCTTCAGAAATCTAGGTAGAGGCAGCAATGCCCCCAGGCTGGTGCACTTTGTGTGCTGGCAGAGACAGCACTGCAATGTTTGCCTGTGCCTCCACCCTGGCCTACACTGCCCTGGAGCCCTGAGAGCTGCATGGGGTGGGGGGCAGCATAGTGTGGTGTCAGAATGCAGAGAGTGGGTCCTCAGTGTGAGGCCCTGCTGACTAGCTTATGCTAAAGTCTTTCAGGTACTAGAGGTCCCTCCTTTGAATCCACTCTGTCTTGTTGGCTCTGGCACTCTGGGTCTATGATGGGAGTGGCAGTCCTGCTAATCTCTGAATTGCCTGCAGCCCTATGCTTCTGATTGAACTCTGATTGATTAGTTATTAGTATCAAAATGGTTCAAAAGTAACAGAATATTACAGATAGAGTTCAGGATTAGCTTTCTTATCTGACTATATTTAGAGGCATTAGTGACCCTGATGCCAGTAGCATATACATTGGTGGCCTAGCACTATGTTGTGGCAAATGTTATTTAAATTGTCACTGTGGTCACCACCAAAAAAGTGTCAATAAAGCTTTGGAATTGAGTATTGGGACCATGGATTTATTTGGTTGCTTCTAAATCACTGAAAATGTAGAGAAAAAAATTTTGAGCTCGAGACTTTAAATTCTCAACTCAAATTCTGGATAATGAACCAAAAAAGATGCTCTATCTTTGTTGTCCCCAGGATTGACTTTTCTGAACCATCAACCCCAAGACTAAGCCTGTGGGTGGCTGAATTACAATGTAAGTGAATTCACAGCTTTGAAAGTTCTCTTTTCTTAATTGAGAGCTTTGAATATGAAGTAGTGGGACCTTGTAAATTGGGAAGGTGACATCTGGTAGATCATTATCAAGATAAAGACTCATCCAAATTTGCTAAGCCTCTTTTGCCAATAAAATTAGCTCTCCCTCCACTATTTCAGAAGAATCTAAATGGCCTCTTCTGAGTTTGTTTTGAAGAAGACTATTGATACTATCTCTAACGTCTCTCCTAGAAGTATTTCCCTTAGACATAATGGGGCTTAATCCACAATAGGTCCAATAGGTCAATTACAAAACATGACCTGAAAATACTTACAATACATCCTGCTCTCCCAATTTTTTTTGCAAAATTTTGCCCATATATATTTATAGAAATATATAGAAATCTAAGGAATGTGTGTGGAAGATGATTCTAAGGATATTGAATAGGGGTGGAATAAATGTAATTATGCTGGGCTGAATTTATTGATATGGGTACCCTAGATGAGGATTCTTGATTGATTATATCAACACAAACATCTGGGACTGGCTTGTAGACAGAAAAGGAACCTCATACTAAACCTGACAAGCTCAGGGGAGGCCTGCACTGTGGGCCTTACAAACTTAGAGATCTAAAGTTACATAGGATGGTCTGAAATGAAAACTTTCTAAAAGTGAGTCATGGTGAGTAGTCTTGTTCTAGGCCAGTATCTTCCCTAATAAAGGTCAGTCTTTACCTTAACTGAGCCTGTCTATTATCTTTTTGCATCTAGGTAACATCTTTTAAAGTGCACATGGAAATTGCAAAAAGAAAGCCACATAATGATGATTGAATAAGTCTCAATAATTTTTAGTTTAAAATCTTAGTTTCTTCTCTTATCACAATGGAATGAAATTTAGAAAATATCAGTAAGGAATCTAGGAAGCACCATATATTTTGTAAATAACTATTTTCTTTTAAATACACATGAATCAAAAAAGAAATCACAAGAAAAAAGTAAAAAAAAAATATTTTGAACTTACTAAAATGAAAATATAGCCTGGCTGATGTAGCTCAGTGGTTGAGCGTCGACCTATGAACCAGGAAGTCACAGTTTGATTCCTGGTCAGGGCACATGCAGGGTTTGCTGGCTGGATTGCCAGTGGAGGGGAGTGCAGGAGGCAGCCAATCGATGATTCTCTCTCATCAATTGATGTTTCTGTCTCTCTCTACCTCTCCCTTCCTCTCTGAAATCAATAAAAATATGTTTTAAAAAAAGAAATTACACATAGCAAAATTTAGGGGATGCAGCTAAAGTAGTGCTAGAGGAGAACTTATGACTTGAAATACTCATATTAGAAAATAAGAAAAGTTTAAAATCAGTTTTCCACTGAATCTAGAAAGAAGTTTCCACTTAAGAATCTCGAAAAAATAATCAAATTTACCATAAATTACATAAAATGGAGAAAATAATAGTGATGAGAGCCCAATAATGAAATGGAAATATGTAACAACAGAGAAAATTAAGGAACTTGAAGTTGGTCTTTGGAAAAATTAATACTAGTGCTACACACACACACACACACACACACACACACACACAGACACACACACACACACACAATCAATAACAGAAATAAAAAGAAGCTATCATTACAGATGCTACTGCTTTTAAAAGGATAATGAGAAAATAGTACAAACAATTGTGTATGCTAAGATATTGACAATTTGGATGAAATGGCCAAATTTTAAAAACAAAAACAAAAGCATAATATATCAGGTAGGCTTAATTAAAGGGTTACAAGTTCAGTTTAGCAGTTGCAATTTAGGCAGTGTATTTCTCGTTGCTAAGATTACAACAGTAGTGGATAACTGAATGGACCCGCAGACTTCACAAACCACACTTAGGTCATGCAAGGAATGCACTACAGCAGGTGAAAGAGTGAGTGTTGAGGCAAGCCTCAGGGTCCAAGAACCTTCTAGGCACAGCTCCCTAAGATCTTTCTTATTGGCACTAAGATGTGTTTCACCTGTGGATTAAACCACTAACATTTGTGCAGTGAAACTTGCCTTCAGAAGAGTTTTCTAGACTTTCCAGCAGAGGTTTTTATGCTCCTCTGGCCAAATGAGACTCTCTAACTGAGAATGCAAGTATGCATCATTAATACACCAGCTCAAGGTGTTGCCTGGGGAATTTCAGATATTAAACTTCACACACAAAAAATCACTACTTATACCAGTGAGCCTCATCCTTGTCAAGAGTCAGTGCCAAATTTCCAGGCGTCCTTACATATACACATACTATCCTGGCCCAGCTGTAAAATAACTCTATCCTTTACATTCTGCTTAACATAATAAAGGAAAATAGCATATTATCTGATCAATGCAGGCAGAAAAGCATTTGGAGAGGGACTTTTATCAAAGTTATATAAAAAATTTCTATAAACTAATAAGGCAAAAACATGCAAATAACTGCAGTAGACTTGAACATAAACCCCCACACTAGGTGTATAAATGCCCAATAATCACATAAAGAAGTGCTCAATATTAATAGTAATCAGAAAACTGCAATTAAAACTACGTTAAGATAATACTTCATATTCACTAGACTGGCTATAGTTTTGAAAGCCAACAACCCCAATATTGAATAAAATGTGGAGCAAATTGAACTCTCGTACTACATTGCACATTGCTGGTAGGTCAGTAAATGGTTCAGTCATTTTAGAAAACTGGCATTTTCTTTCAAAGATAAATGAACATCTAACCTATGATCCAATGATTCTAGGGATCTATTCAAGAGAAGTGAAAATATGTGTCCATAGCCTGTTTGGCTCAGTGGATAGAGATTCAGCCCTTAGACTGAGGGTCATGGGTTTGATTCTGGTCAAGGGCATGTGCCTCTGTTGCAGGCTTGATCCCGCACTGGTCAGGGCACGTGCAGGAGGCAACCTATTGACATGTCTTTCTCACATCACGTTTCTCTGTCTCTGTCTCTCCCCCTCCTTACCACTCTCTCTAAAAAAAACCAAAACAAAACAAACAAACACAAAAAACCAATGGGGAAATATCCTTGGGTGAGGATTAACAATGACAATAAAAAATGGATTTGTTCACACAAATTGATACATTAGAATACTTCTCAGTGCTAGAAGAGGTTGAACTATTGGAACATGGTATAACATGCATGAATCTCTAAAACACTAGTTAGAATAAAGAAGCTATACACAACAGGGTGCATACTATACAATTCTGCTTATGTGAAGTTTAAAAATGGGCAAAACTAATCTGCATGATATAAATCAGAAAACTGGTGGCCTAGGGCAGTGGTCGGCAAACTGCAGTTCTCGAGCCACATGTGGCTCTTTGGCCACTTGAGTATTCTAACGCCACTTCTTCAAAATAGACTCGCCCAGGCCAAAAACTGACTTCTGCACATGGGCCACGAAGTTTCAATCGCACTGTACGTGCGCGCCCGCACGTTGTATTTTGTGGAAGAGCCACACTCAAGGGGCCAAAGAGCCGTATGTGGCTCGTGAGCCATGGTTTGCCGACCACTGGCCTAAGGTTACATCTGGGGCATTTCTGAAGTGATTGCTTGTTCCCTATTTTAGATTGGAAAGATAGGTTTAGCATTTGCCAAAAAATTCATTGGATTATGCACTTAAGATCTGTGTATTTCACTGTCAAAAAATTTAATCTCAATGAGAATAAACAAACTTTTAAAAAGACAAATACTAGTAAAATGCAGTATGTGGAAAGAAAGATGGCAGACACAAATACTATATTTATGTAAAGTCTGAACCAAGCAAAATTTATAGTTGTCTCTAGGGATTGGAGAAATACAGGAAAATATTATGAGGAAACTTTCTGGAGTGTTTGAAAAAAAAAGTTCTATATTTTGAGTGTGATGGTGGTTACATGGGTACATATATCTGTCAATACTCATCAAAATGTATACATAAGATCTATGGCTTTCACTAATATTAATTTAACCATAATAAAAAGGACATTTTAATCTTAAATATACATTACAAAAGAGAAAGTTTGAAAATCAGTGTTCTATGTATTGATCTAAAGAGGCCAAAGAACAGCACATTAAATTCAAATATTGTACAAAGAACAAAGTAAAACAGATAAGAACAGAAGTTAATGATGTAGAAAACAACCAACAGTAGAGAGAATGAACAAAATCAATAGGTTTTTTTTTTAAGGAAAAAAAATTACATTGACAAACCTCTGCCAAAATTGGTAAAAAATAATGAGAGAAAGCAAATCATCAGTATCAGGTATAAAGAGGAACATCAATATAGAATCTTCAAACATTAAAAATAATCACAAGAGCATTATTTAAAAAAATTAATTCCAAATACAGAAACAAGTTTCTAGGAAATACAATTTTAAAAGGTGACAAAATAAAAAGATATTTTAATAATTTATATAAAATAACTCTAATTTAAAATATTTCTACAAATAAATTTTTCAGTTCCAGATAGTTTTATTAGTGATTTTTTTCAAGTATGTAAGAAAAATATAGTACCTAAATGTGCACAAACTACCACTTGAGAAAAGGTAACCTGCTTATCAACTTATTCTGTGAGATCTGAATAACCTAGATATAAACACATGAAGAGGATATTATAAATTAGAAAAATAACAGGCCAGTTTCTCTCATGCAGATATAACTAAAATCCTAAAAATAAAACCAAATGATTATATAGTGAGACATTCAAGCAATTGCATAGATTAAGGCCAAGTATGTTCAGAGTGGCCAACTTTGCAATTTTCCAGGAATGCAAAGTTTGTTTTACATGTTAAAAATCAATTAATATATTCATAATATTAACTAAACTTTTAAAAATCAATAAAAAAATAGAAATTCAAAAACAGACAAAAAACCTATCAAGTACTTCACAAAGAGAATAACCAAGTAACATACATGTATGAAAAGTAGCTCAACTATTTTATTAACAGTACTAGAGGCCCGGTGCATGAAATTTGTGCACAGGGGTGTGTGTCCCTCAGCCCAACCTGCACCCTCTACAATCTGGGACCCCTCTGGGGATGTTCGACTGCCAGGCCTAAACAGGCAGTTGGACATCCCTCTCACAATCCTGGACTGCTGGCTCCCAACTGCTTGCCTGCCTGCCTGATTGCCCCTAACCGCTTCTGCCTGCCAGCATGATCACCCCCTAACCGCTTCCCTGCCAGCCTGATCGATGCCTAACTGCTCTCCTGCCGGCCTGATTGTCCCCAACTGCCCTCCCTTGACAGCCCGGTCACCCCCAAATGCCCTCCCCTGCATATTCCCTCTTTATTAGATAGGGTTTTTTCTTTAACATATTGGACAGCCCTAACTGGTTTGGCTCAGTGGTTGGAGCAAAGGCCTGCAGACTCAAGGGACCCAGGTTCGATTCCAGTCAAGGCCATGTACCTTGGTTGGGGGCATATACCCAGTGGGGACTGTGCAGAAGGCAGCTGATCGATATTTCTCTCTCATAGATGTTTCTAGCTCTCTATCTCTTTCCCTTCCTCTCTGTAAAACATCAATAAAATATATATATAAAAAAAAAAAATTTAAGAATCCTCCATATCTGCCTGGCTTGTGTGACTCAGTGGCTGAGACCCCAGTCTGGGGGTGGGGGCCGATCGCCGCCTGGGTGCCACGCCGCTGCCAGCTCGAGACCCCAGGCTGGGGGGGAGGGGCGGCGATAGCCTCCTGGGTGCTGCGCCGCCACCAGCCCGAGACCCCAGGCTGGGGCGGGGCCCGATTGCCCCCTGGGTGCTGCGCCGCCGCCGCCAGCCTGAGACCCCAGGCTGGGGGCGTGGATCCAAACCGCCGCTTGGTGCTAGAGCATTCCCAAGTGGCTGCAGGAGGGGCAGGAACGTCTCTGCGTGATGCGGGGACGTTCCCGCTCCGCCCCCAGCTGCTTGGTGCCTGCACTCATAGGCTCTGAGTGGCCAGGGGGCATTCTGGGACCTGTGCCGCTCAGGGCCTATGGGCCTACAGGCTAGGAGCAGCCTGAGTCCAAAGGATGTTCCTGGGACCCAAGCCAATCAGTGGCTGCGTATGCAAATTAACCACCATCTTTGGGTTAATTTGCATACTTGCTCTGATTGGCTGTGGGCGTAGCAAAGGTATGGTCGAATTAGCATTTTCTCTTTTATTAGTGTAGATATACACAAGAGAATTACTAAAATTTACCAAAAGACAGCCAATTGCAAATCTTTGTAAAAAACATGAAGTAATGAGAATTTGTCCAAACTGACAGTGGGAGAGTAAATTGTACAACTACTTTGGAAAACTAATTGATAGTTATCTATTAAAGTATCTGACCAATCCTATATAATTAAAGGGTAATATGCAATTGACACTAATGGCGGAACAACCAGGAATGGCTGGTCGCTAGACATGCACTCTCCACCAGGGGGCAGATGCTCCTTGCAGGAGCTTCCCCCTGGTGATCTGTGTGTTCCCACAGGGGGAGCTCTGCTCAGCCACAAGCTGAGCTAGACAGCTGTGAGCACAGTGGCTGTGGCTGGAGCCTCTCCTGCCTCTTATGCAGCATTAAGGATGTCCGACTAATGGCTTAGGCCCGCTCCTGCAGGCAGCGGGCCTAAACCATCAGTAGGACATCCCCCGAAGGCTCCTGGGCTGCCAGAGGGAAATTTGACTGCCAGCTTAAGCCCGATCCCCCAGGGGGCAGTCCTAAGCTGGCAGGTGGACATCCCCCAAGGGGTCCCGGATGCGAGAGGGTGCAGCCCTGGCTGAGGGACCCCCTCGAGTGTGCACCAGGCCTCTAGTATACCTATCTATATATATAAAAACCAGAGACCATTACAGTGGAACGACCAGGACGACCGGTGGCTATGACACACACTGTGGCAGCCAACCATCCTGATCTGGGCTGGATTGCCCCCAACACTCTGATCAGGGCAGGGCCAGCCGCCTTGGCTGGCAGAAATTTGGGGTCTGAGGACCTTGGAGGTGCTCGGTATTAGGCAGCTGTGCGGGAAAGCTCTCCTTTGGTGGATGTGGACCTGGGATCAGGGTGCCAGAGTCGAGGATGGGGTGGGGAGGCTTTCCTGGTGGCCACAGCAGTCCCTGTGGGCCATGCACAGCACCTAGTCAGAGCAGCAGCAGGAATAGGGGCCGTGGGGCACAGGGGTCGGCAGCACACAGGAGTCAGGAGGCATGAGGCCTGACCTGGGCTCTTACCCCACCCACTGGGCCTAGCAACACCAGCAGGTAGGCCATGGTGTGCAGCAGGGTGCTGGGCCACAGACTGGAGGGGAAGTGAGCCAAGAGGGCAATGCCCTGCGCCAGCCAGAGCCCTAAGAGGAGTGGGCGGGGCCGGAGCTGGAAACCCTGGTGGAGTGGGCGGGGCTGCAGCCCCATGACTTTTTGGCCTTGGCCTTGAAATTCTGTGGGCAACCAGTGTGCTGGCTACCAGCGCATCAGAGGTCAGCCCTGCTTCATGAGAGAGGATGTGGCGGAAAGTGGCAAGGACCCAGGAGGGATGGGAAATGTTGTGGCCATCTTCAGGAAACACAGCTGCCATGGTCCTCAGTAACTATGAACAGATAATCTTTGGTCTCCATTCTACAAAAGAGGAAGCTGAGACTCAAAGAAGGGAGCCTTCTGCAACACTTCACCCACTTCTCAGACCTGACCTGTGCAGCATTGTTTTCGTTGACAGTAGAGGATCCAAAATGTTTTTAGATCTTTGCTATTTTAGGCAGGAAAGAATTTAGCACAGGGAATTGGTGCTTGGGAAATCATTGGAAAGCTGGAGGAATGGATATTAGGCTGGCCCCCCTAGGAAAGAGTCCCTGCCCAGTGGGAGGAGCTGCCCCCTCAGCCACAACTGAATTCTAGGACACTCTGGCACAGCTGTGACCCGGGGATCAGGAAACTGCTGTCCCACAAGTGCCCTCCAGCTCCCAAAAAACAGGTCACTGGGCACTGCCTCTGCCACAACTGTGTGTGCACAGCCTGGATTCTGCTGCAGAAAACCTCCACATCTCTGCAAACATGATCACCAGCAGCAAACAGCCCAAACTGCAAGAAGATGTCTCTGCCCCACTTCTGCCTTCAAAATATTGTGCAACCTCATCCAATTGGCAGAAACGAATTCATATCCAGAAACCTCGCTGCAAAGGAGTTTGGGCAATTTCAGACTTTTGTCTAGGAGTGAGATCTTGCCAATGTACCTCATGTGCCTGGTATTGATAAAAATGAGGCCCAGCTGGTGGGGCTCAGTGGTTGAACATCAATCTATGAACCAGGAGGTCACAATATGATTCCCGGTCAGGTTTCGGGCTTGATTCTCAGTAGGAGCATGCAGGAGGCAGCTGAGCAATGATTTTCATCACTGATGTTTCTATCTATCTCTCCCTCTCCCTCCCTCTGAAATCAATAAATATTTTTTTTTAAAATGGGGTCATGCTGTATATATGTGTTATAACGAGTTTTTCACTTCATAGATCACTAATGTCTTTCCTGTTAAAACCATACTTATAGAACACTAGAGGTTCAGTGCATGAAATCTGTGCACTCGGGGTGAGGTGGGTTTCTCAGCCCGGATTGTGAGAGGGTGCAGGCCAGGCCAAGGGACCCCACTGGTGCATGATTGGGGCTGGGGAGGGACATGGAAGGTTGGATAGCTGGAAGGGACCGCGGGAGGGCTCCAGGGTGTGTCTGGCTCAGTCTTGATTGGCCAGACCCCAGCATCAAGCTAACCTACCGGTAGGAGCGTCTGCCCCTGATGGTCAGTGCATGTCATAGCGACTGGTTGACTGGTTGACTGTCTGCCCCTTAGTGGTCAGTGCAAGTCATAGTGAGCGGTTGAGCGGCCTTAACATATCATTAGCATATTATGCTTTGATTCGTTGAATGGCCAACTGGATGACCAGACACTTAGCATATTCAGCTTTTATTATATAGGATTATTTATTTATCATTCATTTTAATTGATCTCAGAGAGAAGAAGGGAGAGAAACATTGTTCCATTGTTTCCAGCACTCACTGGACTGGGTATTGAATCTGCAACCTGGGCATGTGCCCTGACTGGCAATCAATCCACCACTTTCTGGTGTATGGGACGATGCTATCCTGGGACCCTGACCCCAAATTCCAGCCTCCAGAACTGTGAGAAAAATACATTTCTGTTGTTTAAGCCACACAGATTTATTATATTTTGTTATGGCTGTCTGAGCTGACTAATCCTATATAATAAAACCCAGTGACCAAATGACAGAATGACCGGAACGACTGGAACAACTGCGACCCCTTGCCCCGGCCAGCCCTGCCCCCTATCCAACCCCATTAGGGTGGGCCGACTGGACCCCACCAGTGCACAAATTCATGCACCAGGCTTCTACTATAAATATATGCAGTAGAGACATGTACATGAATGTTCATCATAGCACTACTTGCAATAGTTCCCAAATTTTCATCATTAATGAAAAGGAGAAAAAATTGTGGTTTATTTATACAATGGAATATTATTTCACAATGAAAACAACTACTTCTATGTGCAATAAGGTGGGTAAATCTCATAAACTTATATTTAGGAAATGAAGCCAAAGACAAAGTGTATGTTCTGGATGCTTCTATTTTATTAAATATATAAACAGATGAAATGAATCTAACATGACTGAAGATCAAAATAGTGGTTACCTTTGGGAGCATTAGTAGAAAAGAGGGAGTACAAAGAAGACTTGAGGTTCCCTGGTATATTTTAATCTGGGTTGTGTTTACGTAGGTATAAACATTTTGTAAAATTAATCTAGGTATATAATTATAATGTGTGCCCTTTTCTATATCTATGGTGTATTTCAATAAAAAAGATTTTACAAATAAAAGGAACAATACAAAGGTAACCATGAATTGTAAGTTCCCAGCCACATTGGGTATATTCTACCAAGAATGCATTTTTTTAGACCTCTGTTTCTATGCTAGAGGAAGAATGTATTGAACTCTAGGACCCACTTGTAAGATTTTCAAAATACTGTGAACGTAACACACAGTCATTTCAGCAATCACAGGCTTCCTTCTTTTTATATCCTTAGCAATGGTTGCTTTTAATTTAGAATAGAAAAGAAGCAAGATATTTTCCATTGTTTCTAGCTCATCAGGAAAGACATCTTTCAGTTCAAGGAAACACAATTTAATTTTCTTCTCTAAATTCTTTGTCTTTGTTGGTTTGATTTTAGAGTTCAATAAAAATGCTATTTATATGCCCAATTTACCTAATAATGATTATTATCATAGCTTTTTTCCTCAGATCCTGGTAAAGTAGTGTAAGGAGGTCCCATGTAGTAAAGAGAATGCCAGAGAATCCCTAAGAAAGAAAAATTCATTTTTTTTTCCTTTTTGTAGGTGTAAGGGTGTGGGCATGTGAGAAGACATCCCCAACTGGCGAGATAAGAACTCAGGCTTTAGGGTGAACTAAATCTCAACATAGGGAATCTCAGGAGTCTATTAAGAATGGGGTGTCAGAAATCTCAGTGCTGTTAAGGTGTGATGAGCAAAAAATGCAGTAGGGTGGGGAAAGTGATGAGGCAAGAAAGGTTGGCTGAGATCAGTTTTGAGGAGATCACAAATGTCATGTTAAATTACTTAGACTTAACTTTTTTTTGACAATTGGGGTGGGAGAATGATAATAAGAAAATACCTGAGTTTTAAAAAATTCTCTATTAGTTCAGGTTAAAGCAGCTCTGTATTTAAAATGCTTGTCTATCTCCTGAGAAATGGCCAATCTGTTTTTTGGGAACTTTAAATCACAGTGACTCACTACATAATTGAAAATCCACTTTGGAAGATGTTGAACATTAAGAATTTTGTAAAGACTTCACATTAATATTTTAAGAGAGATTTTAGTAGTTTCCATTTATGATAAAATCCTTCACTGATGTGAAATTTTTAATAAAATATTTCTCCCCCAAATAAATTTTCTACAAGGATATCTATATATATAAAAGCCTAAGCAACTGTCCAACCGTTTGACCATCCGACCGGTAGCTATGATGTGCACTGACCACCAGGGGCAGACGCTCAATGCAGGATCTGCGGAGCTCTGGTGACTTGGCAGCTGCTGTTCTTGGGTGATGCACCTGCAACTAGAGAGGAGGGAGCCCGATTCCAGGGTGCGTCACCCAAGAACTGCCTTCTCACAATCTGGGACCCCTTGGGGGATGTCGAGAGCTGGTTTCAGCCCAATCCCTGCAGGCCAGGCCAAGGGACCCCACCCATGCACGAATCCGTGCACTGGGTCTCTAGTTTTTATATAATAATATTAATTATAATTTGAGTTTGTTTTATGGGCTCAGATTAGAACCCATGGACACTAATTGTTTATTTTAGAGCCAATGGATACCAATTGTTCAAGAGGAGTTTCCAAAAATGTTTGAAGTAAATTTAGTCTGCGCTGTTTTAACACCTCCTTTCCCTACAGTGTATGACTATGTTCAAGAGAGAAGGAGATGCCCGACATAATTTTTCTTTTGTTTTCAACAAACCATTTGTAAGTTCTTAACTACATGCTACAGTTATGTTTGTTGTTGGAAATACAATAAAAAGTAATTAACGACTCCTGATCTGTCCTTGATCCATTATTAAAACCTGTTTTTGTTTTTGCTAATACTTTCTTATGCCAATGTCTTCAAGACTTGTATCTTGGCCTTCTCTTCTTATTCTAGTAAACCATCTACTCTAATAGAAACACAACTTTCTAACTGCCTTACTTTTCTTAGGCAATTAAAGAAAATTAGTTGGAACCACTCTGTTCATGATCATTGTTCTCTACTCAATTCCCTTTCCCAAGATTATTTAAGTCTTCATATTCCTCAAAATTTGATTCTTCTACCTTCTCCTTAATTTTCAAATGAGATTGGCCATAAGATTGGACCTTCCTCAATATATCTGCCTCTGTCTGTACCAATTCTCTCTTTCTCTCTCTCCCCTTTAGGAGATATCCATCCTTCTATTTATGGCTAGTCCATTGGGCCTCTTTGTTCCAAGCCTCTGCTCTCGTCCTTCTCAGGAAACTTACACCTATATTACTCCTTCTTTTTCTTTTATTTCAACTCTGCATATCATAACAGATTTAACATAAAACCAAGCCAAAGAAAACACATCTAGGCTCTATTCTCCACTTTAGCTGTGCTTTATCTTTCTCCTTATTTTTATAAATAAAACAGTGTGTATAAACTGTATAGCATGATGTTTTGAAGGGCTTTTAAATTTTTTTTCAGCTTTATTAAGGTATAATTGACAAATTATACAACTTGATGTTTTGATGTACATATACATAGCGGAACAATTACTGCAGCTAATCTAATTAACGTATCTATCTCCTTACATAGTTACCTTTTTTTATTTTTTATTTTGGTGTGTCCTGACATCTACTCTCTTAGAAAATCTCCAGTATATGATACAGTATTATTAATTACTAGTGTCCCTATGCACGAAATTTGTGCACAGGGGTGGGGGATCCCTCAGCCTGGCCTGCACTCTCTCCAATCTGGGATCCCTCTTGCAATCCAGAACCACTAGCTCCTAAGTGCTCACCTGCCTGCCTGCCTGATGCCCCCAACTGCTCTCCTGCCTGTCTGATTCCCCTAACTGCTTCCCTGCCGGCCTGATGGCCTTAACTGCTCTCCCCTCCTTGTCTGATCTCCCTAACTGCCTATCTGCTCTCCCCTCCTGGCCTGATACCCCTAACTGCCTATTTGCACTCCCCTCCTGGCCTAAACCCCCTAATTGCCTGGTGCTCTCCCTTCCTCTCTGCGCCTTCAGACCCCAGAGCAGGAATGCTGAGAGCTCTCAGCTTAGGCCCTGCCCCCGTCCTAATGCCCCCCTCCGGGCAGCATGGAGGGCTTGCACGCTCTTCCGCCGGGGGTGGGCCACCGCGGCCAGTCCTGACACCCTCTTCCAGCCTCATGTCCCAGTGGTGCAAGTCCCTGCCCCTGTCCCCACCCACCAGCTCCTGTGAGAACACACCTTTGACTGGTCGTGACTGGGACACCGTTAGAACCAATTAGCATATTACCTCTTTATATATTTAGATAGTCACATGATATACATTAGAACTTTAGAACTTTTTCATCCTGCAACTTTACACTCTTTGACCAACATCCCTGTATTTCCCCAGCCTCCTTACCCCTAGTAACTACTATTCTAGGCTCTGCTTCTATGAATTTAACTGATTCCACATGTAAGTGAGATTATGTAGTATTTTTTTCCTATGTTGTTTGGTTTATTTTACTTAGCATAATGTCATCCAGGTTCATCCACATTGTCACAAATGACAGAATATCCTTTATTTTAGTGTTGTTGTATATAGGAATCACTATTTATGAACTCATCAGTGGACAGACACCAGGCTGTTTCCATGTCTTAGCTACTGTAAACAATGCTGCAGTAAACGGGAACACATATCTTTTTCAAGTACAGATTTTATTTTCTTTGGATGAATACCCAGAAGTGGAGTTGCTAGATCATATTGTAGTTTTATTTTACATTTTTCAGAAACCATACTGTTTTTCATAATGGCTATACCAATTTACATTCCTACCAATAGCATACAAGGTTCCCTTCCCCCAACTTTTTCTTCATACTTTTGACTTTTTTATTATAGCCATTTAACTAGTAACAGAGGTGAGGTGGTATGTCACTGTGTTATTTTTTTCTTCCATTGCAGTTTTTATTTGTTTCCATGATTAGTGACATTGAACACTATTTCATATGCATGTTGGCCATTTGTATGTCTTTTTTGGAAAAAATGTTTACTTGGATTCTTTGCCCCTTTTAATCAGTGTTTTTGTTTGTTTTGCTATTGAGTTATACAAATTCCTTATATATATTTTGGATATCAACCACTTATCGGATCTATGGTTTGAAAATATTTTCTCCCATTCCATAGATTGCCTTTTATTTTGTTGATGGTTTTCTTTGCTGAGTACAAGCTTTTTAATTTGATGTAGTACCACATTTATTTTTGTTTTAGTTTCTTATGCTTTTTGTGTCATATCAAGAAATTAGTGCCAATACCATTACCAAAGAGCTTTTCGCCTATGTTTTCTTCTTGACATTTTATGGTTTCAGGTCTTGCACTTAAGTCTTTAAAATATTTTGAGTTGATTTTTATTCATGGTATAAAATAAGGCCCAATTTAATATTTTTGCATGAAGATATCTAGTTTCCCCAACAATCCTATCTAATAATAGACAAATATGCAAATTGACCATACCTCCGACACACCCACAGGCCATGCCCACAAGCCACGCCCACCATCCAATCAGAGCTAGTATGCAAATTAACCCAAACCAAGATGGCTACAGCCACAGAGAGTAAGGTTTCCTAGGTAACAGAGGAAGCCAAGCTTTCCGCCTGCCCTGGCCAGGCCTAAGCCTCCCCTCAAGGTACAAAGTTTCAATTATAGAAGGTAAACAAATTCAAACAAATGGCGGCAGGCAGAATGGAGCTTGAGAGAGCAGGCCAGGGTTGCTGCCGGCAAAAGGGGAAGCAAAGCTTTCCTCACACCCTGGCTGGGCCCACCCGCTTAAGGCAACAAAGTTTCAATTATAACCCCAACACAAATGGCTGCCACCGCGGAGGGAGCCCCAGGCTTGGCTCTGCTCTAGGCTACAAAGTTTCAATTGTAGAAGGAAAATAAATTCCAGATACCAGGGCCTCTGCTTGGATTGCCAGGGGGCGTGGCTGGCCTACAAACCACCACAGGCCCCTCGCTCAGGCTGACCCACGCCCCAAGGGAACCCCCACCTGATCCGGGACGCCCTTCAGGGCAAACCAGCTGGCCCCCACCCCTGTACCAGGCCTCTATCCTATCTAATAAAAGTAATATGCAGATTGATCATCACTGCAACACACAATATAACTGCCCCTATGTGGTCAAAGATTCTGCCCCCATGTGGACACAAGATGGCCACCACAAGATGGCCAGCAGGAGAGGGCAGTTGGGAGGCACCCGGCCTGCAAGGGAGGGCAGTTGAGAGGGACCAGGCCTGTAAGGGAGGGCAGTTGGAGGTGATCAACCCTGCAGGAGAGGGTAGTTAAGGGTGACCAGGCCGGCAGAGGAGGGAAGTTGGGGGCAAACAGGCTGGCAGCAGAGTGGTTAGGGGGTGATCAGGCTGGCAGGCAGAGCGGTTAGGGGCAATCAGGAAGGCAGGCAGGCAAGCAGTTGGGAGCCAGCAGTCCTGGATTGTGAGAGGGATGTCCGACGGGCAGTCGGACATCCCTCGAGGGGTCCCAGATTGGAGAGGGTAAAGGCTGGGCTGAGGGACAACCCCCCTCCGTGCACGAATTTCGTGCACCGGGCCTCTAGTATGTATTAAGAGAATATCCTTTGTCCATTGTGTATTCTTCAAGTCCACACTTGTAAATTAGTTGACCATATGTGCTTGGTTTATTTCCGGGCTCTTCCTTCTATTCCATTGGTCAGGGTGTCTGTTTTTAAACGCAGCACCATGCTGTTTTGATTATTGTGACTTTTTGTTTGTTCGTTTGTTGTTTTCTTTTCTTTTTTTCTATTACCTCCCCATACCCTCTTGCACTGTCTCTCTCCCTCTCCCCCTGCAATCTCCACACTGTTATCCATGTTCATGAGCCTTTTTTCTGTGTTTTTTTTCTTTATTACTATAACTTTATATCATTTGAAATCAGAAAGTGTGTTACCGTCAATTTTGTTTTTATTCCTCATGATTGCTTTAGTTATTCAGGGTCTTTCATGGATCCATATGAATTTTAGAATTTCTATTTCTGTAAAAAGTGCCAGTGGAATTTTGATAAGTATTGCATTGCTTCTATCAATTATATTGGGTAGTATGAACATTTTAATATATTAATTCTTCCAATTCATTAACATGGGTTATTGTCCCATTTATGTGTGTCTTCTACAATTCTTTCATCACTGTCTTATTGGTTTCAGTATACAGATCTTTCACCTCCTTGGTTAAATTTATTCCTGAGTATCTTATTCTTTTTGATGACATTATAAATGAAACTGTTTTATTCATTTTCTTTCAGTAAAGTTGCAGGAAACAAAATTCACATACAAAAATCAGTAGTGTTTCTTTATACCAACAAAAATCTATCTGAAAAGAGTATCTTTCTCCTTCTATTCATTCTCAGAGTTCCTGAAAGAGAAAGACATATATTTTCTTAATTTATCCTACACTTTCATTAATTTATACCTGTACTTATTCATCAAATTCTACTTTACAACCATCAAAGACCTCCATGCCTCAATTCCAATAGATATATTTTATTGTTCTTATTTTCCTTAATCATCCATGGAATTCCAAAAATTGAATATAATTCATTTCTTGAAACTTGTTTCCTTTGACTTGAATAACCAATCACTCTCCTGGTCTTTCTTGTATTGCTCTAGACTTTCCCAGGATACTTTAACCAACCCGATATCCCTTATATGAGTTCTGACTATTAGAGTTCTTCAGGCTCTAACTTTAGGCTTAGAGTCTTAGGCTCAAGCTCTTGTCAGTCGGCTTCATTTCACTTGGATTCAATGTGTCAAGGGGTATGCTATTACTTGTATGCTTTTAATCCTCACTTTTCATCACTAGCCAAGACTCTTTTTCTAAATCACAAATTCAGATATACAATACTTTCTTGACATCACCACTTAGAGACCTAATGATAATTTCAAACTCATGAAGTTCTCCTGTGTCTCATCTTTGGTCAATCTCCTGCATCCCTTTCTTAGTGAATATAATCTGAATCACTTTCTTCCTGTTTGCAATATCAAAACCTGAACAACTTTTTCTCCTAATAACTTTTAGTATCACTGAGTAAATGACTAGTGTTATTCACAACAGAGCTCTAAAGAGTGGCCTAAAAGAGTGTGTAAAATGCTGGGAGCTGATACAGGCAATAATGTGTGGTTAAATCTGACTTTGAAAGAGAAAATAAATTAATTTTTTTACTTTAGCTTTTATATAAGCCTTGGATGTGCTTATATTTCTTGAGGTTTGTTTACTTCTTTGTTTGTCTTGGCAAGGAAGTGACTCAGTCCCTGAATTGTGATCCAGTCTTCTATATTGCTTTGCTCTGAGGATAAACTCTGTGGTGGTGTTCTTTGGTTAATTTACTTGCTGACATTTTATATTCTCTCATCCTATAGAAATAAATATTTGACTCTCATACAGAATTTTGGATCAGAAACCTGATTAACTCAAAGGTGGGTACAAGGGAAATGGTTTCTAGGCAACCATAGCATATACAGTACTTTAGTGATGGTTCAATGACAATTTGAATCATCTGACAGTTTCATAGCTTATGGATAGAGTTCTAAGCTTTGTGCTTCTAAAAGCTCTCTCCAAAGAACTATGTTCTTTGATCTAAATGGTTATACAGGTTAATCTTGCTTAATGATGTTCCCAGGGACATGGTATTGCTGTATATACAAATCTTAAAAAGGAAACCAATTGTAAGTTTACTGAATACGGGCACCATGGGAAGTTTTATCCCTCTATCAAGTAACATTTGAGAAATGTGGTGTTTTGCACACTATTTTTTTCCTGATTGCTGTTTTGAGTTTCTTTTTATTTATTTTTTATTTTTTTAAATAAATCATTATTGTTCAGATTATTACAGGTGTTCCTCTTCCCCCCCCCTCCATAGCTCCCCTCCACCTGATTCCCCACCCCACCCCATGCTCTTACCCCCCGCCACTGTCTTCATCCATAGGTGTAAGATTTTTGTCCAATCTCTTCCTGCACCCCTCACACCTCCTTCCCCCTGAGAATTGTCAGTCCACTCCCTTTCTATGTCCCTGATTCTATTATATTCATCAGTTCATTCTGTTCATCAGATTTTTTATTCACTTGATTTTTAGATTCACTTGTTGGTAGGTATGTATTTGTTGTCATTTTGTTGTTCATAATTTTTATCTTTACCTTTTTCTTCTTCTTCCTCTTCTTAAAGAATACCCTTCAGCATTTCATATAATCTTGGTTTGGTGGTGATGAACTTGCACACTGTTTTGTATGTATATTTGTAGCAAGAACTAGAATAACATGTAAAGCTATACAACCTTACTTCCCACAACTCTCATTTCTGTGCCTCCCTTCACAGTAAAATGTCTCAAAAGCTGTTAACGATAATGATTATAATAGAAATAATAATAATAGCTAACATTTATTGAAAGACTACTATATATTAAGTATTTTGCTAAGGGTTCACATATAGTACTTCATTTAATTTTCACAGAACATCAGTGAAGTAGAACATTGATTAACAACTATATTGTTGCTATATTGTTAATAGCTGTATGTTCTAGATGAGAAAATTTAGGCTTAGCAAGGTTAAATAATTTTCCCAAGTTTCACAAGTTACAGTACTTCAAAGTTTACAACCCTCACCTTTAGGCTATTTTACCTAAAAAGAATTGTCCATCCAAGGTGACACTTTCTTCTCTCTCTCTCTCTCTCTCTCTCTCTCTCTCTCTCTCTCTCTCTCTTTCAGTCCTGTCTAGCTGTCTGGTTTGTATTCATACACCTCCACTAATCTGTTGTCTTTAAGTGATCAGCAAACACCATACTGCCAAATCCAATGCCTTCTTCCTCAACTTCCAGAACTTCTTTGGAATTTAAAGCACAAAAGCTTCTTTTACATTCAGTATTCTTCCTGGGCTCTGTGACCAGCACATCACTTTGTTGTTCTTCTGTCTCATTTCTTTACATTTTTCCTCTTTTATCCAAATTCTAGATGTTGGAGTGTTCCAGGGAATGGTTTTCTTCTCTTTAATTGACATTTGTTTTGGTTATTTTATTTACTCACAAAGCCTATACAACACCTTTATTCTGATAAATTCCTGATGTATACCTTTAGATTTTACTTCATTGAGATTTTCTGTTAAAGTCCAGATATGTATATCCAAGTGTCCACCTGAACTTTCCATTGAAGATCTAATAATACCTCAAGCTCAACCTGACTAAGCAAAATTTTTCCATCCTGCCCATCTTCCCCAAATGTGCTTAGCCTGCAGATCTCTTCACCTCAATTACTGGCAACTACTTCTTTCATGATGCTCAGGCCAAAACCTGGAAATCTTCACTGACTGCTCTCTTTCCTGTATATTCATATCCAAAGTGTCAGGAAATCTTGCTGGATTTACATTCAGAATGTATTTAGCATTGGACCCCATATTACCACCTTCTCTGCTATCATACTGACCCAAATCAACATAATCCGTGGGCTGAATTTCTACTACAGTGTTCAAATGGGCTTCATGCTTCCAAAACCTTCCCACCACAACTCAAATGGACTCTTTTCAACACAGCAGCTGGAGTCGTAAAAATCAAGCCAACAAAAGTCATCACTTCACTGAAATTCTTCCAATATTTCCTTGACTTGCTCAGTGTACATGACCAAGTTCTACAACAACCCTGCATCATTTATGCCCCTTCTACTCCTCTGACCTTATCTTCTATTCCTTTCCCCTTTGACTGTGCTCCAGCCACATGAATATACTTCCTTACTGTGTCCTTTATCAGGCAAGTGCATGCCTCAGCACTGGCTGTTCCCTCTTCCTGGAACTCTCTTCTTTAGCTAGCTAAGTGGTTAGGTCTCTTAATTCCTTCTAGTGTTTGCATCCCACCCACATCTCTTCAAATCCCCTATGTTGTCCTCCTTTTCATAATGCTTTTCAACTCCTAACATATCACATGATTTAATATTTTTATTGTTTATTCTCTAACTCCCTCTCTAGGCCACAATAGTAGGGATTTATGTGTTTTGTTCATTGATGTATCCCAAATGCCTAAAACAGTGTCTGACATACAGTGGTATATACAGAGTTCATATATATATATATATATATATATATATATATATATATATATATATATATATATATATACAACACACACTAGAGGCCCAGTGCATAAAAATTCATGGAGGGTTCCTCAGCCTGGCCTGCCCCCTCTCACAGTCCAGGAGCCTTCAGGGGCAGGAGGTGATCTGGCGATCAGGGGAAGGCCCCATCACACCTCTGCTGCTGCCTCCTTATTGGCTGTGGGTGCTGCCATCTTTGCAATGGCATGAGGGTCAATTAGCATATTCCTTCTTTATTAGATAGGAGATATATATATATATATATATATACATATACATACATATATACACATATATATACATATATATATATATATATATATATATATATATATATATATATATATATATATATATATATATATATATGAGGCCCGATGCACGAAATTCGTGCAAGAGTAGGCCTTTGCAGCCATGGCTGCCTGGATCCCTCCCTCACAGCCATGGTGGCTGTCTCGATCCTATGGCTAACAGCCCCAGCTTCACACCAGAAGGACATCTGATTTAATTAGCATATTATGCTTTTATTATTATAGATATATATATATAAACACAAAGTAGAAGAAAAAAGGCCAATACTAAGAAAAAATATCAACTCTATAGGCTCAAAGAACATATTTAACAGTTCTAAAGCTATGGCAACAAAGGTTTTAAATGCTTGTAAGTGTGCACTTATCTTTTCTATGGTAATCATGGAGATGTAGCTAAGGAAACTTCAGAGATCTGGTTTAAATGAGAGTCTACCAAACATGCTGGTATAGTGTTCCACCTAGAGGTAGGTGCATCCAGTGTGTGATGTGCAAGTGGTATTCATAAATGAGTCATTTAAGGGAAAACACACTCACACATGTATGTGCCCTTCCCACACACGCACAGTGCACACATTTCCACCCATACTCACAGCTCAGATAAACCTAAGTGAGCTATGAGCCATTTCTAGGAAGAAGCATGACTGAAGCCACACTCCATTTGGTGACAAGCACTTGTTCAGTATTAGTAAAGAATTCAGACAAAATGTTAAGCTTTCCTGAGCCTCATTGTTCTCAACTTTATTATAAAACTTATTTGCAGTACGAAGGTATTACAATAACAGTAACACCAAAACTGTTAAGAGCTTAAGAAGATAGAAGTAGCCGAAACCAGTTTGGCTCAGTGGATAGAGCATCGGCTTGCGGACTCAAGGGTCCCAGGTTCGATTCCGGCCAGGGGCATGTACCTTGGTTGCGGGCACATCCCCAGTAGGGGGTGTGCAGGAGGCAGCTGATTGATGTTTCTCTCTCATCAATGTTTCTAACTCTCTATCCCTCTCTCTTCCTCTCTGTAAAAAATCAATAAAATAAAAAAAAGAAGTAGGTAATATAGATGAAACAATATTAATCACTTTATTATGAGAAATTTACTCTTGTTTTGGGATATCAGGCCAGTTAAAAGTTGCAAATATCTTATACTTCTTGCTTGTATCCCCCATTTTCTAAGGAGCCCCTAGTCTCTGGAGCCAGGAGATATCTTTATAATGCTTCACTACAGCGCTCTTGGAGCCAGCCTCCCTCCCTGAAGCTGGCATGGGAGCTTACACGTATTTGCCTTCCTGAGGCTGGGAGAGTTCCAAAGTTTCTTCTAATTCGAAGGTCTTACGATGAAAATAGAATGTGTTTCAGGCAGGATCATCATGTTAACTTCATTAAAAACCGTTGCTGCTAAATGGGCAGAGAGCTGTTGCTAATTTTGTTCTGGAGAGACAAAACATCTCATTTCATTTGCTAGTACCTTCATGCTGGCAAATTAGTTTTAGGATAGGTTGTTGGCCAATGCATGATGATGAAACTCAGAAAGCCATTTAATATTTAGCTTGCAATATTTCAATTTTTGTCTAATTGTGTTTCTGTTGCAAGATGTAAAATTATGAACATGCAATAATAATTATGTTCTCCTTTCCTTATGCTTTTCCAATGGATTACATCATTCAGTGTTCCATCAGATCAGGGGGAAAAATAGTATTTTAGTCAAGTAAAATGCACATTTCTCATGTAAAGTAGTTTCAATAAAACAAATTTTGCAAAAGTTATTGTGAATAATATATTAAATGTTGCTCATGTAAGTGCTCAGCATCTAGCATGGGGCTAATAATCATTTATAAGCATTGAGTGTCTCCCCTCCTTACCGTTTTTATTTTTTTCACTATTTGGTCCATTATTGCTTTAGCGTACCTATGTTTATATTGTGTTTGTTAGTCACACCTTGTTTTTAAAGCATTTGATTTTTAGTTTCTGATTGTTTTTTATTCTTCTTGCCCTCACTTTGTAGTGGGGCTTGGGTAGGTCTCAGCCTTCCATCGACCCTAGATCTTGGGCTCTAGTTCAGGCTGATAATAGGAGTGCTTCCTCCCAGTCAACATTTCCAGGCAGTGACTCCTCAGGCATGGATCACTTCTCTGTCTTTTATCACTCCGCACTCTACTGAAGTGCCTCAGTTTTATTGTCTAATCATTATAAGTAAACAGCTAGAATCAAAGTGTGCCTTGTCTGGGGAATGTGGAGAAAGTAAGTTCTTAATTTCCCACTGTTTTGCTTTCTTCTAGGTTCCATGGAATCAAACATTCATTGGACAGGGGTCTGACTCCACCCCCTTTAGTGTTTGGCAGAGGGAAGTTGGATGCTTGAGTAAGGAGTAGGTGCATTTCTGTGCTGCCCTGGGTTAGACATGATTTAAATGCAATTATTATAGATCACAAAAATGGAAGGAGAAAATAAATCTGAAAAATTAAGTGTGAACACTGAAGCCCAATAAGCAGGATGTTTAGAGATTTAGCAAAACCTAACTGGTTCATAAAAAAAGGCTTGAAGTTGGCAAAGAAAATCAGAATTTGGGGACCAAGTGTGCATGTGAGTAAAGCTACAGAGAAAGAATCTCAAATACCATTTTGTTTGTTTTTACTAATTGTTTGGGTTGTGCTATAAGAGTTGTATAGTTTGCAGGTACAATTTAGACAGCAACGACATTCCCAATCTCTTATGAGGTCAAGGATTATGTTCAATCATTCATTCATCTCTTCATTTATTCAATGAATAAAGCAAAGGAGAAGAATGTAGGCTCCATGGTGTCAAGGACTCTGTTTTGTTTGCTTCTGGTTCCCCAGCTTCCATGGGACTGCTGGCTCAGAGTGGGTACATCATAAATTTCCCCAGAGAATTGATATTTTGGGGTGTTTTCCTAAGTGTAAGGAGGGCTCTCTATTTAGGACTTGCGTTCTTCTCAACCTTTGTCTGCTCTGACATCAAACGCATCCTGACAAAGGTGTGCCCCACTCAGCACCTGCTGCATTTTAGATGAAATTCTTACTGAGAGGACAAGCGTATCCTCCTCATTGAGGAGGACTTAGCACTCTGGGTTAGTACCTCTGAGCCACACTCTGGGGATAATGGAAGGCCAGGAGCCTTTGGCCTCTGCTCAGCTGCAGGAAAAGGGCCTGCAGACCCTTTGTGTGTGTCATTGACAGTGTTGTTGGACATTACAAATCAGGGAGAAGAGTCGCAAAGAACCGGGCAAAAGTTTACAGGATCTGCCTGGAAATAAGACAGGCTTTCCACAGATTTATCTTGGCACTCACTATGCTCCCTTCATACATTCAGGGGGTGAGAGTGAGTCTGCCAGTTTGAGCATTTCAATGCAGAGCAAGGAAATATGTGCATCTCAGTGGGGCCATTGTCTCCTGACGATTTCTTTCATTGTCGTTTGTCATCTCCCTGGCAGCTGTGGAAATGTAGGGTGTGGAGGC
This sequence comes from Ia io, assembly GCA_025583905.1. Classification (NCBI taxonomy): domain Eukaryota; kingdom Metazoa; phylum Chordata; class Mammalia; order Chiroptera; family Vespertilionidae; genus Ia; species Ia io. The sequence goes on along the minus strand of JAJQQW010000012.1, from coordinate 54,143,225 downwards.
GCGGTGCTGAGCCTGTGTAGGGCACTGCACCAAGGCTTGCTCATAAATCTCAGATTTATAGAACCTAGAAAGAGGGATCTTCAAGATCAGCTTGCCTAGCCCTTGATTTAATTCAGGTAAAATTAAAATATCTGGAATATTTAGTTTTCTTCTACTGACATGACTTAAAATTCTCCTTAAAATTCCACTGGGTCTTTACCATGCTGTATAGCAGGTTCATTTTGATATCTAATCATAGTTTATATTGCTTTATTTAACAGATGATTTTTTGCAGTATATCAAATAGATTGCTTACACCTTGCTGGGGATGGTTGTGGAAAATTAAAGATAGCAGTGAAGTCATAGTTTTAAAGATAGCAGTGAAGTCATCTCTTATCTTTTTACCTCTCCCTTTATTCCATTCAATAAACATAAACATCAACTCTACCATTTTCTAAATAATTTTTAAATACAGAATTCTATGATAAATCCATTATGGTCTATGGGCTAATAGTTTAGCTAGTCTAGCCTTCCAGGAGAACTATACACAAAATCCAATAATATACAACGCAATGGGGTCATTAACGTGAGTCTTTGGAAGGTCAGAGGATCAAACTGCTGACCACTGAGCCCAAAGGAGTTAGAAGGTGAAGAAGCAGCACATTTTGATGCAACTACATTAATGAGGCTGTTTTGACCTTGGGATGATTTGATGCTGCCAGTTTGATGCTTCAAAATGTAAAAACACTTGACACATCTTATGAAATAACAATCACAATAAATGTCCCTAAATCATCTGTTTTCAAATTTCTTCCTCAGTGGTGGATAGTGGATATAACCCAAACTATGCGGGTTATAGTTTGAGGATGGGTTGTAAGGTGAGGATTTTTATGTTTCTATCATATATTATATAATAAGTGTAATATTATATATTTATTGATTTTTAAGGAATAATTTATATATCAAGTTCACCCATTTACAGTGTTCAATTAGTAGTTTCTAGTGTATTTTCAGAAGTATACAACTAACATCAGTCTTTTCCATGATTTTATCACCATAATTTTAGAACATTTCATAATCTCAAAAAGAAATATTATACTCAATATTAGTCACTGACACACACACACACACACACACACACACACACACACGCACGCACACACACAGCTGTGGCCCACCAACCCTAAGCAATCTCTATAGATTTGTTTATTTAACATGATCTTTTGTGATTGGCTTCTTTCACTTAGCATAACATTTCTGAGGTTCATCTATGTTATTACATGTATCAGCTCTTCATTATTCTTTATTGCCAAATAATATTCCATTGTGGGATTATGCCATATGTGTTTATTCCATGTTATTCCATGGTGGAACTTGCCATATCTGCTTACTCGTTACTCAGTTGATGGATATTTAGGTTTCTTATACTTTTTTCTGTTATAAACAATGCTGCTGTTAACATTCATATACAAGTTTTTGTGTGGACATATGTTTTCATTTGTCTTGGGCATATACTTAGGAGCAGAACTGATACATCATATGGCAACTCTAACATTTGAGTAAATAAATAAATTTAATATTGAAAATGAATTGATTTTTGCTTTTAATTTATTGAAAAGCCCATATAATACAGCCAAATGAAGATATTACATTTTCATTGAGTTGGGTCTTGCAAAGGTGTAGGACTCATGCTTTTCAAAGAATACAAATGTGTAGGACTCATAATTTTCAAAGAATACATAAAGTCATGATTTAGAAGAAATATAGACCATGACATTGCAAGGTGCTGGAAGCAGGAGAGAGCTGGTCGGGGGGGAGGTGGGCCGGGAGGTCAAGACAGACATCTTGAGGAGATAAAATATTGTCAACAGTCAGAAACTGGTGGAAAAGGGGCAGATGGGGAAAGTGCATTATGAAGCAAGAGAGCATCGCATATCATAGCACAAATTGGTTGAAATAATGTAACCTACATTTAGGTAGGTAATTAAATAACATTATTGAAATGGGGGGCTAGTTTGGAAGGAGGTAGCAGATAACCCCAGACCTGGAAGCATGCTTTAAGAGAATTTTTTTTTTTTTTTTTTTTTTTTAGAGAAAGAGGAAGGGTGAGGGAGAGAAAGAGAGAGAAACATTGGTTGCCTCCAACCGGGGACTGAACTCACAACCTCAGTATGTGCCCTGGCCGGGAATTGAATTGGCTATCTTTTGGTACAAGGGATGGCACTTCAACCAACTTAGACACACCAGCCAGATCAAGGGAACTATTTTTCATCTATTTTCTGTTATCCTTGAAAGAAATAAGAACAGAAAGCACTGAAAAATAGAACTATCTATGGAAAAATTTATTCTTATTAATACATTAATAGAAAAGCCAATACCTTAATTTCAATTTTATTTTAAAAAATATAAATGCCTTTTGTAGAAAATTTGGGAAATATAAAAGAGTATAAAATAATAATCAATAATAACCTCACAAGCTAGTAACAACCAATTATAAAATTTTGGAATCTACTTATATTAATTTTTATTTTTATAGCTGCTTATATAGTTGAAACTTTAAATGTAGTTGTGTTTATAAAATGGGGATTAAACGATAAAGATTATTTTCATTGTCTTTTTACATTAATACTGTGATAAACAGTTTTCTGATTTCCAACATATTCTCCAGGAAACAGATTTTCAAGGCAACATAGAATTTCACCATAAGAATAAGCTGGGTGAGTTACCAAATCTCTTATATATTGACATTACTCAATTGTAATATAATCTATAAATCGTTTGATGTCAGAAATGGCTTTTTGACATGGATAAGTGTTCAATAAAGTGATTTACAAATGCATTAATTTAACTAATATAAAAAGAAAGCTATTTTTCAAAAAAGGAGGAAAAGATTTTGAACTTTAGAGGGAATACACTTTCTAGCTACACAAAACAGTGGAGGTAATTGCCAAAAGAATAGATGATGGCTTTGATTATACTAAAGATTTAAACAGTGCCTGGCCTATGTGGCTCAGTGGTTGAGCACTGACCTATGAACAAGAGGTCACGTTCGATTTCCACTTGGGTGAGATGCCCAGGTTGCAGGCTCAATCCCCAGTGTGGGGGGTGCATGAGGCAGCCTATCAATGATGCTCTCTCATCACTGTTGTTTCTATCTCTCTCTCCCTTTCTCTTCCTCTCTGAAATCAATAAAAATATATTTTAAAAAAGATTTAAACAGCACTACTTTATAAAAAACTTAAAAAGCCAGACAGAATATTTTCCCAAAACCGAAGAAATGTTGATATCCTTATTGCATATAGGACTAACATATATATTACAAGTAGTAGGAGACAGCTCCTAATCTTCCCTAATAATAGACAAACATGTAAATTTCCCATACCTCCTCTACGCCCACCAGCCAATCAGGAGTGGTATGCAAATTAACCCAACAAAAATGGTGGTTAATTTGTATACACAGGCACAGCCCCCCCAGTCTCTCAGGGCCTCTGGGCAGCTTGGGAAGGCAGGGCCGGAGCGGAAAGAGGCAGCTCCAGGGCTGGGCCAGAGTGGAAAAGCAGTGCCAGAAGCTAGGGAAAGGAAGGCCTATTCTAGCATGAATCTTTGTGTATCGGGTTTCTAGTATAATAATAAAATAGGCAAGGAATATGAATAATCATTTCTCAAAGAAAATCAAATACTTAAAAAAATGTTAAAAAATAATTTGTTCCTTACAGTAAAAGAAAGCATATTAAACAAAAATCAGATATTATTTTGCATATATAATTAGCAAACAATAGAAAACCTCAAATTTTCTGAGGAAGTTTAGCTACAACGTGCATTTCCCACTTTCTTAGTGGGGTTACAGACTGGTCGAGACTTTCTTGAAAATAGTTTGACAATATGTAGTACATGTCTTTAAAATGTTTATGCTCAATAATAAACCTAAGGACATTTTAGCAACTGACACAAAGATTTATGACCAAAGATATTAATGTCAGGCATTCTTATAACATATCACGTATTTTCATTATCACAAAATAATGACTACAAAGAGTGTTAAATAAATCATGGGGCCTATACATAATGAAATATTGGTCTTCTATTAAAAGTTACACTTTAAAGAATATTTTCTGACATGGACTAATTCATATAATATGTGTGAAAAATCAGAGTACTAAACTACTTATAGCATGATACCAATTTTAAGCAAATAATAAATATATACATATGTTTATGTTTATGTATATATGTATATGTATATATACAGAGAGATGTGCTTTAAGTATATATACAGGGTGTCCCAAAAAATGTATATATGGAAAAAGAGAGAGAGAGACTTAAAGGAAACATATTTAAAATGTTAACATTGTGTGTTGTTTTCTACATTTAGCTAAGAGTTCTCGTCTCTGTTTCCTATATGCTGTTTGTTTTTTTAAATTATCTTTATCGTTGTAAGTATTACATATGTCCTCCCCCTTCTTTTTTCCATTGATCCCATGCACCCCTCACCCACCCCTCTCAGGCCTTTACCACACTATTGTCTGTGTGCATGGACTATGCATATATGCATATAAGTTTCCCTGGTTAATCTCTCCCCATTCTCCTACCCCCGCCTTCCTTCTGAGATTTGTCAATCTGTTCCATGCTTCTATGTCTCTCGATTTATTCTGTACATCAGTTTATTTTGTTCATTAGATTCCACATATGAGTGAGATCATGTGATACTTATCTTTCTCTGACTGGCTTATTTCTCTTAGCTGTTTTTCCTTCTGGTAAGGTGAGAAAGTCATATAACTTGGGAGCACTACAGAAGGAGATGCTTACAAGAAGGCTCCAGAGGGATATCAAGGGTATCTTCTTGATTCTTTTCTCTTTAAGGTTTGGTAGGTCCTGCATTTGTCATGCATTCTCAGAATGAGGACTCCATTCTGGTCCTGGGTTGAACCCTGTCCATGGCAGCCTATCACTGAAGGCTGCTGCCTCAGTTGGCTGCATCCTGCCTTACATGGATGAAACCTTTAAGACTGGAGCTGGCCCGTATCTTTATTTTCTGCACCAGATCTGGCTTTTGTAGTTAATCTGGTTTCTCAACAACCTTCCTGAACTTCTGAAGATTCTGGAATCTATTCTTTGTGCTGCCTCATCATATATCACAGGCCAGCACACCCATTTTCTGGAGGTTTTCTTTGGTGATTTTCACTACATCAAAACGGAGCAAAGAGCAACAGAGAAGCTGGTGATGGGGGGCAGGTGTGAGGAGGAGTGTACCGGGTTATAGATTCTAAGGGGAAATACAATAATAAAGGCTCAAGGGAGAAGCAAACGAGTCATTGGAGTGCGGAAACCTGCAGCTCTGCTGAGCCATGCCATCTCTGAAGGCTGACTGGAGGTACTAGAAGAGTAATTTCTGCCAAGATCCCCCCAGCCCAATAGGCCCTTGGCCTCGAAGATCTGGGAAATTATGCAGACTGTAAGCAGACCATCAGATCTTCTTCTGAGATTTTCTTCTTTCCATTTCTAGAAAGATGGCAGCTACAGTCACTGATGGCTTCACCTAGAAATTTAGGACCCTGGGACTGTTGAAGAAAAAAGATCTTTTCCATGCCATGCTACCCACTAAAAATTGTGTTGCTGATACTGAATTCTTCTGATCTAAGTAATAATTTAAAAAAATATTTACCAAGTTTCTACTGCACATAGAGAACAGTGTTAGGTTCTGAGGTGTTGGAGGATAAAATATGGCATCTGCATGGGAGAAACTCATTGTTTTCCTGGAAAGGCAGTACGAATTACATTGTAAGGACTTGGTTGTTGTAGTCCAGGTGTTTGCATTCTTTGTACCCAAGACAGAACATAAAGCTGTTCAGTGACTATTGATACTGACAACACAAGAACATGGAACAGCTAAATTTTAAAGCCAGAAGAATTCAAATTAAGCCACAAAACTACTAAAAATCTGTGTGATTAGGGTATGTGTGTGTCACATATTGCTCTGGACTTTAATTTTCACACAACTAAAGGGAATATTTTGGCAGATGTTTGGGGACATTGGAAGGCTCACCTAATTGTGAAGAAGAAAGAGGGCTGTGAACTCCATGTGTCAGACCACACTGACAATTTTACATATGGAGAGGCATTTGTGGTGACAACCCTAGTAATAAGTGTCTGTCTATATGTCCTTGTAGAACAAGGCACTTCTCCTATGGGATGTTATTCAATTTTCATTGTAGTCCTGGAGATAAATATTAGTTTCCCCAGTGCAGTCTCAGTCCCTAATGGCTAAACCCATTTCACAATTATCTGCATCTCTATCACCTGGCTAATGCCTAGCTTTCAGTATGTATTTGTGACAGTCAAGGGGAAGTAAGTGACAGGCTGGAACTTTAATCTGTATGCCTTCAAAGTCAGAATGCCAAGACCAGTGATGGCGAACCTATGACACGCGTAGCCATTTCTGATGACACGCGTAGCCATTTCTGATGACACATGGCCGCTGAGGCGGCTGCATGCCGAGGATGAAACATTTGTTGCTCCTGAGGATGAAACATTTGCGACTAGAATCTTAAAGCTCCAAGACTCTAGTCACAAATGTTTCACCCTCCCCTATTAGACACTCTGTGCCAGAGGTCTGTAGGCCAAAACAACAGAAGTCCAGCACAGAGCGTCTAGTTCTGGGACTTCCAGTTAAGCTGGGATCTTTGCCCTCACTTCTGCCAGCAGAGCAGGGAGCAACGGAACGCAGTGGGGGACGCAAATCTGGGGGCCCTGCCATTACCAGTAACCAAATAACAGTTAACCACAGCAACCATTATCTACTGTTCTGGGGTGTCAGGGATTTCTAATCCATCATTACTGAGATAAGTGAGGGGGAGGCTGGGAGAGGCGAGGGTTTGTGGCGTGCTATGGGTGCCGTTTCCCGCCATTAGAAATAGTGGCAGCCATTTTAATTCACATAAGGAACACCATCTTGCTCCATAGTGCAGAGTCCATTTCACCACTGTTACTGTTGTGCATCCTTATTAATCCCTACTTCTGCTTATTAACCCTGCCCTTTCCTAAAAGACAGTTATATGCACCATTTTGTGGTTAGTTAGGCTAGTTAACCTCTAATTGCCTGCAGGCCTAACAAGCTATCTATAATTCTATCTTCTGTCACTGCCCCCCTGATGGAGAACCCAAAAAATAAAAAACTAAGGTTAAGTAAAGGAAGTGGTAGTAGCAGTGGCCGACCCTTTCAAGAGACATGGACCAAGATGTATGGATTTATAGAAAAAAATGGCAGATCATTTTGCGTTCTATGTACTGAAACGGTAGTAAGCAGAACATGGAATATAAATAGACATTTTGAAACTAATCATTCCCAGCTCTTGGAAAAAAGTGAGGATGAAAGGAAGGAATACATTTCCAGGCAGCTACACCTTTATAAGAGCCAATCTAATTCCATCCTTAAATTTATGAAAGGCTCTACAAATTTAACATCTGCAAGTTTGAGCATTGCTCACTCTATAGCTCAGCATGGAAAAGCGCTCAGTGAGGGAGAATTTATTAAAGAAACTCTCCTAAGATGTGCACCAGTTCTATTTCACGATATGCAGAATAAAGATGCAATTATTAAGAGAATATCTGAGTTACCACTCAGTAGAAATATCATAAAAGACCGAATAATGAGACTGAACACAAATGTACAACATCAATTAAAGAGAGACATAAGGAAGTGTAAATATTTTTCGATCTCTCTTGATGAAACTACTCATGTCACATCACATGCTCAGTTGGCCATTATTGGTCGATATTCTGATGGTCTCACAATGAGAGAAGAGTTGATAAAGTTAGTATCAGTGTCAACAAGTAAATCAGGAAGCGAAATATGTAAGGTTGTTATACAAACATTTCGTGACCTAAGCATTGATATCTCTAAAGTTGTGTCAGTGACGACAGATGGGGCACCAAATATGGTGGGGAAAAAAGTCGGATTTGTCAAATTGTTTACAGAAGCTATTGGACATCTGATTGTGCCTTTTCATTGTATTATCCATCAGGAGGCTTTATGTGCCAAGGCAGGATTCACCAACTTAAACGACTAATTTAATAGCTGCTCGCCCCCTTCACAAGCGAGAATTTTTGGCACTTTTACTGGAGGTTGATTCCACGTACAGTGGACTGCTGATGTACAATAATGTAAGATGGCTGAGCCGAGGCAAAGTTCTTGAGCGCTTTGTGGAGTGCTTTGAAGAAATTAAGGTATTTCTTGACGATAAGGATCTGGGAAACTTTCCTCAGCTTAATGATGGTAAGTGGGTCAACACCCTGATGTTTTTTACAGATCTCTCTGTTCATATTAATGAACTGAACTTAAAGTTACAAGGTTTTGGCAAAAGAATTGATGTTATGTTTGGATACATAAAAGCTTTTGAAAGTAAAGTTAAAATTTTCAAGCGAGATGTAGAAACTAAAACATATTATAAGTATTTTCCTCAAGTAACAAAGTATTTTGAGAAGGCCAGTGCAGCTGTACAAAATGAAATGGAACTCTTCCATATGAAGTACCAGCATGTTTTAGACACGTTACTTGACCAGTTTAGTGATAGATTTAATCAATTTAGAAGTCTAGAACAGACCATGAAAATAATTAAGTATCCTGATGTAGTAGTCTACAGTAGTTTAGAATTAAATGGTTTCCAATGGATGCAAATTGATGATTTGGAGATGCAACTTGCAGAATTTCAAGACAGTATCTGGGCTCAGGTGTTTGTCGACTTGAGGTCAAAGCTTGAGAATCTGGAAAGGTGCCGCTTGGAGAATCAAGAGGAGTGCCACTACGAACAGGAAATTTGGAGTGCCTGGAACCGACTATTAGACACTTTTAGCACCCTGAAAAATATAGCAATGGCTTTACTCACAATTTTTCCCTCTACATACTTTTGTGAGGCCTTATTCTCAGCGTTAAATAATATCGAAACCAACAAAAGAAACAGATTGACAGATGAAGTTAGTAGCGCTTGTTTGGGCCTGAAGTGTACAAAATACCAACCTTCAATTGAAGATTTAACCAATGAAATTCAGCAAAAAAAGTCACTAATAGGCAGGTTAGTTAAAGAATTTCCCCTCCCCCTCATTTATCTTAGTTCACGGCACCCCACACAAGCTAAGTAATATCAAGACCAACAAAAGAAACCGACTGACGGATGAACAAAGAAGTCCCTAAGCAGGTAAGTTAAATATTTAGTTTTTGGTTTATTAAATACAATTATATATAACAATTATACATTTATGTTATTTAAACTATAAATATTGCAAAATAATGTTTTTTCCTCAAAGTGACACACTACCCGAGTTATGCTCAGTTTTTTGGTGAAGTTTGACACACCAGGCTCAAAAGCTTGCCCATCACTGGCCTAGACTCTTCTGTTTGACTTTGGAGAAGCCACTTCTCAAATACACAACCTTCTCACCTGAGGGCAAAGGCCATTAGTTTCCCACGGACAGTGAATTGAAATCCTAGAGTACCCCCACAACCCAGAGGAGCAGAAGTCCCTCCAGAGAAGGTGATGCAGGGATGGGAGACAAGCAGAGGAAGGGTATCAAAGGTCTGAACTTTTAAAACCTTCCTTGAAGAAGTAGCCACAGCTGATGGGACCACTGGCAGGCAGACCTACCATGCTCCTAGCTGCACTGTGTTCTAAACACATCTTCTGCTGTCATTGACACGCAACCAGGAAGTAAAACAGTATGTGATTTCAGGAATACAGGGACACATTTTAGCTCCACACTTGTTTGTTCAAAACATGTAGAATGTGTGCTACCCGAGTGATTATAAATTTTCCAGGAACCACATTGAAAACCAAAACAAACAAAAGGCAGGTGAAATTAATTTAGAACTAATTTTAAGAATGCATTTTATTTAAGCCAATAGATCTAAAACATAATTTCAATGTGTGGTCAGTATAAATATATTAATGATATTTTTTTCATGGTAAGTCTTTGAAACCTAGTGTGCATTTTACACTTAACACCTCACTTTGAAATATTCTCATTTCAAGTGCTCACATGTGGCAAGTGGCTACTGTATTGATAGCACATGTCTAGACTTCATTCTTTGCTCTTAAAACCTAAAACTTGAACTTCACACTTGTTTGGAAACCTAATATGGTCTGGGCAATGCCAAACGTCTCTGGGAGAGCTACATTTTTGTGCTTCTTCATATGTACTCTACACTGAACTTTGCAGTTCAAAAAGCTTTTAATGTAGACACTATCTATCTCATTTAATCACTGCAACTCTACTATGTAGGTTTTACGATATTCAATATTTAGATGGGAAAGCTAAGGTGTATTCATTTCCTGGGGTTGCTGTGACAAAGTATCATAAACTGGGTGTCTTAAACAGAATGTATTGTCTCACAGTTCTGGAGGCCAGAAGTCTGAGGTCAAGTTTCTTGCGGGCCCTGCTTCCTCTGAAGGCTCCAGGGAAGGATGTATTACAGATCTTTCTCCAGCTTCTAAAGTTCCCTCTCTTGAGGCAGGATTAACGCCAATCTTCACATGGTGCTCTAGCTGTCTGTGTCCAAATTTCCCCTTTTAATTAGGATACTAGTCATATTGCATCAGGGGACCACCCCATTCCAGTAGGACGTAATCTTAGCAAAGCATACCTGCAATGACCTTATTTATAAATAAGATCACATTTGGAGGTACTGGGGGTTAACACTTCAACATAGGAATTTTGGGACAACAGATAATACAGTCTTGAAGAAATCATATCATCAGTTATACTGCTTTAGACTGACTGGTTTTGTACTACTAACTGCACATGGTGTGTGTGTTTGTGAGGGGGGGATCCTGTGTGTGTGTGTGGGGGGGTCCTCTGTGAGTTTGTGTGTCTGAATTTGTATATATATATATATATATATATATATATATATATATATATATATATATATATATATATATATTTCTCCTCAACTTTATAGAGGCCCACTCATCACCCCAGCCTCCAAGCATTCCTCGTCACATAGTAGGCTCTCAATACATGTTTACTGAAAGATCAAAATCAAAATTTCTGGCAAACTAGATACCGTGTTTTTGGTGTTATTTTGTCACATTAGGAAGCTGTGTACCTTTTATATCTTGTCCTTGATTTGGCTAGAATCTCTAGTTGTCAGGGCTCTGTAACACTTATTATAAATTCTATCTGGATAGAAACTTGGCTAAGCTTCTTGGCCTTGAGTTTTGAATTGATGCTATGTTTATTGGAATGTGAAAAATTATGAGCCTTTACAATGCTTTTTTATGCATTATAATTTACAAATGGTTTGTTGCCACGAAAGGCTCTTTTTCACTCAACAGTTACCAGTTTTACGGAAATGTGATATAGATGCCTTAAGGATAGACCTGGGAAGCAAGCTCTAGGGGGCTCTGAAGTGTTGTCTTGAGCAGCCAATTGTCTTATATCAATAGGTGATTTGGGGGTACTCTTCAGAAGCACCCTCATTCTGCCACCAGTTGAGCTAAAGATTATCCCTATTTAGACACACAGTGCTGCTTTATCACAAAGGAGCTCCAGGCCATCCCTGAGCACACTTTCAAACCTCTATCCAGGTGGTTGAATTTTATTTTAGATAAAATAACACAGATTATTAGCCTCAGAGATACTAATGAGTTAGAAACATAATATACCCGAACTCATCAATTTATTGAACGAATATTTATTTAGTACCTATTGTATGCTCAGTGCTGGAGCACACGTAAATGAGACTGAATTAGCAGACTTTGAAATCTACAGACATAAACAATTAATGCTGTCATCAGTAAAGGTCAGTAGAGTTGGGACAGGGCACTTTGAGGGCAGAGAGAAGGAGGCTTTTACCATGAACATTGAAATGAGGTGGACGGGGGAGTCAATCTAGCTCTTTATGAATTTCTTTCTGAGTGATGTAACTGATTTTGGAAAATATTAGCAAATGAGTAAAGATTAACATGAACTAGAGAACACTACAGGAAAATAATAAGACTTCTTCGAGGCCTCCTTAAGCCACATCTGATGGCTTCACAGTAACTGAGTCCTTTCTGGGCCAACGACTCCCACGTTGACAAGTCTAGAAGCCTCCCCACCTCTCCCCCTTCCTTTATGTAAAAATGACAATATGTACATTTTACACTGAACTTTAAAGCACTCCTATCTAATTTTCTCCTATAATTATCATCCCAACACTTTGATGTAAGTTTTACCATATCCATCCTACAGACTAGAAAACTGAGGCTTGGGAAGATTATATACCTTACCCAAGATCACATGGGTATTATGTAGCTTATTGGCCAGCACTCTGGCTTTTGAAAATGATCAAAACTGGAATTAATCTAAACAGAATGATTCGTTATTGGTTAACTACCTGGAAAGGGAGCATCCTCTCTAATAAAATGGTAATATACAAATTAACCATCACTCTGCTACATAAGCCATGCCCACCAGCCAAGCCACGCCAACCAGCCAATCAGGACGAGTATGCAAATTAACCCAAACCAAGATGGCTACAGCCACAGAGAGCAAGGTTTCCCAGGTAACAGAGCAAGCCAAGCTTTCCCCCTGCCCTGGCCAGGCCTAAGCCTCCACTCAAGCTACAAAGTTTCAATTATAGAAGGTAAACAAATTCAAACAAATGGCGGCAGAATGGAGCTTGAGAGAGCAGGCCAGGGTTGCTGGAGGCAACAGGGGAAGCAAAGCTTTCCGCACACCCTGGCTGGGGTCACCTGCTTAAGGCTACAAAGTTTCAATTGTAGAAGGTGAATTAACTGCCACAGAAATGGCTGCCGCCCCGGAGGGAGCAGTAGGCTTGGCTCCGCTCCAGGCTACAAAGTTTCAATTGTAGAAGGAAAATAAATTCCAGATACCAGGGCCTCCGCTTGGGTCGCCAGGGTGTGTGGCCAGCCTGCAAACCACCACAGGCCCCTTGCTCAGGCCGCCCCACGCCCCAAGGGAATCCCACCCTGATCCAAGACACCCTTCAGGGCAAACCAGCTGGCCCCCACCCGTGCACCAGGCCTCTATCCTATCTAATAAAAGAGTAATATGCAGATTGACCATCACTGCAACACACAATATGTCTGCCCCCATGTGGTCAAAGATCCTGCCCCCATATGGACACAAGATGGCCATCACAAGATGGCCAACAGGAGAGGGCAGTTGGGAGGCACCTGGCCTGCAAGGGAGGGCAGTTGTGAGGGACCAAGCCTGCAAGGGAGGGCAGTTGAGAGGGACCAGGCTTGCAAGGGAGGGCAGTTGGAGATGATCAACCCTGCAGGAGAGGGCAGTTAGGGGTGACCAGGCCGGCAGAGGAGGGAAGTTGGGGGCAAACAGGCTGGCAGGGGAGCAGTTAAGCATCAACCAGGCTGGCAGCGGAGTGGTTAGGGGGTGATCAGGCTGGCAGGCAGAAGCGGTTAGGGGCAATCAGGAAGGCAGGCAGGCAAGCAGTTGGGAGCCAGCAGTCCTGGATTGTGAGAGGGATGTCTGACTGCCCGTTTAGGCCCGATCCCCTAGAATCGGGCCTAAACGGGCAGTCGGACATCCCTCCAGGAGTCCCAGATTGGAGAGGGTACAGGCTGGGCTGAGGGACAACCCCCCTCAGTGCACGAATTTCGTGCACCGGGCTTCTAGTTAGAAATAGTAGGCTAGAGCACAGGACTCTCTCTACACTGATCTGTCCCTTTCTGCAGGCTGGCTTCCTTTTCTCAAGCAGATTTCTCCACATGGTAGCTTATGCTTCCCCTGGCAATTCCCAGGGTACATTCCAATGGCTTTGAAGGGCACAGGGGTTTCCCCAATCACCTTTAGAAACAACATCCTACAGGTGGGCTCTGACTGGCTCATTTCATGTCAGGTAACCCTCCCTACAGCAGTGGGACCACCACCAACACAATCACATGCTTTGAAACATTTCTTAGAAGAAAGGTGGTGCTATTTCATGCAATCAGGATAATAAAAGTCCACCACAGAGGTGGGGCTGGAACTGAAACCCATACTCAAGGACCCCAAATCTAACCTTGCTTCATTCTTTTTAGACATCAAGAGCACCATTGTAATTTTTAAGTTGTGTAGCTAAAGGACTTTTTGTCATTTGCTCGTGGATGTTTTGCATCTCCTTCAAAAACTCAACCCAATGTCAGAACAGACCTGCCTGGTGCTGTCACAGCCCTCTCGGCTCTCACCACGTCTCCCTCCAGTTTTTTTGTTTCATTGACAACTGGCCCAGGACCACATGATAACTGTCATGGGCCCTATTATTCTTACTGCATTGGCATAAAGATGGATTTATTAATATTATGTATTTAAGCACTTTCTTTGAACTAAAGGTTCATTTTGCTTTTATGATTTGAAAAGAATTAAATCACTTTTGTGGGCCCTAGACACTATGTCCACTGAGCCTAATGGGTAATTTGGGACTGAATTAGCTTGAATCTGTCTGAACGGTGCAAGCCAGACATTTGGGATTTATCTTTAACATTTTCTCTCTCGATCATCACATTTCAATTACCATATCCCATCAGAATTACTAGTTAATTCTCTCCCTAGGTTTCAAATCACCTGAATTTCTTTTTTTTCTAGCTCCACTACCTCCTCCAGGTTTTAAATAGCCACACCATTTTGACTGGCCTCTGCACCCACTGTTACATTTCTGTAATCTACGGTCATTAATGCAGCCAGAATGCTCTTTAAAAACTCTGTTTTATATTTTTCAAGAATTTTCTCTTTTCCTTGGGATAACAAAAAATAGTAATCTCAACATAATCTGTAAGTTCTGGAAGACTAGGTTCTGCCGCCTTATCAAATGCATTATGCAGGACTCTGCTCCCTCTTTCCACCACAACCACCCTGGCTTCTCTCAGGACCTTGAATGCAGCTTTAGCCTTTGCCTCTCAGGGTCCTAAAACAGACTCTTTCCTCTGGAAGGTGTTTATTCTCCCTGGCTCGTCATATTAATTATTTGTCATTCTTTCCATCTTGCCTCGTGTCACTTTATCAGGCAATCTTTCCCTCACATAGCATGGATCAAGTAATATGTCTTCTTGGTAAACTGTATTTCTTCTTTTCAGTAAAATACCAGCAATTGTAATTAAATATCTAGTTGTGTAAATGATAATTTAGTATTTATTTCACCCACCAGAAGTTAAGCTCCATGTCTAAGTTATTTATCATTGCTTCCTCACTGTGCCTGCTATACAATAAGCATACAGTATCTACAATGGAATGAATGGAAAAATGTATGTTAATAGGACCTCAGATATTTAAAATTTTTTTTTCAAATATTTAAAGTTGTTTTTTTTTTTTTTTTTTTTTATTTACAACTAATGCCAGTTGACTCTAAAGACATAAGATACCCATAATTCCCACCCTCTTGGATTTTTTTCCCTAACTGGTGAGAAACATGTTAAGCCAATAACACATTTAGTTCTCCCAGGTGTGTTTAGTGTTCCAAAAGAGTGAGAAGAATGCTGAATTATGCTTAAAAACTTCTCCATCTGTAAGAAAGAAGTAGTTTAGATGCTGGAACAATGTGGTGCCTAACTTTGTGACAATTTTTTTCCCTCTCCTTTGAATTTACTGTGAGATGTGCAGACTTTGGAAGGGTTGAGGATGCTAATGGCTTCGTTCCATTGCCCACATCAGAATCACTGATTTCAAGCCTGTTGATCTGGACATTTGGTTGCTCTGAACAAAGTCCAGTTAGGTACTTCAAGGTCTTGACCCTTTGGATTGCTTCCATTTAGTCAATTTGGACACTACCCTGATGCTGATTTGGAACTGAGCAGATAAGTGGTCATTTAAGTAGAATGAGACTCTGGAAAATATAAATTGAATCCTTGAAAGTAAACACAGATATTGATGGATACATTACCAGTGTATGATCATGCCAGTAAAAGGCTGCAATGCCACGCTCTTAATCACTGGTCTTATAGATCAGAGGGTGTCTGTTCACATTTTGAAATTTGCATGTGGATTCAGGAGAATGGAACAGATCAAACAGTTTGAATGGTAAATAAATTACTGCACAGGAAAAATTTAAAATATTGGTGTCTTAGGTAAAAATGGCCCCACTGTCCGTCTCCTATACAGTCTAACTTCTGTTTTATAACATTTCCCATCTCTAACAATACAGTTCTCAACCAGGTTGTTTATGGAAAAAATTTCTCGGGTTGGAACACAACTGTGGTTCTCCATCTAACAAACCTTTCGTGTTGATACCTGAATGATCAGGTACAAGTCTCTCAGGCGACAAAGGAGAGAATGCAAGGGTGTGAGTCCCTTTCTGGCTCAACCTCGTATTGTTAACACCTCAGGAAACTATGCTGTGAATATTTTCATGTTTTTTTGTTGTTGTTGCTGCTGCTTATTATTATTAAATAGTAAGTCACCATGGGTCCTAATAAAGTCAGTGATAGCAGTAAAATGAAAAGGAAAGTTATGAGAACAACGATAGAATTTTAAAAAGAAATAATTGCAAAGTACGATAGAGGTGTTCACATGTCTGATCTGGCTACTGAGTATGGCATGGTGAAATCAACGATTAGCACAGTTTTAAAACATAAAGAGGCCGTCAAGAGTGCTGATGTTGCTAAGGGTGTGAAAGTGCTCACAAAACAATGATCACAGGCAATTGAAGAGGTAGAAAAATTGTTACTGATTTGGATAAACGAAAAGCAGTTAGGGGGTGACAGCATTTCGGAGGCAGTGACATGTGAAAAAGTGAAGATGCTGCATGCTGACCTCCTGAAAGACACCCTCGGAAGGAGTGCTGAAAGTGATTTGTTTAAGGCTAGTAGGGGTGGTTTGACAAATTGAAGAAAAGAAGTATAGTGAGATATGCGGAGTGTAGCCAGTTCTAACAAAGTAGCTGCTGATAATTTCATGACAGAATTTCAAGAACATGTAGAGGCTATAGGACTTGCTCCCCAACAAGTGTTCAGTTGTGACAAGATGGGCCTCTTCTGGAAGAAAATGCCAAGAGGACCTACATCACACAGGAGAAGTCATTGCCAGGACCCAAGCTAGTGCAAGACAGGCTGACGTTGTTGTGTGGGAAAACCTCCACCTCCTTCCTCCATCCCTCCTCTCCATATTCAGTCATCAATAGCTCTCAACATTACAGGTAAATTCCAGGGTGTATGTACATTTTCATTTTTTTACTCTACATTTCCTTTCCTTCAGGTTAAATTTTCATTTACATTTCATGTCCTTTTTAAAAAGGTGTTTAGTTATAGATTAAAAAGTACATTAGACATGCACTATATATAGGAACTATGAAAATATGGGATCATTTGGAGGTCTAAAATGGTTTAATTCAATTTAAATTATTTCTAAGGGGAAAATGATTTGGTTTTTGAACAAATCACTTCTTGAACAGCCTTCCAGAATGAATTAACTTTGAGAACTGAGGTTCCACTTACCAATTTCTGGCATAAAAATGTGAAATAATAGTTTCATTTTACAGTTGATATAATGGAGACTCAGTGAAATGATGTAATTTACCCAAAGTTGCAAGATTTCTTAATGACATTACTCAGTCTAGAGATGGACTAGAGATTTGGTGATCTTCTTGTTTCATTATGCTACTTTGCCCTTTCCTTATCAATTAACTCACAATAAATTCTTACTCATTTGCACGTGTATGGTTTATATAAAGTAAATAATTTGTCACAAATTATATGACACTCATGTACTAGCATGCCTCCTCCTTACTGTCACTTCCTCTGTGTCCAGAGGTCTAAACGATAATAACAGTCTGAGGAAAATATAATTAAAAATACACAAATGAAAAATAGCTCAACCCAAATACTTATTATGTATTGTAAGATGAAGAGCTAAAAAGAATCAGTGAGCATCCTTAAGACTACCACAACAGTGTAAGGCAATACAGTGAAAAGAGTTTGTTCTTTGGAGTTAGAACAAAATTAGAAATGTAGCTACCACTTATTTTGATGATTACCTTGAGCAAATCAATTTACTAATTAGAGTCTTGGATATTTCCCCTATTCATCTGAGATAATAAAACCAACCAGTAGAGCGTTGCCTGAGAGTCCCTTTCTCTCTACCCAAAGTTGATTGGAAGGGAGATAAGAACTGCATCACTGCCTCTTCACTCATCTCCTCCTAGTCCTCTCACAAGAGGGTAGCCATTTCTGAAATGGTTTTTTAGCTTGTAAGATATTTATTCCGCCAGGGAGGATTCAATGTGCATTAGTGTTAGCATCTACAACCTGCAGGAGAGCAGTACCATCCGGAGATGTAGATGCAGAATTAAGAGAGATAGGAGTGTCTGCTGAGAGTCAGAGCCTGAGCCAGGCCCCAAGACTAATTCACCCTAGCATCCTGTATTGCAGCACTGGTCACTAGCCCAGCTTTTAATAACATGGTGCTTTTCTATCCTTTATTCATCTGCAAATAAGAATTATAATAGTACCTCTCTTAAATATTGTTATGGCATAAATTGAGTGAAACCAGGTAAGGGGCTTAGAAGGAAGCCTGACCTAGGCTTAGTGCAATAAATACGTACAGACTGAATGAACTACCTTGTGAAATAGGATCATTATTATCCTCTCTTCGAAGATGAGAACACTGGACGTCAGAGAGGTTAAGACAAAGGTAGAAGATGTTAGAGCCAGTACTTGAACCAAATCCAACAGACTACAAATTACATTAGCAAATGTTATGCATCTCTTAATGGGAAATGGCACAGAAAAAATGTTCTTTAAACAATTCCTTCCCCAATTCTTTATTGTACAATTGAGAAGAGAGGGGGAAAGAAAGATGCAGCTTAACCTTGAGTAACAATACAGCATCTGCAGTTTCATTTCTGTATTTGGGTTAAATGAGTGGGGCTTGGATGAGAACTGAGTCTGTAAGACTGGGAATGGTGATCTCTGGTCCAGATTACCACTGGCTATTTCCTGCAAATGTCAGTTAGATTAGTAAAACAGGAGGTGTGTTTTATCTGAACGTGGGGAAGAAGAAGTAAATTTCAGAGCCTAAGGAGTATGAAAGGAGCCTCTAAAGTCACTGTGCAGGGAAATCACTGTTTGGAGGCCTGCAGAAGGGCCGTGCCATGATTCACGGTGCAGGTGCCAGTAAAGGGGAAGGGCATAAAGAGGGCGCAGGAAGGAGAGAGAGAGAGAGAGAGAGAGAGAGAGAGAGAGAGAGAGAGAGAGAGAGAGAGAAAGAGAGATTGATTGTGCACAATAAGAAATAAACTTTTCATATGAAAATATGCTTACATTCACCAAAATACACTGGATAAAAGGCACTTACCAAGAGAATCTAAACCCCATGTTTTGGTTTTGTGTTCTAGTATGTAGTGTAACTGCAACAATTTGCCATGAGCTCAGAAATTCACGGACCCACTGCAGACTTCAATTCTTCATTTCGTCTGCACTCCCTTGCCTGGGAGACACATTGCTTCCCTGACTCTTGGCTGACACTGTGTTTATTCAGCCCAGCCACAGCAGAACTGCACTTGACATTTTTTCTAAGAGCCAATTCCTGCACTACTTGGTTAATCCTACTCTCCAATTTAAAAGTCTAATGTCGGCCCAACCAGGGGAGAATTTTTAATTTCAGCAGCCTTACTTGAGTTATATAATCACGTGCTTTTTTTTTTTTTTTTGCATTAATGAACCAGGACTTTCCAACTCGTAGATCAGCCCATCTCCTTCATGTGGAAATACAGTGAATGGAAAAGCAGTGTGACCCGTGTGTGGCATTAACCTCAGGACCTACAGGAGCCAAGCGTAAGAGGCTTTCCTTTAAAGGTGCATGAGGAAACTGATGCACATGGCGTTAAACAGGCTCTGCTCATCCTGCAGATGGAAAGGTAATTCAAAGCGAGTGCTAATTTCCACCCTATAGATTTTACA
Source organism: Ia io (assembly GCA_025583905.1). Lineage (NCBI taxonomy): Eukaryota > Metazoa > Chordata > Mammalia > Chiroptera > Vespertilionidae > Ia > Ia io. Next base: position 54,123,363 of record JAJQQW010000012.1, on the reverse strand, counting down.
GCAGCCCTCTGGCCTAAGTCATTACCCTTTCCCCGTCTTTGTTCTTGCATGGTATATGATGCAGCAGCCTGAAGCACTGGGAAGCCCACAGTCATGCTGCTGAGATACATAGTTAAATGCCTTGAAAAATGAGTGGTGCTTTTGGGGGAAGGGGGTTTGTTTCTATGCACGTTGTCAGAGGGTATGAGAGGAGCTAGGAATGAGAAGTGTGTCTGAGAGACTGGTAATGGTGATCTCTGCTATAAATCACTTAAAACAGGTCTGTATTGCTGACTTCAGCAAGATCCAAACAGCGATGGTGAAATGGCCCTACAAGGGACGCTCAGGAGCACAACAGGGAAGATAATTAGATTATTCTTGGTAAACTTGATGAAGGTTTAGGATACTATAATGAAATCTTAAAATCTTATTTTTTAATACATTTTTTTATTGCATCTTTAAATATCACAAATAAATTGGAGGAATCATCTGGCATCAGGTTGTTTCTGTAACTAAACAACTTAGAACTTGTTCAATATTCATGCTGAACTGTTCCTTTTTCAGAAACATAGACACCATCCCACATTTTTCTGATATCCTTGTTCCAATTGTTGTGGCTTGCTGAATCAAAGCAGCTGAATTTAATACAAGTTCAATGTCATTTCCTTCAAGAATCATCTTTTTGGGGCTTGAGATTCTGAACAAGCACCACCTGACCTCATCCAAACCCTGTGGATATATTTCTCACCCATGAAATTTCTGATTTCCACATGAGAACCATTCTCCTGAGTAACAATGTTGATAGGGAGGTGAGCGTACACACCCATCTTGTAAGGGAAGCCCAGTGTAACACTTTGATCATGTCTGTACATGACTGCAGATGGTGCGAGCGGTAGCCAGTTCCTTTCTATTTCCCCACCATTTGTAAACCCAGAGCCTATATTTTTCTTTCCAAAGAGACTGAGTTCTGCATTGATGTGATTGAAGTCCCTCTCAGGTGCTTCTGGGGCCCTTCACAATAACTGTACATCCCACCAGAGTGATGCTGATACTTTCTGGGATGTCCACAGTCTTCTGAGAATGGTCTTTATCCTCCCAGTAGATGCAGCAAAGACAAATTATAATAATTTTTAAGATCACCTAAAATTATGAGTATTTCTGTACGTCTGTTTCACCTTTGACTTCCACAAGAGCTAAGATGAACTCTGAGAATTCTATCCATGAAACATTATCCTATCCTCTCTAATAAAAGAGTAATATGCAAATTAACCATCACTCCGCTACATAAAGCCAGCCCACCGGCCAAGCCACGCCCACCAGCCAATCAGGGTGAGTATGCAAATTAACCCCAACCAAGATGGCTACCAGAAGGGAGGCTTGGGTTTCCCCAGCAACAGAGGAAGCCAAGCTTTCCATACACTCTGGAGGCCCAGGCCTCCGCTCCAGGATACAAAGTTTCAATTGTAGAAGGAAAATAAATTCCAGATACCAGGGCCTCTGCTTGGGTCGCCAGGGGGTGTGGCCGGCCTGCAAACCATCACAGGCCCCTTGCTCAGGCTGCCCCACACCCCAAGGGAACCCCCACCCTGATCTGGGACACCCTTCAGGGCAAACCAGCTGGCCCCCACCCATGCACCAGGACTCTATCCTATCTAATAAAAGAATAATATGCAGATTGACCATTACTCAAACACACAATATAGCTGCCCCTATGTGGTCAAAGATTCTGCCCCCATGTGGACACAACATGGCCAGCAGGGAAGGGCATTTGGGAGGGACCAGGCCTGCAAGGGAGGGCAGTTGGGAGGGACCAGGCTTGCAAGGGAAGTCAGTTGAAGGCGATCAACCCTGCAGAGGAGGGCAGTTAGGGGTAACCAGGCCGGCAGAGGAGGGAAGTTGGGGGCAAACAGGCTGGCAGGGGAGCAGGTAGGCATCAACCAGGCTGGCAGGGGAGTGGTTAGGGAGTGTGATCAGGCTGGCAGGCATAAGCGGTTAGGGCAATCAGGAAGGCAGGCAGGTGAGCAGTTGGGAGTCAGCAGTCCTGGATTGTCAGAGGGATGTCCGGTGGGATCGGGCCTAAACGGGCAGTCGGACATCCCTCGAGGGGTCCCAGATTGGAGAGGGTGCAAGCTGGGCTGAGGGACACGCCCCCCCGCCCCCATGCATGAATTTCATGCACCAGGCCTCTAGTCCTATATAATAAAAGCTTAGCGACCATATGGCAGAATGACCAGAATGACTGCTCAATCAGCCACTATGAAGTGCGCTGACCACCTCTCGGTCCCTACCCCCGGCCCACAGGCTCTGATTGCCCAATGGTATACAGGGACCCAGGGGGTGAGTGGTGGGGGATGCGGGTGGTGCCAGGCCAAGGCCCCCATCCTGCCAGTTACCCCACACACAGAGGGTTACCCACAGTGGGGGGCAGGGCCACGAGTGGGTGGGACCAGCCGACCTCTCAGTCCCTTCCCCCCTGGCTGGCTGACAGGCTCTGAATACTCGATGGCAAACTGGGAACCTGGGTGGGTGGTGGCAGGGGGTGGGGCTGGCTGCTGGCAGCCAGAGAAGATGCCCTGATTGCAGGCTAGGTGAATTTCATGCTCCGGGCCTCTAATGTTTGTTATAAGTTTTAAAAATAACGATTGCATTACATTAGACAAGTAATGCTCTGATCCCCCATTTCCTTTTACTTTGTTGTAGGATAACAAACCACCTAGGACTTTAGGATATTTTGACTTGTTGATAATCCTACCTGTGTAATGACATTGGTCAATCCATCTGTCACTTCTGTTCATCTCTTCTCCAGTTGAATAATGGATGCCTCAAGAATTAATCTTCAGCAGTCTATAAAATTGACGGTTCTCTGATGAAAATATCTTCAAATGTTGACAAGAGACATAGAAAATAATTCACATTCTCTGTGGTGATTTTCTAGCTCTTTATTTCTATAATATAACTAGACATTGGTTGGTTTTATGGACCAGGGTAAAATTGCAATCAACAAGAAGGTTTAGGAAGGAAATAATTTGGTTAATGAAAATTTCAGGATAAATTAAAGTTAATAAGAAAAGTATTTTTCTATACTTTCTTGTTAAAAACATTTGTAGAAAGGGAGTAAAGTCCTCAATTTCCAGGTATTTGGCTACCTAAGTTAAGAACTCTAATATTCTTTCATGAAGTATACTTTTGCATTGCCAAGGATTGATATTTTTCAAATCTCTGAGTGACTGCAATAGGTAATTTACTTATCTTTGTTTATTATTATTTTAAAAATTTTTCCCATAACGAGATAGGTTGAGGGAGAGAAGGGTCTTCTCATCTGGGGGGCAGGAGTTCAAAATCTGCATTGAAAATAAATTACAGAAAATCTTCCAACCTGAATGATGGCTATGATGGGGGTTAGAGAAGGCATAGACAGAAGGCCTGGAGGCAGAAGACTCTTGTTACACCTATAGAATTTGAACTTGCTTATACACTGAAAGTGTAATGAACAGAAAGGTCACTAGTAGAGGAATACAGTAGGGCTCCCAAAAAAGATGTGAAACAGAGAAGGAGGAGAGGTTCATTTTGAACAAAAGGAGAGACAGGTCATTTTATGTGCTTCCTGGATTAAAGGATGGTGGCCAGCACAAATGAGCATGCAAGCAGAGGTGTAGGAAATTGAGGATGTTCAGTCTAATGAAACTGTTGTGCCCGTATTGCCCCAAACTGCTCACTGCTTATTGACCACCTGAGAAAAAAGGACCAGAGAATAATTGTTTTTAAAAATTTTTATGTAAACCCGGCTGGGTGGCTCAGTTGGTTGGAGCATCATGCTGTACAGCAAAAAGGTTGTGGATTTGATCCCTGGTCAGGGCTCCTACTGGAGGCAACCAATCGATGTTTATCTCTCACATCAATGTCTTCTCTCTCTCTCTCTCACTCCCTCTCTCTCTCTCTCATCAATAAACATATCCTTGGGTGCATTCTTATATAGGGCTTATGATGTTCCAAATACTGTTAGAAACAATTTACAAATAGTATAAGGTGAACAGACGTCCCGCTTTTGGCGGGACAGTCCCGATTTTTAACAATTTGTCCCGCGTCCCACAGCATTTTAAAAAAGTCCCAATTTTTGCAAAGAATGCATGACAAGCTAGGGAACGGTGGGAGAACGGGAAGGGAATATACGGTTTTCGGCGGCCATGTGGCTATTTAGCCAGGATATGAGTTTTATATTATTTTTGTTAATTTTATAATGTTAAACTTTAATAATAACAAATAATTGTTGAGAACTGATTATCGAGAACTGCTTATCAAAGTTCGCATTGTTGATCAGTTGTTAGAATTCGACCACCATTGTTTGGACTTAATGAACAATGGCATTTTTTGGTATTGGCAACGACGAAAACATTTTGTAACTGTCTCTCAGACGATGCACATCGTACTCTGTGCTAGTAAGCTAGTTAAACAAGTGATGTCATTACAAATCAGCTATTCAGATAATTTAGGTAAGTAATTTATTTATTTATTTCATAAATACATAAATTTTCTCGAATTTAGCAGACAGTACTCGTATTATTTATATCTTATAGTGGCAGCAAAAAGTCTAGCGCCGGCCTTGAAAGTGACACTTACGACTTACGTTACGGCAAATTCAGAGGAAAAATAATACAAGTTAGTATTGTTATTATTTAGAAAGAAATATAGGATTAAAATAATTTTTAAAATATAGTTACTTTATAACAATCAAATTAATTTAATTTATAAACTAACAATAAAATATGTTCATGTAATTATGTACCTACTTACTGTGTTTTTAAGCAATATGTATATAATAATTTATAATATAATTTTAAATTATTTTTTTTAGATTTTTAACATAATGAGTAAGAAAAGAGGATGCAAATTCAACGATGATCTAAGAAGTGAATTTCCTTTTATTAAAAAAACCAAAAGTGATTACAATATAGACCAAATTTTTAATCAAGAACACCCCCCCGGGCCGAAACCGGTTTGGCTCACTGGATAGAGCATCGGCCTGCGGACTCAAGGGTCCCAGGTTTGGTTCCGGTCAAGCGCATGTACCTTGGTTGCGGGCACATCCCCAGTAGGGGGTGTGCAAGAGGCAGCTGATCAATGTTTCTCTCTCATCGATGTTTTTAACTCACTATCCCTCTCTCGTCCTCTCTGTAAAAAATCAATAAAATATATTAAAAAACAAAAAAAGAACCCCCTCCGCCACCCTCCACCCCGTCAATGGTGTCCCGCTTTACCAATGTTAAAACCTGGTCACCTTAAAATAGTATCTCACTTAATCTTCTAATATCTCTAAGATGTAGGCTCTATGATTAACCCCACTGCGTAGATGAGGAATCTGAGACAGAAAGAGGCTAAGTGACTGGCTCAGGTCACACAGTGGGTACTTATAGAGCCAGGATTCAAACCCAAGCAGACTCAGGTTCCACAGAGGATGTTCCTACCTGCTATGCTGTGTCTCAGTGAAGTAAAAATGGTGGCCCAGTCTGTTAGCTGTAGTTTTGCTAGGACAAGGTTCCAGCTTCAGGCCTTCATGTGAGTAATGTTCTGAAACTCTATTCTCCTAGTCTAGACACACACCAGCTCCTTATAGTTGGAGCCACGTGGAACAGAAAAGAAAGACTACAGCTGCTGGGAACTCCCAGAGCTGCCACTCAAAACACTTAATATTGTCTGTGCTTGCAGGACGAGAGCTTCTCCTGCTACTTCACCCTGTAAGAAAAGTCTATTTCTCCAAAGCTGTATGTTAAGTGAATGTGTGTGGTTTGGACCCGCCCCCCCTCTTCCACCTGCCTGCCCTGCCCGCCCCCCCCCCCCCCCCCCCACATACACACATCTTACAGGGCCCTCCATTGGAGGAATGCATTGGTCCTGGAGCTGGAAACCTGCAAGGATCAATTTCCTTTGTTAAAAGGGACAGAATAACTGGCCCGCTCTCCGGCTTTCTGAAATCAGAGAAGTTGCTGCTTGTGATGGTTTCTTGGGCAGGTTTTAAAGGGCTTTTGTACATTTTGTCCAGGTCTAGTCCTGATCCCATCCGCATCATGGCCAGGCTGAGCCTGGAATCCTGGCCATAGCTGGCCGGAGGGCTGTCACACTGCCCACAGCAGTATCAGCTACAGTCTTTGCTTGGGAACCCCCAAAAGGGAAAACAGGATCGACTGGAACTTGGGGAAATAATTTCCCGCAAGCTAGTGGTGCCTGTTAATTAAAATTGCTCCCGCAGTTACTGTGAGCAGTTGCAGAAGGGGCCCGGTTGCTGGGGAGTGAGAACTGCTGCGTGGGGCTGACTGGGGTCAGGTGTGTTTCAGAGGGGTGAAAGGTGTCACAGTCAAAAAGGAAAATAAAGATTTGGGTTTTACGTTTTGTTGTTAGCAAGAGCCAGATTGTTTTTAACCCTTTGCCTCTCTTCTGCCAAAGCAGCTGATATGAATATTCTGAAAGCTGAGCAAGTTATACGAAATGACATGCATGTTTTAGAACTGAATTATGCTTCTGTTGAAATCACTCATTTGCTGTCACCTACGAATATAAAGTAGGGCCTGGGGTTCAGATGCTCCTGAGTTCAAATTCTGGTTCAAGTACTTCCTAAATATGACTTAGAGCAATTTATACATTTTTGAAATTTTGTACCTAACTGCCAAAAATTTGGAGCATGATACTGCATATGTCAGGATTTCTAGGACTAAAGGAGATAATGTATGTAATAAGCATTGCAGCTACTTGATAACTGCTACTCTCTTCTATCCTTCCCTATCTTTAAAGTAGGTTTATATTGTGGAGAGAGCAAAAAGCATTCAAAATCAAGACTTACAAATTAGTAATTATTTCCTTTATTTTAAAAATAAATAGTCACATAGGAGTAGGTCATATAGCTTGATACATGCATATGATAAAATACTTTGCAACCATTTAAAAAATCACATTTTAATGAATAACTGACATAACATGCTTATGTGAGAATGTTGTGAAAAATTTAGGATACCAGACTGTATATGAAATATGACCATGTGTTTTACTAGTATTTTTAAAGGACTATCAAAAAAGTCTATAATATGTTTAATAAATGTGTTAATGCTTCTTAATTCCTGCTGGTGGGTTTGTGGAAAATATTTATTTTCGAATCTCTTCTCTGTTTTAACAGAAAATGTATTAGAAAACAATAAAATATAAAAATGACTCAGAGATTAGAGACACAAGCAAACACTAGCCATGGCTTCTCTGGATGGCTTGGAAAATGACTCTGGGAACAGTTTTGAAAAAGAGTTAGTCTAAAGTCACTTCAGCAATGACAGTGTTCTTTAAACAACATAACTACTTTGAAAGAGTCAAAGTCATTTACACACAGGAGTCCTTAGAGTTTTGATTAAAGAATCCATCTTGTTATTTTATCATGGCCTTTTACGAAACTCCCAGCAGTGTGCAAGGAGGGGAAGAGTTCTAGCGGAAAGGACACAGAGACTCACTGGAAACTCCTTCGAGCTCTGCACTGAGCTAGGTCACTTACTTACTTCTGCTTTATCCTTCCAATTTTTGTGAAGAACCTATTGTTATTTCAGATGAGGAATTTTGGCATAGCGATGTTTTGTAATTTACCTGAGGTTGGCAGCCAGGATGAGGAAGAGCAGGAATGGAAATGTCTAACTCGAACACTGTCCAAAACGTTACCACATAATTGACAGGAGGTGCCTCAGTTGTGTTGGCCAGCAGTCCAGCCATTGACCAATGCACTTATTTAAATTGAAATAAATTATAAGCTACTTCCTAAGGAACACTAGCTAAGTTTCAAGTGCGCTATAGCCACATATGGCTAGTTACTACAGTATTAAAAATTTGCACCATCTCTGAAAATTCCATTAGCCAATAAGACTCAAATCTAGAGAGTCACGAATGGAAGCGAAGAGTGAGAGGTGTCACAGAAAGCTCCATGATGGAGGCAGTAGGAATCAGCCAGGCTGAAGGGGGGTAAAGTTTATATTTAGTATCTTGGCTTCTCCTTTCACATTCCTTCTCTAATCCTCATTCTTCACCGAGTACCTATGTCTGGAGAGCTAATTTCTGTTCTCCATGGCCACGGTCTCAGGCACAGTGCCTGACACATGGATGGTGCTCAAAAAATATTTTTGGGTGACAAGCTAAATGGTATCTATCAAGTAAATTTTAATGGAAGCCAATTCCTGTTAGTGTCTGACTTTGTGTTGCAAATAGAGAAGTCAAATTTTAAGCTCTTAAAAGAATTCTTTATTTGTATTGTGTAGCTCTGAACATTGCATGATGCCTGACTCCCTGCCTAGGATTCGCTGCCCTGAGCCTCTTTAGGCTTGGAATGTAGACTCAGTCTTCTTTTGTAAAGATCAGCTTTTTTCTTCTGAGGCAGGACTATTCTCTTCATAAAATGTCCCAGAGGAAAAATAAAAATTTATCCCTTATGGAAATGGAGCCTGAGAAAGATCATGGAGAGGAGAGGAGGCCGTAAACATACCCCTTTTCCCCCTTCATGTGTCAGCAAAGCTCGAAATCTCCATCTAACTGATTTATAGGACGTGACAGTTAAATAAGATGGAATGAGGAGCTCCATAAAAACTGTTTTTAATAATGGTCACGCTCTACTGCTGGGTGGCGTTCGCAGCTCACGGTGAAAGGATCTCAGCCTTCCTAAAAGGAAACCTGTCAGTTGAATGTGGCCCCACAGTGGACGGGAACAGAAATGGTCTTAATGGCGCATTTCCTCTCAAATGACTTGAGGCTGTTTATCAGAGCTCAGATCTACGACTTTAACAGTGCAGATTTCACATTCCACACTTTCTGGATTGAAGTGGCTTTTAGAATTCAAATTGTCTTACAGAAAATGCAAAAATCAAAGCAGATTCACATATGGTAATTTACCAGCTAAGATTTTCATTGCAGATTTCCAATTTGCTCTCCCCTCAGCTCACTCTCTCGATAAACAAGACCCCTCGGAATGAAAGCTGTAGTGATAACATCATCATCAGTATCATCATAATCAGTCATTTTTATTGTAATTCTTACTATTGTTACTTAGCCCTGAAATTAGCACTACTAAGAGGTCATTGTAAATGATAACCAGACCAGGAGGCCTGTGGAAATGCCAGGAACCCGAAAGGAGCAAATGAGAGGCACCTCCTTCCTAAGCGGGGTTTAGCAGTTGGCAGTTTCATCATAAAGATACACCGAGGAACTAAGAAATCTGAAGCAAAGCACACTTGGCCATGGGCATGTGGAGGCATGCATGCTTCTCCCACTCAGCAATAAAATGTGTGCATGTTCTACTGTTTTTGGTGGATTGCACGAGTGGAATTTCTGCATTGTTAGTGGGAGTGGAGTTCTTCCAATATCTTGAGAAAAGGATTTTTCTAAGACTTGCATGGGAGAATGAGAGGCGGTAGAAAGGTTTATTCATGTGAAATGATATCCCTTGGTTTCCAAAGTCCTATTTTCCTTAAACCAGCCCTGGGAAATAAGCAGCCGGAGGTTCAGCAAAACTAGAAGCAAAGCCAGCGTCCAAAGTTTCTTTCCCATAGTGGAGCTGAGTCCAATTCAGCATCAGGCTAGTCCCTTAGTCCATTGTGTGGGTCACACATGGCTGTGAGCCACCTGTACGGATGCAGGGGAGTGCAACCCGCCCCCCTGCCCCCCCCCCCCCACCGCCACAACAGGAGAGCCAGGAGCACAGAGAGCAAGAGAGCAAGAGAGAGAACTCCGTTTGTTCAGGAGCTTAAATGTCAAATATTCCGAAGCTTGCAGTGGCCACACCTATTCTGGCCAATGCCCTGTTGCATGGTATGACTGACAGGTAAGCTCCTTCCTACGTCACTCACAACTTATTGGTCAAGCATCTGAATTGCAGCTTCTCTCTTTCCCCCCCCCCAAGTTATTAATTAACTAGAGGCCCAATGCATGAAATTTGTTCAAGGGGCTCAGCCCTCGAGGCCCCAGCTGCCTAGGCCCTTGCGGCCCTGCCCACTGGTCATTCCCAAAGGTCATTCTGTCCTCTGGTCTAATTAGCATATTAGCTTTTTATTATATAGGACTAGAAGCCCAGTGCACGAAATTCATGCACGGAGGGGGATTGTCCCTCAGCCCAGCCTGTACCCTCTCCAATCTGGGACTCCTGGAGGGATGTCCGACTGCCCGTTTAGGCCTGATCCTGGGGATCGGGCCTAAACGGGCAGTCGGACATCCCTCTCACAATCCAGGACTGCTGGCTCCCAACTGCTTGCCTGCCTGCCTTCCTGATTGCCCCTAACCGCTTCTGCCTGCCAGCCTGATCACCCCCTAACCACTCCGCTGCCAGCCTGGTTGATGCTTAACTGCTCCCCTGCCAGCCTGTTTGCCCCCAACTTCCCTCCTCTGCCAGCCTGGTCACCCCTAAGTGCCCTCTCCTGCAGGGCTGATCACCTCCAACTGCCCTCTCTTGCAAGCCTGGTCCTTCTCAACTTCCCTCCCTTGCAGGCCTGGTCCCTCACAACTGCCCTCCCTTGCAGGCCGGGTGCCTCCCAACTGCCCTCTCCTGTTGGCCATCTTGTGATGGCCATCTTGTGTCCACATGGGGGCAGGATCTTTGACCACATGGGGGCAGACATATTATGTGTTGGAGTGATGGTCAATATGCATATTACTCTTTTATTTGATAGGATAGAGGCCTGGTGCAGGAGTCGGGGCCAGCTGGTTTGCCCTGAAGGGTGTCCCGGATCAGGGTGAGGGTTCCCTTGGGGTGTGGGGCGGCCTGGGCGAGGGGCCTGTGGTGGTTTGCAGGCCGGCCACACCCCCTGGCAACCCAAGCGGAGGCCCTGGTATCTGGAATTTATTTTCCTTCTACAATTGAAACTTTGTAGCCTGGAGCGGAGCCAAGCCTACTGCTCCCTCCAGGGCGGCAGCCATTTCTGTGGCAGTTAATTCACCTTCTACAATTGAAACTTTGTAGCCTTAAGCGGGTGAGCCCAGCCAGCCTGTGCAGAAAGCTTTGCTTCCCCTGTTGCCGCCGACAACCCTGGCCTGCTCTCTCAAGCTCCGTTCTGCTGCCATTTGTTTGAATTTGTTTACCTTCTATAATTGAAACTTTGTAGCTTGAGTGGAGGCTTAGGCCTGTAACAGCTATGGAAAGCTTGGCTTGCTCTGTTACCTGGGAAACCTTGCTCTCTGTGGCTGTAGCCATCTTGGCTGGGGTTAATTTGCATACTCACCCTGATTGGCTGGTGGGCTTCGCTTATGTAGCAGAGTTATGGTTAATTTGCATATTACCATTTTATTAGAGAGGATAACACATGTTTACAATGTATCACCATGAATTCTGATTCCCTCTTTTTGCAGGCAGTTTAAGGTTATACGAAGGCCTTGAAGTCGTATTGAAGTTAGTGTATTGCTCTATTCTTGACTAACACTTTCTAATACTCAACTTTCCTCATCTGTCAAATACAGCCAATGATAGCATTGTTGGGAGACTTGACTGGGGCAAAACATGCAAAACTGTTTATCACCCACTTGACATATTTCATAGATAGTGCTTTATAAGTGTTAGCTCTTGGTTTTATTAAATCAATAAAGTGTGGATAAGTGATCCTGAACATTCTGTGATGTCTGATTTACATTCTTATTGAAAAGAATTAATTGGCAATCCTATAGATTAAGATATAATATTCTTTTGATATTTAAAACTGAGGCTCCTTAAAATATTTCATCAGTAAATAAGATGAAGGCAAACAGGAAGCATAACAGATTCCTGCTCATTAATTTTCTGAAGATTTCTAGTGTGGGAAAGTTGGAGCGGGTGGCATTTGATAACCATGGAAGGCTGATGTACTGGAGAGGCACTCTGGGTCAGTGCTTTTGAGCTAAGTTGCCCAGTTTACATCTGTTGTGTCCTTTACTGTTTCCATAACTCTGGGCAAGGGTATGGCCTCTTTGGGCCTCTGCTTTCTCATTGGAAATAATTCCTGCTTCATAGGATTTGTGGTAACAAGTAAATTAGGTACCTGAATGCTGAGCCACTGATGCAAAGCTATATACATCTCAGAGATGTATAAAATATCCTTGGACTATATTGAAACAATTAAGAAGTGAGAGATGAGAAATAGCATATAAGAAACATCCTTATGCCAAACAAGTTTAAGAATCAGTGTGGGAAGGTGATAAGACAAATTCCAGAAAATGAAGCTGTCATTCCATGACTTTCTAGTAAGTTTCTAATTCCACTAAATTGTGTTTCCCAACAACAATGAGACAATTGTATCTTTGGTTTTCACAATAGATTTTGTATTAAATTGTGTTTTTTCTTGTTTCAAATAAGGTGGATGTGAATGTTTGTGTCCCCCAAATTAATATTTTAAAACCTTATCTCAATGTGAGGGTATTAGAGGTAGGACCTCTGGGAGGAATTAGGTTGTGAAGACAGAACCCTTAGGATGGGGTTAATGCTCTTATAAAAGAGACGCCGGAGAGCTGCCTTGCTCCTCCCACCAGGCGAGGACACAGCAAGAAGGTGGATGTCTATGAAGCAGGGAGGGAGCTCTCATTAGACACCAAATCTGCCGGTGCCTTGATCTTGGACTTCTCAGCTTCTAGGACTGTGAGAAATGAATTGCTGTTGTTAATAAACCACTAGGTCTATGGTTTTCTGTTACAGCAACTGAATAGGCTGAAAAAGAAGGCCAATAGGGTTTAAAAAATAATCCGTCTGGCTCTTTTATTATTTCCAAACAAGCAAATATGAAACTCCTTTGGCTCAAATATTACTTTGTGTAATTTTTTTCGTATCAGACTGTGGCAAGGCTGTAGAGAGACAAGGGCTTTGACTGTGTCTAAATTGGATCCTGAGCACAATACCTGGTGCCCAGTGGGACGTGAGCTCTCACCGTGAAGCCCTGAAGTGCAGAAATGATATGTTTCTATTTCAGACATCGTTTACATCGTGTCTTCTGAGCCATGGACACACCTAAGACCACGAAACAAGCACAGACACAGCCCCAGGCATTTCTGTGCTTCCCACAGAAGCCTGCAAATTGAGATGCCTAATTTCAATTACCCAGAGAAATTACAGAGCTGGTGCTAGGGCTCCTTGGGGGGAAAATGTTGGCAACCTGCCCCTAGTTCTTCCCCTGAGCAACACCCTTCAAGCTGCCCATATTCCAGAGGGTGGTGTGATGGGTTTTTTTTTGTTTGTTTGTTTGTTTTTTACATATGTTTTTATTGATTTCAGAGAAGAAGAGAAAGGGAGAGAGATAGAAACATCAATGATGAGAGAGAATCATTGATTGGCTGCCTCCTGCACGACCCACACTGAGGGATCAAGCCCACAACCCTGAGATGTGCACTTGATGGGAATTGAACCCAGGACCTTTTAGTCTGCATGCCGACGGTCTATCCCCTGAGCCAAACCAGCTAGGCCTGGGGTGATGTTTTGATCATAGAAACTCATGGGATACCTGACCCCACCATTAAAGAGCTGTGTGATCTTGAAGAATCTAATTATCCTTTCTGAACCCCACTTCCAACATCTGGAAAACTGAGATTCATATTATTTTCACGCAGCATTGTTATTAAGTGAACTTAAGTGAATTAAAAGCTGTAACAGGGTTTGTAGATGCTAGTTTTTATTTCTTTTTTAAATTACTTTATTCATGAAATACTAGTAAAAACAAATGAAAGTTTACAGGTTTGTACTATATAGATGAGAGAAATCTCTTAGGTAGTAAAAATGAATCATGTACACTCTACATTATATGAAGTGAAAAATAAATTAGAAAGAGGTGAGAATCCCACCTTGTTAGAGTGGGTTCTGTAAGCGAGGGCGTAGTGGCAGATGGTTATTGGTTTTGTGTTGTTTTGTTGGTTTATTGTAGACTAGGGCCCAGTGCACGAATTCATCACCTTGAAAGAAACTGTGGGCTGTGAGGCTGTGGTGGACACAGGGGCGGGTCTTGGCCCATCCTCCACACCCCCACCTAGCCCCTCCAATGACGGACCCTGGTCCCCTGTCTGCCAGCAGCTCTGCTCCCGCTGCCGCCGCTCCCACACACTGGCCCAGCCCACACCCTCTGATGGTGTGGAGCAATTGAGGCCATTGCCAGCAGTGGGTGTGAGTGGTGGCTGCAATCCCGATTGCCCCTCAGGAGCAGGGGGAGGTGAAGAAGCCCTCAGGGGTTATTGGGGCTGGCAGCTGCCACTTGCACCCGCTGATGGCACCAAGTGATCAGGACCGGCGCTGGGTGCTGGCAGCGGGTGCAAGCAGAGGCTCCGGTGCTGGCAGCAGGTGTGAGCAGGGCTGTTGCTGGCAGCAGGTGCGAGCACCAGGTGGGACCACAGCAAGTGGGAGCAAAGAATTTTCAGTAACCACCAGAGGCTCACCCTGATGACAGTGACCAGCGCCCTGCCTTGGTCTGGTGCCTCTGCTCACCTTCTCCACCATCCCACCGCAGCTGATGCCCGCCATGTTCCGTGCTCTGCCACCTGCTGCCACAGTCCACCATGTTCTGCGCACACTCAGCGCACATCATAGTGAACGGCTGTTCATTGTTTGGTTGTTCTGCCGTTCAGTCTATTTGCATATTAGCCCCTTTTATTATATAGGATGGTGTGTGAGTGTGGTTGTGGGGAACTATATGAGAGGTCAGACCTCTGGCAGGACGGGGCTGTATGTGACAAAAAAGCCAGCTCTGCTCTGGCTTCCAGGGAACATTTGAGTATGGGGCATGCAGTTGAGAGAGGGCTCACAGGAACAGGCCCTTCATGGAAGCTGATTTGACACAGGCTCCCTATGGGCCTGCCCAGAGATTGTATTATCATAGGTGCCATGGGGAGGGGATGGCAGAAAACAGGTATCATCCTTGTTCTTACATTGAGAACTTACATTCAGGTACTAGGAACAAGCCTGAAAAAGACAAAATCAAGCAAATATATAGAGAGAGGGGGAAAGGAAATGATGGGGTGATAAGGTGTCAAATTGAAAGAAATTCCTGAGATTATTAGTTCTGTCCTTTTTCATGTACAGAGCAGATGGGATCCTAGACAGAAAGGGGATGCATTCACCAGGAATTCTCAATTTGTACAAAGTAATTCTGGGAAATTGCAGCATTTGCTTATCATATGGAGACATGTAAAGCTGCATTCAACTGTACATACTTACACTACTGTCTTCAACATGCTGTTTACCTGTTCTTGATTTTAAATGTTGTTTTAATTGATTTTAGAAAGAGGGGAAGGGAGCCGGAGAGAGAGAGAGAGAAACATTGATGAAAGAGAGCCAACCCGGGGAATGTGCCCTGACTAGGCATTAAAATCGGTGATTTCTTGTTTTATGGGCTGATGCTCCCTCATTGAGCCACACCCACTAGACCTGTTCTTGATTTTGAAAAGCTGGGCCAGGGGTACTGGTATTACTGAGAGCAGAGTTCTCCCAACCAAACTCTACCACGTACAGGCACATCATCTAAATTCTCCAGGGACTCTCAGCAACCAAGCATCGGAACAAGAGGGAGCATGACACTGAGCTGTGGCTGCTGCTCTTGAGGGTGAAGCTCCGGTAAAAAATAAATAAAAAACAGCCTCAGTAGTTAGGCTGTTCAGGACCATAAAGCACCCTGGGCCTGTTATGACTCCTTTGGGTAAAACTTATTTCTATTCCACAGTTGAAATAAGATGTGACACAGGCCCACTATTTACTTAGATTGCATGTTTTGGGTTTTTGTGTGATGGGGCTACTAATAAAGTCAGGTGGTTAAAGCTGCTTTCATCCCAAGCCACCCTTAAGAACCCGGCTGTTCACATCCGGGAGATACAATTGTGAGCAGCAGAAAAATAAGATTTGATGTTGTACATTATTGTAGCCTCAAGGTGAGGCATCAGAAGAAAGGTTGAATCACAATTTTAGTGCTTCCTACTTATAAAGTTTAAAGCTCAGTTTCCCAGCATATAAAACAGAGGTGATAATTCATTATCTTATTTGAAACCCTATGAGACACATTACTTATATATCTGTTATGTAAGTAAGAAACATTTTAATTAATTCTGGCCAGAATACTCAGACAGACTAAGTTGGAGGTAGAGCTTGAGCACTGAATACCGTTTTAGAACTTGGCTATGAAGAAGGGATGCTGGGCACAGTTGGTGTGAGTGAACTGCAAAAACAATAATATACAAGGTGGAGCTGTGACACTGCATGCTCTATATTTGGAGCATATTGATTAATTAATTTAAGATTAGTTTTGTCTTTTTCAGATTAGAGAAATAGTCTAGCAGTATAATAAAATAGGTAGCTTGCTGGACCCTTGTAATAGAACCAGCTAAAAATGCTGATTTTTTAAAATGCTTTTGTGTAGACAAAAAGTATAAGAAATTCTAGAGGCCTATGTCAAATAAGCAATAAGCACTTTTACATATAAGTCATTTACTGAATCTTAGTAATCTTGGGCTTGATTTTCATGACCCATGTTTAAGAAGCAGGGCTTTAAAAACAAAAACTGAAACAAAAACATATTCTCAAATGAGTGTCTAGGAGGGCCCACATATGGTTGTCAAGGTGAACTAGAAATGAATCAGCTGCCTTGCACCCCCAAAGACATCAGGACTAAGGACACTTAAACATAATATTCTTACTATGTTTAAATAAAGTAAAAAATGAGTTTATGTGTAGGTCTTTGATGCTGGATACAATGGAGAGTAGTGTTTCTTGAAATTAGGTAACCCATCAGGAAAGACTCATGTGAGCTTGCAGCCCACACTTACATTGCCTGGATGGCCATTAAAACCCTAAGCTGAGAATTTAGGTAAATGTGGCTGGGGGTTGGCATTATCCTCAAGAGCCTGGAAGAGGCAAATGTAAATACTCTTGAAATAATCCACCTTCATCCAACATCTCAAATAATTCCCATAAGCAAAGTGTGAAGGATATACAATGTTATAATTAGAAGCCAAATTAAGAAGAAAAAAACTACAAAAGGCAAGATAAATAGAAGCGGGTAAAAGCATCCAAGAGTAGACTCATACCCTCAAAGTTTTTGGGAAAGGTATACTTCCACACAATATTCTTACTATGTTTACATAACATAGAGGATAAGGAGCAAAAACTATGAAAATAAAAAATTAGATTTTAAAAGTAACAAACACAACTTCTAGAAATAACATTTGCATATTGAAAAGAATAATATAAAATAGCAGATTAGACAAAACTGCAAATAGAATTATACAATTGGAAAGAGTAATAAAAATTATTTAGAAGGCAATACAGAGCAACAGAGAATGTTGACTGGAACATCATACTGAAATTTCTAACTATGTTAAACAAATTTCAAATTATAAAATATTAAATTATACACATATTAAAATTACATAGTCACTAAAATTACTTGTTCCCCAAATAATCCACTCATGATTGTCTGGAATACTTGACCCCTTGCCTCTACTGTCCTTTGTGCCAAGTTCTGGGTCGAAGGAGTATGTGCACCAGACAATTACAGGGATGGAGTATGGGGCTGAAAGTCAGAGTGATGTCCGAGAAGGCTGGAAATTTCAGGCATTGTCCTCACTACTCACCGAAAATTAAATAGTTCTGTATACTGCTGAAAATTGTCTTCTGCCACTTTCTTACGGTCACTAAAGGAGAATGGCAGTACTAAGTTACAGCGTTCACACACATGCTTACAGGAGGCCTAAAAAACAGATGAGAACCAACAAGAGACCAGAAAGTTCCTCAGAAAATGATTAATTAAAAAGATGATGGCAGATTTAGAGAATAATGAAAAGACATTCAAAAAGTATAGAAGTTTATCGTATCCAAAAATATTTCTATCTTGTCATACATGTACTAAAATAGCAACTTTATAAAGAAAAAGTATTACTGTAAACATTACAAAATCAAGTTATAATAGATAGCAGAAGCATCACTGCAGAGCAAGTTGCTTAAACAGAAATAACAATTAAGAAATTCCACTAGAATAAAGAATAATAAAAAAAAATCTGGAAACTTTAAGCAAAAAATTGAGATGCATGTTTCCACACACATCTGTTAAGAGTTTCAGAAGGAAAGACTAGAGACTATGCAGGAAGTAAATACTTAAAGAATTAGTAGAATGTTAAGTTTAGAAAACTATAAATTAAAATAAGTACAAGTCCTTAAGTTGAACTCTGAGTAATGAGCAAGATAAAGAAAGAAATAATTTCAGGTTTACAAACATAAATATGCATGCACACATAAATATACACATATATACACACATACATGTATATACATTTGAATATACTGACAAACAGATATACAGAAACAAGTACACATATTGTCATATATGCACATATGGCATGTACACACATATAAATAATTATATGCATGCACACACAAATTTACACACAAATCATACATATGCAAATATGCACACACGGGCACATCATACACTTGCACTTCTACAGATATATGCATCCATATATGCATAAACACATATTTACTCACATATATATCCATATACATATACACCTATACATGTAAAAACATACTTATACCCACTTATATGTGATCCTTAACTTATGAAAATAAATGCATGTAAAAGCATGTTAAAATATATAGAAAAATTACTGAATGAAAATAAAAAAATGTTAGCAAGAGCTACGTATGTATTGTGAGATTAAAATGCATTTTATAAATGATTTTTTAACATTTTCCAAATTCTTATTTAGAAATGAACATTTTAAGTAGATTTATATAGCAAATATGATTTATTTCTCTAGTAGGATGACTTAATCAACCATATCATTTCTTAATTTGTTCCTTAGCTTTCTGATTTCTTACAAATACAGGGTGTCCCCCGAAAATGTATACACTTAACAGCTGATACCTCAATTGATGTTTCTTTCTTGTTAGATTGAACCCACTGGAATTAATCATTATTCAAAATGTGTGTACGGTACATTTTTTGGACACCCTGTATAATTATATAAAACTACCTTCTATGTACTTTACATTCTTTGACTTTCTATAGTCTCCTTGAAAATTTTCTCTGAAAGGAAATATATTTCCCTTTTAAATTCTTTTTTTACCTGTTAGTAAATAAACTCAAAAGTTTAAAAAAAAAACTAAAAGATTAGTTACATATAATTAAAATCATAGTGTTTGCAATATTTGGATTTCATGTAAAAAATATTTTTGACATGACTTGTAACTTAATTAAAGGATTGGGTTTCAACTGGTTCAAAGTTTTTGTGAATTATCTGCAAAGGAATCCTAGAGAAGGGATCTTTGGAGAGAAAGGAGGTCAGAATGAAAAGGGGAAGTTTTGAATGTCTACACTGTCCCAGAATGATGAAAGCTCTCTGCATAGTTCAACTCACCTAATTTAAATGAGAAAGAGGCCTGGCTGTTGTGGGAAGAAACGAAGTTTAGTTTCTATCTGTATGTTTAACCTTGAAGCTGCTTGGAAAATTCTCCTGAGAATTGTTATTTAACTTTAGAAAACTACTTTCTGGTTCATTTACAAAACCCAAGTGCATTTTGAGAGAAAATCCATTTTAAAATGTGTTTTCCTAGTTAAATGAAACTTGAATTCTATAAATAGTGTCTCAGCCCCTACCCCCAGCCCCAGGATGATAAAGCTTTGGGCTTGGTGTTTATTTCGGGGAAGGCAGGTGGCCTAAGTAATCATGTTTCCTTTCCTTTGGGCCTGGATGACCTGTTAGAGAGGCTGGCCTGGGGATGCACCACACATGATACATTACCTTGCCAAAACGAGGCAGTAGCCTGGTGTGGCTGTCTGTCTCATTCCCTTTAATGTCCAAAGGCTTTGCCTCCACATTAATATCTTACAGGTATGGTTAGAAGTAGGTTTAAAAGGCCTGGGGAAGAGGTGGGAATGGGGAAGAGGGGGTCAATGGAGGGAGAAAGGGGGTATCTCTAATACTTTCAACAATAAAGATAAATCAAAAAAAGAAAAGTATATGCCACTCCCTATCAATCTGCTGGTGAGTACTGAGTGGGCTGTGTGTTCTTTTTGGAGGGGGACACTCAACGTGGAGAGGGGGGTTCTAAAAACTTTCCAGGCTTAGCGCAAAAGGGCATGCTGGTTAATTAGCTGTGTTGGTCCTGGGGGCAGAGTCTAAGCGCTCTGATACAGAAGCATTCATTCTCACCACCACCCACCACCGTGGCCTTTCCCCGAACTCCCTGCCTCACAAGGTTCCTGGGAAGATTAATGGCATACTGCTTGTAAACCTGTCCTGTCTGAGAGTTGTTCATGCAATAAGCATACTTTTTCCTTCAATGAATTGATCTATTTATGTTTAAGTGATTTCCTATATAAAATATTGTACATTTGGTCACTATTTAGCTTTTGATTTTCAAAGCTGGCATAGGCTATGAAATTTCCAGACCTGGAATATAAGTTGCTGTACACAGACAATTAATAGCAGAAGGCTGAACATTGTTAAAGAATTTCTAACATGTGACCAACTACACAGACAATTTTGGATCTTTAAATGGAGACCTAGATTTCACATACCCAGCTCCCGTTTGCAGAGTCATGGGGCACAACCTCCCAGCCCAGCTATTCATGTGAATAATCAGGACAAAACAACCTGCTTTTCTGAATTGCGATGGGTGTCACTTTCAGAGAAAGCTGCCGAAAGGATTTAAGGAACATGCCATTTAGGATTAGTCAGAACTAATTTTGAATATCTTTACATTTCTGACCATGTGACCTTGGAAGAAACATTATGTGGGTTTTTAGCTCCTCATCTGTAAAGTGGAGCTGGTAACTATTTTTAGCATCACTGTGGAGATTATAGTCATGTATGTAAGGCCTCTGGCACATCCCTACCACATAGTTGGTGTTCACAGAACGGAGAAATACAATCGCGTGGATCTTAGGTGCTAAAGCATTTGATAATTGCTTTCATTTTTATTTTTTCTAAATTTGAATTTCATATTAGATATTATCATTCCATTACATATGTAAATCTGAGTTTTTCTATTTTCCAATAGGATTAGGGCATTGCCAAATCACTAATTAGTGAATTAGCAAAAACAGCTGGTTTAAATCAAATCATTGATGGAAGTTAAGGTGAGGAATAGCAATGTCAGAGCAGCATTGATTTGAATAACAGAGAGGCATGCCATGTTTAACCTTCAAGCTCAAATCACACTGTTAGGAAATCCACCATTGATGCTAATTGGGAGAAGGAGAAAATCAAATAATCCATTTGCTGAGTAGAAAAAAAGAAATAGATCAGCATTATTGGACAACAGCCTCTTCAAATGAATTGTGTAACACAATTTATAGTCTGTGGAGCCAAAAGCTCAAGGTCTTTAAGAGGTGAATGGTTGGTTACTCTCAAATAATAAAATTGGGTAGGTACCCAACAATTATTGAGCCATTCCTATGAGTATGGTGGGGAGGTTCCTGGGAGCCTGATCCCTAGAGAGGCAGGGCTTTTCATTTTATTGGCCATGAAGAATGACACCCATCCCTACTCCACAGGGAAAGATAAACAGGCAGTTAATTCTTAAAGAACCAAAGACCTGGTTTTATTTTATTTTATTCATTATTTTTATTCTTATTATTTTTTGTTAATCCTCACCCAAGGACATTTTTCCACTAGTTTTTAGGGAGAGCAGACAGGAGGGAGAGAGAGAGAGAGAGAAAGAGAGAGAGAGAGAGAGAGGGAGAGAGAGAGAGAGAGAGAGAGAAAACAGTAATGTGAGAGAAACACATTGATTGAGTGCCTCCGGCATGCACCCTGACCTGGGCGAACCAGCACTCCAACCACTTAGCACACTGGCCAGGGCTGATTCTATTTTTTATGTTCTACCTTGAGAATCTAAATTATTCTTCTCATTTACTGTTAGGATTTGAAGAAGTCTTTTTTCTGCAATTGCCTGTGAGACTAGAAGTTAATGATAATCACACTGTATTTAGCAGGATGTTGGATCAGTAGACCAAAAGGATAATAATGGGGCCAGGGTTGCCCTCTATGACAGTGCAACAAGAACATGATGTTACAAACAGAGATGGGTGGTTGCCCGGTGAACTTAGGGCTCAGCGCCAACAGACAGATCATGAAGATTAGATCAATTGCTTAGAATTTCTATTATGTGAACCCTTGAAGAGTTGTAATACAATGCTTGTGTTGGGAGTAATGAGTGTGCAATGGTTAGTTGTTTCTGTCAATTTGACTGGGCCATGGGGTACTCAGACATTTGGTCAAGCATTATTCTGGGTGTGTTTATGAGGGTGCTCCTAAATGAGATAAAACTTTGAGTCAGGAAACCTAGTAAAGTAGATTTTCTTCCCTAATTTTGGAGTGTCTCAGTCAGTTGAGGGCCTGAATAGATTCAAAGGTTGAGAAGAGGAAATTTCTTCCGCCTGTTTTGAGTCGGGACATTGGTCTTTTCCTGCCTTTGGATTCTAGCTAAGACATTGGCCCTTTTGGGGTTTTGAGCCTGCTGGCTTTCAGACTGGACCTGGTACCATTCCCAGGCCTTAGGACTCAGACTAGAGCTATAGCATCTGCTCTCTTAAGTCTCCAGCTTACTGACTATAGCTCTTAGGACTTTTCAGCCCCCATAATAGCATGAGCCAAATGCCTTAAGATAAATATATACAGTATATATCATATATATATGATTTTTCTCCAGAGTACTGAGACCAATACAGAAATGTGACTCCCAGGATTACCTATAGAAGAGCTAATTCTAAAATAATACTAAGATAATTTTTATTGGTGTATTTTGACCATTTGAATTATAAAGAGATTATTGATATAAATTGACAGATCTGCCATGTTTTTATTGTTTACTATTTATTGTCCTTGTTCTTTGTTTTGTTTTGGTCTTCCTCTTTTTTTTCTGCCTCCTCTGGTTTTAATTAAGCATTTTATACAATTGCAATTTTTCTTCTCTCTTAGAATATCATATATATTCTTATATTTTTATATATTTATAGTGGTTACCCTTGAATTTGTGTTATACATTTACAACTAATCCAAGTCCACTTTGAAGTAACACTATACCACTTCATATGTAGTACAAGTACCTTTTAAAAGCCTATTTTCAATTTCCCTATCCCATCCCTTGGAACTATCATTCATTTCATCCATCTAAGCTATAGTCATCTAGTACATTGCTGCTATTATTATTTTAAATAAACCGCTATGCATTAGGTCAATCAAGAAGAAGAAAAATAAAAGATTTTACTTTACCTTCATTCATTCTTTTTCTAGAGATCTTTCTTTCTTTATATAGACATGAATTTCAGACCTTTATCAATTCCCTTCTTTCTGAATAATTTCCTTTAAAATTTCTTGCAAGGCTAGTAACAAATTCCTTCAATTTTTATTTGCTTGGTAAAGGCTTTATTTTTTTCCTTACTTTTGAAAGATAATTTGCTGGATAAAGAATTATGTATTGTGGTTCTTAAAAAAAACACTTTGTTTTATTCTAGTGTTCATTTACTTGTATAATTTCTGCAGAAGAGTCTGGTGTAATTCTTATCCTTGCTCCTCTATAGGTAAGATGTTTTTTTTTTTTTTTTGTCCTCTTTCAGTATTTGTTTTTTTGGGTGTGTGTTTGATTTTCTGAAGTTTGAATATGATGTATGTAGGTATCACTTTTTTAGTATTTATCCTGCTTCTTGTTCTCTAAGTTTCCTGCATCTATGATGTGACGTCTGTCATTAATTTAAAAAAAATTGTTATTGTTGCCTCAAATTTTTCTTCTGTTCCTTTCTCTATTCTTTTTATGGTATTTCCAGTATACATTTGTCATACTTTTTTACATTTTCCCATGGTTCTTGGATATTCTGTTTTTTTCATCCTTTTTAAAATTTCATTTTGTATTTCAATTTTTAAAAAATGTTTTTTATTGATTTTTAGAGAGAGAGGAAGGGAGAGGGATAGAGAGAATGAAACATCAATGAGAGAGAAACATCATTGATCAGGAGCCTCCTGCATGCCCCACACCAGGGATGGAGTTCACAACCTGGGCATGTGACCTGACTGAGAATTGAACTGGTGACCTCTTTGTTCATGGGTCGACGCTCAGCCACTGAGCCATATTGGTCAGGCTGTATTTCAATTTTTGAAATTTATTGACATTTCTTCAAGCTTATTTATTCTTTCCTTTCTACTGATGAGTCTGTCAAAGGCATTCTTATTTCTGTTACAATGCTTTTAGTTTTTAGCATTTTTAAATTTGCTCTTAGGGACTTTAATCTTTCTGTTTATATTATCCATCTGTTTTTGCATGTTGCTCTTTTATTTTATTTTTCTTTTAGCGCCCTTAGCTTATTAATCATAGTTGTTTTAAATTCCTAGTCTGATAATTCCAACATCTCTGTTGTATCTGGGTGTGGTTCTGATGTCTGTTCTCTTCAAACTGTGTTTTTTGTCTTTTGAAATGCCTTGAAATTTATTTTTGAAAGTATTGACACAATTTATTGAGTATAAGGAACTCAGTAAATAGTCCTTTAGTATGAAGTTTTATATATATATGTGTATATATATATATATATATATATATATATATATATATATATATATATATATATATATATATATATATATCTGGCAAGGGGTTAGGCTATGCTTACTGTTCATTGTAGCTGTAGGTATCATAGGTTAAAATTTCCTCTGATGTCCTTGTTTTTGTCTCATTTACTATCTTTTGGTTTCCCTAGAAACTCTTTCTTAAATAAAGGCTGATCATGCAGTTTTTTTCAGTGGGATTCTACTGTTACTATACAGAAGTTCTATCGGTGTGATGGTAAGTTAAGGGTGCAGGTAAACATTCTGTAGTGCTGTGATTATGCATCAGTCTTGTAGTGAGGCTGGGCCTGTGGTCTGTGACTTTCACAAGTGCTTCTCAGTTTGTTTTGCTTTGTTATCCTTAGGTAAGACAGCAAGGCTAAAGGGAGCTGGAGGTGAGCATTCCCTTCCCTCAGATCATTTAGGCTCTGAAAATACAACAGTGAATTATGCTCTGGTAAAAACAAACAAACAAACAAACAAACAGAAAAACAATTCTCTTGAGGTAGGCCTTGTTAAGAAGAGCAGAATGCTTTGGGAAAATTTCCTAATGAGCAACTGTTCCCCTCCTCTGCTGGAAGGAAACATGAGGGGATTTTCCCCTGATCTTCACTGAGAACCTGCTGATGCTCATGGAGGTAAAACACAGGGTCTCCACAGGACTAGGCCTCCATGGAGTTTTTCACTCTCAGACTTGTCCACATCGAGCCCCCAACAACTCATCAATTGCAAGTGAAGTTTTTCCTTTCCTGGTATTGGTTCCCACACTTTTCTTCTCCTGGGCATCTGCTCCAGTAAGTTGTGATTCTTAGAACCTGCCTGTCTGTCTCTCTAATTTTGGGAAGGAGTGGTTTGCTCCAGGACTTCAATTGTCTGTCAAATACAAGAAAAGTTGTTTATTTTAAATTTGTTTGCACTTTCTGATGTTGTGAGGACAAGAGTGAATACTTCCAAGCTCCTTATAATCCAAATTGGAAAACATTCATAGGATGCTTTTGTTTATTGTTTATAATGTTTACCTCTTCTCATGTGTGCATTGGATTCATATGTAACCCAAGAGAGAGCTGGGACCTTTCTGCCCCTTAATGCATAAATAACATTGACTCAAACTCCTATTCTATAACTTCTGAAAAGCTTAATGTCCATTCAAAGATTTAAAACATTTTTAAGGGCTCCAATTTTATGATCTCTAGGTCATAAACCTGTTTCCCCTATTAGGTTACTGGGTGAATTCATTCAAAGGTCTGTGCATGTGGTCCAATTTATGACAGTAAAACAACTAATCCTACCTAATAATAGAGTAATATGCAAATTGACCACACCTTCGCTATGCCTAAGCCACGCCCACCAGCCAATCAGGAGCAAATATGCAAATAACCCAACCAAGATGGCTACAGCCACTGAGAGCGGGAGGGTTTTCGCGGTAACAAAAGAAGCCAAGCTTTCCGCGCCTCCTGTTGCTGGCCTAAGCCTCCACTCAAGGCTACAAAGTTTCAATTATAGAAAGTAAATAAATTCCAGATACCAGGGTCTCCTCTTGGGTTGCCAGAGGGCGTGGCTGGCCTGCAAACCACCACAGGCCCCTCGCTCAGGCCGCCCCACACCCCAAGGGAACCTCCACCCTTCAGGGCAAACCAGTCAGCCCCCACCCATGCACCAGGCCTCAATGCTATCTAATAAAAGAGTAATATGCAGATTGACCATCACTGCAACACACAATATAGCTGCCCCCATGTGGTCAAAGATCCTGCCCCCATGTGGACACAAGATGGTCACCACAAGATGGCCAGCAGGGGAGGGCAGTTGGGAGGCACCAGGCCTGCAAGGGAGGGCAGTTGGAGGTGATCAACCCTGTAGGGGAGGGCAGTTAGGGGTGACCAGGCAAGCAGAGGAGGGAAGTTGGGGGCAAACAGGCTGGCTGGGGAGCAGTTAGGCATCAATCAGGCTGGCAGCGGAGTGTTTAGGGGGTGATCAGGCTGGCAGGCAGAAGCGGTTAGGGGAAATCAGGAAGGCAGGCAGGTGATCAGTTGGGAGCCAGCAGTCCTGGATTGTGAGAGGGATGTCCAACTGCCCGTTTAGGCCCGATCCAGGAGCTGGCCTAAATGGGCAGTCGGACATCCCTCAAGGGGTCCCAGATTGCAGAGGGTGCAGGCTGGGCTGAGGGACACGCTCCCCCTCCATGCACGGATTTCGTGCACCGGGCCTCTAGTTAAAAAATAAATAAGCAAACATTCTCCACTAACCAAAGAACTTTTGGTGTGTAGAAGATTTTAGTAATTTTTAAAGACATCTTAAATTCAACTAAAAAGTGAATATTAGATATTTCTGGTCTTTCAAAAAGGTCCTAAATTATTTTCTTTTTTTAAAAAAAAATTATCTTTATTGTTGAAAGTATTACAGATGTCCCCCCTTACTCCCCTTGACTCCCTCCACCATGCTCCTGCCCCCCTCCTAAATCATTTTAATTAATGAGTTCTAGTGTCCTACCAAGCTACTAAATTCGCTTCCCTTCTTGTCTCTTTCCTCCCTCTTTGGAAGCAAAAGAAATAAAATTAATCTTTTTATTTCATATACACTGAGTGGCCAAATTATTATGATCTCTGAACGCATAATAATCTGGTCACTCAGTATATTCATCTGGTGCATGAATTCGTGCATGGGTGGGGTCTAGCCAACCTGGCCAGTGGGAGGGGACATGGGCGGTTGGCTGGCCTGCCTGCTGGTCGAACCCCTGGTCGAGGGCACAATTTGCATATTAGCCTTTTATTACTGAGTGGCCAGATTATTATGTGTTCAGAGATCATAATAATCTCGCCACTCAGTGTATATAGCAAAACAGCCCTCTATGTACTCCCCCTGTCCTACCACATTGAAGGACATGGTCCTCATTACTTGCCCCCCAGACCCTTGCTACTCAAAAGGCAATCCATGGAGGCATTGCCATCACCTGAGAGATTGTTAGGCACACAGAAGCTCATGCTGCTCTTCAGGCTGAGTCAGAAAAGTATAGCCTTTCTCATAAACCCCAGAGAAATCCTCTTATGTCTCATTGTCCCGAGTCATGACACATGGCCACGCCTGCCACCAGGTGTACTAGTGGAAGGTCTAATTTCAGCGTGGGCGTTGCCAGAGATGAAGATAGTAGAAGATGACCCAGAGGAGAAAGTTGGAGTGGGCATTATATGAACCCAATTTATGGGCATCTGCCGTTTATTACTTTCCTCTTTAAAAATAAGAAATTGAATTAGAGGATCTGTGGCTCTCCCAAGGTTCCACATGAGGTGTTTTGGGATCAGAAATTGTATTTAGGTCCAACACCCTACAACATAGCTGCTTCTGATTTGCTTAAATATTGATCATGAAAATCACTTAGGAATACGTTGGGTAACAGAAAATTAAATACAAAACCTTTTTAGTTATAAAATTATTTTTTCCTTTTTTTAGTATTTTTTTTTTTCCAATTCAAAACTTAGTGAGCAACCCATTTTAAAAAGAACATTTAATTATCCCTCTTCTCCCTGTTCTCCCCACTGCTTCATATGCACTGGAATAAAGAAGTTCAGATTGAAAAGCTCATTGTAGCTGGACTGGGCTGCGGAAACGCTGACTGGCTTCAAATGGAGACAAGGCTGATGGACCACCAGATGCCCTTTTTTAAAGAAAGTGGGGAAAGGACTTTCTGTAATGCTGTTTAAGTATGAAAATCACTGCTCAGGGCAATAATTGGTGAGTTGCCAACTTTTGCAAAACAGATAACTCTTTGGAAGTTCTTAATTTTATTGTTTGTTATGGTGTGGTGAGGACGGGTATGCATATGTGTGTATGTGTGTGCACGTGTGTGTGTGTGTGTGTGTGTGTGTGTGTGTGTGTGTGTGTGTGTGTGTGTGTGTGTGTGTGAGATTTAGTTGTGGAGCAAGAGGCAACTCATATCTCCACAAATATGAAGAACTATGTTGTCTTTGAGTTGTCAGAGGAAAGAGCTTGCTTTTAAAACTGCCTGTCGCACTTGTTTTTCTGTGAGGCAAAAATTTCCCATATATTCTGCTTGTCTTTGGCGTGTTGTCTTCTGAGGAAATCCTTGAATCACTTAGCCAGGAGAGGAAGGACCTCAAGGTGACTTAATGGTGGCCTCAAGTTCTCCATAGCTTGTCAAACAGAGAATGGTATCTAGCTGCTGTCTGTCATCACATCAGACACGTCTGATTTCTTTCTCCCACAAGAATGAGGAAATATTTTACTAATTTAGTACTTCCTTCATATTTGGAGAGGCAACTATATTTTATAATGTTTCAGCCTCTACGGATACTGATGGTCTTTATATGGCATATTCCATAACATCTCTAGACACTAATTTCACGAGACACTATGAAATAAGATGACATGGGTAAAATATGGCATGTCATAGTCTTCTTTAGGAAACTCATCAAGTATATCATTATACAAAAGGCTCTATGCAATCCTGCCATGAGGAAAATCCACTTAGTTTTGTTTAACTCAGTAATTTGCAAACTTATTTGCTCTTGTATCCTATTTTTATACTGAACAATTTAAAAAAATGTTTTTTATTGATTTCAGAGAGAGGAAGGGAGAGGGAGAGAGAGATAGAAACATCAATGATGAGACAGAATCATTGATCGGCTGCCTCCTGCACGCCCCACACTGGGGATCAAGCACAAAACCTTGACATATGCCCTGACCGGAAATCCAACCATGACCACCTGGTTCATGGATTGATGCTCAACCACTGAGCAACACGGGCCAGGCCTGAACACTTTACTTAATAGTGTGGTAGACAAGCTCTGTGAGACAGCCTCCACATGTGCTCAGGGAGTGTAGGAAAGCTGGTTTGTATCACGGGGTCTGACCCTGTGGGTGCAGAACAAAATCAGCACAGCAGCATCTCACTCTTAGCATGGCTGGATCAAAAGCTAATTTTTTTTAATCCTAGAAAATCTGTTTATCTTAGAAGATTATAGAGATTGAGGGAGAAATAGTTATGTTGTTGATTTGCAATCTTAATTTTAGTTATCCAAACCTGCTTATTTTCAATCCGGGGCGTGTTTCCCTGGTATCAGTGACTGCCTTGAGAGGCTGAATGCTGCTCAGTGAAAGGAATCAAAGCACAGTTGCAGGGAGCATGCGAGGCATTTCATTGAGGCGCCATTCACCAAGGCCACGTGACACCAAACGCCATGGGAAACAGGTGGCGGCATTTCAATGATTCCATAAAACTGCTCTCTCCTGCAGCACTTGTTTGTTTATTTTGTGCTTAAAGGCATAGAAAAGTAAATGGGAAATCATGCTCATGTTCTTACCTCCTGGAATTAATGTTTACATTTTGACATTTTTTCTTGAGATATTAACATGTATACTTATAGAAAATTATGTATATGATATGTTTTAAAAATAAATTTTCTGTTATTTCTCCCAAACCATTTGACTCTCCCTCTCTCTCTCTCTCTCTCTCTCTCTCTCTCTCTCTCTTCCTCTCTTCTCTCTC
Organism: Ia io; assembly: GCA_025583905.1. Lineage (NCBI taxonomy): Eukaryota > Metazoa > Chordata > Mammalia > Chiroptera > Vespertilionidae > Ia > Ia io. The sequence continues at coordinate 54,093,350 of JAJQQW010000012.1, read as the reverse complement.
TCTCTCTCTTTCTGGCCATATACCTGGCTGGGTACCATGGTCTAGCAATGTTGACACATAAAATTAAGCAGCACATGTACTGTTTACTTTTATGCTATATTTGGAAAGAATATATAATTGGCTTTCTGTATATCCATTTTAAAATTTCACAAGAATTATTACATTTTGTGCAATTATATTTCTTGATTAACATTAGGTTTTGAATTCTTTCCATACTGTTATATATAAACTAGAGGTCCGGTGCATGAATCCATGCCTCAGTGGGGTCCCTTGGCCTTGCCTGTGGGATCGGGCCGAAACCGGTTCTCCAACATCCCCCGAGGGGTCCTGGATTGCAAGAGGGTGTAGGCCAGGCCGAGGGACCCCACTGGTGCTTGATCAGGGCCAGGGAGGAACATGGGAGGTTGGCCAGCTGGGGAGGGACAGTGGGAGGGCTCCAGGGGGTATCCAACCCGTTTAGCTCAGTCCTGATCAGTCGGACCCCAGCAGCAAGCTAACCTACCCGTCAGAATATCTGCCCCCGGTGGTCAGAGCATGTCATAGCTACTGGTCAACCAGTTGACTGCCCCCTGGTGGCCAGTGCATGTCATAGAAAAGGGTTGAGAAGCCTTGGCATATCATTAGCATATTACGCTTTGATTGGTTGAACGGATGACATGACTAATGGACACTTAGCATATTAGGCTTTTATTATATAGGACTAGAGGCCCGGTGCACAAAATTCATCCCCGGGGGGGTGGTGTGTGTCCCTCAGACCAGCCTGCACCCTCTCCAATCTGGGACCCCTCGAGGAATGTCCGACTGCCTATTTATGCCTGATCTCACAATCCAGAACTGCTGGCTCCCAACCACTTGCCTGCCTGCCTGCCTGATTGCCCCTAACTGCTTCTGCCTGCCAGCCTGATCATCCCCTAACCACTCCCCTGCCAGCCTGATTAACGCCTAACTGCCCTCCCTTGCCAGCCTGTTTCCCCCCAACTGCCCTCCCCTCCAGGCCTGGTTGCCCCTAACTGCCCTCCCCTGCAGGTCTGGTCACCCCTAACTGCCCTCCCCTGCTGGCCTGGTTGCCACTAACTGCCCTCCCCTGCTGGCCTGGTTGCCCCCAACTGCTTCCCCTGCTGGCCTGGTCACCCCTAAATGCCCTCCCTTGCCAGCCTGGTTCCCCCCAACTGCCCTGTTCTGTAGGTCTGGCCCTCTGCAACTGTCCTCCCCTACAGGCCTGGTCATCCCGACTGCCCTCCTCTGCTGGCCCGGTGACCCCTAACTGCCCTCCCCTGAAGGCCTGATTGCCCACAACTGCCCTTCCCTGCCGGCCATCTTGTGGCAACCATCTTGTGTCCACATGGGGGTGGCCATCTTTGACCATAAGGGGGTGGCCATCTTGTGTTGGAGTGATGGTCTACTTGCATATTACCTCTTTATTATTTAGGATATGTCTATTCATTTTAAGTGTTACATGGTACCCTGGCCAGTTTTGCTCAGTGGATAGAGTGTCAGCCTAAGGACCGAAGGGTCCTGGATCGATTCCAGATAAGGGCATGTACCTCAGTTGCAGGCTTCTCCCTGGCCCAGGCCCTGGTCAGGTTCATACAGGAGGTAACCAATTGATGTTTTTCTCTCACATCTATATTTCTCTCTGTCTTTCCCTCTCTCGTCCACTCTCTTTAAAAATCAATGGAAAAATATCCTAGGGTGAGGATTAAAAAAAAAAAAAGTTAAAAAAATGTTATATGGTATTTCAGCATATGAACATTCAAAATTTTATTTATTTTATTGATGGTCATTTAATTAAGATCAAGTTTTTTTAAAAAAAATATCTACCATGCTACAACATATAGTCTTGATAGGTCTGCTATTGATTATGTGTAATTGCTTTAAAATATATCCCAGATGTAGGTAAAAGGGGTTACAATGAAGATACAGTCACATTCTTTACTTTACTAGACCAAATAATGTTCTACATAATATATATTTCCACTAGTAGGAAGAGTTTTTTTGTTATTATTTAAAGTCTTGGCTAAGTTTAAATATTTCAGATTTTTTTTTTTTACTCTGTGAATGGTTAAAAAGCAATAAAAAATAATTGGCTTTCTTCTCATCATGAGTGAGATTTTTCTTTCATGTTTTCTGATTATTTGGTTTTCTGCTTTGTGAATTGTTTTCCATGTCATATGTCCAGCTTTTTCAAATGATGCTTGTCTTTCTTAATTGATGCTTGTCTTTTTAAATTGAAATTTAAGTGTTTGTTATATGTCCTTAAAAATGACTGTTACATATGTTGTAAATACCTTTTTTTAAATGTATTTATTTTTTGGTGATGCTTTTGTTATACAGAGTTTTTTGTTTTATCAATATTTTTCTTTATGGTGTGTGTGTGTGTGTGTGTGAGTATTCCTATATTCCTTTTGTTGTAGGATGAAAAAATACTATCCTACATATTTTAAGAGTTTTAAAAGGGTTTTTTATTTTTTTGTTTTCATGGAAAACCAATTATTTGCATTGTATTTTTGAGTGAATCTTTTAGAATTTACTGGTAAAAATCATTTTTAAAGGAGAAATGTTTTTATAGACTTTTCTAATTTACAAGCAGTTACAATTTTTTTATATTGGTTAAGATATTTTTATTAAGATAAGTGAGTATATAATCAGCACACATCACAAAATGTAGATCAGTAAGCTCCCATGGAAAATAATTTACAATTCTATGTAGACAAACACATTTTTCTTTAACAAACATTTTGACACATAGCTTCTTATGTTAAATATTTATAATTGCAAAGTCAGAAGTCAACAGTCCTTGGCATTTTAAAAACAAACTTTATGATATTAAGAAAGTGATTTGGTTCTTTTAAGAAGCAGTCCAAGGCAAAAACTAAATTTAATTAGTTACAATATTATAACATACATAAATAATTACTGAGTTTTTTATTTACATGCATAAAGACTAATATTTAATCCAGGGCTTCCTGTTCTTTACAGTATTATAGCCTCTCACACTTCCTAATACTGAAAATTATGCTTTCTGTTCAAATAACTTAAATTAATAATGCATTTGAAATTTTGAAGTTTCCATTTTTCATACTTTTATTTCATTTGAAATTTGCCCTGGCTGGTGTGGCTCAATTGATTGAGTGTTGTCAGCAAAAGATCTCTGGTTTGAATCCTGGTCAGGCTCAGTCCCCAGTAGGAGGTGTGCAGGAGGCAGCCAATTGGTATTTCTCTTTCATATCCATGTTTCTCTCTCTCTCCCTCTCCCTTTCTGTCTCTCTCTCAAATCAATATAAAACATATTTAAAAATGAAGTTTATTTATTATTTATGGAATAAGTTGACAACCATTTTACCTATAGTATAAAATAAGGTTTTACTTTTAGTCATCATAATCATTTTCAGTATAAATGTGTAAAGCCAGTTGTCTAGTCTCCTTTTAATTTTTTAATATTTCTTTTCCCCTAAGATGTAAGTTTCCCTTTAAATCTGAAAATTTTTAAAAACAACAAGACAGATTTTATTGAAAAAAATAGGGGATAAATTATTGCAGTTGGGGAGAGACAATACATCAAGGACCAGTAGAGATGTATGGCCAGGGGGCAGTGTCAGGGAGATAATGAAAAATGACTAAGAACTTGGTTAGGTATCAAGGGTAATGGGGGAGGAATTGAGAAGTACAAATTGGCAGTTACAAAAATATTCATGGGGATATGAAATATAGAATAGGGAATATTATCAATAATTTTGTGATAACTATATGGCAACAAACTGGTACTAGACTTATGGGGGTATCACTTGTAAATTATATAAATGTCTAATCAGTATGCTGTACACCTGAAACTAATAAATATTGTGTCAACTGTAATTGAAGAGTAAATTTAAAAAAAATTAAAATGCTAAAATAAATGTATGTCCTTGAGTATCCACAAATGTATTTGAGATATAACCATTTCCATCATTTTAAAAGGAGGGCCATGTCACCTGAGGTCACAGAGGAAGGGAAGAGACTGAGGGATCTCTTGACCCATGCTGCTTGATCTCCCTCCCACCTCAGCACTTGCCCTACTGCAGCCACCCTGCCCCCGCCCCCATCCACTCAGCCTTTCCTACAAAGGGGTCCCTATGCAGGTTCTGAGTTGCTTCAGCACCTTGGTTCAGGGTTGTCTGCCCTCTTTTGACCCCTGAAGGAGAGGGCAGGCTGATGCAGAGACACACATTGCCAAAGATACCATGCAGGGTGGCAGCTCTGCCCACTGAGGCATCAGTGATCAGGAACATTCTGCATGCAGCACAGGCCCCATGTGGCTCCAAAATCCTACTAGTAGTTTGAAGCACTGACGAATCCCAGGAGGGCTGGGGCTGGTATGATTTCTTTGTGTCCTTGACTCTGGAGTTCTTTCTAGTTAGACGTCCAAAAATATGTCACAAACTTTTAACAGATCAGTGCTTGCTTGTTAACTGGAGGCTTCATGTGCACTCCAAAGGTCAAATAACACATTAACTGCACTTCCTGGACAACTTCCTGTAACTGCACCCCTGCCGGATGTCACTCCCATTCACCCCACTGGTGGTGTTCCCCTGTCTGGCTCAGGTCACTGCCTTCTGAATTGCCAAATGTCTCTATGAGGGCCATGCTATCCAGTCACTCCAAACTTCCTCTACTAAAGGAAACTGAGTCTGAGGCTCCAGGCAAGCGTCAGAAAGGCATAGCAAAAGAGGAGGACAATCAAAATAGTGTCTCCCCCATTACAGTGAGAATGTACCATCTGTATGTAGGCTCCTAGGGATCGAAGGGGTCTTCACTGCCTTGAATGCAGTCTTGGGCCTCTGAAGGAAACCCTCAGCTCCAAGCTTCCAGAAGACAGCTCAGCTAAGAAACCCTAGATGTCTATTAGTGCCGTCCTCAAAGGCCCTGCTATCCCCAGCTTATTACAGCCATGCCAGAAGCCCTCATGTTGCAAGAGTGACCCAGGTGCAGCAGGACTGTGTGGTGAGCCACATCCCACTTCCTGCTACCCAAGTGGTGGATAAGAAGTGCTGGATGAAGGCCAGTCTATTGGCCTAGCGCTCCAGTTTCACTGATGTTGAGGAGGAAGACACAGGGAGGAGGGCTTTCAGAGACTGTCGAGCAGGAATTGTTCACTCACATCTTCCAGTTGTAAATGGAAGGCCTTGTAAATGGAAAATTTCAGTGTTGCTGATACAGTCTTGGTCTGCCACTTTATGAGGCCAAGGTGAGCTAACCTCCCCCCTTTCCTACCCCCAAGCTTCCTTGTATTGTCATTGTTGGAGACCTAGGCTTGGAAAAGAAAGCTGAGTGCCAAAGGAATCTTGGAGATCCCTTCAGACTTCAGTGCCACTCAACCTTCCTGATCCTCCTACCTGCCTGCACCTGGGATGGCAGACACCCTGCTCTTGGCTACTTTCTTTGCAGACCCCACAACCACATTACCAGTCACTGACTTGGCTGACCTGCCTGTCAGACTCCTAGTCCTGTCTGCTCCTGTACCTTCCCCCATACCAGATATTAATTGTGCAATGAGATGCACATTTCCTAACCCCCCTTCTTTTGCTCTTCCTATAGAATCTCTCTCTTCAGGTTCAAGCCAATATTTGAGGGTTCTACTGAGAAACGAGCACGGAGGTCCGTTGCATTCTAGTCCTTCAGTCATAGCTGTAGCACCTTCTAATTCCGACCTCCTAACATTTCAGGCCTTCCTTCTGCAGAATGGAGGCACCTGTGTGGATTCTTCTCCCTTGCTCTTATAGACCTCTTATCCAGTATAACACTGTCTTCACCATCAAGGCCAGCTCTACTTTCCCAGTCAATTCCAGCCCACCTGACTCAACCAGCCCATCTGCTTTGTACTATGCTATAGTCGACGTAGCCACCACTTCCCCATCCCAGGCTTTCATTCCCAGGTCTCCCAGGTAGGAGGTTAGCTCCCTTCCCAGCCCACTGAAGTGTGGAGCAGATATCCCCAGCCAACCTGCATCCAACTTTCAACCATGTTTGCATTTTGGGATCTGTAGTCCCTGTGGGTAGCAGGAGCTTTGGGGTCGGTGTGGCTGCCTCTGATCCCAGCTTCACCTCTGAAGCACTCAGAGCTGAGAGGGACATCCTGCACCACTGCTAAGGTTGGGGAGGCTTAACCTGAGCCTTCAGTGCAACTGGAAAGGCCAGGTCTATAAAAAGAAAATTTGTCTCGGGAGACACTTTCCTTCCTTCTCTGGTCAGACACTTGGGGCCTCCTTCTCATCTCCCTTTGCTCATCGAAAGCCACCTGCTATTGGAGGAAACAGCACCGCTGAGAAGCAACATGTGCCTGGGGATAGTTATGTTTCTCCCTGTGGTCAGGTCACCTGGGGCTTTTCTGTTCTGAGTACATCTGTAGTCAGAGGGACCTGCCCCTATTGGTGTTTGGAGATTCTTCTCTTCCTGCCTTTTGTCAGAACACCTGGGGACTCTCTGGCCACTGTACATTTGCTGCACTCAGAGGGCCTGGCACTATACCTGTGCTTGGAGTCTATCCTGCTCCTGCTTAAAGTTAGAGCACCTGGAGCCTACCCATCCAGATTACTCATGGTGTAACGCAGGGTCACAGCATCATATCTATGATTGGAGGCCCCTGTGTTCCTGCCCTCCATCAGAGCATCTGGGGTCATCAGAGCACTGAGGTACAATGGGAGGGACCCACATTGTATATGTGCCCGGAGACACTACCATTCCTACAAATATTCAGAATAATGGGGAACTTATGGCAAGAGCACATATGCTTCAGTCAGAAGGGAAATTCTTATAGTATGTTTTTATTAAATTTATTGGGGTGACATTGGTTTATAAAAATATATAGGTTTCAAGTGTACAACTCAACTAAACATCATTTTCACACTGCATTGTGCGCCCATTGCCCAAAGCAAAGCCTCTTTCTCATCCATCCCCCCTTTTGCCCATTTCCTCCACTTATTCCCACTCCCTCTTGTTATCACCACACTGTTCTGTGTTTGTGTGTGTGTATAAAGGCATAATATGCTAATTAGACCGATGTCTTTCAGGATGTGGCTGCAGCAGCAGGATTGAGGCACCCACCACAGCTGCGAGGGAGGAATCGAGGCATCTGCAGTGGCTTCAAAGGCCTACTCTTGCGCAAATTTCGTGCATTGGGGCTTTAGTATATATCCCCTACCTAATAAAAGGGTAATATGTAAATTACCATCACTACACTACACCCACGATTGGGCCAGCGGGAGGCACAGGGGGCGGGACTCGGGGTGGCCGGGGTAGCCGATTGGGCTGGCGGGACGCTGAGCTTGTGTCGCCAGTAGCTCCGCGAGCTCAGTGTCTGCGCCATGGCTGTGCTGCGGTACAGAAGGGGCCTCTGGGGCAGCGAGCTCACATCCCGCCACGGACCATCAAAAGCGGGGGAGCTGGGTGCCTGTCTGCTCTGGCACCAGGCCTTTCGGAAGCCTCCGCCGCGCTAGAGGCTTTCGAAAGGCCTGGTGCACCAGCGGACAGGCACCCGGCTCCCCCGCGATCGAAAGCAAAAGCGTGTAGGGGACCCTACACATGCATGATTCAATCATGCACTGGGCCTCTAGTATATATATATTTAGTTAGTTAATTTTTATTTATTTATGTTTTGCTTAATCCCCAGAGTTTTAGGTTTTAGGGAGGCACTTCTAGTCTCATCTTCTCAGGGCAGAACGCCAGGGACCCACCCATCCTTTGACTTCGAAGTGGCCACCACCACTGAGAAAGTAGCTGTGCTTGGGAGCACTTTTGCCACTACCTTTGGTTAGAGCAGTGGTCGGCAAACTGTGGCTCGCGAGCCACATGAGGCTCTTGAGCCGCGGTTTGCCGTTCTGTTGACTAAGAATTTGCCGACCGCTGGGTTAGAGTATCTGGGTTTCTGGTATGCACATAGCAAGCAGCAGTTTTGCTTTTGGGCCACTCTTGTCACCTGCCCAGGGCTTCGATGGAGGCAAGTGCTGGACCTCCAATCCATTCATTGTCTTCTAGTGCAAGATCCAGACCTCAGCTCCTAAGTAGGAAAGACTTCATCTAGAAATGGCAAGTCACCTGGGACCCATGAATGAATATTGTTCTGTTGGGCAGAGGATCAATACTTTTTGGATACATCAGACAAAATTAACCTGCTCTTTTTCTTCCTCAAGGAAGCTGGAGACCCAACACCTCAGGGTGTGTGTGTGTGTGTGTGTGTGTGTGGTGTGTATGTGTGTACATGTTAGAGGGTGTGCAGCATAGGAGGCCAGCCAGATGCCAACACAATGAACTTGAAAAGTTCCACATGTAGAATAGAAAAGAGCTCTGTATATATCATCAACCAAGCCATCCTCGGCTTTGACTGTTAGCCTGGCAGACCCAAGCTCTGGTCCAGACACTGCTGCCAATAGCTGCCCTTTTCCCATTTGCCTCAATGGGCTCTTATCTTTCTTTCCCCAATTAGAGTCACATAAAGCCTCGTTATTACTAATTTGTCATTTCTCAGATGTCTTTGGCTCTTGACTCAGTTAGAGAAAGGACTGACATTGTGAGTGGTTAGTCAGACTGAGCTGTGCAAAAGTGACTAGGCTGTGGAAGTCCCCACACTTTATGACTACAGGCACTGACTTCAGCAGTCTGTTTTCAAGTACAGGGGCAACCTGGGAGGAATTGAGGTCCAGAGAAGAGACAGAAGAGGTGGTCACCCTTGTATCTCCCCACTCTGTTTCCCTCTCAACACTCTGATCCTGCTCTAGGCTAGACCAGGATGTGGGTTATGAAACCACAATTTACAATTTTAGTATTTGTAAAAAGTTTAAATATCTTCTTTGTGCCTGTAGCATTAATTAGACTGAAGCCAATGCCCATACAGTTTCACCTTAACCAGAGAGAATGAACTGGGCATCCAAGGCTCTGGGGCCTAGAGGGGTGAAGAAAGAACTTACATCTGCTCTGTAATGATCAAATGCTTAAGCCTAAGTAAGTCCATTACTTAGAAGTTATCATGATGCTTTAAATGTCATAAAATACCTGGAAAAAGCCTATTTGGAAAAAAATAACAACATATTTGGCTCCAGTCCAAACCACTAACATATAATTTGCAAAAGTTACACTTTTACCCTGATCTAGCTGACCCTGGAGTTATGCAGAATCTCCATGCATCTAATTGCCAAAGTGCAGTCTTACTAAGATGTTTCACAGCTCATGGGAACCAGCTTGAGATGGGGACAGACACAAGTACAAGCCTTTCCCCAGCTCCTTCTGTGTTACTTTATTAAACAGTTCTCCAGTGAGGACTCCACCCCTAATCCTGTGCTAGGCTCTACTGACAACTTGGGTTGAGCCTTACTGACTAGGAAGCATCCTGCTGGGGAAGGGTAGAAGAAAATCAGTAAAAAGTCAGGGAAGGAAGAGAGCTCATGAGCCAGTGGGGCACCAGGCTGGTGGTCACATGTGGCGGGAGAGAGAAACTAAAGCTGAGAAGTGCAGCTGCACAGAGGACAGGGCAGACCATGGACAAAGTTCTATACCCGGAGGGGGAACTTGTCCGTGATCCTGAAAGTATAGGGTATCATGAAAAGATCGTAAGCAAAAATATGACAAGGTTATATGAAGGTTGCAGAAACATCTCCATGGCTGACTGGGGAGGAGGCATTGAATGGATGCCAGAACACAGGCAAAGAGGCTTATGGCCCCAAGCAGTGACCCAAGCAGAGACCAGGCAATGAGTTCTTATTCCAGAGGAGCTGACAGTGGGGATAGAGAAGATAAAGTCAGAAGGAGATCAAGTGGGTGACTGCACACCACCGGCCCACTCAATCCATCTGGCTTGGAATACGGACATGAGTACTTTCAGCAAAGTATAATCAGTTTAATGTTTAAAATATGGGATGCTTGTGGCAGATTCAGGTAATATTCAGAAAGCAGTTCATTTGCTCATTTATTTATCAGTTTGCTGTATTTATTTTGTCTCTGGGATGTGCTAAAAACTCTTCTAGATAGTTGCATCAATTACAAAAATGGCCAAATCCCTGCTTTTGTGGATCCTATATTCTAACCGGAGAGGAGAAAATAATTAACTTAGGTAAAAAATAAAAATAAAAAATCAGGCCTGGACAATAGTGTGGCTCAGTGGTTGAGCATCGGCCCATGAAGCAGGAGGTCATGGTTAGATTCTCCATCTGGGCACCTTCCTGGATTGCAGGCTTGATCCTCAGTAGGGGGCATGCAGGAGGCAGCTGATCCATGTTTTTCTTGCATCAATGTTTCTATCTCTCTATTCCTCTCCTTCCCTCCCCCTGAAATCAATAAACATATTTTAAAAAAGTAAAAAATTCAGTAACTTATTATAGTACCAAGTGCTATTGGGGGTGGGCCCTTTGTGCCACAGGCCTGACCCTGGCAGAAGTGCCCACTCAGACTGGTTCAGAGACCAGACACTGAGGGCTGCCATTGGTTTTTTCAGTCCTCCAGGAAGTTGATTGATGTTTAAATGTCATCAATGAGCTGTTTGGAAGTGAGGGCAGGAAGTGGGGAAAGCAGGGAAGCCACACTCATCTGCCCCACCCATTGCCTTTGGGTGACTTCTCCAGGGGAATGTAATGGTGGGGTAGGGACTTCGAGACTTTCCATGTAATCACATGAGAGAGGCGGGGATCAAGGGCCTAGGGGCCAGATGTGTCAGGGTGCAGAGAAAAGTCTCACTGGATGATTAAAAATTCAAAGCTTTGGGGCAAATTTCGTGTTCCTCTGCTGAGCTTCCCCAGGTCTAACCACGCCTGGGACTATTCCCAGCCCTTGCAGCAAGCGCAATGCCTTGGTCACTCAAGTGACTCATGACTTCTGTCCTGTCCTGGGAAGGAGAGGAGGCATGCTTCAAAAAGTCAGAATTGCCTTAAAATGGTTCTTAAAGGAAGGGTGACCTACACAAAACTCCAGGACGTCATATAGCCTTTCACAATCTCATCTTTTTAATCTGCAAAATGTGAAAATACTCCCTGCCTTCCAAAGCAGGTCGATCATAGGCAAGTGGTTTGGGAAATGTAAAATGCAAAGATGGTAGGTCAGAGAGCCTGAGCTTGAAGCCTGCCTCTAGCGCTCAGTGGACCCTGGCAGAATACTTCATCTCTGTGGAAGGGAACTAATGTAATGGCAAATTTATTTAGCTGTTGTGACAATTAAATTTGTTATTATATCTAAGCACTTAGAACACTGCCTGGCACATATTAGGTGAAATATAGGCAATTGCATTTGACTACAAAATGTTAATAATTCATAGAAATTACTAACATGTTTTATTAATATATAATCCCCTCAAAATCAGTATGATGGCGCTGTGAGCCTGAGCTCCCAGTAAAGATTTAATCAGCTAGCAGAGAAGGTTTGTTGGGAAAAGAGTTGATCTTTATCACTTTTCTGTAATTACCAACTGGCTTGGCTCGCCAGGAAACAGACTAATTAGTATCATTAAAAGATAGCAGAGAACCGAATCTTCCACTTTGAAATGCTTCTTTTATGGAGGACTCACTCCAGTTGAATTTGCATGTGAAGTGTGAAGAAAGCCTGCCCCCCGGGTGTGCCTGAAATGGAAGCCAGTATGGTGTCCCGAGGCCTCCGGAGTGGAGCCCCAGCACGGAAGCCAGAGCAAAGGGAGTGCATTCATTACTCTTACTCCGAGAGGCTTGTTAACAAAGCTGTGAGCTTTCTGTTGAAAGGTCAAGTGCAGACAGACAGATCTGACAGAATAGAATGGCTCCACATTAAAGCCTGGAGGAGCAATGTCTGTCACTCCTCTCAGTAGTTGCCAGCAGCTGTCTGGTGCAACAGTGACATGTCTCCGGCCATTTCGAAGCTGAGCTGTAGAGGGGGCTCAGGAGGGGCCCTCTGGGTCCGAGGATGGGATAGATTAAAGGGAGAGAACAGCGTTTGCTTCATTTCAATAAATGGACATGTGATGATGTCCCACTTCATCTTCTCCCTCAATATCACTGACAAATGAAGAAATAATGCAAAAATGGGGGCCATCGTGGTTGGGGTGGGACACAGGACAGGGCCCTTGATGGTGGTGTAATGGAATTACCTTTCTATTCCCTCTTCTAGGAGTCCTTTCCATCTTTTGTTTCAGAATAACAGGATGATGTTTTCTCTAAGAGGTGTCTCTGCTGAATTACATTGCATTGTCAGGTGTAGTTGGGACAGAGGATCAAGATGGTGGCTAGTCTGCAAACACAGCCCCCAGCATCCAGTATTCGTGCTCTCTGTAGCCCCTCCCACTTTGTTGAATTGGGGCAAGGGGAGCCAGAAGTGGCAGTAGTCAGGAAATGGAGGTACTCAAGTAGAAGACAGAGGTTATATAAGAGAAGATGTGTGGGACTGAGAGCACAGTGGTCACAGGAAGCTAAAACGATGCCCAAGGTTAGGCCCATTAGGTCAGGTGAATGAAATGAATATAAGACTCTGCATCACATTTTGTATATGTCGTAGAGCAGTGGTTCTTAAAGTACAGTATCAGCATCACCTGGGAACTTAATAGAAATGCAAAATTTTAGGCTGTATCCTAAACCTACTTATTGTCACATAGTCCCAGGGTGGGGCTGGAGTTTCATAAGCCTGTGTTTAACAAGCCATCATTCTGATGTTCATAAACGGTTCAGAACCAGTGGCTTAGAGATTAGTTACTCAAAGTGTGAACCATGGGGCTTGTTAAAAATGCAGATTTAGTTTGAATCAGAATCTGCTTGTTAGCAATGTCCCCAGATGTGCACTTAGTTTTTGAGAAGCATTGGCTTAGAATGTTCATGCCAAACTAGAGGTAGTTCCTCCAACCAGGAAGTGTCTGCAGAGAACCTGGCTGGATTCCCATCTGAAGAGGCCCTACCCTGAACAGAACGGAGCCCTTGTTGAGATGGTGCTTAACCTTTAGTTTGAAAACCTTACCTAGAGGCCCTGGCCAGAGTAGCTCAGCTGGTTAGAGCTACAATACGCCAAGGTTGTAGATTTGGTCCCTGGTCAGGGCACATACAAGGAGCAACCAATGAATACGTAAATTTTCAAGTGGAACAGCAAATTGATGTTTCTCTCTCTCTCCTTCCCTCTCTTCCTAAAGTCAATTAAAAAATAAAAATTACCTAGAAAGATATAGGACAGTGGTCGGCAAACTGCGGCTCACGAGCCACATGCAGCTCTTTGGCCCCTTGAGTGTGGATCTTCCACAAAATACCATGGCCTGGGAGAATCTATTTTGAAGAAGTGGCGTTAGAATAAGTTTAAGTTTAAAAATTTGGCTCTCAAAAGAAATTTCAATCGTTGTACTGTTGATCTTTGGCTCTGTTGACTAATGAGTTTGCCGACCACTGATCTAGGCTATAAACCAGACTGAGGCTTGGCACACCAGAGTGGCCTGAGCAATGCCTTGCCAACCAAAGAGGAAAGGCTCCTTGCTGCTGGACTCAGCTATAGCTCCGAAGTTATAAGGGAAGCTTCTTAGCAAGGATTCTCAAAATTGGGGATTGGCTGCGAGACTACAAGTCAGGGCAGTGCCCATATTCCCATCTGGCTTGTTTGCCTTCCTTACAGTCCTTTAATCAGTGATGGCAGCCTCTGTTGTCATAGAGAAAGGGAAAAGGAAGTTTTCATTTGCTGAGCTCTGCTATGTGTGAGGCATTATGCTCTTTCTTGTATGCCTCGTAACCTTGTTCCTTGTAACCATCCAGTGAAGTAGGAATTATTTATTAACTGATTTATTTTATATGAGTTTTAAGAGCCTGTCCACGTTCCCATTAGAGGCAGCTTTTCTAGGCTCTCTCATCTTTTAATATGACTTGCAGATCTTTTCATTATTAGAAAACTCGGGGAGATTATAGCAGCATCCTTCCTAGAAGGTAGGGAAGGATGAGATTTTTGTATTAAGGTGTATCAAGGGATATTTTTTAAAAAATGACTTAAGAGTTATCTTTCAAAAACCTAGGTAGTTGTCAGATGTACTGATCTGAAGGTCTATTGGATGCATCTTCAGGGCTGCTTTGGCTCACTGGGAAGTCAGAAGAAAGGGGGCCTTGGAGACAGGTTCAGGGGGTGATCCTGGGGTGAGCTGCTTAGATCTTGCACACTCAGGAAAAGTTTGACAGTTTCTTCTTGAGTTAAACATACACCTGCCATATGATCCAGCCATCCTACTTCCACATAATTATACTGGAGAAGTGAAAACTTATGTCTATACAAAAAACCTGTGTACAATTTTTTTTAATGTCTTTAGTAACATCACACATAATCACTAAACAGTGGAAACAACTCAAATGACTTTCGGTAGGTAAAAGATAAACTGTGGTGCAACTATTATCTTAGAGATAGTGAGACCTCTGTTCTTGTCTTCTTGGTGGAAAAAAAATCAATCAAGACACAAAGGGCAGCAAAGCCAGCAAGAATTTATTGGCCATAATGAAAGTACACTCAGGACAGGGAGATGCGAAGGGCTTAGCGCAGAAGAAGCAACAGGAGAGCCCAGGCTGGGCTGCTTTGGCTCCCTGAGAGGTCAGAGGAAAGGGGGCCTTGGAGACAGGTTCAGGGGGCTAGCATGGGATGGGCTGCTGCTGCCCATCGCTCCACTGGTGGCAAGTCTTGTGGGGTCCCTTAGAGTTTAAGAGATATGTGACTGTGGGGGTAGGAGAGGGGGAAAGGAATGTCCCACAGGAACTGGGTCCTTTGTCTTGAAGATTTTTTATTTCTCTCTTTTAGGTGGGAATTTTAGGGGAGGTTTCAGCTGAGGATCTCAGTAGAATATTCTGCAGCTTTCCAGGTGTGTCCTTTCAGGGTCAGGGTCTCCACTGATTCATTGATTGGCTCCAGGGCAGAGGGTTATTATCCAATGCAATTGGTCCTGAGGTCAGCCTTGGGTGTCCCTTGTCTGGTTTTGCTGCTTCTCTGAGCCTGGAGCTGAAATGCAACTGAGGTCTAGATGTTATCTTTAGGGAGGAAAGGTCAGGGGGTCTAAAGTGCATGACCTGGGAAAGGAAAGGTCACCCTGGAGGTAAGGTCCCTGTTTCCCCAGTTTTTCCCATTGCTAGGCACCCAGTGCTTTCCATCCCGGTGACCTTTGTACCTGGCCCATTGTCCTTGCTCTGCTCCTGTCTATCTAACTGCCTTCCACACAACTGACAATGAAGTAGGTAAAAAATAAACTGTTAATACACATTACAACTTGGCTGAATCTTAAATGCATTTGTTGTACATTTCAACATTATACAACGTTTTTATTAAGTTTATTAGGATGGCATTGGTTAATAAGATTATATAGGTTTCAAGTGTACATTTCTATGATACATGATCTATACATTGCATTGTGTGACCACCACTGAAAGTCAAATCATCTTACGTCACCATATATTTAACCCCCTTTTACCCTTTACTACCTCCCAGCCCCATTCCCTCTGGTATCCACCATACTGTTGTCTGTGTCTATGAGTTTTTGTTTTTGTTGCTTTCCATTTTATATCTCACCAATGAGTGAAATCTTATGGTTCTTAACTTTCTGACTGACTTATTTCATTGAGCTTGATATTCTCAATGTCCATCCATGTTGTTGCAAATGGCAGTATTTCTTTTTTATTATTATTATTGACACTATTACAGATGTTCCCCATCTCCCCTGTTTGCCTACCTCTGGCCTTCACCACACTGTTGTCTGTGTCCATGGGCTATGCTAAATGACCATTTCTAAACTTTTACACTATGCTAAGCACTTTAAATGGATTATCTTAATTAAGCCTTATCAAATAACTTTCACAACTATTAGAACCTTTAATGAGAATAATAATTATTTTATAGGTGAAGAAACTGAGGATAAGGAAAATGAAATAACTAATTTTTCAAATTGAGGGATAGTAAGCAGGGAGGCCAGGATTTTATCCAAGCAGTCAGCCTTCAGAGTTGGCTTTTTGAGCATTATGCTGCACTGTCACCCTTTAGGTCTTAATGAGGGTCATATTTTAATCCTGAGGTAAATAGAATCCATGGAAAGATTCTTTGCATGCCCATTGTTTTAGCAGATTTTCATTCTTTTTTTAAAAGATCACTCTATAATTTGGAGTATAGACTGGTGGAGGAGGGAGCAGTATAAGTGAGACATGGATAGTATAGAGTGAGACATGAGTTATATGGCTATTATGAAGTGAATTGGGGATAGAACCTTTAGAGAGGTAATTAAGTTATAATGAGGCTATTAGAGTGGGTTCTAGATTAATCTGATTGATGTCTTTCTGAAAAGAAGAAATTTGGACACAACATGAGACACAAGGGAAGAGTGTGCACAGAATGAAGTCCAGGTGAGGACACAGTAAAAATGCGGCCACATGCCAGCATAGAGAGAGGCCTCATGAGAATAAAACCACTGACACCTAGCCTTGGACTTCCAGCCTCCAGAACTGTGAGTTAATATATTCTTTCTGTTTCAGCCACCTAATCTGTGGTACTTTGTTGTAGCAGCCCAAGCTAACTAGTAATATTAAAGTTGTAATGTGTATAAAAATAATACCGTAAGAGGTGGAAAAAGGAATAGAGTACATGGAAATAGCACTTCTTTATATTACTTGAAGTGAACTAGTACAATCTGAAGCTGAGTCTGGTAGGATGAATACGGTAATTCCTAGAGTACCCACTAAAAAAGAACTCAAAACTACAGTGGAAACACCTTTAATTAAATTAATACACTATATTAGAAAACGTCCACCAAATGAAAAATGAGGCAGTAAAGGAGAAATTGAGGAACCAAAATCACACGATCTAATTCAGAGAAAATCCTCAGGAAGCTGCTGGAAATTGTCTGGAATTTTTTAAAAGTGCATTTAGCAAGGTTGCAGAATATAAAATTAATGCACAAAAGCAATTATCGAAGAAATCAAGATGGCGGCATAGGTTAAGCACCTAACCTGCAGCCTGGCACAACAATTTCAAGAATACAACTGAAGGTCAAAACGGACATCATCCAGAACCACAGGAAAGCTGGCTGACTGAAATGCCCACAACTAGAAGGAAAGAGAAAACCACAAGGAAAATCAGAGGAGCCGTAGGAGCCTGAGGTATGGAGACACGGGCGGAGACACGGGCGGCGCGCGAGCGAGGAGGACAGAGCCGGAGAGGACGGGGCAGCTGATGGCCTGGCCGGCGTTCTCTAGCGGGAAGGAGATAAAAGCTCCAGATTGCGCTGAACTCCAGCTCCGACTGCACTGAATCTCAGTCCCGGGAGAGACCCTGGGAAGCCAGGCGCATGCTGGGGAAATCTGGGCTGCAGGGCGGAGACACAGAGGAGCCGCAAAAGGCAGAGCTTCCGAGGTGCGCACTCAAATGCGCACAGAGGACGGACTGTTGTCTATGCCGCTGAATCGCCATGGCGGGGAGGAGACAGGGGCTCCGGACCCTGCAGAACCCCAGTTCCGGCTGCACCAGGCCCCGGCACCGGGCGAGACCCTGGGAAGCCAGGCTCATGCTGGGGGAACCTGGGCTGTGAGGCGGAGACGCAGGGGAGTGGCGAAGGGCAGAGCACCGGAGGCGCGCACGGGAATGCGCGCAGAGGATGGTCTGTTGACTGTGCCGCTGGATTGCCCTGGCGGGGAGGAGACAAAGGCACCAGACTGCTCTGAGCCCCAGTTCCGACTACACTGAAACCCAGTTTCGGGTGAGAATCTGGGAGTCCAGATTCATTGGGGGAGAGACTAGACTGTTTGGCGGCGGGCGAAGTTTCAGGGCGCTTTTCTCAGAGGTGTTTGCAGGGAGTACAGAGGGATACTGAGACCCAGGAACCTCATAGGGTGGGGCTGATGGGAAGCCAAGGCTGTAGGCTCCACCCTGAAACTCCGCCCCATCCACACTGAGCACAGAGGCTTTTACAATTTTGCAAGTCTAGTTGAATAAGGCTGTCTCCCAGCATAGATACAGCTGATCCTCACAGCCAGTTGGACTGGAGGGCAAATCCTCCCAGTGTACCAACAACAATCAAGGCTTAACAACACCAAGACTTTGCACTCAGCCCACCAAGGGGGTACCAAGAGCGACCACCTAGGGAGATTGGGGAAGCTGAGCTACTGGCCCCTAAAGGGCACTGACCACACAAAGCCACTCCATCAGCATAGGGAGGCAGCCAAAAGATGGAGACACCGCAGGAGGTCATGAATAGAAGGGATGAAGGAAAGTAAACTCATGGACGACACAGTGTTCAGAACCACATTTATAAGGTTACTTAAGAATCTTCTGGAGGACCGAGATGGTGGCATAGGGCAGATGCCTGATTGTTGCCTACCACAACAATTTTGAGACTGCAACTGGAGGGCAGAGCAGACACCGTCCAGAACAATGGCCGGAGGAGTTGCTGGGAGGGGGTGATCGATGGGAGTTGGGATCGGGAAGATGGGGCCCCACTGGGTCCCGGATCCGGGTGCGCTCGCCCGGCGACTGATCACCGCTGCAGGCCCGAGTGCCACCGCAGTGACCTTAGACCGGCCCACTGCCGTGCATCGGGCACATGGGAGCTTAGCCGAGCCCGCCGCCTGGTGAGTTCCGCTGTTGCTGCCCTGGAGCTCTGAGAGGATGGCCGAAGGAATTGCTGAGAGGGAAATGACCGACAGGAATTGGGATCAAGAAGACAAGGCCCCGCTGGGTCCTGGGTCCAGGTGAGGCCATGCCCCTGGGCCTGGGAGAGGCCTTGCACCCCTGGGTCCGGGTGAGGCCACGTGCCCCTTGGGTCCGGGTGAAGCTGGATCCCGGGTCTGGGTGAGGCCATGTGCCCCTGGATCCAGGTGAGGCTGGGTCCTGGGTCCGGGTGAGCCACACCCCTGGGTCCGGGAGAGGCCACGCGCCCCTGGGTCTGGGTGTGGCTGGATCCCGGGTCTGGGTGAGGCCGTGTGCCCCTGGATCCAGGTGAGGCTGGGTCCTGGGTCTGGGTGAGGCCACACCCCTGGGTCCGGGAGAGGCCACGCACCCCTGGGTCCGGGTGTGGCTGGATCCCACGTCCGGGTGAGGCCATGCGCCCCTGGATCCGGGTGAAGCTGGATCCCGGGTCCGGGTGAGGCTGCGCGCCCCTGGATCTGGGTTAGGCTCGGTCCCGGGTCATGGTGAGGCCGCGCCCCTGGGTCCGGGAGAGGCCACGCACCCCTAGGTCCTGGTGAGGCCACACACCTCTGGGTCCGGGTGAAGCTGGATCCCGGGTCTGGGTGAGGCCGTGTGCCCCTGGATCTGGGTGAGGCTGGGTCCTGGGTCTGGGTGAGGCCACGCCCCTGGGTCCAGGAGAGGCCACGCGCCCCTGGGTCCAGGTGAGGCCACACACCCCTGGGTCCGGGTATAGCTGAATCCTGGATCCGGGTGAGGCCGTGCGCCCCTGAGTCCGGGTGAAGCTGCGCCCCTGGGTCCGGGCGAGACCAAACCAGAGGGAGTCGGACCTGCATTACCACCATTAGTCCACCACCCAGAGCTGAAAAGTCAGTGCTGACATGTACACATAAGGAACTGGTGGACACTGAAAATGGGTCTCAAAAGAACTGTTGGTCCAGAAAGAAACTTACTACAGACTGATTCATTTGCCTGTCAGCATAACTATTATTACTCGTCTCACATTCGGTTCTTATAAGTATATTTCTAGTAACACATGATCTCACTCATCTAGGGGAAATGATGAACAACATAGACTGATGAACAAGAACACACCCAGAAACGAGGCATCGATCGGACTGTCGGGCCTCAGAGGGAGGGTAGGGGAGGGTGGGGGTAGCGGGGAGAGATCAACCAAAAGACTTGTGTGCATGCATACAAGACTAACCAATGGTTAAGGACAACAGGGGGGTGGGGTGGGGGATGGGAATGGGGGGATGAGGACAAATATGTGACACCTAAATCAATAAAGAAATAAAAAATGTAAAAAAACAACAAAAAAAAACAAAAGCAATTATCATTTGTATTTCTGTACACTTGTAATGTACAGTCTGAAAGTACAATTAAGAAAACAATTACATGACATCAGCATCAAAATGAATAAAGTACTTGGGATTAAATTCAACAAAAGAGGTTGTGCAAAACTTATACTCTGAACACTGTTGAAAAAAATTGAAGATCTAAATAAATGGAAAATATCCATGTTCATGGATTTAGATAATTAATATTGTTAAGATGGCAATACTCCCCTAATAAATTTAAAGATTCAACCCAGCTGACTTCTTTGTAGAAATTTAAAAACTGATTTTAAAATTCTTCTGAAATTTTAAGGGACCCAGAATAACCAAAATAATCTATAAAAGAACAAAGTGAGAGGATTGACACTTCTGATTTCAAAACATTCTGCAAAGCAACTATAATCAAGGTAGTGTGGAATTGCAATGAAGATATACATACAGATCAGAGGCATAGAAAAGAGACTTCAGAAATAAATTCATAAAACTATGGCCATCTGATCTTCAACAAGGGTGCCAAGAATACTAATGGGAAAAACTATTTATTGTCTTTTCAAAAAACAGTGCTAGGACAACTGGATAACACATCTGATAACACATGCAAAAGAATGAAGTGGGACCTTACTTCATATAATATTCTAAACACATTAACTCAAAAGAGACCAAGAACTTAATGTGAGAGCTAAAATTATAGATCCCGTAGAAGAAAACACAGAGATAAGTGTTCATTTTCTTGAATTTGGTGAAAGAATTTTTAGACATGGCACCAAAAACAAGGGCAACAAAACAAAAAATAGGTAAATTGGATTGACCTCAATATTAAAATTTTTGTGCTTCAAATGATATTATCAAGAGTGTGAAAAATCAAACCTACAGAATGAGAGAATTTCTTTTCAATTGTATGCTAATAATGAATTTGTATCCAGAATAGATAATGAACTTTTACAATTCACTAATAGAAAGACAAATATCCCAATTAAAACAATGTCAAACATCTGAATAGGAAGATATTTCTCCAAGGAAGATATACAAATAATTGATAAGCACATAAAATATGCTTATTATCATTAGTCACCAGAGAAATGCAAAACAAAATCACAATGAGATACCAATTCAAAATCACTTGGGTAGCTAGAATGGACAGGTCAGATCACAGATGTGTTCGTGAGAATGTGGAGAAATAGGAACCCTCATACACTGCTGGTGGAACTGTAAAATGGTGCAGCCATTTTGGAAATATCTGGTTATTAAACTGTAAATCTGTTAATAAGTAGAGTAACCATATGACCCAGAAGTTATACTCCTAGGTATATACAAAAGATAAATGAAAACATATGTCCACACAAAAACATGTATTCAAATTTTTATACAACTTTGTTCATAATAGCCAAAAGGTGGAAATAACCCAAATGCCCATCAACTGACTGATACACGAAATGTAGTACATACATACGATGAGATATTATTTGGCCATAAAAAAGGGAATCTAGTAGTGTTACATGCTACAACATAAATAAATTTGAAAACATTATGTTACGTGAAAGGAGAAAGTAGTAGAAGACCATGTATTATATTAACCTATTAATATAATATTCAGAAGAGGGAAATATACAGAGTATTAAGTAGATTAGCTGTTGCTTAGATTTGGGGTTAGGAGCAAGACTGGAGGACGAGGGTTAGAGTTAAAAGATACAGGATTTCTTTTTGAGGTAAAGAAAATGTTCTAAAATTGTGATTTGGTGATGGATGCATCTATTTGTGACTATACTAAAAGCCTTTGAATTATGTACTTTAAATTGATGAATTGTATGGCATTTGAGTTATCCTATATAATAAAAGGCTAATATGCAAATTGTCCCCTCAACCAGGAGTTTGACATGGAGTTCCACAAGGGGGCAGGGTCTCTGGCCAACCACCTGTGGCCCCTCCCCCCCAGCCTTCCCATAATTGGACTCCCCCACCTGATTGGGACGGGCCAGCTGGACCCCACCTGTGCACAAATTCAGGCACTGGGCCTCTAGTATCTCAATAAAGATGTTTGTGTGGTTTTTTTAAGGGACAAGAAGGGAGAAGGACATAGAGACATCAAGGGCAGAGGCCTGGGGAACACCTTTGTTTAATGGTCATATAGAAGAGTATTACCTTGTAAAGAAAACTGAGATGCATTAAAAAACCTGTAGTCAGAGCCCTGACCAGGTCTGGTTGGAGAGTCTCCCTGTACTCCAAAAGGTTGAGGGTCCAAGTTCTGGTCAGGGTGCATATGTAGGTTCTGGATTTGACCCCCAATTGGGGAGTATACAAGAGGCAACAGATCAATGTTTCTCTCTCACTCCCTCATTTCTTCTCTCTCTAAAAAATCAATAAAGAAACATCCTCAAGTGAGGATTAAATAAAAAAATAAATATTTAAAATTATAATATTGTACCCAGAAACTCCCAAGTCTAGTGTCAAAACATCAAGACAAAATCATAAAAGTAATCCTAAGGACACAAGGTATCCATAGGGTAGATGCCAAGGCAGCTTGAAAACAATGTGAAAGTGATGGGGTTTGGAGAAGTAGGGTCTGTGATTCTCTAACCCCTCCCAGGAAGTTATCTCATCCCCTGACAATCTTCACATTGGGAGGGCAGGAGTTTTTGGAGATTGGGAGTACTTGAAAAGAGGAAATAAATTAATAAAAGACATAATTTGCTTTTCCCTAATTTTGAGAGTGGTTCTGTCCATGAAAATCATCATTATCTGACAGTTGTTATATCCGAAGGACCTGGTGTCAAAATCTAACCCTTAACTTGCCCTTCTTTATTATGGAAAGAGGTTAGCTGTGCAAACCATTAGGAAGAGGGAGGAGGAATGGGCATGTCATGCATATTTTTGTGTGGAAAGGTCTCTCATATGGTCCTTCAATGGGTAACACTAAAAAAAAAAATGGTTCCTACAAAATTTAATATTTCTTAGAGTTAAAAGGCAAAAGACTCCTTAAAGCTCATTTTGTTTAATAGTTTTCAAAATTTCACTATCACCCATTTGCAAATGAAATCTTACCTAAAACTTAAATAAGATAAGATCAATAAATATGATATAGTTCTAACTGATGAAAGGTTAAGAGTCCCCTTTTGCAACTATTGAGACATGTGCCCCAAACCTAGGCGTGGCTGGACCATTGTCAAAAACCCTTTATGCAGCCAATCTCTATATGAATATTAAGTAAAACCAAGATTCAAAAAGAGGAAGTGACTTGTCCAAGTCCCTCTAGCTAGTAATTATCTCAGCTGTAATTCCAGGGCCCCTTAACCATCATGTGTTCTGAGGTTTAAAGTAAACTTTGAAGCTGCAGACCTTCCCAGGTGTCTAGGACCAGAAGAAATATGAACAGGAGGCAGAAAGAAGGTGCTTTTTACAACAGTGTACTATTATGGCTGGTGTTCTGTGGGCATCTTGGAGGTGATACACTTGCAACATTCAGAATAAAAGCAAAGGTGGCAGAGACATGGCAAAGTCAACCACATTTAACATGAAATTCTTCTCTTTGGAGCAGCAGGTCATAACCCTGTTTACACAGCACTCTAGATTGTGCAGTGCTTGTTTTGTTTGTTTGTTTTGAAATTACAAATGCTAGGACTTTTGTTTTTGGAGGTCAACAAACTTTGTCAAAATCATATGAGTGTCCACACTTTACCCAAGGGAAAAATGCACGCATGTTGTATATCTTTCAAGTGTATCCTTTAGTCCCCCAGACATTCAAATACTAGTAGAACAGCCATGGACTTCACTTGAAATTCCCTCAATCTGGAGCTAGGGACACCATTTTTCAATATTGTTTTCTCCTAGTGCAACTTAAAGCATGATTCAGTTTATAAAAGTTCAATTTAAAAAGAAAAACGTTTTAATGGCACATGTTATTTGAGATAATGACCTCACTAAGAGGCATCCCCTACTTGGCTAAATATAATAATAAATGGCTAATATGCTAATGGTCAGGATGCTTTAACAACCCATCGCAGGAGGCTGCCTGCGCTGCGGGGCGGGGCATTGCTCCAGAGACAGGGTGGAAGTGGGGGGGTGCCCAGAGGAAGCAGGACCATCCTGTGCCAGGGAGGGCGGGGGTGAGAGCCCATAGCACCCCCCTCACCAGTCCTTCGCCACCCACCGCTGGCACTCAGAGTGCCCTGCCGCCCACCTGCCAGGGGAAGGAGCACAGCGCAGCAGGCGGGAGGCTTCCATGCTCTCCTCTGGCCCCATGATGGGGCGGAGCCGCCACGTTGCTCCGGAGACAGGGCGGAAGTGGGGAGGCATCCGGAGAAGGCGGGACCAGCCTGAGGCGACTGGAGGGACTGAGGGCAGGGCTTGAAGTGGCCAGAGAAGGCCAGAGGGGTCGGGGGCTGGGCCAGGCGTGCTGGAGCTTTGCGTGGAGAGGTTCGGGTGTTAAGGCAGGGTGGCGGGCGGGTGGGTGGGTGGGTGGGTGGCGCCGTGCGATTTCGTGCATTGGGCTCCTAGTTGGTTATAATTTGGAATATGACACCTTAGTGTAAACTTTGGAGAAGTCTCCAGTTATTAACTGATGGAAGCAAATGCCACATTGAAGCCAGGCTGGACCAAACATTATAGAAATGGAGAAACTGGCTATATCTTAAATCTCCCTGATCCCTGCAGATGCTCCCAACACTGGCCTCCAAGGGCGCACATCTCCACCTCAGACCATGAGGCTGCATTAAATTACAGAAAGAGTGTGGTCCCAGTCAGGCTTCCCAGCATCCAGGACTTAGTCCTGCCACTTAATAGTCAGTTCTGTAACCCTGAGAACTTGCTTCAGTTATTCTTTTGTGAGACAGTGAAACATTGTCCTTCTCTTTAGGATTGTCATCAAGATTAAGTGAAATTATGGTACCTGGCACTCGTATGAAAAAATGTATATGACAGTGGACATGCTACGCCATGCCATCACAAATGGACAAAATCAAAGACCATAGAACTCTGACCCACACCTCTTCAGCAACCAGTCCTGGGAGCGAGACCATGGCCCCTGGAGCCATCAGCTCAGTCAGGTCGGGTCTCAGGTAATGATCGCCAGCTCTCCTAGTTTTTGCCTCTGCTTCCCACTCAGGACCAACCAAAAAAGCCAAACACGCTTTTCTTATGAATCACGTAGTGTTATCATTATAATTAGCTAGTTTATTAATATTAATAATAGGAAGTAAGGAAAGGGGGTGATGAGCACATGTGCAATGAAGTCAGAAGGACATAGGAAAGGTAATTTGGGAAAAAGATAATTGGCTGGAGGGGTGGAGCCAACACAAGCGTGCAAAATCCTAAAGGGTTAATTGCCAGCCATAATCCTCAGGCAAAGAATTCTCCCTTTTTTGTTTCACTCCTGATTGCTTGTACTCTCTCGCTCTGGGACCCACACTCACCCATGTGCCTCTTATGCGGCTGCATGGCTCATGGCCATGAGGGCCCCACATGAAATGGACAGCAACTGGGAGCACAAGCTAAACTAGCCAGATGCTGGACTGGACTGGACTTCAACATGGAGCAGAAATTCGGGGCAGTGGCTTTAATGCTGTCCCTGCTGAGGACAAGATTGGGCATTTTCCATGGAGAGATGGGATATTGGAAGGGAACCTTCTTAACCCTTTGCACTCGCTTGCTTTTTTCTCGATTCCTTTATTCTACTCGGGATTTAATTTTTTAAATACCCCAGATTTTACAAAGCGTGGCAGTAGAATAAAAAAACTGGAGTTTCTTTTCATACAAACTTATTTATTTGGATTTTTTTATATTTCAAATTATTGATACATTCAAAGAGTAATTTTAATCTCGACATCCGAGTGCAAAAGGTTAATTTTACATCATCAGCAAATCTTCCTACGATACCTCTTGTGGGAGCCTCAGAAAATTATTTTCCCCATGACACCCCAAGGACTCCACTTCCACCACTAACAGGTGGGGACAGGGCACCCCACCGATAACAATAGGCTACACCTGCTTCTAGTTAGCCATCTCAGGCTTCCAGCCACCCACAGCTGAAGCCTGCCCTTTGTCCCACTGTCCTATGGAGCTTGTCCTCTCCTCTGCTGGCCTCGGAGCCTTTACCAGGCATCAGTGATGGTGGCTGACTCCCATTTTACGGAGCTCTGAGTAAATAGCCTTTGCCTCTCACTTGAGTGGTCTATGTTTATTTCCATAAGTAGGTATTTAATAAATAAATATTAGTTTTTTCCCTCTGTGTTCCGATTTCTCCTCTACCTGTGGGTACTTTACTGATATCCCCTTTTACTTTTAGGAATCAATCACAAATATGCCCTTTGAAGGTTGAATAAACCCTCTCATTTAATCTCGATGATATATCTCTAATATATTTCTCATTTTCCAGACCAGATGTTTCCCAGGGCACTGTTAGCTACAGAATCTCCTGCAAATCTTGATCTTCATGGTTGGAAGGATTGGAGAGACAGGGATCGAGGTTAGGGAGCAAGGTCCTTGCCTGACTGGAGACCAAGTTGCATGTGTGCTTTGTAAACTAAAACCGACTTTTATTCTTATTCTTATTGTTTTCTTTTAACTTGTCACTGACCAGCATGAAAAGAAAGAGGCGTCCCAATAGAGAAGCTGAATTCACTTTATCCTTCAAAAATCAAAGTAAAAATGACCTTCCATAAAACAGCCATTTAAAAGTCTAAGTTAAGATGGCTATGCATCTTTTGTTCAGGAGTCTGTCTTCCTTTCCAACTGCAAAAATGACTTGTGGAGAAGCTGCCATGTGGAACTGAGCTCCCTGGCTTCAATCTGCTCCTGTGGCCTGGGTGTTATTTAGAGAGGGTTTCACAGATATTACAAACATTGGCAAAATTGCTTTGGAGCCCATTGGGCAAAGGAAATGTGCGTGCATCATCCCTCCCAGGGCTCTCAGGGGCTAAGACAATGGATGACTGTTCATGGGGGCCCACATTATCTTGGAAACAGCTTGCTGGAGTTCATGACTGAGTTAATAAGATGGGCACCATGTGCTGGCTGGGGCATGCTAATCCCCTGGCCCCCTGGGTGTTGTCAGAGGATGATGGCGCTGACCAGTCAGATGGAGATGGTTTCCAGAGCCAGGGGCTTCTTGTTTGCATTCCTCTAGGTCACTGAGCCAGAAGCTCTGTGGTTACCCAGGCTTGCCTGATCAAAGCTCCCTGCAATTTGGAAAGCAAATGATTCATTTGTCCTGTTAAGCAGCACCAAGGTTTTGGTGACTCAATAGTGCACCTATTAGAATGCAACTTAGAAAACGATAACCCTTCATATCAGGACATGCAGTAGACCTGAAGGCCAGTCTCTGTACTGGGTGACAACAGAACCAAGCCTTTGGGAGCTTGCAAGAGTGGACAAAGCTGGACCAGTTATCGACTCACCTAGCATCCTTTCTGTCCCTGCACACCCCCAACATGTTGAAGCTGCCCACAGAGGCTCTGCCATCCTCAGTGAGATCAGCCCACCTCAAAGCCCAGCCTCTCCAAGGGACATATGGACCCCTCCGATGGAAGGGAAGGTCAGATACAAGCAGAATCTAACTGAAGACAGAACTCCAGTTTTTCCTATTCAGTTCTGCATCATTGGCTGTTTCTAAGATAGAAGGGTACCTTCCCTACCATTTTCTTTGGTTTTGGTCAGAATGGTCTCAGTGAGGCAGTAGAGTAGACTGGTGTTTGGTATGAATATTTGTGTCCCCCCCAAATTCAGATGTTAAGGCCCCAATGTGATGGTCTTTAGAGGTGGGGCCTTGGAAAGTTTATCAGGTTTGAATGAGGTCATGAGAGTGAGGCCCATGATGGGGATCCATGTCCTTGTAAGAGGAAGAGAGACAGCAGTCTCTTTCTCTTTTTCATGTGAAGACCAAGAAAAGGCAGCCATCTGCCAGCCAGGAAGGGGGTTCTCACCAGGATCTGAACCTGCTGACACCCCGATCTTGCACTTTTAGCATCCAGAACTGTAGGAATCAATGTCTGTTGCTTAAGTCCCCCAGTTTGTGGTATTTTGTTATAGCAGCCTGAGCTGACGAACAAAGGCAGTCATTTCTAAAGCTGCTTATTCTGATTTTATTCATTGTGTTATTCACTATTCCAGTCACGTATTCAGAGATCAGATACACTTATTTTATGTTCACTTTATGCCAGTCATGGTGCCAGGTGGGTGCTAAAGAGGATAGAAATGAAAGTTTCAGGTGGCAGCAGCAGACATTAGCTAAACAACATGCACTGAGAGGTATGAGTTGGCGGCAGGATCAAAGAGGAGGCAGTGTTAGTGTCTCTAGATGACTTAATCCATTTAAGAGATACCCTAGGAGAATCTGTAAATACTCAAAGATTTCTGGTGAGGAGTTCAGGCCTGGGTGTAGTAAGTTACTTCTACCCAATGAGGTTCACTCTCTAGAGGTATGCATTTCATATTCAACGGATGGCCAATTACATATGAGCCAGAAATAATTTTTTAAAATCCTCACCTGAGGATATGTTTATTGATTTGAGAGAGAGAGAGTGAGAGAGAGAGAGAGAGAGAGAGAGAGAAATATCGATGTAAGAGAGAAACATTAATTGATTGCTTCTTATATGCTGTCCAACCAGGGAATGAACCTGCAACCGAGATATGTGCCCTGACCATGACTTAAACGTGCAATCTTTTGGTGTATAGAACCATGTTCCAACTAACTGAGCCACCCGGCAAGGGCAGAAACAATTTTTATTAGTGAAAATTTATGGTATTTAATACATGTGCTTGGATGTTTGGCTAGAATAATGTGTGAACTTACATGTATTCTTGCATAATTGGTCAATAAGAATTTGATGAACCAGGCACCTCAACCGCTTGCACTTGTGCCTCAGAACAAGAATTATAGTTGATCTTGTGTGTCCCCAATTAACAGAAGATTCTGCCACTAGGCCTTCCAAGAATAATAGTTGATCATGTTATCTAATTATTGGTTTCATTTGCCTTGGGGCAAGCCTGCCATGCAAGCCTTTCATACAGTGGCTTAATGTCAAGGCTCTGTGCTCAACAATCAGGACTCCCAACAAGCTTACAAGAATTGGTAATAACATTGTGATATGCCTGCTTAACTAATAAATGTCCCTTTGGGTGGCAGTGTTTGGTCTGAAATGATATGCTACCCAGCTGAGCTTATGGGGAGAACAGGCTTATAGCTTCTACTCACCTCTAATTTTGGGCAAGATTGGACCTTTAACTGGCCAACTTGATTAGATCAGCTCTCATCAGACAGCCTCATAGAGGAAGTGCTGCCTGTGTTGTGCTCAAATTTTGATACAGATTTGAAAATGAATCAATTGCTTCCCCAAGCCTGTTGAACATGCTGGGCTAAGGACACCTGCTTGGAAACAAAGTGTGTGTCCGTAGAATTCCAGCTTCCGCCTCATCTCACTGTTAACCTCAGGAAACGTTTGAATGTTCCTAATGCTGTTTGCGCATCAGCTCTGAAGCTGTCTTCACACCTATGAAAGGAGAAATATTTTGCTTGAATGATATCCAATTCTTCTGTAATTCTTTGGAGGGATATACAGAAACACAATTGGCTTAAAGAACCATGTCTTTAAAGGAAAGAGCCACTTGTGATGTGGGTAAGAAAAGAATCAGGGCCAAAGAGGAGACTTCATATCATTCATATCATTGGTGAGTAGTCATGTACTGAGAGCCAGCTCTCTCACACAATTATTTAAATACTAGAGGCCCGGTGCACAAAATTCATACACTTGGGGCAGTGGAGGGGGGGTGGTCACTCAGCCCAGCCTGCACCCTGTTACAGTCTGGGAGCCCTCAAGGGATGTCCAACTGATGGCTTAGGCTCACTCTAGCAGTAGGACATCCTTAGTGCTGCTGCAGAGCCGGGAGTGGCTCCCAGCACCGCCACTGCACTTGCTAGCCATGATCCTGGCTCAGGGCTTCTGGCTGAGCGGCGCTCCCCCTGTGGGAGTGCACTGACCACCAGGAGGCAGGTCCTGTGTTGAGCGTCTGCCCCCTGGTGGTCAGTGCACATCATAACGACCAGTCGTTCCACCATTTGGTCGATTTGCATATTGGCCTTTTGTTATATAGGATAGTCTAGAGAAGGAGACAAATAAGGAACTGGTTTGAATATTATGCCAACATAATCCTTTATCAACTTTATTTCCCTCATCTAAAGCAGTAGGAATACTTTGAATAGTAAGAATAATGTTTGTAAAGTGAACCATACAGTTTTTGGTAATCATAACTACAATAATGGAACCCTATCAGGGCCATTGGTGGCCCGGATTAGGTTAGGAGAGGGGTGGGAAGAGTATTTGAGAGAGGGAGTATGAGAGAGGATTTCATGAAAGTGCTGGGATTATAAGGGTTTTTTTTCCCCAAAAAGAAAAGAGCAGTTTTAAGATTGTATGTAAAAAAATACAGACTTTGAATAATGTTTAAAAATTCAAACATTATTCCTCAGTCTGGATAACTGAGGAATGAGAATAGTAGGAAATAAGCCTAAGAAGTCAATAAAGACCAGATAAGGAAGTAGGAAATGAAAGAAAACTGGTAATTCTTGAGTACTACTGCTTACCATGCAATAACCTAGATGTATTAATAGGTTACTTAATTTTTAGAACAACCCTGTGAGTGAGATACTGTTATCCCATTTACAGATGAGAACACTGGCTTTGCGGGTTATGCTAAGAAGTTTACATATTACGTACTGCCCCCTTTTCTGTGGTTTCACTGTCCATGGTCTCAGTTATCCTCAAGCAACTGCAGTCCAAAAATATTAAATAGAAAATTCCAAAAATAAATAATTCATAAGTTTTAAATTGCATGCCGTTCTGCATGAACATGAAGAAATCTCGCATAATCCTACTCTGTCCTGTCTGGGACATGGATCATCCCTTTGTCCAGGGTATTCATACTGTACATGTTTCTGGCCCATCGGTTACTTAGCAGCTGTCTCAGTTATCCGACTGGTTTGAGGACGGGTACATTTACATAACTTTTATTATAGTATACTCATAATTATTCTAATTTATTACTTATTGTTGTTAATCTCTTGCTGTGCCTAATTTGTAAATTAAACTTCATCATAGGTTTCAGGCATCCACTGGTGGTCTTAGAAAATTCCCCTCATGGATAAGGGGGTACTGCGGTATTATTTAGGTGAAATAGAGCCTGGGAGAGCCTTTCAGCAGCAGGGGAGGGGCATCAATCATGCAGTCACTAAGAAGCTGGCTTCCCTGGAGATCCTCAGAGAAATGAAGCCACAGACTACCTCGCAGGCCTTTTCAAACATGTCAGGAGACACATGGCTGGGAGCAGGAGCATCTGTCAGCAGCAAGGCTAGGCTTGGCTGCCTCCAGCTGGGGAAGGCTCTCTTGGGGAGAGCTGTCATCCAGGGGCTGTGGGCTTGTTTCATATCCTCTCCTAGTTCTTCCCACATCCTTTCCCCTGCCAGACACAGTTCCCAGAGGAAGGCTGCGGTGAGCCCATAATTGTGGGGAGAAGAACGAGTCTGAGCTAAATCACTGCTCTGGAATAGAAACGACCTTGACTCCAAACATCTGTTCCTAAACAGTAGACTCAGAGCTTTCCAAATAGTTTTTAAGCATAGTTTGTACTGGAGCAAGGAGGAGGGGTGGGGTGCAAGAAGAGCTGGGGCCAACCTAAGTGAAAATAGAAGTGTGACAGAACCCAGAGTTTCAAAGTGGAGAAATTATTGAAATTACCGAAGGGAGGTGGTGAAGGACAGAAGGGCAGAGTATCTAGGTTCTGAAAATGGGAGGTGGGATTTCTTGATAGTAACTTAATATCAAGAAACAGGGGGATGCCAAGAGGAAATGATCTTGGAATTGCCTTTCTGTGCCTGCCCTCAGCTGCCTGTCCATGGCTGTTTATCTTGTAGAGAAATGGAGCTGTGAAAGGAGATGAGAATGAATCATAAATGGCCTAGAATTGGTCCACACTAAAGACTTCATCTAGTCTTTTTCCCTTCTTTACATTTGAGAAAACTGAGGCTCAGGAAAGGGAATTGCTCTAGGTCAGATAAGTTAATTGCTTTATTCATTGTGACCCCAAAAGCTATGGGATAAAGATGGTCAATGAATCTTAAATCTAGCCTGATTTTTGGTAGTTAAAATCACCCTTCCTTGTCTGTGAAAATATTATAATAGTAAAAGATTAATAAGAAAGGTCAAAGGTCCATGATTATTAGAAAGAGCAGACATACCGCACACTGCTCTGGGGTAGGGGGATGGAGGGAGAAGTTAGGTGGGAGTAATGGAATGATTCCAGGTGTCAGGGGCTCCAGGTCTTGGCAGAATGCTAGCCCGGCTACTATTCGCTCTCCTTCTGTTCCTAAAGATGGACAGAGGTGTTCTATCATAATATACATAGGACTAAATAATATACACTTGGCTTCTACTGAGGAGCCTACAAATTCTTTTAGATATCTTCATCTTGAAAATCTCTAACTCTAATAAATGAGACTATCATGCTGTGAAACTATATGACAAGGTGAATTCTGGACTATTTTTCAAAGCATACAGAAGATTGTGAATGGGAAATTCTTCTTCCCTTATTTTTTTAAACTATCTTTTTTTTTTTTTTCCTGTTATTGCTTGTCTGTCCTGAAAACTATAGGATGATTTCTGATTTATACCCAAAACATACATGGTGTTTTCATAAGTTGGCAACTTTAATATTCAGCAACAACAAATATCCTGGCCACAGATAGCATGATGAGGTCCAATGGTTTGACAAATTAGAGTCTAAGGTGAAACTCCAAACAACTGATTTTATAATTTACTACTGACCCGGTGTACCAAAATTTGTGCACATTAAAAGGGAATTAATTAGAGGAAATATTTTAATACTAGAGGCCTGGTGCATGAAATTCGTGCACAGGGGTGTGTCCCTCAGCCCAACCTGCAACCTCTCCAATCTGCGACCCCTCAAGGGATGTCCGACTGCCCTTTTAGGCCCGAACCTGGCAGGACATCCCTCTCACAATCCAGGACTGCTGGCTCCCAACTGCTTGCCTGTCTGCCTTCCTGATTGCCCCTAACTGCTTCTGCCTGCCAGCCTGATCACCCCATAACCACTCCCCTGCCAGCCTCATTGATGCCTAACTGCTCTCCTGCCAGCCTGATTGCCCCTAACTGCCCTCCCCTGTAGGCCTGGTCACCCCTAACTGCCCTCCCCTGCAGGCCTGGTCACCCCTAACTGCCCTGCCCTGCAGGCCTTGTCCCCCCCAACTGCTCTCCTCTGCAGGCCTTGGTCCCCCCCAACTGCCCTCCCCTGCTGGCCTGATCCCTCCCAACTGCCCTCCCCTGCTGGCCATCTTGTGGTGGCCATCTTGTGTCCACATGGGGGCAGCCATCTTTGACCACATGGGGGCAGCCATCTTGTGTGTTGGAGTGATGGTCAATTTGCATATTACTCTTTTATTAGATAGGATAGAGGCCTGGTGCATGGGTGGGGGCCAGCTAGTTTGCCCTGAAGGGTGTCCTGGATCAGGGTGGGGGTTCCCTTGGGGCATGGGGTGGTCTGGGAGAGGGGCCTGTGGTGGTTTTCAGGCCAGCCACACCCCCCAGCTACCCAAGCAGAGGCCCTGGGATCTGGGACTTATTTATCTTCTATAATTGAAGCTTTGTAGCCTTGAGTGGAGGCCAGGGCAGGCCAGGAACTTGTCTTCCTCTATCACCGGGGAAACCCAAGCCTCCTGCTCACTCTGTGGCCGCAGCCATTTTTGTTGGGATTTATTTATATTCTATAATTGAAACTTTGTAGCCTAGAGCAGAGGCCTGGACCGGCCAGGGTGTGCAAGAAGCTTGGCTTCCTCCATTGCCAGGGAAACCCAAGCCTCCTGCTTGCTCCGTGGCCGCAGCCATCTTGGTTGGGTTAATTTGCATACTCACTCCTGATTGGTTGGTGGGCGTGGCTTGTGGGTGTAGCGGAGGCACAGTCAATTTGCATATTACTCTTTTATTAGATAGGATTGATATTTGCCCTTTCTTTGTACTAGAAGTGTCAGAGATGAAAGAAAATTAGTAAAATGTATATGAAAATCTCCCTCCTGTCAGAGTCTGGGGTGTGGCCTCAGGTCCCCCGGCCCCAGTGCGAGGGTGCGAGAGCATGACGACCATTTGCATATTAGCTCTTTATTATATAGGATGAGATTCAGGAAGATAAACTTCTCAAGTTCAAATGACTGTGTCAATGTTGGAAATAGAAAAATCAATTTTGCTAACATTTACTGAGTGCCTTCCATTCTATTAATCAATGGAAACATTCATAAAAGAGGCATCTTTATCTTCTAGGTGGAACAGCAATGGCATTACTGAGCAAGCACATAATACAGGTTAGGAATTTTACTTCTACATACACATTACTTACTTTAATTGAATTAATTCATTGACATTTAAAGCAACCCTATGAAGTATTTTCCACATTGTAAAAGTGAGGAAACAGAAGTACCGAGAGGTTAACATACTTGAGCAAAGTCACACAGATGGTGTCAGATCTAGAATTAATCCCAAGTCTGTTTGATCCCAAATTGAAAGTGTTTCTACCACATCATTTTGGAGACGTACATGACATCTGCAAGAACTCAAGCAAGAATAGGAGTGGATGCCAGGGCTAGACACTGAACACATCTGTCACCTATTGGCAGATCCACTAGACCCGTGGTCAGCAAACTGCGGCTCACGAGCCACATGTGGCTCTTTGGCCCCTTGAGTGTGGCTCTTCCACAAAATACCACGGCCTGGGTGAGTCTATTTTGAAGAAGTGGCGTTAGAAGAAGTTTAAGTTTAAAAAATTTGGCTCTCAAAAGAAATTTCAATCGTTGTACTGTTGATATTTGACTCTGTTAACTAATGAGTTTGCCGACCACTGCACTAGACAATGTGCTGATGGCTCTTCCCCGGGGCCTAAATATTCCCTTTGATATCTTCATATCTATAATCTATAACTTTGGTGAATGAGATGATCCCAGTGTGAGATGATGTGATAGGGCTGAAAGGCTTGATTTTTCTCATCTATGATTAGAACAAGCAGCTGAGAATAATATAATTAAAATCTTCTGCTTCAGAGTTGATCTCATCCAGGTGTGGAAGCCCAATAGGACATTGTACTGTTCTTTGAGGTGAAGAGAACTTCAATGAGCCCCTTGGCATGGTTTTCTCTGTAAGCACTGATGTAAAATGTTGTTCATACTCAGAGTAAGTAAGAGGATATGTCCTGGATGCAATTAGTTGACTAGGAAAACATACTGTGTCCACTATTATAACTCTTAAGCCTGAATATTAATCTTTTGGCCAAAGTAGGCCAGTTTCTGTTGCATGTCTTTTGAGGACACCACTAAGGATGCACGTGCTATTGACATCTCCCTCCAAATTTAAAACTGTCTCATCTCTAATCAGTTTGACTTTTTGACTAATTATCCTTGGTTTCCACCTACCCCAGAATCACTGATTTTCCATAAGCCCCTCTCCTACTGCTTGGCAAGGACTCCACTACTTACAGGGTGAAAACTAGGCTCAACCTGCAGCTGTGACCTTGTGGTGACACAGTATCTCCTTCAGATAAATTCAACAGAAATTAGAATGGGCTTCTCTCGCTTTTTAACAAATTCATTGATCATAGTAAGTCTTGGATTAATAGTCTTCAGAAATGGATCATCGTATCAATACAATCTACTTGGGGAGGGCAAAGAGGAAAGAGGTTCTTTCATATCTCTTATCTTTTTTCTATTAGTACCACATGAGTGTGGTATAGTTGGGATTATCTTACTAAAAAACTTGGGTTAAAAACTTACATTTATCAATAAATTTTATTAATTACTCTTTCAACAGATTTCCCCTTTTAAGGTCTCAGTTTCTCATCTCAAAATGAGGAGATTGGACAAGACCACATAGGACCCAGTTGTGTGTTTCATACCTAATGCAGACATTTGTCAGTCATCTTTCCCCCTGAATACGGATGTAATGGCACAATCTTTCATGGGCCAACGCTCAGGCTGTGATCGCTATTTAATGATATTTTGTATAAGATATAAAGTCCATGCTTCACTTTTAAATGGCAGATCTCAAGTATAACTCTACCATTTTATGATTATTTTTCTTAGTATCTTTTATGACTCAGGGAAAACTGTAAAGAGACGAATGTCTAATCAATTGATTATATTTTGTAGTACTTTTCAATGCTCTTTTAACTTCATTATGCTACTTATTCTTTACAAAGAAACTAGAAAAAAGTAAATTTTGTTCTCATGTGTATCCAACTAGCTATTGCTGCATTACAAGCAAACCTAGAGTTGAGTGAAACGATAAGCATTTATGATTGCTCACTGGTGTATTGGTCTGCTACATAGTTCTGGTCTCAGCAGGAATCAGGTGTCTGTGGTCAGCTGGGAGTTGACTGCGGGCAATCTAGTCTAGGAGGACCACTGTTTGGAAAATTGAGAAAAGTGGGCTCTCCTTCAAATAACCTTTCACTGTCCAAAAGACTAATCTGGGCTTGTTCAGGTGGCAGCAACAGGACTCTGATAAAAACACACCAACAATGCCTTCTGAAGCCTCGAGTCCGAAGTGGCACAGTGGCACTCCTACTTCATGTTATTGGCCAAAGCAGATAAAGCCAAACCAGGCTTCAGGAAAGGATTGGGAAAATAGACTTCTTAAGTGTTCTGCCAAAAATTGTAAACCATTTCCACCAATCAGAAACTTTTCCTGTATCTTCTTCTTGTGGATCCTCTTTTCCTACCATCCTTCATTTCTTCAGGAAATCACATTTTGATTCTTAACAATGTAAATAATTTTAGTGATTTTTTAGATAAACAGAATAATAACTCAATGTCTGTCACTTTTGTCTAACAATATTTTTCAGAGTGATCTATACTGTTGGGTGTATATATTTTATTTAAATGTCTATTGGTTTTCTTTTTTATTGTCTTTTTGGATTCTAACTTTTGTTACACTTCTCAATCATCATTGTGTGTCTCAGTGCTGATAGTAGTGTTGTGAAGTAGTAATCTATATACAAATGGAATGAGACAGACTATTCACTGTAGAACATTTAAAATGGATCTTAAATCATAAAAGTAATAATTACTGATAATTTCACTAACAGTATTACCACATTGAATTTACTGTTTCTGTCCTACTTAAAATTTTTTTCTATATATTTACTTATAGAAACATAATCAAGATCATGCATTTATAGACTTACATACTCATCCTGTTTACTTGATACTATACTCTATTTTCCAAATCATTGAATATGCCTTCCTTCAACCTTCTTTATACTTTCTTCTTTTCCTATTCTGATATATACATATTATTCAGTTGTATTCTCCTTTTCTTTTCTCTCTCTCTGTTTCTTTCCTTTTCTTCTTTCCTTTCTTCCTTTTGCTTTTAGCTTCCTTTATTTCTTTGTTTTCTTCCTATTTTACTTTCTTTCTTATACAATATTATATGTAAGTTTATTCATTTTTTTCTGTGTACACCTTTGATTCCCAAAGTTTTACTGGTTTCTCATAATAAAATGTCTGTAATATTCATTATAATTTTATTTTTTCCCCAAATGTATTTATGAAAACATTGTTATTCTATTTATATGGTTAGATTTCTTGCATTTTGTATTTATTACTTTGAGGCAAAATAATTCAGTCTGCATGTTTTCTATGTTTTGAAATGTACTAATTATATATGTAAATGTATTATACACATCCTATCTAATAAGAATAATATGCAAATTGATCATCACTCCAACACACAAGATGGCTGCCCCCATGTGGACACAAGATGGCCACCACAAATGGCTAGCAGGGGAGGGTAGTTGGGAGGGACCAGGCCTGCAAGGGAGGGCAGTTGTGGGTGATCAGGTCAGCCCAGGCCTGTGAGGGCAGTTGGGGTCAATCAAGCCTGCAGGGGAGGGCAGTTAGGGGTGACCAGGCTGACAGAGGAGGGAAGTTGGGGGTGATCAGGCATACAGAGAAGACCAGTTGGGGGGGGACCCAGGCCTGCAGGGGAGAGCAGGTGGGGGAGGGCAGGCCTGCAGGGGAGGACAGTTAGGGGTGATCAGGACTGCAGGGGAGGGCAGTTAGGCGCAATCAGGCTGGCAGGGGAGCAGTTAGGCATCAATGAGGCTAGCAGGGGAGTGGTTAGGGAGTGATCGGGCTGGCAGGCAGAAAGCGGTTAGGGACAATCATGAAGCCAGGCAGGCGAGCAGTTGGGAGCCAGCGGTCCTGGATTGTGAGAGGGATGTCTGACTGCCCATTTAGGCCTGGGAGGATCGGGCCTAAACGGGCAGTTGGACATCCCTCAAGGGGTCCCAGATTGGAGAGGGTGCAGGCTAGGCTGAGGGTCATATCCCCCGGTGCACGAATTTCATGCATTGGGCTTCTAGTTTAAAATAATGTGTCTAGGCACAAACCTATTTATGCCTCTTCAGTCTGACTTATTAATTAAGAGACTACAGCAAAGTGCTTAAGAGCTAAAGCTCTGTAAACAGATTGCCTGTGTTCAATATTTAGCTCAACTAATCTCAAACTGTGTAACATTAGTACAGCTACTGAATCTTGCTTGTATTAATTACCACATCTGTAAAAAAGATTATAATAGTATCTTTCTGGAAGGTTGTTATGAGCAGTAAATGAGATAATAAATATAATAATACATGTAATAAATATGGCAGTGCCTGACACAATAAGTATGTAGATATTAGTTTTCATTATATTATCTTGTTCAATTCACTTACCTCTATTAATTATTTTCTGGTTTTTTTTTGTATTAAAGATTGAAATATATTGAAGTCCTTCACTGTGGCTCTAATTTTTAAAAAATATATGTTATTGATTTTTTTTTTTTTTTTTACAGAAAGGAAGGGAGAAGAATAGAGAGTCAGTAACATCGATGAGAGAGAAATATCAATCAGTGGCCTCCTGCACACCCCCAACTGGTGATGTGCCCACAACCACAATACATGCCCTTGACTAGAATCAAACTGGGGACCCTTCAGTCCGCAGGCCAATGCTCTATCCACTGAGCCAAACTGGTTAGGGCTGTGGCTTTAATTTTATCAACTCCACCTTGTATTTCTACATTTTTGCTCTAAATATATTAATGTGAAATTATTTGAAACATGCAGTGGTTGGGCAAAAGTAGGTTTACAGTTGTGAGCAAATGAAATAGTATTATACTTATGAATTATTGTATTATTAACCTTTTTCACTCGGATGTCGAGTGTGACTTGACATGGTTAGAATTAGAATAAAGGAATCGAGAAAAAAGCAAGCGAGTGCAAAGGGTTAATATAATTAAACTGTAAACCTACTTTTGTTTACCCCATATGTGCTCAGAATAGCCATATATATATATGGATAGGGGGAAGGAAGGCCCTGATCAGCCCTGATCACCGGCCAGGCTTAGGGACCCTACCTGTGCATGAATTTCATGCACTGGGCCTCTAATATATATACAAATATATATATATATTCTTTCCTTCATTTATTTGTTACTCATATAAAGCATACTCATTTTCTTATTAGAAGCTTTTGCCTTGAAGTGTATAATACTGATATTCCAAAGCTGCTTTATTTTCATTTGTAAATGCCTGGTATGTAATTGTCCATCTTTTTATGTGTAGCTTTTCTGTTTCATTTTGTTTTGTTGTGTCTGTTATGAACATCATATCATTGGTTTAGGTACTTTTTACCAATACAAAAAGAATTTAGTGCTTTGACAATAATTGTGATAATTGGTATTATTTAATTGTACTTTTGCTCTATTATGTTATAACTAGAGGCCCAGTGCATGAAATTCATGCACTTGGGGTGTGTCCCTCAGCCCAGCCTGCACCCTCTCCATCCTGGGACTCCTTGGGGAATGTCCAACTGCTGGTTTAGGCCCAATCCCGGGATCAGGCCTAAACTGGCAGTTGGACATCTCTCTCACAATCTGGGACTGCTGGCTCCTAACCACTCACCTGCCTGAATGTCTGATTGCCCCTAACCACTCTGTCTGCCAGCCTGATAGCCCCCAAACCTCTCCCCTGCTGGCCTGATAGCCCCCTAACCTCTCCCCTGCCAGCATGATTGACACCTAAATGCTCCCCTGCCAGCCCAATCACCCCCAACTGCCCTCCCCTGCAGGCCTGGTCACCCCCAACTGCCCTCCCCTGCCGACCACCTTGTGACAACGTGGGGGCGGCCATCTTGTGATGACTTGGGGGTGGCCATCTTGTGATGTGAGGGTGTGAGGGTCAATTTGCATATTGCCTCTTTATTATATAGGATTTCTACTTTTAGGCTTTATAACTCCTCTTTCTTAGCTTGGTCAATATAAAACAAGTCCTTTATGCTTTGCTCCTTCAGTGATGTGAATCTTACACATACTAAAGAATAGACATGCTCAAAATTTAATTTCCCTATTACTTTAAGAAACAACAGTATTACTTATGATGGTATGTAAAGTACATTTTCACATAGCAGGAAAGCATGTTATTTCCTTCCTTCCCTTGTCCCCAATTTTTAATAAGGTGAGATTTTAAACCTAAATTATTATTATTAATAATAAATATCTGTTATATTGTACATTTTGCCAATGATGTGCACCATATTAATAATTAAATATTATAACTATAGTTTTTCTCATTTTATGATTCTCCATCATTTATTTTATACTATAACTTCTCAATCCATGAATATTTGAACTCACTGGTCAGTTATAAAACATCTTGAAATAAAATTTTCAGGCCATATTTGTGGGTGTGATTGATTCTTAATTAGTATTAGATTCCAAATACTTTTATTGAATCTTATATTTAAGTCATATAGCTCAAAAGAGTATCTCTTTCAACCTGTTTTAAAGGAAGTAATTATTTAGTATCTTTTATATTTATTACTCTTCTCATCACCTCTAAGAATGAAAATTTCATGATATTTAAAATGTTCTAATATTTATTTCAAACTTAATTTGTCTTCAAGCTGTCAGTGGCTTTTATCTGTGTCAATCAGATTCAAGTTGTCATGTCTACTTTCAGTTTTGCCCCTTTCAATCTATTTAACCACCACTTGCACTCTAATTTTTGAAAACTGTAATACAATTATTTTATTCTCCTTCCATGATTAATTTTTTCAGTGTTTTTCCATTTCCCTGAGGATAAATGACAATCTCAAAAGTTCCTGTGATTTTAAGGACACTGTGATATGGGAGAATAGCTGGGGAAAACCGTTAAAAATAAATTGCAATAGCTTTGATTCTTTATGTCTTTCTTTCTTTTTTTTTTTAACTTAGCTCTTCTACACTAAATATTATTAAACTAAATAACACTGATTCTGTAATAAGTAAGTTGTTCCCACACATACTATAATGGGCATTGTGATGTTTTGGAAAGAATATGGGTTATGAAGCCATGCAGACCTGGTATCAGATGCCAGCTTGATTATTATTACCTGTGGAACATCATAAACTAGTATATGTCAATTTTTAGTATACAACAAGAGTACCAACAGGATAGTGAGCACTGGATATAGGTATGATTTGAGGCAAATAGAAATAATGAAGATTTTTTAGCAAGGAGCTTGAATATTAAGTTGTGTAAGTAGGCAGACATTAAAGGGTTTTAAATAGGCCACTGGAATGGTTATTTTGCCCATTAGTGGGCTTTCTCAGATGTTTGCATGGGCATAGTTTTGGGTAGAATGGGACCAGTTGGAAAGCCACTGCTATTTTGAAGGTAAGAGATGATAAGAAATTGAATTGAGGACAGATGGATGAAAAGAAAAGTGTGGCTTCAAATGATGCTAATGTAATAAAATTGTGAAAAATGGGTTTGAATTTTTCTTTTAATAAACTGTTTTATTTTAGTATTATATATACACAGAGAAGTGGACCAATCATGTGTATAGCTTAATGGATTTTCACAAAATGAACACAGTCTCCTAGTCACTAAGACTGAGAATTAAAGGGTTCAGGACCTCAGCAGCATTTTCATGCCCTTCCCAGTCTCTATGCAAACATCCAACTTCTGAAATCACAGATTTGCTTGTTTTTGTGCTTATATGAATACTAGAGGCCCAGTGCACGAAATTAGTGCATGGTAGGGTCCCTAGATCTGGCCGGCAATCAGGGATGATTGGGGCCTTACGGCTGCTGTCCAGGGCCTTCCTTCATTCTGCACCACCCTTTGGTGGGCAGCTCATGTCATAGCAAGTGATCAGCCTCTTGGTCGAACTCCTGGGGGGACAATTTGCATATTTGGTTTTTATATATATAGACTAAAGTCCTGGTGCACAAAATTCACACATGAGGGCGGTTGTCCCTCAGCCCAGCCTGTGCCCTCCTGCAATCTGGGACCCCTCATGTAGGGTCCCTAGGCCTGTCCAGCAATCAGGGCCTAACGGGGCTTTCCTTCCCCCAGCTGCTGGTAGCTGGCCCCACCACCACTGCTGCCACTGCTTGCCATCTGTGCGGCGCTGCCCCCTCCTCCACCAGTCACCTCACTCTGCGGGCGACAGGTGTAGGGTGTGATTACTTGGCTGGCCTGGGCCTCCC
Organism: Ia io; assembly: GCA_025583905.1. Lineage (NCBI taxonomy): Eukaryota > Metazoa > Chordata > Mammalia > Chiroptera > Vespertilionidae > Ia > Ia io. Next base: position 54,050,875 of record JAJQQW010000012.1, on the reverse strand, counting down.
TCTGCAGGGTGATCAATCATGGGGGCCACAGATCAATCGCCCTGCAGAGGGAGGTCCTGCCCACCTGCTGCAGCACTGCCAGCCGGGTGGCCTGGGCCTCCCTCTGTGATTGCCAGCTGGGTGGCCCTGCCCACTTGCTGCAGCGCCACAGGCTGGGTAACCTGGGCCTCCTTCTTTGGGGTGATCAATCATGGGGCTCTGTGATCAATCGCCCAGCAGAGGGAGGCCCCTCCCACCTGGCTGGGGCTCTGTGATCAGTTGACGCACAGAAGGTGGCCTGGACCTCCCTCTGCAGGGCAATTGTGGGGCAAAGGTGGGGGCCCCCTGAACAATCACATTGCACCCACCTTCGCTGGCCTGGCACCAGTTTGTGTCATAGTGTGGTCCTCCAGATGGTCGTTCTGTTGTTCAGTTATTTGGTCGATTTGCACATTACACTTTTATTATTATAGACTAGAAGCCCGATGCATGAAGATTCATGCTAGAACGGGCTTTCCTTTCCCTGGCTGCTGGCACCGCCTTTCTACTTTGGCTCAGCCCCTTTCCGCTCAGGCCCTGGAGCCGCCTCTTTCCGCTCTGGGAGCCTACTCTTTCCGTTCCGGGAGCCGCCTCTTTCTGCTCTGGCCCCGCCTTCCCATGCTGCCCAGAGGCCCTGAAAGACCAGGGGTGGGGCAGAACGCCTGCATCGTTGCCATGGCGATGACGCAAGCGTCCCGTAGCGCCTGTGTATGCAAATTAACTGCCATCTTTGTTGGGTTAATTTGCATATCACTCCTGATTGGCTGGTGGTGTAGCAGAGGTACGGTCAATTTACATGTTTGCCTATTATTAGGTAAGATGATCATATAATGTGTCTGACCTCTTTGGTTCAAAATTACATTTAACAATTTTAATTGTTTTATTATGCATTGTTGTTTTTTTAATTTTATATTTATTTCAGATGTATAGCATAGTGGTTATTAAACAATTCTACAACTTAAGGAGTGATCCCCCTGATAATTCTAGTACCAACCTGGCACCATATATAGTTATTTCAATATTATTGACTTTATTTCTTATGGATTGTTATAGAGAGCTTCTGCTCAGAGTTTTTCTTTCTTTTTTTTTTTTTTAAATATATTTTATTGATTTTCACAGAGAGGAAGGGAGAGGGATAGAGAGTCAGAAACATTGATGAAAGAGAAACATCGATCAGCTGCCTCCTGCACACCCCCCCACTGGGGATGTGCCCGCAACCAAGGTACATGCCCTTGACCGGAATCGAACCTGGGACCTTTCAGTCCGCAGGCCAACGCTCTATCCACTGAGCCAAACCGGTCCCGGCAAGAGTTTTTCTTTTGTATAAATATCCCATACATGTTTATCTATTCTATTGTTGATAGTCATTTTGGTAGTTTTCACATTGGGGCTATAAATGATGTTGGTATGAATATTTTTATATATCTCTTTTGGTATAAATGTATGTAGGTTTTTAAAATATATAGCAATGAATGATATTGTTGGATCATAGAGTATGCACATGTTCTAGTATAGAAAATACACGCTTTTTGATGTTTTATGAATACACTAGAGGCCTGGTGCATGAAATTAGTGCACTCCGGGCGGACCCTCAGTCTGGCCTGCACTCTTTCACAGTCCAAGAGTCCATGGGGAGTGGGCCTAAGCCATCAGTCGGACATCCTTAGCACTGCTGTGGAAGCAGGAGAGGCTTCTGCCACCACCGCTATGCTCGCCAGCCGTGAGCCCGGCTCAGGGCTTCTGGCTGAGTGGTGTTCCCCCTGTGGGAGTGCACTGACCACCAGCAGTTGAGCACCTGCCCCCTGGTGGTCAGTGTGTGTCATAGAGACCAGTAGTTTTGCCATTTGGTTGATTTGCATATTAGCCTTTTATTATATAGGATGTAGATGCAATGCCTCATAACTATATGGGAGGTGAGTTGCCTCACACAGTCATCAGGACTTGTGTCATCCATCTTTTTATTTTAGCTAGTCTTGTTCTTGTTGGAGATATCGAGAAAGTCTAGAACTGAAGGAAAGTTTTACTCATTTATTCATTCAGCACATATTTAGTGAGTTGGGGAGGTCAAGGGTTGTAAGAATTGGGTTGGAGGGGAAATCACATTAATTTTAAAATGTCCCAAAATGATGGCAGGAGTTGAGTTAAAAATTGAAACTGTTAGTTAATGGGATTCTAAAGTCCCCAGTAAATGTTAAAAAGGATGACGGAGCCTTAAAAGTGGTAAAAACTCAATGAAACTATATTCAAAGTGAGAAGTGATGTAGTCATGGATCAGTTATTAGCTTCATTGAACTTTGATTTTTCCATCTGTAAAAATGTATTCCTATTTTTTTATGGTCATTGTATTAACATGGGTATATTGCTTATGTACTATACCTAATGTATAGTATATACTCAAGAGAAAAAAACAGTTTTCCTTCTTTCAATTATTTGTTGAGAAACGCTAAGTAGCTATTATTAAAAACATATCAAATTTAAAGAATATGGAAACCCTGAACTGTAGCATCAGGCTGTAGCTCATGAAAGAAACTTGCAATGATCACGTGTGGTCCTGTGCCAACCAGAGGCCCATCTGAGATACAGACTGTTCTCTCTGATCTTACAGAAAAGGCATCATTGGTGAGTGACAGGCCAGCATATGCATGGGTCTAAGGAAATTTCTTTATTTGCCCTGGCAGACAAATGCTTGAGCATTTGCACACTGCCATGATCTAAAGAAAACTAGTGATTTATTGCTACAGAAACTCCAATTGCCTGGCTGAGCTGCCAAAGTTCATGCCTCCCAGGGACCCAGACGGAGAAAGCATGTGCCTCAGCATCTGGGGAGCCACGTTCCTAATGCGAGCTCCGGTCTCAAGGAAATCGATTAAGTTCAAAATTATGCAGACAGCATTTTATAAGGTCCATTGGATTTAGACAGGAGAGACAAATTAGCAGGGAGCCAGCCTTGAGAAACAGTGCCTGGCACAGGCCAGCTCTCAGATGCAGTGAGTTTGCTAATAGAAAGAATAAATAAAGGGTGTGCAAGGGAAGACAGGAAATTTGAGAATCAGGGATTTCACTGCAAGTCAGATATAGGAGCCACAGATTTTGTTGGGTTGTAAGCAATGTTTGTTTGCACTTTTTAATGCAGTAGACAGTATCATAAAGAATTCACATTCCTGAAAGTCACATCTTCTATCTCGGTAGGTCGTCCCTACCACATAAACTGATTAATTATCCACAGAACACATTTAGACAAGTGGGCTAATTAGGAATCTGCCAGCTCTTGCCACAAAGTCATTACTTGAAGTCATGCGACTGGATGGGATTCTACTTTACCAAATCAGGGAGATTGGCTGGCCATGAACGCTAAAGGAGCACTTGGCCCCCAATTTTATGATTCATAAGACTAATTCCAGAAACGTTTAAAAATTTTATTTACTGCGATATTAGCATCTGGTGTTGTAAGAGCTATGTAGCCTAATAGATTTTTGGGCTCTGAGAAAGGAATAAGGAAAAGTAGAAAAATTGAACTTTTTATAACTAATCTTTTTTATCTCAATTTTTTGTAGAAATATTTTTGATGCTTTGAAAGGTAAAGGCAGCAAAATAAGAATCTAAAACAATCTCATCCCATATCTAGCATAAAGGTTTTGTGATTCAGAAATTTTTGGAAGAGCTTATTTCATGTGTTATTATAGGCCAGAAAAATAAACGCACTAGCAAACTTAATAGGAAACCCAAATCTTGGAGATTTACTGAGAGATAAAGAAAAAAAGAAAATGGAAAGGTTAGTTGATAAGGATTTACAGTATGATAATAATTTAGGAGAAGGTATGAGTTTATAGGGGAAAAAAGGAAGCCCAGATAGAAAAATAAAGTCAGAGAACCAAGAATCCACTGATTGACTTGGTTGGTTAAGATTTCATTCTTCTTTACATGTTCTATCAATATTTACTAATCCAAACTATACACAGGCTTTCCCTTTGGCTGGTGAGACAGGAAACAAATAAAAGGAGACAGGGAGAGAGAAAAACAACTTGGCGCAGTGACTGCCAGAGAGAGGAATGGAAAATCAGCTGGCAGAGGGGACTAATATGTAGAGTGGGCTCCCTTATCCGCGTTTTGCTATCTCAGGTGCCAGTAAACCACTGTCAGCCAAGGCCCCGAAATATTAAATGGTAAATTCTAGAAATAAGCAATTCATACATTTTAAATTGCACACTATTCTGAGTAGTGTGATGAAATCTTGCCATATTCCACCCAGGGGCTGAGTCATCCCTTTGTCCAACGTCTCCATGCTGTGTACGCTACCTGCCCATTAGTCATGTCAGTAGCTGTTTTGATTATCAGGCCATCTGTCAGGGTCCTGCAGTGCTTGTGTGTAAGTAACCATTACTGTATTTTACTTAATAATGACCCCAAAGCATAAGAGTAGTGATGTTGGTAATTCATATTCACCAAAGAGAAGCTGTAAAGTGCGAAAAGCCAAACTTTCTCACCTTAATAAGGCATTTTATCATCTTACATCATCATCATAAGAAAAAGGGTAAGTACAGTACAATAAGATATTTTGAGAGTAAGAGAAGCCATGTTAATATTATACCTTTATTATAGTATATTGCTATAATTGTTCTATTTTATTATTAGTTATTGTTGTTAATTTCTTATTGTGCCTAATTTATAAATTAAACTTTATCATAGGTGTGTATTTATAGGAAAAAACATAGTATATATAGGGTTCAGTACTATCTGTGATTTCAGGCATCCACTGGGGGTCTTGGAATGTATCCCTTGTGGATTAGGGGGAGACTATTACAACTTTCAGGGCCATGGGCCAGTAGTTGGTAAAATACATTAGTGATGCAAATTCAGTTAACCCTTAAACAATGTAGTTATTGGGGGTACCAAACCTCCCTCCTCACCCATTATCAAAAATCCACGTGTAACTTTTGACTCTGCAGTTAGCCCTTTGCATCTGCAGATTCAACAAACTGGGATCAAAAACAGTACTTTCCATTGGCACTTGGTAATTCATAGTTGGCAATGTAAAAATACTATTTTTAGTCCTTAGTTGAATCTGCTGATGTGAACCTTGTGGATGGGAAACCTCAGGATAAGGAAAAGTCGACGTATTTGTTGAAAAATATCTACCTGTAAGTAGACTGGCACAGTTCAAACTTGTATTGTTCAAACATCAATTCTCCTTCTATCAAATTTAATTATTTAGTGAAATCTCAACTTATTTTTGCTCAAGGTACACCAGATTGTGCTAAAGTATTTTGTTGAAAAGAGCAAACAAATTTAAAAGATTGTAAAAGGCTATAAAATGTTGTTAAAATTCCCATGGAATAAATAGCAGTGCTAATTAGGTAGTGATGGGAATTTCATCAGTGACCAAGGAACCAGTGTGTTGAAGCTTTAGACTACATTTTTGATAAAATGATATTTTGAGGAAGATTCAATTTTGCACTGGAGGTTATAATTTATTACTGAATGAACTCATCTCTTTATGTTTAGTGGGTGATGGTAACCAGAAGAAAATCATACAGAGTCATTGAATGTACATTTATGTTTTATAAATTTTTTTGAATCATGTTTTCCCCAGGAATCTTTCCAAGTGTTAGTATTTCACAAGTCCCATTTTCACTGCTTTTGTCAGTATTCTATTTAAACCAAAGCTTTCAGTTCTGACGTTGGCCTCCAGAAAGTATGGATGGAGTGACCCTAGCTTCAGCGCTCACTGTCCTCTTAGATGCTGCCACCTTTTCCCACTCAAGTAGAGATCTGGAGGTTAGATGGACAAGCATTTCAATCCGTTCTAGTTTGCCATGCAAATGGGTATTGGGTTTTGTATGTTGGAGTTAATTCCAATTGAACCTACTTTACTTTGACAGTTTAATTCTAGAAAAAAAGTCAAACAAGTAAATGTTATTTATAATTCTCTTTATATCATGTAGAATATGAAAGTCTGAATAATCCAGAATAAATTGCTCCTAAGTTGAAACTCTGCTTTCTTAGGAATCCATATGTATCAAATTGCAGCACATTCATTACCTTACACTCCTCTCTTGTTCCTTTAATGTGAAATCCTGGGACTTGTGGAGCCAGATGTATCGTATGTAAGAAGAGTTGTTAAAAGGAAATAAGGAGCTTATTTTTGTTCTGACTTGACCAGCTGACCCCACTGTTATATAGGTTTTTCTCTGGTCAGTGTAACAGCCCTGTATCACTGACTATACATTGAGGTGGGGAATTTGGTTTGCCTACTTTTAGGCAAACCAAATTGTTGTTTTTCAAAGAAAAAGGAATATATGTGGTTCAAATTGTTACTTTTAATAAATTCTCAATAAATATCCAGTTAACAATGATGAAAACCAATGTTTAATGAGCACCTAATGAGTGTCAAGGGCTACCCTAGACTCAGGGCATATACTAGTGAAATAAAATAGAAATGACACCTCCCTTTGTAGCACATAGAATGTAGTTAGTATAAATGAACTCCAGATTCTGGTATATTGCCCTGTCTTACTTTTGGTTTACAGTGTGCTGTTCATCTTTGTGTTGTATTTTAGCATGGAAAATAAAACGAGAAATTTAGGAACACACATTGTCATATTTCATCCATTGCCATTTTTATCCAGAACTTTTCTTTTCTTCTTAAGTCCTGTCATTTTTTTTCAAATAAGTGGGCAAGAGATTTGTATTTATTTTTAATCCTCACCTGAGGTTTTTTTTTATTGATTGATTCTTTTTTGAGAGAGAGAGACATGCACGTGAGAGAGAAACATTAATTGGTGATTGGTTGCCCCTTACGCTCCCTGACAGGGGATCGAACCTGAAACCTATGCATGTGCCCTAAAGGGGAATGGAACCTACAGTTTTTTTGGAGCACAGGATGATGCTCCAACCACCTGAGCCACCTGGCCAGGACTCCTGTCATTTTTATTCCATGCAGTTTTCCTCCAATACTGAAAAAAAAAAAAAAAAGTCTGTAGTGTTTTTGGTTCTTCTCCATTTTTGATCTTCTAAACACAATATAATAATTCTTTAGCATTTGAGATTTTTTTCGACAGTTATACTAAGAAGATAGCAACAATAACAAACATATAGGAGTGATAAAATTTTTAAATTTCTTATAGTCTCTAACACTGTTTTATAGTTCTGTATTCAGATGTAATTGAAACCACTTTGAATTCTTGCTCTTAGATTTTATTTTTGAGCATGAAAGTTACCTATACTTTGTCAACACGTGACCTCCACCAGCTGTCAGATGTATTTGTGATCCAAAACTCTCATTTAAGCAAGCCGTATTAGTGAGCCTAAGCTGCCATAACAAAATAAGTAGCTTAAACACCAGGGTTTTCTTTCTAATCATTCTGGAGGCTGGGCAGTACAAGATAAAGGTGCCAACTGATTGGCTCCCCTAGTAAGGTCCCTCTTCCTGGCTTACAGCAGCTGACATCTCACTGTGTCCTCTCTTGGTGGATGGAGAGAGAGATAGCTAGACAGAAATCCCATCATGGGAGTTTCACTCTGATGAACTAATCTAAACCTAATTATCTCCCAAGAACTCATCTCTAAAACACACATGAATTTGGAAGGGACATAATTCAGTTCATCACACAAGCTATAGTGATCTTTGAGACCAATTGTGCAGACACAACATTTGATTGAGTTTTGATTTTTATTTGAATATGTAGAAAAGTTTATAAAATGTTAAAATTGATACCTATATCTTGAAAGGTTTTAATTTGTTGTTGAGAGCCTAAAGTGTTATTGTTGACTTTTCCAAAAACGCTTCCTTTGTAGATTATATGTTAGCATATTTTGGGATAAGATTTGTTCAAGAAACCTCCCCACCACCCCCCCCTTGGTGGCTCCTTTTTCTATGTCACTAAATCATTGCTTTTGTATCCCTGCTGATTAGAAAGTGTTTGGAAGTGAGCAAGATGGAACTTGATAAAGCATATAAATAGAAAATTCTCACAGTAGGACCTGCTAACTTGATTGCTTCATCACCATGGTAACACTCATCAGTTAGTGAAGCCAGGTAATGAGATGGCTTAGTTCAATTAGAGTTTAGAATATTCTTCAGCCACTGCATATGAAATGTACAAAGTATTTATCTAAAAATAGGTCATGCTCTTCTATGACTCATAAGATATTCTGTGTTCAATAGAGTGCACACACAAAGGTAAGTGAGCAAATCCATTGCTAGGCTCCTCCACTTATTTTGTCCTTGAACAATGCAGAATGCTTAAATATGTCTTTGAAAACAACGTTTATAGATATTTAATGTCACAGCCATAACCCCCTTTCATCTCCTTTCATAACCTCAGGGACACCAATCTGTTCTCTAAGCCTATAATATTCTCAGCTGGAGAACATTATATAAATGGAATTTATTTTATGTAATTTGGGGGGATATTTTCTACTGAGCATACTTCCCTGGGAATTTACATAGGTTATTGTGATCACCTGTAGCAATATTATGTTGTTCTTCCTATTTCCTTGAGTAGTAGCTATGTATGAATACGCCACAGTTTATTTTACCAGCCACCTGCTGAAGGACATTTGGGTTGTTTCCATGTAGGGCTATTCTGAATAAATTTGCTCTAAATATTAATGTAGAGGTTACTGTGTAAACTTAAGTTTTCACCCGCCTGGAATAAATGTCCAGGAGTTCAATTGTTGGGTCATATGTTAGTTGTATGTTTAGTTTTTTAATAAAGTAAAAGCAAATAAAGCATTTTTTACAGTGGCTTTACTATTTTACATTCTCAGCAACAATATCTGAGTAATCTGGTTTCTGAACATCCTCACCCGCACTTGGTGGTATCATTATTTTTTATTTTACCCGTTTTGATGGGTGTGTAGTGATAACATCTGTGGTTTATTTTGAATTCTCTGAATGGCTAATGGTGATGAATCTCTTTTCATGTGTTTATTTGCCATTTTTCTTCTTTGGTGATATATCTAGTCATGTATTTTGCTCATTGTATTTATGTTTTACTATTTTGAGATCTCTTTATATATAAAATATATTAGATATTAGACTTTCTTGTATATGTAATTTATAAACTTTTTCTTCCAATCTGTAGTATCATCAGGTATCTTTTTTCCTTTTATGGATTATGCTTTTGTTATTGAAACTATGAATATATGGCCTATATCTTAAAGATTTTCTGCTATTTCTTTCCCTAAAGTTTAATAGTTTGCATTTTTCATTTAAATCTGTGGTACATTTTGAGTTAAATTTTCTGTAAGATGTAAGACAAGATTACTTGCATGTTTATTTTGCCTATGGATACCAAATTGACCAAGTATTATTTATTGAAAAGATATCTTCCTTCCATTGAATTTATTTTATGCCTTTATAAAATATCAGTTGGAAATATTTGTATGGGTCTATTTTGGGGTTCTTTATTCAGTTGCATTTATCTGTGTTTCGATTACTTTGCCAGTATCACAATATCTTGACTGCTTTTGCTATATAATAAATCTGAGAATTAGAGACACTGGTTTCTCCCACATGATTCTTCATTTTTTATTTCAAATTGTGATATAATTGACATATGACATTGTATAAGTTAAAGGTAAACAACATATTGATTTGATACATTTATATATTGCAATATGATTACCACTGTAGCAGTAGCTAACACCTCTAAGACTTCATAAATTATAATGTCTGTTTTGTGATGAGAACATTTAAGATCTAGTCTCTTAGCAACTCTGAAGTATATAATATAGTATTTGACTATAATCACTATGTTATGCATTAAATCTCCAGAACTCACTTATAGTCTAGTTAAAGTTTGTGCCTTGTAACACCTCCCCAGTTCGCCCATCCCTCTGCCCCTGGTAACCATCATTCTCCTCTCTGTTTCTAAGAGTTCAGCTTTTTTTTAGATTCCACATATTAGCAATATCATACAGTGTTTTCATTTCTCTGATTATTTCACTTATCATAATACCCTCAAGGTCTATCTATGCTATCAGAAATGGCAGAATTCCCTTCTTTTTCATGGCTGAATAATATTTCATTCTATATCTCAGCTTGTTCATTAAATTCCACTTGTGAGCACTTGTCTTTCTTTGACTGGATTATTTCACTTAGCATAATATTCTCCAGGTCCATCTATGCTGTTGCAAAGGGTAAATTTTTCTTCCTTTTTATGCAGAGTAGCATTCCATTGTGTAAATGTACCACAGATTTCTTAAACACTTATCTACTGATGGACACTTGGACTGCTTCTAAATCTTGGTATTGTAAATAATACTGCAGTGAACATAGGGGTGCATATATTCTTTCGAATTTGTGTTTCAGGTTTCTTCAGATAAATTCCCAGAAGTGGATTTGCTGGTCATAAGGCAGTTTTACTTTTAATTTTTTGAGGTAACTCCATGCTGCTTTCCCCAGTGGCTGCACCAATCTGGATTCCAACCAACAATGCACCAGAGTTCCCTTTTCTCCAAGTCCTCACCAGCACCTGTTGTTTGTTGATGTGTTGATGATAAGATTCCCTATGTGCCCTCTGTCAACAACCGAGCAGGGAACTCTTGTTAAAGCTGGTGGGTCGGGAATGCTGGGTTCCCACAAGTCCTCCAGTGATTCCTCCTGCCTGTTGGTACCTTGTTACTGGTCCTCCGTGGGCCTCCTCTGGCAGCATTCCTTTGGTTGAGGAGCAGGATAGTGGTCCTCACTGCAGTCTCAAGGGACTGGATGCCTAGGCTCCTCACTTGGCCTTGCTGGCACGGACAAGGCGGAGCCACAGTGGATTCTGTGCTGTAGGCTGGGGAAGAACCTTTATGGCCGCAAACTTGTCTGGCTGTGCTGCATTTGTCAGGGTCCTTTGGGCGGAAAGAACAGGCTTTTTGTTTGTTTGGTTTGGGGTCTTAACCTGTTGATATATTCTGGTTACTAGTTTCTTCAGGCTCCAAGTCTGAGATTCATAGGTAAAAGGAAAACCCAGAAAATCACCACTGTATTTTTCCTCAGGTTCCAAAGCCCCTGGCTAGTCTGCCTATGCTTTCCATCTTTCTGTCTTCTTTATATGTGTTTTAATTGTATTTAGTGGAGGGAATAGGGAAAAGATGCCTATTCCATCTCTCCAGAAGGGTAACCTCCCTGTTTACTTTTCATTAATAACTTAAGGCAGATTTTAATTTAATATTATACCCTTCTCATCTTCTTTCTATGGGGGCCCATTACCCAAGAAGTCACAGGGCTTGTCAATACATACCATTAAATTGGATTTGGTAAGAAACATTGGCCTCTGGTACTTACTCAGAAAGCTTGGTAATTTCAAGCCAGCAAGGTGATTTTGGAGATCTTTCTACATGAGTTCAGAGGGGTAAGCACAGCTTCTAGTGGCGTGCCCCTGAAGCTAAGTTGGGCTGAGTTGGATCGCATTTTGAGGAAGTAGCATGAGTCACTTGATCTTACATGTGGTATTTTCAACATGGACCCATCAGGCTACAAACATTGCATGTGCAGAGGTGTGCTCTAAAGGAAGGTCCCCGCCTTTTCCCTCTGATGTTTACATGCCTTGTGCAGCTCCTGCCACAGTTGCTGCTATAGAGCTTTAAAACCTTATATTACGTTATATTACCCGAGTTTCCCCTGTCAGACAAGTTGTTAAGTATTACCCTGTAACCAAACCCATGCTTTACAAATAAATATTCTAATCTGAGTAAATGGGCTCCTTATTTTTTTTTTAGGGGGGGGGGATGTTTTTGTTTTCAGCTGATTTTTTACCTTTTGAATACTTAGTCTATATTTTAATGAAAATTTTAGATAGATTTTAGTCATCTATGCATTTTATGAATTGACACTTTAATAAAAAGAAAAATAATAAAAAGAGAAAAATATTAAAAACAAATGGCAACATGCCAATCAAAAATAAATATGAGTCTCAGTAGCCATTGATGTAAAGCTATCTGTATGAAGCATTAAAAATAGTTTCTTATGGGAAGGGGCTGAGGAGATGGGTGAAAAAGGTGAAGGGATTAAGAAGTACAAATTGGTAGTTACAGAATAGTCATGGGGATGTAAAATACAGCGTAAGAAATAGAGTCAATAATATTATAATAACTATATATAGTGTCAGATGGATGTAAGATTTATTGGGATGATCACTTAGTAAGTTATGTAATGTCTAATCACTGGGGTGTACAACTGAAACTAATATAATAATGTATGTGAACTATACTTGGAAAGTTATAAAAGTTAAATGTATATGTTAAGTACATATACATATATGTATGTGTGTGTGTCATATACATATATATATGAACTTGATTGTATTAAATAAAACTGGGCTGGAAATTGAAAAAAATTTAAAATAGTTTAATGACACCCAAACTGTGCCACCAATGAACACTGAATTAACCAGCTGTTAGCAACATGCAAATCTGCTATTTAATACAAACTCATGCTGATGAGTTTCTTGTTTGTCTAGATCCCAAAGAAAGCTCATCACTTTACTAAAGTTTAGAGCTATATCCATCTTATATAATAAAGATGTAATATGCAAATGGACCGTGTAACAACTGGATCTCAGATCAGCAGGAGGATGGGGCAATGAGCTACAAGAGGGTGGCGGAGAGCTACAGGAGGGGGCAGGGCAGCAAGCTATGGTGGGGGCAGGTGGGCAGAGGGAGCTACAGGAGAGTGGCAGCGAGCTACTGGCTACAAGTGGGCAGCAGAGAGTTGCAGGAGGGGGCAGGGCAGCAAACTATGAGGGGGGCAAGGGGAGCTACAGGAGGGCGAGGCAGCAGGTAGAGAGCTACTGGAGGGCAGCAGCAAGCTACCGGCGAGCTACTGGCGCACGGATTCGTGTACAGGCTACTAGTTTATAAATAAAACAGTGGTTAGAGCATTGAACCACAAACCAAACGGTTCCAGGTTAGATTCCTGGTCAAGGGCAGGTACCTCAGTTGCAGGTTCTCCAACTCTGGTAAGGTGTGGGTGACATTGATATTTCTCTCTCTCTCTCCCCCACCTCCCTCCCTTCCACTGTCTCTAAAAATAAATGGAAAAGGTATCCTCTGGTGAGGATTAAAAAAAAAAAAAAAAAAGGTCATCAATAGATCTGAAATATTATAATTATGATACCCATTAGTTTTTTTCTAAGTATGTGTCAAATTTAGTATACTGGTATACTAATTACATGAACTGTAGTAAAAAAAAAAAAGAAACAAAACTTTTAGAAAAAAAATATCCATGCAATATTAATTTGAATTTTTTAAGTAGATGTCTATTTTAATACTCATAATAAAATTTTGCCTTAAGGATTTAAAAATTACATTTCAAATTAATAAGAAATATGAAAAAATGCCAATAACATCTTATACCTCTTCAAATTTTCTAGAACTAGGAAAATAATTTTATTTAAAATATAAGTACAACAAAAAAAGAATTGTGTACAAATTGAAATGTCTGTGTACTTCAAAGCAACCAATTAAATCTCGATTATGAAAGAAAAACTTAACACTGAATTTGTAAATTTATATTAAATAGTGAACATTTTTTAAAAAGAATAGCCCAAAATCAAGACTTCTATAAAAACATTTTTTTTCTTTTATTCACAACAGAAGAGGTCTACCAAAGTTTGGTTGAAAAAAAGAAGCATTTTAAATCTTCTCAATGCACTAGGAAGTGGAAGTTATAAAAATACTGAGATTGCAGCCCTATGTATAAAGGCATGACTGCCACTGAACAATTGTTTTTATTTTTTAAAAAATGAGGGTAAAAACCAAACCAACCAGGCCGATGTGGCTCAGTGGTTGAGCATTGATTTATGAACCAGAAAGTCATGGTTTAATTCCTGGTCAGGGCACATGCCTGGGTTGCAGGCTCCATCACCTGTAGGGGGTATGCAGGAGGCAGCTGTTCAAAGATTATCTCTCATCATTGATGTTTCTATCTCTGCCTTTCCCTTATTCTCGGAAATCAATAAAAATATTTTTAAAAAATAAAATAAACTTCCTCTTTCTTCCATAAAATAGGTGAAAAAAAACACACCCCAATACAAACAAAAATCAAAAGAAAACCTAAACAAAAAATAAGAATTACAATTTATGTATAGACTAGAGGCCCGGTGCATGAAATTTGTGCATGGTAGGGGGGGTTTGTGTGTGTGTCCCTCAGCCCAGCCTGCACCCTATCCAATATGGGACCCCTGTAGGGATGTCCAACTGCCCAGAAATCCCTCTCACAATCCAGGACTGCTGGCTTCCAACCACTCACCTGTCTGCCTGCCAGCCTGATCACCCCCTAACAGCTCCCCTGCCAGCCTGATCAATGCCTAACTGCTCCCCTGCTGGCCCGGTCACCCCTAACTGCCCTCCCCTGCAGGCCTGGTCACCCCCAACTGCCCTCCCTTGCAGGCCTGGTCATCCCCAACTGCCCTCCCTTGCAGGCCTGGTCTCTCCCAACTGCCCTCCCCTGCTGTCCATCTTGTGGAGGCCATCTTGTGTCCACATGGGGGTGGCCATCTTTGACCACATGGGGGCAGCCATCTTGTGTGTTGGAGTGACAGTCAATTTGCATATTACTCTTTTATTAGATAGGATATCATTTCACTAGAAAGAAAATGTCACTCTTCTTTTTGAGACAGTTTTTTCTTATGACTTTTATTCTGTTCATAATGTTCCTATTGAAAGTCTAGCTTTCAAGAAAGCCCAAATCTGTGCCAGTAAAGTTCTCTGTTATATACAATAACTCATTCAACCCACCATTATCCAGTAACCCAGAGGTCACAAACTTAAATTCACCAGAGTCCCAACACGGTTTCAACAATCACATATTTCAAATGTTTTGCACACAAATAACATTCATGCATATATATTTATGTATTTTTCCTAAAATGTAGGTAATCTTCATAATTATTTTTCTTTTCTGTAATATTATGCCAATTCTGGCCAATGTCACAATTTGCCAGGGTGCTAAACTAAGTCATTATGATGTTCTTTATAAAAATGTTGTCATGGTCCAGTCCTAAACCTTTCCTACTTTCTCCTCTGAGCTGCCACTCCTAATTCTGATTAATTGTTATAGGTTAGGAATAAGTCAGATAACTAATTTCTTGAGACACTGTAAAATGTATATCTGACCATCATAGGCTTTGATGATTCATTTATAAATAAAGTACATACTTAAAAATTATAGTTCCCTCCATTATAAAATACAAACTGACAGCAATTTCAGTTTTAGGTCTTTTTATATACATCTTTGTTTGAATGTAGATTGTGATAATAGTATAGATATCATTTTAAATACTATATTTCCTAATGATTACAATCCTATATAATTCATTATATTGCTATATGATATTCACATATTTTTTAATTATGAAAAATTCCAAGAATGCCAGAAAACTTAGTGATAATATAACAACAAACATGTCAAGATATAGAATTAACACACATTAAGATTTTAAATATTTGCTTCAGATAAATATGAAATAACCATTGAAGATAAAATAGAAATTACCCCATTTTAAACTCTAGTTTTTGGAAATATAATACAGAAAAGTGCATAAATGTAAGTATAAACTTTAACAATCCTATATAATAAAACTCTAATATGCAAATCGACTGAAAGGTGGAACAACCAGTCGCTATGACACACACTGACCACCAGGGGGCAGATGCTCAATGCAGGAGCTGCCCCCTGGTGGTCAGTGCGCTCCCCCAAGGGGAACACTGCTCAGCCAGAATTAGGCTGACAGCTGGCAAGCACAGCAGCAGTGAGGGAGAGCGGCGGGGGCTAGAACTTCTCCCGCCTCCACAGCAGTGCTAAGGACCCCTTGGGGGATGTCCGCCTGCCAGGTTAGGCCCACTCCCCACCTAAGCCAGCAGGCGGACATTCCCCAAGGGGCCCAGGATTGTGAGAGAGCTCAGGCTGGGCTGAGGGATCCCCCCCACCAGTGCACGAATGTCGTGCACTGGGCCTCTAGTTTATTATATAGTGGACATATTCTTATAGAGTCTTAAAAACTGGATATTTTAATTTTGATAAAATATAATTTATCAGTATTTTTCTTTTATGTTTTATACTTTTTGTGATGTATGGAATCTTTCATCTATACCAAAGTAGCTAAAAGTTTCCTCCTATGTGTTTTTTTTTTTTTTTTTTAAGTTTAAGAGATGCATCTTTTATATTTTGGCTTTGAACTATTTAGTATTAAATTTTGAGAGTTGAGTGATTTTTTTTCCATATTAATATTTAGCTATTGCTGCACTATTTGTTGAAAAGTCTTTTACATTAAATTACCTTGGTACCTTTCCCAAAAATCAAGCAATTATACATGTGAATTTATTCCTGTACTGTTTCTTTAGTAACAAAGTATTTTCCTTATGCCAATACCACATTATCTCAATTTCTTTAAAATTAGTTGACTAATTTTACAGGTTAGTATGTGGTCTGACTTGGTGAATGCTCCAAATGCAAGTGAAAGCAATCTGTATTTCACTTTTGTTGGCTGGCCTTGTAAATATCAATAAGATATTCTGGAGTCTTCTATACAGCTATTGATTTTCTGACTACTTCTATTAATTACTGAGAGAGAAGTGTAACAAACTTTAATTATAACTGTAGATTTGTCTGTTTCTTCTTTCATTTCTATTATATTTTTTTCTCACGTATTTTAAAGTTCTATTTTTATTTTTTAAATGGGCATTTGGGCCTGGCTGGCTTGGCTCAGTCGACCTATGAACCAGGAGGTCACGGTTCCATTCCCAGTCAGGGCACATGCCCAGGCTGGATCCACAGTGTGGGAGGTGCAAGAGGCAGCTGATCAAATATTCTCTGTCATCATTGATGTTTTTATCTCTCCCTCTCTCTTCTTCTTTGAAATCAATAAAAATATATTTAAAAGATAAAATAAAATGGGCATTTGGTAATTTGTATGACTTCTAGACTCTTGTCATTATGAAATAACACTCTTTATCTCTGGCGATAAGTGTTGTTCTGCAGGCTGTTATGTCTGACATTAACACAGTACCTCCAACATTCATATGATTAGTATCTGCATGTTATTTATTTTTACAACCATTTAATTTTAACCTAGCTAAGCCTTTATATTTATAGCCAATTTCAAATATATAGCATATGGTTGATTTTTCTTCTTTAGTCTGGCAATATCTGCCATTTAATTGGATAATTTTTACCATTCATAATAAACATAAAATCAACATATTTGAGTTTAAATCTTTTATCTTACCATATTATTACTTTTTTTTTTTTTTTTTGGTTATTCTTTCTGATGTCTTTTTTATTCTCCTTAGGATTCCATTTTATCACCACTGTTGATTTATTAGGTGGTATCTCAACAATTGTGTAATTTAGAAAATGTATGTAATTTAGCACAGTTTTTCTTCAAATAACATTATGAATTCACAAATAATGTGAGAACCTCACAATAGTATACTTCCTTTTGCTGCCCTTCTGTTCCTTGTGCTGCTATTATCATTCATTTTTCCTTCATGTTTTAATCCACACAATATGTTAGTACTTTTTCTGTACTTTCTAAATTAATAAAGTACCTTCTAAAGAAATTTGAACATATCCTATATATTTACCCACTATTTACCATTCTGGTTCTTTACTTTGGGAGGGATACATCTATTTCCTCCTAATATAATTTTCCCTCTTCCTGATGAATATTCTTTTAACGTTTTGTGTAGTGTAGATATGTTGATGTTGAATTCTTTCACTTTCTCTCATCAATAGAAGTATTTACATCACTTTGTTTTTGAAAGATATTTTTAGTGGATATAATTTTTTTCCCTTTCAACACTTTAAACAGCATTCCAAACTCTGGCTTTCATAATTCTGATGCAAAACCTGCTCAAGTTCTGTCTTTGCTTCTCTATACATATATGCCTTTGCTCTCTTTTAAGATTTCCTCTCTATATATAATGTTCGGAAATGTGAGTATGAAGCACCTTGATGTGTGCTCTGTGTGTGTGCATACACATGTGTGTAACTATAGTATTTGCTGAGCTTCTTGGACTTGTTGCTTTAGAGTTTCTATCAAATATGGAAAGTTTTCAGCGATATTTTCTTCAAACATTTTTTCTTTAAACCATATTCCTCTTTTACTAGGGTTCCAATTATTTACATTAGACTGCTTGCTATGTTCTGTGGATTCCTGAGGTCCTGATGAATTATTTTTAAATCCTTTTTCCCCTTTTCTGTCTTCATTTGAATTAATTTAGGTTGCTGTGTTTTCAAGGACACTTCCCTTTGCCTTTGGTGTTATGTAATCTGTTATTCATCTATTTAAATTTTTTCAGAAATTACATTTTGTAAATCACTGGATGATCTTTTACTTCTTTTTTAATGTTCTTCATTTAAAAATTATATTTATGTTTTCTTTTAAATCTTTGTACAACTTAAACATGTTTATGATAACATTTCTAATGTTCTTGTCTGCAAATCTCATCTGTTATTTATGGGCTTTATTATTTTTTTGTAAGCCATATTCTCATATATGTTGTAGAATATTATATCAGTAGTATATTAATTATATTATTACATAGTATGTATCATTCCCATAAAATAAACAAGTTATTAGACTTTTAAAAAGTTTTCATCCATAGCTGGTTTGGCTCAGTGGATAGACCATTGGCCTGGTGACTGAAAGGTCCCAGGTTCGATTCTGGTCAAGGCACATGCCTGTATTGCAGCTCAATCCCCAGTGTGGGGCTTGCAGGAGGCAGCCAATCAATGATTCTTTCTCATCATTGATGTTTCTATCTCTCTCTTCCTCTCTGAAATTAATAAAAATATATTTTAAAAAATAGTTTTCAGAACAAATGTAATAGGTAAAAGGTTACTGTTCAGAATGCATAAAGTATTTTTAGGACTTAATACCAGAGAAGACAAATCCAAGGAAAGTTGAATAGATAAAAATAATAGGTAAATTTACACACACAGAGAAAGAAATTCCAGTGGTAAAAAAACAACAACAACAAAAAAAAACCACCAATAAAAATTTAAAAAAAAACAGCTCAAGCTCAACCTCCCTGGTAACAAAGAAAATGGAAAAACAATATGTCCTATCACAGATTTGAAAATGTCAAATGTTTTGGTGAGAATGCCAGAGTGGCCTTGGTAGACATAAGTGAAGATTAAATTATTTGAAAAGTTGCTTGATAATACCTAATTTTGAAGCATATTTATATCCACTAAAATACCAACAATAACAAGAAATTCTCAGGGGCCTAAAATTATAAAGACATGTTTTTTTATTCATGCTACACTCTGATGAAAGTCAGAAATTGGGACGGGAGCTTTGCTCCATGAGAACATTTTCATCCAACAGTTTGCCATCCCTATGGCCTGTGTCAGCTACTTGAATTTGCTGGGTGATGAGAGCTGAAAGGAGAACATGGATGACTGCATGAGATGTTTTATGGACTTGCCAGGAAGGTCCTCTATCATTGCCACTCAGAGTCCATTGTTCACAATTGAGTGACATGGCTCCACCTATGGGAAGTGTCTAAAATGTGACCTAGTTTTGCAATGAGGAGGAAAATAAAATGTGTTCTCTGTGTCTAACAATTTCTAGAGATATTAAGATACATGTGCAGAAGAAAACCTATAAAACAATTTTATTGCAGCATTGCTTATAGGAAGAAAACGACCACCACCAAAAACAAACTATAGGTTTAAAAATATAATAGATTTAAAAATGTATGATTTTTTTTAACCATTGGCTTATGTAGAATAAATTTATGAAGTAGAACAAGAGACAGGGCTAAAACAAACAAACAAACAAACAAACAGAGCCAGGATAGAGGTAAAACTTGTTAGATTAAAGATCTAGTGAAAGTTTCTCCCATTACCTGGACCATGACTGGCAGCCCTGAGGCTCACATTTCTCCCTCTTTGCAGTTGCCATGAAATCTTAGAGTTTGTAGAGTCAGCATGCTCTTTCCAATTTCAATTTGGGGAAGGAAAATTTATAGTTTTAAAAATCATTTTAGCTTTAGATATCACTTGGGTAAAAGAGACAAGAATATTTGGAGTTCTTAAGCAAACTGAACACTCATTTAAAATTTAATGTAGAAGTAAGGAAGAAAATTAATTAAGTCCTTACAGACAAAATCATGAACAATTCTCTCATTTCTGGGATACTTAGTGTTTATAATTGTCTTCTAAGCATGATAGAAAACATATAAACAAAATATTATCTTTATATATTACTAGAGGCCCGGTGCACAAAATTCATGCACGGGCCCAGCCTGCACCGTCTCCAATCTGGGACCCCTCGAGAGATGCCCAAAAAAACGGGCAGTTGGATATTCCTCTCACAATCCAGGACTGCTGGCTCCCAACTGCTCGCCTACCTGCCTGCCTGATTGCCCCTAACTGCTTCTGCCTGCCAGCCTGATCCCCCCTAACCACTCCCCTGCCAGCCTAATTGCCCCTAACTGCCCTCCCCTGCGGGCCTAGTCACCCCTAACTGTCCTCCCCAGCAGGCCTGGTCACCCCCAACTGCCCTCCCCTGCAGGCTTAGTCCCCCCCAACTGCCCTCATTGCAGGCCTGGTCGCTCCCAACTGCCCTCCCTTGCAAGCCTGGTCCCTCCCAACTGCTCTCCCCTGCAGGCCTGATTATCCACAACTGCCCTCCCCTGCAGTCCTGGTCACCCCCAAATGCCCTCCCCTGCTGGCCTTGTCCCTCCCAACTGCCCTCCCCTGCAGGCCTGATCACCCACGACTGCCCTCTCCTGTAGGCCTGGTACCCCCCAACTGTTCTCCCCTGCAGGCCTGGTCACCCCTAACTGCCCTCCTCTGCAGACCTGATGGCCCCCAACTGCCATTCCCTGCTGGCCATCTTGTGGTGGCCATCTTGTGTCCACATGGGGTAGCCATCTTTGATCACATTGGGGCTGCTATCTTGTATGTTGGAGTATGGTCAATTTGTATATTACACTTTTATTAGATAGGATATGCATACAATATCTAATAATACACATAATAAATTATTTCACTGCATTAGGAATATGTCTCTTTTAAACTTCTATGTAACATTAAGAATATCCACACAGAAGATGTTTGTGTGCTCTGGGCAGCGTAGCTCTTGTCATGAATATTGAAACTTGCACAAAAAATGCTTGATTTTCTGTATTCTTATGGGGAGAACTTGAACCTTCTCCATGATTAAGAGTGTCTGGAGAGGAATAGACTTGAAGAAAAGACTATTTCTTCAAGAAAATTTGTCGTATTGGTTTCCTATGGTTGCTGTAATAAATTGCCACAAACTGGTAGCTTAAAACAACAAATTTATTCTCTCAGGGTTCTAGAGGCTAGAGTCTAAAGTCAAGGTGTCAGAGAAGGTGGTTCTTTATAAGTGTTCTGGGGGAGAACCTATTCCATGGCTCCCTCCTAGCTTTGGTGATGGCTGGCAATCCTTGGTGGTCCTTGGCTTATAAATGCATCGTCCCAGTTTCTGCCTCCAACTTCACATGGCATTGTCCTTGTGTGTTACAAAACCATCATTCCTCTATGTCGCTTTCCTTTTCTAAAAGGATACCAGTCATTGGATTAAGGACCCAACATACTCCAGTATGAACTCATCTTAATGAATTCCATCTGCAATGATCCTATTTCCAAATAAGGTCATGTCCTGAAATATTAGGAGTTAAGATTCCAACATAACTTTTTGGAGGAGAATA
The DNA here is from genome assembly GCA_025583905.1 of Ia io. Classification (NCBI taxonomy): domain Eukaryota; kingdom Metazoa; phylum Chordata; class Mammalia; order Chiroptera; family Vespertilionidae; genus Ia; species Ia io. Next base: position 54,029,179 of record JAJQQW010000012.1, on the reverse strand, counting down.
TAATTCAACCCATAATAAACTACCTTCTCCACACGCTTATTTACTATTTATTTACTCTAGAGAAGACAGCAGGGGTCCTCAAACTACGGCCCGCGGGCCACATGCAGCCCACCGAGGACATTTATCTGGCCCGCTGGGTGTTTTTGTTGCCACTGCCTGTCCTGCTTAGCAGCCGACTTAGCAGTGTGCATAGGAATTTGTTCATAGTTTTTTTTTTTAAACTATAGTCCGGCCCTCCAACGGTCTGAGAGACAGTGAACTGGCCCCCTGTTTAAAAAGTTTGAGGACCCCTGCTATAGGGTGTCCCCAAAATGTATACACACATTGAATAATTATAAAGGCACTGCTTATTAAGTACATTTCATTTTCAAGATTGAGCTATCAGCTGTAAAAGTGTATATACATTTTGGGGATACCCTGTATAGTATAAAAGGGAAACTTCTCTTACATTGTTAAGACCCCAAAAATTCTGCTGAAAGAAACTCTCTTTAACACCTGATCACAAGAGCAGAGGCATTTCCCTGCTGATCTTGAATGGCAATAAGCACCCAAGTTGGTGGTCTTGGGAGTGTCCTTGGCAGGGCTAGTTCTTTCCCCAGAAATGAGAGCAGGGAGAGTTTTCCATGGGAACAACTTGGATGGAAGAATGAAAGCAGTAAGTGGAGCAAAGGGGGATCTGGAAAGAATAATGAGAAGAGGGACATGTCATACCTATGATTTACTGTCTTTAATGAAGATCCTATTTCTTTTTCTTTTAAAATTTTTCATTCTCTGTCATCTTAATCTACTCTGTATCTCTGACGCTTGTCTTTTAATCTTATCTTTTTGCCTTTCCATTTTTTGCTTCCGCTTCCCCTAAAAGCATACCCAAGGCCAAAAACAAATCTTGACAGAATACATATCTGGTAAATGGATACATTTCATATATGTCAAATGATGTTGGATTTTTTTTTTTTTTTTTTTTTTGGTTAATCATTGTTGAAAGATAAAAAATAAAACCAAATATTTTCTCTCTGTACCTGATAGGTGACTTGCTCTTCACCTATCATGTACAGATAGGTTCAATGGGTTAATGGCAAAATCCCATTTACATATAGGAGAAGGTAGTTAGCCCATTACTGAACTTCCTTCTTCTTAATCTAAGCAGATTTTAACTTGCATCAGATGCAGCTCTGTTGGACTGAGAAGAGATTTTTCTCTACCTCTTGTGCTTAGTTCCCTGGCTTTTTGGTTCCATTTTAAGCACATAAAAAGCTAAAATTAATAGTTTGCAGCACTTGAAATTTATTCTGTCTATATTATTCTTCCACATTTTAATAATATAGACTCTATTTCCCAGCACTTGGCATCCCACTACCAGCTCCCATGGCTCTTTCGATTTTGTGGTCTCCACATAGATGTGTATAAGAGGTCCTCATGGGTGCTTGGGGAGAACAGCTCTCCCTCCACCTCACAAAGGAACAGCCTTGCAGTAGAGTTACAGCCCCCAGAGTTTCTGTTCAGTAGATCTTTTTAAAAAATATGTATTTTTTTTATTGATTTCAGAGAGGAAGGGAGAGGGAGAGAGAGATAGGAACATCGATGATGAGAGAAAATCATTGATGGACTACTTTCTGCATGCCTCACACTGGGAATCAAGCCTGCAACCCAGCCATGTGCCCTGACCAGGAATCAAACCATGACTTCCTGGTTCATAGGTTGACGTTCAACCACTGAGTGACACTGGCCAGGCTATTCAGTGGATCTTAAATTTCTGAGCAGGGGGGAAATGGTGGAAAAAGAATGAAACATTTTATGTTCTTGCAGACCAGGGTATTTTTCTTTCCGATGGCTCTGCACATGCAGCCCACAGATGGAGTTCCATAGTATAATTCATTGTCTGGCAGTTAGTGAAAAAGCTTCTCAGTGTCTAGCAATACCTGGATAAACATATGTTGTTCTGTCTTCATCATTATATATGAAGTAGGAAGAGGCTGCATCAGAAATTGTTAGCCAGATACATTTTTCTCTTAATCATTTTTTTCATGATTAGAAACATTTTAATTCTCTAGAAATATAAAGTACGTAAATAGTGTATGTGTGTGTCTGTGTATGTATATATGTATATTTATATATATGTGTTATAATTTATAATTTCCCTTGAGAAACTTTATCTTTCTACCAAGTGAACTCTCTCTCTTAATATATCCTACCTAATAATAGACAAATATGCAAATTGACCATACCTCCGACACACCCACAAGCCATGCCCACAAGCCACGCCCACCATCCAATCAAAGAGAGCATGCAAATTAACCCAACCCAAGATGGCTACAGCCACAGAGAGCAAGGTTTCCCAGGTAACAGAGGAAGCCAAGCTTTCCGCCTGCCCTGGCCAGGCCTAAGCCTCCACTCAAGCTACAAATTTCAATTATAGAAGGTAAATAAATTCAAACAAATGGTGGCAAAACGGAGCTTGAGAGAGCAGGCCAGGGTTGCCGCTGGCAACAGGGGAAGCAAAGCTTTCCGCACACCCTGGCCGGGCCCACCCGCTTAAGGCTACAAAGTTTCAATTATAACCCCAACAGAAATGGCTGCCACCCCGGAGGGAGCCCCAGGCTTGGCTCCGCTCCAGGCTACAAAGTTTCAATTGTAGAAGGAAAATAAATTCCAGATACCAGGGCCTCCGCTTGGGTTGCCAGGGGGCGTGGCCGGCCTGCAAACCACCACAGACCCCTCGCTCAGGCTGCCCCATGCCCCAAGGGAACCCCATCCTGATCCAGGACACCCTTCAGGGCAAACCAGCTGGCCCCCACCCCTGTACCAGGCCTCTATCCTATCTAATAAAAGAGTAATATGCAGATTGATCATCACTGCAACACACAATATAGCTGCCCCCATGTGGTCAAAGATCCTGCCCCCATGTGGACACAAGATGGCCACCACAAGATGGCCAGCAGGAGAGGGCAGTTGGGAGGCACCCGGTCTGCAAGGGAGGGCAGTTGAGAGGGACCAGGTTTGCAAGGGAGGGCAGTTGGAGGTGATCAACCCTGCAGGAGAGGGAAGTTAGGGGTGACCAGGCGGGCAGAGGAGGGAAGTTGGGGGCAAACAGGCTGGCAGCAGAGTGGTTAGGGGGTGATCAGGCTGGCAGGCAGAAGCAGTTAGAGGCAATCAGGAAGGCAGGCAGGCAAGCAGTTGGGAGCCAGCAGTCCTGGATTGTGAGAGGGATGTCTGACTGCCCGGACATCCCTTGAGGGGTCCCATATTGGAGAGGGTACAGGCTGGGCTGAGGGACAACCCCCCTCCGTGCACGAATTTCGTGCACCTGGCCTCTAGTGTATATATATATATATATATATATATATATATATATATATATATATATATATATATATATATATATATATATATATATATATATATATATATATATATATATATATATATATATACACACTTATATATATATGCCAGGTAAATTATAAATTCCATTATATATATACATAAAGAAACAAAAATTAAATATTCTATTATCTATGCTATATTATATATAATAAATATTATATTATATCATATTAATATATAATGAAATATATATACATATATATATATTAAGAGAGAGAGAGAGAGAGAGAAAGCACTTGGTAGGAAAATAAAATTTCTCAAGGGTAATTATAAATTCCATTAAATCTACTTTAATTAGTATTCCCAAGAAGATATTTAAATCAAAAGTATTGTACATTATATTAAGAAGCATTACTTTAAAAAGAAGCTTAAATCTTCCCTGGGCAGTGTTACTCAGTTGGTTGGGCATATTCCCATGTACCTAAAGGTTGCCGGTTTGATTCCTGGTCAGGGTACATGCCCAGGTTGCAGACTTGATCCCTGGTAGGAGGTAGCAGGTCAATGTTTCTCTCACATCAGCTTTTCTCTCTCTGCCTCTCCCTTCCTCTCTCTCTAAAAAATAAAAATCAATATAAAAAGAAACTTAAATGTTGAGAAAGATAAGCTTTCCAGGGAAAAAGTAGGGGACCACAAATTCATAAGGAACAAACATTTTATCAGAATAAATGGCTTTATTAGGGGAGGCAGCTTTTTGGCAACACTTTCAAAGTATTTTGACAAAATGTAAGGTGAATTCACATAGGTATCATAGTGTCAGGAAAAAAAGGTAACTTCTAAATAGGAAAAATAAAATGACTATGATTTACCCTTGGTGAATACTCCATAAATAATTCAATATTTCAAATGAAAATTGTATTATGAAGTCACTGGAGGGAGAGGCAGTAGTCATTTTTATTTACAAACTTTTTCAATAGCACACTCCTCCTGGACTTGTCAGACAAGTTATTTGAGGAAGTTTGCTCCCAGGCATTGAACTAGTCAAGATCCTCACTGAGCAAGCTCAGGATTTTGACATTTGGGTTTCTCCTCCATTGTAAGTCACTATTTTGAAAACAGTAGATAATTGATCTTAGCATGAAAGACACTTTAAAATATTCACATATTGCTACATATTTTTATTGTGTAAAAATTTACATAAAGTATAACAAAGGGCTTAGTAGGAAATGGGTAGCTTTACATGAATGGTGATTATTATATTAACAAAACAGAGATATTACAACTACTGACAAGTCTGACGTCTGTTCCTGAATCAGATTTCCTCATACATACTTGTAAGATGCCCTTTATTATCAGAAAAGACAAAATAATGTGCCTTATTTTGATTACCTGCCTGAAAACTAAAGGAAAGTGTTACAATACTATAGCTATTATTTTTAACTACTTATAAGATCCTTTTAATATATTTGCTTCTCTATATTTAGTATGTATTGCTCATTTCCATGTGCACTCATTTATACAAGAAAATGATCAGAGTGCCAGCTCTGAGGGTGGTTGGGGGGGCTGGAGGGATTGAGGAGAAAAGGGAAACCTCATGGACCTGGACAGCAGTGTGGTGATGGTGTGGGTGGGGCTGGTGGAGGTGGAAGAGGGCACAGAGGAGATAAATGCGGCTGGAAAATACATAATAAAAACAAACAAACAAAAAATAATAAAAAGTGGTGTCAAGAACCTCACAGTAACTACTGTTTTCCAAACTTATACAGGTACTAAGAATTTTTTTAATTTCATTTTTTAATTACAGTTTAGAGTCAATATTATTTTGTGTTTGTTTCCGGTGTACAGCATAGTGGTTAGACAACCATGTACTGTACAAAGTGTTCCACTCTATATTTCCAGGTCTTTTTTATGTTTGGGGCCACTGGTGCTTCGGGGTGTGAAAGCAAGCTGGTGGAGGTAAAATGCCTATGGACAACACTGAGGAACTACAGAATAAAAAGGGAAATGGGTGAGTTTGAGAAACATGCTCAACATACTGTTTAATACAAGATTTGGGGCAAGTTACTATGTTTCTGGGATTCGGTTTTCTCATCTATAAAAATCAAAGAGCATACAAAGGGATGGGAAGATCAGATGATTAACCAGCCTTAAAACTGAGCTTGTTCAGACCCTGTCCTTATGACTTCCAGGGGAAAAAATCCTTGGGTGCATTCTTGCCACACTTTTCCACCAGCCAAAATGGGTGCCAAGGGCCTTGCTTGCCAAGCAAGGAAAGGGGAGGGCCAAGAAGCACGAGTGCCCTCTCTGTGGCCACCTCTGAGCTGCAGCATCTTACTTTAACACATTGTTGGGGAATAACAGCTTACCGTCAGAGTTATTGCTGCATAATTCTAAAGAAGATCCTGCACAGTTTAATTTTTCAGTAGCTTCGGCATGAATATTTTATTATAATTATCTGAGAGGTAGGTTAGCATGCAAAACCCTTACCCAGTAAGTAATGACCTGCTGGGTATTGAATGGGTGAGCCAATGGTGAGGCAACAGGAACATGAAGGAGGAAAGAGGTTAGAAGTTTACATTCACACAGGGTCTATTTTCATACCTAAGCAAACATATGGAGCTTATAAGCATTGAAGGAATAGAGGAGCAGGAATAAACAAAGAAATCATAAATGCACTATGCAGAAAATTAATTGTGATGATTTGGTTGTAAGGAAAGTGCAATAAGGTGAGTAGAAGATGAATGAAATGCATGATTGTGCTTAAAAATAATGGTGATGACAGCTCATTTATTCATACATGCTATGTATCAGATACTAGGAAAAATACCGTTATATATTATGCCACTTGACTCTTACGACCGTCGTTTGAGGTAAGTGCTGCTATATATCACCATTTTAAAGGTGATAAAATGTGACTTACCAAGATTAAGTGATTTACACAAGGTCACAGAACAGGTAAACAGCAGTGAAAATGTTTGAACCTAAGCTCTTTCCAAAATTATCCTGCTTGGATTGAGAAGTACAAATTGGCAGTTACAAAATAGTCATGGGATGTAAAGTACAGCATAGGGAATATAGGCAATAATATTGTAATATCTATGTATGGTGCCAGGTGGGGACTGGAAACACTGGGAGTACAATTTGTAAAGTATATGATTGTCTAACCACTATGCTGTACACCTGAAACTAATGCAAAATAATAGTGAATGCAACTGTAATTGAAAAATGAAATTTAAAAAATAATTTAAAATATTAAACTACAAAATTTTATCTTCATATATTACCCTATTTTTAAAAATTTCTTCTCTCCTAACTCACTAGTTTCACTATTTAAGTCTATGATCAGCCAGAGGAGCAGCTGAATACTATGGGGAGTTGATCATAAGTGAGACTGTTTACCCCCATGTGAGTGTCTCACTCATTCATTTTATATATCCTTCAAGTAGTTAGATGGGAAAATATGAAATACATCAGGCAGCTGATAATTAAATTAACTCCAGACCTCAACTGTATGCTAGGCCAAATAGTCACCTAACATTCTATTGTTCATTTCAAATTTGTACCAAGACTCCTGACCATCATCGCTCACTGGAGAACTATACGGTGAGCTCCATGTTACAGTATGATTTCCAAAAAAACTGTACCAGTTCATTTCTTATCAACTTCAGGGTCTATGAAAAACATGTGCGAGGCATTTCCCTTAGCTCTAAGCAGTGACTGTATGTCTGTGTGTACATACACATAGGAGTGTCAGAAAATCAAGATTTACTTTTCTGAATAATTTTTCCAGCTCCTATGGGTAAATGAATTTAGCACACGCAATTAGTCAAATTATCTTTGGTAACATGTTTTATTAAATTCTCAAAAAAAAATCATAAGATGAATCAGAATTAAAGCTCAAAATGATACTACCACAAAGTCAGTAACTCATAGAGTGTGTGATCAAAATTATTCATTGTATAGATGAGACTCACAGAGAAACCAAGTCTTGCTACAGCAAACTGCAGAGACAACAAGGGGATGACATCCAGGTCCTGGGACTGAAAAAGGACACAGGCTGGTGAAAGAAAGCCTGGTGCACACGGAGGGATGGAATCATCAGATCACAGTTTGTGAAAGCAATCATTAAGGTCAAAGATTAATAAATGGGTTTTGCAACAGATGGGAGGATTATAGTGATGGAAACCCATGGCAAATGCTATATGGAAATCTAAGAAATTATTATCAAGTAATGTAAGTAAGTACTAGAGACTCGAGCACAGAGCTACAGTATCTCTATGTGGAGTTGGAGTGTATAAAATGGACCCAGTCGAATAAAATTACACTGGTTAGAAAGATATATAAAACATATTCAAGAACATAAAACAAAGATGAAGTCTGTTTACTTCAAACGAAGAACCTAATTCAGGCTGGTGTAGTACTAGTATACTAGTCAGGAGATAGTAGATTTAGCCATAGTAATGAAGAATCTCCCAAATCTCATCAGCTTGGAGATATTTCCATTGAAAATTGGTTGGGAACCCTCATCTGTGTTATCACTGGGTCCTCTTGTTGGGACCCAGGCAAATAAAGTGGCAACTCTCTGGAAGGTTTTAAGTCATAAGGAGAAAGGGGACAATGCATTACATAAACATGAGCTCTTTAAACCTTTGCCAAGAAATTAAATGCATAATTTCTTCTAAAATTTCATTAGTCAAAGCATATCATAAAGCAGACCTGAGTTCAACAGGACAGGAGACATGTAATTATCATACAGAAAGTACAACTGGAGAGATGAAAAAATGATAGAATTGGCTATGGCTGGTTATAATGGAACTTGACTCTGAGCCAATACAATGTGGAAGTAATCAAGATATGGACTCTTCATTTACTAGTATTTTCTAAGTAGGCTTCAGCCTAGAAAATGGGAAAGATTAACTTCTGTTATAAGTCAAATATCCTAGCTATATTTGAGTGTTGGCATGTGTTGGGGTGTGTGTGAGGGGGGTGGGGGGAGTGAAGATGGAAATGGAATAAAGAGGGATATAAAGGACTACATAGTTCAAGTGGATGAGACAAAGGCATACAATTATGAAATCAAGGAAGATTCCCAGCTTTACTCGCTGGGACTTACAGTCCACAGAAAAAGAAAAAAAAATTGGCACAATAAAGTGTCTTCTGTTTGATATGGATGTTACAAGAAATTTTTATTTAATTTTTCCAACAATCCTCCAAGATTAACATATAGATTCAATACCACCCCCCTCCCCCATTTTGAAGAGGAACACATTTTAATCTAACAGAAGACTACAAAGTTGTTGGTCCAGAATTTTAAACTAATCACAAGTTATTTTTCCATTCCGTTAATATGATGTCTTCTCATTTCAGCCACCTACAGAGCCCACAAACATTTCCCACACCGAATGGGATGCATATAAAGCTATAATTGCAAAAAGTCTTAATCCAATGGGAAGCTATCTTTTTATCTTGTTACTTATTAATTTTATTTTGATTTTTTTTCCTTTTTTATTGTTGACACTATTACAGATGTCACTCATTTCTCCTCCCCTCCCCTTTGTCCACCACCACCCAGCCCCACTCCCCTCCCCTGGCTTTCCCCTCCCCTCTTATATGGCTATGCATATATGTTCTTTGGCTAATAACATATATGTTTTTAAAAAAATATTTTTATTGATTTCAGAGAGGAAGGGAGAGGGAGAGACTTAGAAACATCAATGATGAGAGAGAATCATTGATCAGCTGCCTCCTGCACAGTTCCCACTGGGGATCGAGCCTGCAGCCTGGGCATGTGCTCTGACCAGGAATTGAACCGTGACCTCCTGGTTCGTAGGTTGACACTCGACCAGTGAGCCACACCAGCTAGGCTCTTCACCTTCTTTCACCCAGTTCTCCCCATATCCATCCCCTCTGACATCTGTCAGTCTGTTCCATGTACCCATGCTTCTGGCTCCATTTTGTCAGTTTATTTTCTTCATTAGATTTCACTTATTAATTGAGATCTTATGGTATTTGTATTTCTCTTACTGGCTCATTTAACTTAGCATAAATATCCAGGTCCATCCATTCTGTCACAAAGGGTAAAACTTCCTCCTTTTTTTTACAGCTGGGCAGTAGTCCATTGTGTGTAAATGTACCACAGCTTTTTTATCCATTTATCTACTGAAGGGCACTTGGGCTGTTTCCAAATCTTGGCTATTGTAAATAATGCTGCTATGAACATAGGTGTGCACATATTCTTTCTGATTGGTGTTTCAGGATTGTTAGGATATATGCCCAGAAGTGGATTGCTGGGACAAACGGCAGTCCCATTTTTAATTTTTTGAGGAAACTGAATACTGTCTTCCACAGTGGCTGCAAGAGTCTGCATTCCCACCAGCAGTGTACAAAGGTTCCCTATTCTCCACATCCTCAATTGTTTGTTGAATTATTGATGGTAGCCATTCTAGCAGGTGTGAGGTGATAAATACCTCACTGTGGTTTTAATTTGCATCTTTCTGATGATTAGTGTTGTTGAACATTTTTTCATATGTCTATTAGACATCTGTACATCCTCTATGGAAAAGTGTCTATTCAGGTGCTTTGCCCATTTTTAAATTGGATTGTTTGTCTTCCCGGTGTTGAGTTGTAAATGTATTTTATATATTTTGGAAATTAACGCCTTATCAGATGTATCATTATCAAATATGTTTTCTCATACAGTGGGTTCTCTTTTCATTTTGTTGATGGTTTCCTTTGCTGGGCAGGAGATTTTTAGTTTGACATTGTCCAATTTGTTTATTTTTTCCATTTTTCCCTTGGCTTAGGCATTGATTCAGCAAAAATTCTGCTTGTGAGATGTCTGAGATTTTATTGTCTATGTTTTCTTTCGGTGTTTTTATAGTTTTGAGACTTGCATTTACGTCTTTTTCCATTTTGAAATTATTCTTATGAATGGTGTTAAGTGGGTGATCTAGTTTCATTTTTTTGCATGTACCTGTCTAATTTTTACAGCACCTTTTATTGAAGAGATTGTTTGCTCTTGTCTCCTTTAGCAAATATTAATTGACCATAAAGGCGTGGGTGGTTCTGTTCTATTGATCTATATGCCTGTTCTTGTGCCAGTCCTAGGTTGTTTTGATTAGAATGGCCTTGTAGTGTAGTTTGCTATCAGGTAATGTGATCCCTCCAATTTTGTTCTTCTTTCTCAAGATTGCTGAGGTTATTTGGGGTCTTTCTTGGTTCCATATCATTTTTTGGAATGTTTGTTCTAAATCTGTGAAATATGCCACTGGTATTTTAATAGGAATTACATTGAATCTATAGATTGCTTTGGGTAATATGGACATTTTAATGATTTTAATTCTTCCAATTCATGAACATGAAATAAGCTTCCACTTATTTGTATTGTCCTCTATTTATTTTCTCAATGTCCTATAGTTTTCCAAATCAGGTCTTTTACATCCTTGGTTAAATTTATTCCTAGGTACCTTATTTTATTTTTGTTGAAATAATAAATTGGATTATTTTCTTAGTTTTTCTTTCTGATAGTTCATTGGTGTATAAAAGTGCCATTGTATCCTGCTACTTTGCTGAATTCATTTATTAGATCTAGTAGTTTTTTGGTGGAGTCTTTAGGGTTTCCTACGTACACTCTCACTTCATCTCTTAATAATGACAATTTTACTTTTTTCTTTCCAATTTGTATGCCTTTTATTTCTTCTTGTCTGATTGCTATGGCTAGGACTGCCATTACTATCTATACTAATAAAAAGGTAATATGCTAATTAGAGCGAATAGACTGGACGTCTTCCAGACATTCTTCTGGACAAAGCCACAGTGGTGGGGGCTGAGGCAGAGGTGGTTTGGGGCTATCAGGCCAGCAGGGGAGAGCAGTTAGGGGCGATCAGGCCAGCAGGGGAGTGTGGTTAGGCGTGAGCAGGCTGGCAGGGGAGAGTTGTTAGGGGTGATCAGGCCAGCAGGGGAGTAGTTAGGGACATCAGGCAGGCAGGTAGAGGTGGTTAGGGGTGATCAGGCAGGCAGGCAGGTAAGCAGTTAGGAGCCAGCAAACCCGGATTGTGAGAGGGATGTCCAACTGCAAGTAAACCGGAGAGGGTGCAGGCTGGGCTGAAGGACCCCCCCACCCCCACCCCCATGCATGAATTTCATGCACTGGGCCTCTAGTGTTGAATAAAAGTTGTGAAAGTGGACATCCTTGTCCTGTTCCTGTTCTTAAGGGAAACTCTTAGTTTTTGCCCATTGAATATGATGTTGGCTCTAGGTTTTTCATATATGGTTTCTATTATGTTGAGGTATGATTCTTGTATTCCCACTTTGCTGAAAGTTTTTATCATAAATGGGTGCTGGGTTTTATCAAATGCTTTTTCTCCCTCTATGTGATTTTTATTTTTCTATTTGTTTATGTAATATATCACATTAATTGATTTGCAAATACTGGACAAATCTTTCATCCCTGGAATAATCCCACTTGGTCATGATGTATGATCTTTTTAATGTATTTTAGGATTTGATTTGGTAATATTTTGTGGAGCATTTTAGCATCTATGTTTATCAGGGATATTGGTCTATAATTTTCTTTCTTTATAGTGTGTTTTTCTGGTTTTGGAATTAGGATAATGCTGGTCTTATAAAAAGAGCTTGGAAGTCTTCCCTCTTGAATTTTTTGGACTTGTTCAAGGAGGATAGATGTTAATTCTTCTTTGAATGTTTGATAAAATTCACCTGTGAAGCCATCCAGTCCAGGACTAAAGAACTAAAAACTAAAATTTCCAAAATCACTCTATGAACCAGACATCAAATTTTAGATGAGTGCTCAGAGTCCAGATTGTGACACATTGAGTTTATCTGGCTTTTACTGCTGCTGCAGAGCGAACCTTTCCCCCGGGCCCACCATAGCTGCTTGTTCAAACAACAGGTTTACACAGACACAGTTTCTTCTTGAATGCTAAATGCTTAAAGGTGCTTAGTATTTGTCCATTCCAGGTAGGCTGCCTTGCAGCTGGCCATTCTGTGTCTATTTATCCAAACAGCTATGATCAGCTTCAGTCTAAGCACACAGATGAGAGGAAGAAAAACTATCACTTTTTTTAGGACAACATGATTCTGTATATAGTAAAGACTCCTCCAAAAAGCTATTAATAGTAAGCAAATACAGTCAAATTGTAGGATACAAAATTAATGTGCAAAAATCCATTGCCTTCCTGTATACTAATATCAAAACTTCAGGAAAAGAAATGGGAAAAAAATTCCTTTTACAATTGCAACCAAAATAATAAAATATCTAGGAATAAACTTAACAAAGAACATGAAAGACCTATATACTGAAAATTACAAAGCATTATTAAAAGAGATTGAAAAAGACACAACAAATGGAAAAATATCCCGTGCTCATGGATAGGAAGAATCAACATAATTAAAATGGCTATTTCACCCAAAGCAATATACTGATTTAATGCAATCCCCATCAAAACTCCAATGTCATTTTTAAAAGAAATAGGAGAATCATCAGGTTTGTATGGAACCACAAAAGACACTGACTAGCCAAAGCAATCCTGAGAAAAAAAGAACAAAACTGGAGGTATTACACTACCTGACTTCAAATTATACAACGGAGCTCTAATAATCAAAAGAGCACGGTATTGGGAGAGAAACAGGCATACAGATCAATGGAACAGAATAGAAAGCCCAGCTATAAAACATGTAAATGGACAGATAATTTTTGACAAAGGAGCCAGAAACACACAATGGAGTACAAATAGTCTCTTCAATAAATGGTGCTGGGAAAACTGAAAAGCCATATGCAAACGAATGAAACTGTATTACAGTTTGTCCACATGTACAAAAATTAATTAAAAAATGGATCAAAGACCTAAATATAAGACTTGAAACAAAAAGTTACATTGAAGAAAATATAGGTACCAAACTTATGGACCTTGGTAGTAGAGAACATTTTACGAATTTGACCCCAAAGGCACGGGAAATAAAGGTAAAAATAAATGAATGGGACTATATCAATCTCTATGCCTTTTAATTAGTTTTTCCTGCTTTATTTTCAGGTAAGGATATCCAATTTAATGTTAAAAAGAAGCAGTGAGAGTCAACATCAAGCCTTGTTCTTAATCTTAAGAAGAAAGCATTGAACATTTTATAATTGAGTATGATATTAGTTATAGATTTTTCATAATTGTCCTTAGTTTGATTGAGAAAATTTCCCAGTTAGTTGAGAATTTTGGGCATACATTAGATGCTCTATCTAGATCTATTTAAAAGACTACTTGTTTTTGGTTTTTCTTTTTAAATTTATTAATATTCTGAATTACATCATTGTTTTTCAAATATTAAGCTAACCTTTTATTACCAGGAACAGATAACCTTTGGATATGATATATCATAATTTTTATATTGTTGAATTCTATTTACTGAAAGTTTATTGAGAATTTTTGTTCATGTAAGATATTGGTCTGTAACTTTACAAGTTGGGATGCCTTTGATTTTTGTTTCTGATCAATACTGGTGTCATAAAAAAAATGAGATGCCTTTTCTCGTCCATATGTTAATGACAGAGCTTTATAGGTTTTGTATTATTTTACTGTTCATAACCTATTGTGTGTGTATGTGTGTGTAAGCATATATAAATGTATGTGTTTGTATGTATGAGTATATAATCATATGCATATATATATGTATACTGATTAAGCGATTAGTATGACTCAGATTTAGTATGTATTAAGGGATATGGTGTAATGTGGTGTATGATTTGAACAAATGTGGACAAAATCTTTTTTTATGTATGCAGCTGAGAAGTATGCTGATGAGCAATTCCCAGTCCTTAGAGAGCTGAGATTTGTTTTCTCTTTGTTTGACAGAAATGAGATATTTTCCTTCTTCATTGAATGATTTTTCTAACATACTGAACAGATGAATTGCATGGAAATTATAACCCTCAAAGTATATTAGTCCTCAGTTTCTGTCAAACGCCTAAACAGTTCATGGACTATGGATTCTATATATTTAAGGGCACATGTTTTCCTATTACCAGTCTTTTTTTTTATTTTATATTTTTACTAGGGGCCCAGTACACTAATTCGTGCACCTTGAAAGGAACTATGGGCCGCAAGGCTGTGGTGGGCACAGGGGTGGGTCTCAGCCCATCCTCCACAACCCTGCCTGGCCCCTCCTGCTGTGGCCCCCAGTCCCCTGTCTGCTGGCAGCCCTGCTCCCGCCACTGCTGTGCTCACCCACTGATGGCACAGAGCAATTGGGGCCAGTGCCAGCAGCAGGTGCGAGTAGGGCTGGTGCCATCAGCAGGTGTGAGCAGCGGCTGCTACCCTGATCACCCCACAGAAGCAGGGGGAGGTAGAGAAGCCCTGAGGGGTGATCAGGGCTGGCAGCTGCTGCTCACACCCGCTGACGGCACCAAGCGATCAGGGCCTATGCTGGGTCCTGGTAGCAGGTGTGAGCAGAGATGGCGCTGAAAGTGGGTGTGAGAGGTGGCTGCTGATCCTGATTGCCCCTGAGGGCTTCTCCACCTCCCCCTGCTCCTGAGGGGCGATCAGAGCCAGCAGCCACCAGTCGCACCTGCTGACGGCGCTGAGCAATCAGGGCTGGTGCTGGGTGCTGGCAGCGGGTGCGAGCAGTGGCTCTGGCACCAGCAGTGGGTGTGAGTGCCAGGCGGGACCATGGCATGCAGGAGCAAAGAATTTTCAGTAACCACCAGAAGATCGCCCCGATGACAGCGACCGGTGCCTCACCTTGGTCTGGTGCCCTCGCTCACCTGCTCTACTATCCCACCGCAACTGATGCCTGCCATGTTCCATGTGTTCCCACTGGTGGTCAGCGCACATCATAGTGACTGGTTGTTTAGTTGTTTGGTTGTTCTGCCATGCAGTCTATTTGCATATTAGGGTTTTATATATATAGATTGATTTCAGAGTGGAAGGGAAACGGAAAGAGAGACAGAAACATCAATGATGAAAGAGAATCATCTATTGGCTGCTGCAACCTGGAATCGAACCCTGATCACCTGGTTCATAGGATAACATTCAACCACTGAGCCACACCAACCTGGCTTATTACCATTCTTTAAGACTTAGGAATCCATATACCTTTCTTGTTTAATTCTTAAAGGACTCATTTGCTGAGGATTAAAGATTTCCTTAAACACCTTCAGAGGCCTTGGAGAACAGAATAAACCAAAGACTAATAAAAACCTGTGATTCCCAGGATCCACTACTTATGCTGGACTATGGGCTATATCCTTTGCAGCTACACTGGAGAAAGTTTGACTGTGTGGCATCATTATATTTAGAAAAGCAGATGAATGAGTGCATTTAATGTAGGTGAGACATGTGATAATAACCACATACTTAGTATCCAGACCCACGATGTGTGAGTTTAATGGAAAATGGAAAGGTTTTACTCCAACCAAAAATAACACAAACAAACATGATACACTCTGTAATTAGAAAAATGCTAATTTATACTTCTAGTCTTAAGAGATTAATTTCCTGTTCTTAACAGAAATATTATGTTTTTATCAACTTAGAGAAAAATACTAAACAAAATAGAGTATCCATATAGTACACTCCTTTAAAAAATATATGAGCTATACTGACAAAAGTTATTTCCATATTATGATTACACAATGAGCAATTTTGGTTTTCTTGTTTTTGAAGTGTTTTTGTTTTGTAGAAAATTCTTAGAACAAATTTGAAAGTGAGCAAGAGAGAAGAAATCTGGGTAAGTACATGATAACATTTTAGGAGAATTTTGGGATTAACTTCAGTGTGTTTTGCAAATATATAATTTATCCTACTTCTTTAGAGGAAGAAATGAATGAAGATAGCCCAAAGTAGCTTTCTATGCTTCTGTTTTCTCATGTGTTTCCTGATTTGATTCTGTGTATCCATTAAAATGAAGAATAAGTATGGTGACTATGCCACCATTAATTCATAAACCAAACTCTCATTATTTATTACTCATAGTAATGTATTATTGCCTCTTGTATTAGGATAACATTAGCTGATAAAAACTTTTTTGGATATTTTTTTGCATTTTTATTGATTTTAGAGAGAGAAGGGAAGGAGGGAGAGAGAGAGAGAGAGAGAGAGAGAGAGAGAGAGAGAGAGAGAGAGAGAGAGAGTTTGACTTGTCATTCCACTTAGTTGTGCATTCATTGGTGCTTCTTGTATGTGCCCTGACTCAGGATTTAACCTGCAACCTTGGCATACCAGGATAATGCTCTAACCAGGGCCAGACATTTTCTACAATACAATTTTTGAGGGTATATAGCAGTCAAATGCTTTGCTTGCTATCTGAAGTCAGAACAGAAAGCAAGGATATGTATACTTTTTATAAACCCAGCCTTAACGTGGCAAACATCACTTTTGTTGACCAATTGGTCTAGTACTAATCACAGGAACATATCAGGAAGTTGGAAAATGCTGTTCCTATCTATAAAGCTACTTCCCAGCAATAACACAAGGTGGAAAAGATGCACACATTTAAAAATTATATAGTTTTATTATTTTCTTTGGTACAAATTCTATGTACATACTTACGTAGCACAAAATGCCATTTTAAGTACTAGTGACAGGGACATACCCATTATTTCACAAAGTGAATATCAACTTTTAAAACAATCCTAACTGGAGGATGTGTTTAGAGAGAGAAGAGGGGAGAGAGAGAGAGACACTGATGTGAAAAACATTGATCAATTGCCTCCAATATGCTCCCAACCAGGGATCCAACCCACAACCTAGGTATGTGCCCTGACTAGGCATCAAACTGGCAACCTTTTCGGTGTGTGGGATAATGCTCCAACCAACTGAACCACCTGGCCAGGACTCAACTTATTTTTAAACAACTTGTTTAGGTGTAATTCAATTACCCTATGGCTCACCAAGTTAAAGTGTAGAAATGCTTTTTCAATATATTTATACAGATGTGAGCCATGACCAAAACTGATTTTGTAGCAATTTAGTTACCCCATTTTGAAAACTCCATGCCCATTAGTAGTCAATGCCAATTACTCCTTTCTCCACCATCCCTAGGCAACTACTAATCTATTATTTATATCTAAAGATATGTCTGTTTTGACCATCCTATCTAATAAAAGAGTAATATGCAAACTGACCATACCTCTGCTACACCCACAAGCCACGCCCACCAGCCAATCAGGAGCGAGTATGCAAATTAACCCAACCAATATGGCTGTGGCCATGGAGAGAGCAGGAGGCTTGGGTTGCCCCTGGCAATGGAGAAATTCAAGCTTTCCACCTGCCCTGGTTGGCCCAGGCCTCTGCTCAAGGCTACAAAGTTTCAATTATAGAAGATAAATAAATCCCAACAAAAATGGCAGCAGCCACGGAGCTGGAGAGAGCAGGAGGCTTGAGTTGCTCCCGGCAATGGAGGAAGCCAAGCTTTCTGCCTGCCCTGGTGGGCCCAGGCCTCCGCTCAAGGCTACAAAGTTTCAATTATAGAAGATAAATATATCCCAGATACCAGGGCCTCCGTTTGGGTCACTGGGGGGGCGTGGCCAGCCTGCAAACCACCACAAGCCCCTCGCCCAGGCTGCCCCACGCCCCAAGTGAACCCACCCTGATCTGGGACACCCTTCAGGGCAAACCAGCCGGCCCCCACCCGTGCACCAGGCCTCTATCCTATCTAATCCTATCTAATAAAAAGATAATATGCAAATTGACCATCACTCCAACACACAAGAAGGCTGCCCCCATGTGGTCAAAGATGACTGCCCCCATGTGGACACAAGATGGCCACCACAAGATGGCCAACAGGGGAGGGCAGTTGGGAGGGACCAGGCCTGCAAGGGAGGGCAGTTGGGGCGATCAAGCTGGCAGGGGAGGGCAGTTAGGGGTGACCAGGCCGGCAGGGGAAGGCAGTTGGGAGAAACCAGGCCTGCAGGGGAGAGCAGTTGGGGGGGACCAGGTCTGCAGGGGAGGGCAGTTAGGGGCAAACAGGCTGGCAGGGGAGCAGTTAGGCATCAATCAGGCTGGCAGGGGAGTGGCTAGGGGGTGATCAGGCTGGCAGGCAGAAGTGGTTAGGGGCAATCAGGAAGGCAGGCAGGAGAGCAGTTGGGAGCCAGCACTCCTGGATTGTGAGAAGGATGTCCGACTGCCCGTTTAGTCTCGATCCTACCTGAATTGGGCCTAAACGGGCAGTTGGACATCCCTCGAGGGGTCCCAGATTGGAGAGGGTGCAGGCTGGGCTGAGAGACACACACCCCCATGCACGGATTTCATGCACCGGGCCTCTAGTTTCATATAAAAGAAAATACACAATATGTGTTATTTTTGACTGGCTTTTTTCAAGTAAGAACCCTCATATCCTATCTAATAAAAGAGTAATATGCAAATTGACTGTCACTCCAAGACACAATATGGCTGCCCCCATGTGGTCAAAGATGGCTGCCCCCATGTCGACACAAGATGGCCACCACAAAATGGCTGGCAGGGGAGGGCAGTTGTAGGCAGTTAGGGATGACCAGGCCAGCAGAGGAGGGCAGTTGGGGGTGACCAGGCCAGCAGAGGAGGGCAGTAGGGGGAGACCAGGCCAGCAAGGGAGGGCGGTTGGGGGGGACCTAGGCTTGCAGGGGAGAGCAGTTGGGGGGGACCAGGCCTGCAGTGGAGGGCAGTTGGGGTGGGGGGACCAGGGCTGCAGTGGAGGACAGTTGGGAGGGACCCAGGCCTGCAGGGGAGGGCAGTTGTTGGCAATCAGGCCAGCAAGGATGGCAGTTAGGGGTGACCAGGCCCACAGAGGAGGGCAGTTGCGGGAGACCAGGTCAGAAGGGGAGGGCAGTTGGGGGGGGACCAAGCCTGCAGGGGAGAGCAGTTGTGGGCAATCAGGCCAGCAGGGAGGGCAGTTGGGAGAGACCAGGTCAGCAGAGGAGGGCAGTTAGTGGTGACCAGGCCAGCAGGGAAGGGCAATTAGGGGCAATCAGGCTGGCTGGGGAGCAGTTAGGTGTCAATCAGGCTTTCAGGGGAGTGGTTAGGGGGAGATCAGGATGGCAGGCAGAAGCAGTTAGGGGCAATCAGGCAGAGGCAGGCGAGTGGTTGGAAGCCAGCAGTCCTGGATTATGAGAGGGATGTCTGACTGCCCATTTAGGCCCGGATTTTGTGCACCGTGCCTCTAGTATTGTTAATAAGAATGTGTAATGTTGTAGCCACTTTGTGAAATAATTTGGCAGTTCCTCAAAATAATATACATAGAGTTATTATCTATGACCCATCAACTCCAGGTATATACTAATTTAAATGGAAAAATACATCCAAGAAAAAATTGTACACACATGTTTGTAGAAACCTTATTCACAGTAGCCCCAAAATAGAAACAATTCAAATATGTATCAACTGATAAATGCATAAAAGAAATTGAGTAAATCCATACAACATGTCACGTGGCAATAAAACCAAGGGATTACTAATACATGCTACAACAATTTGCATATTACTCTTTTATTAGATAGGATATGAGGGTTCTTACTTCACATCTCTGCCAACACTTGTTATTATTATACCTTTTGTTTTTAGTCACTTCAGCATGGTTTTTATTTGCATTTACCTAATGACTAATGATGTTACCCATATATTTTCATGTGCTAATTGGTTATTTCTAGTATATAATCTCTGGGGAATTTTATTCAGAACCTTTGTCCATATAAAGTTTGTTTTGTTTTTTGTTTTGTTTTGTTTTGTTATTGAGTTGTAAGGTTCTTTATATATTCTGGGTACATGACTCTTATCAGATAGATTTGCAAATATTTTTTTCCAGTCTGCTTCTCCCTTGTACTTTTGATGTCAAAAAGAAAAAGAAAAGAAGAAGAAAAAATAATTGCCTAACACAAAGTCACAATGCTGTATTTTTTTCTAAGAGTTTTAATATTTTAGTTCTTACACTCAGGTCTATAATCAATTTTACCTTATTTGTGGTGTGGTGTGGTGTGTGTGTTTGTGTGTGTGTGTGTGTGTGTGTGTGTGTGTGTGTGTGTGTGTGGTGTGAGGAAGGAATGCAAATTCATTCTTGTGTATGTGGCTATAGAGTTGTCTCAGTGCTCAGTGTCATTTTTGAAAAAACAAAACAAAAGTCCTTTCTGAATTGAATGTCTTGACACTCTTGTGGAAATAGAATTGATCACAAATGATGAGATTTATGGATGGGTTTTTCTTTTTTTCTTTTGCTTATGAATGTTAAAGCGTTCAAGCACCATTTGTTGAAAAGACTTTTATTTCCCATTGTATTGACTTTGGTACCTTGTCAAAAGTTTATTTATTGTATTTGTGTGATTTTACTTGGGAACTTTCTTCTGTTTCATTACATTTTCTCCAATACAATTCAGTCTGGATTACTGTTAATTTGAATTTTCTTGAAAGCGGGTAGCATGAGTAACCTCCTTTACATAAAAACATAACAGGAACACAAGCAGTATAGAGTACTGAGGTAAGTGCATAAGTATGCTTTTGGCTGCTTGGGAGAAACTGTTCTTCAGGCCTAAGAGATGGTGCAAATCAGCTCAACAAGCAGGAGATGGCATCGAGGATTGGGCCAAAATTTCAAGTAGTAATAACTGCAGTTATTTACCCAGCTAGATTCTCTTTTCATATGACTTTGGAAAACCACATTGGAGTGGTTTGCACGAAGCTTAGAGGTTGGTAAAGTTTTCAACATTCAAGGAAACAGATCTTTGTATTTTTATATTTTAACTTTTTATTGGAAGCAATAATAAACACAACGATAATACTGTTATTTTGCATTGTTTGTGGTGGTGGTATTTAGTTTACAGAGTTCTTTTATATATATTTACTAAAGGCCCGATGCACAAAATTCATGCAAGGGGCTCATACCCCGCCACTGCGGCAGCTGCCTCTGCCTCGGCCCCTGCCGCCATTGTTTCGTCCCGAAGGCTGTTTGGTCTAATTAGCATATTACACTTTTATTATTATAAACTAGAGACCCGGTGCATGAAATTTGTGCACAGAGGGGTCCCCTCAGCCCAGCCTACACCCTCTCCAATCTGGGACCCCTTGGAGGATGTCTGACTGCTGGTTTAGGCCAGATCCTGAGGATCGGGCCTAAACCAGCAGTCAGACATCCCTCTCACAATTGTGGACTGCTGGCTCCTAATTGCTCACCTGCCTGCCTGCCTGGTCACCCCTTACTGCCCTCCTGCTGGCCTGGTTGCCCCCAACTGCCCCTCTCTGCCAGCCTGGTCACCCCTAATTGCTCCTGCCTGCAGGCCTAGTCACCCCCAACTGCCCCCCTGCTGGCCTAGTCACCCCTCACTGCCCCCCCCCCCACACTGGCTTGGTTGCCTCTTACTGCCCCCCCTGCCGGCCTGGTCACCCCCAACTGACTCCCCTGCTGGCCTGGTTGCCCCCAACTGCCCCCGACCCCACCAGCCTTGTCACCCCTCACAGCCCCATGCTGGCCTGGTCGCCCCATGCAGTCTGCTTGTTCAGTCATTTGGTCGTCCCTCACTAACCCCCCTGCCGGCCTGGTCATAGGCAGCCATCTTGTGAGGGCAGGAGGGTCAATTTGTATATTACCTCTTTATTATATAGGACTAGAGGTCTGGTGCATGAATTCTTGCCCGGATGGGGTCTGGCCAGCCTATCCTGATTGGAGCCCATTGGGTGGGACTGGCTGTGGGGTCTAATGCTGGAAACTATAGCTTTCACCCAGCTGGATCTAATTATACTTGAGGGATTACCAAAAGAAAACCCACAACAGAAATGTTTTGCATTTCATGTGCCATATGATTAAGTTGTTTATGTGTTGTTTGCAAATGTATATCAAGATGAATGATGCCCCTTCAATAATTTTTGCATTCTTCCTGGGGCTTTGCCCTCAGTTTCCCAATATGATCTTCATGTCTGTTTGTTTAAAAGTTTTTCTGTTTGTGAATGTGCCTACCCTTCGCTGTTGCTCCTGGCAGCATGTGGGTCCTCTTTGCTGCCGCTTTTAAAGAGAGATTGAAAGCTCACCTAATCTGCAAGGCATCGCAATTTCACAAAATCCCCACCCAGCCTCTCTACATTCCTCAGCAAAGGGCCGCCATCCTGTTAATGCTTAGGTCACATTTTTGGCTAACTTTGAAGGTCTCCTAGGGCTATGGGCATGGAGAGAGAATTCCACACCTTGGCTGAAGTATTAGCAGAGCCTTCTGGATACTCTGGTTAGGGCAGAAGGGACTGATAATTATTTTCTTTGTGCTTACATTAAATGTACATGCACCAGGGAGCCAGGCAGTGATTTAGGGGTGTTGGGGGCTGATCAGGGGCTGGGCCAGCCAGGAAGGGGAGCTGATTGGGGCCCAGATTAGGCTGGTTTGCTCCTGCAGTGTGCATTATAGCCACCGGTCATTCTGGTCATTCTGGTTGCTGGGCTTTTATATATATAGACTAGAGGCCTGGTGCACGAAATTTGTGCATGGGGGCAGTCAGACATCCCTCTCCCAATCCTGGACCTCTTGCTCCTAATAGCTCACCTGCATGCCTGCCTGGTCACCCCCAACTGCCCCTTCCCTGCCGGCCTGGTCGCTCCTAACTCCCCCCGCCCACTGGCCTGGTCACCCCTTACTGCCTCCCCTGCCAGCCTGGTCGCCCCCAACTGCCCCCCTGCCAGCCTAGTCACCCATCACTGGCCCCCCTCCAGCCTAATCACCCCAAACTGCCCCCCCTGCCATCCTGGTTGCCCCCAACTGCATCCCCCTCTGCTGGCCTGGTTGCCCCTAACTGCCCCCCCTCCAGCCTGGCCACCTCTTACTGCCCTCCTTGCTGGCCTGGTTGTCCCTAACTTCCCCCCCCTGCCAGCCTGGTTGCTCCCAACTCCCCCCCCTGCCAGCCTGGTTGCTCCCAACTGCCACCCCCCGCTGGCCTGGTCGCCCCCAACTGCCCCTCCTGCTGGCCTGGTCACCCCTCATGGTGCCCCCACTGGCCTGGTCGCTCCATGCAGCCTGCTGTTCAGTCTTTTGGTCATCCCTTACTATCTTCCCTGCCCGTTGGTTGTAGGCAGCCATCTTGTGGGCGTGAGGGTCAATTTGCATATTACCTCTTTATTATATAGGATTGCATCCAATTGCAATTTTAAAAATTTTCAAGATAGGACCTATTTTCCCTATTTTAGGGTAAAAAATTGAATACTGCACTATTTACTAAAAACTATTGTAGAAATGCACACCTTTAGTGTTTCAGAGTGTCCCAGAAAATCAAGTACTAGCCAATTTAGTAGGAAATGACTTATGAGCAACACAGTAGTTTGCCTGAGTCAACTGAAAGAGGAACCTGTTAAGAAATCCAGACAGGTTGGTATAAACAACAAGTGGGTGGAAGTGGGGAGTGTTGTATATGTCAACATAATTAGAGTTAATGAGATGAAATTAGGGTGATTATAAAGAAAGTTAAAATTAACAAAGTTGTGGAGTTAGGAGCAATTAGGAATAGTTATCTTTTCTGTTGAGTGTGGGGAAAAACATGTTTTGATGTTTGAGAATGATTGGTTTATGGAGCTAACTTTTGATAGCTGGTTTAGAGACTATTCTAGAAAAATGTTAAATTTCAGAAGTGTAGCCAGCTGCAAAACATCACATATGAACACATATAGCCTAATTTCGATGAATTTTTAATATTGCTTTTAGATGTTTTGTTTCCCCTTCATTTTGTCCCTTAAAATTTGGTAGTAATAGTAAAACTTTATATTATAGACACAATTAACATTTTCCTTCTCTGTGCTGTATTTTATAAAACGTCATGCTGATAAATTAAAATATTTCCTTAATATGATTTATAGCCCTAGCTGGTTTGGCTCAATGGCTAGAGCGTTGGCCTGCAGACTGAAGGGTCCCAGGTTCAATTCCGGTCAAAGGCACATGCCCAGGTTGCAGGCTCAATCCCAAATAGGGGGTGTGCAGGAGGCAGCTGATCAATGATTCTCTCTCATCATTAATGTTTCTATCTCTCTCCCTCTCCCTTCCTTTCTGAAATCAATAAAAATATTTTTTTAAAATATGATCTATACACTAGTGAAATATAGTAATATGCATTATATGAACTTCACAAGCTGGCTCTTCAGAGTTACTCTAACAATTAAATATAGTTTTCGAGTTTCAATGGCAGTTTGTTTCCAATATCAACTCAATTTCATACAAATTTCAAATTACAAAAAAATACATTTTGATCAATTATGAAAAGTGTTTCTTTTCTATTAGAATATTCAATAGTATTTTCTTAAGTAATCTTTAGGGCAAAGCCTCCACCGAAGGCAATATGATGTAGTTGATGATTTTCACACAGACATGGATAGGGTCTATTAAAAGCCTAGAGTAGCTTTTTAAAGGTACATTTGTCTCTCATGTACAGTACCAAGTCTTGGAATAAGAATAAAGTTGGAAAAACTCAAATATAGTACAAATGTTGTGAATGCATGGACAAATAAACGCATATGTAATTTATATATTTTTTTCTTTTCCATTTTCCACACATAATCTCTCTTGTTAACAAGGGGGAAGAACAAGACTGAGAATGTTGATGTTTTAATAATAATTTTTCTTTCTGCTAGGATTATAGTTCAGAATCTCTTTAAATGTAAGTAAGGTCAGTAGCTTTATGTCCATATGTGACTTATCACACATCTCTCTGCACAATGCTTGTTTGAGATGAGAGTGCAAGGCTGAAATATGCCTCATCAGGGCTTCCCATAAGGATGCTATAGGCTCAACAGGTACAGAGACATGGGCGGGCTTAAAGGACTATTACCCTTTTTTGACTGACAGTGATTTGTGCAAAAGTGGGAAGGAGGAAAACAATAGTTGAAGAGCCTGAAAAACGAAGGCAATAGATTATCAGCTAAGAATGTGGTATTCTTATGGGGAGGGTATTCTGTGTGGTCCAAGAAATTGCTGGTGAGTGAGCAGCGAACCTAGAGATCTGAAATTAAATGGGGTCTGGATCGTCAGTTGCTAATCCTATTGCCCCTTGTTAGATTCTGAACAGGCATTTCACAGGAGGCCCAAGGACACAGGCTATTGTCTGCACATCTAGGACAACAGCAATGCCATCCTTTGAGTGAAACACCAGGCCACTCCCTCTCTGATCCTTGGCTTCCTGTCATTAGACTAGTGTCTAATGCTCCTTCCCTATCGCTCTCCACAAATTTCAAGGAGCATGTGGAGCAATAATCTGCATTTTCTATGCCAGGCTCATTGAGTGATAGAAGCAGGTATTTAAATAGTTGAGAGGACAATACTGAGTTACATATTTTCCCATGGATCTTGGGATTTATTTCATTTGCTACCTTTCAAATGAATCAAATTCCCAAGGTTTTAAAATTAAGCAAACAAAATACTCTTGGGAAGAATAAGGACAACTGAAGCAAACGGATAATTCATTAAAGCCTATAGAATTTAAAACCCTAAAAAATGATGGGAGGCATGCTGGTCTGTTTCCCCGTATGGTTGGGGCAAAAGTCCATAAAATTTCTCTTCTGTAAACAGTTATCAATGGTACTAGGTGTACCAGTTAATAATAGCAGATTTTGAAATCAAAGAAAACACGATAATTTCAAGAGAAACATCAAAAGTGCTTTATTCAAAGTAATGTCCATTGCTAGCTACACATTTCCCCCATCTTTCAGGTATTTTGTGGATACTGTCCCAATAGACTTTTCTTGTTTTGAGGCAAACTATTCAGAGACCCAATTTTCCACTTCTCCGTATGTTTTGAAGTGCTGCTCAGAAAGTGCGTGTGCCATCGATCGGAACAACTGGTAATCTGGAGCAAGGTCTGGTGAATACAATGGGTGGGTTAATACTTCCCAGGCAAAATCTTTTAATGTGTCTTTAACTGGTTTTGAAGTGTGTGATGGTGAGTCATCATGAAGCAAAATTACTTTGGCCTGTATTCTGGCACATTCTGGTCGTTTACAATCAAATCGTGCTTCAAATTAATTCTTTGTTGTCAGTAGCGATCAATATTAATAGTTTCATCTGTTTTTAGAAGCTCATAATACACCACACCTTCCTAATCCCACCAAACACAGAGCATTGTCTTCTTTCCAAAGTGATTTGGCTTTGCAGTAGATGTTGATGGTTGACCTGGATCAACCCATACTTTTGTGCATTTGGGATTCTAAAATAAATCCACTTTTCATCGCCAGTCACAATTCGATGCAAAAAAAGATTTTTTTTCCGTGCCGTTGAAGCAACATTTTACTGATGACTTTTCGGTTTTCCATTTGTCTTTTGTTCAGTTGATGTGGCACCCATTTTCCTTCTTTTAAAATCTTTCCCATTGCTTGTAAATGATTGGAAATTGTTTTCTGAGCAATGTTTAATCTTTCTGCAAGTTGTTTTTGAGTTTGACACGCATCTTCATCCAATAATGCTTGTAATAGTTGGTCTTCAAACTTTTTCAGTTGACCTGGACGTGCTTTGTCTTTCACATTGAAATCATTATTTTTAAAGCATTTAAACCAGAGTTCACAAGTATGTTGAGATGGAGCATGTTCACCATAAGCTTCCCGAAGAATTCAGCAGCACTTTTCTTCAAAATAAAGTAATGAATTATAACTTCCTGCAAATGCTCTTTTTTTGGCACGAAATTTGGTATTTTTAAGTGTAAAAATATCTATGATGTTAACACCTTCAGCAAATTTGACATATGAAGTTTTGAAGCTTGTTGTCAATACAACAAAATAGCATACATATCAAATCACATATATATCAATACATGTGTAACTCCATCTATTGAAGAAAAAAATCCGCTTTATTAACCAGTACACCTAGTATTTATCTGATCCTGAATCATGGTGCAAAGGGAAATTTATGTCCGTGTTATAACCCAATGTTAGGGATTACACAACATTATATTCTACTAGAGGCCCAGTGCATGAATTTATGCCTGGGTGGGGTCCCTCAGGGTAGCCTGCAGGGATCGGGCCAAAACTCACAGTCCAACACCGCCTGCAGCTCCTACCTGCCACTCCTGCTAATCCCGGCCCCACTGCGCCTGCCTCGGACTTGTACCCAATCAGTCCTGATCGGGAGAGGCGTCACTGTAGCAGCACTTGCCAGCCATGAGCCCTGCATCTGACACCCTCCCAAGGGGAGTGGCCTGTGGGATCAGGCTGAAATTGGCTCTCCAACATACCCCGAGGGGTCCTGGATTGTGAGGGAGTGCAGGTCAGGCCGAGGGACCCCATCGGTGCATGATCGGGGCCTGGAAGGGACCGCAGGAGGGCTCCAGGGCATGTCTGGCCCATCTCACTCAGTCCCAATCAGCCAGACCTCAGCAGCAGGCTAACCTACTGGTCGGAGCATCTGCCCCCTGGTGATCAGTGCATATCATAGCCAGTGGTTGAGCAGCCTTAGCATATCATTTGCATGTTATGCTTTGATTGGTTTAACAGTTGACTGGTCACCAGATGACAGGACACTTAGCATATTAGGCTTTTATTATATAAGATGTGTTAGTGTTGTGTGTTTTTTATATCTGTTCATTTTTATTTATCTTAATCATAGTTCTGTTCTTTTTTCTTGGGATGTGAGGAGCCAGGTGATAGAGGAGGATGACGCCATTCTCTGGATCCCGGGGATTATTGGAGCAGCATAACAGCTGTAGGGCTTCCTTGTCTTCTCTCTGAGTTAGGGACTTCAGGGGTTCATCCTACAGAGCCTACAGGGACTCATTTGTGGGGTTTGGAGATTTGCTGGAAAGCTCTCAGTGCCTCTGTTGGTTATCAGAAGCCAAATCAGACAGCAGCAGCTGTCACCAAAACCTCAGAGAGAAAGCACTGGTGATTCTCTCTGACAGCTTCTTAGCGACAGCCTCGGGCAGCTGGACCGTGGCTCTGCTGCTTCTCCAAGTGTGTCTGTGGTCTTCTGACTTGGAGTGACTGGAGACAGTGGTGAATTACACTGCCAAATGAGGCACAACAAAGCTTCCACACACCAGCTACCCACGTCTCACAGGTGAAGGCTCCCTTGTGATTGCCCTGGTAGGCGAGGACGTGGTTATCCTGCTATAAGGAGCTCAATTCAGGATGCCAAGTGCCTGGGGGATAGGGCCCATGTACTAGTACTAGAGGCCTGGTGCACAAACATTTGTGCACTGGAGGTGTCCCTCAGCCCAGCCTGCACACTCTCATAGTCTGGGAGTCCTCAGGGGATATCGTACTGATGGCTTAGGCCCGCTCCCTCTGTGGGAGGTGACCAGGCCAGCTGATCAGGGAACGGCATCGCCCCCATCAGCCTGCCATTGCTGCCTGGCCTCCCTCTGCTGAAGGTGACCGGACAGACCGATCAGGGGATGGTGCCAGCCCGCCTTATCGCCCCTCAGCCACCGCTGGTGGCTGCTCCCCCCTCATTGCCATTCCTTCCCTCTGCCCACTGGCAAGCACCTTGGCTGGCCTGGTACTGCCTGCTTGCCGGCCCCACCGCCCGCTGACTGGTCATTCCACTGTTCGGTTGATTTGCATATTATGCTTTTATTATATAGGATGTTCAGAGACAAGGGGAGGTGGCAGGGCTGGTAAACTGAGTCAGGTAGGTTTTTTGTTGTTGTTGTTAATCCTCATTTGAGGATATTTTTCCATTGAGTTTTAGGAAGAGTGAAAGAGAGAAGGAAAGACAGAGAGAAACATGAATGTGAGAGAAACACATTGATTGGTTGCCTCCTGCACGAGCCCTGACCAGGGCCCAGGCTGGGGAAGAACCTGCAACTAAGGTACGTGCCCTTAATCAACGTTGAACCCAGGACCTTTTGGTCTGTAGGCTGACACTCTAGCCACTGAGCCAAGCAGCTAGAGCAGGTAGGTCTTTTATTTTATTTTATTTTTTATTAATTTTTTATTGCTTTCAGAGAAGCTTGTCAGTCATCTGCACTAAAAATCAGCTGAGAATTAGAAGTGGCTCAGGATCAGAAATAGCAAATTAGCCAATAGCAAAAGAGACCACTTAGACTTGAAAGGGACACAACAGTCAGCCTTAAAGCAGAAGAGGAAGTTGTTAAAGGAAATCACAAATTGCTCAATCTGAGAAACCAAACATCAATTTATTTGAACTTCTAGTAAGAGGAATTGAGAAACTCCATGCAAAATAAATAAATAAATAAATAAAAATGCAGACGCCCCTTATTTTAAATGAAGTGCATGGTCTTTTGGAATATGAGGAGGGTAAAATTTAGTCACAATTATTTAAAAAGGATTCTGGTTAACGTACTAATCAAAAAAGCTAATTGGGTAAATGTGAAAGTCTGCCCAAGGGGACGTGTGGATTGTGGGGATTCTGTTTCCAGGGTTGAAGGTTTTAATATGCAGATGGTTCACATCCTGCAAGAGAGTTATTTATAGTTCTCTCTACATGTTGGTAAAGTGATTACTTAGCTATTATATTTTAATTCTCAAAGCTGATTAAATATCTACACCCTGAAGGGTTGATGATGCCTGCATGTTCACCAACCTTCTAGTTAACCTGGGCAAAAACTTGCTTATAATAATAAGTAAAGAAGATGAGTTTTATCTTGAGTAAACCTTAAGTCCAGTCTACCCTGTAAAAACTAATTAATAAATATACTTTATTCAACTGTGTGAGATCACGAATAAAGAGAAAAGAGCTCTTGTAGGGTTTTGAAGGGTTGTGAAGGGTTCAGAGGTATAGGTGTGTTTTGATTTATTTGTTTTGGGTTGTCACAATACCTGAATTGCTTTTGGCATTTAGTGGGAAGCACTTATATATGCAAGCATCCTAGGTGTTTCAGACAGCTCTGCACAATTAATTTCCAACTTCAAATGCCCCTAATGCTTCCACTGAGAAATACTAGGGGGTTTACAAAATCTTCAGGGGCAAAATAGTGCCTGAAAAAGCTTAATTTGATCGGATTATAATAGATGATCATGAGCCAAAGATCAGAACAAGAAATTATTAGACTCAGAAAAATAAGATATCTTCTTTGGGACTTCAGGGTTTCAGGCTTAAGGATAAGAAAGGAGCATTTAATGAACATTGACTTACAGATATTGGTTGACTTTTCCACATTGAACAGTACAATCTGTTTAACATGCTTATGAGAAAGGGAAGATTGTCTTCCTTTATAGACAAAAAACCTGAAGCTGGGAAAGAGAATAACTTGCCCAAAAGCACAGAGTTAAAGAGTAGCATCTCTCAGGAGGTTGAGAGGGCAAGACCTAGGGGCAAACTTCTATGAACCTTCCCATCCTTTTTTATTTATTTTATTTTTTACCTAGAGGCCTGGTGCACGACATTCGTGCACTGGAGGGGAGTCCCTCAGCCTGACCTGCGCCCTCTCGCAGTCTGGGAGCTCTCGAGGGATGTCTGCCTGCCAACCTGCTTGCCCCCAACTCCCTCCTCCCCCGCTGACCTGGTCACCCCCAACTGCTCTCCCCTCCTGGCCTGATCACCCCTAACTGCCTCTGCCTCGTCCCTGCCACCATGGCTTTGTCTGGAAGGACGTCCAAAGGTCTCCCGGTCTAATTAGCATATTACCCTTTTATTATTATAGATTGAATCTATTGGGGTTATATTGGTTCACCAAACCAAATAAATTTCAAGTGTACAACTCAACAACATACTGCAATTCTAAGTGAATTTCACTTAAAGAGGTAAATGGGGATTCCTGGAGCTAAGAATTTATCAATGAACTTTTTTTTTTTTTTTTTTTTTTTGCTATGTGAACTAGCTTTGAAGTAGAGTTGTTCTTCCAATGTTATAAAAGCATTTTGTATGAACATTTATATTCCTGCCATGAAACCTTGTTATTGTTAAATTATACTTTGTGATTCTGTTTTCATGATAAACCAAGAGTTTTGTCCTTCTTTTCTGTTAAGTCGTTCATGTTGGTCTACACTGAATACTAAGAGAAAGGGACAGTATTTATGTCAATTCTGTAGACTTAGTTACAGAAGAATTAGAAATGATTAGCTTCATAGCCATCTGAAAATGTACCATTAAGTAGTAAGAACTAATTCCGAAAGCTAGAGACTCGTATGAACAGCCCATTACTGTAATTGGCTTTTGTGCAACGAATGAAGTATGTTCCTCACGACTTTGTAGGGAAATTAAATAAATTGAATATAAACTAGATTACTGTTCCTTAAAGTACTTTTAAGTACTTTGTGTAGTCTAGTACTTCAGAGATATTTGCCAACATGATGGCCTCCCCATACGCATCATTCATTTGTTGGTTTTCTTATTAGAATATAGTAAACAGATCATTGACGAACATCAGAGAGCACTAATTTAAGTATGCACATTATTAGATTCAATTTTACACTAAATAAAACATTGCATTCACTTTTTTAAAAAATCAGGATGAATGTAAGGCAGTAATTTGTATTGATATAAACTTTAGAATGATTTTCCAATATTATAGTTTTAATGTACAGTTCTATCTTCACCATATATATCTTTAATATATGTTTGCATATATTAAACATACATGTATTAATCCCTCCTCGTACACATTTCATATATGTACAATGTTTTGGGGTAGTTGGCAAAGTTACTTGTATACGCAGAGACTGACTCTGTCTGCCAGCAATTTATTTAGCACAGCTTAGCTGTGGGAATTATGATAATTTCACAAGCCAATAGCATACAGAATAATGTTTCTTAATAAGCTAACAAATAAATAACATGCTGCACAGCAATGATAGAGAAATTAAAATATTGTTCCAGGCAAGGGGAGATAAAGGGAAAAGCCCAAATTTAACTGAGGCGTATCTTTTTATATGGATTTGATAACTTGGAGAGATAGCTTAAATAGCTGTAAGCAGACTTCCAACTGCTAGGACAAAATAAAAGCCCCGTGTTGCTAGAGCACATGGCTAGGGGATGAAGGCATGGGTATTGGTTATGGGGCTGGGCTGCTGTGAGGGTTACAGGGACATTGCATGATGTAGCACCCCTGCCCACCAAAAAGTCATCTTGGCCAAAGCAGAAGCAAGTGTCTCAGATCTTCAGAGAGCTGTTCAGGTTGGCAAAGTGTGCCTTGCCCGGATGGAAACTCTCCAATAGCCCTCACAAACTTGCATAGTTTATAGTCTAAATGTCCTTGTCAGTGCAGGCAGCTAGGAGTTAACAAAAGGGAGCTAGACTCGCTGAACCTGATTGAGTCTGGAAGTTATACTCCCCCTACATCCCCGCCCCCAAAGAAAGGAAGGATGGCTTTATAGCCTCCCCAGGGAACCACTGGTTCATTCCCACAGATTGCTGGGTAGGGCAGGGATACAGGCGTACAGGGCAGGGTGTGTGGGGGGAGAACCAATAAAGTGGACATTTTTCTGCTGGGGCATGTGCAGTAGGAGCCAAGATGGTGACCATAAAGGAGAAAAAAGACTGGATTGAATAGGGGCAGGACCCAACACAAGCCTGCAAAGACCAGGAAAGAGATTGGTTAGTTTTAAAGAAAGCTTACCCCTTCCCACGTCTCAGGTATATAATCAAAGCTTAACAAAGACTCCTCTTGGTAGCACCTGCTTACCTGTTCATATGTGTTCTCTCTCTGTATCAGCTCTGTGGGCTCCAAGTGCTGGTCCCTGTACAGCCCTGTAGGCCCAGCACCTGCATAGACCCAAGGTTGGGCTCCAAGTGTGTGTCTCCAAGTGCAGACCTGGGTGCACAGTACAGCCCTAGACAAAACACAGCTGGGGACAGAGACTAAGCTAACCTGACAGGGACAGAGACTGAGCTGGACTAAGCTTTGGCATGGACTCAGTGGAACTTCAGCAGCTTTGTATGCCCTGCTGATGCTGGGTATTGGCACAAGATCTGGACTCTGATCCTTCTTCTGGACTTGCTGTAGAGATGGAAAAAGGGCCTTTCTTTTTCTTTGCTGTGGCCTTCCAAATTTATGAGAAGCACCTGGTAATTAAACCCCAAGATGGTTAGCTCCTCTGATTCAAATAATCCTTATGTTCAAACTGCAAGATAAGTACTCTCAAGGCTACATTCTTGCATTCACCTCCTCCTTACTGGTTTTACAGCTCAGGGATAATTAGTAGAAAGTTTCCTACCTCTCCACCACTGCACCTCGCCCCCCCGCACACACACACATTCAAACAAACCTCTTTTGAACTCTTCATAACTTTTGCTCTAAGAATGTTTTACAGGCTTTGGAAAAATACTGATGAGACACTCCCTAGGACATCTGTCTGGACTATCTCCTTGAAGATCTAACAAACTTTTCAATGACTACCGCCCCACCTCCAATATCTGTTCAACTTCAGCCCCCAAATCCCTTTCCTTTCCTTGTCACCTAGCAACAACAGGAAGGTTTTAAAAGGCAGGAGCAGTTTTTTTTTTTTTTTGTTCTTGGTCTTTGCATTGGTTAGCAAAGTACTGGTCCTTTCTGTTTGGGGGAAGGTAAAATAAACTTTCTCTTTGCATCTATCTCTTCTTTTAGTTGTGATTTTTTCACAGCCCACTTCACTGGCCAAAACCCCTAACACTTGGTGAAGACAAGGCTGGACTTCTTCCAACGTGGAACAACGCTAAGCCACCTGGTCATGGGTAAGAAGCTGGGCCTGTGGGCATCGTCCTATTGTTTGCTCCAGCTCCATTGCTGGTTTGGTAGTAATGAACTCTTTTAGCCTTTTCTTTTGCCTGCAAAGCTCTTTATTTCACCTTCAATTTTAAATGATAGCCTTGCTGAATAGAGTAGTCTTGGATTCAGTCCTTTGCTTTTCATTACTTTGTGTACTTCATGCCATTCCTTTCTTGCCTGAATTATTTCTATTGAGAAGTCAGCTGACAGTCTAATGGGAGCTGCCTTGTAAGTAAGTTTCTCTCTCTCTCTCTCTTGCAGCCTTTGTATTCTTTGTCTTTAAAGTTTGCTGTTTTAATTAATATATGCCTAGGTATGGATCATTTGGGGTTAATCTTGATTGGTACTCTCTGTGTTTCCTGAACTTGAGTGACTTTTTTCATTACCAGGTTAGGGAAATTTTCTGCCATTATTTCTTCAAATATGTTCTCTATTCCTTTCGTAGATTCTGCTCCTTCTGGTATCCCTATAATGCCAATGTTGTCCCAAAGCTTCCTTAGACTCTGCTGTTTTAGAATCTGCACTTTAAAAATAAATACAGTGATTTGTATTAAAGTTTGAATAGCATTTGTCCTAAAGAATCATATATATAACTTCAATACTGATAGTTATTCCTGACATGAAAACTATCAATTACATTTTATTTTTCCCAGACTGCTATTGTATTTTAATTTTCATTTACTTGATTGCTTATAGATTGAACATTTATTATGTTCATTAGCTGTTGATATTGCTCCCTGAAATTGAACATTCACACAATTTTCTCTATTTTTTGTGCATTTTTCTTTATGATATATAAGTTCTGAATTGACAATTACATGTTGCACATATTTTCTCCAAGCTGGTTGCTTAATTTTATGTTTTTTGTTTGTTCTGGAAAAAAATTTGAAATGTTAACACAATTTATCAGTCTTTACTTTCCTGGCTTCTGTATTTTCTCAATTCCAATGGTTCTTTCTACTCAAATAATTTTGCTTAATTTTTAAAAAATATATTCTTATTGATTTCAGAGGAAGGGAGAGGAAGAGGGAGAGGGAGAGAGAGAGAGATTAAAACATCAATGATGAGAGAGAATCATTGGTCAGCTGCCTCCTGCACACCGCACACTGGGGATTGAGCCTGAAAGCTAGGCATGTGCCCTGACCAAGAATCAAACTGTGACCTTCTGGTTCATAGGTCGATGGTTGACCACTGAGCAATGCAATCTGGGTTGCTTATTTTTTTACATAGATATTTTTAATATTTCTGAAAATTAGTTTTTATTTTTTAATTATTTCATTTTATTTTTTCCAAATGTTTAACCAATTGTCACCAACCATTTATTAAGAAATCTCTTCATTTCTGCATTGAAAAGTCTTCTATGGTATACACTGAATCTATATATATAAAGGATCTATTTTTATACTCTGCTTCTATTCCATTGATCAATTACTTGTATTGATAATGGTTGCATAGTAAAATTTGTTTTTATTTCCATGGTTGCATAGTAAATTTTAATATATGGCATGGACATTTCTTTCTCATTGCATATGTCTCCATTTTTTTCTTAACCAAATTAAACATAATTTTCTTTCAGATAGAGTTTATAATTACTTTGTCTAGTTTCATAAAATAGTCCTTTGGCGGGGGGTAATCAGTTAATGTAACAATAAATTTAAAGAGAATGGGTTACAGTCTTTTTTCTATATGTAAATATAACACTTTTAATTATAGAATATTATATCATGCATACTTTTGGAATCAGCGCATAAATCCATTTTATGTATTATAAATGCAAATCCATTTCATGCACTAAAATGCAAAATGATAAATATAAAAGTATAAACAAAATCATCATAAAATTCTCATTTAAATATTAACTTTGTTAAAATTTGCTCTATTTTCTTTGAGTTTCATTTTTTTAGGATGTTTATAACTTTATATATTTATGCAGGAAACATTTTTTATTTTTTTGTTTTTTTATTATTTATTTTTATTGATTTCAGAGAGGAAGAGAGAGGGAGAGATAGACAGCAACAATGAGAGAATCAATGATAGGCAGCAACAATGATTGCCTGCCTCCTGCCCACCTCCTACTGAGAATTAATTCCACTAATTCCATTAATGTGCCCTTGACAGGAATCAAACCTGGGACCCTGCAGTCCCCAGGCCAACACTCTATCCACTGAGTAAAGCTGCCTAGGGCTTTGCAGGATACATTTTATAGCTGGAAAATGTAGATAAACAACAAAAAAATTCATCGCTCTCAGAAACTTCCACTTTTATCACTTAAATGTGTACAATATTTCAGTCTGATCTGTATATGTATATACATATATTTTTAGAAGGAGCAATAATATTGATAGTAATAGCTGGAATTTATTATGAAGTATATAATACAAGTGTTAACTGCTTAACAGAATTTTTAATATTTATCTTCACAGCAACTCTTGAAGGAAAGTAATAATCTTATTGTATTTATGAATACATAGTTATTATGTATATTTATTCATAACTTTAATAATCTATAATAAAAGAATAATTAATCCAATAAATAAAGGACATGGTTATGCTATTTCTAGAGGAAATACACATTGATAAAAAATATATTTCAGCTTGTCAAATGAAAACTAAATGAAAGTTTTAGTACCTCTTGTTCTTTTTTAGAAGAAGAGAAATTTATTTATTTTAATGTTTTATATAAGCATTATATTGAAGTATACGTAGGAAAAGTGCATAGATCAGAAGTTTGCAGCTTTTAATTTTGACAAAGTGAACACACACAGGTAACCAGTACCCCATTCAAGAAGCAGTACTGTGTATCTATCTTTCAGTCAGTAGTCTCGCCAAGTTTTTGTTTTTTTTTTAGTTTTCTACTATCTGATCTGTCATTTTTTCTATTGGGATCAGGACTTAAGTCATGAATGCAATCCCTTTGAACTTTAAATGACTATACCCACTGTGTGGCCTACCTTTCATTCTATTACTTGTGTCTTTAATGAACACATGTTCTTAAGTTTGATGGTATAATTTATCATTTTTCTTAGAAATTTATGCTTTTTGTATCCTGACAAAGAAATATGTACCCATTCCAAAGTAATTCCTATGTTTTCTTCTAAAAACATCATTGTATTACATTTTATTCTCTAATCCCCTTGCAATTGATTTGTGTGTATGATGTGAGGTTGGGATAAAGAGCACTTTATCTTTCTGATAAGCATAGGCAATTGACCAAACACCAGTTATTGAAAAGTCCAGCCTTTCTTTATTGTACCTCAGTGAGGTCTGTTTTTCTATTCTTGTCCATTTCCATACGGTCTTTGTCGCTATAGATTTATAAATATCCTGATAGTAGTAGTGTAATATAAGTTATCCAAATTTGTTCCTTAAACTCAAGATATTATTTAGGCTACTCTAGGGCCTTGTTTTTTATTTATTTATTTATTTTTTAAAGTTTTATTCTTTAATTACAGTTTACATTCAATACTATTTTGTATTCGTTTAAGGTGTACAAGCATGGTGGCTAGACATTCACACATTTTACAAAGTATTTCCCCAAATAATTCTAGTAACTCACCAGGTACCATACATAGTTATTACAATACTAGAGGTAGGGCCTTGCTTTTTATTAACTGTTAATTTTGACTTTAAAAAGTCTGCTGAGATTTTTATTTAATTATGTTGAATTTATAGATCAAGGGAGGAGAATTGATAACTTTAAGATATTGAGTTTTCCAACAATAAAAATGATGAATTTCTTTATTTATTTACGTCTTCTTAAGCTTTTCTGAATTATGTCATATTTTTTATTGTTCAAAGAAGCATAACTTTATTAGATTTAATCCTAGCCTTTAATTTCTTCTAGGATGCTTTTTTATAGTTCAGGGGTTATTTATCTTGTTATATAGGTTACACTTTATTTTGCTTTATTTTGACCTTGTATTCAGTGATTTGGGTATATTCTTGTATTAATTCCATTAATGTTCCTGTAGATTTTGTGGATTTATTATAATAAAATTGTTGTCTGCTGAGAATGATAGATTTCTTGCTTCAGTAGTCAAGATCTCCAGTGCAAACTAAAACAAGCACATTGAACAAGCATCCTCTTCTAATTCCTGATATCAAAGAAATCTAATAATGGGGCTTTTAAGGCTTTTTCTCAAGCTACAATATTCAGTGTAGGTGAGGATATAGGTTAAAAAGGACAACCTGACGCATATAGATGAATGTGGAAAATGGTTTAGAAAGCAATCTCCCAGCATATCTCAGAACTTAAAAGTGCAATTTCATATTTAATGCACACGGATGATCACTGCATTAATATTGGAAATAAATACCAATGGCAATGGCTAATTTAAAAATATGTTAATTTAATACATAATAACAATTATTAAAATGAATGCAGTGAGTCTATAAATCTTATATGGATGACTTTAATATATTGGCATATTTATTTTTGTAAGTATCAAATTTGATATATATTTCCGTCAAAAACTAATAACATACTCTTAGATTTCTTCTCTCTCTCTTTCTCTCTGTCTACCTGTCTGTCTGTCTGTCTCACATACACACAAAGGAACATACACATACACAGAAACTCAGTGAAAAGGTGAGGGTTTAGCTCTTGGAAATTGGAAATGGAGGAAATTAGTCACTCACTTTTATTGTGCATCCTCTAATATTAAAATGGTTTTTACTATAAATCTAAAATAATTTTGAAATAAAAGTTAACACAAGAGAAGATAATGAGTACTATTCTCACATAGTACTTTCTCAGGTTTAGTTGGTAAGTGACATATCCATATTTCTAAATCTGATCCTGAGGTTCAGAAATTTAGTATCTTCATCGTTAGTTACCCAAATAAATAAGTATCTTCATGGGTGGCCACTTTGTATTTAGACATTTTGTGTGAAAGCTCAGTGGTTTCTGAGCACCTTTTAGTACTAAACAGTCTATGTGCTCAAACTTTACTATCTGAGCCACATGACACCACCACATGGGGCCTACAGCACAGATAGCAATGGAAATTGATTATATTGTTTTCCAGCCCTTATCCAAGGTATCTGAAGTGTTCTGCTCTTTTGAACAGTGACTTGTGACATAAGTTAATATTGTGAAGGGATTTTGGTTTTCCCTTTTCTTTCACCTTTTTATTTGGGGATAAGTTATTGACACTTCAGATATTAACTTCCTGGAACTCTGAACACCCTACTCTATGCCCCAGAGAAACTCTCTCTCCTGAACCTACTGCTCCTCTAGTTTTTCCTAAGCCCATAGCTATTTACTTTACCCTGGGTTCTCTATGTAGCAACTTATTTGGAAAGCTTCTTAGGATTCAACTGTGCTTTATTTTATCGAGTTGCCTACCTTTATTCCCCTACTAGCTTCTCTGGTTACCTCTTACCAGTCAGAAAGGCACAATTTTGTTTTATAAAATTGTGTTATACTTGCCCATCAAACTTGTAAAACCACAATTTTATGTATTTTCTGAAATTGAGAAGTTATAAAGATAAACAGGCCAAACAGTATTTTTGGGAATGAACAAACAAACAAACAAAACAATAGCAACAACAGCAACATCCAAGGAAAGTACAAACAGAGAAAAAAAGAACCCAGGCCAGGAAAGTGTTTTTCCTGTATTGCATACCCTTGTGTGTGTATGATGATAGTGAGCATTCATTGGGAAATGAATATTGTGGGATGAGAGAGAACAAAGCTACTGAAAAGAAGAGGACTGTAATGAAATTCTACTTGCTTGCCTGAGAATATGTGGGGAAATGTCATCCCTAATTTCCATTAAAATACCCATCAAAATTTTCAGAGACTATAGAAATCTAAAGAATTAATTTAAGTGAATAATAGTTACTGAGCTTATTCTTGATTCTGGATTTAACAGAGGTAAGGATGGGGATAAGGTCCACTGAACCACTTTGCATTCTCTTTATGGGCTTTGATGTGGGTACAGTAAATAGAAACATACCAGAAGTAGGCTTTCTGAATTGCTTTATATTTATTATAAAATTGTTTAACATATCAATGAATTTACAATCTAATCTGTGTAGATTCAGGTTTTTATTAATATTCACACATATTTCTTTGGCTAAAGAATTAAAGTCCATAGAGAATTGGTTATAAAAATCTATTATTTGAGGCTGTGTGGGCAAAAATCGACCTTCAAGCACTAGCTGAGCAGAGAGGCAACCTCTATCCCTGAAGTAGAGCTATGAAAGTTCTCCATTGTGAGGAAATCCTTTTCTGTGATTGAATTTTCCTTAGAAGTATTTCTGTTCACACCTTGCTTGATTAACAATACATAAATTGATGAATCATGATTTTGAAATATGTTTATATTTATATATTATTTCTATATAAAATATATAATCACAAGGTATATATTATCTTATGTGTAGAGATGTCCCTCAGTATTCACAGGGTATTGGTTCCAGGGCCTACCCCAAAACCAAAATCTTCAGATGCTCATATCTCTTATATAAATGTCATAGTATTTGCATATAACCTACACATCCTCCAATATACTTTAAATCATCTCTAGATTACTTATAATACCTAGGGAATGTAAATAGCAGGTAAATAGGTATTATACTGTATGGTTTGGGAAATAATGACAAGAAACGTAAGTCTGTACATGTTCAATACAGGCGCAACCATTGTAGGCCTAACTATATTGCTCATGTCAGCAATAATGTAATTTTTAAAAATATGTTTGATCTGTAGATGGTTGAATTCGCAGATAAGGAACCTGCTGATATGGAGGGCTGACTGTATTCCAGTTATGTGTTGCTACTAACCTATCACCTTAAAACGTAGTGGCTTAAAGCAAGAACAGGGATTTTAAGCCCTCTCATGCTTACTCTGAATCCGGAATTAGGGGAGGTGTCTCTGTGTAGTTTGAGCTTGCAGCCTCTCAAGGTGGTGCAAGCCACATGGTGAATGGAGCTGCAGCAGCTGGCCGGGCTGGGGCTGGAGCAGGGGCAGATGGCTGAGGGCATGTCTCTCTCTTTTGCTGTGGTCTCTCCACCTGGACTACTTTGGGCTTTCACTTCTTTATCATGTTCTTCTGTGCGATTGCTGCAAATTTTCCCCTTGTGATTACCATGATAAAATATCTTACCTAAAGTACCTTAAACGTGTCACACCCTATTTTAAACTGATAACCTCAATAGAATATGTATACTTTATATTATACTGCTTATCCCCCTCACATTTTAAGTGATTGCTATTGCAATTGCAACATAATACATTATTTATGCTGCTTTTTAAAAACTTTTATTCTAGGTTTGTGAATTATGCACCACTGTTACCATATTGCAGAATCTAAGTATGACTATATATTTACCAGTACCAGTGAGATTTACACTACTTTTTGTGTTTTTATGATGATTAGCATTCTTTTACTTCCATTCAAAGAACCCCCTTTAGCACTTTTGTAAGGCAGGTCTAGTGGTAATGAACACCATCACTTTTTGTTTAAGAAAATTTTATCCCTTCTTTGTTTCTGACAAATCCCTTTTTAAATAAATAAATAAATAAAAACATTTCCCACGTTTACTGCTTATTCTATCCCTGCCTTACCTCCGATGTTAGGAGGAGAAATAGTAAAAACAATTATAGTGAAGATTTTTGATTGAGGGGACAGTGAGTTGTTAAATAATTTTATATGTCATGTAATAATTGAAAAGGGGTA
The DNA here is from genome assembly GCA_025583905.1 of Ia io. NCBI lineage: Eukaryota > Metazoa > Chordata > Mammalia > Chiroptera > Vespertilionidae > Ia > Ia io. The sequence continues at coordinate 53,987,607 of JAJQQW010000012.1, read as the reverse complement.
TTTACATTTCAAAAGCATTTATGAAGAAAATCAATATTCCATTACAAGATATTTAGGAAGGATGAATCCCTTTGAAATTGGTGCAAAATCACACATTCCCCAATTATAACTAAAATGAGAAATATAGAGCCTATGAGAAGGCAGAAACAAACCACTTTGAGAAGAGAATTGACAGAGATGTGAACTATGTGGAGATCTGTTCTGAAGAGGAAAACTAAATATTTTAATTTCTTCAAGAATGGATCTCAGTCTGAACTGGAGCTTCGACTGCTGAAGGGACTCCTGAAAAATGTAGTTCCTTCCCTCGTCTCCCAGGGAACACTGAGTGTTACTCCCTAGGGTTGTTGTGACCCTATTTCTTACATCTGCTGAGCAGGAGGCAGGTACTGAGTCACTAGAAGAGGCAGGGATGAAGGGGGCCAGAATTGCCATCCTGAAGGAGCTGTATACACCCACAGGGAAGTCTGGGATCTGGGGAACTGTACCCTTTTCTAGACTGCTTTGTGCTTTCTTCTGCTCTATTCAAATAATTCCGTACCCTTCTTTATTCTATTATCATTTTAAAAAATTACATTGTATCTGGACTGTTGAATTTTCTTCAGTGACATTATCAGTCCATTTTGATAACCATATATTCCAAAATTTACTATAACATAGTGCAATTCAAACTGCTATCCTAATCAGTTTATTTGGAAACTTACCAAGCGGACAAGTTCTATTTAGGTTAAAGAAATAACTTAGAGATGGCTTCTGGTTTGAATGGACATTTAATTAGCTGTCCGTGGATGTACTTTCTACTTCAGTATTTATGAACCATCAGAGAAAGGTAAAAATAAAACAGCCCCAAGAGTAAGACCCAACTGCTGTCTATAGCTGGGAAAAGCACTTCCTCTACAAGCTGTGAAACTGACATGGGGATTGCAGCTAATGCCTCAGGAGAGCCTTTGTAGTGAAAATCTTAGCTTAAACAAATATAACAAAATAACTCCTTTCCTCCTCTCAGCCTCCACATGCTGTTTCATCTCCATAAACTGAAGGCTGTACTAGCTAGAAAATGGAACTGCTATCCCTCTTGCATGAGTGAGTGCTTTAGAGACTTTCAAACCTCATCTTCTACTCCCATCTTTTTAAAAATTATTTTAAAATTGATATTTTTGGGAGAGAGAGAGAAACATTGATGAGAGGGAAACATTGATTGGCTTCCTCCTGCATGCCCTGTATCAGGGAGCAAGCCTGCAACCCCGGCATGTGCCCTGGCTGGGAATTGAATGGCAACCTTTCAGCACACAGGGTGATGCCCAGCCAATGGAGCCACACTGGCTGGGGCTCTACTCCCATCTTTAATTGAGCAGTTTTTACATGAAAAACTGAATATACAATAGTAATATTAACTAAATATGGAATATTAGAGGAGAGAAATTCGGTGGGGGACAAGAGGAGAAAGGCAGAGATAGAGTGAGTTTGATTTATGATATATTGATTTTGGTGTTTGTTCAATCCAAAGGTGATATACAGTGAGATTTGTATATGTGTTTCCGGATTATAGGAAAGAACAGGCATGGACTCTTGTATTTCTACCCATGTTAATAAACTGCATTCTCAATTCTACATTTATAGATGATGAATCAGAGGCACAAGTCATTATCTAAGGCCCTGCACATCCCATCTAATAATAGACAAATATGCAAATTGACCACACCTCTGACACACCCACAGGCCACACCCACTGGCCACGCCCACATCCCATCGAAGTGGGTATGCAAATTAACCCAACCAAGATGGCTACAGCCACAGAGAGCAATGTTTCCTAGGTAACAGAGGAAGCCAAGCTTTCCACCTGCCCTTGCCAGGCCTAAGCCTCCACTCAAGCTACAAAGTTTCAATTATAGAAGGTAAACAAATTCAAACAGAAATGGCGGTAGAATGGAGCTTGAGAGAGCAGGCCAGGGTTGCCTCCGGCAACAGGGGAAGCAAAGCTTTCTGCACACCCTGGCCGGTCCACCCGCTTAAGGCAACAAAGTTTCAATTATAGAAGTTGAATTAACTGCAACAGAAATGGCTGTGGGCCGCGGAGGGAACAGCAGGCTTGGCTCTGCTCCAGGCTACAAAGTTTCAATTGTAGAAAGAAAATAAATTCCAGATACCAGGGCCTCCGCTTGGGTTGCCAGGGGGCGTGGCCAGCCTGCAAACCACCACAGGCCCCTCGCGCAGGCCGCCCCACGCCCCAAGGGAATCCTACCCTGGTCAGGGACACCCTTCAGGGCAAACCAGCTGGCCCCCACCCCTGTACCAGGCCTCTATCCTATCTAATAAAAGAGTAATATGCAGATTGATCATCAATGCAACACACAATATAGCTGCCCCCATGTGGTCAAAGATCCTTCCCCCATGTGGACACAAGATGGCCACTACAAGATGGCCAACAGGAGAGGGCAGTTGGGAGGCACCTGGCCTGCAAGGGAGGGCAGTTGAGAGGGACCAGGTTTGCAAGGGAGGGCAGTTGGAGGTGATCAACCCTGCAGGAGAGGGCAGTTAGGAGTGACCAGGCCGGCAGAGGAGGGAAGTTGGGGGCAAACAGGCTGGCAGGGAGGCAGTTAGGCATCAACCAGGCTGGCAGGCAGAAGCGGTTAGGGGCAATCAGGAAGGCAGGCAGACAAGCAGTTGGGAACCAGCAGTCCTGGATTGTGAGAGGGATGTCCGACTGCCCGTTTAGGCCCGATCCCTAAACGGGCAGTCGGACATCCCTCGAGGGGTCCCAGATTGGAGAAGGTACAGGCTGGGCTGAGGGACAACCCCCCACCATGCACAAATTTCGTGCACCGGGCCTCTAGTAAGAAGATATGAATCCAGCATTAAAACTGGGCAGTATAACTCCAATATTTTTAAATTAGTTATTAGAATTTTCAAACACATGAAAGGATAACTTAAAAGGATAGTACAATGAACATCCATATACCCACTGCAAATTGCTTTGTGCATTTCTGTTAAATAATTTGAAAATAAGTTTTAGGCATAATAAAATTTCAACTCTAGATATAAAGTATAGTCTACATACAATGATGGCACCAGTAACATACCTAAGAAAGTTAAGACTACATCACATCAGCTAATATTCAGTTCATATCCAAATTTTCCTAATTGCTATCAGACATATTTTTAGAGCTTTTTTAAAAAAAATCAAGATTCAATAAATGTTACATTACATTAGATCTGGATGTCTCCTTCGTGTCTTTTGAAATAGAACACTTTTCCCATCTCTTTTCTTTTTTCCCAATATTGACTTTTTGAAAGTCTCAGGCCAGTTGCTTGGCTGAATCTCTCACATTTTGGACTTGTCTCATTTTCTCGTGGTGGTGTGTAAATAACTCTTCTATAGAGCCTGACTTTTATCTACTATCTTACTTTTCTTCTTCTGTAGGTCCTGGGAATTGAGTCATTTCACAAGGAAAGATTCATTTAAAAAATGGTGATGCTGCTTTATCCATCACTAGAATGGGCAATACCTTAAAAGTAAGATTGCATTTGGTAACTGTCACTGTGACTGACACCAGGGCCCGATTTCACTGAGAATGTTAGGAACTTTGAGAGGACAAGCTAGGCTGTTGGCTTGGCCTTTTCTGCCACAGTGACCATATTGGCAGCAGTGTTCTACTGATATGTACAGTTAAGATGAAATAATATCTGAGTCACTATACTTGGTTCATTGTGAGTCCTGGTGTGTGTGTGTGTGTGTGTGTGTGTATGACACACTCATCAACTCCTCACAAAAACCTAATATTATAGATATTACTAGAGGCCTGGTGCACAAAATTTGTGCACGTGGGGGGGCCCTCAGCTCGACCTGCCCCTCCCTCTCCAATCCAGGAGCGCTCAGGGGATGTCCTACTGATGGCTTAGGCCCACTCCCTGTGGAGAGCAGGCCTAAGCTGCAGTCTGGCCTCCCTCTGCAGGAGGTGACTGGGCTGATCAGGGGAAGGTGGTGCCCCCATCACCCACCTGAGGATATTTTTCCATTGATTTTTAGAGAGTGTAGAAGAGAAAGAGAAAGACAGAGAGAAATATCAATGTGAGAGGGACACTTCGATTGGTTGCCTCCTGCATGAGCCCTGACCTGGGCCCTGGCCAGGGAGGAGCCTGCAACCTAGGTACATGCCCTTGACCAGAATCAACCCAGACCCTGCGGTTGGCAGGCCAAGGCTCTATCCACTGAGCCAAACTGGCTAGGGCAGGATATGACATTTCTTAGCCCCTCCAACAGCGGCCCTTCTTTTTTTCCTCCAGGAGTGAGGTTGAAAAACCCTAGATCACCTACTTGGATTCTTATTACCCAAGTTACCAAGAACAGTGAGTGGCATATGGGGAGCTTAGCCAATGAGCGGTCAGAAAAGGTGTTTCCTCCGCAGCTGGCAGGCCCTGTTCTCTGTGGGCCCACGGCAGTTGGCAGGCCCTGTTCTCCGTGGGCCTCGCCATGCACGCAGTCCCCTCCTGCCTACACCACGCACGTAGTCCACCCCTGCCTACCTGCGCATGCAGCCTCCTCCAGAGTGGTTGTGACGTTACGGCGTCCCGGACAATTAGCATATTACCTCTTTATATGTATAGATTACCAGTATTATCCCATCTGAGAAATGAGAGTAGGTATTCAGAACTACTAGTTATAATAAATCTGCCTGATTCTAAAGCCTATAAAATTTATTTAATCTGAAATGGTAAAAATGTTTCAAGTCTCATGCCAACTGTGGCTGAATACAGCACAGTCATGAGGAGAATTCTGAGGACATAACCCATCCCAGTGAGAAAAAGTGCCTTAGAAAATGCTGTTTCTGATGAATCCCAAGGAGCATAAATGCTAGTACATATGAAGAATATTTGAGAATGCCACCTGACCCATAATGAGCAAGAAAATTCTAGCAGGTTCCTAGCTAGAATATTAGTTGTTTCTTCTGCCAAAACAGTAGCAGTTTTCCAAGATCTTATTAATACAAGGTATCCAGGTGTTTAGGCACTAACTTGTCTTCCAGGCCACATGCATGTTGAGTGGTGGGGTGACAGCTGAAGGTGGTTGGAGGAATAGAATTAAATGAAGTTCACAATGGTTCCCTACAGTAGACAAGAGGTTACTGTTTACACCGGACTAGAAATAATTGCTCTGTGAATGTTCCATAATGTGATCTCTAACAGATTCTACACAAGAGAGCATTTAATGTAAAACAGCTTTATGGGTCATTTAGAGGAAATCCACAGTTTTGCAAGTGAGAAGTGCTGAATAGATGCTTTCTATTAAATTGTTAGAAAGCTCCAGACCCATGAAAAGTGTGGAAAAAAGTAACTTTGTAGGATGCCTCACCCAGGCTTCATTTTCCCCACTGTACTGAGGCATCGTGCCATGGTATAGCCAATCCCTTGGAAACAAATGGTAATTAGGAATGGAGGCAGATGATTTGATTGCATTATTAAGTCTGAGGTAATTAGAGACATAATTTGATTCCTTGTAATATGGCTATTAAGAAGGGCATCAACAAAGCCAAAGATGCTGGCATGGAAGGGTGAACCCTGAACTCTTACTTTCCATACTCTTTCAAATTCTGCTGCTATTTGCTATTTCCGAACCGAAGTCATCGTTTTAGAACTTAAAATATTAGGTATCACTTTATACTTTTTTTAAAAAATATTTTTATTGATTTTTTACAGAGAGGAAGGGAGAGGGATAGAGAGTTAGAAACATCGATCAGCTGCCTCCTGCACATACTGGGGATGTGCCCACAATCAAGGTACATGCCCTTCACCGGAATCGAACTTGGGACCCTTCAGTCCACAGGCTGACACTCTATCCACTGAGCCAAACCAGTTAGGGCTCACTTTATACTTCTTAATATGGTATTCCAGCAATTACCTAACCTGAATTCAATAGTATAACCCAATGATACAGTGAAGCTCATCCCTCACCGATTTTACATTTGAAATAAACATTTAGTGAGTTTAAATGATTGGGCCATTAGTTCCTGAATTTGAAGAGATAAAGCATCAATTAAAACAGTTCTTTCCTCTTTCTTCCTCTTCATTATGATGAGTGTCCAAATCAATGTGAAAAATAACGCATTATAAAGAACTGTTAGATAACACAATATTATCATGCACTTCCAAAGGCTTTTGTTCCTTTTCAGTTCTTTGTTTAATAAATCCACATTCATCCTCACAACCACAAAATGGAATATTCTCCCTCACTACAAGTCCTAGGGACTCAGGTATTTTTCATCACATTAATGCCCCTATCCTCTACTATGCATTTTGGTGTGTGGACATCTCCCTCTCCCATCACCAAAATGACCTTTAAAACAAATAAATGTACACTTTTTATTTTAAGATTTTCTTTTCTCCAGCTAAAGAAGAAATTTTAAACTGTATGTAAGGCTCACTTGAGGAACTAGTTAAGCATAGAGAGTCCCAGAACTGCTCCTAGAGAATGAGACTGTTGGTCTTCATTTGGGACTCAGAAATATACATTGTTTACAAGTGCCTTACAAGAATTTAATTCAAGTTATTTTCAGAACTGAGAAACACTGCAATTAGGGGACTAACAAAAAGAGCAAAATGAGAAAGTTACAAATGGCCTTAATCTTTCAAAATTTAGTAGTGTTCTTCATCTATGTTCTTGTTGGTTTTATAAGTTTCTTCCTCCCCAAAAGAGCTCTCTAACCTCTGGGGTCTGATATCACCTTGCGACAGGCCATAAAGATACAGCTAGTGCCCTAGCCAGTTTGGCTCAGTGGATAGAGCGCTGGCCTGCAGACTGAAGGGTCCCAGGTTCGATTCCGGTTAAGGGTATGTACCTTGCTTGCGGGCACATCCTCAGTGGGGGGTGTGCAAGAGGCAGCTGATCAATGTTTCTCTCTCATTGATGTTTCTAACTCTCTATCCCTCTCCCTTCCTCTCTGTAAAAAAATCAATAAAACATATTTTAAAAAAAAAGATACAGCTAGTAACAACCACATTAGGTAAAACAGCTCTAGAGTCTTGGAACATGCTTGTCCATATACCACTAGGCTTTTATCCTTTACTGGATGGCCCTCTTTGAGACATTATAGTCAAATGGGTACTTCAATACAAGTCAAATGTTCACTTTTTTCCTTCTATTGCTAATATTTGAGCTTCAGTTCAGCGTTGTCATTTGGAGTATGATATCATAGACCTTATTTGCCAGAGATTAACAGAAGATCATTTGAGGTGACAGTTTCTATTTTTAAGTAGACTTCAGTTTTATAACAGTTTTAGGTTACAGAAAAATTGAGCAGGCAGTACAGAGAGTTCCCATGTACTCCCTCTCCAATCACCTCTTCGCCAGTTTTCTCTATTATTAGAATCTTCCATCAGTGTGGTATATTTGTTACAATTGATGAGTCAATAATGACATATTATTATTAACTAAAATTTATACTTTATACAAAGCCCATATTTCATGCCATTCATTTGTATGACTTTTGACAAATACATAATGCCATGTATCCAATAGCTCAGTATCATACAGAATAGTTTCTATTTTCATAGTTGCCCTAAAAGTCCTCCATGCTCTGCCTCCTCATCCCTTCTCCCCATTCAACCCTGGCCACCATAGAACTTTTCACTCTTTCCATAGTTTTACCTTTTTCAGAATCTCATATATTAGAATTATACAGAATGGAGCCTTTTCAGGCTGGCTTCTTTCATTTGGTAGTATGAATTTAAGATGTTTCCATGTCTTTACATGGCTTGATATCCTACTTAATTTTGTTGTTAAATAATGTTTCATTGAATGGATGCACCTAAGTTTGTTTATAAAGTCAGATAGGTAAGAGAAGGGTGGCTTCCAGTTTGGGGCAATTCTGAATAAAACTGTTATAAATATTTATGTGCAGGTTTTTGTGTGGACATAAGTTTTCAACCAATAAGTGCATGATTATGACATTGTATATAAGCCTGTGTTTAGCTATGTAAAAAGTGTCTTCCAAAAGTTCTATAAATGCTAGTCTTATTGCTCCACATCCTTGTCAACATTTGGTGATGGTAGTGTTTTGAATTTTAGCCACTCTAATAGGTATATAGTGATATTTCTTTTACTTTTTAATTTTCAATTCCCTAATGACATATGGTATTGAATATATTTTCATATGGTTATTTTCCCTCTGTAAATCTTTGGTGAGGTGTCCAGATCTTCTGCCCATTTTTCCTATTGAGTCGCTTGTTTTTTTATTGTTGAGTTTTGGTAAGTCTTTTATTAGATATGCATTTTGTAAATATTTTCTCCTACTCTATGGCTTCTTTCTCCCCTTAGGTGTGTCTTTCATAGAGTGGAATTTTTAAATTTTAATGAAGTCCAATTTATTACATTTTTTTCTTGTATGTGTCATGTTTTTGGTATTGCATGTAAAAACTCATTAACTATATATGGTGTCAGATGGGTACATGATTTATCAGATTGTCATTAGTAACTTATATAATGTGTTATCACTGGATTGTACACCTGGAACTAACCTATATATATAAAAGCCCAGTGACTGGAACGGCAGAACTACCAGAATGACCAGTGGCTATGATGTGCACTGCGGCACCCAACCAGCCTTATCTGGGTCCCAATTGCCCCCACCTCCACCCTCTGGCAGGCCCAGCCTCCAATTGGCCCCCAACAGGGCAGGCTGGCTGGACCCTACCCATGCATGAATTCATGCCCTGGGACTCTAGTACAATAACGTATGTCAACTGCAATTGAAAATTTAAAAAAATGATTTAAAAGATTAAAAAATAAAATAAAAACTCTTTGCCAAATCCAAGTTCACCTAGTTATCCTCCTTTATTATCTTCTATAAGTTTTGTGTTTTATATTTAGGTCTATGATCTATTTGGAGTTAATTTGTGTGAATGGTGTAAGGAAGGTCTATGTTTAGACTCATGGGGGGGGCGTGTATGTTCAGTTGTTACAGCACCATTTGTTGAGAAGACTGCTTTTTCTCCACCAAATTGCCTTGCTCCTTTGTCAAAGATGAATTGACTATGTTTCTGTGGGTCTATTTCTGAGCGCTCTATTTTGTTCCATTGATTTTTGTCTATTATGTCACCATTACTGCACTGCCTTGATTACTGTAGCTTTATAGTAAGTCTTGAAGTTGAATAGGGACAGTCCCCTGACTTTGTTCTTCTTCAGTACTGTGCTGGTTATTCTTGGTCTTTTGCCTTTCCGTATAAACTTTAAAATCAGTTGTAAATATCCACAAAGTAATATGCTGGGATTTTAATTGGGATTATGTTACATTTGTAGACCAAGTTGAGAAGAACTTATACCTTAAAATATTAAATATTCCTTTCACAAACATGTAATATCTCTCCATTTATTCAGATCTCATTTTATTTCTTTATTTAACATATTGTATGTTGTTGTTGTTTTTTTTTCAGATAGATCCTGTGCATATTTTATTAGACTTACACCTAAGTACTTGATTTTTTATATTAATATAAATTTTATTGTGTTCTTAATTTCAGTTCCAATTGTATAAGGTTGAGGGTAGAGCAGGGCCTTTTTGTCAGGGTGTAAAGGCAGTGAAACCTTGCGCAACCTCTAAGAATGTAACTCATCAAACAGATGCAATAAGTTGAGCCAGTAAGAAAGTCTCTGTCAGTAAAAGATTACAGGTGGCCAACACAGTGTACTATAGTAACAGAATAGGGTGCCTGACACGCAAACCCAGTGCTCATTCAGAGAAGGGAGATGTCACTAGTAAGACTGGCCTGAGATTCCCAGGAGCCTCTGCAGAAGATGGGGACACAGAAGCTATGTTTTGGGACCTCACTTAACCAATATGAACCAAAGAGGGCCATTTCTTGTCAGACCTCTTCAACTTCTCCTACCACACAGCTCCATGCAGCTTTGGCTGGTGAGGACTCCACTGTGTGCATGGAAATATCCAGAGAGAACCAAACAACAAGGCCTGCTGAGAGACCGCAGTGAGCAGCAGACCAATGCTAGTTCCCAGAGAGTAGCAATGGCAACTTCCTCAAGAGAAATGTTGTCAGAGAACGTGGGAAACAATGCCTGGGCCGCTCTGCACTATTTTGGGGCAGAGCGAGTTCGTGCAGGGGTTTAGACACCTACGAAGCAGGTTATGCAGGAGACCAGAAGCTAGGGGGCATTTTCAGTCACTTGCTAGTTTCCAGGTTGCAGTGGAGAGGCTCTAGGCCTGACCATTTCACCCCACAGGACCCAGGATGCCCACGTTGGAGACGGGGTAGTGAAGAAATGAAGTCATTTGCCTAGACCCGTGGTCGGCAAACTGCGGCTCGCGAGCCACATGCGGATCTTTGGCCCCTTGAGTGTGGCTCTTCCACAAAATACCATGGCCTGGGTGAGTCTATGTTGAAGAAGTGGCGTTAGAAGAAGGGTAAGTTTAAAAAATTTGGCTCTCAGAAGAAATTTCAATCATTGTACTGTTGATATTTGGCTCTGTAGACTAATGAGTTTGCCGACCACGAGATTAGAGGAATTAGCACACTGAGGAATAGCGCCAGCTAAGTTTGCTCAGGAAAGAGGAGATGCACTAGCATTTTTTTATGTCTACTGTGTGTTAGGCATTGCACACATGAAGTTTAATTCTCAAAAGACTCCAGTGGGGAAGGTGTTATGCCCATAATATCCCGAGGCTCAGACAGGTCAAGAACCACGTGCAAGGACACATGGTAGACAGAGATATGGTTTCTGAGCAATGGTAGTCACCTCTCCTTTGCTGCTTTCTGTCGTTACAGAAGTTTCTTCCCTCAGAGAGTCTCCTGGCATCTGGCAGTCATGAGGAAATTCTCTTATTCCATGTAAACAGCAGTGCTTTTTCAATCTTGGCTGTCTCATCTGTTTCATAGTTCTAGATTTTAAATTACATTTCATTATGTGTGAGTCTGAAGCAATATTAGTTTGTCTTTTTTTTGGGGGGTGGATATTGGAAGTTGCCACAAAGAGACTTGTAATTAAATTGGCATATCAAATCCCTAGGAGGATCATTTTCACATGGGTATTTAATAAGTAATCTGTGGGGTAAAATAGAATCTAAAGTGTGCTTTGAAAACACATAGACCTCTTCCATCCTCTTTAGAGTCTCTCTATACTCAGTCGGCTGAACAGCTTCCATGCTGTGCTACCCTCTCTGACTCTTATGTCCAGGCTCCGTCCCGGCTGCTTTCCAAGATGCATAGAAGAAAGCTCAAAGCAGCTCTCTTACCACTGCCAGTGAACAAAAATCTGCGTGATGATGGAAAGATAATATGGCTGTTGCTGAGAAGAATTCACATGCTTTAGTGCTGTGTGTATAAAAAACATGGCAGCAGATAGACTGTGGATTTTTATGCCAATTTTATAAAGCTATGCAAAACCAATGCTAGTTTACCATGGATGCCACCAATAGAATGACCCCAATATGCCCATAGGTGAAGAGAGACAAGGCTATTACACAGAGCACCGTGGTCATGAAATCCCGTATTTATGATCACATTCAGAAAGCCATGAACCTTTCCCACTCGCCATCATATTTTAATTCACTGCCACATTTGTGAGCACACGTATAAATCACAGGTGCATCTTCCAAAGATAAACCTCACACAAATCCCAGGCAAACTACTGCATCCTTTTTTATGGAATCTATGTGACCTGACTGCAAAGAGCACTTTTGATTAATCAGAACAAAGATTTTAATAAAGAAACAGCAGGTGGGCTAACCACAAAATTAAAACTCCCAACCATCTCAGCATAATAAAGTCATAAATATAAAAGTGCTCAAAATACCTCATTTGCAACTTTGAATAACGTCCCTGTTTAACAAGGACGGGGCACTGGCTTGACCAGCAGAGGGCAGTTGTTCAAGTGTGTGCTCATTTCCTGGTTCAGTCTCAGCACCTTTGTCAATCATTCACTGAGTAATAGAGCAGGGCCGTGCGGTAATTAATTGCCATCTGCAGTGTGTTTTTACCAGTGATTTTCACATCCAATTGCTCAATTGCAATAGCATACGAGCTGCATTTCAACCCATGCTGGAGAACAAAAATGTGCATCTAATTTCCTAATCAACTTTGGTCAATTTAAGGATTTTTTTCCCCCCGAAATGATATCAGTATATCTCAGTGACTATATATAACCTCCCTGTTAGTAGTTACCATTTTATGGCTTTTTAAAGAAGTCAGATCCAGACTTGAAACCAGGCTCTGCTGCCTAATGGCTGTGTGACCTTGTATAGGTTTTGTTAGTTAATCTAGTTTCTGAGACTGGACCTACTTTCTCATAGTAAAATAACAATAGTAGTAGCCAAAAGTGGTATTGAGGTTTAAGCATTTTAAGAATTCATAAAAGGTACGCTTGAAAATTTTCAGCTGACCTACGTGACACATGTCCTCAGAACACTGCCTCCCAACAAATTTACCTGAGGAATTTTCTAGCATCATTGAGCTACACTAACTACCTCTAGGAAAACAGTTGAGTTGATGGGGAACATAAGACATTTTTGGGGGGCTAGCAATCTGAATCTGTGCCACTAACCTGCCTTCCAATGCACATTCTTGCTAGCTGATAATTAACTCCATTTGTGAAAGAATGTAGGCGACTAGCAGCCTGACTCTGTACCTAGTTTATCAGTGTCCCTAACGCACATTCCTGTTGGCCTATAGTCTAGTCACTGCCCCTTCCTTAATTATCTGGTCTTGCAAGACCTGTTTACCTTAATACTCCCATTTGCAGAGGCCTTAAACTATGAACCATACACAACCCCTGGAGGGGGTTGTCAGCGCTGGCGCCAGGCCTTTAGGTGTGGTCTCATGGCCCCCATCCCAACACACAGGGCTTTTTGCAAAGCTCGCAAGTCTGATCCATATTTGGGGGACAAAGAAACCAAAGAGTATAAAGTAAGTTTCTTCCATATTGGCTTGCTCAGGATTTAGAAACAGGCTCTCCTGAGTCACGGTCCTAGCGCATCTGGAAATAAATGGGTTTTTCCTGAATCTCAGAATACTCCTGTGTGTATTTTCTGGTCGCCTGGTAAATCCTGTAACAGAGTCAATATGCTCATCTGTTGCCTTGGTGATTGTAAACATGGCAAAGGAATGATAACAAATACACTGTATAGTTCATGAAATGCTTTTGTGTACATCGATATTCATTCCTTATGGCAACTCTGTAGCTCAGCAGGAAAGAGGTTAGGATTTTCCTTTTACATTGAGGAAATGGAGCCCCAGGACTTTAAGCAATTTGCTCAATATCATGTGGTGATGATAGATACAGAACTCAAACTCAGTTCACTCTGACACCCAGTCCTGGACATTTGCAACACACAATCCAGTACCTCTGAGAATCACAGTGATTCCCCTCTCAGTCTCTCTCTGCACTGTAATCAAGAGAAGTAGGTCAAAGTACCACCAGGTTTCCTTTTTGCTCTGACATTAAAAGAGATCCTAAAACAATTTCCATGGAAAAAAATTGTTCTAACCTCAGTAGAGAATTACCATGACATTTGTATAATTCTCAGGGAATGAGTCTCTAAGGTTTAAAAATACTGAAGAAACTTCTTGGAGGGAAGAGAAGTAATGAGGAGGATAGTGAGGTTCTATTGGTGCCCAGTCAGTAAATCATTAGATTTTTTTAAAAGTCAACTGTTTCATTCCCTCCTTTTAATACTCATTAAATATCACCTATCATCATTCTCAATACCATCCCCTAAGACAGTACACCATAATATAATTCTATCAAATTGTTTTCTAAACCCAAACCAAATGATTGCAAACAATAGTAGTAGTCATAAAAGTGGCAGTATCCTGTCTAATAATAGACAAATATGCAAATTGACCATACCTCCGACACAACCACAAGCCACGCCCACAAGCCACGCCCACCATCCAATCAGAGCGAGTATGCAAATTAACCCAAACCAAGATGGCTACAGCCACAGAGAGTAAGGTTTCCTAGGTAACAGAGGAAGCCAAGCTTTCCGCCTGCCCTGGCCAGGCCTAAGCTTCCACTCAAGCTACAAAGTTTCAATTATAGAAGGTAAACAAATTCAAACAAATGGCGGCAGAATGGAGCTTGAAAGAGCAGGCCAGGGTTGCCGCTGGCAACAGGGGAAGCAAAGCTTTCCACACACCCTGGCTGGGCCCACCCGCTTAAGGCAACAAAGTTTCAATTATAACCCCAACACAAATGGCTGCCGGCGGAGGGAGCCCCAGGCTTGGCTACGCTCCAGGCTACAAAGTTTCAATTGTAGAAGGAAAATAAATTCCAGATACCAGGGCCTCTGCTTGGGTTGCCAGGGGGCGTGGCCAGCCTGCAAACCACCACAGGCCCCTCACTCAGGCCGCCCCACACCCCAAGGGAACCCCCACCTGATCCGGGACGCCCTTCAGGGCAAACCAGCTGGCCCCCACTCCTGTACCAGGCCTCTATCCTATCTAATTAAAGAGTAATATGCAGATTGATCATCACTGCAACACACAATATAGCTGCCTCTATGTGGTCAAAGATCCTGCCCCCATGTGGACACAAGATGGCCACCACAAGATGGCCAGCAGGAGAGGGCAGTTGGGAGGCACCCGGCCTGCAAGGGAGGGCAGTTGAGAGGGACCAAGCCTGCAAGGGAGGGCAGTTGAGAGGGACCAGGCTTGCAAGGGAAGGGCAGTTGGAGGTGATCAACCCTGCAGGAGAGGGCAGTTAGGGGTGACCAGGCTGGGAGGGAAGTTGGGGGCAAACAGGCTGGCAGCGGAGTGGTTAAGGGGTGATCAGGCTGGCAGGCAGAAGCGGTTAGGGGCAATCAGGAAGGCAGGCAGACAAGCAGTTGGGAGCCAGCAGTCCTGGATTGTGAGAGGGATCCCAGATTGGAGAGGGTACAGGCTGGGCTGAGGGACAACCCCCCTCCGTGCACGAATTTCGTGCACCGGGCCTCTAGTGAAATAATAAACATGTATAAGCTTTCTATGTGCCAGAACTCTTCTTTGTGCTTTAGAGGCATAATCTCATATAATCTTTTTCATCTTATGAGCTAGGTACTTATAATATTCATGTTATACAGCTGGTCTTTTAACCAGCCCTCCTTTCACTACACTATTTACCAATGGTCTCCAAATCATCCAGACTGGTCTTTTAAAATGTAAATCTAATCATGCCATTATCATGTTTAAATCCTTTATGCAATTTACATTTCTAAAAAGCATTTCTGCCCACGACATAACTTTGTAATCTCAGCTCATCTAACCTCATCTCATCTCATCCTCTCATCTGGTCTCCTCTCCTCCTCTCATCCTCTCCTTTCTTCCGTCCCGAGGCATCACTGAAGTTCTCTGGCAGGAGCAAGATTCTTCCCAGTGCCCGTCTTTTCCCCGGAGTTTCCTGCCTGGCGTGCCGTCCTTCCTGTTTTCCCCTGTATTATTCCAGTGCTTACCTCTCACATGTCCTTTCTTCAGAGAAGCTTTCCTGGATTACCTAGTCTCACATGGGACACACACAATTGTTTGACTCAAATAATTTTTTTTTATTATGCTTAACACAATGCCTATTTATTATTGTGTGTTTTTAAATTAGGGAAGGGTCTATGCCTGTTTGATTACTGCGATACAGCCAAAATTTTACACAGTTCCTTGCAGAGAGTAGAAAAAATTGTCTAGCAAAGTCAAGGACTCAACTTTTTCATCCTTATTAAACATTCTCATTCGTTTCTCCTCAATTTGTTCCTCAAAAAAGGCAAGACATTTAAGCAAACTACTTCTTAGACCAAAAGAAAAATTATAGAGTGCATGAAACCATAATTCAAACAAGTAAAAACGAACAACAAACAAATAAAAATGTTCAAGGATAATAGATCAACCAAAGGACTTGTGTGCTTGCATATGAGCCTAACCAGTGATCACGGACAACAGAGGGATGGGGGCATGCGTGTGGGGGAGTTTGGGATGGGAATGGGGGGGTGGGGTTGATGACAAATATGGGATACCTTAATCAATAAAGTAATTAAAAAATGTTCAAGGATAATAAAAGAATAAGTGGGAACTGAAATAATAACATCTCTATTTATTATGTAAGTTTTTTACTCTCATTTTGTTTTGTTGTTTTAAATAATACTAGTCTCCTGATATAAGTATTCCATTGATTCTGCATGTAACTAGTAAAGAAATTATAGAAAAATTACTGGGGGAAGCGAACTAGCTTCTATTGAAGAATTAGAAAGGTACTCAAGGATGAAATTGAGAAATTACTGGGCCCCATATTTAATTGCAAAGGCCATATGATATAAGTCATAAAATTATAATTACATGGATGAGGTGAATGGTGACTAGTTCACCCAATCTTAGAGTAATAGAACTGGTAAGCACCCTGCAATTCACTAAAGAAATAAGTAGCAAATTTTAAAATAGAGATACATTTTAGAAAGTGTATATGAATTCATGGATATTAGTATACTGATATCTTCAGGGGAGTAGGCCATTGAGGATCTATCACTTAACTTTTTAACCAGGTGCCTGGACCAAAGGTATACTTGTCTTCAGACCATGCTCATTTCTTAGATTAAACACATATTTGATGCAAGGTATTTTAGTCTACATTTTGGTGTCAAAATTTTTCTTATTTTACTGGAATCATGGCATTAATTTAAAATATGTATTTTTATTTATTTCAGAGAGGAAAGGAGAGGGAGAGAGATAGAAACATCAATGATGAGAGAGAATCATTGATCAGCTGCCTCCTCCATGCCCCACACTGGGGATCGAGCCAGTAACCCTGGAATGTGCCCTGACCAGGAATCAAACCACCTCCTGTTTCATAGGTTGATGCTCAACCACTGAGCACACCAGCTGGGCCATGGCATCAATTTTCATCCAAGTAGGGAAGACCTACCATTGATCAGGTGTCTACAGGACTGAGTGATCCTGTGCATATTGCTTCCAATTAAACTCCTCTATCAATCTATCTGAGCTGTTATGCAGGAAAATGGCTTCCTATTCTTTGCACCAATGACCACTCACTAGACGTGTTTTTACAGGGCTTTGTTACTACCATTTATTATTTGATTATCCATAAATATTTACTGGAAACCTAGTACAAAGATGCTAGGTAATGGAGAAATGGGAAAGAGAAGAACATGATTACACATCTTGCAATGCATGCAAGAGGAAGGAAAAATTGAATGATCGCTATATAATGTGTGAAGTGCTACAAGAGAGACATGTGAAAGAAGCACAATATAATTGCAGAAAGAAAATCTCATAGAGGAAATGGATATTTGAGTTAAGACTTAAGTGCTCACAGGGCAACACTTGAGAGGTGGGGAAAAACAAAACAAAACCATTTATCATAGAGAATTGTGCTAGAACATAGCATGCTTAAAAGAATGGAATTCATTTATGGGGGGGGGGGGGATGCCTGAAAAGAGAGGTAAGCATGAACTTAAGGAGAATTCATATCTAGAAGTTGAAACTCTGTTCTGAAGCAATAGAAATGGGCCCCACTGAGAGAAAAGGCCTCAATAGTTTCTGAGAAAGAGAAAGAGTCTAGGCCGGCTTTCTGATTTCTAACCTGTTTAGGTAGATGGATTATGGTGACATACTTTGAGGTGGGAAGCACCAGAGGCAGATCATTTGAGTGTGTGCGTGTGCACATGCGTGTAATGGAGAGGGAAAAGGTACAAGGTGGTGAGTTCATCCTTGGGCCTGCTAGTGTTGAGGTACTGTGGGTCCTTTAAGCGGAGACATACAGCAGGCAACTTGACACAGAGTCGTGGAAATGAAGATTGCTGTTTGGCTGGAGATAATGACTTAAAAGTTATACAAATGGGAGTGAAAGCCATAATGCTGGATGAGACTATGAAAGAAGAACATTTAGAGTGGAAAGACAAAATGATGTTATTTAATCAGAAGTTATGAAAGGATATAATTTTCACAGAGCTAAGTTATTGAATTCTGCTACAATGGCCTCATCTTAGCAAATGGAAAAATGTGAGCACATAGCAGGCCTTCATTCAAACAAATACACACCATTACACTAGAAAAACATGGCATAGTTATACAAAAGTTCTGAAGTTGTTTTTTAACCAAAATTAAGCCTCATAGAAGTACAAAGTGTATTGATTTCTAATTGTTGTGTGATAAAATCCAGGAGAAATAAGCTCCTAGTTCTGATGTAGCAACATTAATAGAGGGTACTTAAGCAGGTATGGTCTTACCTCCTTGGGAAAGCTGAACCAGTATGAAGCAGCTCTTTTCTTCTAAAAATAGGTGGGGGGAGGGTAGAAGGGTGAGAACATTGTAAGACTGAGACTGCTCATGGACAGAACTCTGTGTTATGTATCCAGCTAGTTTGAAAGATGTATTAGTATCTACCTCGACAGCTTGTCTCATGAAAGCAATTGAGCCAGGAGCACAGCAGAAAACAACTGATCCTATATAATAAAAGGCTAACATGCAAATTGACCAAACAGTGGGAGACAAAACATGCACTGACCACCAGCGTGCAGATGCTCATTGTAGGAGCTGCCCCCTGGTGGTCAGTGCACTCCTACAGGGGGAGCACTGCTCAGCCACAAGCCAGGCTGATGGCTGGTGAGTGCAGTGGCCTCCCTCTGCGGCAGCACTAAGGATGTCCAATGGACAGACACCCATCCCCCAAGGGCTCCTGGACTGCAAAAGGGCACAGGCTGGACTGAGGGTATCTGCGCCCCCCCCCGACCCCCGCCACCCCAAGTGCTCAATGTGGTGCACTGGACCTCTAGTGATATATAAGTCATAATGATATGCATTGTACTCACACCAGGGACCGTTGCCGGGTATTTGGGAATATTCTTCTTACAGTGAATGGACATGACCACAGAAAGTTGGCCACTTCCTTCTCTGCCCACATTTCCTTGTTAGATTGAGATATAATAGCAAAGTAAATAGAGAGATGATAGGTAGATAGCTAAACAGACAGACATTGCAGACATATACTTTAAAAAAATTATCTTTATTGTTGAAAATATTACAGATGTCCCTTTTCCCCTCCATTTACTCCCTTTCCCTCTCTACCTGTCCTCTCCTCTCCCCAGGCCTTCACAGCATTTTTGTCTGTGTCCATAGGTTATGCATATCTATATTATAAAAGCCAAGGGACTGGAATAGTGGAATGACTGGAACGATCATTCCAACCACCCACAGCCCCTCCCCCTGGCTGGGCTGGCCCCGATCAGCCCCCATTGGGTGGGTGGACGAGCTGGACCCCATCCGTGCATGAATTCATGCACCTGGCCTCTAGTATGTATACAAATTCTTTAGTTAATCTCTTCCTCCCACCTCCCCACTTCCCTCTGAGATCCCTCATATACTTACTGTGCAAGATCAGAAATCAAGGAGGATTGAAATAATGCTGCTGCCCTTTATCTCCTCACACTGCTCCCAATCTTCTACTCATCTATGAAGCTATCTAGAGATTTTAACTCCTAAAGTTCTTCATACTTAAGTGTACTAAAAGCTATTAGGTATTTCTCTGGATATACTAAATGGTATTTTAAGTAGAGAAAAACTTGGGCAAGCCAGAAAAATTTTGATAAATGTAAAAAGAAGGGTTTCAGGGTTATCTGGCCAAAGAATCATTAGGAACAACTGTCTGTTCATCAAAATAGACCCATAGAGCTCCTCAATATCTGAAGCTTGAGTATCATATGAGAGAACATTAGGGATGTAACCAAAGACTTTGAATTCCAATTGCTTGAAAATAATTGAAATTGATTTCTTATATATTTTATTGTGCTAAGACTTTAGTCATATTCCTGAGCCTCCTCTTAATCATTTTACAAATGAAGGTGTGTCCATGACAGTCCTCTGCTTATTCCCTCAGTGTGTATCAAAGCCCTCCCATGTTCTTTATTTCTTAACGCTATAAAGGTAAGCTATAAAGAATATGATAACTGAGCCTTGAGGGATTTAAATTTTATTATTAGAAGCTCAGGAAAAATTTAGGAAATTACAATCTGGCTGTATGTACCCATAGATGAGCACTTTGGAGAAAGAAGTTAAATAGTCCTGCTGTCTGTGTCAATAGCGGAACAACTAATTAACTTAATGACTGTCTACTAATGTATGTTGGTGATGATCATAAAAGAGTAACTGGGAATTAGGAGACCTATGTTCTCACACTGGCTTTTTAAATAACCATCTCTGTGATCTTGATGAGCTACACATTTTTTTCCCCATCTCCAAAATGAGATAAACTTATTCCCTCAACTCTAATATTCCGTGAATCTATGAAATAGTGTGGATTCAAGGGTACCTAAGCAAAACTTGGCAGGTACCATGGGCCCGGGCTGAACCATAAGCAGTTTCCACAAAGAGTGGTAAGATCTGCAGGGCCCCTGTCCTATAAAGCTGACTGAAGCCTGTTTCTATGCTTGGGTGCAGAGATATTCACATTGTAGTACATCTCTTCAGCCAGGAGCTGACAACTTGTTTTGATTCAAGTCAGCAGATCTTCTACTAGCCACCCTCAGTTATCTGCACCCTGAAACTAGCAGGAGTCAATCAGATTCACATGGGGACTTGGGACCCCTGGACATTATGTGATTAAGTCTCTAAATAACACTCCAGCCAAAATCAAGTCAGAGAGCCTGCATTGCAATTGCCAGTGCATCCACTGACTATCTGTGTGCTGAATAAATACTGTACTTCCTGTGACACAAACTTGCCAAGATACTCCTAAGCCTTTTTTAGCATGGGAGCTCCCAGGGAACTCTTATCCTGGGAGATTGTGGCAAGCTCTGGCATACCCCACTCCCCACACCTGTTTTTGTCTCCATAAATTTGCAATTACTTCCCTCCAGGCTTAGACTGATTAGAGCCTTCTTCTTGCCCCTCCAGTTCCAATGTGAATCAGCTCAAATGCCAGAGCAGGTCAAATCTTTAACTTCCAGGTTCCCCAAGGGGCCTAGTGGAAGTAAGAAGAGGAGCCTTTAAGCCTTGATGTGCAATGCCATCTCTTGGTCTCTGAGCAGGAAACTGGCAGAGTTAGTAATGATGACAGCAGAGAATTTATTAACTGCCTTAATTGAGAACTGCGGAGAGGGGGTTGGAGCCCACAGTTTGACCTGATTGAGCCTAGAAACTAGAGTGGAAAGACAACTAATATTTCCTGAAGCCTCTAAGAACTAGAAGCTTAAGCATTTTATTTTACCCTCATGACATCTCTTTAAGATAAGAATAATTATCACCTTTTCACATATGGCTCAGAGAGGTTAAATAATTTGCCCTGGGTCACATATCTACAAGTAGAAGAGCCATTATTAGAATGCAGATCTGTCTGAAGGCAAGCCGGTTTTTTCCTGTTCCTTAGCCTGCTGGGGAGAAATACACAGGCTTAGGGAAGTACAGAGCGATGCAAAGAATGGTTTGAGGGGTCCCTGTCCTATAAAGCTTATTGAAGCCTGTTGTCACAGAGTTGGAGGCAGGAGCATGCAGAGGAGCAGAATGAGTCTGAATAAATTACAGGTGGGGAGGGCAGGCTGCCAGAGAAAGCAGCAGGGATCAGGCTCTGCAGAGAATTAGCTGGGGCCTCAAGGGTCTCCATAGAGAAGGCTCAACTTACAATTCCTCTTACTCGCAATCAAGTGCCTCCAAAGCCAGCCACACTGGTGTTCTGACCTTAGTGTTGATTGCTGAATTGCACATGTTATAATTGACTAGCGGGATGGCGTGTCCTTCTCTGACCTTCACACACCAGAGGGCCTTCCCCCAGGGGCTGGAGATCTGTCTCTTCCCACCTGCCCTACTCCCTTCATCAAGGCCCAGATCAAATGTCTGTAACTTTCTCTGAATCCCCCAGCATGAATAAATAAATCTCCTCTCACTGAATTCCCTCAGCATATTAATCAAGTCCTAATCACATGGCAGTTTCTGTGCAAGCCTTACACTCCCTACAGGATCCTCAAATCCTTAAAGGTTGGGGCAAAAGATATGGTAGAAGAAGCACATATTTGCAGTAAAAATCCCTTTCTCCTTTCAGTCTCCCACACAGAGATAATGCTCAGAAAATATGTATAGAGTAAGGAAACTTACTCCCATCATTAAACTTACTCACATCATTATGGTTGATTTTTCTTTTTTACACCTTGTCAGAAGACACTGACCATCCACTGATTAAGTCTTTTTTACTAATTACCAACCATGATGATAGTACTGTGGTGGTCCAGAGTGTGCTAAGGCGCTGAGTGTTACTCGTGTTTCAGGGAGACATGAATAGCTGTGAAGCAGGGATGACATAAGACTTATTTTTCGGAGATTCTTCGAAATGCAACGCTATGGAGGGAGCTGCCCAGGCAGCAGGAAGAATGGAGGATGTGGGCTGTATTCCAGGCATGAGATGGTAATGGCTTAAATCAATCTTTATGATGGAGAGGAAAAGGACTGAAATAATAGAACTGTGGGTGTCTGCTCATATACTTTTCAGCTCTGGCTTCATCACTTGATCATCTACAGCTGGTTCCTAGTAGTCACTTATTCCTTCCTTTTCACTCAGTGGGGTTTGGCTTTTCTTCTTTGTATATTTGCCAAACCACGATAGACATAAAATTAAAAACCTATTACTAATAAGGAAAAACCATGTATTACATTTTAAGTAATAGAAAATGTATATGATTAGGCAGAAACGAGTTCCAGAATGTGGTGGTTTGAGAACACTGTCATGAAATTGCTATGAAGCATGGGCCAATGTTAATGATGTATGCAGCTAGATGATGAAGGGCCCAACTGCTTTCTAGAGCTGGGACGGCATTTCACACTCCGACCAGCCGTGCACAAGGGTCCCAACTGCTCCACATCTTCACCAGCACCTGATTTTTTTAAATCATAACCATCCTAGTAGGTGTGAAACAGTATCTCGTTGTGGGTTTGATTTGCATTTACCTAAAGATGTTTAGTATAATTTCCTGTAATTATTGTCCATTTGTATATATTCTTTGGACAAATGCCTATTTATACATTATATGCCCAGTAATTATAGATTTGTAATTATTTTTATGTTTGTGTTTTAAATCATGTGAGAAAAAATAGAGTTACAAATAATACATGATATAGGCTTTTATATTTTCCCATGTTTTTATCATTACCAGATACATTTATATTTCTTCAGATGCCTTCAAGTTACTGTCCAGTATCTTTTCATTTCAATCTGAAAGATTCCCTTTAAGGTGTTTTATAAGACAGGATTATTGATAATGAACCTCTTCAGCTTTTACTTCCCTAGAAATGTCTTAATTTGTTTTTCATTCTTTGGGGGGAGATTTGCCAGATATAGGATTATTTGACTTTATTTTTCTTTCGGCACTTTAAGTATTTCATTATACTGTCTTCCTGCTTTCATGGCTTCTGATGAGAAATTGGCTGTTAATCTTACTGGACATCTCTTTTTCTTTTTCTGTTTTTAAGATTTTTATTGGTCTTTGGCTTTAATTAATTTTATTATAAAGTGTCTTGAGTGTGCTAAGGCGCTGAGTGTTGAGTTTATTATATTTAGAGCTCACTGAGTTTCTTGGGTTTTTAAATTTATGTATTTCATCAAATTTGGGATGTTTTGGCAATCATTTTAATTATTCTTTCTGCTCCTATCTCTCTAATAATGCATATGTTCGTCTACTTTATGGTGTTTCACAGAGACCTTTGGTTCTGCTCACTTTTCTTCATCCTTTTTATTTCTGCTCCTTAGATTCAGTCATTTCAACTGTCCTATCTTCAAATCCATGGTTTCACTTTTCTGCCTGCTGCAATCAGCTGTTGAACTCTAGTGATTTTTTTATTTTAGTTTTTATACTTTTTGGTTCCAAAACTTGTTTGATTAATTTTTATAATGTCTATCTCTTTATCGATATTTTCATTTTATTTCTGTAATTTTTGGATTTCCTTAAATTTTTGTCCATATTTTCCTTTAGTTCTATGAGCTTAATTTAGCCAGTTGATTTAAACTCTTTACCTAGTAAGTCCAATTTCCGGGCTTCCTCACAGATGGTTCTATCAAAAAATTTGTTCTATTTAATGGGCTATACTTTCCTGGTTTTTTTTTGCATACTTTGTGATTTTGTTGTTGTTGAAAACTGGTCCTTTTAAATATAAAACCCTTTAATATACAACAGCATCCACACAGCAGCGAATGGATGGGAAACCTGGAAGAGAGCATGGAAGGGGGAGGGAGGCTTTCAGGGTCCCTCCTGCTTCCTGTGCCTGCAATCACTTTGTTTGTTGCCTGTGGGAGTGTGAGGTCTTCACAGAAGGCCCATCAAGGCAGCCAGAAGCAGAGGGGCCCTGTTACTTACAGCGAGACAGACAGAGCAGACTGGCCGCTCCAGCATGCCATCTCCCCACAATGGTACCTCCAGGGGAATCCAGATCCAGTGAGGAGGCAAGGAGAAGGTGGTTGTGACTGAGAGGAGACTCAGCCATCATTCCTCAGCATCCTGCTGATCACACTTTTGGGAAAAGAGTTTTTCAGAGGCTGTTGGATTGAAAAAGAAAACACACTAAAGATCATCCTGGGAAGAGGACAGAAATTGTGTCTGAGTCCACCTTCTAACCCAGATTCTTTGTGACTCCAGAAAGCTGAGTGTGTCCACACGGATGTTTGGGAAGGGAAAGAAATGACAGAGCCTCTGGCCCCACAGGACCAGATCCTTGCCAGCCATTGACCAAGAAAGCCTCAAAGCAGGCCAGGGAAGTCTGTGGGAAGTGCTCTGGGTCAATGGTACTCATACGGGGAAGATGGTGACACAATAGCCTGCGTGTGGAAGAGAGAGAAAGAACACGAGTTAGGGAGAATTAAGAACTGAAGTACCTACTTTTTATAGGACTGGGCAGTAAAGGTGAGATAATCCTTCTGGGATAAGGCTGGGAGAGATCTGAGGCCCGTTTTTTCCTTGCGGACAAGTTTGACAGCCCTGAATGTAGTTGATGGCCCCAAAGTCTTCCAGATGGCCCCCACAGGACTCTCCAGGAGGCCTGACTGCCCGCTCCAGGTGTGTTGGAGACTGGCCTAGTCCCAGCTGGGCCCGAGTAGGGCCTGGAGTTCCCCAGTTAGATGCAGTCCATGGCATTCTCTGGGAGGAGGCCAGAGATGACACAGGGTGCCCCAAGCCCTTGACAGAGGTGCAATTGATGGGGAGGCTAAGGTTAGGGATGGGTCCTAGTTTTCTATGACCTCCAGGCTGTCTGTGTGGTTGTCCCAGTGGATGTGGAAAAGGGTCACCAAGGGATTCCAGGCCAAGATGTTCCATTGGAACTGAGAGAGGTCTGGCTTTGGGTTCTCCTGTATTTCTGGGTTGGGGTACTTATTGTTGACTTAATAGCCCATGGGGATGAACTCCTGTCCATGGAAGGTGCAGGTGATGAGGTCCAAGGGCACACCTAAAGCATCGCTCTCATGGAGGAGGGACATCAGCCTGAAAGATGAACATGCGTTTCCCTGCACCGCCAACCAGCACCGAGTCTAGGGTTGGATCAAACTCCTCACTCTCAGCTGAGCTAACAAAGTATAATCAACTCCAGGCCGTCCAGCAGAGTCTCCTTGCACTCAAAGCTGATCTGGAACTGGAAGGGGGCTGTGGAAGGGCTTGGGTTCTCCAGCACCGCCAGGTTCAGAACCAACACCTTGGCCATCGCCTAGCCCTGCAGCAGCTGAAGCTGGCGCTGGGCCAAGACCACGTCTGGATCCTGTTGGGTCAGCAGGACAGCATTGCCTTCGGAACTTCCTACCTCCTCTGTTTGAGGACTGAAGTGCGGAAAATTGGACTTTTGAATATGACAATGTGCTATCTCTGGAAATCAGATTCCACCCCCACCCTCCACTTCAGATTTTTCTGTTTTATTGATTGTTGAAGACTATAGGAGTCCATTTGTTTAGTGAATTTTCCAAACTATTTTTATGAAGATGGTATGCCTTGTGTGTGTGGTTACTGAATTCTCTGCTTAGCTTGTGTTCAGCTAATGTTTTGACAGAGAATTGTCGCTATGCTAGGGACTCCAACACTCAGCAGGCTTGCATTAACCCCAGGTATCAGCTCAAGGTGAAACTTAGGGTCTTCTCAGATCTTTTATGAGTGTATGTCTTGCCATGGGCATGTATATGGATTTTAAAAATCTATACCTGGGTACTTTTGACTGTTCTAATTTCCAAAAATTCCCCCAGCTTTTCCTCCAGGGCTTTAGACAGCCAAATAGATTTTAAAGCCATAATCTTTTGCCCTAGGCACCTGCAGGTTGCAGTTCACCTTGTGGTGTTTTTGAGCTATTCTTACCACTTCTCTACCCTGAGTTCCAAGTTAGATTTAAAAAGCTGAGCAACTCACATTACTCTTTCAGGCAGCTTCCCAACAAGTTTGGACAGATATCCTATATAATAAAAGCATAGTATGCATACTGTCCCCTCAACCAGGAGTTCGTCTGGCAGTTCAACCAGAGGGTGGGGCTGGCTGGAGGAAGGGAGAGAATACCTGGTGGGCAGCTGGCAGCTGCTAGGGACCTTATCAGTGCACGAATTTTGTGCACTGGGCCTCTAGTCTATATATATATATATAAAAATAAATAAATATATAAAAAAAAAATATATATATATATATATATATATATATATATATATATATATATATATAAAAAAAGCCTAAGCAACTGTTACGACCAGTTGACCTGTCACTATGACACGCAATGACCACCAGGGGCCAGAGCGCTCCCACAATCAACCTCCCATGGCCAGCAAACCTCTCGTGGTCCCTTCCCCTTGGTGGTTAGAGCGCTCCCACAATCAACCTCCCATGGCCAGCAAACCTCTCGTGGTCCCTTCCCCTCACTGGCTGGCCGGCCGGTCAGCCCCAATCAGCCCCAATTGGGACTGGGCAAGGTGGCCCTGATCCTGATCGGGCCAGATTGCCGGCCAGGGCGAGGAACCCCACCCATGCATGAATTTGTGCACCGGACCTCTAGTACATAATAATTTAACTAAAAGATCTGTTCTGCTGCCTCTAGATCCAAGAACAGAGTCCCACCCAGGGCTGCTGCTGCTTCAGAACCTGCTATGTAGGAGAGGCTGTGCGGCAAGTTAACACACACACACACACACACACACACACACACACACACACACACTGCTTTTCTACCATTTAGAGTTGCCTTTTTTGTGATATATCATTTGCTTGGAGTTCTGACAAAGTTGTTCCTGACAACTTTGCTTGTTTAGTGATGTTTCAAGGAGAAAGGGGAATGAGACCTTGAGGCTGCCTATTGAACCATTGTGCTGACATGCTTTATTTCTAAGTAAAATTGTATTGAGGAAAATCATGCATTCAGAAAAGTGCATTAAGGGTAAGTATAGAGCTTGCTGACTTTTCACCTGATTACATCTGTATAACAAGCAATCCAATAAAGAAATAGGATATCACTTGTTCTCCAGTGGGCCCTCTTGTGCCCACTTTTAGCAAATCTCCAGTGTGACCACTCTCTAACTTCTAACAATGTAGATTGTATTTATTCTGATATTTTCTAACTTATTTTATTCAACATTATGTTTTTGAGACTTATTCATGAAATTGTGTATAGCTATAATTCATTAATTTTTATTTCCAAACATTTTTTTTCAGCTTTTCCCTTTCTCTTGTTAATGGTCATTTGTGTATGTGCATTTGTTGACTATTATCAATTTTACTACTATGTGCATTTTGGAACACGTCTTTTCCTGGTTATATGGGCTTATTCCTAGGAGAAAATATCTAGGTCATAACGCACATGCTAGTTCAGCTTCAGTTTTTCAAACTGGTTATTCTCAGTGACAAGCCCACCAACAATGGATGAAAGCTGTGGTTGTAGCACATGCTCGTTAACATTTGCTAGAGCCTGTGGTTTGTTCTTTTTTACTTCTGGTGTGTGAGTTATGGTTGTCAAGCATGTCACACTATTACCAGAAAAGTGTGAGAGTTGTGGTTCCTCCACATCCTCGCCCTCCTTTGGTATTGTCAGCCTGCTAGGTTTAAAGTGTTCTGCTGACAGTGTTATGGATTTCACTGTAGTTTTAATTTGCATTTCCATGATTAACAAAACATTGAAAATGTTCCATATGAGTATTGGTTGTTCATGTATGTTGCTTTGTGAACTCTCTTTAAATATTTTGTCCATTATTTAATTGAGGTTTTTATCAACCCAATATGTAGTCACATGGATTATTTATAAATGCTGGGCACAGGTCTTTTCTCAGATATATGCAATTTTTTAGTTTCTGGTTTAGTTATTTATTTTCTTAAGGGTAATTTTATAAGTCCAACTCTATTTTGAGGTTCACTATTATTGTTCTATATGTCTATCCTATTTAGCTGTCATACTCTTTTGATTAGTGTCAATTTATAGAAAAGCTTGAAGTCAGGTAGTATAAGTTCTCTAACTTTGTTCTTTTTCAAGATTATTTTAATATTTGATGTCATTTTCATATCCATATTCTGTTTTTAATTTTATTGATTTATTCTCTAATCCTTATCATTTTTTCCCTTCTACTTACTTTGGGTTTAATTTTCTCTTCTTTTTCTGGTTTCCTTAGGTGGAAACTTAGACTATTGCTTTTAGGTCTTTCTTCTTTTCTAATATATGCATTCTACTATACAGTTCCCTCTAAGCACTGCTTTCACTCTATCACATATCTATTAATAAGTTGAGTTTCCATTTTTATTTAGTTCATAATATTTAAAAATTTATCTTGTGGTTTCTTCTTTGACCTATGGGTTATTTAGATGTGTCTTCTTTAGTCTTTACATACTTTTATTTTTCCAGCTATCTTCCTTTTGTTGATTTCTAGCTTAATTCCATTCTAGTTTGAGAGCAGACATTGTATGATTTCTATATTTTAAAAATTCTAAGGTGTGTTTTATGGCCCAGAATGTTGTCTATCTTATTGAATGTTTCATATGAACTTGAGAAAAATGTGTATTTTCCTGTTGTTAGGTCAAGTAATCTATAGATGCCAATTTAGATCTGTTGTTAGATGACATCATTGAATTTAACTATGTCCTCATTGATTTTCTGCCTGCTAGGTTTGTCCATTTCTCATAGATGGGTGTTGAATTCTCCAAGTATGCTACCAGACACATCATTTTCTCTTTACAGTTCTATTGGTTTTTGCTGCACACAGTTTGATGCTTTATTGTTAGTTACATACATGTAGAGGACTATTATGCCTTCTTGGAGAATTGATCCTGCATCATTATTTAATACTTTTCTTTATTCTGGATTACTTCCCTGGGTTTGATAACTTCTCTATCTGAAATTAATAGCTACTCCTGCTTTCTTTTGAGTAGTGTTAGTATGGTCATTCATTTCACTTACATATAAAAATAATAAAACATTAATATGCAAATTGACCAAATGGTGGAATGACCAGTCGCTATGACGCACACTGACCACCAGGGGGCAGGTGCTCAATGCAGGAACTGCCCTCTGGTAGTCAGTGTGCTCCTACAAGGGGAGCGCTGCTCAGCCAGAAGCTGGGCTCACAGCTGGAGAGTGCAGCAGTGGTGGGAGCCTCTCCTGCCTCACCGGTAGTGCTAAGGATGTCCGTCTGCCAGTTGGACATCCCCCGAGGGCTCCCAGACTGCGAGAGGTCACAGGCTGGGCTGAGGTATCCCCCGAGTGCATGAATTTTTGTGCACTGGGCCTCTAGTATAAAAATATATAAGTAGATAGATAGATATTTACATAACATATATAATCAAATAAATTCTCAGTATTATTTTAAACACTGTTATCTGTTATATCAATAAACCATATAAAAAATTAAAGTTTTTATTCTGCCTTTATTTATTTTGTTTTCAATGCTCTTCTTTACTTTATGTGAATCTCAGTTTCAAATTGCTATCATTTTAATTTTCTCTAAAGAACTTCTTTCAACATGTCTTGCAAAGCTAGCCTACTGACAACAAATTTCCACATTTTTCCTCCTGAAAAAAACAAAACAAAACATTTTCTTTACCATCTTTATCACTTTTGAAAGGTAATATTGTATGATATAAAGTTCCAGGTTGTTTGGGTCCTTTTCTCTTAACACATTAAATATTTCCCTATATTCTGCTCTTGATTATATGGTTTCTGGGTAGAAGTCAGATGTAATTCTTATTTTTGTTCCTCTAGAGATAAGATGTATTTCCCCCATAGTTTCTTTCCAGACTTTTAATTGTCTTTGATTTTATGTATTTGAAAATATGTGCCTAATATAAATAGTTTTTTTTGTGTTTTTTTTTTTTTGTTTGTTTGTTTTTATCCTGCTTGATGTTCTCTTAATTTCCTGGATCTGTGGTTTAGTGTCTTATATTAATTTAGAGAAATTTTGGTCATTATCATTTCAAATATTTCTTCTGTTTCTTTCTCTCTTTTCTTCCCTTCTGCTATTCTCATTACATACATATTATGTATGTGTAGTTGTCCCATGGTTCTAAGATATTCTGCTGTGTTTTTGTTTTTAGCTTTTGTTTTCTTTGCTCTTTGGGTATTAAGGATTCTGATGATATATCCTCTAGCTCAGAGAATCTTTCTTTTTTTAAATGTATCATTATTGTTGATAGTATTAAAGATGTCCTGAGAATCTTTCTTGGGCCATGTTCAGTCTACTAATAAGCTCATCAAGGGCATTATTTATTTATGCTATAGTGCATTTTGTCTCCAGAATTATTTTTGGTTCTTTATTAAGATTTTCAACTCTTTGCTTATATTGTCCATCTGTTTTTGCATGCTCTCTATATTATACATTAGTGCCCTTAGCATATTAATTATAGTTGCTTTAAATTCCCACTCTGATAATTCTATCATCCCTGCCATGTCTGGTTTTGATGTTTGCTCTGTCTCCTCAATTTGTGTTTTTTGCCTTTGGTATACCTGCTGATTTTTCTTGACAACTAGGCATGATGTAATGGGGGAAAATACTATTATAAGTAGGCATTTAGTCTTGTGGTGGTGAGGTGTCAGGGGAAGTATATAGTTCTATGATTAGATATCAGTCTCTTAGTGAGCTTATGTCCTGGATAGTAAATTTTACAAATGTTTCTTTTTGTTTTTTTAATCCTCTTTTATTTGGAAAAGATGTGCAAGAGTGGGTTGAAGTTGGGTATTTCCCTTCTGCAGGTCAGGTGGGCTCTGGTTAACTAGTTTTCTCTCAGAGCAGAACTATTTCTGAAGAAAAGACTGCTCTGGTGTACAGACATGTGCTGCTTAATGACAGGGATATGTGCAGAGAAATGCATTGCTAAGCAATATTTCTCATTGTGCAAACATCATGGAGTGCACTCACTAACCTAGGTGGTATAACCTACTACACACCTAGGCTATATGGTATAGCCTATTGTTCTTAGGATATAAACCTGTACAGCATGTTACTGTGCTGAATACTGCATGCAATTATAACACAATGGTGAGTATTTGTGTATCCAAACATATCTAAATACTATAGGCCCGGTGCACGAAACTCATGCACTGGGTGGGGGGGGGGGGGGCCCCCTTCCCTCAGCCTGGCCTGCACCCTCTAGCAGTCTGGGACCCCTCGCTTCTTACCACCCACCTGCTCGCTGCTCCTTAATGCTTGGCTCACTGCTCCTCAGCGCTGCTTTGGAGGTGGGAGAGGCTCCCACCACCACCACTGTGCTCACCAGCCATGAGCCTGGCTTCTGGCTGAGCAGTGCTTCCCCTGTGGGAGCGCACTGATCACCAGGGGGCAGTTCCTGCATTGAGCATCTGCCCCCTGGTGGTCAATGCGCATCATAGCAACTGGTCATTCTGCTGTAACGGTCGCTTAGGCTTTTATTATATAGATAAAAATGTACAGTACATATATAGTATGAAAGATAAAAAATATTGTACACCTGTGCAGGCTACTAAATATGAATGAAGCTTGTAGGACTGGAAGTTGCTCTGGGTGAGTCAGTAGTGAGTGGTAATGAGTCAATAATGAGAAGACCTAGTGTATATCACTATACACTAATAGACCTATATCACTATAGACCTATATCACTATAGGTCTATTAGTGTATAGTGATATAGGCCTATATCACTATACACTAATGTCGACTTTATTCACACTGTGCACGTAGGCTAGACTAAATTTATACAACAACATGGGATTAAATCAAGTACAAGATATAATGATGCAATCAGGAAACATGGTAAACAGGCAATGCATGAGGCTGCTGCCAGCATAACACAGCATACTGTTTTACAGCAAAACATTTTAAGTAGAGATAGTACACTCTAAAGTAACAAGAAAAAAGTACAGTATAGTAAATACATAAACCAGTAACATAGTCATGTATTATCATTACCAAGTATTATGTACTGTACATAATTATATGTGCTGTTCTTTTATACAACTGGTAATGCAGTAGGTTTGTTTGCACCAGCCTCACTACAAACACAAGTGATGCATTACACTATGCCGTTTCCATGGCTACAATGTCACTAGACTATAGGGATTTTTCAGCTTCATTGTAACCTCATGGGATCACAGTTGTGTATTCAGCTCGTCCTGGACTATAACATTCTTATGTGGCATATGACTGTATTTCAAAATAGTTTATTTCTCCTCTTCTCTCAGAACAAGGAAAGGATTTTTCTCAGACATTTACTGCAGGAATCTGGTCAAGATCCTGGAGGTAAATCTTAAAATATTGTAGAGGCCCCACTATGAATGGGTCCCCCTAGAATTTTTAACTTTCAGAGTTGTGCACACTGAACCTGCAGCAATTTTTCAATTACAGCTCAGGTTTGCCTACCTGACACTGTTCCCACAGCAGTTTCTGCTAATGAATCTCTGCTCTAGCAGTCATGACTCTCTCTGTTCCCCTGTCTGTCCAATTTGGGGGATAGCAGTTTGTCCTTACCTCTCTTATGGATCCTACAAGAGTTGTGGATTTTCAGTCAGCTCGCTTTTTATTTGTTGTTAGGGTGGAGTGTTTACTTTCAAACTCCTGACATGGAGAATTGGAAACATTTTTAAAATGAAACATATTAAAGTTTGCCAGGGTTGAGAGACAGAGGGCAGGGGGGCTTGTGGGTAAAGTTATGAGAGATCAATGCAACAGATTCTTGTAGTGATAGAACCACTCATTATCTTGACTGTTATGAGTCTACATGTGAAAAATTGCATAGAATAAATATAAACATGCCCACACACACACACATAAGATATAGTTCATTTCTTTAAAATGATTTCATAGAGGAAGAGATAGAAACATCAATAATGAGAGAGAATCATTGATCAACTCCCACTTGAACACCCCTTATTAGGGATCAAGCCTACAACCCAGATATGTGCCCTGACTGGGACTTGAACCGTGACCTCCTGGTTCATAGGTACAAGCTTGGCCAGTGAGCCACACCGGTCCGGTTTTGGTTCACTCTTGGACTAGAGATTTGTGTGAGGTAAATGGATATGTGATTTCTAAGTATTATCTTGGCACTCTAGGATTCTAAAATCCATTGGCTCAATATATCCTCTAAAAAGTGAAAAGTAATTTGATATTAAATTAGGACAAATGCAAAAAATTTAATTATTTGCATCTAAGATTATGGTGTAGATATCAGTAATGTATCTAACTGATTCAGGAATATAGAATAAATGGAATTAAAAGCAGAAGTCATATCAATGGGAAAATATCAATAATAACCATTTAAAATAAAATATGAGAACAAAATTTAAAATAAAGAGAATATGAGTTAATTAATACAGCTTCAAATGTCTTGATATATATGCTTTCTAGGAATCCCTGAAAGAGAAGACAGAGAGTACAGATAAAAATTTAAAATTCAAATGACCAAAACTTTTAAACTAATGTTAGTTTTATTATACATTGTCAATATGTGTAACATTTTATTCTGTTTTATAAACATTATTTCTACATTTAAAACATATTAATTCTATAACTAAATACATTAATGGTCACTACTCATTTTTTTGTGTCTTATTTTCTTGGTTAGCAAAAATACATCCTGGAGTGATTTCTTTAAAAAGAGTCAAAAGTAATAATATTGCTAATGTTTGCACATTCCTAACATGCTTTTTGTGATCTGTGAACGACTGTGTATATAAATCTCAAGTCAGGGCTATTTTTTTTTTTCTTGAGACTTTTTAATTGTTCATTTGTGCTCTGGCATTGATGGTGGTTATGGAGAAGTCTGAAGCCAAATTCATCTTTCTGCTCTAATCTTTGTCTGCCTGCCCAGACCTCCGTTTTGCAGGGCACTTATTTGTGGTGACCATCATGTCAAGTTTTCCTGGCACACAGAATAAGGTTTAGTCTCTATTTGAAGACTTTGTTTCTGGAAAGTTTTCTTGAATAGTATCTTTAAAGATAGATTTTATTCTAAACTAGAGGCCCGGTGCACGAAATTCGTGCACGGTGGGGGGAGGGGAGTGGTGTCTCTCAGCCCAACCTGCACCCTCTCCAACCTGGGACCCCTTGGGGGATGTCTGACTGCCTGTTTAGGCCCGAACCATGGAATCGGGCCTAAACAGGCAGTCAGACATCCCTTTCACAATCTAGGACTGCTGGTTCCCAACTACTCGCCTGCCTGCCTTCCTGATTGCTCCTAACCGCTCTGCCTGCCAGCCTGATCACCCCCTAACCACTCCCCTGTCAGCCCGATCGATGCCTAACTGCCCTCCCCTGACACCCCGGTCACCCCCAAATGCCCTCCCTTGCATATTCCCTCTTTATTAGATAGGGTTTTTTCTTTAGCATTTTGGACAGTCCTAACTGGTTTGGCTCAGTGGATGGAGCACTGGCCTGCAGATTCAAGGGTCCTAGGTTCGATTCTGGTCAAGGGCATGTACCTTGGTTGGGGGCACACACCCAGTCGGGAGTTTGCAGGAGGCAGTTGATCCATGTTTCTTTCTCATAGATGTTTCTAGCTCTCTATCCCTTTCCCTTCCTCTCTGTAAAAAATCAATAAAATATATATTATAAAAAAAAGAAACATTTAAGATTCCTCCATATCTGCCTGGCTGGTGTGACTCAATGGTTGAGACCCCAAGCTGCCACTGCTGGAGGGGTTCAGGCCCTGGCCAGGCTGAGACCCCAGCCCAAGTCTGCCCCCTCAGCCCACCCAGGCTGAGACCCCTGCCCAGGCTGCCATCTCAGCCTGGCTGCAGATAGCCTGGTGGGTGCCTTCCCTGGCCTGAAGATCGTGCATTGGGGGTGCACTGCGCTGCCAGCCTGACACCCCGCCCCAAACCCCGTGGCCTGCTTCGCCCTGGGTGGCGTGCGGCTTGGGGGTGGGTCACTGCCGGCCTGACACCTCCGCCCCAAGCCCCGCGGCCTGCTTCACCCCTGATCACATGTGGCTCGGGGGGCGGGTCGCTGCCGGCCTGACACCCCTGCCCCAAGCCCCGCGGCCCACTTCGCCCCTGATCGTGCATGGCTCGGGGGGCCGGTTGCTGCAGGCCTGACACCCCCGCCCCAAGCCCCGTGGCTCGCTTCGCCCCAGATGGTGCGCGGCTCGGGGGTGACCAGCCGGACACCCCGGACTGCCGCCACTGGGCAGGGATTGCTGTGTGTGGAGCGGGTGCCTCCCAGCTAGACACCCTGGACTGCCACTGCTGGGCAGACTTGGGGACTCCGCTGGGGCTCGGGGCTAAGAGGACTGGGCGCCGCCATCTTGTGGCCATGGGCGCCGCCATTTTTGTCGTGGAGTGATGGTTAATTTGCACATTACCCTTTTATTAGAT
The DNA here is from genome assembly GCA_025583905.1 of Ia io. Classification (NCBI taxonomy): domain Eukaryota; kingdom Metazoa; phylum Chordata; class Mammalia; order Chiroptera; family Vespertilionidae; genus Ia; species Ia io. The sequence goes on along the minus strand of JAJQQW010000012.1, from coordinate 53,951,882 downwards.
AGGATATTTTCTTTAGTTACACAATTTATACAATTCTATTCTCCCTTACCTTTTCTTTTCTCAAAATTCATTTAAGAACACATATTTATACCCATTTTATTTTGCTTGCATTTTTAAATCCTGTCTTTTATGATCTTCCTTAGAAATATGTATTCTCCTGTTATCAGTGACAATTTGCCTTTATTTATGTGTTTTTTAAAAATTGTTCTATTATTTCTTTTCCTAGTTCTTATATACATATTTCATTATATCCTAATTTATTACCTTGTCCTAAATTCATGATCTTTGCTGATATTATCTTGTTTTTATTCATTGCTTTATGATATTTTTAAAACTCATGGTGGAATACTTTAAAATTTTCTGTTTTATTATTGTTATTGTGGTAAGTATTCTTTTCATGTCCTTTGATTTATTATTTATTTATTGTGCCATCTTTGATTCTGTGGCTCTTATTTTTTGATTAAATATTTTTGGAGTAAATAATTTGTTTTCTGAAACCATTATTTTCAGAAGTTTCAATGAAGGAGAGGTCAAGCCTCTGTGTCATGGTAAAGGCGTGTTCTTTAAGAATAAAAATATTAGGTGAGCCAGAGTGGCTTAGTGGTTGAGTGTCATCCCATGCACCAAGAGGCCACCGGTTTGGTTTGATTCCTGGTCAGGGCACATGCCTGAGTTTTGGGCTCAATCCCCAGTAGCGGGTATGCAGGAGGCAGCTGATCCATTTCTCTCTCAACAATGTTTTCTATCTCTCCCTTTCCTTTCCTCCCCTTAAAACAAAACAAAACAAAACAAAACAAAAACAAAAAAACAAAACAATAAAAACATATTAAAAATTATAAAGAAAGAACAAATATATTACATCTGGGTTTATATTTCACTAGTAAATGAAGATAGGCAGGAAGTTGAAGGATTGATTATGGACGCTTTTCAATTTGTCCATTGCTATGGAAAGCCTTTTCACAAATGTCAAAATTTTGGATGATAATGTTGAGTTGCTGTTTCTCATTAATCTTGTTATTTCATGCTTTCCCATTAGACAATGAAGTAAAGGCTATTTTTTACATGCTCAATTTTAAATGAGAAGTTCTCAAAAATGTTTTACAAGTCTGGGAAAAATTATTGTGTACTAGTATTTTTACAAATACACCTAGACCACAGGCTTTGTAATGTAAGAGGCAAAATTTTGATAGTGTAATATTCTGGATTTTTCTGAAAATCCTGCTTAAGCTAAGAGAAGGAGGGAAATGGCTCTTTAGCCTATGGGTAAAAGTTAATGAGATATTAGATAAACACATCTATACTTTACAATAATTTCTCTGTATGGTCTACAATTGCTTTTCTAAGAGGTCCTGAGCAAGAGAGTTGAGGGGAAGGTATCTATCTAGGCCTGATATAAGGCAGAAAGATCCTGGGACAGGCTGCTGCCATTTACATATTCATTGTCATAACAAGAAGAGAAAACATCAGAGAGTTAAAATGTGTACTAAAGGCTTCAGGGAAATAGTGCCGTTTTCTTAACTTTCCAAGTTTTCTTTTGACTGAGACCCAAGGCCGATTTGGTTGCTACAGCGATCAATTTACTGGAGCAAATGGATAGCTGAATATGTCATAGGAAGCAATCAAAACGGGAGGCTTTGCTTGTGCATGCATGTGTAAGTGTGTGTAGGCTGATCCTCTTAGCCCTGAAACACTGCTATAGACTCTAAAGAACGTGATGATTAGTAAGATGTGGGTGGGGAAGGACAATTTGAGAATGATGCCTAAATGTCTTGTTTGGACATCTGAAGAGATAGTTAGATCTTCAGCAAAATCAAATGTGCAGAAACAACAGTGGGTCTGAGAGAGCAAAATAATGAGTCAGCTTTGGACAAGTTAAGTTTCAGGTGTCTGGTGGCTATCAAGCTGATGTCTACCAGGCAGTTAGATACATGGGCTAGTGCTCTGGAGGGAGGTGTGGACTGGAAAAAGAGACTGGGAAGTCATCAACATCATGTCAAAGGCTTGTCAGGTGGAAATTCAAGTGAAAGCTCCAAGATTCATTTTATATCCAACAGGCCAAATAAATACCCAGAATTTTTTGTGTGCAAATGGTACATTTCTCTTCGAGGGATGGCATTTCTATATTAGAAAACTTTAGTATTTTAAAACTCATTGCAATCCCCCTGTGAAGTGCAGCTTTTGATTAGTGACAATACTATCTCTGTCCCTGTTAAATCTATATTTAACCAGGTAAAGTCATAATGGAGAAAATAAAAGGAAAATAGTGTGCAATCTTTTCAGTTAATGAAACCAGCTTGGGTATTTCATCCTGGACTCTGTAATTATTGATATAACTTATAAGGAAGGGGAGTTGTGAGAAAAAGTGGGGATTGGAAGAATGTTTAAATGTGTGTGTGTGTGTGTGTGTGTGTGTGTGTGTGTGTGTGTGTGTGTGTGATTTTTATAGTAAAATAAAAAAATCACAAAATTTTCATTTTAATCATTTCAAAGTGGCATTAATTATATTCACAGGGATCCCACTATGGGAAGTCACTGCTAAGTGGGACAGGATTTCCATTTGTCATGAAAAATATTCTAGAACTAGATAATGGTATATGTATATTTGGCATTTTTTTCATCCTCACCCAGGATATGATTTTCATTGATTTAAGAGAGAAAGGAAAAAGAAGGGAGAGAGAGGGAAACATCTATGTGAGAGAGAAGCATCTATGGGTTGCCTCCCTTATGCCCCAATTTGGGGATTAAATTGGGCATGAGGCTTGACCAGGACTTGAACCTTGACCCTTCTATACACGGGACAATGCTCCAACCAACTGAGCCACACTGTCCAGGGCTTGGCAAAGGTTGTCTTGAACAAAACAAAACAAAGTGGAAGTGGGTAGGCTTTAGATCTCATCCTGTGCTTACGACAGTAAGATCTGTGGAAGATGTCTTTCAGGGCCTAGTATCAATGGCATAATAGTGTCAAAAGTATAGAGTTGTTGTGATAAAAAAAATCTTACTGTGTGTGTCTGACATCACAAAATGAACATTTAATACATGTCAGTTTATTCCAACTACTGGTCTCTGTGACTGAAACCTAAAGTAGAGTCGGCGTGTGTTGGACATTAACTATCCAGCAGCTCTCCCCGGCATTGACCTTCCCTTGGCATTGGGCATCTCACCAGGAAAGTGAACACACCGAAATGACAATAGGCAGCTAAATAAATGGCAAATACTCACTATGCTTTAGTGGCATAAAAGCAAGTCCAGTTGTAACACAGAATATTGTGCAAATACATTTTTTAGTGTAGCAGAGAGATTTAGGAGGCTGTAAAGGGCATTCATAGAATTCAGAAACAAGTTGTGAAGAAGTATGTGATTGAATCAGTAAGAAATAATGAGGCTATGGTTGAAAAGTCAGAAGCAGGATTAGGTTCTACACTGAGGAATTAGGAGAAAGATGAAAGACAAGGAGTGTGAGAGGCAGGAAAAGGGAGTGGGGAAGGAAAGGGGAGATATTGATTATTCGTGCATGAAATATTGATTTAGTCTTCTTTTTCTAGGGAAAGCTGCAAAGTCGTGTATATCCAAACAGTAAAACAAGGGGGAGGACTGGCTAATCAGGAGGATAGCCTGACTCTTCAATTTTCTGGAAGCAAAGCTTTCCAGAAGGAGGGGGTCCTGGAAGCTTGGTGTGGAGTGTGACTACTTGTCTTAAAGAAATGAAGGGAAGAAATGCCGTCTATGGACCACAGAAGTATCACTGGAACTATGTTCCTTGATGCTTCAAATAAAAGAGTAAATTCTAATTAAGCCAGAGAATCAAGTTTTTAGTGAATTTTCATTCATTCATTTATTCATTTGTGTATGCATTTACTTATTTAATCAACAATAAAATTTGAAAATTTATTACATGCAAGGTCAAAGATATCCCATCCTTTTTTTGTTGTTGTTGTTTTGTGTTTTGTTTTTTTGTTTTTTTTTTTTGTTAAGTGTTGGGGAAAAAGAAAAAAAATAGAAAGGAGGAAAGACAACATTTTTGTGTGAAAGGAAGCTCCTGGCAAGAATGTCATTAATGCAGGAAATTTAAGAACTTGAAACTGTTTTTCCACTTACCTGAATGTGAAATCCTTAGGCTCACATTAGCTTCTGCAAGCCTACCATCACACAGGTAGAACTCTTTTTAAGATAAGGGCAATTATAAAGCTTGTTTATAAATTCTTTAAAACAAATCATATTTCCTACAACACATAATGCTCTGCATGGTCAAAAGTTTCAATGTTTTCTCCATAAATACCTCATTAACCCCAATGATGCAGGGAATGAAACTGTCAGTGGTACTAGAAATATGCAATGAATCTTCCCGTGATGTCCAGAGGGCTCCGGTTTAGAAATTCAGCATTAATTGGATTAAATTCAACCAAACAACACTAGGGGAGAAGTTAGAATGGGGCAGAAATAAAGAGAAACATTTAATAGCAACCATTGGTCCTGCAGGGGATGAAGAATTGTACACTGTCCTACAAAAGCTGGTTTGATAATAAAATCAACATGAGACAGATTAACAGGAGAAATTCAGTTTTATATGTATGGAACCCACATACATGAGAAAGTCAGAAACCCCACACAAATGAAAGATTCAGAGATAAAAAGGTAAAATAAAGAATACATGACATCCTGAACTAAGGGGTAGGATTAAGGCCTGAGGTTTTAAGCAGAGGAGGATAATTCACCAGAAGAGCAGATGTTGGGTAGATGTTTGTTCTGTCGAACAGACGGGTTACTCAGCTGAAATATATCTATGGTAATAATTCCCATTCTGGAAAAGACCCTGAGTTAGAGTCTACTAGGTAGTTAAGGCAGGGACAGAAGTTTCTCTGAGCCCACGGAGTCTCAATGGTCTTCAGTTTGAAACAAGCTACATGCCAAAGTGGCATGTTTTTGGGTCTTATATTCTGCTCTTTTCCAGTCCATCTGACAATTAATTCAAAGAGATTATGTCCAGGAGTGAACTCAGTGAGATGGTGGCCTGAGGCCAGTGCCTTCAGTGGGTTTGGTCTCCATGCACTGACCCTTCATTACCTGTCTCCACTGCTGATGATAATTCCTGAGTGACAGATACACAGGAGACGTTGACTTAGGATGTGGGGCAGTCCTTCTGTAGATGGAAGCCAGAGCCTCTGTTCCATCTCTCGGAGCAGCTTTCACTTAGGATTTATTTCTTGGGAGCTGTTGGCTTTTTCTCTAATTACCATGGATTTTCCAGTGAGAACATCTCTCTGCTTCCCCCTGAAAACTGTCACTTCCCTCTTTGAGGGACAATTCCTAATTTCCATGTCTGGATTCTTATTACAAACAACTCTATGGCAACTCTCTGAGTGGCCCCGCCGTGTTCTCCGCTCTCGGGTCAGCAGCCGGGGCAGCACTGGCCAGTTCTTCTCTCTGTGCTTTCCTTGACCCCATATACCCAGGTTGCACTCATCTCCATTCAAGAGACTTGATATTAGCACTGTATCTATATTGTGAGTTTAATAGATGTCTGAGGACCAGATGACGCTTGTAACTCATAGCAAGTAGCATATTTTTAATGCAGAATAAGTAGTATATAGAAACAATAAAAATACTGTTCCTCAGGAATCAACTCCTCTACCTCAGTGGCAGGATCCACTTGTAAAGGCCATTGTATCAAAATCAGACTTGAGCTTGATCACTAAATCTTTTCACTCATAAGGACAGTAAAAATCTAGGAATTACAAGCAAAATTACAGCCACTGCAAATATTGGTGAGCGAAAGGTCTTTGTTTTGGATAAAGTGCAGTAGGACAGACTGACCTCTGTGATCAGTACCCACCGGTAGTCCTGGCACATGGTTTGTGGTCAGTAGATATTACATTTGCCGACTGTGAGCCAAGGGGGAAACCCCAGGGATGAAGAGGGCCACATATTTCTTGATGTCAATTACTATATTTATTGTAATTTAAGTTACTATCTAGTATAGTGCTATTACTTTATGGAATACAAAGGAAGAAGAAGTGTAGTTAGCTTTCAACACAATGCTTTCTTATAAAAATTTTATTTTAAATATAGTGTTTTGATGTATATCATGGTGGTTTATTCTATAACTTTCTGAATACACAATATATTCTGTTTCACTGCTTGGTTATAATGTATTGTTTTTAGGAAATTTTAAATCACAACTAAACTGAACATACCGCGAACCAGCAATGCAAATATTACAGTCAAAGCCATATTTAACAGACAGCTACAGCAAAACTTGGTCCATACCAAGCAATAGCAACCTACAACGCAGGTACCTCCTGGCCTGCTGCATGGCTGATATGCACTGAAACACTCCGTGGGCTCTGAGGGATACCAGATTTCAGGAATTTGCTCTATGTGAAAAAAATACATATTACACATTTTTAAATAGAACACGCTCTCTGCCTTTATTGTGATGAATTTAATAGACTTAAGGGCAGCTCTACTTCAATCAAATGGTGTGTGGATATTTGGGACAATAATTGATTCTAAGGAAATTGATTCTAACAAGTTCAAATTTGTCACCGTGACAGGACAATCATTATTCAAGGGATCTGCTGTCTGTACCTGGTAACAGACACCAGGCTTGCCATTAGGGAAAGAGCACAGCGATGCAGTGCCATCGTGAGCACTCGGGTGACAGGCTGCCTCTAACAACAAGAATGGCAACACTTGTATAGGCAGAGTGTGTGCCAGATTTGGTGATGCACTGTTTGTACTAAATTTTATGGCAATCTTCTGAGTGAAGAACCACTGTCAGAACATTTTATGGATGAGGACCTGAGGTGCAGGAAGGCTAAGTAACTCACCGGGTACTCCATAGCTAGTAAGTAGAGGGGCAAATTTCAAAATTTAGCCATCTGACTGCAAAGCTCAAGCATTTCCCACACTGCTATGCTGTCCCCTGGCAAGTTAGTGTGGGCCAGTAGCCTTTCTCTTTATGTGACAGGTGTTCATAAATTAGACATTTGTGAGTTGGGAAGTCGTTGTGCATCGTTGGCTTGCTCTCAGAAGCAATCCTAATTCTCTCCAGGCTTCACTGTGGGACCAATCAATGCAGGTGCACTGGCATAGAACATCGGAGAGAGTGGTTGCAGAGCACTTGTTTTTTTATATAGTTTTCTAGAAGTGTTTAGTTTGTGGGCTTATAAAATATTTTTCAAATACAAAATTAATAGAGTGTAGTATTAACATTTTAGTCAATATAAAAGCAAAAGAATTTCCTCCTCCTGTTCCCTACTACTCCAAGGATAAATCACTGTTCCCACTTTGAAGGAGTCTTCTATATAATTTACATACACATAAGTTTTTAAATTTTACAAAAATTATATCAAAGTATTCAATTGTTATGAAACTTGACTTTTACCTCACCAATATATCATCAATATAGAAACTCTATTTTAAGTATTTCAGTAAGAAGGGAAATTATCAGTTCATGTATTGCATGGAAGGATTGGGTGAGCAACTATAGGATCAGAAGGATAGAATTGGAACCCAAAATCTGTACATTCTTCCTATTTCAGATTATTTTGGATTTTCACCTTGATTGTTCTCTCTCATTGCAAAGTAAGTTATCTCTACAGGAGAGGAAATGTGGCTCCCATCAATTCCCAGTTCCATTTTAAAAAATCTATGGCATGACTCAAGTTGATTCCACTTTATCAGGTATCTATCTACATTTGGATCAATCAACTGTACGTACGTGACTGTGGAGTTATGACTGTCACATATTTGTTTAGCTACCCAAACCTGGAATATTCAACAGTGGTCTATGGGGCAGAATAACTGCAAATATGCCAATTTCAAGTTTGAACCACATAGTTGAGGGCAGGAGCTAGGTATAGTTTCCAGAAGTATTGAAGCCTAAAAAAATATTGCTAAGATAAAATTATCTGGATGGACAAAATGATGGGAACCCATTAAGCAAGTATGAATGTACTATAGATTATTTGTCATCTCTCTATGGATGGTCACTCATCTTAGTTCACATTTTTCATTACTGCAAATATTTTCCATTATCCTATCTAATAAAGAGGGAATATGCTAATTGACCATCACACCCTCACAAGATGGCAGCACCCACAGCCAATAAAGAGGGAACATGCTAATTGACTGTCATGGCCTCACAAGATGGCAGTGCCCACAGCCACAAGATGGCAGAGCCCAGTCCCCTCAACCCTGCCTCATCCAGCCTCAATCCCCCAGTCCCTTTAGCCCTGCCTCATCCAGCTGGAGTCCCCCAGTTCTCTCAGCCCCACCAGGGGGCGGCAGGTGCCACGTGCCTTATCCAGCCTCAGTCCCTTAGTCCCCTCAGCACCTGCCTCACCCAGTCCCCACAGCATCCAGCCTCATCCAGCCTCAGTCCTCCAGTCCCCTCAGACCTGCCTCATCCAACCAGAGTCCCCAAGTCCCCTCAGCCCCACATGGGAAGGCAGTTGGGGGTGATCGGGCCGGCAGGGGAGGGCAGTTAGGGACAATCATGCCAGCAGGGAGCAGTTAGGTGTCAATCAGGCTGGCAGGGGAGTGATTAGGGAGCTATCAGGCTGGCAGACAGAGTGGTTAGGGGAAATCAGGCAGGCAGGCAGGTGAGTAGTTAGGAGCCAGGAGTCCCGATTGTGAGAGGGATCCCAGATTGGAGAGGGTGCAGTCTGGGCTGAGGGACCCCCCAGCCCCATGCACAAATTTCATGCACTGGGCCTCTCATTATAAATAATGCTGTTATAATAAATTTGTACACATTTGAGTCCATATAAATATTTATGTTGGATAGATTTGTAGAAATGGAAGTGCAAGTTCAAAGTATATGTATGTTTGAATTTGATATAGACTATAAAATCCCCACTAAAAAATATTTCTACCAAGTTATACCACCACTAATGGTGAATGATTATGCTACTCTGAAATCTCCTAAAAATATTGGATAACATTAAATGAAAGGAAATTAAGAACTTTCAGAAATGGATTAAAATTATTGAAATTTCTAGGCTTTGTTTTTACTCTACTTCAAGTTATGTGGCTTTGAGAATAAATTGACACTGAATATAGTATTAAATATCTGAATTTTGGGATCTTTTTCATCAAGAGTGGAAGAAAATTTAATCTTAAAGGTGTGCATAGAGATGGCTTGGGCTCTTTCTTAGAAAACATAATATTATGAAAGGATCTCTTAAAATTTGGCTTTAGCTATTTATTTGGGCTGTTCTCTTTCTCAGTTCATTAGCAGTGTCAGTCTTCTACATCAGAAATCATTGTTTGTAGTGAGGGCAGTGAGAGTGGAAGAAACGGTGTGCCAAAGAAAGCCTTACCCAGGATGAGGATATATTTCTGTATTTAATTTCTTAGATGACTCAATGATGTTCTGAACTCACATACTATAGCATAAATTTTTCTCAACATATTTTGTGCAATGATTCACCTGGATCTCGTTAAAATGAAAATCTCAATGTAGTAGTTTAGGAATGGGGCTGAGAGTCTACTTGCCAACAAGCACCATGTGTTGCTGAGATGGTTGGTCCATGGACCACATTGTACAGAGGAACAGGCTTACAGGTAACAAAGGGAAGGGACATAAGATTTAAGCATCATTATGTTAAACTAGAGGCCCGGTGCACAAAATTTGTGCATGGGGGGTGTGTCCCTCAGCCCAGCCTGAACACTTTCTAATCTGGGACCCCTCGAGGGATGTCCGACTGCCTGTTTAGGCCCGATCCTGATAGGATTGGGCCTAAACTGGCAGTCAGACATCCCTCTCACAATCCAGGACTGCTGGCTCCCAACTGCTCGCCTGCCTGCCTTCCTGATTGCCCCTAATCGCTTCTGCCTGCCAGCCTGATCACCCCCTCACCACTCTCCTGCCAACCTGATTGATGCCTAACTGCTCCCTTGCCAGCTTGTTTGTCCCTAACTGCCCTCCCCTGCAGGCCTGGTCACCCCTAACTGCCCTCCCCTGCAGGCCTGGGTCCCCCCCAACTGTCCTTCCCTGCAGGCCTGGTCACCCTCAACTTTCCTCCTCTGCCAGCCTGGTCACCCCTAACTGCCCTCCCCTGTAGGCTTGATCGCCCCCAACTGTCCTTCCTTGCAGGCCTGGTCCCTCCCAACTGCCCTCCCCTGCTGGCCTGATTGCCCCCAACTGCCCTCCCTTGCAGGCCTGTCCCCTCCCCTGCTGGCCATGTCCCCTTCCCTGCTGGCCATCTTGTGGCATCCATCTTTGACCACATGGGGCAGCCATCTTGTGTGTTGGAGTGATGTCAATATGCATATTACTCTTTTATTAGATAGGCTAGAGGCCTGGTGCATGGGTGGGGGCCAGCTGGTTTGCCCTGAAGGGTGTCCCAGATCAGGGAGGGGGTTCCCTTGGGGCGTGGGGGGGCCTGGGCGAGGGGCCTGTGGTGGTTTGCAGGTTGGCCACGCCCCCCGGTGACCCAAGTGGAGGCCCTGGTATCTAGAATTTATTTACCTTCTATAATTAACCCTTTGCACTCACTTGCTTTTTTCTCGATTACTTTATTCTAATGCTAACCGTGTCGAGTCACACTCGACATCCGAGTGCAAAAGGTTAAAATTTTGTAGCCTTGAGTGGAGGCCAAGGCAGGCCAGGGCTGTGGAAGCTTGGCTTCCTCCATCGCCAAGGGTAACTCAAGCCTCCTGCTCTCTCCAGCTCTGTGGTTGCAGCCATTTTTGTTGGGATTTATTTATTTTCTATAATTGAAACTTTGTAGCCTTGAGTGGAGGCCTGGGCTGGCTAGGGTATGCAGAAATCTTGGCTTCCTCCATTGCCAGGGAAACCTAAGCCGCCTGCTTGCTCCATGGCGCAGCCATCTTGTTTGGGGTTAATTTGCATACTTGCTCCTGATTGGCTGGTGGGCGTGGCTTGTGGGTGTAGCAGAGTGATGGTTCACTTGCATATTACTCTTTTATTAGATAGGATTTTTACAAGAATATCAGTGTGCAGGCAAGTTATTGGCCCAAGATCACTCAATTCAAATCTTGGACCCATGATTCAACCACAGGTCAACTTGAGTAAAAAAACAAAAAACAAAAAATTCATTTTTTCTCTAGTCACAGCTGAACACCCAAGTCAAGTCTTGTGGTCTGAGAATTTGGAATGAAGGAGACAACTTACGGAAAATTTTACATGTTTATGTTCAAAGACTTCATGAGCTAGTTGGGGAAACACAAAGCATTGTGTACTATGCAATATGTTCTGTAATACAAGAATATATAATAGTTGTGATTTATAATTTTATTTATTTATTTTATAAACTTTAAGTTAATTTGAGAGAGAGAGAGAGAAAGAGAGAGAGAGAGAGAGAGAGAGAGAGAGAGAGAGAGAGAGAAAACATCAATGTGAGAGAGGAACACTGATCAGTGCTCTCCTGCATGTGCCCCGATCAAATCCACAACCTGGGTATGTGCCCTGACCAGGAAGCGAACAAGCCATGCTTTAGTGTACTGGACGACACTCCAACAAACCAAGCCACACCACCAGAACTAATTTTATTTTTAATAACAGATACAATTTATATTTGATGCAAATTAGAAAATATGCAAATAAAAAATAAAAATTAAATTACCTATAATCTCAATATCCAGAGATTATAAGAAATAATATGCATATGTTTTGTATATTATTATGTTTTATATTGCTTTTTTTCTATAAATACATAGATTTATGTCAGGATATCTCAGAAATAGTTTCTGGGATGAGACTAAAAGTTATCCCCTGACAACAATTTAACCCTGTAGAAAACTGAAGCTGGTTGTTTTACCTACAAGTCACAATTAGCAGGTACCAATCATACCTGCTTAGAGATTTCTGTCTGTCTGTCTCTTGTATGGTATTAAATGACTCTTACAAGACAATACATATGTTAATTATATTGTGTTTTCTATTTCTTTATGATATTATCTTGTTCCTCACCTCTGAATTCCGCTCTCAAGAATAATAGCAATAATTAAATTATGCAACTTAACATGAAATACATGGCATAGGAATGGATGAGCTTCAAGGCTTCCCTTATTCTTCTTCATCAACTCAAAAGTTACGTGTCATTTTGTTGTTTAAGTTGTCCAAGAACATTTACATACTCAAAGCAGGAATTCCTGATTCAGAGAAGGCCAGGCCCAGCAAGGAACTCAGCCGGCTAGGGCCTGGGCTCCCGTGGGCTCTGCTCAGCTGCAGGTCCTGGAGCCTCACCCTGGCAGCGGAAACCCATGACAGGGTGTGGACAGGCGCCGCAGACAGGCGTGGAGAGGCCCGCAGCACATCTCTGTGCTTCCTCCTCCATCCACACGCCAGCAGCAATGGTGAAGCCCCTGGTAGGACAATCCTTCCACACCAGCAAGTGCACGACCAGCAGAACTTGTCCTCTGGGAAGACTCTGGCCTCTCCCTCTGACAGTAGCCCGGCCAGCAGAGAGCCACTGCAAACTGCTGCAGCAAGTTCACATTCAGGTCAATAGAGATATCTGTGCTTCAGGTTTAGCAGGAGCCTGAGTGAACCTGAAAGCAAAGACCCAGTGAAGACACTCAAACTTCTTATGGTGGGTGGCACAGGCAATGATGGAAGAATCTGGAAGGCCCAGTGGTGCTCGCCATACTTTACACTGAGTATGACAATCACATGCTCCCCGGAGTCTATCGGGGAATTTGCAAGGTCTCCATGCAAGCCGCTACCAGTGAAGCCGAAGGAAACAGACGTGCTGCTGCGGTGCACAGCTCCCAGGGCCGGAGGGTTGCATGAGTGGGAGACCGAGCACGCCCTGACACAGAGCCCTCTCAGTGTGTCCACATAAGTGGGTATCTAGCATTTCCAGGGCCTTCAAACATTGTCTCTATACCAGCCATGGAGTTTCCACTGTGAAAGGCTGCCAGGAGCCACCAGAGAGGTAGCTGACCCTGGCTGCCAGGCCAGCCACTCTACCTACCTGGGAGGATGCACAGACTGACTTGGTGCGTGTCCCCTTGGGCACATCTCCTCTCCCTCTCCCCTGACTTTCTCTGTCTTTTCTTCTATTTTTTTGTTTGTTGTTTTTATTTTTGTTGTTGTTGGAGAGGGGAGATGGTTCTATTGAAATAAACACAGACCACCCAAATAGAAACACACACACTCTGTCTTCCTCTCCTTTTCTCTCTCTTCCTCTCCCCCCTCTTTCTCTCATGTCCTGAAATTCACTCATAATGTCTGTTACCACTTCTTTGAGCAGACTAGATTAGATCATTCTTTATAATAAACTACATGTTACATAGTAAATGCGTTCACATCACACCCTCCGGTGCGAAAGGGAAGCATATAGAGATAAGAATCTCCAGGCCAGATGGTTTAAACTGTATTCACTTAAAATCAAGGATGGCATGAGAAGTCAGAAGAGCACTGAGCTACTCCTGAAAAAAAATTATTTTCTCTGGAATATCAGTCAACGAAGTTCAGCCAAATGGCCTTTTGAGCACAACTGTTTTCCAGCAAACACTGCAGAGTGCTAAGATGAACACACCTAACCTGTTGCCATAGGCTGGTCGGTGGTTAGAGCCTCTGGATTCCATAGCTCTAGCATAGATTAAATATTTTATCTTCAAGGAAATGTAATCAGAGAGGAGAATGAGGACTTGGCTTCATCTGATACTTGATTTACTTCCCCTGCCATTTTCATGAGTCACATTTTGGTGTTGATTTTCAATTCAACTGCTGTTGCAGCACCAGAATCCTGAATTATGAACAAAAAAGAGTAGCTTCATTTAGAAATAAATATTTATTCCAGCAGCTGTGGACTCGGGATTTAAATATCATGCTAACTTGCTGAAAGCAAACAACACAGCAGTCAAGCGAGAAGCGAATGGCAGAAACAGTGGGTACCAGTGTGGCGGATTTGTGGCTTGCCTCTTATTATCTGCCTGTTTCTTCCCTCCCCGACTTTTACTAGGAATCCTCCAACCACTGCACTTCCAACTCCGCCCCTACAGGCCAAGTGATTCCTTCATTCTTTTCATTTACTCATTTAATAAATATCCACTGAGCGGCTAGTGAATACTCTGCTCATCTATGGAGATACAATAGTTAAAATAATTTATATTAGACAAATACATAAATGTAGTACCGAGCTAAGTGATATTTTTTGATAGCTGTTGGAGCAGAACATGGTATAATTAATTGTGGGTAAAATAATCAGTGGATGAGGAGAAATATAAACTGTAAATATATAAGAAAGCAAATTATAGAAAGAGCTAGAGAAAATTCGCAGGGTCTGGAAGGTTATGTGAGAAAGATAATGACAAATAATTGGTTATGACATAGGGATGACATGTGGCAGAAGTGGTGGGAGATGATACAGAAAGAGAAGGAGAGACCAGATTCTGAAGAACTTGGAGTGGAAGAGCTTGGTCTTTATTCTGGAGGTGAATCCCCAATGACTATGGTCAGATGAAGTGTGTATTCCAGGATAATCACTCCAGTTGACGATGGAGAATTTCTATTAGAAATCCAAGATTCTAGATTATTTTTTTTACAAGATGTAGAAAAAAAGTTTTGAGACCATAATTTTTGCTAACACATTAATTACCGAGGTTGTAGCTGATGAGTACACTTCCCCACTCTACAGCTGGCTATAAGAAAATGAGGTTATTTTTACATACCTTAAAATTAAAGCAAGAGGTAATATGGTGAGTAGGATGCTCTGAATGTCTGACTCTCTTTTGATCTTCAGTGATGATACTTATGATCAAACAAAGATACTAAACTAAAACCAGTTCTTAATGGGAAGGAACTGCTTATAGGAGGCATCATTTAGAGTGTCAGCCCAACCTTAGCCCCTTCTTTGGTAAACTTCCCCTCTCACAGCCCCTGTATATTTGGCACAATAAGAAACCTATCCCCTGCCTTAGCCAGTTTTTCTCAGTGGTTAAAACATTGGCCCACAGGTTTCAGGTTCCATTCCAGGAAAGGGTACGTGCCTCAGTTGCAGGATAGATCCTTGGCCCCATCAGGGTCTGTAGGGGAGGCGACCAATTGATGTGATGTGTCTCTCTCACATCAATGTTTCTCTCTCCCTGTCTCTCCTCCTACCTTCCACTCTAAAAATAAAAGGGAAAAAAATATCTTTTGTAGAGGATTAACAAAAACAAGAAAACAAAAAACTTATCCCCAAACCCTGTCTCCAGGTAATGGGTAAATGATAGGCACATGACCTATGGGTAAGCAATCCTTTATTATTTTTCTAAACATGTTTTTATTTATTTCAGAGAGAGGGAGGGAAAGAGAGATAGAAACATCTTATATAATAAAAGCCTAATATGCAAATTGACTGAACAGCAGAACAACTGGTCAGTGGGGGAGTGGGGCCGGTGGTCCGGCAGTGCCAGGCCAGCCAAGTTGGGTGCCATTGGGCAGAGGGAGGGGATGGTGATCAGAGGGCAGCAGTAACCAGTGACATCGGGGCAATGGGGGGCGGGGTGCACCTATGCCAGCTGGCGCCATCCCCCAATTGTCCCTCCAGTCCTCTTTCAGAGGGAGGCCAGACTGCAGCTTAGGCCTGCTTCCCCCTAAGCCATCAGTTGGACATCCCCCTGAGGGCTCCCAGACTGCAAGAGGGCACAGGCCGGGCTGAGGGACACCCCCCCGCAAGTGCACAAATTTTCGTGCACCAGGCCTCTAGTCAATGATATGAGAGAATCCTCTATTGGTTGCCTCCTGCATGCCCCCTACTGGGGATCAAGCCTGAAACTTGGGCATGTGCCCTGATCAGGGATTGAACAGTGACCTCCTAGTTCATAGGTTGATGCTCAAACATTGAGCCACACTGGCCAAGCCAAACCTTTAAACTGGCCTAGTACACCTACTGTGTGACTTGGTAGGAAATGCTATCTTGCCACCCAAACCATAATCTATGGAGAAGTATCTTTTGTATCACTTGGTAGCTTGTTAGAAATGCAAGATCTCAGGCCCTGCCCAAGACTTCCTAAATCTACCTGCATTTTACCAAGACTCCCAGATGATTCATATTTATATTAAACTAGAAGCCCGGTGCACGAAATTCGTGCACGGAGGGGGGTTGTCCCTCAGCCCAGCCTGTACCCTCTCCAATTTGGGACTCCTGGAGGGATGTCCAACTGCCCGTTTAGGCCCGATCCCAGGATCGGGCCTAAACGGGCAATCGGACATTCCTTTCACAACCCAGGACTGCTGACTCCCAACTGCTTGCCTGCCTGCCTTCCTGATTGCCCCTAACCGCTTCTGCCTGCCAGCCTGATCAACCCCTAACCACTCTGCTGCCAGCCTGGTTGATGCTGAACTGCTCCCCTGCCAGCCTGTTTGCCCCCAACTTCCCTCCTCTGCCGGCCTGAACTTCCCTAACTGCCCTCTCCTGCAGGGTTGATCACCTCCAACTGCCCTCCCTTGCAGGCCTGGTCCCTCTCAACTGCCCTCCCTTGCAGGCCGGGTGCCTCCCAACTGCCCTCTCCTGTTGGCCATCTTGTAGTGGCCATCTTGTGTTCACATGGGGGCAGGATCTTTGACCACATGGGGGCAGCCATATTGTGTTTTGGATTGATGGTCAATCTGCATATTACTCTTTTATTAGATAGGATAGAGGCCTGGTACAGGAGTGGGGGCCAGCTGGTTTGCCCTGAAGGGTGTCCCTGATCAGGGTGGGGGTTCCCTTGGGGCGTGGGGTGGCCTGGACCAGGGGCCTGTGGTGGTTTGCAGGCCGGCCACGCCCCCTGGCGACCCAAGCGGAGGCCCTGGTATCTGGAATTTATTTTCCTTCTACAATTGAAACTTTGTAGCCTAGAGCGGAGCCAAGCCTTCTGCTCCCTCCGGGGTGGCAGCCATTTCTGTGGCAGTTAATTCACCTTCTACAATTGAAACTTTGTAGCCTTAAGCGGGTGGTCCCGACCGGGGTGTGCGGAAAGCTTTGCTTCCCCTGTTGCCGCTGGCAACCCTGGCCTGCTCTCTCAAGCTCCGTTCTGCTGCCATTTGTTTGAATTTGTTTACCTTCTATAATTGAAACTTTGTAGCTTGAGTGGAGGCTTAGGCCTGCAACGGCTGGCAGAAAGCTTATTTTCCTCTGTTGCCTGGGAAATCTTGCTCTCTGTGGCTGTAGCCATCTTGGCTGGGGTTAATTTGCATACTTGCCCTGATTGGCTGGTGGGCGTGGCTTGGCTGGTGGGCATGGCCTATGTAGCGGAGTGATGGTTAATTTGCATATTACCATTTTATTAGAGAGGATTTTAGCAGGTTTGACTGTCTTGAGAATTTAAGAAACATGGAAAACATGTGAGTTAATAACTGGAAAGAAACCGACACATACAAAATTTAACTATGTTCATGTTCATGGCCAATTAGTTCTATAGAAACCCCTGACTACTCCTGCAACTGAGGTGCCTGTAGCTACCCCAAGTCTAGACTCTCCTTCCAGTTCCAGGTGTTCAGATTCCTCCTGCAATGTATCTGCTCTTAAATTTCCATGCAAGTCACCTCTTTCATGTACAATGAACTTCCCTGCTCTTTGAACCAGCTTGCGATTCTTTGTTTCCTTCAACACAAGTTGCCAACATAAAAGACTTTTAGTAGCAATCACTGAGGAGTTAGCAAATAGAAATCTCCAATTCAATCCCTAAGAGGAACAATTTCTCTTGTGCATAAAATTATCAGCAACTCTTTTCTCCAGTCAGAGCTGGTCAGCGAGGGAAAAGCAGATCACTCCCATTAGGTTGTGCAATGATTCCTCAGGCAAGCAGAATGGCGCTTCCTCTACAGAAAAGGGTCATTGATTCTTGACCTGTACGAAGGGAAGAAGCCATGTCCACAGAAGTTGGTCCTGCGTTTTCACAGGCAGAATTGGCAATCTTTGCTGATGCTTCTCTAGGGAGGAGGAGAGGAGGTTTAATGTAGATATTCCTATTTTAAATTCAGGAAGTTTGCCTTTTTTCCCAAGACCCTTGCCAGAAAAGTCTGTCTCTTTATTAACATTTTCTCTTTTGTTTTCATAAACTTCTTTAAAGAAAGTAGTATCTGCCATAAACACTCTGCCCTGCCTCATTGCATGATGTCTGACCTCAAGCAAGTGGTTTAATCTTTCTGCTTCTTTATTTATTTATTTATAAAGGGAAGACATAAAAGCCTGTCATCTCTCCTATCTGATGGCATGCCATAATCAAATCCAATTACATATATAATATACCAGTATATCCTATCTAATAAAAGGGTAATATGCAAATCAACCATCACTCTGTCACGAAGATGTCGGTGCCCATAGCCACAAGACGGCAGCACCTTGTCCTCTCAGCTCCGCCGGAGTCCCCCAGTCCTGTAGGGGTGGCCGCTGAGAGTGGGCAGCATGAGTGGCCTGGCAGAATGCTTACTTCGTTGCCGTGATGACGAGGCAAGCATTCCGCGCCTGGCCATGGATGGGCCTCTGGGCCGCGGAGAGCCTCTGCGCAGTGGGCATGGAGTGGCCAGGCCCCGCAAAGAGCTACTGGTGCATGGATTCGTGTGCAGGACTACTAGTATGCATTTAATACATATATGTAATATATGTAATTACTTATATCTAATTTTTCAATGTTACTTATATAAATGCAAGATATTCCTAAAATATCCTGGGGTGTCTTAGTACGTTTTCAATATTTTTTAGTTGTGGAATTTTTTGTTAAAAGAAAATATTGCATTCTAAATAAATAAAAGAGTTTTTGGTCTGTTTGAATTAGCTGCATGGTGATTTCCTGCTGGATGATCTGAGAAATTTATACTTTAAGCCCTATAACTAAATGCATAAAGAACAATGTGAAAATCAGATTTTTGTATAGCTTGAGACTTCATATATTCACCTCAACAACTGCTTGTAGAGTGCCTGAACTATATATCAGCAACAGGGCAGAAATAGAAAGGTCTCAGTATATATATAACACTACAGGGTATGTGCTAATTGATTGTTGAATTAGTGTTATTGAAGCACAAATACCTCATCAATTAGCTCTGCCTAATGAAAGTCAGTGAGAACTTCACTCTGCCTAATGATGGTTGGGGAGAGAGAAGCGAGGTTATAATTGATCTACACTATTAAGAAATAGTAGGAAATTGAGCCCTGTGCAGTGTAGCTCAGTTGGTTGAGCATTGTCCCATACACTGAAAGGTCGCAGTTTGATCCCTGCTCAGGGCACATGACCAGGTTGTGGGTTTGATCCCTGGGAGGGGTGCATGAAGTAGGCAACAGATCAATTTCACTCTCACATTGATGTTTTTCTTTCTCTCTTACTCTCTCTTCCTTTCACTCTAAAATAAATAAATGCATGTCCTCAGGTGAGGATTAAAAAAAGCAACAAGAGAAATAGTAGGAAATTTTTTGAGAAATAAGTAAGCAAAGAGTGTTCCATACAAAGAGCAACATAGGTAGGTAAAGTCACAGTGGTGAGTGAGTGAGTGGCTTCAAAAGCATCACATAGTCTGGTAAGATTGGAGCTTAATTTATGAGGGAAAATAAGTCAGAGTAGCTTAAAAAGTAGAAAAGCTAAAAAAAAAATAAATAAAAGGTTGGGGCCAAGGTGTGAAAAGCTTTGACTTTCATGAAACTCTATTTTTGCAATACATGTTTAATAAAAGAAAACAAAATGGCTAAATATTTATTTTAGAAAAATCTCTGTGGCAACCAGGTCAAAAAAAGTTTGCTAGATTGTCTCCGTTTGTTCCTGCAAGTCCACAGACCATTTTGTCATCCTGCTCCCCAGTTCCCCGGAATCTGACCTGCATAGATTGCATCAAATGTGTTGCCATGACTGCTAGGTTTTGGTAAGATTACATCAGTGTGAGGCCCCAGCAGGAGACTGGAGGGGTGGAAGAGAGTGCTGCTGAGCTATGCTTGGCCTCCAGCTTCCTTCCTTCTGGGTCATTTCTTCCTTTTTCTTTTCCCTCATATATTTATTTATTCATTATTTACATCAGTGTTGATCAAGCCTTTTAATTTTATTCAATGGGGTCATAATCTGCTACCATCGTATTTATTTTCAAGTTGTATTCTTAGAATCTTGGCTTTTGAGGGTCCTTCAAGCTCTCATGTCCTCTTGACACGTCCCTCCTTACTTGGAGGCTCAACACAACATTCTAGATTCCTCTTCTGTGACTAGTGCCCTAGTTCTAGAATTGGTCATTTCTCCATGGAGGTCTAGTTCCTCTTAGTGATTCAGGGGTGCTTATCGCTGTTGTGATGCATCTAGGCCCTATCAGCAAATACACTCAAGGAAAGTCCTCCAGTTTATACTGAGAACTCCACATCTAACCTAAGACCATAGCATTCATTTTAGTCTTCCTCTTTCTATATGTTTAATTCCCTTCTCCAACCTGACTGCCATTATTCATCGTCTCCTTTTGCTCCTGCAAGTCCACAGACCATTTTGTCATCCTGCCCCCCAGCTCCCAGGAATCTGACCTGCATAGATTGCATCAAATGTGTTGCCATGACTGCTAGGTTTTGGTAAGATTACATCAGTGTGAGGCCCCAGCAGGAGACTGGAGGGGTGGAAGAGAGTGCTGCTGAGCTATGCTTGGCCTCCAGAATGAGTATAGTCTTAGTATATACTCATTTGCACAATCCTAGAATACATAGAAATTAGTTTCAGAATTAATAACTAATATTACTGAGAAAAGAAAACCTACTCAGGTTTAGGGAATGATGGTACATTACTACTGTCACTGACCTTGGAATATTGTATCATTTCTTATTGGCTTCCCTAAAACTCTGTGACAGATTTGCTAACAGGATTTTTATTAAACACTCTTTATGTATCCAATTGGATCCTGCCCTCTTCCCCTTTACTGGGTCAATAACTGATAAAATGTGCTATAGTGACTGCTTCCCAGGGTTTTAGAATATGTAGCAAGAGTCAATCTACCCAAGTTCTTATCTCCCTGCATGCTTTGAGCACTGTGTCAGCACCAATGGATTTATCCAGCTTCTGACTTAATCTCGAACACAACTGTAGTGAGCCATGCAAGAACCTCATATTATGAAATGTATGTAGACAGAGATCTAGGGAAAGTCCTACACCATTTACACACTTTAGAGGAATAAGTCCATAATGGTTTAATCTAGTTAGTTATATTTACTCTAATTAATAACATTCTATTATTTTTGCTTCTCCACTTACACCTGGTTCAGGGGTTACATGACAGTTCTTCCATAGCTACCTCTCATTGTCAAGACTTATAAGAACATTTCTGCAAGAATCTGTGTCATGATATGGCATAAACACACTTTTGGCTGGTTAATATTGTGACTTATAATAAGAAATATACGTTTGGTCTCCATGCCTATGACAGTCACATAGTTTCTAAGTACTTTGAAGTTTCCTGTGATGAGACCAATAAAGGTATCTTGTTGTCAGTGGAACTTGCAGTCCCACTCTCTTCCCACCCTCACCTCTTAGGAGAGGAGAGGGGCTGAAGATTGAGTTCAATCACCTATGACCAATGATGTAATCAATCATGCTTACATTATAAAATCTCCATTAAAACTCCAAAGAGTTCTGAAAGCTTCAAGGTTGTTGAACACATGGAGCTACAGGGAGAGAGGCGTTGAAGAGTGTGTAAAACTCCACATCTTTTTTCCACACCTTACCCTATGTATCTTTTCATCTGGCTGTTGATTTGTATCCTTTAATATCCTTGGTAATGAAGTGGTGGTAATCTAGTGACTAACCAGTTTCCTGAATTCCCTGAGCTGCTCTAGCAAACAAATTGAATCTAAGAAGGGGGTTTGAAAACTTCTGATTTATAGCCACTTGGTCAGAAGCACAGGTAACAACCTAAATTTGCAATTAACAGCTGAAGTGAAGGGCAGTCTTATAGAACTGAGCCCTTAATCTAAAATCTGATGTTATCACCAAGCAGATAATCTCAGCATTGGATTGAATTTCAGATGCCTCATTGGTGTTGAACTGCTTGGTGTTGTGGGAAACACACACACACACATACACACACTTTGAAATTGGGTGCAGAATTGTATCCGGAAGACCTAAACTTTATCTAGTATCAACTTGAATATGTACATTTACCATCATGAGTGTTCATAGACATTTATGGAAGGAATCACAATTAGAGCTGAAATGTTAAGGCTCAGAAAAATTAGCTAGTTGAGTAACCAATGCTTGTATTAATCATGTGGCCTTATTTTTCATATATTTCATTTTGCATTTATTAAAAATAATATATTAATTATATACTGGAAAACAAGAAATTTCTCACCCCTACACCTGAGAATTTAAAGTGGTACAAAGTTTCTTAATGGAAATTTGATTATTTTACACTGCATTTGGTATAAATTGCTTATAACATTTGATTTAGAAACAAACTGTTCTCTGATTATTCTTTAAAAATGAATAAATAAGAAATGACTTAAGAGGTTTTCATTAAATAATTTTTATCCCATCATATGTTTAATAATTAAATCTTTGTGAAAATATTTAATATTGATAGATTGCCTAAATCTACTTTGATGAAGCTTTTATAAAGTTATACCTTGGTCCAATAAATAATGGTGGAGAATTAATTACAACACATATTTAAAAAAAGCAAGGCATGAAATGAGAAATTTATGTATTGATTTATATTAAGAGTTATAGACCCAAGTGCATTCGAGTTTAAAAAGTAATGTTATAAAATGTAAGCTAAAAATAAATTGGTCAGTTTGGGGGAATCTTAATTAATCAAATTATTATTTTGAAGCATAGGAAATTAATGGGAAAGAATGAAAATTTGTCTACATTTTTTAAATTTAAAATATACCAGTAACTAACCAAATGGAAGTGGGGAGGTTCTTTATAGAAGCATCCCAGGCAATGCATGAAGAAAAGTAATAAAACTAGGTAATCCTCATTTTGCCACACTTAATAAATTATTAGTGGATCTAAGCATTGTTTCTCAATGGCTGCTAGTATCACAAAATAAGTGAGAACTAGACATTATGTATGCTTTGATGGAGAAATACATCCTTTAAGTATCTTTACTCTCTCAAAAATATTGAAACTGCATCCAGTCAAACCTTTTGACCCAAATGTTATTTAGAAGGCAGAGGAGCATTATCAGTTCACACTTTGATGATACAATCACTTTACAATCTCTACAGAAATGTTTTTAAAATAGCAAGAGAATGAGAAGTACTGGGGAGAAGCACATATAGATTATTTAGATTTTGATTCAAACTATTAAAATGTAAGACATAAATCCATCGGACAAATTGACTAGATATCTGATGGTATAAAAATGTTGCCTTTTATTTTTAGTTGAATAATGGTCTAATGGTATGGTAGAAACAGAATTCTTATTTTTTACTGAAATAAGTACAGATAAAATATGATATCTGTAATTTGCTTTAAAATAATTTCATAAGGGGATAAGTAGTTAGGGGTATAGGAAAAACAAAAGTGGCCATAAGTTGGTAATTGTAAAACTGGATGTTGGGAGTTGGAGGTTAATTAAACTAGTATAGTTAATTTTGTATACAATGGACATTTTCTATAATAAAAACATAAAACGAATGACAAATGTACAAGGTGATTATAATTTAGATAGTAATTCAGTAGAGCAAGTAAACAAATGAAAAACACCTCTTGTTTTCCTCAAAATAAACAAAAATTGCTTTTTTGTAATCAACATGTTTATAAAAATTTTCTGACTCTGGAATTTCCAACAGCCAAAACTTCACTGGAATTTGTTATCCTGCAATTCCTCTACCAAAAGTCTAGGCAAACCAAAAAACTCAGAAAAATTATTATAGTACTTATGACCAATTCTGAATATCATAAAGTCTTCTGCCTTGCACCATAATTTCTAACTAATTAGTGTTGACACACAGGAAGACCACCAATATTATGATATTACATTTAAAAAAATATTTTATTGATTTTTAGAGAGAAAGGAAGGGAGAGGGGGAGAGAGAGAGAGAGAAACATTGACGAGAGAGCAAAGCATTGATTGGTTGCCTCCTGTGTGTTTCCTGCCCGGGGACCAAGCCCTAGTCCCTTCTGTGCCTGGGATGACACCCAACCAATTTAGTCACACTGGCCAGGGATATCATTAAAATTTTAACCAACCAAATCAATAAATTTTCTTATTGATGTTCTTTCTTTCTTTTTTTTTTTTTTTATCCTCACCTGATGATGTTTTTTATTAACTTTAAAGAGAGAGAAAGAGAGAGAGAGAGAGAGGTTTGAGAAAGAAATGTTGATCAGTTGCCTCCCATATGTGCCCACCTGGGGATGAGCCCGAGACCTAGGTACATGCCCTGACCTGGAGCTCAAAGGCAACACTTTTGAGTAGGGGACCAACCGAGCCAACCAACACGCACGTCACTGGCTTTCTTTTATAAGAATTTTTCACCTCATTCTCTTGGATTTCTAAGGTACATATTAATGGCATCAGCAGTACTAAAAACTTTTCTTTGTCTTTTTTTATAATGTATACCTTTTAATTTTTACATTTGTCTGCTTGAAGTGTTGATAAATATTAGTGAAGACAATAGCCATTTTTGTTTGTTCTTCATAGCTAGATTTTGCTTTGAGAGACTATATCATTTATAATTTAAAAAAAATTTTTTTTAATCTTTCATTGAGATACAAATGACATATAACAGTATATTAGTTTCAGGTGTACAACATGATTCAGTATTTGCATATATTGCGAAATGATCACCACAATAAGTCTAGTTAACCTCTAGACATCACACATAGTTACAAGACAAATATTTTTCCTGTGATGAGGACCTTCCAAGGTTTACTCTCTTAGCAACTTTCAAATATGCTATACAGTATTATTAACTACTAGAGGCCCGGTGCAAGAAATTTGTACACTTGGGTGGGGGGCGTCCCTCAGCCCGGCCTGTGCCCTCTCGCAATCCAGGAGCTCTTGGGGGATGTCCAACTGCCGGCTTAGGCCTGCTCCCTGCCAGCCATGAGCCTGGCTTCTGGCTGAGCGGTGCTCCCCCTATGGGAGCACACTGACCACCAGAGAGCAGCTCCTGCATTGAGTGCCCGGCCTGCACCGTCTTGCAATCTGGGGCATCCCTATTGCAATCTGGGACCTCTGGCTCGTAGCTGCTCACCTGCCTGCCTGCTGCCTGATCTCCCTTAACCACTTGTCTGCCTGCCTGATAGCCCCAAACTACCTCTGCCTGCCTGCCACATTGCCCCTAACCACTCGCCTGCCTGCCTGATCACCCTGGTCTCTGGTCATTCTGGTCATTCCACTGTTTTGGTCACTGGGCTTTTATTATATAGGATTAAGTATTACAAACCAAACTGAAAAATTAATTAAAGTCATTATGCTTTCAAATTCTATGTTAAATGGCACAGTCCTGAGATATATTTTAGGTTGGACTTTCCAAAGTTAACTGAAAATTTACAGGAGATATCAAACCAGGTGCACTTCCACAGTATGTCTGTACAATACATCATGCTTGTCTATTTTAAAATTCCATTCCACCGTTTTTTTTTCTTATGTCAGACATGCTGAGAACCAGAGAACAAAGTTAAAACGACAGATATTATTAAATGTCTGGCTGCTCCAGCTAATGGGGCTTAGAATCTCATGCATTTCTAGTTTCAGCTGCCAGTTCCCAAGCAAATGGGTCTGTTGATAAAGGGTGGCTTTGACAGGGAGGAGGGGAGGGAGGCAATATGATTTGGGGAAATGTACAGATTTAATGGAGAGTATTTTTAGAGCCAAAAGAAAAATGTCCTCAGAGCTTCTTTAATGCTTCTCTTAAGTTGATTCCACAACCACCTTCCTTATCAAATATGGCCAGAGGAGGTCAAGAGAAGAAACCAACCCACCCAGTGATGCAGAACAGACTTCCTGAGAGTTGTGAGTGTCAGATGATTTGACAAGGAAGTTTGGGTAGGGGTATGGGTAAAATGATTCTTTAGGAGATTTTTTTTACCTCAGTTTTTAGTATTTTGTTACAGTAATTTTGTTTTTTGGACCAGCCACCCAGGCACTTTATAGTTCAAAATACAAAGTACATTGAATACTTGACATGAAAAAGGTTAGTTTGGGGAAACTTAATTTAGCCATATTAGCGCAGCCGACATCTGGAGATTCTCCATGCACACAGGGACTCCACCATGAACATGTTCTGCCGTGAACACTGCACCATGACCCATTAGACCTCAGCAAGTTATGCTGACCTGGCTCAGTCAGTCCTCTGACACTCACCTGAGCACAAGTCTCCAGTGTCTGGCTGGCCTTTGGGCCACGGTTCTGCGTCTTTTTCATGGCTGCATTGCACAATCTCTATTCCTTTTCTACTCTCCATTTCTCTTTTCCCACACACAATCCATCCTTAGTGCACTTCTTATGTAATTATTCTCAACAGTTGTTAAGTTTAGCTTAACATGAATGGTTGATTGTTTTACCCTCTTAGAGACACATAAAGATTCTATGCAGCGATATTTACCATAGCCAAGATCTAGAAACATCCAAAATGCCCATCGGTAGATGAGTGGATAAAAAAAGCCGTGGTACATTTACACAACGGCATACTAGATGGCCGTAACAAAGAAGAAACATTTACCTTTTGGGACAGCATGAACAGGCCTGGAGAGAATTATGCTACTAGTAAGTGAAATAAGCCAGTCAGAGAAAGATAAATACCATATGATCTCACTTTTATGTGGAATCTAATGAACAAATAAATTGATGAATAAAATAGAACCAGCGCATGGATACATGGGGCAGACTGACAGCTGTCAAAGGGGAGGGGAGAGGCAGATACTGGGTGAAAGAAGGTGAAAGGATTAGCCAAAGAACATGTATGCAGAACCCATGGCCACAGACAATAGTGCGGTGATGGCCAGAGGAAAAGGAGCACAGGGGGAGGAAATGGGGACATCTGTAATAATAATGTCAACAATAAAAATAAGGATACAATTGTGCTTAAATAATTGAGAAGAAAGGTGAGCCCAGCACTTCTGGGTGCACTGGCAGCCAAACCCCGCCTTGACCTGGGCAGGCGGCCTGGGCAGCCAAACATCACCCTGCAGTTCCTGGACCTCAGATGCCTCCTGTGCAAGGACCTGGGACTCTCTCTTCCAGTCAGGGTTAACCTGACTTATACCTCCATAGCTCTCTCTCCCCACCTCCCTGCCTTTATGTAATCTCCTGCAGGAACTCGGATTTAATAAAGAGAAAGCAGGAAGGGGGTTTTAACTTCCATCATCTTTGCTTTGTACTGCATCACAAACCTTCTCTAAATATATACCTTGGATTTAATGGCACATGTGAAGGAATGTAAGATATGCTAGGTAGGCATTTGGGTAGGTGAGATGTAAAAATAATCAAACCTCTTTCCTTTCTTTTTTTTTTTTTAAATATATTTTATTGATTTTTTTTTACAGAGAGGAAGGGAGGGAGAGAGATAGAGAGTTAGAAACATCGATGAGAGAGAAACATCGATCAGCTGCCTCCTACACACCCCCTACTGGGGATGTGCCCGCAACCAAGGTACATGCCCTTGACCGGAATCGAACCTGGGAACTTTCAGTCCACAGTCCGACGCTCTATCCACTGAGCCAAACTGGATAGGGCCTCTTTCCTTTATTGACATCTAATTTAATTCCATTTGTAGGCAACTTTACCTCAGACATTTAGATAGTTTTACATAAGGATTTTCAAAAGGCCTCAACAACAAAACTTAGCAATTACTGGGACTTTTCTTAGATGACTTGAGTTTAGAAGCCAGTATACCCAACCCATGCAAAATATCTTTATTTTGAAGATATGTTAATAACACACTGAAATTTGATATTCAACACACAGCAGTTGGGTGGCAATAGAATTAGGTGTAGTTGCACGGATCTGAGTGTGACTTATAAAATTTCTTCCCTAGAAAGTTCTAGCGGAACTGCTGAATTTTCAGCAAAGCTATTCTACACAGAGTTTCAATTTTAAAAGGACTTAAATCTTAAACGTAACAACCTTTTCAAAATTTTATTTTGTTATTATTTTATTTAAAAGGTATCCACAATACACTACTTTTGGAGGCCAATACAGAATAGTAGACACACAATAGAGCCTGAGTCTTTCTAGAATCTCTAGAGGATCGTTTTAGGTTCTTTTAGAGAATGAAAGAGAGAAAATTGTATTTGGATCCAATGAGATACAATGGAAGGTGCTGATCTACATTGTATATACATAGTCTTTAATACATGTAGGCATTGATAAAACACTAAATTTCTGTTTAAATAATAACTACTTATGTAATTCCTAAATCCTAAGACATTTAGGGACCAGTTCCAGCCTGCACATATTAAACATAACAGTAGGGTACAGGTTTCCCTCCCAGTGTTGTGGAAAGTTGTGTTGAATCTGTTCCTGATATATTTCATCTTTGATCAAGTATATACAATAGGTATTACGTTATCTACATTTTGAAAGTAAGGAGCCTAAATTATATGGAATATCTTTCTCTCTCCATGATCTTCTTTCAAGCAACTAGTAAAGCAATAGCAAAACGCTTGTGTTGATTAATATATGCTAGGTGCTATGAAAATACTTTCTTGCATTGTATTATTTTTAAAAAAATCTGCCTATGCCACAAGCATCAAAATGTTTTGCCTGAAGTAGTCCTACTGAGGCAATGTGATCTAATAGGACAGTCAGGCTCATGCACATTCACCTCTGTATGAAGCAGCAGAGATTGGGGGAGTAGGTGGAGAACATCCTGAAAGAACAATATTAGGAGAGCATTAGGCTAAGTGAAGTAAGCCAGGCAGAGAAAGATAAATATCACATGATCTCACTCATTTGTGGAATATAATGAACAACATAAACTGATGAACAAAACAGATCCAGAGACAGAGAAGCATTGATCAGACCGTCAAACCTCAGAGGGAAGGTAGGCGAGGGTGGGGTTAAGGGGAGAGATGAACCAAAGGATTTGTATGCATGCATATAAGCCTAATCAATGGACACAGACACCAGGGGGGTGGGGGCATGAGTAGGGGGTGAGGGCTAATGGGGGAATAAGGACACATATGTAATACCTTAATCAATAAAGAAATTAAAAATAATAATAAAAAGAAAAAAAAGGAAAAGAACAATATTAGAACACAATGCCTGACTTAAGGATAAGGCACAAAGACAAGCATGCCTTGAATGCAGCAGCTGGGGCGGGGTGGGGGGGGGGGGGAGGGGCGGTATTGAATGTCTGAATTTCGCTTTCTACTAAAAAAAATGAAAATATCAAGAACGAAATTGCGTCTTGGCCGGTGTGGCTCATTCGGTTGCACATGATGCACTTAGTTACACATGATTTAACAAAGTTGTGTCATCAATGTGCCTGGTGGTAAAAATACTATACTATCTGAATATTTTTGTGACTTAATGTGATAGAGCCAAAATAAAATATATGTTATGCTTATATGAGGAAATAGATACACAGGTATTTAGGTTAATATTACTCATTAATAAAATTTTACCATAGAAATTTAATAATTTTAAATAGCACAATTATTTAAATATACAATTTACCAATCTGAAATGTTTTGATAATATTAAAACCATCCAGAATTAATTTGTAAAATTAAAACCACAGTAAATTACAGATGATGACATATACCCATGTATAACTACAAAAATTGATAGATGTTGGCTTTTTTATTTTTATACCTTAAACTTTTAAATTAAATAAACAGAATTGTACAGATGGATCTGAAACCACTCTTTACTCCCTTTAGTTCCATCCCTTCCTTTTTTTAACTCAAAAGCAAATATTGATGTGTCCATGTTTTGCATAATTTTGGTCCATGTTTTAAAACTGTTACTATATATTTTCAACCCATAAATAATATATCTGTGTGTGTGTGTGTGTATTTGTGGAATTTTTAGTTTCCCTTTTTCATTTAAGCATATTTTTTAGATAAATTTAAGTTCATACAACAGTTCTATTTTAATTATTTAAATTAAGTCTATTCACTTTATGAATATAGCACATTTATCTATTCCTTTAGTGATGTTTCTTTCGTCAATTAGAAGGATATTTGTAATATGTTTTATGAGATATACTTTATCAGGTTAAGGAATTGTTTTATTTCTTTGTTTTCTGAGAATGTTTTTCAATGATAACTATCCCTTAAATGTTATTATGTATATTTAATCTTGGGCTTCTTTAATTTATGTTAATTTATTCCTGCAACCAAGAGAACCAGCTGTTAGTTGAAAAACAAATACCATTGCTGATCATTTTCAGTGTCATATAGCAGAAAACTTTAATAAGTATTAGATTCTACAACAAATTTCCAAAAATAGATCTTACTTAAAAAAATAATAAACAGCTTTATAGGGATATTAATTACATACTATAAACTTTACTCACTTTAAAGTGTTTTGATGCTTTTTAATATATTTACAGAGTAGTGTAACCACCACCACAGTTATGTTAGATCATTTATATTACCCCAAAAATAACATTGTACCCATTAACACTTTAATTTGTTAAAATTAAAAAAAGTTCTTTCTTTTCCACCCATAAAATTCCCAGCTAGCCCTAAGCAACCACTAATATACTTTCTCTTTCTATAGATTTGTTTATTCTGGACATTTCATATCAATAAGACCACATAATATGCAATATTTGTGGCTGACTGCTTTCACCAAGCAGAATATTTTATGTTTGTTAGATTCACGCGTGTTGTAGAATGTATTAGTACTTCATCCCTTTGCTATTACCAAGTACATTTCATGAATATGCATTCCACATGTTATATATTCATTCCTTCATTGGTAGATATTTGGATTGTTTTCACCTTTTGTCTATTGTAGTTCAGGTTGCTATGAACATTTGTGTGTAAGTTTTTATGTGACATGTATCTTCATTTATCTTGAATGGAGACAGGAGTGAAATTGGTGGGCCATATGGTAACTCCATGCTTAACATTTTGACGAATGGCCAAACTGTTTTCCAAATGGCTGCATCGTGTTACATTCCCACCAGCAATGTATGAGAAAGTTCCAATTTCTCCCCATCCTGGTCAAAACTCTTTTATTATAGCTATCCTAGTGCTTATGAAGTGGCATCTCATTTTATTTTTCTCTAATGACTGATGAGATTGAGCATATTTTTATGTGCTTATCTTACCTAATAATAGATAAATATGTAAATTGACTGTACCTACCCTACGCCCACAACCAATCAGAGTGAGTATGAAAATTAGAAGGCCAAAGATGGCGGCTGCCCAGCTATTTCAGGCATGGAGTGGCAGGATGCCTGCTATGAGAGGGAGGGCGGGGGGTGAAGGGATCTACAGGAGCGGAGTGCCCCAGTGAAGACAAGACTGCAGACTCTGGAGTCTGCAGCAAAGACGAAGAAGGCAGACTGTGGCCAGAGATAAAGCCTGGGTCCTGGTTGCCGGAGGAAAACCAGTGCTGGAAGCCAAGGGAAGGAAGGCCTATTGCACGAATCTCTTCGTGCAATGTGCCTCTAGTTTATCATATTTAATCTTCTTTTGAGAAATGTTTATTCAAATAGTTTTCCCATTTTTAAATTAAATTGTCTTTTTATTATTGAATTATAAGATTTTGAATATTCTGAATACAATTATCTTATCAGATATACTAGAGGCCCGATGCACGAAATTCATGCATGGGGGCGGTGAGGGGGGGGCATCCCTCAGCCCAGCCTGCACCCTCTCCAATCTGGGACTCCTCCAGGGATGTCCGACTGCCCGTTTAGGCCCGATCCCATTGGGATCGGGCCTAAACGGGCAGTCGGACATCCCTCTCACAATCCAGGACTGCTGGCTCCCAACTGCTCGCCTGCCTGCCTTCCTGATTGCCCGTAACCTCTTCTGCCTGCCAACCTGATTACCCCCTAACTACTTCCATGCCAGCCTGATTGATGTCTAACTGCTCCCCTGCCATCCTGTTTGCCCCCAACTTCCCTCCTCTGCCCGCCTGGTCACCCCTAACTGCCCTCCTCTGCAGGATTGATCACCTCCAACTGCCCTCCTTTGCAGGCCTGGTCCCTCTCAACTGCCCTCCCTTGCAGGCCTGGTGCCTCCCAACTGCCCTCCCCTGCTGGCCATCTTGTGGTGGCCATCTTGTGTCCACATGGGGGCAGGATCTTTGACCACATGGGGGCAGCTATCTTGATCTTGTGTGTTGGAGTGGTGGTCAATCTGCATATTACTTTTTTATTAGATAGGATAGAGACCTGGTGCACGGGTGGGGGCCAGCTGGTTTGCCCTGAAGGGTGTCCTGGATCAGGGTGGGGTTCCCTTGGGGCGTGGAGAGGCCTGGGCAAGGGGCCAGTGGTGGTTTGCAGGCCAGCCACGCCCCTGGCTACCCAAGCAGAGGCCCTGGTATCTGGAATTTATTTACCTTCTACAATTGAAACTTTGTAGCCTGGAGCAGAACCAAGCCTCCTGCTCGCTCGGAGACTGGCAGCCATTTCTGTTTGGATTTGTTTACCTTCTATAATTGAAACTTTGTATCCTTGAGTGGAGGCCTGGGCCCGCCAGAGTCTGTGGAAAGCTTGGCTTCCTCTGTTATCTGGGAAACCCAAGCCTTCCTTCTGGTAGCCATCTTGGTTGGGGTTAATTTGCATACTTGCCCTGATTGGATGGTTGGCATGGCTGGTGGGCGTGGCTTATGTAGCAGCGTGATGGTTAATTTGCATATTACTCTTTTATTAGAGAGGATAATTTGCAAATAATTCTGTGGGTTGTCTTTTTACTTTCTTGATAGTATTCTTTGAAGCAAAAATGTTTTCAATTTTATTAAGTCCAATTTACCAATCTTGTAACTTTTGCTTTTGATGTCATAAATAAGATATTATTGTCTAGTGCAAGCTAATGATTTACCCCTGTATTTTCTTCTAAAACTTTTACAGCTTTACCCTTACATTTACGTTTATGATGGACTTTGACTGAATTTTTATGTGAGATGTGAGACAGGGGACCAAATTAATCTTTTGTACTAGGACATCTATTTGTACCAGTATGTGGGCATCTATAAAATAATTCTTAACATCCTATTCTCTTCTCTGATTATTATATTTATTTTCCTTAAACCTTAATGAGGTTAATTACCTTGATATTTTCTGGTATTGTATTTCTACTTCTCTTATAAATTAAACTTCATCATTTTTATTACTTACTAGAGGCCCAGTGCACGAATTCGTGCATGTGTGGGGTCTGACCAGCCCGGCCCCAATTGGGGCCTGATCAGGGCTGGGCTGACTGTGTGGAGGGGCTGGGGTGATTGCCTGGTGGGCCCTGGCCCTGATTGGGGTGGGGGGGTCAATTGTGGGTGGGGCTGACCATGGGGAGGGACTGTGGGCAGTGGGACAGCCAGCACCACCCCTGCCCCCAAATGGGGTGGGGGGCACCGATTGGGGGTCATCGACTGGGGGAGGGGTTTGGGGAGATTGGTCAGCTGGTCCTGCCCCCTATTGGGGTGAGGAGCAATCAGGGGTGGGACTGGTTGGGGGGAGAGGCTGTGGGCCAATTGGGGAAGGGTCGGGGAGAAGGGCCATGGGGGGTTGGCCGGCCAGCCTGACCCTCTGATCTTCCAGTTCACTGGCCGCAGTAGGCCTCATAGTGACTGGTCATTCGGTTGCTATAGCGTTCTGGTTGCTGCCTTTTTATATATATAGATGTCCTAAAAACTGACTGTCCTATTCAATCTATTTTCAAACATATTGAAATATATTTGTATTCTAAATTCTATGTGATGTTTATTCTACACTAGAGGCCTGGTGCATGAAATTCATGCACTGGAGGTCGGGGGACATCCCTCAGCCCAGCTTGCACCCTCTTGCAGTCCAGGAGCCCCACAATCGATCACCCCAAAGAGGTAGGCCCTGCCTATCCAGCTGGGGCTGTGGGATGAATCACCCCTACAGAGGGAGGCCCCGCCCACCCACCACAGCCTGCCAGTCGGTGGCCTGGGCTTCCCTCTTTGGGACAATCACGGAGCCCCTCAGTTGATCACCCCGCCAGCCGGTGGCCTGGGCCTCCCTCTGAGTGGCGATCATGGGGCAATGATGGGGCCCCCTGACCAATCACATTGCACCACCTTGGCTGGCCTGGTGCCAATGGGTGTCATAGCGTGGTTGTCTGGAAGGTCATGCCTCTATTTGAAAGGTTGTTCTGCTATTCGGCGATTCGGTCGATTTGCATATTACGCTTTTATTATTATAGTTTTGGGTACCATTTTCATTCACAGTATTTCCTTTATTTCAACTGTTTCTTCAGTCTTTCTAAATGTACATTTTTAAAGTCTTCTTCAAAAACAAGTTTTCAGTTTTCTGTATCACTCCTTTTTCAATTTGTTTGGTTTTTTAAATTTTTATTATTTTGTATTTTTAAATTTTTTATTATTTTACAATACAAGTTCCACTCTTTTCTTTATAATTTTCTTTATACATTTTTAAGTGGAGATAAGGTAAGTGATGAATATAACCCTTTTAGCAGTTTCCTTTCTTCTTCTGAACTGAATTAATGTTGAAATGTATATGCATTGCTTCAGGTGCAAGTCACAACATTTTAGCATAAATTTCTTATGTTACCATTTAAATTGGGAAATTTTATAACTCCTATTACACTTTCTTCTTAAACCATGGAATAATTAAGGTATACCTTTTTAGTTCTGCACTATATAAAATTTAGCTTGTCATTTAATTGAATATTTATTTTTTGTTATATTATTTTTTTTAAGTTACAGTTTGTGTGCAATATTATTTTGTATTAAGTTTACAGTGGTCAATTACACACTTCACACCATGCTCACCCAGTCCCCCATCGAAATGTCTATTACCCACCTGGGACCACAGATAGTTATTGATAATATTATTTTTAGTTAGTGCAATATTATTTTTAATCAAAATGAAATAAATTAAAAATGAATTTGGAAAAATAAATGATCTAGCATAATCATACAGGGTAGGCAAAAGTAGGTTTATAGTTGTTCTTATGGAAAGTAATATAATAATTAATAATGATACAAGAATAAACTCTATTTCGCATAATCACAACTGTATACCTACTTTTGTCCCTAACTTTATTTAAAAAAGTAATCCTATATAATAAAAGAGTAATATGCAAATTGACCATACCTCCGCTACACCCACAAGCCAAGCCACCAGCCAATCAGGAGCGAATATGCAAATAAACAGAACCAAGATGGCTGCAGCCACAGAGAGCAGGAGGGAGGCTTGGGTTTCCCCGGCAATGGAGGAAGCCAAGCTTTCCGCCTGCCCTTGCCGGCCTAGGCCTCCACTCAAGGCTACAAAGTTTCAATGATAGAAGGTAAATAAATCCAAACAGAAATGGCAGCAGCCATGGAGCTGGAAAGAGCAGGAGGCTAGGGTTGTCCCCAGCGATGGAGGAAGCCAAGCTTCTGAAGCCCTGGCCTGCCTTGGCCTCCGCTCCAGGCTACAAAGTTTCAATTATAGAAGATACATAAATCCTAACAGAAATGGCTGCCACCACGGAGTGAGCAGGAGGCTTGGCTCCACTCCAGGCTACAAAGTTTCAATTGTAGAAGGAAAATAAATTCCAGATACCAGGGCCTCCACTTGGGTCACCGGGGGTGTGTGGCCGGACTGCAAAACACCACAGGCCCCTCGCCCAGGCCACCCCACACCCCAAGGGAACCCCCACCCTGATCCGGGACACCCTTCAGGGCAAGCCAGCTGGCCCCCACCCATGCACCAGGCCTCTATCCTATCTAACAAAAGAGTAATATGCAGATTGACCATCACTCCAACACACAAGATGGCTGCCCCCATGTGGTCAAAGATCCTGCGCCCATGTGGACACAAGATGGCCACCACAAGATGGCCAGCAGGGGAGGGCAGTTGGGAGGGACCAGGCCTGCAAGGGAGGGAAGTTGGGGGGGACCCAGGCCTGCAGTGGAGAGCAGTTGGGGGTGACCAGGCTGGCAGAGGAGGGAAGTTGGGGGTGACCCAGGCCTGCAGGGGAGGGCAGTTAGGGTCAAACAGGCTGGCAGGGGAGCAGTTAGGCATCAATCAGACTGGCAGGGGAGTGGTTAGGGGGTGATCAGGCTGGCAGGCAGAAGCAGTTAGGGGCAATCAGGAAGGCAGGCAGGCGAGCAGTTGGGAGCCAGCAGTCCTGTATTGTGAGTGGGATGTCAGACTGCCCATTTAGGCCTGATCCTACTGGAATCGGGCCTAAACGGGCAGTCGGACATCCCTGGAGGAGTCCCAGATTGGAGAGGGTGCAAGCTGGGCTGAGGGACAGCCCCCCTCCGTGCACGAATTTCGTGCACCGGGCCTCTAGTAATATAATAATGTGATCAAATGGTGCTAATTCTTTGAAATTGGTTGAGACTTCACTCATAGCCAATATTTCTTTGATATATTAGTCTTTGTAAAGCATGTTTATTTTTTATTTTAATATTCCTGATTATCTAACTTTACTCAATTATCATCTGCAAACCTCTGCCCATAGTTTTTTCAGCTTCAAATTGTATAAGTCTGTGAGCCATGCTGGCTTCAGCTTCCAATCCACACCCTAATTCTTAGAGTCCTCTTCTTTTATAACACCTGGGATTTTTCATCACTTAATTTTAATGCTACTGTGTACAGCAAAATACTTTTTATACTTATTCAAAAGTATTACTTTGAAGACAGAAGGTTAAATAAACAGCTCATTTCCCCCAAAATTTACCAGGTGTCTGTAAGAGCAATTTTTAAAGTTTTCAAAATATGACCATTTAAAAAATTTGCCCAGTCCAAATAGTTAATTCAGACAAAAATTGATTATAACTTTTGAAAACCAAATATTTAATATGTTTATAGACATTATGTATTACATAAAAAGGAATGCTTTTCAATTCATTGTAAGAAATGAGCATACCACCTTAAAATATGGGAAAGATAAAACAAAAGAGAAAAATCTAAAACATTTCTCATTATTTTAGAGATCAAATAGTTATTTAAAAATAAGCCAAATATTTTTATAATATATTAAAAGGACAAAGCATCATAACCAAGTACTTTTTATCCAATAAATAAAAGGTTTACTAGTGGTTGAACTCAGAAATATGGTAACAGCTAAAGATATTTTATTGGATCAAGAAGAAAACAAATGTGGTTATTTAGTTTTGCAAGAAAAAGACATTCAACAATACAAAGCAAACTATTTCTTCTAGTAATACTATGAGACACACTACTTCTTATAGATGATAAATATCACTCTGAAACCATATAATAATAACAATAATAATAATGATTATAATAATCACTTTAATGCTTGAAATATTCTTTCTCATTAAATCAGGTCTTGACATGTCATATATAAACCTCATAAAGAATTTTCTGGAAATTGTATTCAATCTAATTTGCAAAGTAAGAGCAAAGGGAAATATATAATTGGAAATGGCTAGAAAATTTATCATTATTTGAAAATTATATGACTCTACCATGAAAACCTAAGAGCATAAATCAACAAAAAGTATTAACCACAGTAAGAAATTTTAGTAAGTTAGCAGCTTACTAAAACAACTATATTTCTATGTGTAGCAGTAATCAGTGATAAAACATAAGAAAATACGTAAGAATAAATTTAAGACAAAATTATAGTGACTATCTGAAGAAAACAAATTACTGAGCCATATATGATGAAACAACGGAAATTTTAGGGAATGTAATGTATTTATTTATTTATTTATTTATTTTTTATATATATTTTATTGATTTTTTACAGAGAGGAAGGGAGTGAAACAGAGAGCTAGAAACATCGATGAGAGAGAAACATCAACCAGCTGCCTCCCGCACACGCCCCCCACTGGGGATGTGCCCGCAACCAATGTACATGCCCTTGACCGGAATCGAACCTGGGACCCCCCAGTCCGCAGACCGACGCTCTATCCACTGAGCCAAACCGGTTTTGGCGGGAATGTAATTTAAGATACACATTCTTATCAAACTCAGCTATTAAAATTATATCAGCATTCTTTTTTAGAAATAAAGAATTCTAATATTT
The DNA here is from genome assembly GCA_025583905.1 of Ia io. Lineage (NCBI taxonomy): Eukaryota > Metazoa > Chordata > Mammalia > Chiroptera > Vespertilionidae > Ia > Ia io. The sequence goes on along the minus strand of JAJQQW010000012.1, from coordinate 53,913,875 downwards.
ATTTTGAAAAATAAATGATCTTGCATAATTATATTTTATGTTTTGTTTTTGGTTTTCTTGTTGTTTTTGTTAATCTTCACTGGAGGATATTTTTTTTCCATTGATTTTAAAGAGAGTAGAAGGGAGAAAGGAGGAGGTAGAAGAGAGAGACAGAGAGAGAGAGAGAGAGAAACATCAATGTGAGAGACTCACAATTGGTTGCCTCCCACAAGCACCCCAACAGGGGCGGGGAACCTGTAACCCAGGCATGTCCCCTTCCTCAGAATCGAACCTGCGACCTTTTTGTTTGTGGGCTGACGCTTTAACCACTGAGCAATGCTGGCCATGGCTGCATAATTCTATTTTAAAGTAATAATGTATTAATGAGGTATAAGCTGTTCTCACATATATTAAGCCCTGCTGGGATTTTCTGGTTTTGTGTACTTTCAGCACTTTGTCACCCTTGAACTGGACTTCAAAGACCAAATGGACAACTACCTAAAGGAGCAGTCTAACACACACCATGATCTATTATGCAGAGCTTTCTCTTTTGTCAACTCTAGCACTATCGATCTCTTTGGACAGGAGTGTTTGTGCAGTTATTAGAATAATTTATTTTCTTTCTTGCATTACTTTATAAAACTTAGTTAAGAATAAAAATTATGTTTCAAAACCTTAATCATTGTTAAAGTGATGCTGAAACTCACTGGATGTAGAGAAAGTAAATGGTCTTTAACCTTGATCTAACATTCATTGGATTTAGCCTGATGTATCATTTTTTATAAAGATCCAAATTCAGGAACAAATTGCTGGAATGGGTGTTTGCATATTCTATGCAAGAACAATGTGGGATAGAGAGCAGAATTCACCTGCAAGTTTTCTTTCTCCTATTTATTTTTGTTTTAAAAACCTGTTTAGGCAATTATATGGAACTTCCAAGTATGATTCAGAACAGAGTGAGTGTAAAGAGGCTGAAAGAGATGTAGAAAGAGGTTCCTCTTGATGGGGGTGGGCAGAAGGGAAGGGTAGTGGTGCGTTTTCTGGCCTCCAGCAGATAATCTATGGGTTTGAATACAATTAGAACTGGGAAAAAATGAAGTCTTATGGTTGTCAGGCTGACTGGTGCCTGAGGACAGAGAAGTCTTCCCAACTTATTGAGAGAAGTTCCCAGAATTCCATACCCTGAAAGCTAGAAGCCCATGGGAGTTCGAGGTTGGCTGTTTCTTTCACCATGCAGATGAAGGCTAGGAATCACAGATAGTTAAGTCACCAGTAATAAATATTTCTTTAAATTTTGAATTCTACACTGAAATTGATAACCACTATTTTCTTATAATTTAATAAGCTTGTTCTTTTCTATCCTTTGGAATTTTGTTAATAGTTGATATGTTAAAGACTTGGAATAATGTACTAAACCCTTCCACTTCAATGGTACTTCTGTTTATCTCTATTTTTAATAATGTTATTGTTTGTTTTATTTTTATCTTCCATTATTCCTTTTTGAATATATACATGTTGAATAAAAGACTGTAGCTACAAAGTCTTCACTGTGGATTTTACATTTTACTACACTGACTACTATAAAAGGACTCATCTTTGTAAATATTTTAATCTCTATCTGGTTTGTTCTTGCCTTCTCTATATCTGTTACAACGTTTGACGTCTGCACAATTGTTTTTCTAAAATAATAATTTTATTTAAGTGTATTATATAAACGATATAAAATAAATGCTTTTCATACAAAGATTTACTTCATCTGAAAGATTTTACTCATTTTGATTGATCATATTGTCAAATATATTAAATTTTTAGTGTTTTAAAATTTTTTATTGAAATTTTATTTTTCCCATCACCATTTATCCCCTCTATGCCCTCTTCCACCTTCTGTCCCCCTTACCCCCACAATCACCACTCTTTTGTCCATGTCTATGAGTTCTCTCTCCTTTTTCTTTCTTTTTTGCTCAATCTGTCCACCTCACACATCCCCACCCCATGCCCAGAGTTGTCTGCCTGCTTTCTATCTATGAGTCCGTCTCTATAGTGCTTGGTAGTTCCGCTTGTTCATTAGCTTCCACATATGAGTGAAGTCATATGGTACTTGTCTTTCTCTGATTGGCTTATTTCACTTAGCATAATGCTCTCCAGGTCAATCCATACTGTTGCAAAGGGTAAGATTTCATTTTTATGGCAGCATAGTATTCCATTGTGTAAATGTACCACAGCTTTTGTATCTACTGATGGACGCTCAGGCTGCTTCCAATCTTAGCTATTGCAAATAATGCTGCAATGAGCATAGGGGTGGGTGCATACATTCTTTTGAACCAGTGTTTTTTTTAAAAAACAACAATTCTCTATTTCAAGAGTCTGCAATCTACAACTTGTAGACCAAATGTGGTCCAGCACCAGTTTTTATATGAGCTAGAATGTCTTAACATCTTTAAATAGAAAAAAAAAGGAAAAATATGTGAGATAAACCATATGTGGCACACAAAACTTAAAATATCTACCATCTGTACTTTACAACAGAAGTTTATTTACCCCTGTTCCGTTTTATATCAAAACATACTTTTAGCAGATGCTGTCCTGGCCCCGCTCATGTTCTCTGTGCTCATCCCGCTGCTGGCACATGTGACTCTGACATGGGAAATGGGGCTCCGTTCTCTGTGCCCTGTGGCTGGACCTGGCTGAGAGCCAAGGAGTTAGTGCCCCTGACAGCGGTCCTCACTGATGGATAAACACCGCTCACTTGCTTCTTGGGTGGAAAAACTCCGAGGCCCACATTCCACACTCGCTTGGAGAGTCCCCACCATGATTAAGAGCCTGCTGACCGCAGCAGTAACACGCTTCAGACTACATGTTTTGTGGCTTTTCTGGTCCTTGTCTCTCTTCCTCACTCCCTCTCCGTGCTTCCTGGTGCTGTATCCCCAATAAACTACTTAAACTCAATCCGTGAGTCATTGCCTAAAATAGCCTTTGAAATGCTATCTTCTATTTTCCTGCTTCCTTGAATTTTACCCAGTTCCTTAATTTCATACGTAACGAATTCCTGAAAATACGTATGAGTTCAACATGTGTAATTTGAAAAGGCAGACTTACATTTAATAAGTTCTCAGAGAACCAAATATATCATTTAAAATTTCTCCTGGCGTTAACCAGGAGTCCCAAATTTGAAAGGCACGTTTAAAATATTTCATAAGCAATTTTAAAATGTATTTTTCTTCAAAATTCCTCACAGGTGACTGTTATCCACTGACTAAATGAGGGTAAAGGCACACTTAGTGGTTTCTATCCTAGAGCTTTATTCTATATGTGGACTGCTTATGACTGATAACTTCATTTTTTACTTTTTCTCTTTCAGTTTGTTTTAATACAGATAATTAGATACAAATGAATTAGGTCCTCACATAACTGAAGGAAAACTATTCTTCAGACTAAGACCTCATGCTACTGCTGCACTCTGTTTTATGAATAGGCAAAGTCACCTTGAAATATTTTACTGTCTTTATTCATCAGGTGAAGAATGAAAACCATAATTGATTAGGGAAAGGTATTTCCGAGCAAACAATGCATTATTTTTCTAAGGAATGACATACATTGCCCAGCTGGTGTCGCTCAGTGGTTGAGCATTGACCCAAGAACCAGAAAGTCTCAGTTCCATTCTCTGTCAGGGCACATGCCCAGGTTTTGGTCTTGATCCCCAGTAGGGGGCGTGCAGGAGGCAGCTGATGGATGGTTCTCTCTCATCATGTTTCTATCTCTTGCCCTTTCTCTCTTCCTTTCTTTGAAATCAATAAAAACATGTGCTTTTCTTAAAAAACAAACAAACAAACAAAAGAATGGCATATATAAAAGTCAAATTTTTAAATCAAAGACCCCCGGCTAGCTTTTTCCTGTTTCTTCCAGGTGTGCCTATAGTTTTGGGTTGCAGTAGCTTTTTTAATTCTGGTGATTTTTCTTGGTTTAATTATTCTTGTAAAAGGAGAAATGTCTTTGCCCAGAGTTTGTTTAGGGCAGCGATTCTCACCAGAGACTGCACAGGGGACTGAGGGGCCTGGTCTCAGCTCCACAGATCCTGGTTTAATTGCACTGGGATGTGGTCTGGGCATTGGGAATTTCAAAACTTCACAGGAGATTTGTTTCCTTTTTACTGAATGTGTTGGGGTGACACTGGTTAACAAAATTATACAGGTTTCGAGTGCACAATCCACAACACGTCATCTGTACACTGTATTGTGGGTTCACCACCCCAAGTCAAATCTCCATCCATCACCATTTATCTCCCCTTATACCCTCCAGCACCTCCCTCACCTACCTCCCCAAAACAATCACCATGCTTGTCTGTGTCCATGTGTTTTTTCTCTTTTTTTTTCTTTTTTGTTCAATCGTTCTAGCCCTGACAGCTGTCAGCATGCTCTCTATCTGTGAATCTGTCTCTATTTTGCTTGTTAGTTCATTTTGTTCATTATATTCCACGTATGAGTGGGATCATATGGTGCTTGTCTTTCTCCAACTGGCTTTATTTCACTTGGCAATAATGCTCTCCATTCCCGGAAGATTTTAATGTGCAGCTAAAGCTGAGAGCTACAGATAGAATCAGCTGGGAGTTCAACTGAATTCTACTGAACTTAGATATTGTTTAACTCTTTTACATTATGTAATGTAAAAGTTATATACTGTTATATCCAGATATATCCTGATTTCCATCTCTGGTATAGACAGTCAATTTCCTTTAGCCTAAAGTGCTTGTGTTTCTGTCGCTTCCAAGTCAAAGAGTCCTGAGTAGCAACAACACTCAAGCTGTAATCAGACCTGAGTTTGAGACGCGCCTCTGACCCTGGGGATGTACATGTAGGCATTCCTGTGAAAGGACAGTAACATCGGAGACAAGGGGAGAGCACGCCTGTCTCGGTGCCTGGGAGGTAATCACAGAGCAGAACAGTCTTGGGGATTAGGAACCATCCCCCTCTGCTTCCCCAGTCCTCTCTCCCCTCCGCCTGTAAGAAATGAGACCCCAAGCAAAGTGCCTGGAGTCGGCTGTGTATGTTCTAGTTTGTCCCCACACAGATTCACCCACATCAAGCAATCCCTACGCCGTAAAAAATATAGCAAAGCAAGTCTTCGGATATTTTCCTTGCCTGGAACCCTTTCATCCCCCTCTTTCTGAATAACTACATTCTTCAGTTAATGCGCACGCCTCCTGCTCAGCCTGCTCCTGGTGCCTCTTGTTCAGAACCGAGAGGTAAACCCTGGCAAAGTCCTTAAACAGCCACAGGAGTCAGATAATGTGACAGTCCACAAAAATTAAAAGAACACTCCATGTCATTCGATTTCGGTCATGTCTGAGACATCATTTTTTTTTTATTTATAGTAAATCTTTATTGTTCAGATTATTACAGGTGTTCCTCTTCCCCACCCCCCCATAGCTCCCCTCCACCTGATTCCCCACCCCACCCCATACCCTTACTCCCCCACCACTGTCTTCATCCATAGGTGTAAGATTTTTGTCCAATCTCTTCCCGCACCCCTCAGGTCCCCTTCCCCCTGAGAATTGTCTGTCACCTCCCTTTCTATGTCCCTGATTCTATTATATTCACCAGTCCATTCTGTTCTTCAGATTTTTTTATTCACTTGATTTTTAGATTCACTTGTTGGTAGGTATGTATTTGATGTCTTCTTGTTGTTCATAATTTTTACCTTTACCTTTTTTTTCTTCTTCCTCTTCTTAAAGAATACCCTTCAGCATTTCATGTAATCCTGGTTTGGTGGTGATGAACTCCTTTAGCTTTTTCTTGTCTGTGAAGCTCTTCGTCTGACCTTCAATTCTGAATGATAGCTTTGCTGGGTGGAGTAATCTTGGTTGTAGGTTCTTGCTGTTCATCACTTTGAATATTTCTTGCCACTCCCGTCTGGCCTGCATAGTTTCTGTTGAGAAATCAGCTGACAGTCGTATGGGTACTCCCTTGTAGGTAACTAACTGTTTTTCTCTTGCTGCTTTCAAGATTCTCTCTTTGTCTTTTGCCCTTGGCATTTTAATTATGATGTGTCTTGGTGTGGTCCTCTTTGGATTCCTCTTGTTTGGGATTCTGTGTGCTTCCTGGACTTGTAAGTCTATTTCTTTCACCAGGTGGGGGAAGTTTTCTGTCATTATTTCTTCAAATAGGTTTTCAGTATCTTGCTCTCTCTCTTCTTCTGGCACCCCAAAAATTCGGATGTTGGTAGCTTAAAGCCATCCCAGAGGCTCCTTATGCTATCCTCACACTTTTGGATTCTTCTTACTTTCCGCCTCTCTGGTTGGGTGTTTTTTGCTTCCTCATGTTCCAGATCTTTGGTTTGTCTCTTCGGGTACGGTGATCTACAGTTGAGTTTCTGTATATTCTTTATTTCAGACAGTGTATGCATAATTTCTGACTGGTACTTTTCCATTTTTTTGGTATTCTCATTAAGGTCCTTGAAGGTCTCTTCAAGTTTATCAGCGGTTTTTAGAAGATTCTTGAGTAACCTTATAAATGTGGTTCTGAACACTGTGTCGTCCATTAGTTTACTTTCCTCCATCTCTTCTATTCGTGATCTGCTTCGGTGTCTCCACATTTTGGCTGCCTCCCTGTGTTGATGGAGTGGCTTTGTGTGGTCAGTGACCTATAGGGGCCGGTAGCTCAGCTTCCCCAATCTCTCTAGGTGGTCGCTCTTTGTACCCCCCTTTGTGGGCTGAGTGCAAAGTCTTGGTGTTGTTAAGCCTTGATGGCTGTTGGTACACTGGGAGGATTTGACCTCCAGGCCAGTTGGTTGTGAGGATCAGCTGTGTCTACGCCGGGAGACAGCCTTATTCAACTAGACTTGCAAAATTGTAAAAGCCTCTGTGTTAGCTTGGATGGGGCGGAGTTTCAGGGTGGAGCCTACAGCCTTGGCTTCCCGTCATCCCCATCTTATGAGGTTCCTGGGTCTCAGTGTCCCTCAGTGTCCCTCTGTACTCCCTGCAAGCACCTCTGAGAGAAAGGCGCCCTGGAGTTTCACCCACTGCCAAACAGTCTAGTCTCTCCCCCAATGAATCTGGATTCCCAGATTCTCGCCCAGAACTGGGTTTCAGTGCAGTCAGAACTGGGGCTCAGCACAGTCCGGAGCTTTTGTCTCCTTCCTGCTAGGGCAATTCATGTGCGCTCCTCCAGAGCTCTGCCTTTCACCGCTCCCCTGAGTTTTTGCCTTACAGCCCAGATTCCCCCAGTATGAGCCTGGCTCCCCAGGGTCTCGCCCGGAACTGGGGTTCAGCGCAATCTGAAGCTTTTATCTCCTTCCCGTGAGAGAACGCCGGCCAGACACTCAGCCACCCCGTTCTCTCCAGCTCCATCCTCCCTGCACACGCGCGCGCCCGTGTCTCTGCCCGTGTCTCCATACCTCAGGCTTTTACGGCTCCTCTGGTTTTCCTTGTGGTTTTCTCTTTCCTTCTAGTTGTGGGCGTTTCTGTGGTTCTGGACGATGTCTGTTTTGACTTTTAGTTGTATTTTTGAAATTGTTGTGCGAGGCTGCAGTTTAGGTGTTTACCTATGCCTCCATCTTGGTTTCTCCCTGTCTGAGACATCTTGAGGAAGCCAAAGCTTTCTATCGATCAATCAGTTTAGAATGTTGCTCTACCGCAGAGGAAAGTGATAATGAAGCGCATTCATTAGGTGTTCAGAGACCACATTGGCATCTAGAATGAGTGACAGGTCCTGCTGCCCTCGGACTGTTCCACATTCCAGAGGACAATCCTCCTGTCTGCGTCCCCAGATCGTTCCTTGCTGTCACATTCTATCTCTGAAATTTTCTATTTCAAACCCCTATCATGTTCTCATTTGTGCCGTTGCCGCCTGCTTGCACTCTGGTGAGGGTGATAGATTTGCCTCCTCACTGGGAGTGCAAGAGCCAGCAGAGAGAATTGGCTAAACACACCAGGGGCCCAATAAGGCCACGGAGCACCCCCACTCTTCTGCCCCTGCCTTTTGTTGCAGAAATACCCTTGTCCTTGGGAAAGAGTCTGTCATTTCCTACCTGAGGGCTCCTCGGTGTCTTCATGCCCCTCTACTGCCAAAGATCCATCAGATAAAATGCAGAGAGGGAGCCAGTAACACAACACAAACGCTTTGGTGTCTCAGAAAATATGTGAATTTTTCAGTTAAAATGAGGTCTCATTTCTTTGCTTACAAATATAAACACCTGAAATATCATCTGTGCTTTTTGCTCACTGATCTTTAGAAGACATTTGTAGGAGCCCTGGAGTCCGCAGATAGCTTTGTTAAAGTCCAATTTCTGTTAACTAATTATATTTGTCCAATGAAGTGTAATCAATCCTTCTGATCTTTGTGTCTCCCCTTTTGTAAATAGGAATAATAATAATAACACATAACCAATACTTGGTTTAAGGTAGAAATGAGATAATACATGTGAAATTAAGTCCAAAGCAGTTTATTAACTACCATCTTTTGGCGTTAAATCAACCCAAGAGAATTTCCCAGAGGGATTACTGATATTGTCTCTGGAGAAACAGTCCTAGCAAGACAAATGTCAAAGTGCTGCCTCTTTGGGGAGGAATGGGAAGTTAAACCATATAATTAAGCATCCATGTTTTCTTCACCACTCAAAGTCTCACTCACTACTGATGTCTGAATGACCTCAGAACACCGCTAAATTGCTAATGGAAGAGACAGAGTGAAGTAATTGAAATAAAAACACCAGCTCCTCCCTCTGCACTCTGAGGCTGACAGAGCTGTTACTATCATCCTAGAATCAAAAAGCAATGTCTCAGATATCAGTTAGATAGAAGCCTTACTTTGCATGGAGTTAACTGAGGGAAATCTTCAGACTCTTAAGTAACCATTTTCAAACTGGTTCCATGCAGGCCTGACAGTCTGCAACATGGGACATTAGAAAGTCAGAGAGATGCTATTAAGATGCAGACACTCAGCACGTTCTACACCCTGCAGTGGTCCTGCACTGGGCCTGATTCTTGCAAATGACATCCATCTGGCTTCATTCTCCCTCTTCTCATGCCACTGTCCCACACCCCTTCATGCTAGGCTGGTCTCTCCACATGTCTATGCCTCGGGGGTGTAGAGGAGACTTTGGTCACTCCAGCCTGTATTTGGCTAACACTGCCCTCTCCCACTGGGACAGCCTGGAAGAACCCTGTCTTCCATTTCAAGGTGAAGAGAGCAATCTCCCGAGACAGCTGAGGCTAGATGAGCACCGTCTGCTTTTCTTCTGCCATGTGGCTGTCAGGAAGGGCACTGGAGCTGTTCTAGCTTTCAGTGGAAAGTCACTGTACCTTACATGCCACAGGCAGTTGTCATTGAATTCATGAGTCTTTCCTATGTCATAATTTTAATGATTCTCATGCTGTAAAGGCCAGGGATTTAGACGTTTAACCGTTTCATAGCAAACCGAGCTAGGCAGTCATTGGTCATATAGGTATGGCTGTGAGAGTTGCAGAATGTGTTCAGAAAAGCAGAAATCTTGGTTTAATATTTTAAATCTTGTCATAAATAAAGTAAAAGCAATTCAAAGAATGCAGAAAATACAAGTATAACAATAGCAGTTTAAGTATATCTATGTCTATTATATATTTATTTATATTGTCACTAGAGAGATAATAAAATATATTGAATCTATGAAACAAGAAACTATAGAATACTATAAAGTAATCAGAAAGAGTTATTACAAGCACACACACACACACACACACACACACACACACACACACACATATATATATATATATATATATATATATATATATATATATATATATATATATATATATAATTTTTAATTCAGTAGAAAGATTGAAAGACAATAAAAAATACCATAAGGAGTAGACCAAAAACAAAGTAAGTCTCACAATGGATCAACAGGAGTTTCACAAAGAGAAGAAAAAAGGGTAAGGAATTAAATAAAATAATAACACTGGACAATTTTCCGTAAAAAAGAAATTCAAGATTATTGTGGAAAGACACAAATTGTCCAGCTCGATAAATGTAGAATAGCACCCAAGGCTATAGCATATTAGATGAACTCATCATGATATTCCAGCACCCTGACTATAAAGAGATGTCCTACAGAAGTCTCAGTGTGGGGAAACAGAAGGAAGCAGACTTCTCAGAGGGCTTTAAAACTGTATAAATTTTCTGAAATGCTGTGAAATGATGGCATAAGTGTAACACCTTCAAACTTCCAAATGAAAATAATTTCCCAACCCAGAATGAGAATTTTTTTTTTCCAATTTTTTTATTAAGGTATTATATGTGTACATATCTTACCATTGCCCCCCCCACCCCACTCCCATATATGCCCTCGCCCCCCAGAGTTTTGCATCCATTGGTTATGCTTATATGCATGCATACAAGTCCTTTGATTGATCTCTTATCTTCCACACCTCTCCCTAACCTTCCTGCTGTAATTTGACAGTCTGTTTGATGCTTTACTGCCTCTGTATCTATCTTTTTGTTTTTCAGTTTATAATGTTCTTTATTATCCATAAATGAGTGAGATCATGTGGTATTTTTCTTTCATTGACTTGCTTATTTCACTTAACATAATGTTCTCCAATTCCATCCAGGTTGCTGCAAATGGTAAGAATTCCTTCTTTTTTATGGCAGCATAATATTCCATTGTGTAGATGTACCATAGTTTTCTGATCCAGTCATCTGCTGATGGGCACCTAGGCTGTTTCCAGATCTTAGCTATTGTAAATTGTGCTGCTATGAACATAGGGGTGCATATTTCCTTTCTTATTGGTGTTCCCAGTTTCTTAGGATATATTCCCAGGAGTGGGATTACTGGGTCAAATGGGAGTTCCATTTTCAGTTTTTTGAGGAAACTCCATACTGTTCTCCACAGTGGCTGCACCAGTCTGCATTCCCACCAGCAGTGCACGAGGGTTCCTTTTTCTCCGCATCCCTCGCCAACACTTGTCGTTTGTTGATTTGTTGATGATAGCCATTCTGACAGGTGTGAGATGATAGCGCATTGTTGTTTTGATTTGCATCTCTCGGATAATTAGTGACCTTGAGCATGTTTTCATGTGTCTCTTGGCCTTCCTTCTGTCTTCTTTGGAAAAGATTCTATTTAGGTCCGTTGCCCATTTTTTTATTGGATCATTTATCTTCCTTTTATTAAGTTGTATAAGCTGCCTGTAGATGTTGGAGATTAAACCTTTATCAGTGATGCCATTTGCAAATATGTTCTCCCATGCAGTGGGCTTTCTTGTTGTTTTGTTGATAGTTTCTTTTGCTGTAAAAAAGCTTTTTATTTTGATGTAGTCCCATTTGTTTATTTTCTCTTTAGCTTCCATTGCCCTAGGGGCAGTATCGGTGAAGAAGTTCTTTTGACATATGTCTGAGATTTTGCTGCCTGTGGATTCCTCTAGTATTTTTATGGTTTCCCGTCTTATGTTTAAGTCCTGTATCCATTTTGAGTTTATTTTTGTGTATGGTGTAAGTTGGTGATCTAGCTTCATTTTTTTCATGTGTCTGTCCAATTTTCCCAACACCATTTATTGAAGAGACTGTCTTTATTCCATTGTATGTTCATGCCTCCTTTGTCAAATATTAATTGAGCATAGTGGTTTGGGTCAATATCTGGATTCTCTATTCTGTTCCATTGATCTATATGTCTGTTCTTGTGCCAGTACCAGGCTGTTTTGAGAATAGTGGCTTTGTAATACAGCTTGAAATCTGGTATTGAGATCCCTCCTACTTTATTCTTCTTTCTCAGGATTGCTGTGGCTATTCGGGGTCTTTTTTTATTCCAGATGAATTTTTGGAGAGTTCTTTCAAGGTCTGTGAAATATGCCGTTGGTATTTTAATGGGGAGTGCATTGAATCTATAGATTGCTTTGGGTAGTATGGACATTTTAATGATGTTGATTCTACCAATCCATGAACATGGTATGTTCTTCCATCTGTTTACGTCTTCCTCTATCTCTTTTTTCAGTGTCCTGTAGTTTTCCGTGTATAGGTCTTTTACCTCCTTAGTTAAGTTTATTCCTAGGTATCTTAATTTTTTTGGTGCGATGGTAAATGGGATTGCCTTTTTTAGTCTCTCTGTCTGTAAGTTCACTATTGGTGTATAGAAAGGCCATAGATTTCTTGGCGTTAATTTTGTATCCTGCTACATTGCCAAATTCATTTATTAAGTCTATTAGTTTTTTGACGGAGTCTTTTGGATTTTTTATGTACAATATCATGTCATCTGCAAATAAAAGACAGCTTTACTTGTTCTTTTCCAATTTGGATCCCTTTTATTTCTTCTTCTTGTCTAATTGCATTAGCTAATACTTCCAGTACTATGTCAAACAGGAGTGGTGAGAGTGGGCATCCCTGTCTTGTTCCTGTTCTTAGGGAAAATGTTTTTAGCTTTTGTCCATTGAGTATGATGTTTGCTGTGGGTTTATCATATATAGCTTTTATTATGTTGAGGTATGAGCCTTCCATTCCCACCTTGTTGAGAGTTTTTATCAAGAAAGGGTGTTGGATTTTGTCAAATGCTTTTTCTGCATCAATTGATATGACTATGTGATTTTTATCTCTCAATTTGTTTATGTGATGTATCACGTTTATTGATTTGCGGATATTGTACCATCCTTGCATTCCCGGGATAAATCCTACTTGGTCATGGTGTATGATCTTTCTGATGTACTGCTGGAGCCGATTTGCTAGAATTTTGTTGAGGATTTTGGCATCTATGTTCATGAGGGATATTGGTCTGTAATTCTCTTTCATTGTGTTGTCTTTATCTGGTTTTGGTATTAGGGTGATGCTGGCTTCATAGAAGGAGCCTGGAAGTGTTCCTTCCTCTTGAATTTTTTGGAATAGTCTGAGGAGGATAGGTTTTAGTTCTTCCTTGAATGTTTGGTAGAACTCTCCTGTGAAGCCATCAGGCCCCGGGCTTTTGTTTGCCGGAAGCTTTTTGATGACTTCTTCAATTTCGTCCATAGTTATTGGCCTATTGAGCTGTTGAGATTCTTCTTGATTGATTTTTGGAAGGTTGTATTTTTCTAGGAATATGTCCATTTCCTCCAGGTTGTCCAGTTTGTTGGAATAGAGCTGTTCATAGTATTTTGTAACAATCCTTTGTATCTCAGCGGGGTCTGTTGTTATTTCACCTCTTTCATTTCTGATTTTGTTTATTTGGGTCCTCTCTCTTTGCTTCTTGGTGAGCCTGGCTAGAGGTCCATCAATCTTGTTTATCTTTTCAAAGAACCAGCTCTTGGTTTTGTTGATCTTTTGTATTGTTTCTTTGGTCTCTATGTCATTTATCTCCGCTCTGATCTTTGTTATTTCCTTCCTTCTGGTTACACTGGGCTTTTCTTGCTGCTCTTTTTCTAGCTCTTGGAGTTGTAGGGTTAGGTAATTTATTACCATTGTTTCTTGTTTTTTGCAATAGGCTTGTAGAGCTATGAACTTCCCTCTCAAGACTGCTTTTGCTGTGTCCCATAGATTTTGGATTGTTGTGTTTTCATTGTCATTTGTTGCCATGATGTTTTTTATTTCTTCCTTGATCTCTCTGGTGACCCAGTCCTTGTTTAATAGCATGCTGTTTAGTCTCCATGTGTTTGATTTCTTTGGATTGTATTTATTGTAGTTGATTTCCAGTTTTATGCCACTGTGATCTGAGAAGATGCTTGATATAATTTCTATCTTCTTGAATTTGAAGAGACTTTGCCTGTGACCCAGCATATGGTCTATCTTTGAAAATGACCCATGTGCACTTGAGAAGAATGTATATTCTGTGGCTTTGGGGTGAAATGTTCTGAAGATGTCAATTAATTCCATCTGGTCTAGTGAGTCATTTAGGATTGCTGTTTCTTTGCTGATTTTGTTTAGAGGATTTGTCCAATGGTGATAGTGGGGTATTAAAGTCTCCTACTATGATTGTATTGCTATTAATCTCTCCCTTGATATCTTCCAGGAGTTTTTTTATGTATTTGGGTGCTCCTATATTGGGAGCGTATATGTTTACCAGAATTATTTCTTCTTGTTGGATTTCTCCCTTTAGTATTATGAAGTGGCCTTCCTTATCTCTTGTTATGGCATTTACTTTGAGGTCTAATTTGTCAGATATAAGTATTGCTACCCCAGCTTTTTTTTCATTTCCATTTGCCTGGAAGATATTTTTCCATCCCTTCACTTTCAATCTGTGTGAGTCTCTTGTTCTGAGGTGGGTCTCTTGTAGACAGCATATATATGGGTCATGCTTTTTTATCCATTCAGCCACTCGATGTCTTTTGATTGGAGCATTTAGTCCGTTTACATTTAAAGTTATTACTGAAAGGTATTTGTTTGTAGTCATATCTATTTTTGTGTCTGTATTCCTTCTTACCTGTTTATTTCTTCTTTTTACAGTATTCCCTTTAGCAATTCTTGCATTGCTGGTTTGGTGGTGATAAACTCCCTGAGTCTTTTTTTGTCTGCGAAGCTCCTGATTTCCCCTTCAATTTTGATTGATAGTCTTGCTGGATATAGTATTCTTGGATTCAGTCCTTTGCTTTGCAACACTTTGTATACCTCCTTCCATTCACTTCTAGCTTGTTGTGTTTCTGTTGAGTAATCATTTGACAATCTGATGGGTGTTCCTTTGTAGGTAACTCTCTGTCTCTCTCTTGCTGCCTTTAAGATTCTCTCTTTATCATTTATATTTGCCATTGAGATTATGACATGTCTTGGTGTGGGTCTTTTGGGGTTGATCCTGCTTGGGACTCTCTGTACTTGCGTAACTTTTATCTTTCCCATATCCGGGAAGTTTTCTGTCATTATTTCTTCAAATAGATTTTCTAATCCCTGCTGCTCTTCTTGTCCTTCTGGCAGCCCTATTATACGCATGTTACTTCGCTTCATGTTGTCCCGAAGCTCCCTTAGGCTTTCCTCCTGCTTTTTAATTTTTTTCTCCAATTGCTGTTCAGATTGAGCTTGTTTTTGTACCTGATCTTCTAACTCACTAATTCGGTCCTCTGCTTCTTGTAGTCTACTGTTGAAACTTTCCATGGTGTTTTTGATTGTAGCTATATCACTTTTCATTTCTTCCTGATTCTTGCATAAGTTGTTGATTTTCTCATCCATCCGATGTATAAATTCCACGACCATTGCTCTGAACTCCTTTTCGGTCATGTTGCAAGCTTCAGTTTCACTAATTTCCTTTCTTGGCGACTCCACATTTTCTTTCCTCTGTGAGTTATTTCGTTTCCCCATTCTGGCTATCACCAGAAAGCTCAAGCTTCTGTTTGTGTGGACCTCGGCCGTGCGCTGTGGGGACTTCGCTCCACCCGAGTTTCACTGAAGTGCTCTGACACTAGGATGTGTGGCTGCCTTTGGTTGATGGGAACCAGACTTGCCCAGGGTCAGTGTCCCCAGTGTTCCGTGTGGTCTCGTGTGCACACTTAGAATCAGGGGCCCTGTCAGCACCACACTGTTGGTATGTGCCGAAAATGAGATCCTTAGCATGTGCCAGGAGTCAGAGTTTCCCTGTATCTGCACCAAGAATCAAGTGTCAGAGTCTCTGTTGCCTTGTGCAGTTTCTCGTTGAGAATCAGGGTCCCTGTGTGTGCATGCACCAACAATTGGAGTCGTTGGCTCTTAGTGTGAATGCGCTATGAGTCAGGGATCCCAGGCAGCTGTGTCTGGCGTGCCAAATTCCCTGAAGTGGAGCTGCGTCCTGTGTGTGCTCTCTCTACTGAGCCAAACCGGCTAGGGCGCACACTCTCAAATCCCTGAAGGTGAGCTGCCTTTGTGCACTCTCCCAGAATCCCCGAAGAGGGGCGGAGTCCGTCCTGCGCGCCAAATTCCCCAAAGGGAAGCCCCTTTGTGCACGCTCTAAGATTCCCCGAAGGGGAGCTGTGACCCGCAAGCCACATTCCCCCCAATTCCCCAGAGGGGAGCCCTCTGTGCGCACTGACAGATTTCCCTGAAGCTGAGCTGCTTCTGTCCTGCGCGCCAAATTCCCTAAGGCAGAGCGCGTCCCTGCGCAAAGCCCTGCAGCTTGGGCGAGGGGCGTGTCTATCAGTTACTCTGGCGCTATCCGCACGCGCCAGCGGGGAGGGGGATAGGCTCTTTGACTCACGGGAATCTGCTGGGAAGTCTGGATTCTTGTTGTTTCTTCCACTGAAGCTGTGATAGCAGTTCTCTGTCCCCAGTGGCTGCAGGGTCCTGGTTTGTGTCAGAAGCCAGGATCCGAGTCTCAGGCAGCTCTGTTTCTCAAGATGGCGTGGTTTCCGCGTCCGCACCAGCCGCCGAGAAGTGTCCGCTTTGTGCGCGGGGCTCCGCCGTCTAGGACTGCCCGGTTAGGCAGCCCCTTGGAAGCCCTGCAGAATCTATCTGACCCTAGCTCATACAGACACACACACCACACACGTCTACACGTCTACGCTCTCCTCTATGGGTTCCTCACTCACACTCTCTCTCTCCCTACCTTCTTGCCGGTCGCCATCTTTCTCCTCAGAATGAGAATTTTTTTAATGATGGTGAAAATATGAATATGTTTTTCCTGAAAACATTACTAGAGAATATATTCCTGCCAAAGGAAGGAAAACTCCAAGGCAATGAAAATGATGGGATTGCTGATCTAGGCTGGGCTCAGCAGGCTGACTGTTCAAGCTCTGGGTTGGGCATTTCTCTGGAGCTCAGGGTGAAGGGAGAGAAAACCAGGGGACAGTCTTCTCATGCTTGAACACTGTTGTGCAAGAAGGAAAACAGAATCATGAGTCAGTCTAAAGTCTCTGTCCATCAGGTCCACTACTACTTGTTGACCCAATGATTCTCCAAGGGGTCAATTTTATCCCCTGCCCAGGGGACATTTTATGAAATCTGGAGACATTTTTAATTATCTGGAATCTTGGAGAAAGGCAGGGGTGCTATTAGCTTCTAGTGGGTAGAATCTATGGATAGTGATAACCACCAGCCCTCCACAACAAAGAATTGTCCAGCCTACAGTACACTTTAGTGCTTTGCTGAGGACCCCTGCATTAACCTACTCAAGTCCCATAGACAAGTCCAATGTCAAGGGTGAGGAAAGACCGAATAGGAGCCCAGGGCGAGGGTGTAGATAGAGAATACTGCCACAGGGAGTGAGGAATCAGTTGGATAATTTGATCTAATTCATTAGCAGATAATAAATTAAAAATTCTTTTCAAAGTATGTATGCAACTCTTTCAGGGGAAGAAGGCATGGCCTTTATTTCCAAGAGAAGAAACTAATAATTATTACTGCATTTCATTGATTCTAAGATACATAGTTCTTTTTCACATTCTAACATCTCCAAAGTAATGAGTCTTATGATCAAAGTGTTAAGGAAGTATTGTATTATATTTCAACTAGTGGCCCAGTGCACAAAATTCATGCATGGGGGTGTGTGTGTCCCTCAGCCCAGCCTGCACCCTCTCCAATCTGGGACTCCTCGAGGGATGTCGGACTGCCCTCTCACAATCCAGGACTATTGGCTCCCAACCGCTCGCCTGCCTGCCTGCCTGATTGCCCCTAACTGCTTCTGTCGGCCAGACTGATCACCTCCTAACCACTCCCCTGCCAGCCTGATTAACTGGTCCCCTCCTGGCCCAATTGCTCCTAACTGCCCTCCCCACCCGGCCTAGTTGCCCCTAACTGTCCTCCCCTGCTGGGCTGTTCGCCCCCAACTGCCCTCCCCTGCTGGCCCGGTCACCCCTAACTACCCTCCTTGCCAGCCTGGTCCCTTCCAACAGCCCTCCTCTGCTGGCCTGGTCCCCCAACTTCCCTCCCCTGCCAGCCTGGTGACCTCAAACTGCCCTCCCCTGACAGCCTGGTTGCCCCTAATTGTCCTCCCCTACAAGCCTGGTTGCCCCCAACTGCCCTCCCTGCTGGCCCAGTCACTCCTAACTGCCCTCCCTTGCCAGCCTGGTTGCTCCCAACTGCCCTCACCTGCTGACCTGGTACCCCCCACAACTGCCCTCCCCTGCAGTCCTGGTACCTCCCAACTGCCTTTCCCTGCAGACATGGTCCGCCCCCCCCTCTGCAACTGCCCTCCCCTGCAGGCCTAGTCCCCCCAACTTCCCTCCCTGGCAGGCCTGGTTTCCCCAACTGCCATCCCCTGCAGGCCTGGTCCCCACCAACTGCCCTCCCATGCAGGCCTGCTCCCCCCTAACTGCCCTCCCATGCAGGCCTGGTCACCCTAACTGCCCTCTCCTGTCAGCCTGGTCTCTCCTAACTGCCCTCCCCACCCGGCCTGGGTTGCCCCTAATGTCCTCCTCTGCAGGCCTGGTCACCCCTAACTACCCTCCTTGCCAGCCTGGTCCCCCCCAACTGCTCTCCCCTGAAGGCCTAGTCCCCCCAACTGCCCTCCCCTGCAGGCCTGGTCACCCCTAACTGCCCTCTCATGCAGGCCTGGTCACCCCCCCCATCTGCCCTCTCATGCAGACCTGGTCACCCCTAACTGCCCTACCCTGCTGGTCTGGTCACCCCCCCCCCCAACTGCCCTCCCCTGCAGGCTTGGTCTCTCCCAACTGCCTTCCCCTATAGGCCTGGTCCCCACAACTGGCTTCCCCTGCAGGCCTGGTCCCCTCCAAATTCCCTCCTTTGCAGGCATGGTCACCCCTAACTGCCCTCCCCTGCCTGCCTGGTGGCCCCTACTATCCTCCCCTACAAAATTGTTCACTCCCAACTGCCATCCCCTGCTGGCCCGGTCACCCCTAACTGCCCTCCCTTGCCAGCTTGGTCACCTCTAATTGACCTACCCTGCAGGCCTGGTCCCCCCCAAAGTCCTTCCTGCAGGCCTGGTAACCCCTAACTGCCCTCCCCTGCCAGCCTGGTGGACCCTAACTGCCCTCCCCTGCCAGCCTGGTCCCCCACAACTTCCCTCCCTTGCAGGCTTGGTTCCCCCAACTGCCCTCCCCTTCAGGCCTGGTCCTCCCCAACTGCCCTCCCCTGCAGGCCTGGGCCCCCCCACAACTGTCCTCCCCTGCAGGCCTGGTCCCCCCCAACTGCCCTCCCCTGCAGGCCTGGTCACCCCTAACTGCCCTCCCCTGCCAGCCTGGTTGCCTCTAACTGTCCTCCCCTACAAGCCTGGTCGCCCCAACTGCCCTCCCCTTCAGGCCTGGTCCTCCCCAACTGCCCTCCCCTGCAGGCCTGGGTCCCCCCACAACTGTCCTCCCCTGCAGGCCTGGTCCCCCCCAACTGCCCTCCCCTGCTGGCCTGGTCACCACTAATTGCCCTCCCTTGCCAGCCTGGTTGCCCCCAACTGCCCTTACCTGCTGACCTGGTCCACCCCCAACTGCCCTCCCCTGCAGGCCTGGGTCTCCCCCCAAATGTCCTCCGCCTGGTCACCCCCAACTGCCCTCCTCTGCTGGTCTCGTCACCCCTAACTGCCCTTCCCTGCAGGCCTGATTGCCCCTAATTGCCCTCCCTTTCAGGCCTGGTCCCTCCCAACTGCCCTCACCTTCTGGCCATGTTGTGGTGGCCATCTTGTGTCCACATGGGGATGGCCATCTTGTGTTTTGGAGTGATGGTCAATTTGCATATTACCTCTTTATTATGTAAGATTGGCCTTTTTTGTTTATTCCAGTGGACCATGAAAAAATTACACCTTCTACATTAAATGCTTATTATGCATTTGCCCTATGATAGGCAGTAAATTCAGAAGAACTCTTGGAGGTACAAATAATTATTTTGTCGATGTATGTGAGGATCAGAACTTCCCACCTCTGTCTCTGCATATAAACAAGAGTTTACCTTGTCATAATGTTTCCCAGAGACAGAAAAAGGATGCGAACATTATTTTTGGACTCTAGAGCTACTTTTGATAGTAACTGGGGACAGATCTGCACAGTGGTAAAAAGGAAATACTGGCTCCAGCTCTGAGGTTAAATGAAGTACAGAGTGAAAATGCGTAGGATGATGTATGACATCTAATAAACATAGATTAAATAATTATTGTAGATATTATATGCCCAGTACTGTGATAATTGCTTTATGTGAACTATTCTATAGCCTATTAGATGACTCATCTAAATTTTTCAGAAATGGCACCAAAATAACAAGGGATTAATAACCCAGATTTACACAGCTCAAAGTGGTGCATCAGTGTGTGTGTGTGTGTGTGTGTGTGTGTGTGTGTGTGTGTGGGGGGGAAGTGGGATTTGAGACTCACATCTGTGATCCTAGTGGCTGTGTATTATTTGCATCTGTTTCTTTATGGTACCATATTGATTACTTGAGTCCCTCAGCAAGCATAACCATAGCTGGGGAATCATTCTACTTGGGCAAACAATGAACCTGTAGAACATTTATACCAATGGTTTTGGGAATAGATTCCTTCGCTTACTTATGGAGAGGACAAGAATGTTAGGAAGAGGCAAAGCCCTATACAGAGAGATTAAGACAATCAACAGTGATCATTCTATACGTTATACTTCATAAAAGGTATTAATGAAAATAATACACACCCAATTGTAATTCCCTTTCTGCTTCTTAGTGAAATGCCCAAAGTCAACACTCAAATGACCTATTAAAGCAAGCTATGAGGCAGCTTTGAAAGTATATCCAAACTAAGAAAATGTTAGGTAAGTGTAAGTTTACATTGACTAGTTGTCAACATTTAGTATGAAATAGTTGTGCAAACTTGTGTAATTTATGCAGTTCTCTGGCCCATCACTGTAAAGTGAAGCAGTTGACATATTTTCTAGCTTGAATAATTGGTGGTTTGGTAGGTGGATAACTTTGGGGAGTGGTGATTTTTTAAAGATACATTTTATTAGGAACTTTGATAGGTAATGCATTATTTTCCACTTCATTAATATTTCATCAGAAGCTAAATTTATGACTTCATAAAATTAAAACAACCAACTCAGTTAATTACTGGGTGGAAAACATTGAAGCCATACTAACACTGTCTTGGTTTTCTCACATGCTAATATGGTCACTGGCTTCTGCTTTGCTAAGTCATACATTGTGTGCAATAACACGGGCACAGGCTCACAGTGTCCACACAGAGAACACACAGGACAACCTGTTACTAAGATATATCCCACACGCTGTTAGACTCTGGCGACTATCACCTGAAGTTAGTGGTCTAGTATTTTTGTTTTTCTTGCAAGGCTTGGGCTTAATGTCCATTTTTCTTATTATATATCTACAAAACAAGGTCATCACTGCTTTTGGGGTTCAGAAAGTCATTCATAAGGTAATATTGAAATCAACATTTGCAAAGAGAAGTGAAAATAAATCTGAAATATTTAAAGATGAATTTTTAGTAACACTTTAGTTGTCTTTAGTATTTATTCCTGTAGAGCCAAACTTACATCAACCTTCCCATTAAAATTTCCTCTTATATTTGAGTAAATATGAAAATACAGTATTTCCTTATACTCTAAATTGGCATAAATATAAAAACATATTCTTATAAATAAATATTCCATACAAATTGACTGCATTTATAAAGGTGGGGAATCATATGACCTTCTACTACCAGAGCTGTGTAGGGAAGAAAACTTTATGTTACTAAAGTAAAAGAACAAAAATGTGTTTAGCTATATAGAAGATTGGAGGCCCAGTGCATGAAATTCATGCATAGTTAGGGTCCCTAAGCCTGGCCGGTGATCAGGGCTGATCTGTGGGATGACTGGTGGGGCTATCGGGGAGCCCCCGCTGGCACCACCTTGGCTGGCCTGGCGCCTCCCGCTCTCCAGCCCCGCCCCCTGCCAACACTGCCACCAGCCGTGGCCCTCGGGCTGAGGGTAGCTCCTGTGTTGAGTGTCTGCTCCCTGGTGGTCAATGCATATCATAGCGACTGGTTGTTCTGTGGGTCTTTCCGCCGTTCATTGGATTTGCATATTAGGGTTTTATTATATAGGATAAGAGAAGTCATAGGCGTGAGTCATGCAGGGAGCTGCCTGTCTGCTCCCTTGACTAGTGTTTCAACCATATCTCATGATTAGGTCTTTGCAAGAAGATCAAATTTATTTCTAGCACATTTCTGTTTGTGAGTTAACATTTTAAGATTGACAGTGGCTTGGATCATCTGGCTTCCCAAATAGTTCTGGGGTGTGTAGGTGAATACCAATGCAGATGAAAGTTCTGGTCTGACTTGTATACTCAGAGGTTGAGGAGTTCACAGTTTGATCCTTGCCAGGGCACATGCCCAGGTTTTGGACTGGATCCCTAGTAGGGGGCATACAGGAAGCAGCTGATCAATGATTCTCATCTTGGATGTTTCTATCTCTCTCTCCCTCTCCCTTCCTCGCTCTGAAGTAAATAAAAACAAACAACAATAAACTTATATTGCTGTTGTGAAATAATTGCATTAAAAAAAAAAAGATCTCTGGACCATGGCAGAAAAGACCAGGGCCATCACAGAGTGCGCCTGCCCTCAATTAGGATCATTCCCTCTGTCAGCTTGTCTATATCTGGTGTTTTTCTACTGAGTTACTATTAGGAGGGACAGACAGTCCTGGCATTGCAGGGACTTGGAGAAAGAAGAACAGGCACCATATTGTAATGATTATAATACAGCCTGTAGTTGTTGAGAGTAAGACTTTTATTTGATTTTTATTTGCATTTAGAACCTATGCAATTTGCTGATGTAAGAATGAGGCCCCCAGTGATTGAGAGCTTTACCCAAGATTACTTGTTTTTGGGGGGCTTTCTTCAAAACTTTAGAGGATATGGTAATGTCATGGCAGCCTAATTTTGGCCATATAATCACAATCAGACTTTCAGGTTAGATCCAGGGATGGTGGCATTGAGTGGGGGAAAAGATCATAAATTAAGAGATTAAAATTGGACTGTAGTCTTATTTTGTGTGATTCTGGACTATCACTCAAACCTCTAAATTTCCAAGGCTGGGCAGATGCAGTGGCTGTGCATTTTGGTTTTGCATCAATCACCATGCAAGTCTGTGAAATGCTAAGGCCTGTCCAGTCCAGCTCATTCCCTGAGAATCTCCAAGGGAAGGTCTGACTTCCATATGTTTACAGATGCCCCAGGTGATCTAACAAACCGTGGGATTAAACCTACTACCCTGGCAATTCCTAAGGGCCTTTCCAGCCACCAGTGCAGGTGGGAGATTGACTTTCTTTCACCAGTGTTTTTAATCTTTCACTTATTTTCTTTTTTCTACTTATTTGACTGACTAACCAACCCAAATCCTAATTACATGATGTGTGGTAATATCAACCTGTATTTACTGTAAAATCAGGTAATTAAAAAATTTATTGGGATGATACTGGTTAACAAAATTATACAGGTTTAAGATGCACAAGTCCACAACATATCATCTGCACACTGTACTGTGTGTTCACTGCCCCAAGTTAAGTCTCCTTCCAACACATTTATCTCCTTATAACCCTCCTCCATCTCACACCCCACCTCACACTCTTGGCAATAAACACACTGTTATCCATGTCCACGAGTTTTTCTCTCTCTTTTTTCTTTTTTTGCTCAATCCCTCCACTCCATAGACAGCTGTCAGCCTGCTCTCTATCTATATGAGTCTGTCTCTATATTACTTGTTAGTTCATTGGATTCTGTATGTGAATGGAAATCATATAGTTCTTTAAAATCAGGTAAATCATTTTTTATTTAATATATTTTTATTGATTTCAGAGAGGAAGGTAGAGGGAGATGGAGATAGAAACATCAATGATGAGAGAGAATCATTTATCGGCTGCCTCCTACACGCTCCACTCTAGGGATCGAGCCCCAAACCCAGGCATGTGCCCTGATTGAGAATTGAACCATGACCTCCTGTCTCCTGGTTCATAGGTCAATGCTCAACCACTGAGCCACACCAACCCAGCTCAGGTAAATCTTAAAAATCAATATTTTCCTCATATGAAGGCACAATGCTGAGATCCCTTCAGCTTCCAGAGCTGAATTCAATCCCAGGGGAAAACACCCACACACACACACACACACACACACAAAACAAAAAAACTATAGTTATCTGGCAAATGGGATTTGATAGACATGGTTCTCATGTGGCTATTTTCTGAGTTTTCTGATGGAAGAGTTTTTTTTTTTTTGTTTTGTTTTTTTTTTTGAGGAGGGGAGGAGATAACTATTTGACAAAGAAGTTATTTCCTGTTAAAAAAAAGTCCAATATTCTTTCCTATACTTTTAAAAATTAAATTACTTTAGTTATATGTTTGTAAACACCACTAGCACACGTAAGAGGGATTTCTCAATTCCTCCTCTTGCAGAAGCTCTGGGGCACCTCCCATCTTCCATCCCTTTGGGGATGGTCTGAAATGACAGATTGGATTAATGCAGCTTCAGCATCCAATTCAGGAGATGCAAATGAGAGGGACACTGATTGGTGGATAAAACTTTGCTATCTGATATATTCAAATTTTTACCTGGTGGATAGGTTCTTTTCTATGTCATTGCTTATAAAATTCTTATAAATAAAAACTAATAAAGAACTCACTTGGTTATCTATTTTTGTTTCACTTCATCAAAATTACTGCAACCAGCAACCATCTACTTCATGTATCTTTTTATACCCTAGAATGAATAACCCGAAATCAATCAACTGACTTATAAATTCCTTAGTTCTATGCATCACATTCCTCATTCTTCCCAGTTCTTTTAACCAGAATTAAAAATTAGACTGTCAGAACTGGCTAGGTGTTAAGAAGAGACAGGCCTACCTTGCTCTGCTGCCCCTGGGGAGGCTCCAGGAAGGAGAGGTTATACTCACTGAACATCTGAATTACTTGGAGAGAGAACAGGACTCTGTCTGCTCATCCCCTTGAGAAGTTTATGCTCTTATTACCTCAATCTTCCTCCACTGGTTCTTTGGGGGAAATAAAAAAAAAAAACCATTAGGTCAACCTTTCCCCAGGGTATATACTCACACAGAGCATCAGGTAATGATCACTTTCATCCATATACATTTATAAGTGCCTCCTATGTGTCAGCCATTGTCACAGGCCCTAGGGATGAAAAATTAACAAAACAAAGGCTTCCTTTCTGGGATTTGACTTATAAAGAGAGGTCAAGTTGTACTATGTACTACTGAAAAAAATAAAGAGGGCAAGACAGAGAGGGAAAGAGTTGTTACATATATGTAGTAGTCAGTGACATTTGAGCAGCGCTTGAAGCAAAAACATTCATCAAGCTGGTACCTGGGGAAAGTTTTCAAGGCAGTGGGAACATAGAGGGGAAAGTCCAGGAGGTGGTGGAGCCCTTGGCATGTTTGGGGAACAAGGAAGCTGGTGTGATTGGAACAGAATGATGAAGATTCAGGTGGCAGAAGAGAAGGTCAGGTGGTCGCAAGGGACAGGCCATTAGGGCTTTTAGGTCATGGTAAGTACTTTGCTGTTTATTCTGAAAAATACCGTATTTTCCAGTACTAAAGGTTAGTGTACTTCCTCATTCTTGTTTTCAAAGGATAAATCTGGCTCCTGTAGGGAGAATGAGCTTTCCAGGCAAACTCCAGGGCAGGGAGAACTGGAACAATGCAGAGGCTTCTTGCATTGTTCAGGTGGGAGATGGTGATGGCTTAGAGTGGGAAAGAGTGATGGAGGTGGTCTCACGTGGTCAGATTCTGAACTTATTTTGAAGATAGAACTGAGAAATTTGCTGGTGGATTGGATGTGGTATGAGAAAAGAGAAAAGAAATCAAGAAGACTCAGTTAGATTCTATAGTCCATTGTCTTGAGCTCTATCGTGGAACTACTCAGGCTGGGAGGGAGAGAGAACAAAACTCAAGGTCTTCTACAACCTAAGTGGCTTCGGATGATTTCATATTAATGTTATAAGCCTCAATTTCTTCAAGTCCCTAGAACCCAATCCCCAAACACTATATTAACGACCACAAAAACAATTAGTGATCTCAGTAATACAAGTAGCTAACATGGTACATACAACAGGCCACACCTTTTTCTAAATGCCTCACCAATGTTACTTTCATTCTTACAACCTGCCAGGCCCATGTGTGATCTTTCTTTTACAAATGAGGAAGCAGCAGCTCAGAGAGGTAACACAGCTTGTCCATACCACACAGGCAATCAGCTCGCACTCCTGGAAGCCTGGCTTGAACTTGAGTCCACAGGACCCAGGCTGCCTGCTCCACTGATGCTAAATGCTTCTCTGCACTAAGGGATTCGGTGTTTGTTCCTCCCACCAATGTGGGAGGGTAGGAGGGGCGGGGGAGGCTGGCTGGATTCTTAGGAGAACCTCTAACACTTGGAGGAACAGCAGGTACCTGCTGTCTGTGACTCTAGAGCCATAGCAGGACTGGCCACTTCAGCTCTGCGGCACTTTTCTTTGAGATCAGTATCACAAGATGTTAGTCTGCTTCTTCCTCCAAAAACAGAATTTCATGCATTTTCTTGTTGCTTTTCTTTTTCAGAGACGATGAAGTATTCATCAGAAGGCATGCTTTTGCAACTCCTAAGTGCTCTCCATTCACCAGCAAATCCAATTGCTTCATGTTGAGGAGGAAAGAGAACAAGTGAAAACCTGGCTATTGTTGAATCCTCAGAGAAATGAAAGCAAAAAGAGAGAGAAAACCCCACTATTTCAAAAGTAAAATCAGACTGCATTTGGAGGATAGCAAGGAAGGAAAAGGGAACTTGCTATCAAATAATAATAAATTGGTTTCCTTTTGTTTCAACCTCACTTTTATGATGTTGCATTATAATTCCCAACTGAATTTTTTTTCAGGGATCTTTTGTGTTTTTTGTTTGTCTTGTCTTTTTTGTAGTTTTGTGTGTGTGTCCTAATTTGGTTAAAATCACAAAGGAGTTAAATCAATTCTTTATAAACTACCTTTAGAAAGGTGGAGATTAAAGCAGTTCTAGATATCAGTGCACAGAGCTTCTCTATACGATGGTCCTTGGTCATCACAGATGAAGAAACAATTACTCCCATGGTGAGGGCAGCTGCAGGGCTAGTTCTGTGCCTTTATAAAGGGAACAGGCAGGGTGCCTAATAGCAGCTGAGGGATGATGTCTTGATTTCTATAATATTAAGGGTGCAAATGTGTTGAATACCCACTGAACAACCATCCAGTTTGACTTATGACCAGGCATTCACAGGCTAATCTTAATTTTCAGAACTTGCACCAGAGAAAGACACCTCTTGCCATTCCCATTTCAGAGAAGAGGAGACAGTGTCAGACAACTGAAGATGTCTGAAACACATATCTAATACATACAGGAACTTGGTGGTATATACACTCATATTTGCATGACTCCTACTCATGGTGCTACACACTGCAATACCTTCCCTTAGCATCATGACCCCCCACTAACTTCTCTGTAAAACAAGAATATGTATTGCCTGAAAGGATTAATTGTAAATAATATGTGTAAAGGAACTAGTATAGTGCCTGGCATATTGTAGAAAGTTTTTCTTAAAGGTTTTATTGGTGCATGTACCATCAGAATTGTATGAAAGAAACAGAACCAGTAGGATGGAGGTATTTATATTACAATATTATATGAATTATACAAATATAGGATAGTAAGATTTAAAATTATATTATAATGCATATATGTATAGGTGGCATTCACATATATATGTATGAATATCTGCAGTCCACATGCAGAATTTCTTCTGTCTCAGAGTACTTCATTCTTCCCCTTAACATCTTTCAACAGATTTCAGCTCAAGCTATGGAGGATAATCTTCCGTTAAAGACAATTGATGGTATATATTAACCACATCTACAAACTACCTTTAGGGC
Source organism: Ia io (assembly GCA_025583905.1). Lineage (NCBI taxonomy): Eukaryota > Metazoa > Chordata > Mammalia > Chiroptera > Vespertilionidae > Ia > Ia io. The sequence continues at coordinate 53,886,218 of JAJQQW010000012.1, read as the reverse complement.
ACCACCTAGATTAGTGTTTGATTAAATAACTAGGTGCTATTGCCTAGGCACATTGACTCGTGAGGTTGTTCATCACACTGTGCAGCAGTAGGAAACTTGTGGAACCATTTTATCACATTGATAATCAAAGAGCTACCCTATTAGTATTTTTAGATTATTTTCAAAGGGGGCATGGGAACCTGTGAGGTAAGAAGCACTGCATTTCCTCATCTTCACATTTTTCCTAAAAAAAGTAACTATTGGAGCATTTGTTCTTTATTGAATTATTTTCAAAATGCCTGAATTCAGTGTTTTCTTGGAGGCAAATACTTGTTCAATTATTCATAGTACTACTTTCTAAGAATAATTAGATTACCTGCAGCCTACATCAGCTAGGAGACTTTAGTGCCAAAATATGAGATTTATAATGCTTTATGTGCATTTTTCCTTGACCAATCTAGCCTGTATTTGGAAGTGGGAATAGGCTCAACTCTGAAAGCAGTTTATGGAGCGTGCTTTATGTTGACGGGGATTGAAATTGTGACCAGAGAAAGTCTTACTGACAAGTTGACATTTGAATAAACATCAGAAAGAAATGAAGATGTCAATCAGACATCTGGGCTGAAAGCATTCCGGGCAAAGTTCCCCTGTTAGGAGCATGCCTGGTGTGCTGTGAAAAAATGAAGAAGGGTGGGTTAGAGGGGAATCAATGAGAGGAAAGTGGGAATAAATGAGGCCAGATTGATAGTCTTGTTGTTAATTAGATTACTTTTCAATCATACTCTCTTTCCTACTTCCTTGCGATGATATTGTGCCTTTCCCCAATTTTGTTGACTTGGCAATGTAACTAGCACTGTAACCAAGTAGATATGCTGCTCAGATCTCCCTCAAAGGAGCCTGCTTCAGGCAGCATAATGGGACCAAGAGCTGCCATTGCTGTCTCCCTGATTCATCACCAAGTTCACTTCTACTGGGTTATTCTTAGACAATCACTGAGCATTGCATGGGCACTGGTACCACTTATAGTAGAATGCATGCCCCCTTGAATAGCAACTTTGGGTCCAGGGTTACACATTGGCTTAGCTAAAACTTTCTTAGAACTGCCCTGCAATCTAAGATTCTCCCTATGTATTTATTCTGCCTTACCCCTCTCCATTTACAGTTTATCAGACCTGCATTGCCAGTCTGCACTGAAAGTTCTTCCCACACATAGACCTCCATTCCTTTATAGCATCTGTTTTTTAGGGGATCTGAACAGATACAGTTGGCTTTGCTTCAAATTGTTATATTGTACTTCCTGTACATTGATTTTGGCTTCTCATCTGCTCATGTTGCATGCATTGACCAAAGACAAGGAGGACATGAAATAGAACTGGGCCCAATCTGTAGCTTGAACCAAGTGCACTTGAGCCTGGACCACCAGCGTCCATCCCACAGCCATGAGCATAGATAGTTTTAAGCTATTGATATTTGGCATTGTTTGTGCACAGCATTATTGTTACAACAGTTAATTGATACACATAGCAAAATTTTGGCTTTTTTTTTCTAAAATAGATGAAGAGCCATTAGAGAGCTGAAACAAAAGATGACCTGATCTGAATGACTCTGTTTTAGCAGGTTCACTCTTATTACAATGTCGATAGTAGATGGAAAGTGATAAAGGGCAAAAATGGAAAAATCTACTATTGGCTTACGAAAGAATTCAGGCAGGAGATAATGGTGATTTTGACTAAGATGGAAAGAAGTGGTAGAAATTAATATATTCTTAAAGATAGCAAAGATAGGATTTATTGATGGGATGATGTATTTATTCTCCCTATGTGTGAAATAAAAAAGAGAAAATGGTGACACCAATGATTTTGGCCTGAACAATTGGAATGATAGAGTAGTCTTAACAGAGAAAAGAAACAATCTGAAATCAGGCTGTATAGACCCTTGAACTTCTCAGTTGCAATCATCTGTATTGTTTCTGCATCACCCTTCAGCCACCATGTCCCACAGTTGTTTCCTGAGCCTTGCCATCACTAATTAATATGTCATTTCTAGAATCTAGAATGTGGGTAAGCCCCGCGCTTATTTTTCAAATTTACTGAATTTAGCACTTCAAATAAAAAATATTTCAATGTTATCAGACATTCCAAATTTTATGCTACTAACCTCATAATCTTTTTTTCTTATAACAAAGGACATAACACTTCATTTTCTTCGTCTTTTTCAGGACATTATTGCTTCTTTACTATGAAAACTCCCAATATAAATTTTCCTCAGAAAAACTCACTCACCTGTTAAAATCTCAGTCCTGCTGATCTGCACAGCTCACAGCCAAGGCCAGCTTCTCTTCCATTGTTCCTGCAATTGTTCAATCTATCTAATAAATTTCCACTTTCTGCCTTGCTACTGCACCATTTTTATCAGCAGACAAATATGCTTAAACAGGTCCAGTATGAAATATCTGCTCTTCTCTCCAGACATCCAGGATGCCCCATGGGTAGGGGATAGAGGCCAAACTAACTACGTGAAGAAGAATGGTCACCACCCAGATAACAGCCTCACACACAAAGAGACCCAACTGCAGTGTAGGGACCACTGGTCCTTATTGTCCAGGCAACAGCCCTCTCCTGCCACTAAGCCACTGTATCTTTCAGGTCAGCCTGTTACAACAGTGATGGCTGTGACTGGTTATAGAAATGAACCCAGAGCGATAATATTACTTACTGATGCCATAGATTATTGGACCTTCAGCTGTCATATCAGTAAAAGGGGAATGATAATGTAACATAATCTAAATGACTATTGTAATATTAATTATCCTCATGCACAGAATAAACTCATTTAATTTTAGGAATATCTATAGAGGATTTACTGAGTTTAGATTTCACCAGGATCCATGACCCATAGCTAAAGTGATTATGCAAAACATAGATTCAGCTTTACTTTGGGAAACATAGTGAAATAAATAGATCAATCTAAGATAGAGAAGATAGCAAATGAAATATAGATATCCGAAGTGACAGATGGATAGTATAAAATAAGAACCATGTTCTCAAGAAATATCTCATTGACATGTAATCAGACCCAAATTTAAATATGGATTCAAAATAACAATTATGCTTCTGTTACTAACACAAAACAAAAATGTATAAACATTATGACTAGTAGATGAGACCCTTAGCACATATAAGGAAATTTATGGCCAAGTAAATAAAATAAGATCCATAGAATTAGAGGTTTGTTTGTGTTGGGGTTTCATGGCCAATTTTGACTTATTAAAGATATGAAAGGATTATTTAACATTAAAAATGAATTAACATACATCTTAATAATAAATTAGCAGAGTTTAAAATTAAAAAATATATAACTGTCTCAACATGGATAGAAAAAGTGGGAATAAAATAAAATTTCCTTCACATTATAATGACTACCAAAAATCTACAATAAACTTCATGCTTAATTTTGAGACTGTAGAACTATTCCAATTTTGAACAATTTAGTGATCATCTTAAAATTGAAAATATACATATCCTAAAACCCATGCACAAGTAGCCATTGTTTCTTAATAATCTTTAAAAAATAAATGCAATGTGGTAGGTTTATATGACAGGGTACAATGTATCACATAGAGAGCAAATCTCAAAACACAGTTTAGGAGAACAGATTTAGTCAGTTAGGTCTAGTATAATGTGAATGGTGCCAAACTATTTTTGAGTGTCAGACCATTATTGCTATGCAAGATGATATAAAAATAGTAATCTATGATTCCCTTATTTTATTTGAACTATGGTAAATTTATAGTGTCATATCTTACCTAATAATAGACAAAAATGTAAATTACCCATACCTCTGCTATGTCCACAGCCAATCAGAGTGAGTATGCAAATTAACCCAACAAAGATGGTGGGTTAATTTGCATATGCAGGCATGGAGCAGCCTGGAGGGGCGGAATGCCTGCTATGAGGGGGAGGGGGGCAGCAGAGGGAGCTACAGGAGCAGTGCTCCAGCCAGAAGCGAGGACATGCTGGTTCCCGGGCAGTTGGGCAGTGAAGCCAGGGGAAGGAAGGCTTATTCTTGCATGAATATCATGCAGCAGGCCTCTAGTATAAATATAAATACAGAAAAATTTTTATATTGCAAATGTGAAAAGTTTTTGAAACATTTTTTATACATGTAATGTTCTGAAGTAAGGATTAGCAAACTTTTCTATAAAGGACTAGATAGTAAATATTTCAGTCTTTGTAAACCACAAATGGTTTTTATCACAAATTCTGTTATTTTTTCAATCAGCTAACATGCTTTAAAAAAGTCTGAGCAGTCTTTTCTGATCCAGTGTAAGGATACACAATAATCCATTACGAAGTTGGGTCTTTGGATGGAGCATTCAACATAGTTACTGTTTTGTTCTTATAAGGATCTCTAGGGTTTAAATTGGGAACTATCCATAAGGACATCTTCACAGAACAAGTGTTCAACACTCATAGTAACTCCAAATAGATAACTATTGCCCCTTAGTGTCCAATATGTCATACAAAATTCAGTTGATTTCTGAAATTAGCATCTAAAAAATATAAGGTAAGTTTTTAGAATGTTAACCACTATTGTTACTTCAGCCTTATGGAAGTTCTTTCTCTATCACCTTCATTCTTCCAAAACCCTTCGTCTGTCCAAATTTAACAGAGCTGAAGACTTCCTTACTTGCATCATTGTAATCTGTTTTCATGTCTCTTTTACAATGTTTTAATCATAAAAGAGAAAAAAACAAATATTGATGGTCAGATATACTTAACTTTTTTATCCTTCCATGAAGAACTTACAAGTAGAATCTTGGGGTTTATATTTTCTAAAGTTGTTAAACATGTGTGAATATACCTATTTACTTGAATAAAGTAATTGATTATGCAATATACATATAGAAAACATTTAGGAAATTACTATTTAAATTATATCCTGTGGCCATCAGTTCATCTCCACACTACTAACAAGAATGACTTATTTTTGCAATGGAGAAAGAGAGGTATATTTAATACCTACCAAATATTTCAGAAGATTTATATTTGGATTCTCATTTTGCCATCATTAGAGCTCATCAATTTTACACTATTAAGGAAAACCATATGTGACAATTGAGGAAACTGAGTTTTTAGGAGGTTAAGTAATTTAACTGAGGTCGCTTAGCCTCTCTGAGGCCCCTTTCTTCTCAACTGAGCATCAACAAAATATTCTAAATCTAATTAAAGTTAAGAAGGTGAGTGGTGGCAAAGTAAATTTGATTCAGCCATGTGTTTAGGAAATATTTAACAGTTATTAACTTGAAGGTTCTTTTTCTTACACTAACCAATTCGCTGGTTCTCCTACACCAACTTGGGTATTTGACAATTCAACTATGACACTATTTGGAGTTAGGCCAGCCTCCTGGGTTAAGGGTTCAGATCCACAAGATTGTCCCTAATTCAAACAACAGCTGCAAATTGAGTGCCCAAGCTACCCACATTTCTGCCTGGCCAACTACAAATTCAGGGGTTCCCACACCTATAACCTCTCAGATTTGATAATTTATTAGAACAACTCACAGAACTCAGGGAAGTGCTTTACTTAATATTATTATTTATTATAAAGAATGCAACTCAATTTATTATAAAGGATGCTACTCAGTTTATTATAAAGAATGATGCTGGAGGGGCAAGTCCCTAAGGGAGACTGAAGTCCCAAGCCAAGAGGGTTCTTGACTTTGAACAGGAGAAAATTTATGATGAGCCAGACCAGAGATTAAACTGGAAGCAAGTTTATTGTGCAGAGAGGATAAGTGAGAAAAGCCACTCCACAGACAGAGTAGTGGACTCTCCTCACAAGAGAAGAGACCCCCAACCATCTCTAGAGGTTAAGCTTATATCTGTTTGTAGTTTCTATAGAAAATTGCTGGTATGGGGAAATGGAGAGTGGAAAAAAAACGTTGGGATTAACTTTAACCTTTACAAGGTATACTTTGTGGTCTGTTTTTCTTTCATGGTGTGTGAGTAAACGATCAAGTAAGGGATCTTTGTGGGAATTTTCTTTGTCCAGAGGCACATCATGGTCTGCTTGAATCTCTAGTCAGCTGAGTTCTGTGTCAGGAAGCACAGAGCAGGCCTCTGACTGAACTTTGTTTGATGCTAATTAATTTATATAGTTCTCATGCCCCTCTCCTATGTTAAGGGTACAACAGCCAAGTGGAAGAGATGCATATGGCAAGGTATTGGGAGAGAGAGAAGATCCTACAAGCTCTTTCTAGGTGCAACACCCTCCTTGCATTTGGATGTGTTTACCAGCCCAGAAGCCCCCTGAACCCCATCCTGTATTCTCTCTTTCTCTCTCTCTCTCTCTCTCTCTCTCTCTCTCTCTCTCTCTCTGTCTTTTATGGGGGGTTCATTACATAAACAGGCTTGATTAAATCATGGACATTAGTGATTAGAATCAACCTTCAGAAGTGGAGCTGGAAACTCCATCCAACCCTCTAATCACATGGCTCGTTTCTCTGGAGACCAGCAGCTTCCACCTCTCCCCGCCATCTCACTCTGGAGTATATGTAAATATCACATAAAATTATTATCACATCAACTACAAATGATATTAAAAGGGTAATATATAACAACCAGGTTGGATTGACTCTGGTAAAACAAGTTTGGTTTAACATTTTAAAATAAATCATTGATTTTTGTATCCTACAACTTGACTGTATTTGTTTATTGTTTCTAATATATTTTTGGTGGGGTCTTTAGGTTTTTCTATATACAGAATTATGTCATCCACAAAAAGTGAAAGTTTGATTTCTTCCTTCCCTATTTGGATGCCTTTTATTTTTTTCTCTTGCCTTATTGCTCTGGCTAGGACATCCAGCACTATGTTGAATAAGAGTAGTGAGAGTGGACATCCTTGTCTTATTCCTGATTTTAAAGGAAAAGCTTTCAGATTTTCACCATTGGGTATGATATTAGCTGAGGGTTTATCATATATGGCCTTTATTATGTTGAGGTACTTTCCTTCTATTCCTATTTTATTGGGTGTCTTAATCATAAATGGATATTTTATCTTTTGAAATGCTTTTTCTGCATTTATTGATAAGATCATATTATTTTTATCTTTTTGTTAATGTAGTGTATTACTTTGATTGATCTGTGTATGTTGGACCATCCTTGTACCCCTGGAATGAACCCCACTGTGATGTATTATTTTTTGGGTGTACTGTTTGGAAATTGTTTCAATTTCCTCACAGCTGATCAATTTATTTAGATTTTCAAATTCTTTCTAATTTAGTCTAAGAAAGTTATATATTTCTAGGAACTTATCCATTTCTTCTATCTATTGAATTTGGTGGCATATAGTCTTTTATAATATTCTAGTATGATCTTTTGAATATCTGTGATGTCTGTGGTTACTTCTCTCTCATTTCTGATTTTGCTTATGTGGGTCTTTTCCCTTTTATTAGTGAGTCTAGCTAAGGGTTTGTAAATTTTATTAATCTTTTCAAAGAACCAGCTCTTTGTTTTATTGATTTTAAAATATTCCATGTCCATGGATTGGAAGAATTAGCATAGATAAAATGGCCATATTATCCAAAGCAATATACAAATTTAATGCAATCCCCATCACAAACGCAATGCCATTTTTTAAAGAAATAGAAAGAGAAGTCATCAGATTAGTAAGGAACCGCAAAAGACCCTGAATAGCCAAGGCAACCCTGAGAAAAAAAGAACAAAGCTGCAGGAATCATGCTACCTGGCTTTAAATTATACTATAGAGCTATGATAATTAAAACAGCCTGGTACTGGCAGAGAAACAGACACACAGACCAATGGAACAGACCAATGGAACAGAACAGAGCCAAGCTCTAAAATCACATGGACAGATAATTTTTGACAAAGGAGTCAGAAACATACAATGGAGTAAAGATAGTCTCTTCAGTAAATGGTGCTGGGAAAACTGGAAAACCACATGCAAATGAATGAAACTGGATTACAGTTTGTCTCCATGTACAAAAATTAATTAAAAATGGATCAAATACCTATATATAATACTCAAAACAATAAGATACATAGAAGAAAATGTAGGTACCAAACTTATGGATCTTGATCATAGAGAAAATTTAAGAACTTGACCTCAAAGGCAAAAGAAGTAAAGGCAAAAATAAATGAATGGGACTATATCAAAGTAAAAAGTTTTTGCACAGCAAAGAAACTGACAACAAAACAAAGAGGCAGCCAACCAGATGAGAGATGATATTTGCAAACAGTAGCTTCTACAAAGATTTGATTTCCAAAATATATAAAGAACTCATAAAACTCAACACCAAACAAACAACCCAATAAAAAACTGGGCAAAGGACCTAAATATACACCTCTCCCAAGAAGACACATGAACAGCCAATAGATATATGAAAAGGTTCATACTCACTGGCAATTAGAGAAATGCAAATCAAACTACAATGAGATACCACCTTACACCTGATAGAGTGGCCATTATCAACAAGTCAAACAATAACAAGTGTTGGAAAGGTTGTGGAAAAAAGGGAACCCTCATTCACTGCTGGTGGGAATGCAGACTGGTACAACCACTATGCAAAGTACTCCGGCAATTCCTCAAAAAATGAGTAGAACTACCATACGACCCAGCAATCCCTCTTCTGCATATATACCCGAAAAACTCAAAACCATGTATTCACCCCTATGTTCATTACAGAATTATTCACATGATATATTCACCCCTATGTTCATTACAGAATTATTCACATGGCCAAGACATGGAAACAACCAAAGAGTCCTGTTATTGAGGACTGGATAAAGTAGATGTGGTACATAAACACAATAGAATACTGCTCAGCCATAAGAGAGGATGAAATAGGGCTATTTACAACAATATGGATAGACCTTGAGAATATTATTCTAAATGAAAGAAGTCAGACAGAAAAAGCTAAGAACTGTATGGTTTCATGAATATGTGGGATATAAAACTGAAACTTGTGAACACAAACAGCAGTGTGGTGGTTGCCAGAGGGAAGGGGTTGGGGGAAGAAGGTCCTAATATAAGGTGACAGGAGAAGATTTGTCTTTGGGGGTGGGCACATGGTATAATATACAGATCTTGTAACACAGAAACCCACACCTAAGATCTATATGTTCATGTTGACCAATCAACTTAATGAATTAATATTAAAAAATAAAACAAATCAATAAAATTTACTGCATTAATAGGATCGAGGAAAATTAGCATAATCTCATTAGCTGCCAATAAGATGTGGCATTTGGTAAAATTCAGCATTCCTACTAAGACCTATAGCAAATATTCTTAATTTTGAAATGTTAAAAACATTATTTGAATTCAGAAATGAAGCAGAATACACATTTTACCACATTTAATGTACATTCACTTGGAAAATATAGATGGTACAATAAGACAAGAAAAATAAATATTTTTAATAAATAGAAAGGAAGAAACCTCTCATTATTTTCATAATTGAATATTCATAGAGATTTTTTTAAATCTGCATAAAAAGTATTACAATTAATCATGACTTGTAGGTGGAAAATCATGTCAAAATCAATTATATATCTATATAAACAACAAATATTTAGAAAACCATTTTAAATGCTTTTTGTAATGTTATTAACATCTATTATTAAAATGTTGAATTCTGTGTGACATCTAATGATTTCAGTAGTCATGATCCTGTGACTCAGAAATTACACTGCTCTTGGGAAGTCGTCATGTCCCCTCAAAAACGAGAATGTCACTGTTTGAAAACAATAAGTTAGAGAATCAACTGAGAAGCCTCTTTGAACTACCCAGGACTCTAAAACTTGCCTTCCAGAAACCCTGGCAGTATAAAGGATAGAGGGGATACATAACTTTTACAGGGAACTATTCCAGGACTGAATTTTTATTAAGTTTCAGAGCCTTCCAATGTGAAGTCTGTGGGCATAAGGCACAGGAACCCAAGCTCCTGTGAGGGTGCCAGATAAAATCAGCATGGGGCATCACTTCTGCTGTTCTTTCAGTTGCAACCTTCTTGAATTCCAAATATAAAAAGGAAATAGGAATATATGAGTCAAGTGAGACCTCTAAGATCCAGGCAAGTCCAAGAATAATGTTGCACAATTTCTCCTTATCATATCCTAATATTGCTGCCATTGAATATATATTCTTGTAATAAAATTAATGATTTGACAAACTAAAATAGCCCTGGAAAGTGAGAAAAGCTGCGCCTTCCTCCCAACCGGTTGCGGGATAGCAGAGCTGTAATCATAAATGAGACAAACAGTGAGGGTTCTCAGGGAAGTCCTTTATCAGAGACTGCCATGTCACTACAGCAGCTTGTCTGGTGCTTTCAGGACCATGGGTCTTAAAGTACGTCTTGCTATATGAAAGCATCTGAACTTGTTTCTCTTGCATTCAAATGTTGCTGTACAATGTGAACGTGAAGTGTATATTTGCCATTTCATCTGTGATGTCCTTATAAAAGGGCATTTTAGATACTGAAGGAAAACCAAATTGTCTCATATCATGCCAACCTTGTTCATTTATTCATTCAGCAAACATGAAAGGAGCACCCACAATGTGCCAACACTACTCTAGGTGCTAGAGATACTGCAGCGATTAACACATGACCAAAAACAGAGCAAAGCAAAACAACAATAGAAAACTCTGCCCAGAGATCTCAAATTCTAATGGTGGGAGACACCAACTTAAAGAAATCCTATATAATAAAAGCCTAATATGCAAATTGTCCCCTCGACCAGGGGTTTGACCGGGAGTTCGACCAGGGGCAGTGCCATCTGGCCAACTACCCTCGGCCCTTCTCCCCAGCCGGCCCCACCCCAGCCCACAGAGGCAACAGGCGGCCTGGGGAAGGGAGCCCTTGCCCCGCAGCCGGCAGCTACTAGGGGACCTACCCATGCACGAATTTTGTGCACTGGGCCTCTAGTATTACTATATTACCACATTAGCTGGGAACAATTCTACATCACTGCATAAGCAGTTTCTGTGATCTGCTCGTGTAAGAACGTTGCTTCCGAGTCAGATGCAGTCCAGTTGAACCTTATGGAAACTCAATCACTATGAACTAAAACAAGAAGCCTAACTATATCGTAGCCTCATACACAGTTTATTTCCTCATGCCAAACATCAAAACTCAGTAAGTAGGATCATCAGGGACATTATAAGCCACACAGATTAATTTAAAAAGTAAATTTTATAACGTCAGTACCTAATAATTAAATAAGCTTAAAACCATGACAGAAATGCTCGTGAGGAAGAAAGAATTTGACAACAGCACGCATTAACGTTGGTAGAAAATGAGACAAAATGAGACTGTGAAGGATTCAACTTCCCGCCTGTATGACTTTTCCCTGGGATGGTAGATCACTTTCCATTTTTGTGCTAGCCCTGGCTGCTTGGCCCTGTCTGCCTGGAGCCCGGTGGTTCAGGAGTCTGGCTCCTGTTAAAAATGTGTGTGTGACTTTCCCAGCCTGACCTCAGGCAGTACAAAGGATTTAGGCAGCAGGCCTCCTGAGCCAAGCTAACTGCCTGGTGCATGGGAGGCACTGCAGTCTTTGCAGAGAGGTGTGGTCAATGGCTGGGGCACTTTGGTTGGTTGGTCATTCCTAGCCCAGGCACCCTCATTCCTAGGCTCCTCATCTGAGGCCGTGGTCAGAGGTTTTCTTCAGGTGCCTGCCTCTTCCAGGATCTCCTTATGAGAGGCAGAAAGGGAAGGCGAACCTTGAAGACACTTTCCCCGTTCAGACTCATTACCCAGTTCTTTTCCTTTCCTAATCCAACCCTCTTTTCCTCTCCCCAGACTCTGATCCAGAAAACTGCAGGGACCTTCGGTGGGGCTCTCTCAATAAATAGAAGACTCCCACCTGACACTCCACCAGGGAGTCTGTCATTAGAGGAAAATAAAATGGGGGAAGGTGGTACTTTGTTCAAGTTTAGCCAATAGCTTATACTACCGCAGTAGGTGATTGAAACTGCAGTGCTGTCTTTATTCTGGCTCCTTGTTGCTTTAATGGGCTACTCCAACACCAGCAGGCTCTCCCGCTTGGCTGAGCTCCAGCAGTGTGAGGCCGAGCATCACTTTGGCACTCAGGAATATCTTTTTAGTGATGGGCACCTGCCTGAGCCAAATTCTGGGTGACTGGTATCCTCACCTTAGATTACACAGGTGTCTTAGAGGATGGTGTGGGAACGAGCTCTATGGGAGTTAGGCTGCCAGTGCCACTGTCTTCCCATCCCACATCATCTTAGCTCTGCTTTTACACCTATATGTCTAAATTGTTCCAGTCTAGTGAGAATTCCCACCCAAGGTTCCTCAAAGCTCAGCCCTATCCAAAGACATACTCTTCTCATTAAGAGAACTATTTTGAAGAAAACAAGTTTAGTTGCCCAGTACTAGCAATAAAATTAAGCAAAAGGTGATGTATCAGGGAAGAGAGAACTAGTCTTACTAGTATATGATACCAGGCTCATAAAAATGATGTCTGCTTTGTCTAAGTCTATAAAAATTATTCCACAGTGTCACCTAAGGTCACGTAGGAGATGAGTGGTGGCTGTTAAGTGCCTTAGGCTTTAGTTAGATTCTAAGGAGTTTAACTCCTACGGATCAAGAAGTCCCGGCTACCGTAGCTACTCTTACAGTCTTCTAAGTATCCTAGACCTCAGGCAAATTCACAGATGAGAACTGTGGGAGGTTATTTTGTGGATGAGAGTAGTGAACCTTTTATAATTATTGTCACTGCACTAGGGAATAAGAACATGACTTCATTAAGGAGAAACCATTGGCTTTGGAGTCAAACACACCTAAACTAAATTCCTGGCTGCATCCCTCAGTAGAAATGTGACTTAGTCTAATTACTTATTGTTTTATAGCTGTAAGTCATTATTTTCATGACAAGTAACATGCCAACAGCACCTAACAGGGTGATTGTGGCTGTTAAAGAAGTTAATGTATTTTAAAGTTCTAACCCCACAAATGCACAGGAGCAGAAATTCAACAAGAGAAGGGCACCTTCTCCTTAAAGAAAGATAGATGTGGAAGGGCAGTGGCCAATCGTTGGCAGAGACAACTGGGGAAGCTTAGTTCAGTCTAACAACTCTCAATGGAAATGCATTGATTTAGCAGAGTGGTATCTTTCACAAACCAAAACCAGCTAGGACTCATAAGGGATTTAAAAAAAAAAATGTGAAGACATAATTTATACAAAAAGGAGATGATGCCAGGAGCGGAAGGGTCTGAAACCTACTGTAGGTTTTTGGCTTTGCTCAGGAAAGAATTCAAAGCAAGACAGCAGAGTTGAAAACGTAAGTGAGTTTATTAGTGAATCAGTGAGACAGAGACAAAGCAGATGGAGCACCCCTCCCCATGGGGATTTACTTCTTTCATTGCCTCTCGCTGACTCAAGGGGTGGGGCATTCAATGAGGGGGAGGAATATTCAGGATCTTTCTGGGAAAGGGGTGGAGATTTCTCCGAAGAGCCCCAGTGGGTCATTTTTCATCCTTATATGGCTTTCCATTTCCAACAATGGTGGCTCTGGGTGAGTGGTTTATTTTGCTTATCTATGGCAATGAGCTATAATGAGGCTAGGGGTTCTGCAAGGTGAAATCAAGCTGGTCTCCGTGGGTTCTAAGCAATAAATCTGTTAGGGTTCGTCTTACTATCTCCTTGACAGTTTCTGTAGCTTTTATTTTGTTGTTGTTAATCCTCGCCCAAGGGTAATTTTTTTTTTTTTTTTACAGAGAGTGGAAGGGAAGAAGGGCGGGGGAGGGGGGCGGGGGAGAGAAAAATTGATGCAAGACATCAATTGGTGGTCTCCCACACGTGCCCCAACTGTGGCCAGGATTAAACCTGCAACCCAAGTTTGTGCTCTTGACTGGGACTCGAACCTGAAACCCATTATTTTGAGGGCCAACCCTCTAACCACCGAGTACACTGGCCAGGGCAGACAGTTTCTATAGCTGTCATTGCTTGCAGCTGTTCTGCCACATACCCTTCTCAGAACAAGAGCATTTCCTCCTTGGCTCTCTTCTTTTCTGGGGTTGCATGGCCTCTCAGCTGCTCTAAGCTCCTGGTTCTGTGCATTTCTCTTTGTACTTTAAGCAAAATGATGTTTTCAGCTGCACCAAAGTATCTTTTCAGTTTAACCACCTGGGGAGATGCAGCATCTCTATGTAGCTATAAATCTCAATCACCAGCTGGATGTAACTGGTGCAGCTTGGGTCAGACGCGCAGGCCTGGAGCACTGAATTTCAGCCAAGGAGGGTGGGCTATATAACTGTAGTAGCAGCTTTCCTGTGATTGCAGAATATCATGTTGCAGAGAGGACATGCAAGTACTCTCTGAAACATGAACAGAGTGGAGGCGGAAGGAAAAATGGGCATCTCTACCAGAGAAAAGTCATCAGCATTTCATTTTCTAGTCATCTAATTCAGTACATATTTTTACCTTGGAACCTGATGAAAGGCAATGCGTGGGCCATGTCAGCAATGCACTGAAATAAAACAGATAACACAAATAACAAAAATGCAGGGGTAGGATTTCTACATAGGAGAAGCCATTATGTGGTTAAAGGTGGGGCAAGGGGCTGCTTTGAAGCCATCTGTATATTTAAAAATCTGAGAAAATGCTAATTGTACATTTTAAGTAAGGATGGTTTGTCACTGAAGGAAATTGTTAAAACCCACTGCATGTTCCATTCGATCCATTTCTTGCTGTGAAACTGAGTCTAAGGGCCTTGATACAATTATCTTCTAAGGGCTCTACATTACATATGTTGTAAAAATTATTTATAACTAGAGGCCCGGTACATGAAATCCGTACACGGGGTGGGGGGTGGGGGGAAGAGGGGTGTCCCTCAGCCCAGCCGGTACCCTCTCCAATCTGGGACCCATCAAGGGATGTCCAACTGCCCATTTAGGCCCGATCCCGGTAGGATTGGGCCTAAATGGGCAGTTGGACATCCCTCTCACAATCCAGGACTGCTGGCTCCCAACTGCTTGCCTGCTTACATTCCTGATTGCCCCTAACCGCTTCTGCCTGCCAGCCTGATCACCCCCTAACCACTCCCCTGCCAGCCTGATTGATGCCTAACTGCTCCCCTGCCAGCCTGTTTGCCCCTAACTGCCCTCCCCTGAAGGCCTGGTCACCCCTAACTGCCCTCCCCTGAATGTCTAGTCCCCACCAACTGCCCTTCCCTGCAGGCCCGGTCTCCCCCAACTTCCTTCCTCTGCCAGCTTGGTCACCCCTAACTGCCCTCCTCTGCAGGCTTGATTGCCCCCAGCTTCCCTCCATTGCAGGCCTGGTCCCTCCCAACTGCCTTTCCCTGCTGGCCTGATCACCCACAACTGCCCTCCTTTGCAGGCCTGGTTCCTCCCAACTGCCCTCCCTGCTGGCCATCTTGTGGTGGCCATCTTGTGTCCACATGGGGACATCCATCTTTGACCACATGGGGGCAGCCATCTTGTGTGTTGGAGTGATGGTCAATTTGCTTATTACTCTTTTATTAGATAGGATAGAGGCCTGGTGCATGGGTGGGGGTAGGCTGGTTTGCCCTGAAGGATGTCCCAGATCAGGGTGGGGGTTCCCTTGGGGTGTGGGGCAGCCTTGGCGAGGGGCTTGTGGTAGTTTTCAGGCCGGCCATGCCCCCTGGCAACCCAAGCGGAGGCCCTGGTATCTGGGATTTATTTATCTTCTATAATTGAAACTTTGTAACCTTGAGCAGAGGCCAGGGCAGACCAGGGCAGCGGGGGGAAGCTTGGCTTCTTCCATTGCCAGGAGCAACCCAAGCCTCCTGCTCTCTCCAGCTCTTTGGCTGCCGCCATTTTTGTAGGGATTTATTTATGCCATATTGTGTGCTGGAGTGATGGTCAATTGTCAATTTGCATATTACCTCTTTATTATATAGGATCCACAATGAACATCTTTTCATATTTATATGATCAGGTTATAAAACATAAAATGTAATTGCTATTTAAAAATACATAAATATATACTAAATATTATAGAATTGTGTATATTGTAAAACCACATAAATAATACACATTTTGATTTCTAAATATAGGCTTGAACTATAAAATTTAAATGAACTTTCCAGAATATTCTCTGTAATGTACCATAGTTCTGAGGATCTAAATTTTCCCTTCATTTTATGAGTTTTTGTGTATTCTTTACAATATTAAGAACATATTCTTTATTAGTTAACTAAATTTTTTAATGTTAAAGGTTTGTATAATCTTATTTTTGCTGTTAATTAGACTTGCATGTGATTTTTTAAAAAAACTGTATAGTTTTTTTAAAGAACTTGCTCTTTGATATTTTTATTTTTTTACTCAATATTTACTCTCTCACTCATTATGTCCTGCCGTTATCTTTATTGGTCCCTTGTTCATCATGCCCTATGTATACTGCTAAAGTTGAAGGATATGTTGTGCCTCAGGCACCTTCATTTTCCTGCTCCCAAGTCATGTCTCCAGAATAAACTCTTGATGCAAAGACGTGAGTGGTGTTGGCAGCTTTGTGATTCATGTGGTGAGGGAATGGCCACCTTGCCCAGGTAGGGCCACAGCTGCGCACATTGCCAACTTGCCCTGGCACCATCTGCTTGGCTGACCCACTAATCTGCCAGCCATTTTTTGTGAACACCAGAATTGTTTCCCGTTGGATATTTCTTGAAACATCTCTTTACATCAATTAAAGACTAAAGAACAGATGGTGACTTCTTGAGACAGTGAAGGATTTAACCAATTCATTACTGATACAGGGAACAGTGGTAACAACCAATTAAGCATCACGTGCTTGCTTACTTTTCTTTTCGGTTGTCAATTTCCAGTATTAGGAGATTTCAAGTTCAAGAGTGAACATATGCTTCTCAGCTTCCGATGATGGAGACTTGTCAGGATGCCCGGGAAGTCAGCAAGCACAGGTATATGTGTCAGTAATGTCAAGGTCAGGCCTTACACCAATGAAAATGATGTTCATCACCATTCAGGTACCAGAACAGCTCCAAGGACACTCAGCAAAACTTAGTGACTGTGATATATTTGAGACTATGTGCCAAAGCGTAGCACTGTGCCTGGCACAAGAAAACTCGGCAAAGAGTAGCTGGCATTATACTGCCAATGACAAAATTCTAGGAACTGAACAGCAGTGTTGTTGACCTTGTCATTCATTTTGGCATACTATTGGAAGAATCTGCCTATATTTCTCTAATAATTTTACCACATTCATAACTCTATTTTCATGACTGCCTTACTTTCTTCTCTCTCTCTCTCTCTCTCATTCTCTCTCTCTCTCTCTCTTTCTCTCTTTCTCATTTACAACTCCAGTTCCTCAAGACAGAGACGCTGATGAGGCATGTTCTTCATTCATTGTCAGAGCACACCCACTGGTTACTCTTGTGCCAAATTACTCCTTAAACTGGCTCTCAAAATGGACCCATAACTACTCTTCTTAGATTCCTGATGCAATCCACCCTAGCCAGGTTAACAGAGTCGAATGACAGAAAATGTGGGAAATTACATGCAAGGATCACCCTGGGACGGACTGCTTAGAAGAGACTGGTGGTCCAGGGCACACTGAGTTTTATAGACTCTTAAATACAGCAGGGATTAATTTTTCTTTTCCTCTGGAAACTGGTACTTTTAATAGTGGGTTCAACTCTTTAAAGATCTGTCAATGAACACAAAGCAATTTGCTTAGGAAGTAGCTGAGTGATGACCTCCTTAGAGCCTTGGGAGCCATTTGGAAAATTTGCAATGGTTCACCAAGAATTTTCTCACCACGCATACCTCCAGGTCCTTGGAGCCTGGCTGAACCACACCAGCTCATTTTGGAAGCAATCCAATGACTAAGTAAATCCTCACCCATTCCTGGCAGGGTAAGACAATGTAGCAGGAAGATTAGAAGGTACCAGTAGACAGACTTTAGTTCAAATCAGTGTTCTGTCAGCAACTAGCTGACATGTCACTCGCCTTCTCTGAGGTACAGTTTATTCATCTGTAAAAAGTAGGTTGCTATGTTGTTTATGAGATACAGTAATGCATACAAAACACCTGGCACAGAACTTGGAACAATAAATATTAGCCCTTTTCCCCTAGGATCTGCCCTATTCTGAGCTTGCTCACTAGTTCTTCTGGCCTCCATTTACAGTGGTGGGCTCTTCCAATTTTTGGATTTACCAGGTTCAAGTGTAGATGGAACTCTGCGGAAATATGTAGCCACATTTTACACTAAGATGCTGGAACTGCAGCTTCTGCTGGTAGAAGTTGGCACGAAGAGCAGCAGAGGAGCAAACTCCGAGTGACTCATGTGATTGTGGAGGAAACCCAGGAAGCCTGGGCCAGGACTGGTGGCATCAGGCCCTGGACCAGACATGATGCCCCACATTGAGGATGTGGTGAACCCAGCCTGGAATCCACAACATGTGTGGAAATCCTGGCCTTGGTTATGAATCGCTTTCTATACCTGTTCAGGATGCCTGATGCCACCTTGATTCTGATGCTCCGGGCCTCTGTGCCTTCCCCCTTTAAAGGCATAAGAACACCCTCCTTTGCTGAGATGATCCCAAAGAGAACTTGTATGTGCAAACACAAATCTTGTATGCTTACTACTGACACCATCAACCTTTAAGTTCTATACTTTTAGAGATAAAAAGTTCTTTTGTTTTTCTTTCTAAAGTTTTTAAAAAATTGATATTTAGAGAGAGGAAGGGAGAGGGAGAGAAAGAAACTTCGATGTGAGAGCAAAAAAACTGTCAGCTGCTTCTTGCATGCCCCTCACCAGGGATCGAGCCTGAAACCTGGGAATGTGCCCTAACTGGGAATGGAACTGGCAACCTTCCAGTATACAGGATAAAGTCCAAGCAATTGAGCCACACAGGCCAAAAAGTTCATACAGCATTCCCAAAGATCACCAGATGTTAAGGTTTTGTGATTTAAACATAAACATATTGCCGTAGCTGGTTTTTCTCAGTGGATGGAGCATCGGCCTGCAGACTGGAGGGTCCTGGGTTCAATTCCAGTCAAGGGCACATGCTCTGGTTGCACACTCAATCCCCAGTGGGGAGTGTGCAGGAGGCAGCCGGTCAATGATTATCTCTTATCATTGATGTTTCCATCACTCTCTCCCTCTCACATCCTCTCTGAAATCATTAAAAAAAATAAAAAATTAAAAAATTTAAAAAATAAACAGAAACATACTGCTGGGGCCTCAGCTTATGCAGATGCCAATTCCTGCATGTTATACACATTCTGTCCTAGATTATATCTGTTAGTAAGTAGTATACCAATTTACAGAAAAATTTGTGACAATGTAATTTTAAGTTTCTATATTAATATATATATTAATATATATATATATATATATATATATATATCCTATCTAATAAAAAAGTAATATGCAAATTGACCATTGCTCCAACACACAAGATGGCTGCCCCCATGTGGACACAAGATGGCCGCCACAAGATGGCCAGCAGGGGTGGGCAGTTGGGAGGGATCAGGCCAGCAGGGGAGGGCAGTTGGGAGGGACCAGGCCTGCAAAGGAGGGCAATTGGGGGCAATCAAGCCTGCAGGGGAGGGCAGTTAGGGGTGACCAAGCCGGCAGAGGAGGGAAGTTGGGGGTGACTGGGCTTGCAGGGGAGAGCAGTTGCGGGGGTACCAGGCCTGCAGGGGAGGGCAGTTAGGGGTGACCAAGCTGGCAGAGAAGGGAAGTTGGGGGGGACCCAGGCCTGCAGGGGAGGGCAGTTAGGGGTGACCAGGCCTGCAGGGGAGGGCAGTTAGGGGCAAACAGGCTGGCAGGGGAGTGGTTAGGGGTGATCAGGTTGGCAGGCAGAAGCGGTTAGGGCCAATCAGGAAGGCAGGCAGGCGAGCAGTTGGGAGCCAGCAGTCCTGGATTGTAAAAGGGATGTCTGACTGCCCATTTAGGCCTGATCCTACCGGGATTGGGCCTAAACAGGCAGTTGGACAACCCTCAAGGGGTTCCAGATTGGAGAGGGTGCAGACTGGGCTGAGGGACACCCCCGCCCCCGTGCACGAATTTTGTGCACCAGGCCTCTAATATATATATATATATATATATATATATATATATATATATATATATATATATACATATATATATATATGTGTGTGTATATATATATATACACACACACACTATATGTATATATATACATATATATATGTGTGTGTGTGTATATATATATATATACACACACACACACTAGTAACTAGAGGCTGGTGCACGAATTCGTGCACCAGTGGGGCCCTTAGCCTGGCCTGCAGGATCAGGCTGAAACTGGCTCTCTGACACTCCCTAAGAGGTCCCAGATTGCTAGAGAGTGCAGGCCAGGCCAAGCGACCCCACTGGTGCATGATCAGGGCCAGGGAGGGATACAGGAGGTTGACCAGCTGGGGAGGGACTGTGGGATAGCTCCAGGGTGTTTCTGGTCCATCTTGTTCAGTCCTGATCGGCCAGACCTCAGCAGCAAGCTAACCTACAGGTTGGAGCATCTTCCTCCTGGTGGTCAGTGCACGTCATAGTGACTGGTCAGCCAGTCGACTATCTGCCCCCTGTTGGTCAGTGCACATCATAGTGAGTGGTTGAGTGGCCTTAGCATATCTTTAGCATATTATGCTTTGATTGGTTGAACAGACAACCAGACCACCAGACACTTAGCATATAAGGCTTTTATTACATAGGCCATATATATATATATCTTGAAGAATAAAAGTGCTTCTTATTTACCTTTGACTTTTTCATTGGTGCTATTATAAAGACTAAAACATATTAGATACTTGACATATATTTGTTTCATGAGTATACAGTGATCATTTTATTAATGTGTTTGGCTGTTTTTGGTATTAATAACCACTCCAAAATATTACTCCTACACAACACCATCTTCTTGGATTACAAGATATTTTGATCATTCATCACTGGGTTGTCTACCTTCATATATATACATAAAGACTTTAGGGTGCTCAGTCTGCCCCAAATGTCAGGTCTTCCTACTCACACCTCCCCTCTGAACTCAAAATTGCAGCACAGCCTCATAAATTTAAGAAAAGTAAGACAAACCTGAGCATGTAGAAGGGAGGAAATGGTACACTTTAAATGCAGAATGTCATAAAAGAAAAATATAGTAAAATTTTTAGATAAATATAAGTACCCCTCATTTTTAAAATTGAATAAAATAGATCTATGGCAATTATTTCAAAACAAACAAACAAACAAACAAAAAACCAACAAAATGAGAAATACAATGTACTACAGGGGAATTAGTATGTATCATAAAATAAAGATGGAATATTTCTCAGTTCATTTATAAAAACACTAAAATCCAAAATGAGATAAAAAATAAATAGCATAAAACAGGAAAACCAAAAAGCAGTGTTCTTTAGTGTCAAGACCCTAAACCTTAAATAGCTATATATCAAACATTATCTAGCACTATATTAAAAGAGTAATAACAAATACAGCTCATATGGTTTAACATTGGTTATTCTATTAATATAATTCATCATAGTTAAGGATTAAAGAAACTAAGGTTATTTATAAAACATTGGTGGCAGAAAGAAATAAGCATTTCATTATAAAATAAATCACACCTGAAGATACCTACAGACTTGACTACACACAGATTTAAAACATCCATGTTATCCTGGGGTAACTGCTGACATTAATTTTATATATTTTTAGATAATTTTCTGTGCAACATGTATGTATATGTAACTATAGCAATATACTGTACAGTTAACTAGAGGCCCTGTGCATGAATTTGTGCATGGGCAGGGCCCCCAGGCTTGGTCCCTCCCAACTGCTCTCCAGCTCAAGCCCCCAGGCTTGCAGCCCCAGCTCTCGCCCCCAGCTTTGCAGCCCTGCAGCCCAGCCTGGCACTGCCCCTTCACCTGCTCTACCATCCCACCTGGGGGGGTGATCGATCAGGGCCGGGTCCCCCTGCCCCTCACCGCCACTGCTGGTTGCTGTCTGCGGAGCGATCAGGCACCCGCTTGCACCTGCCTTGGTCTGGTGCCGCCCGCTCACCTGCTCCACCATCCCTCTGCAGTACCACTCTTGTCGGGGGCCCATCGGGGCTGGCAGTGCCTCCACTGCCGCCCACTGCCAGCACACATCGACGACGCCTGCCATGTTCCATGCCACCCCCTGGTGGTCAGCGCACATCATAGCAAGTGGTTGAACTCCGGGTTGAACAACCATCCGAGGGGACAATTTGCATATTAGGCTTTTATTATATAGGATTATCCTATAGTTATTTAGCTTTCTGTGTAAAACTATTTCTAAAATGTATTTGTTTAAAATAACACACACTTATTATTGCTCAGGAGTCAGTGGGCCCAAGGTCAGTGGGGCAGGCAGCACTGCTGAACTGAGGAAACAGCCTTGCATGCTTGGGGATGGCCTGGCTAGCGGCTGCTCTGTGGCTCTCGTCCTGTGCTCTACAGAGTTACATTGCAAGAGGGGTCCATACAGGGAATGGAATAATCACAGCCATTTCTTATCTCAAAAGTGCAAAAGGTATACTATATTATATCCATGCAGTCTGATAAAATTTTGATGAAATTCAATATCTATATGAGAAGGAGAAAATGCTTAGTGAGCCAGGAAGAGAAGTCTTTCCTTAAAATGATAAAAAAAAAAAAGTAGAATTCATCCCAGTAGTCAATAACATACGTAATGCTAAAGTGTTTTACTACTTGAATAAACTTCAGACTGCGATGCCTGTCTTACTAGGGAAGAACTGAGCAGACTGATAGAGTGCCAGGGCACCCCCTCCTTTTGCCTCTCCTATCTGTACATCAAGGGCAAATGGACCACAGTTTAAACAGATTAGCTCCAGTGCTGCTTTGATTAAAGAGTATAAAGAAGCTTTCTAAGCAGTGAGTGGCTATAAAAGCCCAATCAGAGTAGGTTTTAGAGAGGAAAGGAGAAGAATTTCAGATAATACAGATAGATATTTTCTAAGAGTTTTACTCTGAAGGACAGGAGACAAAGTGGGACAGTAGCTATAGAAATAGGACAAAAAAGCGTTTTGCTATTTTTAAAAATATGAAAAAATAAGCATGTATATATGCTGATGGGAAATAAAGAGTAGAAAAGAAATAAATGGTTGTGCAGAGAAAGGAGAAAATCTGCAAGGAGTGGCATCTAATGTGAAAGCAGAGAGGTTGGTTTTGGAAAGACTGTGTAAAGATCATTGACAGTAGCAGGAAGTATTGTGGGAGCACAGACCCCTGTGGGTGTGTCCAGTAGAGGCGGAGACGTGTGGAACATCTCAGGGCTGGCTGATCTTTTCTTATGAAATAGGAAGCAGTGCATCTGCTGAGAGTGAAGATGGGGAACATGTGAGCAGATTATTTTGTTCCCGACACCATAGTAATATTTGTAAATGTTATATTTGTAAATGTTCTCGATGTGCTTGAAAAAGAATGTGTCCTCTAAATATTCTCTCCACAATGTGCTGCATGTATCTGTTACAGCAAGCTTTCTGATTGTCTTATTCATATATTTACTACTTTCCTTTGTCTTACTCATTGATTTTTTTATAATATCTTTAAAATTTTTTAATTTATTGATTTTTAGATAGAGAGGAAAAGAGAGGGTGAGAGAAACATCGATGTAAGATCACATTGATCTGCTGCCTCCTGCATGCCCCCCACCTGGGATCAAGTCTGCAACCCTGGCATGTGCTCTCACTGTGGGTCTAACCAGCAACCTTTCAGTGCACAGGAAGATGCCCAACCAACTGAGCTGCACCAGCCAGGACTTGTTCATTGTTTTTTATGTCTATAAGTAGGAATAATCATACATATATTGTGACTATTGTGATGTGTGAACTTAATTTAATGAAAATATATAAAGATATTTAGAAATTGGGTCGCATATAGTAAACATTAGATTTTTCCCCCCATTCTTTTCTTGTCTTTCTTTCTTTTTTTTCTTCTTTTTTTCCATTGAAATTAAGAGATGGCCTCTTCCTTAGTGAAATTTATTTTGTTTTATAAAATCTCCAGTCAGGGCTCTTATGAGCAAATGAGGACTCACTCTGGCTCTTAATGAGTGATGCACACAGGCAATTTATAATTAAATGCATACTGCCTGTCACTTGCAGGTTAAATGCATAGTTCATGCAGTTGGACAGGAGGAAAAGTTTTATGAATGGTGCTCTCAAGCATAGTTTGTTTCAGCATATAAATATATTGCTGGGGGGGGGGGGGGGGGGGGAATTGCTCCTGGTAAGATAATACAGATGAGAAAGAAATGAGGGAGCAAACAGTTCAACATATAGCATATGCCATGACTGACACCATCAAGGTTGGCAGTCTGGCAGGAATCTATACCAGTATGACCAAAGTGCCATGACTTCTGATGCCGCTTTATCCTGATCATAAATTATTAGAGCCATACTGATGGGGTAATTGATTTTGTTACCCATGAACAATGACCCTGCTCTTGAAATAAAGGGTTTAATGTAGGAAGATGAATCCCCAAATCTAGAAAAATTGTCATCAGGTCCCTCTCTCTACACCTAAAACTGAAAGTGATTCAGAGAACTTCCAGGCAGAAAGCAACGGCATCATAAACCAGATAAATTTAGTTACTTATATGCTACTTTCCAATGAACCACTGGATGATGAGTGTGAATTTATGTGAGAATGAGAAACTCTTGAAGACTGTAATCTTAAGAAGGGCTGGTGGGCTTTACTTCCAGGAACCCTACACCATGCACAGTGTAGATCTGACAGGGAGATGGCAGAGTAATCATTGTGATATAAGCTCAGGCCATTCCCTATCACAAAGGCCTGTTTTCAGGGAAAAGTACTTCACAGAACCTTGTCCCACCTGGATGAAGGGCACTAACCTTACTCAAATCCCTCTCTAACCTTCGTAAGCATCTAAGAGGAAAGCAGGAAAAGACACACTTGTTAAGATCAGAGCCAAGGATACCAGCCCACTAAAAGATGGAGTTTCAATCATGAAACTATAGAACCCTTCTTCCTCACAAACATAAACACCACCACAGCAAGGCATCAGCATAACAAAGTGGATTACAACCTAAGTGGATTATAGGCTTTATTTAAAGAGTTTTCAGGCAAGCCCAAATACAGGGGAGACAAAAACCAAGGGCACTAAAGGACTTTGAAGCCTCTAGTGCAAGCATGTCAAACTCAAAGACTAACTCACGCCAAATAAATGAGGCATGCGGACCACGGGCAGCGAGTTTGACATGCTTGCTCTAGTACCTCTAGGCATAGACCAACTCCTAAACAGATTAGTTGAAGACTTCAACATTCCATTTATTTATTTATTTATTTATTTATTTATTTATTTATTTATTTATTTATTTATACTATGTTTTTATTGATTTCAAAGAGGAAGGGAGAGGGAGAGAGAGAGTAGAAACATCAATCATGAGAGAGACTCATCAATTGGCTGCCTCCTGCATGTCACCTACTGGGGATTGAGCCTGAAACCCAGGCATTCGCCCTGACTGGGATCTGAACCTTGATCTCCTGGTTCATGGGTTGATTGATGCTCAACCACTGAACCACACCAGCTAGGCTAAACACTACTCTTTAAATAATTGATGCTTCAAGTAGCAGAAAAATCATACAGGGCATAGTTAACCTGAGCAGCACTATTAATCAACATGGTTTCATTGATGTTTATAGAAAACTATATTCAAGGACTGAAGAATACACTTTTTTTCAGGTGTGAATAGAACATTTACCAATGCAAAATGTAGACTACATTCTAGGCTAAAAGTCACAACTTAGAAAATTTTTTATTAAAAAATAATTTCAAAATCTGCTCACAGACCACAAAGAAATTGAACAAAAATAAACAACAGAAATATAACTGTGAAATCCTCAAATAAAACACTAGTGTTTAAATAGCATGACTCAAGGAAGAAATATCAAGAGATTTAAAAAATTATTTTGAGTCAAATGCAACTCATCAAAATTTGTGGAATGTAGCAAAAGCTACATTAAATGCATTAAATGTATATATTAGAAAAAAAAGAAATTTGATTTTTTAAATTTTTTAAAATTTTTATTGATTTCAGAGAGGAAGGGAGAGGGCTAGAAACATCAATGATAAAAGAGAATCATTAATTGGCTGCCTTCTGCATGCCCTCTACTGGGGATCAAGCCCACAACCTGGGCATGTGCCCTTGACTGGAATGAAACTCGGGACCCTTCAGTCCGCAGGCCCGATGCCCTAACAACTGAGTCAAACCAGTCAGAGCCCAAAATACGGTTCTTTGAAGATACCTATAAAATTAATAACTTTTATCCAGGCTAACATGGAAACAAAGAGAGAACACAATTTCTATATCAGAAATCAAAGAACGTTGATTTTAACAGATTCTGTGAACATCAAAAGACTACTAGAGAAATCATATAAACACCACTGTGTCCACAAATTTGATAAATGAAATACACCAATTCCTTGAAACATTCAAACTACCAAAGCTCACACAAAGGTAAATAAATATCTGAATTAAGTAAATTGAATCAATTAATAATAACCTTGCAACAAGGAAAGCATTAGTCCCAGATGGTTTCACTGGTGAAGTCTATCAAACTTTTAAGGAAGAGAAAATGTCATTTCTTCACAATGTTGTCTGTAATATAGAAGCAAAGGCAATACCTTCTAACTTATTCAAAGAGATCAGTATTATCCTAACACCACAACCAGGTAAAGATATTATACAAAACTCAGCAAAATATTATCAAATAGAATCCAACAATATTAAATATAATTATATACCATGTCCAAGTGAAATTTATTGTAGGCATTCAGGACTGGGTCAATATTTTAAAAATAATTTGATATAATCACTGCATCAAAAGGCCAAAATTATGAGATTTAAGATAATACTGAAAAAAAGGATCACATCCATTGATAATGAAAACTTTCAATAAGTTAGAAATAGAGTGTACTTTCTTCAACTAGACAATAAATATCTGGGTTGAGGAGAGATAAGGGGAGATATTGGGGACATCTCTAATGCTGTCAACAATTTAAAAAATGTCTCTAGTTAATATACTTAATGGTGAGAAATCAAGATTCCTGTACCCAACTCTGACTGAGTTGCTTAATTGGTTGGAGCATCATCCCACACACCAAAGGTTGTGGTTAAATTTCTGGTCAGGACATATACCTAGGTTGCAGGTTTGATCCCTGGTCAGGATATGTACAGGAGGCAATCAATCAATGTTTCTCTCTCATATTGAGATCTCTCTCTCTCTCTCTCTCTCTCTCTCTCTCTCTCTCTCAAATCAATATACATATCCTCGGGGGAGGGGTTAAAAAAAATAGATTACTCTATACAGCAAAGCTACCGTTGAGAATCAAAGGACATATAAAGAGCTTTCCAGACAAAAATTGCTAAAAGAGTTCATCACCACCAAGCCTGTATTACATGAAACCTTAAAGGGTCCTCTTTAAAAGGGAAACAACAAAGTGTCAAACATATGAATTTAAAAAGTGGCAATGATAGATTACACAATGGTACCAGAGTAAGTGGAAGGTACACAGACATGCTCCTGGGACAAAACTGGAATTACAACTAAAATACAGAAAAACAATTCTGAATAATCAACTAGAGAGAACCCTGATAACCAAGGGTGGAAAGTGGAGACCACATAGATACTGGTAGGAAGTATGAAGTCACAAAATGGCTGGTTGGGCTCCCATAGACAGCAGCTGAAGTTCCATAGGAATATCTCAGCTGTGAGGTGTTCCCACTGAGAACTTTGGGGTATAAACCCCAAAAATGGTCTCCCCAGCCCAGATCACCAGAACTGAGAGAGGTATCCACATAATATCTGGTGTGAAAATCAGCCGGGGTGCTATATACCAGGGAGAGACAGCTAGAAATTCAGTCACCCTCTTAAAGGGCCAATACACAAAATTTTGTGTGTAACCACTCACTTTTTGGGCTCCATCAGAGGGAGAGCAGAGTGGACTGGATCTGTGTGAGCAGAAGCCAGGGTTGGGGATTTTGTGATTAAACCTCAGAAGACAGACAACCTGGTTTCCTATGTTGAGTCATTCCCTCACACTGTGGAGGACATCATTATCCAGCAGACCCTTCCTATCCAGGTTGTTTTTGCCTGGGGTGGAGGCAGTTGTCCCACCCTATTGGAAAACACTTTCCCTACCCTTGGAAGTTTCTGAAGCCCATTAAGAGACTGAGAATAACAATCAGTCTACAGGCAGAAGCAGTTACTAACTAAACCCTATTGGGAAAATTCTAGCCCCTCCCTATGGTTGATACCCTGAGGCTAATCAAGATTGTATATAATTAGACTGAAGGAAGAGGTGGGTCTCTGGAGGTTTGGAGTTTTTGCCTGATTTAATTCAGGGTCCTGGGTTAGGAAAAGCAGACAAGGGTGCACATCTTGGTCCTTTCCAAAGGCAACCAGCCCCAGCAGGGGGAGCCACAAGCTGTGGATTGCTGATAGCTTCAACCATGGTACTCAGAGCTAGTCACAAACAGCATCTGACATTGTCCTGCACCAGAGGTTGTGAGTTGTAGAAGATCTACCTAATACATAGACACAAACTCAAACACACAGCCAAAATGGTGGGACAAAAAAAAAAAAAAAAAAAGAAAGAAAGAAAGAAAGAAAGAAAGAAAGAAAGAAAGAACTAAAGAAAGAAAAAAAGAAAGAAAGAAAAGAAAAGAAAAATGCCCCAAACCAAAGAACAAGAGAATTCTCCAGAAGAGCTAAATGAAATGGAGATAAGAACTTTGTCAGAATTTGAGTACATAAAAATGATGGCAAATATATAGTAACAATGAAGAATGACATGGCACTAATAAAGAACACAGTGAAAGGAATACACAGCAGATTAGGGGAAGCTGAGGATGGGATCAGTGAATTAGAAGACAGGATAGAAAAAAAATCACTCAATCAAAGAACCAAAAAGAAAAAAAAAAACAATTAAAAAACAGGAGGACAGCTTACTAGAGCTGTGGGACAACATAAAACAGCAGTATTTGCATAATAGGAGTGAGCAAAGGATAGATTATGTGTTTGAAAATATAAGGGTAGAAAACTTCCCTAACCTGGTTAATGAAAAAGTCATACAAGTTCAGAAGGCACAGAGAGTCCCAAGCAAAAAGAACCCAAATAGGCTCATGCCCAGACACATCATAATTAAAATGTCAAAAATTAAAAACAAAGAGAGAATCTTAAAGGCAGCAAGAGAAAAGCAATTTGTTACCTACAAAGGAGCTCCCATAAGCCTCTCAGCTGATTTCTCATCAGAAACTCAACAGGCCAGAAGGAAATGACATGAAGTATTCAAGGTAATGAAAAGCAGGATCTGAAAACAAGATTAGTAGATCCAGCAAGACTATCATTCAAGATAGATGTTGAAATAAAGAGCTTCCCAGACAAAAAACAAAAAAAAAAAATGCTAATGGAGTTTATCACCACCAAACAAAAGACCCACCTCAGAAGAAAAAACTTGCACAGGATGAGAGGGAAGGGATGGAAAAAATGTAGGAGAACTTGGCAAGCACTTGAGATGTGTACCAGATCTGGACCAGGGATGATCTGAAGTGGGTGATTATCTGGTTACAGTGGTTTTAAGCATATTACCCTAAATTATTTAGTGCTCCTCCCTTCAAGAGGTGGAGTTTTACTCTACTTAACCTGAGTGTGGGCTGGACTTGGTGACTCACTTCTAATGAATCGAACACATTAAGTCCTCACTTATCATTGTTGATAGGTTCTTGGAAACTGCTACTTTAAGGGAAATGACATATAACAAAGCCAATTTTACTATAGGCTTGTTGATATAAAGGAGTTTCTGTGGCATATTTATGGTCACAAAAACATTACCAAACTGCTAAATAAAGACTCCAAACACTTCTAATATTAAACATTCAGATACTAGTAAATGGGTTATACATACATTTAAAAAGATTAATGAAAATAAAGTCATTTTTTTAATTGATTTTTGAGAGAGAGAGAGAGAGAGAGAGAGACTTGTTGTTCCACTTATTTATGCATTTATTAGTTGACTAGAGGCCCGATGCACTAAGATTTGTGCAAGCATAGGCCTCCCTTCCCCTTGCTGCCAGCACTGCCTTTGCTCTGGACGGAGCCGCCTTTCCACCTTCCCATGCTGCCCAGAGGCGGTGCGAAATGCCTGCATCCCACCCTGACCCCAGCGGCTCAAAACCTGTGTATGCAAATTAACTTACCATCTTTGTTGGGTTAATTTGCATACTCACTCCTGATTGGCTGGTGGGTGTCACAGAGGTACAGTCAATTTGCATATTTCTCTTTTATTAGTGTAGATTCTTGTATGTGCCCTGATGGGGGATCAAACCTGCAACCTTGACTCATGGGAATGACATGCTAACCAACTGAGTGACCCAGCCAGGGTTGAGATCATTCTTTTCTAACCTGCTGATTCCAGTTCAGGATCATTGGTGGCCAGAGCCTCTCCTGGCAGTTCAGGGTGCCAGGACAGGCTTCCCTAGACAGGACACCTGTCCATTGCAGGACACACTCACATCCACACCATACTCACTCGAACTGGGACAGTGCAGACATGCCAATTTACTTCATGTGCACATCTTTAGGGTGTAGAAGACCAGAGTTCCTGGAGAAAACCCACACAGACATAAAGAGAGCATGCAAACTTCACACAGACAGTGGCCCCAAACTGAAATCAATCTTTTTTCTCATCAACAGAATAACCAAAGAAATTTAATGAAATGCCATTATCTGAGAACCTGCTGTAAACACAACTGATGACATTTCTCTTGGATTCATTTATAAAAAGACTGTTTTCATGTTGGGAGCTCTCTCTTGGATCACTTGCTCTGAAGAAGCAAGTTGTGAGGAGCACTATAGAGAGACCTACATGTCAGGGAACTTAGGTACTCAGCCCGCAGTCAGTGAGGAACTGTGGGTTGCCTGCAACCAACTGAGTGAGCTTAGAAGCAGGTCTTCCAGTGTTACATGACTGCAAGCCTGCCAACAGCTTGATTCTGACTTCATGAGAGATCTTGAGGCAGAACTATCCATCTAAGCTTCTCTAGAACTCCCATTCCACAGAAACAGTGAGATAATCAATGTTGCTTAAAGATGCTAAGATTTGGCCCTAGCCCCAGTTTGGCTCAGTGGATAGAGTGTCAACCTGTGGACTGAAGAGTCCGGGTTGGATTTCAGTCAAGGGCATGTATCTCAGTTGCAGGCTTTACCATTGGCCCCAGTTGGGACACATGAGGCAAGCAATCAATGTGTCTCTCTCACGTCTGTATTTCTCTCTCTCTCTATCTCTCCCTCTCCCTTCTCTCTCTTAAAAAAAAATCTATGGGGAAAATATCTTCAGGTGAGGATTAACAAAAACAAACAAAAAGATGCTAACATTTGGAGTAATTTTTACACATGTACGGATAAATAATATACTGACCTATCTAGAAAAGGAAATATGTAACAGGAGCTTAAAGAGGGCAACATTCTTTAAATATTGATTTTTTTACCTCCTTTATAAGTTTAGTCTGTATCATAAAGTATGAACACTTTTTAGAAGGGGTCTTTATCAGGCTGAGTTACATAAAGACCCCTTAGGAAGGTCTTTCTCCATGCCCCATACAGAGTTTGACATGGGGACATATCAAACCATGCCCATCTTTGTTATTATTTTCCCTTTGTACTATTAATAAGGGATAAAAGTATCTGCTGTTCTGGGAGAAGACTAATTTATAGGGGGGAAAGAAATAAACAAATTAGAGTTGATAATTCTATTGTGATAAAATGTCTTCATGCAAAAATTACATTGTAAAGCTGAGTCATATAATTTCTGAAGGAGGCATTTTAGTGTACATTGCACATTAAATGCATTTGTATGTGTAGTTAAATTTGATGAACAGTGACACCTTCCCATTCAAAACGCCAAGTCCTGTTGACAAAGAGTTCAAGAGGGACTGAAACAAAGCAAAGGGAAGAAATCTGTGTAAAAAATTTTGAGCCCCCATCAAGTCATGTTGGGGCCATCAGGGACTCTTATCAAAATCAGTGTGTCCTCCAAAACCACATGTTAGATATTATACATTTTATATATGCAGCCCTAAAGAGAATTTTTTAAAATCTTAAAAATATTGTATTCCAAACTTTACTGACAAATTTAGGTCCTTCTTGATGGTAGCATAAAAAAGAGAAAATGTTTTTTTATCTATGATTCTATTTGCATGTGACAATAGTGGCTTGGATGAGAGTAATAGTTATGAAGGCTGTAAAAAGTGAAAAATCATTGCTATCAGGATGTTTTTGAAAAGAGAGTTGACAGCTCATGAATCAGATGTGGTATATAAGACAAACAGAAGAGTCAAGGTGGAAAATCAAAGCTTGGCCTGAGGAGCAAGACAATCTGTAGTGCTATTAACTGTAATTGAGAACACAGATGGATTAATAGGTTAGGTGATGGTGATGGACAGGGAGTCAGGAATTAAACTTTTATTGCTTACTAGAGGCCTGATGCATGAAATTCTTGCAAGGGGCTTGACCCCC
Source organism: Ia io (assembly GCA_025583905.1). NCBI lineage: Eukaryota > Metazoa > Chordata > Mammalia > Chiroptera > Vespertilionidae > Ia > Ia io. The sequence continues at coordinate 53,853,655 of JAJQQW010000012.1, read as the reverse complement.
CACTGTTGCTGCGGCTTTGTCTGGAAGGACGTCTGGTCTAATTAGCATATTACGTTTTTATTATTATAGATTTACACCTAAATATAAATGTCAAGTATATAGTTGGATTTTTAAATTAAATTTATTGGAGTGACATCTATAATAATAGAAGTATAGTATGCTAATTAGACCAGACGTCCTTCCAGATGACCTTCCGGACGAAGCTGGGGCTGTGAGGGAAGCCTGGGTCCCAGGTGCCAGAGGGAAGCCGGTGCTGGCAGCCAGGGGAAGGAAGGCCTACTCTTATACGAATTTTGTGCATTGGGCCTTTAGTTGGTTAATAAAATTATATAGGTTTAAGGTGTACAATTCTATAATACATTATCTGTATATTGTTGCAGTTGGATTTACAAATCCATAATTCAAGGCAGAAGTTGTGTGGGAACCATGGCAGGCCATGGATAGTCAAGGTCAATAAGAGCACAGAGGCCTTGTTATCAATACACCAGAATGAGCAAAGGCCACACTGGGCATGTGCCTAAATGGAATGTTCAAGGACTCTGAGCCTGGGAATCCTAATCAGGCCAAGATACCATGACAGGGTGCAAGGACACAAGGTATACTGTGCCCTTCAATAGCCAATATGATTGATGTAACTATTGGCATGAAGCCTTCTTTGTCTAAATGATATATAAATAGGTTACTGACCAGCTAGTTGGCTGAGGTGGGAATGAGAAGAAGTCTGCTGGACTATGGAGAGAGCGCAGCTAGGATGGAGTGTGTGAAGAAGTCTGCTAGAGAGAGGAGCTGGGCAGGAGAGACAGGAGAAGCTGCTGATCCAGAGAGCTCAGGTACCACTATGATGTGAGGCGGTGAGTCTAGGAGGCAGCGTGTGACTGATCAGATAATAGCTGTGGGTATAGCGACTGATGCTCTTTTATGGGAAAGATATATGTTCACCATACGGACTTTGCTGTGGGGACTATTCTTGTCTGATGGTGATATGGCCACTGGCTTCAGCAAAAAAGACTCATTCTTATACACCCAACAACTTCTCATGGCTGCTCCGTCTATGACCCGGCGTCCTAGAAGGTCCAGCCCCAGGGAGGGGCTTAGACCCAACAGCTGTTACTAGTGAGCAGAGGATAAAGGAGGAACTTGGACTAAGTTCCCAAAAGTTAGTACAGTGGTCAGGGTTCGAGAAGAACCAACCCTGGCATAGTTGGATAGGAGAATTTAGAAGAATACCTGGACTCATAGCCACTCATAGATACTCAGAGCCAGTCAGACCAGCAGAGCTGTGTGGTGCTCTTGCTGCTGGCTCTGACAAATTGTCATTGAAAATATAAATTTGAGTATCATCAAATTGCTGATAGTTGTGGAAGCCAACCTCTAAAATGGGCCAAATGACTCCTGGCACTGATATTTATGAGCTTGTTTGGTCCCCTCCCACATTTTATCAGGCTTGGTTCCTGTGAGTGAGAGAGTGTTTGAAAAGAGTCTGTGATTGATAAAAGTAAGGAAACCCTTCTTGGAAACTGGAGAAAAGGAGATACCTTCATGTAGGGGCAGAATGTTTAGCAACATCATTTCCTACATTCACGAGGACATTAGAAAGTGTTCTAATGAGCTGGGTTATCTAGCTAAGGAGGTTTTCAGCCAAAGTGTTAGAGGTACCACTTGTTTTCACCTTGCTGCTCATAGTAAAGTGTTAAGTGAGAGAGAGGCTAACAGAACTCTTAAACTGAAGAAATTGGGACTCAATGCAGCTAAAAATTCTCAGATTCTCCAGTGGGAAAATGATGCTAAAATGAAGAAATTGCTTCTAAAAAATTATCAAGCCCAGATCAAACATGCTAGGAAGACATGTACCAAAGGTAAAGCCTATGGCATGACAGTAAAATCATGTCCAGGCCTCAGAAAAATCAAAACTGGGGCATCAGAATATTATCCTGTCATACAACAGGGCCTGTAAGGGTTAGAAGGGTAAGGCTCACAGACATTTCTACTCAAACAACCGAGCTTCTAAGGAGCTTGAGAACATTGTTGCTCAGCCAGTTCAGCATAAACCCAAGGTAGAGTAGAGTTTATTTCAAAGAGGTGTGTCAGTAAGCCTTTTGTCTAATGTGTGGGCAGATGACTTATCTCTTCAGTTTTATAGGCCTTCAAATTTAGAGAAATTGAACTTGAAAAGATATATTTAAGCATTTAAATTCAAAGAGCTTCATTTATACCTGAGCCTAATCCCTGCCTTCTGGTATTTACACATTTGTCTAGACCCCCTCATGCCTTGTATTAGTTTGGTGTATGTGAACAATAGGAAAAATGGCAAAAGTGATGACATGTTACCTCCAAGGCTATGTTAGATGACGTCATGGATTCTGCCCAATTCTCTTGGAATATTGCTCTGGAGAAATCCAGGTGCCATGTTGTGAGGACACTCAGCACGGTGCGGTGTCCCTTGCCAAGGGAACTGAGGCCTTCTTCCATGACCCAGGAAGAAACCGAGGCCTATTTGCAGTAACCATGTGAGAAAGTCATCTTGGAAGCAGGTCCGTCAATTTTAGTTCAGGCTTCTGATCATCTTCACATTAGCTGAGAGCTAGAATGCAATTTCATGAGACCTTGAGTTAAAACTGTAAACCTAAGCCATTGATCAAGTCTTGACCCCCAGATACCAAGTGAGATAGGTAATAAAGTTTGTGGTTCCAAGCTGCTAGTTTTGGGGTAATTTTTTATGCATTGATAGACAACTACTAAAATGGTGTTTAAAGCCATTGGTCTAGGGCCGTGGTCGACAAACTGCGGCTCGCTAGCCACGTGTGGCTCTTTGGCTCCTTGAGTGTGGTTCTTCCACGAAATACCACAGACTGGGCAAGTCTATTTTGAAGAAGTGGTGTTAGAAGAAGTTTAAGTTTAAAAAATTTGGCTCTAAAAAGAAATTTCAATCATTGTACTGTTGATATTTGGCTCTGTTGACTAATGAGTTTGCCGACCACTGGTCTAGGGAAAACTAGAAAGTGAAGGTAGGTAGAGAAGTCATATTATCAGGGATCTGATGCCTAAGGCCTGTTAGTACTTAAGTATCAGATGCAAGGGGAAATGATATAGCTATTTGATTTTGGCAAATTACTGGCATTTATTTTCCTAATCAATCAGATGGAGATAGAACAGCCTACAGTGTTGTGGGTGAAGATTAATGGGATAACATTTGTAATGTGTATAATATAGATGTCTGTAATATTATAGTTTCAAATGGTATTATTTTTCTTCTTCCTTATACCCTACTTACCACAGTTTTAGGTTTTATCCTCATAAACAGGACAGGGTTTCAGATGTTCAGATGAGTATCATGAAGTGTGTAAAATTTTCAGAATTATTTTCTAGTTAGGTTGATTATACTCTTTGTAGATCCTTTCCTTCCCCCTTAAACTGGCCAGTAAAATAATATTATCAAAATGTGCATCTACCTATTTATAACTATATGCAAGAAATATTGTTGTAGAAGAAGCATATTAAGGAGTTTGTACAGAATGATTTCACTTTTACTTTAGCATTACTTGTGCTCATTATTATTTTGTCTGACAGTTGAGAAGTTTCTATTCAATAGTATATTTTTTTTCTAGGTATAACATCTGGGGAATTTATTTTAGCAATGAGAAGTTAGAAGGTATCTAGTCAAAACAGATGGATAGAAAATCTCTTTTCCTCAGAAATTATTTAATGTCACATTTGAAATACTGTACAGCTGAAATTTGAGATTAGCCAACAGGCATCTGACAATTTTTATCCTTATCTGTCAGTCAAATGCTTCAAAAAGACTTAATTTTGCATCTCATAGTGTACTGGAAAAATTAGATTTTTGTTGATGGGAGCAGAATCTAGGGAAATTATTTATTTTTGTTTGATTCCCTTAGAAATTCAGAATGAAAATTCTATAAAACTGTTTCTTATATTGTTGTAAAATAAGCATTATGACTAGATTACAAATTTAATTTTAGATGATGATGCTTATATTTTCAAAAAAAGTGGGCTCAAGTAATACTTAAATATCTCTCTCTATATATAAAATAGAGAAATATGCTAATTAACCAGAATGCCATAATGGGTTGACCGGATAGGAGGAGGTTGCACATGCAGTGTCGGGGGCGGGGCGGCAGGGGCCTCCGCGCACCTGCACTGGAGGAGGGCCTGTTCAGCAGCCACTGAGGCTGCTTCAAGGGCCAATTGCTAAACATTCAAGAATTTTGCAAATTGGTTATTAAACTTTTGCTACCTTGAAGTCAGCCAACCTGGGAATATTGATTTGCTTTTGGAGCACTAGTTTACCAGCATGGTTTTGGGTATATTCTTGGGAAGGTGGTTTTCTTCAGCAGAAGGAAATGTCTGGGATGTTCTCACCTATGAGCCATTAGCTGGAAACAACCCAGAAACCAGGGCAGTGAATGTCCTAGTCATGAACGGGGAGAGTTGGGCAGTGCAGCATGACATACACTGCAGTCCACACCATTTACTGCCCAGTTTCACTAGTTTTGTATAGTAAGTTCACCCCATCTAAGAAAGGTACCTCCAGAATTCCAGGTGGTCTCTTTACCTTGGGTAACTTAGAAGATGAAGATTAGTTAGTAGACCATGAAGTCACACATATGCTCATCACCCTTCCTCTCTTAAAATACCTTGTATAGTCTCTTGGCTAGCACCTCTGCTAGTCTAAGTGGATAACTGATGGGGTGAACCTTATCTTCATGACTGAGAACACTTCATGCCTGGCTGCTGTACCTATCAACTTAACCTCAAAATTGGTAATAAAGTACCAAGTGACTCCCCAAGGGATTACCTATGTGCCAAATTTATTTATTTCTGTCCCCGTAAGCCCTACCACTTCCTGATGGTCAGAGTGAATTACCTCTGACAGAATGTTGATTCCTCTTTTTGCCTCTGATCTCTTGGCACAAATAACCTAAAGTGAGTGGGTGGAAGCCTGGAAATAAAGTTGAATGGGACTCTAACTATGTCCCCAGGTGTAAGTGTTACCTCTGTGGAAACCAGAAGCTGTAAATCCTCAGAGTCTAAGGTAATAGAGAATGGAAGTACAAGTTTCCTACATGGGTTAATGCAAGTGATAGTAATTAAGGCTACTCCTATTCCAACCATCTTAGTTGTTTGACTCACATATTCTACTTATTGGAGACCTCACATGCTTCCATCTCCAAACTGTTACCTCAGTTGGGTCAGGGCAGCTTTGAGGTAATATGTGTATATGTATTATGATAGTTGTGGTCCTTTGTCCACGGACATATCTCCTTTGGTGTGAAGTTGATCTCTTGTTCTACTGAGTTGTTATGCAAGATTTTGAGTAGCTGCATCAGATATCTCTAGATAGTGTGCCAACTGAGGCCCTGTGGGCAAGAAAGAAAATTTATATTCAGAATGTATGCTGATTCTAATCAAGATAATAGCTGTCTTTTAAGGTAGAGAAATCCAATGTAATAAGCCTACCACCAAAAAGTCTTATAGGTAGATAACTTATTGGGGTATAGAGCTGGTTTATGTTGTGGGATTTTGAACATTTACCAGAAGTAGTAGCTGTATCAGTCTTAGTAAATGGAAACACGTGCTAAAAGGACCATGTGAAGTTTTCCTCTTTTACTCAATGGCTACTCTATTCATGAGCTCATTGTATTAGAAATGGGGTACTGGTTGGCAATGGTTGATTGATGCCAAATGGTGAGTTGCTCTGCCTACTCAGTAGCTCAGTACTTATTCCACTGAGTATGTTTTCTAATAGGTATAGATATACAATAAAATGTCTTGACCACTTCCATTAGTGCATCCCCATGCCTCTTTCCCAGCTCTTTTTGTCCTCAATCTTCCAACTTTCTTCTTCTATGCCCATAGAAATCCACACAGTCATCTGCCATTGCTCATTATTCCATTAGCATTCTTATCTTAGACCACTTCCCTTTCCACACAAGTAGATAACCAGATGTCTGAAGCTTGGACTTTTTCGTCTTATCAGCTTTTCAAAAGGAGTCCCCTCATGTGGTACCAGGTATGAGCTGAAGAAGCACAGTGCAACATTAATAAGAGATATGGAGATCTAGGTTATCTGCTCATGCAGCCAAGCCATCACTCTGGACATACCACTTTCACATTACAATGGATTGTTGTGGACTGGTCTAACTTATGACTTTATGAATCCGACAGGGTATAGCTATGGCTGCGTGGTCAAATGGTATCCATGGTCAGACACTGTAAGGATACACTAGCAGATCAGCTGCTAAAGTATTTGTCAAATGGTATATAGTTGTCCACTGCAAGGCAGGAACTTGCTTCAGATCTCCTGGGGTCTAATTGTAATTTTTCTCTTGGGGAATTTAATAAGTGCCACATGGCGCATTTATAATCAGAGTGGAATATTCCAGGTAATATGGGCCATAGGTATAGCTCTTTTGTGCATTGGGCCCTATTCAAACCTGGCAGCCTTCCAAGCAAGTGTTTCCTTCTCAGTGGTGGGAGGAGTAAGATGACATAATATGCCCTTTACTGAAGGAGGGATATCATGTCATGCCCCAAACTTCTATACCTCTAAAAGTTTCACTGATGTGGCACACACCCTAACATTTCTCTAATTTATCTCTTACCCTCTGGAGCACAAGAAACACAAAAAAGGTCTCCAATGTATTTAACACTTTGTGTGCATTTTGTCTGGTTAATATGATGCCATCAATGAAGTAGACCAATGGAATGTTCTGCATGATATCCAAGTGATCCAGTTCCCTTCAGATTATGTTATGCCAGAGTATAAGAGAGTTTATATACACTTAGGACAAGACTATAATGTATATTGTTTCCATCCCACATTCATGTGAATCACTTCTCATTCTCTATCCCCAAATGGCTGGAGATTGGATGTTTTTGCTAGTTATTCCCCTGTTAAAGTGTCCATTAGCTCCAGAAAAAAATCCCTTCTGGCAAAGTTACTGCAATTGAGGCTACTGTTTGGTTGTGTTTAGAGCACAGCATCATCAGTTAGCACAATATGTCTTGTGTTTGAAGGGGCCAGAATAGTGAATTAAATGAGACTATTATGAGGACCCCCATGTCAAAATTTAAGTCATTAAAATAGTCACTAATCTCTAACACCCCAGTGTGTGATACTTAAATCTTTGTTTTGATATAATATTAAATATACAGAAGAATTGCAAAATAGTATAGAAAGTTTTCCATTACAATTCACCTAGTTTACATAATCATGTTAATATCTTTCATAACCATTTATCAAAACTAAGAAATTAACAATGATAGAATACTATTATTCAACTAGAAACTTTATTCAAATTTTACCAGATCATGACCTTTGTTGTCATTGTTCCAGAACCCAAAGACCCATACCACATTGCATTTAAGTTTCATGTTACTTTATACAAATTAAAACCACAGGAGATGCATGCATGTCTAATAGAATGACAGAAATGGAAAAAAAAATGACAATACCAAGTGTTGGCAAGAACGTGGATCAACTGGGGTTCTTATGATGCCTGGTGGAAATGCAAATGGCATAGCAACCTGGGAAGATCATTTGGCAATCCTATCTAATAAGATAGTAATATGCAAATTGACTGTACCTCGCTACACCCACAAGCCATGCCCACCAGCCAATCAGGAGCGAGTATGCAAATTAACCCAACCAAGATGGCTGCGGCCATGGAGCGAGAAGGAGTCTTGGGTTTCCCCGGCAATGGAGGAAGCCAAGCTTCCCGCATACCCTGGCTGGCCCAGGCCTCTGCTCAAGGCTACAAAGTTTCAATTATAGAAGATAAATAAATTCCAACAAAAATGGCTGTGGCCACGGAGCAGGCAGGACGCTCAAGGCTACAGAGTTTCAATTATAGAAGATAAATAAATCCCAGATACCAGGGCCTCTGCTTGGGTCACTGAGGGGTGTGGCCGGCCTGCAAACCACCACAGGCCCCTCACCCAGGCCACCCCATTCCCCAAGGGAACCCCCATCCTGATTCGGGACACCCTTCAGGTCAAACAAGCTGGCCCCTACCCATGCACCAGGCCTCTATCCTATCTAATAAAAGAGTAATATGCAAAATGACCACCACTCCAACACACAAGATGGCTGCCCCCATGTGGTCCAAGATGGCTGTCCCCATATGGACACAAGATGGCTACCACAAAATGGCCATCAGGGAAGGGCAGTTGGGAGGGACCAGGTCTGCAAGGGAGGGCAGTTGGGGGCGATCAAGCCTGCAGGGGAGGGCAGTTAGGGGTGACCAGGCTGGCAGAGGAGGAAAGTTGGGGGCAACCAGGCCTGCAGGGAAGGGCAGTTGGGGGGGACTCAGGCCTGCAGGGGAGAGTAGTTGGGGGTGACCAGGTCTGCAGGGGAGGGCAGTTAGGGGTGACCAGGCCTGCAGGGGAGGGCAGTTAGGGATGACCAGGCCTGCAAGGGAGGGCAGTTAGGGGCAAACAGGCTGGCAGGGGAGTGGTTAGGGGGTGATCAGGCTGGCAGGCAGAAGTGGTTAGGGGCAATCAGGAAGGCAGGCAGGCGAGCAGTTGGGAGCCAGCAGTCCTGGATTGTGAGAGGGATGTCTGACTGCCCGTTTAGGCCCAATCCTACCTGGATAGGGCCTAAACGGGCAGTCAGACATCCCTCAAGGGGTCCCATATTGGAGAGGGTGCTGGCTGGGCTGAGGGACACACACCCCCGTGCACGAATTTTGTGCATCGGGCCTCTAGTTTCTTATAAAGATAAGCCTGTTAGGTGGCTTTCTCTCTCTTTCTCCACCTCTTTCCCCACCCCTTTACTGAAAACGCATTTCCCTTGCCTCTCTCTTTCTCCTTAGGTCTAGAGACCCCTCTTTTGCCTCTGTAACTTGTTTCCTGAGTCCATTTCTTCTACTTCTGTGGCTCTAAAGAAACTTTTGCTTGTATTTGAGTACTGGCTCTAAATTCTTCCTTAGCCAAAACTCAAGGGAACCGAAGTCCGGTCCAACCCCATTGGTCTAACACTTGGTGCCATTTCCCTGCCAATACTTAGGGACTCAAGCACTAAGTATGGTGAAGCTTCAAGGTAAAAGGAATCTATCAAGATAAGAACTGCACCTGCCCTTTGCCTCAGCAATTCCTAGGTAAAAGCTTAGAGAGCATTAATTTGAAAAATGGATTTTTCAGTTGCAGGGCTGACTATGTCCCATTGAAATCACCAATAAATATGATTCTCATGAAAGGGGTAATTTTAAGGACTACTAAAGGAAGAACCCACACCCCTGGTGAGGGGTAAGGAAGAGGGTGGCTGAATTGTGACAGCTGGGATTACGACTCCCATGTTTGTGAGCTCATTCACCTGCCAGTCAAACAAGACTCTGTCCAGAGCAAAATCTTTGAATGCAGAAGGAAGAAATGTCTCAGGAATACTCAGCCTTTCCATCCCACGCTGAGTCATCCTTGGTACATTTGGATTCATTTGTGCCATTTATCTTCCTGGCTATTCAGGGGAAGCAGGGTCTTAAAAAACTCATATTACCCAACAAATGACCTGTTAGAAATGTAGAATATATGGCCACACAAAACCTGTACTAAAATTATTAGAATGTTTACTGTAGCTTTACTTATAATAGCCCCAAACTGATAAAAACTCCAATGTCCATCAACTGGTTAATGGATAAACAAATGGTGGTACAATATAATGAAACACTGCTCAGCAATAACACACGCATAAACATGGGTGAATCTCAAGTCTTGCACAAAGGTACATATTATGTAATTCCATTTAAATAGCATTATGGAAAAGATCAAACTATTGAAAGAGACATCAGAACAATGTTTGCTATGAACCAGAGATTGGTGAAGGGGACTGACTGAAAAAGAAAGGAGGCAAGCTTAGGGGGTGATGGTGATACAGGTATTCGTTGAATTTTAAAGTTCACGCTTTAGTCACTTTGCTTGACCTACATGAGAACCTGTTTTTACTAACCAAAAGAGATCTAAAAAGGATTTTCTCTTTTCCGACAAAAGGCAAAAAGCACTAACAGCACTCGGTTCTGTTTTGCAGCGGCCCATACAGAGGCAGCACTAGAGGGGCCCCGCCCAGCTCCTTCGCTGGGAACCTCACTCAGCATCAAGCCGCCAGCACGTTGAGCTGTTGTCTGTGAGCATCTGCACTTTATCTCCATTCATTTTGTGCATCTGTTAGCAAGATGGCTCCGACATTATCAGAAAGGCCTAAGGGAGCTCCTTAAGCGTTTCATGTTTAGCATAAAAGTGAGCATAATTTTTTTTATCACAGTGAACGAAAGATATTGTGTGTGCATTGAGTTTTGGGTCCAGGAGGCTACAAATTATTTCCACATAGATTAATGATAATTGCTCCTTCACTTTACACCATTTTGGCTTACAAAAGTTTGGGGTTTTTTTTACAAACATGCTCCACTTTCAGGTAGTGGGGGAAAGCAGTAGCTTAAATTTTTACTATGGTGGTGGTGTTTAGACAACTTTATATATTTGTCAAAACTTATCAAACTAGGATTGTGCACAAAGGTACATTTTATTATGTAAATTATAACACAATAAACCTAACCAAAAAGAAAAGAAAGATGTAGCCATCCACACTTATTGGTTCCATTTTTTCATGCCTTAAAATGAGAATCATTTAATAGAAAGAATAATGGGTCTTAAATTAACAGTTCGAACAAAGCACAAGTTCATGCTGTGTTTCTGCCTCCATGAGCACTGCGCAGGCTTCTCTCCAAGTTTCTCAAGGAAGCTCAAGCTTTTAGAACCAGCAGTTCTAGGTCACCTGCCCATGGAGGACTCAAAATGTGCGGTGTCTACTAGTTGTTTTATAGTCGGATTTATCCAGCTCTAAGGCTTGTAGTGAAAATTTCAAGACAAGACTGCTCTCTTCCTGTTCATCGTTTGATCCTATTGTTAGATGACAGCTGCTCTAAGTTCCCCATCTCTAGGTAGAGTGAACTCCCCTAGCCCACTACTCCATGCCTGCGAACATTGAGCAAAGTGGCATTTCTAAATTGTAGTGATTGAAGTCTTAAAGAAGCGTGCTACTTTATGGGGCCAGTGCTCAAATGTGCCCTTGACACTGAAGTTTGGTCCATCTATTATATTTTACCAAATGGTAAATTGAAAATCAGAACTGAGCTCCTAGGTAATGGGGGCGTCCAATGCCTGCCTGACATTGTTTCTAAACAAAGGCCATGCTTGCAGATGAATACCATCTGAAGGGCAATTAGGAGTTTTAAAGTCAAATGGCACTTATATGGCATTGTACAGTAGGAAATTCTGAAAGCTTTTTGATAAATGGCAGAAAAGGAGATGAAATTGAATGCCAATAATAGAAAATGTGACTCATATATGAGATATGATTCTTCTCAAATGGCCAGGTTCGGACACTGTGGGTGTTTTGTGTAAATGATAGGTTTCTTGGTATTTTCAGGGGAGCTGATGCCTGAAAGCTGGAAGGGAATCTCTCGGTAGTAAATGTAAGCATATTTCAATTGAGTAAGATCATGTACCGCAGTGGTTAAGAGTTTGGGAATTGGAGTATGGCAGACCTTGATTGAAACGTTAATTCTGCTATTTTCCAGTAAGTGACATTGGATGAGTCATTAAAAGCTCTCTAAATCCCCATTCTTTCCTCTGAAGGCAGGGAAGACAAACATTATCTAACAAGGTAAATTAAAGATGGCATAAAATATATGTCACACACCTAGTGTGGTGCTGGCTCACAGAAAATGCTTAAGAAGTAGAATTCAGAGTTTTATAATCATCAATAGTATCATTTTTAAATTTTGCCTCAGAACTAAAAGGATGTGTCCATTCAGGTTTCAGGTGTACATCGGGTAGGTCAGAATATTTTTGTTTCTTGATAAGTGCCTGTTGGATGTTTGTAGATATGTTTCATTCATCTGCATCATCCCAATCTACTGAATGAAAAATAACAGCTCTGTCTAAGCCAGAGCAAGCATCTGAATATTGAGACTATGGAGGATAAAATGTTTATTCCATAAATATACTATAAAATAAATTTAAAGTTATTAAAATTGATATAAAAGATCATGAATGAGTTATTTGTCCCTACAAGAAATTAAGAGGACACAAAATAAAAATATAAATTGCTAAAATAACTAGGGATACTGCTGAATCACAAGAAAATATATTTTCTATTTATTTCTCCCAGTCCATCATATATTCAAAATATAAACCCACAAACTGATTGTCTAAAAGGGGCCACCTTTTATATAATCAGTAAAAATTAGACAAAGGCTCTAAAGGTATATTTTCTTTCCTTCTTTTCTTTTATTAATGTGTTTCTTTTACCAAAATGTATCTTGTGAGAGCTTAATTTTGTGTTCCCATTTGAGATGATGCTTTGAAAATTACTGGCTTATAAGGCAGATAGTGGAGGAAATCTCCCAGTTAAAGTCTATATTATAGGATGAAAGTATAAACAAAGCATCTAACCACCTGCTTCCCTATCCTCTCACCATTAAATTATACTTAAAGCTAAAGGAAACATTTTATATAATCACGGGATGTATTGTTCATGCCAAGACTTCAAACAATTTCCTTATATATAGAAGAGTTCTAATGGAGAGATCACTTTAACCAGGGACTAATTTACACCTCACACTTGCCAGGAACTATGTACAGTAAATTCTCAAGAATCTGGTATGGTTTTTCATTTAGAGAGGCAAGAGGGCGGCTGAAAGAAACAGTACTTGAAATCCCTCTTGGCACTGCTGATGGGTAATACTGGTGAATCCTTGTTTGGGAACAGTGAGTGTTCCAGCTACATCCTCAGCCACAGGAAGCAATTCTAGGATGGAGAGATTCTTTCTTCTGTTGTGACAGCAATTGACCAGAAGAGATGCTATTCCTGTTCAAGCAAAAAAGTCATATAGAGAAATCATTATAGCTCAGAAACTTTTTCAACAAACAAACCAGAGTAGAGACAAATGCCCTAGCTAAGCAGCCCACATAGCCTGCTCCTGCAAGCACAGTTTTGGACCTCAGAATTCACCATGTCAATTAGCACCAACCAACTGTTGAGGTTAAGGTCTGATCAAAGGATACTATTAGAAACCAAGCAGTACTACAAGGAAAAAAATAAGGAAAATGAGTCCACCCTATATATGGACAAACACCTAAGTGATCTGGATGGAGATCCCTTTATTCAGAGTAATCATTTAACAAGAAACTGGCATAAAACCCAGGAAAAAGTCAACATCAATAAAGAGGGAGAATTATGTAACTAGAAAGATGCAGAAGAATATGTATGTGTATATGCATCTCCAGTCCCATATCCATATTTATATGTATATTTTCATATATGTATATGTATATCTAATATGTCTATATCAAATTATAAAAGTTGCCTGCCTTATTCAGATTTTGTGTGCTGATGATATTTCTCAAACTAGACTTTATTAGAGAATGTTATAAAGAACAATGTGAAGATTATTAGTAAAAGGTACAAAGACAAATACTTACCAGCACCAAAGATTCTCATGGGATCTATCCTTGCAGAAGGCAAGCAGCCAGCTCATATGGAGAAAATAATATCAGGCCTGTTTTGTGCACATATATGTTTGCATTCATTTGTAGACCACTTCTGTTTATTGCCCAAGTCATCAGTAATTTTTTTCTTTAAATATACTTTTATTGATTTCAGAGAGAAAGGAAGAGGGAGAGATAGAAACATGGATGATGAGAAAGAATCATGGATCAGCTGCCTTCTGCATGCCCCTTACTGAGGATCAAGCATGAAACCCGGGCATCCACCCTGATCAGGAATTGAACCGTGACCTCCTGGTTCATAGGTCTACCCTCAACCACTGAGCAACACCAACCGGGCAGTTGTCAGTAAGGTTTGATTGCTACAAGCTGTAAAAACATATCTGAACACCAACTTGTGTCCTGTTGTGGTTGAGACATATTTTAGACCAGGATATGGCTTCACCGTAGGAGCCTCTTACACTTAGGATTTTCCTTACAGAGATGTAAGAAAGCATTGCCCCTGACAACTGGCTTTAGTAAATTGTAACTTTCTGTTTGAAAACAGTAAACACAGGTCAAGTGGCCAGGCATGTTATCCCCACATACGGATTTTCTCAAAGCAAATGTAAAAATGGTCAATGCTTTTAAAGCATGGTTAGCAAACTTTCTCTATAAAGGACCAGGTGGTGACACTTGAGGCTTTGTGTCCTGACTGTCAGCACTGCCGCTGTAGGGCAAAGCTACCACAGGCAGTATGTAAACGAAGGTACCTCACTGGGTGACAAAGACAGACAGTAATCCAGTTTTGTCCCTTGGGCAATAGTTTGCTGACCCTGATTTAGAAGGTATATGGACCATTTGGTCTAACTAAGAAAAACGAAAAGCAAAATGGATTTTGCAATGGTTTACGGAATTGAAACTTTTTATACTGGAACAGAGGGAGGAAAAAATGTAGATGACTAAAGAAAAGAGTACTATATCCAATAGTGTGGTTAAGGTAGTTTTTTAAGAATCACTTTAGAATTGACACTTTGAGGGGGCAAAGCCACATTCCTGCAAGAAGGCCAACTAAAGTTCTCCTGTAACAAAAACCTAAAGATGCTGAATAAATTGTACTTTTGTAAAAAGGCATTCCAAAACCTAGGAGAGAAAGACAAAGATAAACTTCAGTTGCTAAACACAGAGAAAACAGAAAATAAAATTGTAAGTGACTTTATATTACAGCTGGGGCTTATATTGCATGTGGTGTGTGTATGTGTTGGAGGAACACTTCGGGAAGTACTTTTACTAGGAATCAGAAGGTTATTTTTTTATGTTTATTCTCTTTATTTTCCCCCTTAACGCCAAGATACCAATGGACAATACTAAAACGGCACAGGGCGCATCACGTAGTGGATGCTGTGGTACACTACACAGATCCGCCTGCAGAATCAAGGCGCTCACACATCCCCCCACTGCTGACCGTGTTGGCAGCCAGGACTCAGAGCTGCGTATCACTCCAGGAATTGCTCTTGGCTAAATTGACGTGCCAAAGCTTTCACCTTCTTCAAAGGGTCAGCCTAAAACCTATTACTATACAAGGCAAAAGTTTCAATATTCAACACCTTTATGTCAGTTTGGGAAACATCTAAAGAGTCTTCCGGCTCTTTAAGGACTATCAGAGGGTGTAACTGAGTTGCAGTTTATCTTTCCTTCTGTTCAATCCTTCTTTTCTCACTTCTTTTAGGAATTGTTCTCTAGGGTCCATAAATCACTGTCTGAAATTATTTTTCCAGGAAACTGGACCTGACACAGTCATCACCCAGCTTTATATATTAACATTATTTCTTATTTACTTAGATAATTCCCATGAACATTTTGGTAGTTTAGCACATATTTATGAATCCATAAACATTATATAGTAATTTTGTAGTCATTTTAACTCTATGTATGGTATAATAGAATATATTCTGAATCACAATATTTTGTACTCAAAATTGTTTTGGGGCTTATGTTTGCGGATATGTTTAGCTCTTTAAAATATGACTCATAGCAAATATGTCAAAATATTAAGAGCTCTGCCCAACCAGTGTGGCTCAGTGGATTGAGCATCGCCCTATACACTGGGGAGTTGCAAGTTTGGTTCCCGGTCACAGCACATGCCCAGGTTTCAGGCTTGATCTTCGTTAGGGAGCCTGCAGGAGGCAGCTGATCAATGTTTCTCTCTCATCAATGTTTCTATCTCATCAATTTTTATGTCTTCCTTTCCCTCTCCTGTTCTCTCTCTGAAATCAATAAAAACATATTTTTAAAAATATTAAGAGCTGATACTTTTCAAACATAGTCATATGCATCTCTGGTGTATCATTTCCTGTGTACTTCTTTATATTGAATGCTTCAGGATTAAAAATTTTTTAAAAACTAAACTAGTTTAATTCAAAGAAAAATAATGACAAATCTACAGTGTTCCTCCTCCACACCCATTTAATCAGTTGAATCCAGATTGTACTGCACAAAAGCCTTTTGCAGTGTGACTCAAACCAACCTATGTATCTAGTGCCATTGGCAGCTGCATGCTGGCCGGGTCTCCTGTTCTGGCCCATCGTTTTCAAAAGTATGTTCCATAGAAGGGTATTCCTGAAAAATGTTTTATAGAAAAGCTACTTATTGGTCAAACTAGAGGCCCAGTGCTCGAATTCATGCATTGGTGGGGTCCAGCCAGGAGGAGGGGCTGTGCACCCCTGGTCGAACTCCCGGTTAAGGGGATAATTTGCATATTAACCTTTTATTATATAGGATAATCTATTAATTACACAAGCCATAGGTTTCTTTTGGATATACATTTGCTCTCTACATTAAAGAGTAAAAGTAATTCTGCAATAAAAGAACACCTATTCAATTAATGGTTATTTCCAAATTTTGTTTTTTCATTAAAAATTTGCTTACAGAGTTTCTAATAAATTGTCCATGGAATTAGCAAACTGAGGACAAACTTCACATTCACCACCAGTTATATTTTCTCTGTTCACTGTCCATTATCAAACATTCTATAAATTGTTGTTCCAAGTTTTGCCCTGTTATCCTGTTGAGTATGTTTTTTTAATCCACACAATACAATGATTTTTGTCCTTCTACTGCAATTTAATATGTCACCTTTACTGTGTTGAGTGCCCAAAGCACTCCCTTAGCCACTAGAGAAGATCATAGTTAGAAGCTCAGCTTCTTTAACAATGGGTCTGCATTTGTCATGTTCACTCTTAGTGTCTAACCAGTACCTGGCACATAGATGGAGTTCAATAAATGTGTGTTGAGTTCCTGTTGAGTGCATGGGTAGATAAATATGTGTTCTTATAGAATTAATGCACAAATCTTATATTAAAATCACTTATTCATATGTCTTTTCCATCAGACTGCAAGTTCCTCAATGGCAGGAATTGCAGCTGATTCATGGTTACATCTGCAGTGCTTAATACCATGTCTCTCATGTAGCAGATGCTCAAGAAATGCCATTTGAAATTTTTGGGGAGGGGAAGATAGAAAAATTGGAAGAAACTAAAATAAAAGCAACTATGTGGAAGTCAAGGTTGGACTATTCTCCTAAAAATATAATAGTAGAATAAGTAAAAAATAAAATAAAATAATAATAATAATAATCAGGTTAGGACAGTTAGCCTATTTCAAAGTAAAGTTTTTTTAAATCTTCCATGGAATTTTTTTCTCCCCTAATTCTCACATTTTTATATAGTGACAGTGACTCTTAATGATAGTTAATCAGCGGTCCAAGTGCCAAGTCTCAGAAGAAACTTTAAGAAAAACACTGAGTTTGTGCAACTTATGAGCAGCTTCCAAGGTTTAGAACACATTGGCCTATCACCAAGATGACACTCCCTCAGAGGCACAGTGCATTCAGAACCTGGATGACTTCTACCCAGGGAGGTGACAATGCCCACAGTCCAACAGTGAGTAGGAGCTAGTTGGTGTTGGAATTTTATAATTAGCTAACCTGCAATTGTTCAGATTGTCATTATTCTTGTTTACTGATCCAAGTAAAAAATATCATGGTTCAAATATTCTTTCTGATTATCTCAGCTTCATCATTCTTGATAATACTTTCTTCTACCCAACTATATCTGCCATTACTTTTAAACCTAGAACCCACTATTGTGTGGCAAATACATTCTTTTGTATTTTTAATCTCCTCATAGAATCATCCCACTAATTCCATGCCTTTAGAAAAGCTCTACCATGAGATGCCTTTTCTCTCCAGCTCTCTCAGGTTGATACATATCACAAATCTGAAAGAACAAAGAGTAGAGAAATGAGCTTGGCATCTTCGTCCACTGTGCCACTGTTATGTACCACTTATTTCTTCACATTTACTGTTAGAGCAGTGAATATCTCTCTATATTCACTCCAGTCCACTTTTCTTGGTCTTTTCTTCCTCCATCCCTGCCAATCCCCAGATGGGGTAGAAACTCTTCAATGTTCTTTCATATAATTTTTCAAGAGTAAATCAACATATGATCCTCAGTCTATGGAGCCCTGTGAGTAAATATTATCTCCTTTTTTCCATTACTGTACCCTAGTCTTTGACCAGTGCCTACTCCCAGATTTTACTCTACTAAGTATTTGTTGAAGAACTGAATGCTTATAGAGTACAGCAGGGCAATAATATCTAAGGCTCCATCTTAAACCTGATATATCATTACATCCCAATTCCAAAACATGAGTTCCATACCATCAGTGAACCTTAAACTTATAGGATGTTTGTATTTTAATTTAATGCTGGATGAATAGTCAACAAAGACAGTCCATATTAATTACTTTGGTTCATAAAGATTTGGTATCTTTCTCAATCACACTGCTCCTGTGAGGTCCTCCTAAATCCACATAACTTCTAGGATCATCATGTTACTTTCTACAAACTTCAAACTCTTACACTAATTCCCAATTTGCCACTGATTTGTCCCTTACATCTACTTATTCAATGTTAAGTAATCTATGTAAAGTCACCAGAGTCTCTGTAGAAGTTTACTGTTGATAAGGTCTGCCCACTGAAACCTCCTAATGGCCCATAGATTTCAACTATGTTGCCTTCATTTGAATCTCATGTTGATTCTTATGGCCCTGGACTAGGCTGAATTTAAATTACAATCCTATAACTCTTATTAATAATTTTTTCCTAAGATGCTATGAGTCAATGTAAATTAATCAAATATAATAAAATTAAACTCTCTTTAACTAAAATTGTTCAAGTAAATAAATATTATAAAGGCCCAGGAGTCTCTAGTCCCCTAGATGAGATATTTGTAGTCAGTATGTGCCCTCCTTAAAGATAAGTGTTTCAAGTCTCTTGACCGCTCCATGACCACACTGGGTTTATTCAGTCATTTGTCCTGGAAAAATTTGAGAAGGAAAGTAAGAGTTCAGTTTCCTTTTCAAATGATCAGTTTTTACACCCACTTCGCAGTTGTACTTTTCTATGGCAGCTTCCCAGCCAGACACTGGTCCTTCACCATTAACTTCATCCACTATGCTGGATGGTATTGATGGTTTTCTATTGTATGGTCCAAGGGGAAGAACCCTTTGCTACTCCACTAAATATCTGCCTTTATTTTTCAACTCTGGCAGACAGAATCTGGAATAGCTTTATCATAGCTCTTTCATTAGCCTCTTAAGGGGACATTTATGAGTGGTGGACTCATTTGTCATAAACTAATTGAAATACTATTTTTACAATGCCATCTCTATATGGTGCACTTTTTATTCTCTACACTCTACTGCCCAATGGTTAATATTACAGTGTATATCTTCCTATACACATCACATGAGAAAAGAGTGTATACACTGAGAAACCATTCTACCTAATAAAATTGTCCCTTTATGCTCCCTGACCTACAGATCATATTTCCCTCAATCCCTTCCTGAATTACTTGGCTCTTGATATATATTGATTTCAGAGAGCAAGAGAGAGGAAGCTATAGATAGAAACATCAATGATAAGAATCATCAATTGGCTGCCTCCTAAATGTCCCCTACTGGGGAGCCAGCCCAAAACCCCAGCATGTGCCCTGACTGGGAATTGAATGGTGACCTTCTGGTTCATGGGTCAAGGCTCAACCACTGTGTCATACTGGCCGGGTGTGACTCTTGCTTTTTACATTCAGATGAATCCTCTCCTGGAACTCAGTGGACTCATTCACATGCTCACATTCAGTTCTACCCCATGAAATACCACAGTATTGCTCTGTGAAATTTTCCCTGAAGAATTTGTTCTCTGATTCCCGGAATACCAGTACAGTAATGTTTCAGAGCTAGCTAGGATATAAACATGCACCACTTGTATTCTTAAAGAGCATCACTTGTAAAATAAGGGTTTTAAATCATTGTCAGAGGAAAAGAAGCTGCTATTCAATGCCAAACATTTGACTACTTAGTACATTTAAATATTCTTTATAGCTGATATGATGACAAAAAATATCTATGGTGCTATAAAAATGTTAGTGCTTTTAAAAATCTAATTGAGAAAAATATACCTGTACAAGTAATAAAAGGAACAACCCCCCCCCCCAAAAAAAAAAAGAGAAATATTCCTAATAAGAAGACCTTGGGGGGAAAATGGAATGTGGTATATTTCACAATTGCATCCCACCACAGGGAGTGAGGCCACAGTGAGCAAGGCTTTTTTTTTTTTTTTTTTTTATATGAAACCACTTTAATTAGAGCACAGATATGGTTTTGAATTCTGATTTCCTAACTAATTAATTTTGTGACCTTTGGAGAGTAATTTAACTTCTTCAACCCATAAAGTGGTTAGTCCATAAAAATGTAACAGAGTTGGTGTGGCTATCAAACAAAACATTCTGTGAATGAATTTAGCAGAATAGTTAGCACATGTCAGGCCATCTATCTTGTAATATATTATAGCTTTCTATAATACATTCACTGCAAAGAGAAAATCCTTGAACATATCTCTTAGAAGGCATCCTTATTAGACAGAGAATCACTAAACATGATAAAATAAGCATATGGGAAACATAAGCAGAAATAAATGCATTTATAAAATGATGCCTACACATAAAGCACAATTTTCTTAAGCCAGCATAAAGAGAGATGAATTTCAAAATCTCCCTAAAAAATAGTCATCCATTTAGAAACTATCGAATAGTAGAAACAGCAAAACACATGAACCAAGAAGCAAACTATATCTTCTCTGACCCTCAAGTTCCTTATCTATAAAATTTCTAACACTGTTGCCTTGAATGGGAATTAAGGGTATACAATATTGGGGGCATGTTGGTACAAACCACAGAGTACTACACAATGCATGGTGTCATTCAGTCAATCCATTAGCAATCATTTAGTAAGTGCCTCCTGAAAGTTTTATTCTAGGTTTATTTCTGTCAAGCATATCAAGAAAAATGCTACCAGATTCTGTGATTTCAACATACTCATTAGAATACATGATTAGTGGAAAGTTAAATTGTAATAACAGGTGTTCATTAATCTAGCTAAATACCAGGAGAAGAAAGCTGGCCCTTCAGAGGAAGGATAGTCATTCATTCAAGGCTTGAGTCTGCAAATGTGTCCCCATCCTCATAAGACGTTTAAACTTGAAAAACTGCTCGGAGTTGATTAAGTTAAAATGTCTCTTCATTTTTTCTTGAGTGATTCAGATTTTGTAACTTCCATTTTGTGTCTATCCCACACCTCACTAGATTGGTCATGACTTTGTATAGACAGCTTTAGTTTTCTCATACTGCTTAAACACCCTTTTCCCCCAAATAAAAACAATGTTATTCATAAATCCCATATACTAAAGGGTTAGTGACATTTCTTCCTTACTAAAATCCACTACTTGCTATTGATGCAAGTGATAGCAAAAAAACAAAATTGGCCAAATATAGCTACTATATGATGTAGGCCCTAAAAGGCTACTTATTAACTTAAGCTACACATTTATTGCAATTGCAATGCTTTGTAAAAGAGACTACATTCTTCTGATGTCATCAGACCCTTGCAAGATCTTTCAGTCTCTTGAATTCCTGCATAAAAACAGATGACAACTACATAGGGAAACCAAAAATACATGGACAATATTTACACATACATCTAGGTTCCAAGGTATTTCCATGAACTGCAAAATATACCAATAGCCACAAGACAGGCCTTGTACCACTGTTTATAGGGGAAGAAGACAAAGGAAGCAGTGAGGGTGGGATTCTTTGGAACTGAGAAGTTGCCTCAAAGAGTCAACAAATGTTCTCTGTACCACACCATGGGCTGACTTGAGAAGAGCAGCTGAAACTGGGAAGGGGTTTGCTCTCCAGAAACCTGGCCAGTGCTAGGGGCCAGGGGAAGAAGTGCTAAAGAACCACAGCAGCCTAGCCCCTGAGAACTCACAAAGAAGGTTCCAGAATCCCTTTGTGTGTGTCCCCCACTCAGCAGAAACTTCTGGGAGCTGCATTAAAATTGAGCATTGCCTCATCTAAAAGATCAGAAAAACTATATTAACATTAAAAAAAACAAACAGAAAGGCCTCAAATCACTATAAACCATACTGTTTATTTCTCTCTGGTCAAATAATAAAGATAACAATAACAGAAAAAAACATATTTGGAGCAATAAAATAAGCGTGAAGTTAAATCTTAATCATAGGTCTTAGAAGACAAAAATGAGAATTAGGAGCAGACAAAATTCTTTACAGACTTTGGGAGCAAGCTATAAAGATGTGCCCACAAAACAAACCGAAACTATTGCTCATTACTTTAAAATGAGCTTACAGACATTAAAAGGATTCAGGACATGAAGGGAAAATTGAATAATTAGCAAAAATCAGAAATAGGATTACTGAACTCAAGATGAATAATGACCAAATTATATTAGAAACTGAGGCAAAACTGGAAGGAACAAATGAAAGAAAAAAATAAATATAATGTCTTAAGAAATGAAAAAAAAGAAAATAAATTTTTTTTAAATTAGAAAGAAGTGGAAAGATTGAAAGGAAGCAAGAGTGATAAATACTGGTGGTGAGCAAAAGACATTGCCCTAGGAAAGGAAGGGCAGGGAGGCAGGAACAAATGAAGGAAGGAAGAAAGGGAAGGTGGGAGGGAGGAGGAAGGAGAATCTGCTCCATGAGGAGGTGGTTTAAGAAGGGGCTAACCACGGCAGTTAGTGTTCAAGGGGCAGGTGAGAGTCCCAAGTGACAGACTTGTACATGATGGAGAGAGACTGTAAATTCATTAAATAGATAAATCAATCAGCCAGATGAAAAGCCTATCTTCTCACAAGAGACTCTAGAAAACTGAATGTACACTTTAAATAGGAGAGCCAGAGGTCATCTCAGGTAATTGATCCTTATCCACCCATCCCCAAATTCAGTTAATTTCTTATCTAGGGCTGATCTTAGCTTCATGCAAGTGCACAAGAGAACATGTCACTTATTTTTGGTTGGGTTTAATAGTACTTAATGAGAATAACTTCTGACAGAAAGTGAAACGGCGGGGTCTTTATTTACATGCAAAATATCAATTAATTAACTTAAAGAGTACATGAATACCCAGATATATTGTTTCTGCAGATGTTTAAACTCATCACAGTATTCTACACATTTTATATGTCCTGCAAAACACATGTAAATCTAAGCAAAAAGTTTTTTTCAGTGGAAGGCATAAATGATTTCAACTGCTCAGGCAGCAGCAGGTGAAGACACAGAAAAATCCCTGCACACCTGTTCATGCTCTGGAGGCTTACATGTGATTGCTACTCTTTGCAGATTGCTTTAGGGCTAAATCTTTGAGATGAGTGAAGAGTGCAGGCCTGCTATTTTCTTAGCCTTATTCTTATAGAAATTTATGACAAGTTGTGATAGAATCATTGGTGTGCAGCAATTCAAAACATCAAGATAAAGGTGTAAGGACCAGTGTTTTTCACTAGTGCGTGATCTGGAAAACGACCTGTCAGCTAGCCTGGTTCACTCATTTTCCAGGTGAGAAAACTGAGATCCAGAGAAAGAAAGTGATTTACAAATTGTAGGCTTGCATGGAATATAACAAGTTTCTCTGATTATTTTATGATGGGGATGATGTATATTTATTAACACACACAAAAAAAAAAACTTTCCAGCCTGACCAGTGTGGCTAAGTGGTTGAGAATCAAATAATGAACCAGGATATCATGGTTTGATTTCCGGTCAGGGTACACACCGGGGTTGCAGGCTCAATCCCAAGTAGGGTGTGGGCCAGAGACAGCCTATCGATGATTCTCTTAACACTGATGTTTCTATCCCTCTATCCCTCTTCCTTACTCTCTCTGAACTCAATAAAAACATATTCTAAGAAATTTTCCACAAAGATATTAAGCAGTGTGCTCGTTATAATTCTGGAAAGACATATGCCATCATTTTTTTCTGAGTCCTTTTTTTCCCCCTGAATCTAGTTATCAGGTAAATGGTTATAATTTAACATTCAATTGTGCTTGTATTTATTTCCTGATTGTTATAACAAATATGCATTACTTGTATAATGAAGAATGACTCATAATATTAGCAAAGTTTAGACTCAGTTTAAACTGGCCAACTATTGAGGCTACAGTATGAATTTTGGAAAAGCAATCGGCATGGTGGATGTTTAATAAGCTTGGAGCCAGCATGTCCCAGAAGGAGTGGAGAAGGCATGAGTGCTTTGCAACTCAGAGTGTGGCCCACAGAACAGCAGCATAGGCATTACCCAAGGCTTGGTAGAAATGCAGAATTTCTGAACTTAGCTTTATTAAATCAGAATCTGCATCTTAACAAGGTCTCTACATGTTTCATAAGCACATGATAGTTTTAGAATCACTATTCTAAAACCCTAATTGCATCCAATCACTCACTGAGTTTGAGGAGGCATATGGAGGAAAGACATGAAAGGGGATTTCAAGAGGGCTGCAGAGTAGGTGGAAGCTGTACCTACCTGCTCCTGGCCAAACTGGATTTATAGCTAAATCATAAAGCAATCATCCTGCATAACCAACTGAAGGGTAGCTGAACTGAAATATTATAACCAAGTAGTTTCAGAAAACACAGAGAGACTGGTAAGAAGGGCAGAAATGCAGAAAGGGCTGGCACCCACACCCATGTGCAGTAGCTGAGAGATATCTTGGCTAAAATACTCCCTCTCCCCAGGAGTGAGGGTCTCAACCCCACCCAGGAATCCCCAAACCAGAGCAACAAAGGAGCCTGCATAGCATCTAGTGGGGATTCAGTCCACCTGGGAGTGAAGGGAGTCTGCTGGAGACCCAGATGCCATCTTCCTAGGGTGGAGCACTCCTATTGTTATAGCACCAGCCTGGGGAGTGCACTGCCCGTACTCCAGCTAGTGATGACACAACTCTGCCAGTGATGACACCACTGTCACACTCAGGTCCTGCAGAGGGGTCTGCGGGCTGCACCCAGCAGGAAACTTTGGGGAGCTCTTTTCTGGAGAAGTTCTTGGCAGAGATTCAGACAGTAACTGAACTGTGTAGCTTTGGAAAGAGAACCATTCCTTTCCACCTCAAGTGCACAGCCAGCACCTCCCACCCCTTACACCTGATTTCTGTGTCCAGGAATCAGACGGACAGATGCTGGGTTGTGTGAATACATTGGTGAACGGGGGGTGGAGGACACTTCTATCTCCCATGTGAGCTCAGTCGAAACTATTCCAGAAAGGGGAAGAAGTGCCCACCTTCCTCCTATAAGCGTATGGGCAATACTCCCATCAGGAGATTATTTGCATGGGTCCTCCCAAGCCCAGGTACACCACACCACCCCCCGCCAAGCTGTGCTCAGTTCCACAGAGGGAAAGGTGTGAGGCTGAGAGCTGGGCAGTTGGAGTGTGTCTTCCTCAGAGGCTGGCTGACCCCACAGGAGGGGGATGAACTACTTGCCCTGTCCTGTGGGCTTGGCCAGCACCATCCCCAATGGGAAACTCTTTTGATTGATCCTCCTGAGCCCCAGGGGCACCACCCTGTTGACTTTGCTCCTACAGTAGGTATGGCTGGCTACACCCAAATTGAGCCTGTGGTGAGCTAGAGTTGGTAACTCTAGTAGAGACTAAGTGGTTTCTGTCTGGAATAGAGGCCACTTTCCCCTCAATGAGTGCCTGACCACATGGCCCCCAACTAGGAAAGCCACTAGCCTCATCCTCTTGAAACTGCTGACTTATGACCTGCAGAAGGGTCTGTGAATCATGGCCAGCCAGGGCCCACTCTAAAGTCTTTCTTTGGAAGCCTGTGAAAGAAGACTAGGCAATCTCTAGGTAAGACAGAGTAGCTGACAGGTGGAGGCAGACCTCAGGGTCCTCGGACATTTTATAGATCTTCCCATATCTCTAAACTGTAGGAAGCCAACCCTTCTACATAGATTCTCTCCTCCCATGCATATTCAGGCCCAATAGATGCAACCACAAACAGTGAATAGCAGGGTACTTCCAGATAGATAGCCCAAGGCTTATTTCACACAGTTTCTGACATTGACTTGTGCTTGAACCCTACCCAAGTGGACCCAGAAACAACACAACCAGTAGTGGGCTTCAGACTTACACCAAAGCTCCACCTAACTAGCCACATAGTAGCACACCCAAAGGGAGATTCCAGCAGGCACCAGTCCCTGCTGGGAACAACTTCACCTCAGCGGGTAGCCCCTGCATTGTGGCTCATACACGGTGATCAAAGTTTATCCTAATAGTCAGTCAGCCTGAGGATTAACTCCAACCATGAAAGAGCCAACAACATTCAAGACACAAACTACAGCAGGAAGGTGATATAACCCAAAATAAACATTCCTGGAGCACTGAGAAAATATGATCAGGAAGATTTGCCACTGAGATACCTACATTATAAAGCCATCATAACACATTTGTGAATCATAACAGATTAACCTAGTACACAGAGATAAAATGGGGAAACAAAGAAATAAACAAACAGAAACAAAACAAGAGAAATCCCTAGAAAAAGAATTAAATGAAATGGAAACAACCAAGATAGCAGATGCATAGTTTAAAACAATGGTTGTAAGGATGATCAAACACCTTATTGGGAAGAATGGATGATCTCAGTGAGAACATAAACAAAGTGATAGTAACCATTAAAAAGGACATAGAAGCCATAAAAATGAACCAGTCAAAAATGAAGAATATAATATCTAAAATAAAGAATATACTCAAAGGAATCAGCAGCGGTTTATATGAAGCAGAGGATCAAATTGGTGATTTAGAGGGCAAGATAACAGTAAGTCTCCAAGCAGAGCATCAAAAAAATATATATAATTGTTTTTAAAAGTAAGGAAAGTCTAAGGGAACTATGGGTCAACATCAAGTGTAACAACAGCCACATCATAGTGGTAGCAGAAGGAGAAGGTAGTGAGCAAAATATGGAGAACCTGTTTAAAGAAATGATGGCTGAAAACTTCCCTAACCTGGTGAAGGAAAAAGGCACACACGTTCAGGCAGTACAGAGTGCCAATCAAGATGAACCCAAAGAGATTCACATAAATACACATCAAAATTAAAATGGCAAAGGTTAAACACAAAGAGAGACTATTAAAGGCAGCAAGAAAGAAACAGTGGCCCATAAGGGACTTCCCATAAGGCTGTCAGCTGATTTCTCAATAAAAACACTTTATACCAGAATAGAGTGGCATGAAATATTAAAAGTAGTGAAAAGCAAGGGTTTTCAATCAAGACTACTCTATCCTGCAAGGCTATCATTTAAAATTAAAGGGAAATAAAGAGCTTCCAAGACACACCCAAAAAGGCTAAAGGAGTTAATTGCCACCAAACCAGTATTGCAAAAATTGTTAAAGGGCCTGCTTCGAGAAGGGGAGAAATATATATAGAGAGGAACATAGGTATAAAAATAAAATGTCAATATACAAGGTGTCCCCCAAAAATGTATACACACTTTACCAGCTGATAGCTCAATTTTGAAAATGAAATATATTTTAATAAACACTGTCTTTATAATTACTCAAAGTGTGTGAATACATTTTGGGAGAATACCCTAAATAAGTACATATCAATAATAACCTTAGATATAAATGGATTAAATGCTCCAATCAAAACACATAGGGTAGCTGATTGGACAGGAAAATATGACCCAAGAGACCACTTCAGAACAAAAGATTCACACAGGTTGAAAGTAAAGGGATGGAAAAAATATTCCATGCAAATGGAAACAAACAAACAGAAAGAGCTGGGGTAGCAATACTTATATCTGACAAAATAGACTTCAAAGCAAATGCCATAATAACAGACAAAGAGGTCACTACATGAAACTAAAGGGATCAATGCAACAAGAGGATATAATTATTGAAAACATATATGCACTTTCATAGGAACACCTAAATATATGAAGAAATATTAGTTGACATTAAGGGGGAGATTGACAGCAATGCAAATATAGTAAAATATTTCTAACACCCACTGTCATCACTGGATAGATCTTTCAGACAAGTAAATCAACAAAGCAACAGTGACCTCAAATGACACACTAGATTAGTTGGTTATAATTGATATTTTCATCTCTAAGCAGCAGAATATAGATTTTTCTCAAGTGCACATTGAACAACCTCAAAGATAGACCACATGTCAGGATGCAAAATAAGTCTTAACAAATTCAAGAAAATTGAAATTATATTAAGCATCTTCTCTGACCAAAATTGTATGAAATAAGAAATGAACTATAATAAAAAAACTGAAAAATATTAAAACACATGGAGGCTAATTAGTATGTTAATAAACAATAAATGGCTTAATAATGAGATCAAGGAAAAAATCAAAATTTACTGCTGGCCAGCCAGTGTGGCTCAGTGGTTGAGCATCAACCTATGAATCAAGAGGTCACATTTCAATTCCCAGTCAGGGCATATGCCCGGGGTTTCATGGTCGATCCCCATTACGTGATGTGCAATATCTTTTAAAATTTACCTAGAAACAAATAAAAATGAACACACAACAATGCAAAATTTATGGAACACAGTAAAATCAGTCCTGAGAGAAAAGTTCATAGCATTTCAGGCTTACCTCAAAAATCAAGAAAATTTTCAAATAAGAAATCTAACCCTACATCTAAACTACTAGTAAAATAATAACAAAGCCTAGAGTAAGTAGAAGGAAGGAAATAATATAATTTAGACTGGAAATGAATGAAAACAGAGCCTAAAAAAGACAAAAGATCAATGAAATCAAGAAGACATACTTTGAAAAGATAAAGAAGATTGATGAACATTTAACCAGACTCATTGGGGGAAAAAAAGAGAGAGGACCTAAATAAAAAATAAAAAATGTAAGAGGAGAAATAATAAATGACACCACAAAAATACAAATGATTGTAAAAAAATACTATGCCAATAAATTGGACAACCCGGATGGGATGGATAAATTCCAAGAAACACACAATTTTTCCCAAGCTGAATCAGGAAGAATTAAAAATCCTGAATAGTCCAATTACTACTATAGTCCATTACTATAATGAAATCAAAATAGTAATTAAAAAAAAAACACTGACAACAATCAGAACTCCTGGACCAGATGGCTTCACCAGCAAATTTCATCAAATATTCAAGGAAGAACTGACATCTATCCTTCTAAAACCATTCCAAAAAACTCAAGATAAGGAGACTTCCAAACTCTTTTTATTATCTTAACTCCAAAACCTGATATAGACACTGCAAAGAAAATTATAAGCCAATGTTCCTGATGAGCATTGATAAAAATCATACACCATGATCAAGTGGGATTCATTATGGGGATGTAAAGTTGGTACAATATTCACAAATCACAATAAAAAATGGAAGATAAAAATCACATGATCATATCAGTAGATGCAGAAAAGCATTTGATAAAATCCATATATGATAAAAGCTCTCATTAAAGTGCACATAGAAGGATCAGACCTCAATATAATGAAGGACACATCTGACAAACCTACAGCCAACATCCTATTCAATGGGCAACAACTAAAAGACTTTCCCTTGAGATCAGGATCAAAACAGGGATTTCTGCTTTCATCATTCTTATTTAATACTAGAGGCCCAGTGCATGAAATTCATGCAAGAGTAGGCCTTCCTTCCCCCGGCTGCTATCACCGGCTTCCTTCTGGCACCCGGGACCCAGACTTCCCTCCAGCTACCAGCAGGCACCTGGGACCCAGGCTTCCCTGCAGCCCCAGCTTTGTCCAGAAGGCCATCCAGAAGGACATCTGCAAGGACATCCAGTCTAATTAGCATATTATGCTTTTATTATTATAGACTAGAGGCCCAGTGCACAGTTTCATGCACTGGTGGGGTCCCTGAGCCTGGCCTGTGCCCTCTTGCAATCCAGGATCCCTTGGGGGATGTCAGGCTGCTGGTTTCCGCCCGATTCCCACAGGCCGCCTGTGGGGATGTAGTAGTGCATGAAGCAACAGGTGGCTGCGAGAAGCCCAAGCCTGGGCCAGGCTCCATGCTGCTCCCACTCATCCTGGCCCCGCTGTGTCTGCCACCACCACCACCGCTGCTTGGTAGCGCTGCTGTGGAGGTGGGAGAGGCTCACATTGCCTCAGCTGCGCTCGCGAGCTGTGAGCCTGGTGTCTGGAACCCTTCAATCAGCTGAGCAGTAGTCCCACTATGGAAGTGCATTGACCATCAGGGGGCAGGTCCTGCATTGAGCTTCTGCCCCCTGGTGGTCAGTGCGCATCATAGCAATCAGTTGACTGGTCATTTGGTCATTCAATCGCTTAGGCTTTCATATATATATATATATAGATAGTACTGGAAGTCCCAGAGAGCAATCAAACAAGAAGAAAAAAAAAAAGGCATCCAAATTGATACAGATATCATTATTCACAGATGACATGATATTGTATATAGAAAACCCTAAAGACTTCACCAGAAAACTAATAGATCTAACCAGCAAATTCAGCAAAGTAGCAGAATGCAAAATTAATATTCAGAAATTTGTGATAATTTTATACATCAATAAGGAACTATCTGGAAGAGAAATTAAGAAAAAAATCCCACTTACTATTGAAACAAACAAACCAACAAAAATAATATACCTAGGAAAAATTTAACCGAGGAGGTAAAAGAATTGTACTAAGAAAATTATAAAATACTGAAGAAATAAATAAAAAGGATACAAATAAGTGAAAGCATATTCATGTTTGAGGATAAGAAAAATTAACATAATTAAAATTCCTGTACTAACCAAAGAAATCTACACATTCATTACAATTTCTATTAAAATAACAAAGGCATATCTTAGAAATCTAGAACAAATATTTCAAAACTTTATATGGAACAACCAGAGACCCCAAATAGCCTTAGTAATTTTTAGAAAGAAAAACAAAGTTGTATGTATAACACTATCTGATATCAAACTATACTACAAGGGCATAGTAATCAAAATTGTCTGGTACTGGTAGAAGAGCAGGCATATAGATCAATGGAACAGAAAGGTGATCACAGAAATACACCCATGCCTTTATGATCAAATATTATTTGACAAAGGAGACAAAAACATACAATTGTGTAAAGATAGTATCTTCAATAAGTAGTGTTGGGAAAATTCATCAGATAAATGCAATAAAAATGAGACTAGACCACCAATTTACACCATAAACAAGAATAAACTTGAAATGGATAAAATACTTAAATATAAGTTCTGAAACCATAAAAATCCTAGAGGAAAACATAGGCAGTATAATTTCAGACATTTCTTGTAGCAATATTTTTGTAGATGTTTCTCCTCAGCATGGGAAACAAAGAAAAAATAAACAAATGAAATTAAATCAAACTAAAAAGCTTTTTGGGCAGAAAAAGAAAATCATCAACAAAATGAAAAGCGAATCCACTCTATGCGAGTACATATTTGCCATTGATACATCTGATAAGGGGTTACTTTCTAAAATATATAAAGAACTTATACTACTCAACACCAAGAAGACAAACAACCCAATTGAAAAATGGGCAAAGGACCTGAATAGGCACTTCTTCAAAGAGGACATACAGATGGCCATATGTACATGAAAACAATGCTCATTATCACTAAGCATCAGAGAGATGCACAAATTAAAACCACAATGAAATATCACCTCACGCCTGTCAGAATAGCTATGATCAATAAATCAACAAACAACAAGTTCTGGTGAGGATGTGGAGAAAAGGGAACTCTTGTGCACTGTTGGTGTGAATGCAGACTGGTGCAGCCACTATGCAAAACAATACGGAGTTTCCTCAAAAAATTAAAAATGGAACTGCATTTTGACCCAGTGATACCACTTCTATGAATATTTCCAAAGAAGCATAAAACACTAATTCGAAGGAATATACGCACCTTTATGTTAATTGCAGTGTTACTTACAATAGTCAAGACCTGGTAACAGCCCAAGTGCCCATTAGAAGAGTGGATAAAAAAGCTGTGGTACTTTTATACAATGGAATACAACTTGGCCATTAAAAAAAAAAATCCTAACTTTTGGAATAGCATGGATGGATCTGGAGATTATGTTATGTGAAATAAGCCACTCAGAGAAAAACAAATACCATATGATATCACTTATATGTGGAGTCTAATGAAGAAAATAAACTGATGAACAAAATAGAAACAGAGGCATGGATGCATGGAACAGACTGACAGCTGTCAGAGGGGAATGGTGTTGGACTGAATGAATGAAGGTGAAGGGATTAAAAAATATATATATACTAGAGGCCCAGTGCATGAAATTCATGCATGGGGGGGAGGTCCCTCAGCCTGGCCTGTACCCTCTCCCAATCCAGTACCGCTGACTCCTAACCACTTGCCTGCCTGCCTGATTGCCCCTAATCCTCTGCCTGCCTTCCTGATCACCCCTAACCACCTCTGCCTACCTGACTGCCCCTAACAGCTCTCCTGCCTGCCTCATCGCCCCTAACTACTCTGCCTGCCTGATCACCCCTAACTGCCTCTGCCTCAGCCCCTGCCATGGTGGCTTCATCCGGAATGATGTCTGGAAGGTCATTCGGCTATTTGGTCTAATTAGCATATTATGCTTTTAATATATATTAATATATACATATATATTAGATAGAGAAAACAGTGTGTTAATAGCTAGAGGGAAACAGGGGTGGGAGTAGGTGGAGGTGGGCAAAGGTGGGGATAATGGGAGGAAATAGACTTTGCTTGGAGCAGTGGGCACACACTGCAGTGTGCAATTGATTTTTGGTTGAGTTGTGTTACACTTCTAACCTAGCCTAGATTATAGGATTATAGAACTTCTCTCTTTGACAGCTTCCTTATTTATAAATGCTGTTAATAGTCCCTATATCTCATAAATATTTTGAACATATTGTTAAATATGCAGCAATTCACATAACCTGTAGGAGATAAGGGCTCATTAATGCCATTTCCCTTTTCCTGAAAAGTATAATGGGCCCTGACCAGCTTGGCTCAGTGGATAGAGCATCGGCCTACAGACTGAAGCGTCCCAGTTTCAATTCTGGTCAAGGTCATGTACCTTGGTTGCAGGCACATCCCTAGTGGGGGGTGTGCAGGAGGCAGCTGATCGATGTTTCTCTCTCATTGATGTTTCTGGCTCTCTAGCCTTCTTCTATCCCTTTTTTTTTTTTTTTAATATTTTTAGAAAGAAGTATAATGGGACATTTGGTGGCTTATAGTTCTGTAGCAAGGAGAGGATATGCAAATACAACCAACATACTATGTTGCTTTGGGCTATGACTCTTATTTTCAAATTTTACTAAGTGTCTCTACTAGTTGTTCTAATACAAAATCTTGTAGAACTCAGACGTTGGCAAGTAGGGGTTGGACACTTTCCCTTCCTAAAAAGGACGGTAATGATGGGTTTTAATTGCAACACAATTAGAGCTTTTGATATCAAATTAATTTTCAATGATAGTGTTGGTCTTGGCAGAGAGTACCGAATTTATGAGATAAAAGCCCCGTGAGTATATGCACACACTTTTATAGCTTTTTATGCTAAATTGAAATTCCTGCTTCATTTCCATTTCTAGAATCAAAGATTAAGGATAATAAAGCTTTTTAGCTTAGCGAAATTAGTTAAGTGCATTTTATTACATCAAGTCATACTTAATTATAAGCCATACTTGGCAAATTCTCTCCACTTTAAATAATTGTTCACAAGATAATAATTTTATGAAATTTGTGTACATAATACAGAAATATGGTACTAAATTAAAATTACAGAATTTTAATAAATTTTGAGCCTGTATTTTACTTGTAACCATTAATGCACTTAAGCCCATGTAGTTAAACTAGAATGAGTACTAAACAAAACCTTATTTTTGTTATATAATAAAAGCATTTTGCATTTTTGCCAATAAAAGCAATGCATATTATTTTGAATGAGAATATTTGATGTGTCCAAAATTTAGACCATTCCAGACAATAATAGTGTCAGAATAATTATAATGAAAACATAAAGCCAATAATTAAAGTGATAAATATTGACAGATAATCCTATATAATAAAAGGTTAATATGCAAATTGTCCCTCGGGAGTTCGACTGACCAGTAGTTCGACCAACCAGGAGTTCGATTGCTTGCTATGATGTGCGTTGACTGCCAGGGGGCAGTGTGGAATGAATGAAGGCCCCGGCTGGCCACTGGAAGGCCCCAATGGCCCGGATTGCTGGCCAGGCCTAGGGACCCTACTGGTGCACAAATTTCATGCACTGGGCCTCTAGTTTGATATAATATTAAGGTACAAATTTATCTCCATGGAATAGATATATGTACTAAAGTTACCAGTGTGACACAACTAGATAACAAGTATGAGACCTTTGAGTTTATTTTTTCTTTATAGAATAATAAAATTTTATTTTTTTATTTTAACTATTAACATACTATCAATCAAAATAATGTTTGTTACATTTCCTTTCAAAAAAGTGTATATTTTATATACACTTATATATAAAAGTGTATATATATATATATATATATATATATATATATATATATATACACACACACACATACACTAGGGACCTGGTGCACGAAATTCATCACTGGGGGTTGGGGGTCCCTCAGCCCAACCTGCCCCCTCTCACATACTGGGAGCCCTCAGGGGATGTCCTACTGATGGCTTAGGCCCGCGACCCATGGGGAGCGGGCCTAAGCCACAGTCTGGCCTCCCTTTGTGGGAGGCAAGCGGGCTGATCAGGGGAAGGCACCAGCCTCATCACCCCGCTGCTGCAACCACTGCCAATCACCGTAGCCACCAAGGTGTTTTCATCAACACAAACTCCCTTCACCAAGAAAAAATAACAACTTTCTTTAGGCATTTTCAAGATGTGTCTTTCATAGGATATGCATTTCTTTATTTATTTTTTATCCTCACCTGAGGATATGTTTCCATTGACTTTTAGAGAATGTGGAAGAGAAAGGGAAAGACAGAGAGAAACATCAAAGTGAGAGGAGCACTTTGATTAGTTGCCTCCTGCATGAGCCCTGATCTGGGCCCCGGCCAGGGAGGAGCCTGCAACCTAGGTACATGCCCTTGATCAGATCGAACCCAGACCCTGCTATCTGTAGGCCGAGGCATTATCCACTGAGTCACACTGGCTAGGGCAGGATATGACATTTCTTAGCCCTCCAGCAGCGGACCTTCATTTTTTTCTCCAGAAGTGTGGTGGAATAACCCTAGATCACCTTTTTGGATTCTTATTACCCAAGTTACTAAGAATATTACCAGTGGCATACAGGAAGCTTAGCCAATGTGCAGTCAGAAAAGGTGTTTCCTCTATAGTTCACACCAATCGAGGGCTGGACCCTGCCCAGGCCTAAAGCCTCTGGCTGAAGCTTTAGGCATGGGCAGGCCCCTCCAGCTCCCTCTGATCACCAGCTCAGCCCCTGCCCAGACCTGCCCAGACCAAAAGCCTCTTGGGCAGGAGCGGATGCCCAGATCCCTGCGATCAATTGCAGGGGGTCCGCTCCTGCCCAGGCAGAAAGCAGACCCCCAGCTCCCTGCCCAGGTGATCGATCGCAGGGGGTCCGCTGGTGTACCAGGCTGAAGCAACCCCCAGCTCCCTGCAATCGATTTCAGGGGGTCTGCTCCAGCACCAGGCCGAAAGCCTCTGGCGGAGGCTTTCGGCCTGGTGCCATATTGGACACCCAGCTCCTTGCGATCGATCTCAGGGGGTCCGCTCATGCACCAGGCCGAAAGCCTCTGGCAGAGGCTTTCAGCCTGGTGCCAGAGCGGACCCCAGCTCCCTGTGATCTGTCACAGGGGGTCCGCTCAGGGCGCCTATGTATGCAAATTAACCGTCCATCTTGATTGGGTTAATTTGTATACTCGCCCTGATTGGCTGGTGGGCGTGGCTTGGGCTTAGTGAAGGTGCAGTCAATTTGCATATTACTCTTTTATTAGGTAGGATATATATATATATATATATATATATGTGTGTGTGTGTGTGTGTGTGTGTGTATATACATATATACACACACACACACACACACATATATATACACACACACACACACACACACATTTATATATATATATACATATATATATATATATATATATATACATATATATATATATATATATATATATATACACACACACTAGAGGCCCAGTGCTTGAAATTTGTGCACTTGGGAGGTCCAACAGCTTGGCCTGTACCCTCTCACAGTCAGGGAGCCCTTAGAGGATGTCCGACTGCCATCAGTTGGACATCCTTAGCACTGCCAAGGAGGCAGGAGAGGCTCCTGCCACCACCACTGCACTCACCAGCTGTGAGCCTGGCTTCTGGGAGTGCACTGACCACCAGGGGGCAGTTTCTGCATTGAATGTCTCCCCCTGGTGGTCAGTGCATGTCATAGCAACTGGCCATTCTGCCGTCAGGCCAAAACTGGCTCTCCCACATCCCCCAAGGGGTCCCGGATTGCGAGAGTGTGCAGGCCAGGCTGAGGGATCCCACTGGTGCATGATCGGGGCCGGGGAGGGATGTGGGAGGTTGACCAGCTGGGGAGGGACCACGGGAGGGCTCCAGGGCATGTCTGGCCCATCTTGCTAAATCCCAACCAGCTGGACCCCAGCAGCAAGCTAATCTACCAGTTGGAGCATCTGGCTCCTGGTGGTCAGTGCACATCATAGAGAGCTGTTGAATGGCCTTAGCATATCATTAGCATATTACACTTTGATTGGTTGAACAGCCAAGCCGATGACCAGACAACTGGATACTTAGCATATTAGGCTTTTATTATATAGGCTATGTAGTTACAAATGGTAAAATTTTATGAACATTGCCATTTTTACCTAACTTTATTTTTAGATATTATTATTCCATAAAACACTTACTTATTCTTTTATTTTTAAATATTAAATTGAATACTATTTATTTATATTTTTGAATTAAACAGTCCTCTATGGATGGAAATGATGTGGTCTCTAGAATTTTCCTTTTAGAAATAATGATGCAGTACTGTCCTTATACACTTACCATTTACACACATGCAAGGCTAACTGGAAGATAAGATCCCATATGTATATAGAAAATCTGAGCTAAAAGGTATATGAATTTTAAATTTTGATTTCAATTCTACAGAGATTTAATTTTTGATGCACTCCATAGAGATTGTACTATTTTTTACCCTGACTAATAATATATTAAGTTTTCTGTTTTCTCACATACTGACCAATACGGTATTATAAAACATTGATTTCCTACCAGTATTATAATTAAAGTATTTTTCTGGGATTTTTAATTATTAAAATTAACTTTTCACTTCGAAAATATTACAGACATACAAAAATTACTAAAAATTTGATGTAAACATCAACAATACCCTCAGATATTAACATTTTATATAAACACAGTACATTTACAAAATCCAGGAGATTAACTATGACTTAACTTACACACCTCATCAAAATTTCACCAAATACTCTACTAGTGTCTTTATATGGATCTGGAATTAAATTTAGAACTATATATTGCATTTAGTTGCCATAATACCTTAGTATCCTTTAATCTGGAATAGTTTCAAGATCTTTGTACCCTCTTTTAACACCTTAACATTTTTTAAGAGAACTGCCAAGTTATTTTGTCTAATATCTCCAACTTTGTCTTGCTTCTGTCTCTTTTTGACTAAATCCTGTGGTAAGAACACCGCAGAAGTAATGGTGTGTCTTTCATTGCAATGGCAAGGCACATGATGTAGATTTGGTTCAGCTACTTAGGATGTGAAACTTGATCACTTGCTTTATGGTCCCTGACAGGTTTTCCACTGCATTGTAATTTTCCCTTTGTAACGACTGATCTCCTCTGGAAGATACTTTGAGATCATGCAAATATTTTTTAAAAATATATTTTATTGATTTTTTACAGAGAAGAAGGGAGAGGGATAGAGAGTTAGAAACATCGATGATAGAGAAACATCAATCAGCTGCCTCTTGCACCCCACCCCCCCACTGGGGATGTGCCCACAACCAAGGTACATGCCCTTGACTGGAATTGAACCTGGGACCCTTCAGTCCACAGGCCGACGCTCTATCCACTGAGCAAAACCGGCCAGGGTTCATGCAAATATTTTTAAATCACACATTCACCCACTAATGTAGAATCTATAGGTGAAAACAAATAGCAATTCTCCATTTCTACATAGAGTAGGTAGAAATGTATTTGAAGGAGTTTTCCTTCCTCACCTCTTATTTTTTTGGTTACTGATTGATTGATTGACTCACTTGTTCATATCAGTTTGGACCTATGGAACCTTACATTAGTCAATGGTTAGTGATTCACTATTTCCTTTTTTTGACTGAAAAAGTTTCATATTTGTCTTTTGAGAGCTTCTTCATGCTAGTCTCTGTGGCCTTTTAACATAGTCCCATCATTTCTGAGTCTTTGCTTTTCTTGTATTGAGATTAAGCCACTTTAATTTTACTTTCAGTGAAACTGTTAAACTTTTGTCCTAAATTTTTCATTTAGTTCATTTTTCTTATTAATGGAAATTATTTTCATAATTAACCAATTAATTCTTTGTAATATGATTTGTGAAATGTTTTGCAGTTGATATTTATGTTTTTATTTTCTTATGTTTTGTATTCATAAATTTGATTTTAATGTAATAAAATTTATGAAGTTTTTAAGGCTTCTGAGTATTGTCTTCAAAACTGGATCAACTTTTCCCACTTCTATATTATAAAACATTTTTTCCTGTCAGTATACTTTTTTTAAAGTACAATTAGTAGATCACTTTTTTACATTTATATCTTCTATACATTTGAAATATATCTTAGTGTAAAATGTAAGCTATATATAATTTTTTCTCTCTAGATGATTACTTTGTACTAAAAGAAGACCCACATTTATTGCTTAATTTATTAGTTCTGGTTTATTTAAAATTCTATCTTTATTTAATATTAACATTGTGCGTGTCATTTTTTTGGTTAATTTATGTCTACTTACAATTTTGTATCACACTTATCGTCTAGTTTTAGAATGCATTTTATTATGCTAATCAGGTACCTTCATATTATTTATCTTTTTCATATTTTTATTAAAAATACTTTCCATATGAAATGTAGCTTTAAAATGTATTATTATTACTGTGGTGACATTCAGTTAGGGAGAACTGGCATTTGTACAAATATGAGTCTTTTAGTCAAGATCACTTTATTACTATCCAAGTTTTTCTTTGAGTCTTTTGAGAATGTTTTAAAATATTCTTATATTCATTCAGAGAGTGTTTCTTGTTAAATTTATTAAGAGGTATTTTATCAATGTTTAAATTTTTTCAAATAAGATATTTTCCAATTATTTTGTTTCCATTTTTGTTGTTTGTAAATTAGAAAACTATTGATTTCTACATATAGATTTGTATCTAGTAATCTATCTGAATTTCATCATTGTAGTTGCTTTTATCAGTTGAATCTTGGGTTTTCCAATTATATATTCACATCAGTGACAAATAGTAAAAGTTATGATTCTCTTTCTCATTTCATATATCTAATATTTTCACTTGTCTGTAATGGCTGACATTTTCAAAATGCTATCATAATCATGATAGTACTGGCCATCCTTGTTTTAGAATTCTAATAAGAATGCTTCTAATGTTTCCTTGGCAAAAAAAAAAAAAAAAGAAGAAAAAAAAGTGGGTTTTAGGTTTTGGTATCTGTATCTCATAATGTTTAAAGAATATCCATGTATTCTTATTTTATTGTTTTAAATCAAGATCCATATTAAATGTTATTAAAGGCCTTGAAATATCTATGGGAATGATTTTATGGCTGTCTCCTATTATCCATTAGTGTGGTAAAATTAATAGGTTTCTTAAAGCTGAAGCATTCTTGTAATGGAATAAACTTCACTTAGTTATACATAGTGCTATTGTTTTAATGTGTAATTGAATCATGTTTGCTAATATTTATTAAGCATTTTCATCACTAAACATAATGTTTGGCCTTTAAAAATTTTTTGTTGCTTTTTGATATCATTGTAAGAATAGCTTAAAAAAGAGATTTTGTTTCTTTTTTTATATTGACCATTTTAAATAGCTTTGGGATTTTCTGATCTGTAAAAGTTTTGGTAAAATTTCCCTGAAAAAAAAAAGTCTGAGTTTGGTGATTTTGAACAGAAGGTAGCCTTTTCACAACTCTATTTTTTCATAATAACTGGTCTGTAGACATTCTGTGTTGAAATAAATTTAGTTTAGTGTAACTTCCTTTAAATGTTCCTATTTCCCCCCTTGGGTTTTCAATTTTCAGACTTTAACAACACAAGTCTTTTATCAATATTTTAATTTTATCAAAATGAGGTGATTTACTTTTCACCATTTATTATTTTATGCATTTGTGCTTTCTATTTCTGCATGATCTAGTTTATTGGTTTGCTCAAAGATTTAGGTGTGATTTATTTATTAGTTCTGCCACCTTTTTTATTTCTATTTGACTACATTCTGCTTTTATCTTTATTAAATCCATCCTTCTGCTTCCCCTAGATTGTTGTTATTGTTTTTTTTTCTATTTTCAATTAAAACTTTATGACTTTATCTCATAATTTATTTTATGAATAGTTTTTGTAATTTTTAAACATTCTACAACTTGGGTTTGGATATTTTCTTAAACTGTTTTAAGAAGTTTCTTTTTGTAATTTCCAGTGTTAGGGACTTTTGAGTAATTTACTTTGTTATTACATTGTTGTTCCAGCTCAGTGTAATCAGAGCAACTATCTCTATTATTTCTACTTTGAAATACACAGAGACTTTATTTGTGGCTTAGTATTTGGTCAAATTTATAAATATTTCGTGACCATTTCATCAGAAGATGTATTCACTGTTTTTGAAGAATAAAGTTTTAAAACATATTATTTTAAGGTTTTAAATTAAATTTGGACTAATTCTGTTAATGTTCCAAAAACACACATATTGTGATTTTAGAGAGAGTACATGGCAGATAATTACAAGACCAACTGGTGGATAGTTTATTTTTACATTGTTTGAGTTTTTCAAATTCAGGAACATTGTCTTACTTACTTTATTGAATATTTGTTTATTGTTTCTATTTTAACTTTTATCACTTCCATACAGAGAGAGGGAGAGAGAGAGAGAGAGAATGAAAAATGCCAATATAACCCCCACGGACTCATTTCTATAAGAAAAAATGTTTCTTCTCAGAATGCACATTTAAAATTGTTAACATTAAAATATTTGATTGTCTAACCACTATGCTGTACACCTGAAACTGAAATAAAAGAATATTGAATGTAAACTGTAATTGAAAAAAAAAAGAAATAAAAATAAAAGTGATAACATTAAATACATGGATACTTAGTACCACATTGCTCACACAAAAAAAAACCAACACATTGTATTTTGAAGAAATGTGCATAGCAGATCTGCTTACACTAGTCCTGTTTCTCTTCCATCCTCAGTGGCTCTGTTGGAAAGATGGTGGATAAGGGACTGGGGGTCAGGACTGTGATAAAGATCACACATCTACATGTCATTATCTATGGCACCCAGGACTTTTACATTTTAATGTTATTTTCTTGAGGCTCCAGCAAAACACTTGCATCAAGAGTGCTATTTCACAAGTTCTCCAGCAATAAAAGCACTACATCCAATCAGCAATATCAAAATGTCCTAACTTGTCACTATAAGCAGTTGCTATTATTGGTGTTAGCATTCTATGAAATTCCTTACCTCTACAATGTGCTATTTTGCATACTTGCTGCATTCAGGATGTATTATTATCATAATTAAAAAAATGTACTACAACCAAAGTTCAAGATAGTAGGGACCACTTTGTAAAGTATATGATTATCTAACCACTATGTTGTACACCTGAAACTAATAAAAATAATATTGAATGTAACTGAAAAATAAAACTTAAAAAATGCAAGCTAGTATGATAGAGTTTGGATATAGATGAGTAGCCACTGGTCAGCCTTGACTTCTGCAGCCCTTCCCACCAACAGGTACTCTGAAGGATAACCTGCTTAAGTAATCTGGAGGCAAATCCGGTATTGCTCACCTAAATATCTCCATTGAATAGAGCTGTCTGGGCGGGGTTGTGAAGACTTCAGGGTGAACTAAGCTTGTCCACAGGCCCAATTCCCAAGCTCTGCAAACATTTGAAATATGATCTTTCTAATTTGGCCTAATCTATGATTCAAAAACTCAATGCCTCTATCACAGAATTTCCTGACCAGCTCTCATACTAGGCCAGGCAAAACTAGTCAGACTGCTGCTCAGATGGAAGAAAACTACTCTTGGAATCACTTATTCAGGCTCCACAGAGAGCTCCCAGGAGGAAGACCTTTGGGGCGTAGATGTCAGCGACACCCAGGGAATTTCACTGAGAGGCACATTGCAGGTAGCATGAAAGGTCAAGGCCCTTGTGGGGCGTGGGAGAGTCAGAGGACATCTTAGGTATGTTGCAGAGTTGAGTATTTACATCCTGGAAAATGAGCCCCTTGTCTTATATGTATATCCAGCACTTTGGGTTTGTCTCATGGGGATGCATGTTACTGTCAGACAGGTGTGGAAATAACTTGGGCAAATAATGAAGGAGAGTGATATGCTGGTTTTGAGTTGTACGTGTCCCAGGAAAGCAAAGGACTCTTTTTCTTAGGAAGTCCACACCTATGACTGTTGCAGTCACTCACTGGAACTCACACATGAAAGAGGAAAAAGCACAGGAAATCACAGAGAAGGAAGGATTTAGCCTTAACATAAGGTATTTGGATTCACCCCAACTTCAGACCCCAGCGCAAGCCTCTCTGGTCTTTAGGGAGGATGAGGTTAGATGGCCCCTCATAAGCTGAGTGGACTGCATCTTTATAGACTTGCCTTTCCTCAGGACCCCACTTCTTGCCCTGCCTCCATTTAATACTACAAGTTCCAATAGCACCTTCCTGAGTATGGCAGCTTTAGGTTGGTTTGTTTTTATTTATCTATTTGCTCTGAATTTATACATATGCTGTCCCTCTACACAAAATATCTTTCCCCACTTTGTTCTCCTTGCAATGCCTATTCACCTTCAACCTACAGCATAACAACTCTGGTTGCCTAGAGAAATGGATTGGTTTTGCATTGCTTATTAAAGGGGACATTTTTAGGGAAACTATAAGGGAGTGAAGGAAGTGGTAGAGAGAAGGGGAGAGGTTTGAGGAAGGGTAGGGTCTCAGATAATCTAGAATGTTCCCATGCACAGAGACCTCTGGTTCCACATCTCCACCTGAGGCAAGGGGTCCTATGTTTTGTATTCTCAGAGCAATCACTCTTTAGCTGTCAGAGGCCTCCTGGGCAAGTTGAAGCCCACAGGCTGAGGGAAGTGCCCCAGAGAAAGGGAAGAGTTGTCAGTCCTTGCCAACTAAGACTTAAGTGTACCAGTCTCATCAGCAGACTCTGGGAGAGATCCCAACAGTCTCCATGCTTGCTCTGACTGGCTCATGGGTGGTGCTATGACAAGTAGATATAGGAAATAAGTTAATACAGAAAGGAAAAAGGAGAGAAGTCATCATTTACTGCAGAAAGAAAAAGGAGTAGTAATGGATCTTAAAAGCAGTTTAGTTTTCTTTTTGTTGTTGTATAATGAATTTAAAATACAACTATTTGTCCATTACTTAAAAATATTTGTTAACTCACAGATCAGCATATTTTTTGTGTTTTAGAAAATTATATAATTTCTCAATTAATATCCTCCAACTAAATGGAATTCTGCTTTTTATCGAGCTTTAGACACATGACATTTTGTTTTCCAACTAAAATGAATAATCCATTTGCAGCATTTTTCAAAAAAATGAATAGTTGTATTTTCACTAGGTATCTCAAAACAGTTGCTGATAAAATTGAACCAAGACTGAATAGGACAAAAGTAATTGCAATCTCACTAGATGGCATGCCTTTTAAAAGACAGACCTGGGGCACTAGACTATGAGGAGATGAATCATCTTCCTCAAATATCTATTGGTGGATGAAAACAACATTCATGTGGATTTCCCTGGAGCCTGTCTTGGGGTTTCATAATCACATTAACTGCTGAGAGGTTCAGAGAAATAGTTCAATATCTACACATTCAGCATTTTCCCCCAAATCTTCAAGAAAATCTTTACCAGTTTGGTGAAAGCTCTCTTTGGGTAATAAAGGGACAATATCCTAAAGCAAAAAAAAAGACAGAAAGAAAGAAAGAAAGAAAGAAAGAAAGAAAGAAAGAAAGAAAGAAAGAAAGAAAGAAAGAAAGAAAGAAAGAAAGGAAGGAAGGAAGGAAGGAAGGAAGGAAGGAAGGAAGAAGGAAGAAAAGAAGAAAGAAAGAAAGAAAGAAAGAAAAGAAAAAGAAAGAAAGAAAAAGAAAGAAAAAGAAAGAAAGAAAGAAAGAAAGAAAAAGAAAGAAAGAAAAAGGATAGTAACTCTTGTTATTGTCCCTATAGGACAGAGTTTATGTGTTGAGTGCAAACACAACTTGGATCACACAGATGAAAGGGAGTAATTTCAGAATCAGGAAATAGTATTCTCAAAGTGTTATTTATTAAAATTATTGATCTCTGGACATAATTTCCAAATAAAACCCTTCTTTTTGCACTCTTTTCACCAATCTATTAACTAATAGACATTCGGTACAGTGTTTTATTCATTAGATGTTCATGTACAGTCTCTGTTGACTGAACGC
Source organism: Ia io (assembly GCA_025583905.1). Classification (NCBI taxonomy): domain Eukaryota; kingdom Metazoa; phylum Chordata; class Mammalia; order Chiroptera; family Vespertilionidae; genus Ia; species Ia io. The sequence goes on along the minus strand of JAJQQW010000012.1, from coordinate 53,809,046 downwards.
TTCAATAGTCACTTGCAGGGAGAGGAGAAAGGGCAGACATACCCACTTTTAGTGAGTTTTCTACATCTTATGCATAAAAGAGCTTCACAGAAATACTTTATGACTCTGACCTCCCGCTGCACTCCAGTAAACAAACGTAAATTTACTTTCTTGTCATTATTGGGAGCCCAAATCCTCCCAAGGCCTGGAAATACCCTGGGCTCTCATAGAGCATCAGTACTTTGGAGAATCCTCCCTTTTTGGTAGTTACCAGTCCTCACTGGAAACTCTTGAGGTCAATATTGTTGCAGACCCAGGGCCCTTTGTGAACCTTATTGTGTCACAGGATTCTTTGGGGAATACCAGGAACCCTGTGCTTAGGGTCCAGGTCTCCTAGCCTTTATATATTCATCACCTCTGCTATCTTGCCAATTTACCCAATAGCTGCCACCAAGGAGCTTATCTTCCCCTGCAGTTTTAGGCCCTCAGGGGCACTCTGTTCTTATTCAAATGAAGAGCCACTTAATCCTTGTTCCTCTCAGAAAGATTGTTTTCTCAGGAATATCAGCCTCTTCAATGAGATAGGCTTTTACAAATATAGGAATGTGTATTGACTGAAGTGTTTTTCCTATTCCATCCTGAATAAAAATGCAATATCAGAATAATTAAAAAATACAAATCTTTACCAAGTGTGAATAGTCCAGTTGGGGTGGCTCAGTAGTTGAGATTCAGGTCATAGGTCACCAGTTTGATTCCTGGTCAGGGCACATGCCCATGTTGCAGGTGTGCTCCCCAGTAAGGGGTATGCAGGAGGCAGCCAATTGATGTTTCTCATCAATGTTTTTATCTCTTTATCCCTCTCCCTCCCCCTCTCTCTAAAAAAATAAATAAAATAAAATAAATTTTAAACAGTATGAATATAGGGAATAGTGGGGAATGGAATGGTGATAGATTGGGAAGGGAAAATGCAGAAGAAAGACACAAATTGATCCTTCACATATCCTCTTACCTTGATGGAAACAAAAACACAATTGGTGACTTAAAAAAAATTGTCATTTATCCAATTAGGGGAGGAAAAAGTGTAATACTACTTTGGTTTTATGTCCTTGCAGTCTTTATTCTTTCCATTACTAGTGTGAGTATACAATGAAGGCAACCAAAAATGGAGAGCAATTTGGCCAAGGCTTCAGCGGCCTAGAAGCTGTCAGAGGACTGCCTTCCTCCCGCCTCACTCCAGCAGCCTTAGCCTTGGTGGAGATTGCTGCTCTCTCCTTGGTGGAAACAGGCAGGAAGGAGGAGAGGAGGGTGAAGGTGCTAGATGACTGGGGGAGGAGTTAATACTTACTCAGCTGGAACTCAGCAGAAAAATGCAGCTAGTAAGAGCACTGACTGCCTGAGCTTGACTCTCGCCTCTGCCTGTGGTTTTTGGCCAGTTACCCAAACTCAGAGCTTTAGTAGTCTCCTCTGTAAAATATAGGTTATTATAGGACCTACAACGTAGAGTTGTGGCAGTAATTAAATGAGCTACTCTATGTAAGGCACATGTAACAGTGGCTAGACATGTTCAGCAGTTAAAAGCATTGGCTCTTTCTGCTGTAGATCAGACCTTCTTTGCTTCTTGAATGATGGACCTAAGAGTGGGCTTTTTTGGGGGGGAAATCAGCCTACTCCTATTTTTTCTTTCACTATAATTTGTGGGTTTTTTTTTTTTTAGGAATCTAGAGCCCATTTTGAACTCTTCCCTTCCCTCTCTCTCTACTCAGGCTCCTCATATTTTCAAGCATATGTGTTGGCAAAGGTATTTCCTTAATCAGTCTTTCCTCTCTATGTATTTTGACACTCTTCTACTTAAGACTTCACTGAATTACTATTGTCACATTATTTCTCTAATCCTATCCCCTTAAAATCCATCATCCACTGAGCAGCATTCTGGCCAAATCCCTTCCCTTTTAAACCTTTCACTGGCTCCCCAACTTCACTACAATAAAGTCTATGCTCCTTTTAGCTGGTGTGCAAGGTTCTGCCCACATCTATCTCCTGTCACTCCACATGTCTCACACTGTATGTGACAGCAACACTGAGATTTCATCTTGTCGCAAATACCTGGCTGTCTCTTACATTTGTAATTTCCTCAGGAGTTAATGCTAATGATAGAATAGATTGAATGTGTGTGTGTGTGTGTGTGTGTGTGTGTGTGTGTGTGTGTATGTGTATGTACAATTTAGAGTTAAGGGTACTTTAAATTTTTTTTAATTAAGCAAGGGTTAAAGTGACAAAATAAAACATCATTCTCTCAAAAATATCCCCAAATCTTAATTTCCTAACTGGGTTATTTCTCCAGCTCCTGGCTCATTTATCTTTCCGTATGTTATAGCATAATCATTATGGCAGGCTAAACAATTTGAGAGCCTGGGTTCTGACATACCCTATGCAGGGGTATAGAGTAGAGCTTCGGTTAGGAGTGGAGAAATAAACGAAACTCAATTGACTAAAGAATCTTAATCACAGTAATGACCAGGAGTTTCTTAGTATATCTCCCCACCAATGAAATACCTGTTCCTTTTTTCATATTTTCTATTTTAATTTCCCAAGTAAAACCAAAAACCAAAATAAGAGTTATTCTTATTTTGTAATTTTTCTTACTTATCAACTCTGACTCAACTATTGATTGCTCACAAATAAGCTATTGATATTTAATATATGAGAGTTTCCCCACTTGATTATTGTATAGAATGAAAATGGTTGCCCAACTGGCATGGCTCAGTGGCTGAGCAATGACCTATGAATCAGGAGATCACGGTTTGATTCCCAGTCAAGGCACATGCCCAGGTTGGAGGCATGCAGGAGGCAGCCAATCAATGATTTTCTTTCATCATTGATGTTTCTATCTCTCTCTCCCTCTCCCTTTCTCTCTGAAATAAATTAAAAACATATTTAAAAAAAGAAAATATGGTGTATATCTTTAGTAAAGGAGGGGAATATTCTGTTATATTTTAGTAATAACGTGTTAAAAAGAAATGCCATTATAAATCATAAAAAGATGCTTTAATTTATTAGTATTCAGAAATGGAAATGTAAACATGATAAGATATCATTTTAGTCTTAACAGTTTGATAAAAATTATAATACTGACTACTGCCATACATTGACAGGGTTATGGGGATATAAGAACCTCATGTATGTTAGGTGGTCATGAAGTTTAGTAGAGCCAATCAGAGGCATAATCAAGGTACATACTTCATTTAAAGTAAATAAATAACATAGCTTCACTGTACACTTGTAGTTCTGCTCCTTGATATGTAGTTTTCTATACACCCTATAGACAGGGTCTATTGTGAACAAGGATAGGGATGGTCACTGTTCCTTTGTCATTGGTGGCAGAAATCCAGAGGCCAACAGGGGTCCATGTGGAGAATGAGCATAATACCATGTCATTCCATAATCAACACAATATGTGCACAGACACCAGTGTTGCCAGATCTAGAACTTCAAGAGTTGATTGAGAAATGTAATAAGCAGAATGAGATGTTTGGTTTGATGTCCACCTATGTGTCTCTTTTTGCCCCAGTTTCCTCATCCATAAGATTAGGATAATGATAGTCCCTCTCTTACAGGGTTGTCGTGAGCATTAAATGAGTCAACGCATGAAAAGCACCTAGCTCAATGCCTGGGACACAGCAAATGCTCTGTAATACTAGCTATTACTCAATTTATTTTATTATAAAAATTAGTGACACATGCAAACAAAACACCATTTGACATTTGAAATAAATGCATACTAATACAAAATATACATCAAAATTCCCCAAATTTATTGCTTATGGGGAATGGGAGTAGGAAATGGGGATAAAAAGGAATAAAGGCAGAACTATCACAAGAGGGAGTGATGTGTCAGGATCTGAGCAATGTGATTAAACCTTCTGCACCTGAGTTTTCAAAAAAGATAAAAGCTATCCAAAGGGCTTGCTGGCTGGGCATGAAGTTAAAGTTATTTTAGCTGCAAGCGAAATAATGACTTCATCAATAGGCGGTGTTATTGCTCAAAACACATGTTTGGAGGTAGTTAGTCCCAGGGTCAGTTGGGTTCTCAGTGGAATTGTATGTCTGTACTCAGTCTGCATGGCCTGGATTTCATGCTCTGGCTTTCTGTCATGGTCATAATACATGCCATGTCTCAGAGTCCACCTGGTGGGGAAAGGAGTGGACTTACTTAGAACACTTTCACTCTTTTAACCAAGAGAAAACCTTTAGCAGCACATCTGCCATCAGCAACCATGTGACCAACTCAGACCAAACCCATGACTCAGGTAGATCCGTGACTTAAGGCATAGCTGTGAGGAAAGGGAAACATTGTATCTGATATCGACAGCCCCTCTGATGGAACGGTGGCTCTTTCTATAATGCAGAGGAGTTGGAATGGCTGCTGGGTAGGCCACTGAGAGTGTCTGCCATGTGAGAATGAGAAGATGGGAATATAAATATGAGATAACCTTATGCTGAGTTAAAATCATTACTTCACCACTTACAGGCCTTCACTCTTATGGAAATGATTCAAACTTTCTGTGCCTCATTTTCTCTATCTGCAAAGAATGAATAATACTGTCTACCTCATAAGTATGCACTAACAAATGCTAGCTATAATTGCTATTTGTTAGTAATTATTAAAGTGACCAAGGGATTGTAGTCTTTTGGATCTCCATGAGAAGCCCAGGATCGTCACCTGTTGCAAGGGCTATCCACATGAGTTAGTGTTCTTATGCAGGGCTGGTCTGGGCTTTTAGGGGATACCTGGCAATATCTTTTCCTTGTCACAATTATCAGGGGAGCAGGGTGAGTGCTATGGTCATCTAGTACCAGAAGAGGCCAGGGACGCTGCTAAACATTTTACAATGCACAATTATTCAATCCATAATGCTAATACTGTCAAGATGGAAAAAAAAACACTTTAATATATATAACTGAGACTGAAGTAAGTCAAAACGAACATTTTTAACCATCTATATCAACCATCTCTTTGTCCACAAAAGGCAGATAATCACCCCTTTCATGTTGTTGAGAAGATAAAAATCCATGAAGAGCATTTCAAGCAGAGTGAACAAGCAATTCTCAAACTGTAGCTCAGCTTCTTCAGCCACTAAATGTGATAATAATGCTTCATTGTAATGTCACTGTGAGGATTAAGTAGACTATGTTTAAGGTTCCCAAGACACAGTAGGTAATGCCAAGTATCAGATGCTTTCTTCTCTTCTCATTAATCTTCAAGAGGCAGAACTTTGATCCTCTCTAGTGATCAGGTACTGAAGGAGCTACTAAAAAAAATGTGACTCAAAGCAAAACTTGGATACCTAGAGTTGAGAAGGTCTTTCACTACTCAACTGTCACAAGATATCTCTCATGAATTTTTAGATGAATCAGGCTGTAGTAAAAATTTGTACATTCAGTTCCAGAGTCAGAAGCATAAATTAGAAGAAGAAAAAGATCAGTATGTAATTTGCTTTCCATTTGATTTTTATAAGGCTATTACTTCTTTAATGGCATAACAGCAGTATGTAACATGGAAGTTGCACACGCTTACTGGTCAACTCACTGTAAACACCACTGTGCATAGTTACTATAAAACCCCCGATTATTCATGTAATGAGTCTTAGTAATAAACCAGCAGCCAGTGATTCATTTCTTTGTGTTATTTCACACAGTACACCTTTGAGATCTGAAATACAAAAAGCAGCTACTTTCAAAGGGACATATCGCAGAGAAGAAAGGCTATCAATGTGCAGGTTAAAACCAAATGAGACCCGATGCTAATAAAAGCTCTGAAGCTTGACCCTGCAGACACCCCACACCTTGCACAGTTTCTAACTCAGACAAGGTGTAATGGCCAGCATAAACCATGCTTACATCCCATTACCACGCAAAGATTTCAAAATTGCCAGCCAATAAAATGGAAGAGAACCTGTGCAGCCAAATGTAGGAAATGAAGATAAAAATTGGGTGAAAATGTGATAATTAGCATTGGGAGGAGGGAATGGGTGTCTAAAAAAAAAAAAAAGCACCAGATACCAGCAGTAAAATGGAAGAGAAAAACTCATTGGGGCCATTCTAAATGCCATGGAATCAAGCCAATAGGTTAATGAAACCAGCCTGGGCTTTTAGTGTTTCATCTTTTGCTGTTTGTACTATTTTTGTTTGCTTTTTATCTTCTGTAATGATTATGAGGGCAGACATCCAGGATAATGAGAAACATGCAAAACACAATCAGTACCTGGCTTGTATTATTTGACAAAAATATGAATAGATTCATTCTTTCCTCCCTTTTCTGTGTATCACTAGTGTTAGATAATTTACACATTCCACCGCCATTGTCTCCCTCAAATACTTAGATACATTTTTCACTTAGGGATTCTGCTTTATATTGAGCTAAAACACCATTCTTATTTTTTTCTTTTGTTTGATTCATTAGTCCTGTTTTCAATGCTTGGGTTCACAGGACAGACCTTCTGTTCTTCTTTTTTTTTTTTTTTTTTTTTTTTAGACCTTCTGTTCTTTACAGTATGTGAAGTTCTCTCACTGTTCTGATAATACTGTCCTCAAATTTTTCCAGGTGGTTGAGAATTTCTTAAGAGAGTCACACACAGAAGGAAAACAAGGTTTCTAAGGTGACGTTAGAGCAGATCTCAATACTCATTCTAATCACTGGGAGGTCTTATTGAAAGTCAGTTTCTGATTCATTAGGTAGGGTGAGGTGCTAGATTCTTCATTTCTAGCAAGCTGCCCTGAGATGTAAAGCTGCTAGTTAGCCAACAACTATGAGTAGCAATTGTTTAAAAATGCAGATTAGAATATATTACTAATTTCCTCATTCTGAATACTATTCATCTGTCAATGCAATGTAAGATGGAGATTTGTTTATGCACGTAAAGGAGCCTCATCTCCTTTCCTAGACTCTGTGAAGACAGAGTTTTCCATTTATTAATTCCTTTATTAATTCATTTTGCATTCATCATATTCTCTATTCTCAGGAACATACACCTTACTGCTCAGGTAACTAGATCTCACTATCACTCATTACTCAGGACAATCCTTGAGCTTATCTTTTGTAAGTAGCTCATAGCTCCCTACATACCTGCTCTCATTGCTGTTGGTGTCAATGTCTTTACATTTTAAAGCAAACTCGGTATCTCCCTGCCCCACTGTGTCATCTCCAAGGAATGGTAACGCCATACACCAGGTGCCTAAGATAGGACTGTTGGAATTACTTAGTATTTTCCTCATATCATCTCCTTAGTCAATGAATTTATTGCCAAGACTGGATGATGATACCTCCTAAACACCTTGTAGTATTACACATGCTGCAGATCTTAGCTTAAGGATTATTTTCCCCAGGATTCCATTTCTCCCCTATCTTCCTCATCCACAAACACATCTACAACTTCAAAGTTGGCTCCTTCTGCTCAATTCTCACAGAGCTACCCATGAGTCCCCTCTCTTAATCTTAGCATAGCTATGATTATAAAGGCTTTATATGTTTTTCTGTTCCACTATCACACAGAGTAAAGGTCTAACAAGAAACTACTGAATCTTTAATAAACATTGAAAAAACCTATGCTTTCCCGGCCAGTATGGCTTCCTGGTTGGGTGTCTACCTATGAACCAGGAAGTCATGGTTCAATTCCCAGTCAGGGCACATGCCTGGGTTGCGAGCTTGATCCCCAGAGGCAGCCGATAGATGATTCTCTCTCATCATTGATGTTTCTATCTCTTTCTCCCTTCTTTTCTGAAATCAAAATAAAAATATATTTTTTTAAAAGAAAAAACTATGCTTGACTTAGTCCTGTTTGTCTGTCTGTCTATATTTAGGTGAAATGCATTGAAATTCATTTGAAATGAAGCCCAACTTAGTTGCTTATAACAACTTTATTTCTCAGTTATAAATGCTTTTTGTATAAGTAATTATTAAAAATGAGTTTTTCTATTAATATGTAAGATCTTTTTAAGTGACTCTTTAATTTGAATAATGTTAGTGGATGGTATCCTATATAATAAAAGGCTAATATGCAAATAGACCAGTCGCTATGACATGCACTGATCACCAGAGGGCAGATGCTCAACACAGAAGCTGCCCTCTGGTGGTCAGTGCACTCAGCCAGAAACTGGGCTCACGGCTGGCGAGTGCAATGGCGGTGACAGGAGCCTCTCCCACCTCTGCAGCAGTTGGACATCCCCTGAGGGCTCCTGGACTGTGAAAGGGTGCAGGCTGGGGCTGAGGAACCGACCCCTCCCCCCCAAGTGCACAAATTTTGTGCACCAGGCCTCTAGTTCATACATAAAATCTTTTACTTGCTCTTAATTGCAAAAATAAAATAACAATCACAGATCAGCACCTTCTAGATTTTGAAAGGTTGTACTGAAGCCCACTTCTTTTTGATGAGTGGAGGGTGACCTCTATGCTTTTCTGGAACCCTGTTATCTGTGTTCACACACACACACACACACACACACACACACACACACACACACACACACACACAAATGTGCTGCATGCTGGCACCAGCGGTCTCTGAGGATTGTGAGCCAGGAGAAAAGTGATCAACTATCCCAGTTTGCCCAGGACTTGGGGGCTTCATAAGATGTGTGACTTTCAGTGCCAAAATCAGGACAATATTGGGCAAACAGGGATGGGTGGTCACCATAGCCAGTGTTGACTGCATCTGGGGTCTAGGTCTACCTATAACATCCACCTAACACCAAACTCCATAAAAGCCAGGCCTGTTAAAAGAAGTCACAAGAGCTAGGGTTGTTGCTCTCTAGAGACAAAGGAGAATTTGACTTGACAGGCTTTCCTGGCCAATCTGGACCTTCTAACAGATTTATTCCTTATTACCTTTTATTGGGCTCATGGAAAACAAAAGCCAGCCATAGTAGAAGGACACCCATTGTTGTTGTTTTAAGATGAAGACTTTTTCCTAATATTTATTAAATAGAAGATTCTATCCTTTTCTGTACTATCAACCATGGCTGTCATCTGATGGTAATAATTTAACCATTTGCAACTGCAGTAGCTTAGTTAACTGTTTGCAAAAATTAAACCATAAAATGAAATAGAAATTGGATAAATTCAGAGGCACATGCTTCTCTAATTAATATTGTTTCCATAGAGAATTATAGGTTCCTTTTGACAACATTCATTTTACTTAACTCTTGTCTGGAAGTAACATTTTAAGAGAAAAGCATTACATTTTTAGAAGGAAATAACTTAGTTTCCTCAGAAATGTCTTTACCTTAAGTATATAGTTTCAAAACAGTATTCTGTTAAGAGTAGAAGTTTACGTACTTAGTCTGGTTTTCAAAGGCCTCTTTAGGTGACCTGAAAATAATTACCCCAATGACTTTCCACATCTATAAAACTTTATCTCTGCTTAGTAGGTCAACAACTTTTTCCCCCCAGACACTATTAGCACTGTGTTTGGCATATAGTAGGGACTCAATAAATGTAAATCTGGGTGAATAAATGAAAAAATAAAATCTGGCAGAATATTTGGAACCTCTACCCCAGAACTCACCTTGTTATCATTGCCAAGCTGGCAGATTGTCTCCACTTCTCCCTTTCCTAAGAGCAACTCTGTTGCTCCTCCTCTTTTTTCGAACTTAAAGATACCCAAAACAAGGACTTCCTTTCTCCAAAAAACTATGCTAAAAACTCACACTTCTCTCTACTCTTCTTTAGCCTGTTCTACTCCCTAAATCAAATTTATGTTCAAATATTTAATTGTTACCTACTAAAAAAAAGTAGAAATAAAAAAAAATTTATTAAATTATCAGAGTTTACACCAATAATAATAAAATACCTGGAAGTACTTTAAATGTTAAACTAAATGCATGTCTACATGGTAAATTTTCAAGTACTGAAAATTTATAGTTTTCAGTTTGCTGAGGCGGAAGAATGAATGTGTGTAGGGGTGTGTGTGTGTGTGTGTGTATATGTGATGTGTATATTCCTAGTGAGACAAATATTTCTCTTCTGCCATTAGCAAAATATAAAACATGAATAAGAATAATGATTAAGGGGTGGTGAGAGGACATGGACTAACAATGGCTGATGATAGAGAAAATCTTAATGGAACCTTCAATTAACTGGATTGTTAGTGGAAGGAAGTAAGATTTGCTATACATTGCTTTTATTAAAAAGTGAGAAATTTAAGGAAACTAAATAGTCACAGGAATATTTCATTTAAATTCTTGAGAGTGCACTTATCAGGTCATAAAAAATTCACATAATTGCCTACATTTTTCTATTTCTGAAGTTTTGACAATTGGAAAAATGCCCTAAATGATGACCCTGAATCCCAACGTGGGTTGTAGTGATGAGACAATGAGATAATGTGTGTGAAAGTACTTTGCAGATTACAGTGCACTGCACAACTCCAAGGAAGACCTATTAATGCATACCCATCTCTAAAAATTAGCATTTCTTCATAAAATTTTGATTCCCTCTTTCTAGAATTACTTAATGTAGTTGGATCACCATGTTTTAAGAATGTATAGAAAAAGTTTCTTAAAGGGTCAGAGGTCTGTCTAAATTACTTCTGTTATTCCTTCCACTCCTGATATTTCATAATATATATATATATATATATATATATATATATATATATATATATATATATATATATATATATATATATGCTAATATGCTAAGTGTCCCTCTGCCTGTCCGACTGGTTGCTATGATGAGCACTGACCACCAGGGGTCAGACACTCAACTCAGGAGCTGCCGTGACAAGCACAGAGAAACAGCACTGTGGAACTGGTGCCCACAAAGCAACACTTGGCTTCCCCCAAGTGGGACATAGGCCCCGCCACCACCTTGGAGTAACAGCCCACCAAATCACAACCAATGCTGCTAAGACCCTATGGCGCAAAATGCGGCCCACAGCCCAGCCCAGCCCAGAAACGGTGGCTGTGGGCACTGGGTAATGACATTATGTAGCAATGCCTGGATTCCTCTCCCTAGTGAGGACTAGCCTCTTTGGAGTTCCTTCAGCCCAGGAACATGACTTGCTTTATTACCAGGTGCAAACATTTTATACTTTAACCAAATGTCTGTGAAGCATTTTCCCATGCCTCGTCTCATTTGATCCTCACAGAAGTCCTGGAGAAGGCAGATAGGAGACTCGGTGAAATCCTATTTTCTTTTCATTAGCAGGAAAACCAAGTTTTAGAAAGTTTAGACGTTTGACCCAACTGAAAAGAAGTAAGAAATGGTGCACCTTGAAAATGACTTCAGGTTTTCTCACTGCACAGAATATAGTCAAACACTGCTGCAGTTAAATATTTTATCCTTTGTTCTCCCTGTGTGATCCTATACAATAAAAGCCTAATATGCTGTGTCCAGTCATCTAGTCATTTATTCAACCAATCAAAGAGTAATATGCTAATGATATGCTAAGGCTGCTCAACTGCTCACTATGACATGCACTGACCCCCGGGGGGAAGATGCTTTGACCAGTAGGTTAGCTTGCTGCTGGAGTCCGGCTGATCAGGACTGAGCGAGATGGGCTGGACATTCCCTGGAGCCCTCCTGCAGTCCCTCCCTAGCTGGCCAACCTCCCACATCCCTCCCCAGCCCAGATTGTGCACCTGTGGGGGTCTCTCAGCCTGGCCTGCATCCTCTCACAATTCTGGACCCCTCGGGGGATGTGGAAGAGCTGGTTTCGGCCTGATCCCACAGGCCAGGCAAAGGGATCCCACTGGTGCATGAATCCATGCACCAGGCCTCTAGTCTACAATAATAATCTGCTTTGTGTTGATATTTACTACTGTGTTGCTGACAATTACCTGAAAGAGAAGTTGGGGTACTTCACTGGGCTGGAAAAAGTTTAGCTACATCAGAAAGCAGGTCTAACTAATTAAGCAAGTTTATTCTATATATAAAAAAGCCTATGTTGTCTCGCACATGCGCGATACATATAAAACTCTTGCTGGCACCAATTGTACGTGTGTATTTTGATTTGTCATTATCAATCGTGAATTTGGTTGACACTTCTATTATAGATAAAGGGCAAATAGTGATATTGAAATATTTCTTCTAATTAATTTCCTTCTAAGGTGCATGAATTTATGCACTGGGCCACTAGTACATGACTGAAAGAGATACGAGTATTTCAACAATTGCTCTTTTGACCATTAAACAAATCTAATTTATTTCTATTAATAACCAACCTACCTTCTGCCAAGTGATATAGTTTTTAAAGTACCTTGTAATGTGCTCTAGTCCAGTGACTTTTCATCAAGTTGGAATGTACACATCAGTTTCAGTCCAGTGCTTCTTTGTACCTGACCCTCCTTTCTCAACAGTCACTGATCTGTCTTGGCCATCAAGTGTCGATTATTTCCAGTAATAGCAGTGAGAAGTAGAGCTGGAAGGTTAGCTTTCAGAATTGGTTCTCTGCAGGGAGTATCTCACTGAGAGCTGGTGCCACTCACTATGCTAGCCTATAGCTGATGCATTAATTGCACAGGAGACCCTTGGTACTCATGGAGATGAAGGGATAATATTAGCCTTTTTAAAAACACATACATTTGCTGTAGAGCTCTCTCCACTTTGGGGATCCTCTGAGAAATTAAGATGGAACTTTGTTGTGGTTCAAGGAAGGCACCCTACCATTGCATTCCTCTGAAGGATTTCACCTTGTCTAGTATCAAACAAGTATATTCAAAACAGTTACTCTAACTTGTATAGCACAACCACCGACAATCAGAACAGATGCTGGCCAGAGCAGTGAAGTGGAGTCTGTGTCATTGTTAGCTCTCCAGTTCATGATTCATGGGAAGTCCTTTCAGAGTAGTGCTGAGGGGCTAGAAGGTGGGAGGCACTCAGGGTTTAGGACAACTGCTGTGTTTCTATCAGTCAAAAGTATTTCCATTTTAACAACCAGTTGAGGCTTCCTGGGGTTCACCAGCTAGGTATTAGTCCTGCCAGTACCTGTTGGTGTCTGAAAAGAATGTAGATCCTCATTCTCAGGTGCCAACCACAACTGAAACCCATGGGAACCTCTGGTGTCCCCTTCCATAGAATTGTGGAGGACAGGGGCAGTGGTCTGGGGACTTGTGCTAAGAGATGTATGCATAGGGGAACTACACCAATGGTCTGCTTCCAAATCTGAACTTCTCCATATACTAGCTGTGTGACCTTAACTAAATTACTTAACTCTCTTATTTTTACATTCCATTTTTTTGTAAAACAAGAGTAATACTTCTATACATATATTGTTTGAAAGATTAAATTTGTTAATATCTATAAGGTAAGTATAATAAGTGCCTCACACAGTAAATGCTATGTAAGTATAAACTGCCATTACTTTGTCACCCTTGTCCAAAATATGGGCATTTTCTGTAAAACTACTAATCTCACACTTTATCTGGTAACCAGTACTGCAGACCCCATCATCCATGTGTATACCTCCAAACTTTGATAGATTCCTCCTGTATTTCTTTTCTTACATATCCATTGTTGGCACTTAGTCCCATGATAATGGAAAAGTCAAGATTCTATACTGCTTACATTGTAACATGCTTTATTTTAATTCTTCTTTTTATAAATGTATACTTTTCTAGGAGTTTGACTGCTCTCTGTCTCTCTTTAGAACTAGGGATGGGAAAAATTCTATTTCATTGTACCTAGAGCAAGGCTAATTTAGCCTCACAGTGTAGAGAGCCATTGCACTCAATTGTATTCTATCTCTATGAGAAGCGGGCCCTTCATGTAGCCTTGGATGAACAGGTGTCATGATACAGTGTAGTGTGCAAAATGAGGCATCCATTAGTGCTCATGTTAGTGGGCATTGAGGCTCCGTAGTTTCTGCCCCATGCTATGACAACTTTCTCAATAGCTCAATTATTTGGACTTATGATCCCTTTCCTTCTTCTCATACCACATATACCACATAATTTTTATTCTTTCACATTTTTAAATAACTGGAAAAGTACTGAGTTGAAGGAGGTGAGGTAAAAGGTAAAAGATGCATATGCTGGGCTTAGAGATAGTAAGAAAGAACTCATTGACCTTGAGAGGGGACTAACCTGAATAGATTCCTACACAGGCAGTGGATGAGTTAGAGGGAGTGAAATTATGGAGAAATAATCTGCTTTTTGGTTTTTGCAATCTTAAATGATATTAATTTAAACATGAGATATTAACTCCAGTCACCTGTGCATTGGGGTGGGAGACCACAAGTAAACATCAAATGAATCTGACTTCCTTGGTAGGTCTGGCTAAGAAGTTGGGACGGGTGTGCCTTTGCTTAAGGAACAAAACATATGAATACACTATCACTTTTCTTTAGTTGCTATTTCTTCTACTGTATGAAAACTATAGTGCATATTCAGTCTATTGTCAGATCAGGTGTTTGTCTTGATTATTATAATAGATACTAGAGGCCCAGTGCATGAAATTCGTGCACTTGTAGGGTCCCTAGCAGCTGCTGGCTGCCGTCCAAGTACTCCCTTTGTTTCCCCTGCTGCCTGCCACCACCGCTGCGGGGCCTCCCTCCCTTCCTCCAGCCAGCCCCACCCCCTGGTCAAACTCCCAGAATACCTCCTGGTCGAGGGGACAATTTGCATACTACGCTTTTATTATATAGGATGATATGATTAGGTTTGTTTCTTCTTTTTTCTATCCAGCTCAAAATGACCAATACCTTTAACCTCCCTACCTGCTTTTCTGTGAGATATAGCATGCTATAGGGTCTCTGGAGTTGAATGTTGGCTTTTTTGAGTGTCTATATTCTCAATCTTTGTTTCTAGATTTGCTACAATAATTATTGTTTTACTAGAAAGCAAAATAAAGGTAGCATTTGAGCGATTAGAAATATAACATTAGATTTTTGTCAAAGGGACCAGTTCTTATATTAGATATAAGAATATTATCAAATACATCTAATCTAATAATATCAAGGTTAATTATTCTTTTCTACCCAGAGTTATGGATATATAACTGACATACATCACTGTATGAGTTTCAGGTGTACAATATAAGTTTTTACTTACATATATTATAATATGGTTACCACAATAAGTTTATTGTGTTTATTCACCATTTCATATAGATGCAATACAAAGATGGACATTTTTTTTCTCATATAATGAAAACTTTCAGGATTTACTCTCCTGACAACTTTCATATACATCATACAGCTGTGGTAACTGTAGTCAACATGTTATACCTTATACCCCTAGTACTTATAAATCTTTACTTGTTGACCACTTTCCTGCAATTCCCCATTTTTTTTAACCTAGAGTGACTCTTACTCTAGCTCTAATATGCAGACTCCTCCTCTATGACATTTAGGATTTGGATCAATTTGTTACTAGTCATCTTTTATCTCTATGTATTATGGTACCTGGTAAGTATTTATTTTATTCAGCAACCAACAAATAAAATATATCCAGCTCAGTCCATTGTGAGACCTGTAGATGCCTTTTCTCCCACACTATATGGTGTGTGTAAATATTTCAGAGAAAACATCAATTGTTGAAGAGGCAATTTATTTTGAAAATTCATTAGTATTATTTGCTCAATGTAATAAAACTTGGTGTTTTATATTTCTCAAACGAGGACTATATTGTAGCTATGTTATTTTGATATAGTAATATTTTTTGTTCCACAAATCTATAGAAAGGCAAGGACTCATTGTTTGGGGCACAGTACAGACCTGGATAGTAGTGCCTTTCTTGGCAGTGTATTAATAGCACATTAATGCACTATTCATAGAATTTACCTCTCTATTTTCATTTTATTTATATTCTTGAATGTCTACTACAGATTATAATTATGTCACTAAATCTCAGGATCATAATGCATGCCAATTGCTTGACTCTAAATCAAATCTACAAAAGCAAGTTTTATTTAAGGAGGATTATTAAGCTTGAAAAATACCTTCCTGAGAGTATTTAGGCTGCATAAATGGGACAATCAGTAATGGTTGGTCTCAAAATATTTTTGATATTATCCTTCTGTAATTTAATTGGTTGACATAGTACCCTATCAAATCATTTCAATAAAAGAGAAAGATAAAGAGAGAAAGAGAGAAGGAGGAGGAGAAAGAAGAGAACAAGATTTTTTATTTTCTCAAGTGTTCCCTTTATTTTTTTAAATTTTTATTGTTGAAAGTATTACAGATGTCCCCCTTCTTCTCCCCAATGACCCCCTCTACCCCATTCCTGACCCTCACCCAAGGCCTTCACTGCACTATTGTCTTTGTCCATGGGTTATGCAAATTAAAATGACAATGACACCTGCCAGAATGGCTACCATCAATAAACCAACAAGCAAGTGCAGGCGAGGATGTGGCAATGCAGACTGGTGCAGTCACTATGGACAACATTGTGGAGTTTCCTCAAAAAATTAAAAATGGAACTGCCACTTGACTCAGTTATTCCACTTCTTTTTGTATCTTTAAGGGCTGGAGTGTTGATAATATTAATAAAATGTATTTATTTGTTTAACAAAAATGTGCTCATCATCTCATATGTATGTGACACTTTCCAGAAACAGATACATAAAATATCACCTCCAACTTGAAAATCATATTGTCAATGGATGTGATGGCTAATTTTATGTGTTAACTTGACTGGGACATGCAATGCCCGCTATTTAGTTAAACATTTTCTGGGTGATTCTGCATGAGATTAGCATTTGAATCAGTAGAGCAGTGAGTAGAGCAGATTGCTCTCTCAGGTGTGGGTAGGCCTCATCCAGTCCACTGGTGGCCTGAAAAGAACAACAGTTTGAATAAGAAAGAAAGGACTCTCTCTCTCTGTCTCTCTCTCTCTCTGTCTCTCTCTCTCTCTCTCTCTCTCCTGCCTTTAAGCTTGGATAGTAGTATTTAGACATTTAGACTGGTACCCCATTGTCTCTTTTGGGTCTCAGGCCATGGGTACCACCAGCCCTTCTGAGAATACAGTTTGCAGATCAAAGGACCTCTCAGTCTCCATAATTAGGTGAGTAAATTCCTTATAATGAATCTATTGTTTATATCTA
The DNA here is from genome assembly GCA_025583905.1 of Ia io. Classification (NCBI taxonomy): domain Eukaryota; kingdom Metazoa; phylum Chordata; class Mammalia; order Chiroptera; family Vespertilionidae; genus Ia; species Ia io. The sequence goes on along the minus strand of JAJQQW010000012.1, from coordinate 53,792,029 downwards.
TCTATCTATCTATTCTATATCTATCTATCATCTATCTATTATCTATCATCTATCATCTATCTATCTATCTATCTATCTATCTATCTATCTATCTATCTATCATCATCATCTATTTGTCTATCTATCACCTATCTATCTATCTATCCCATTTATTCTGTTTCTCTAGAGAACCCTGACTAATACAAGATATATATAATCTTAACCCTATGTCAGTGATTACTTGTGAGTCATGTGATAACAGATATAGAGTGCTTTAGGAGTCCATTTGAGGGGCCAGTAAGGGAAGGATCATGGAGAAGTTAACACTTGAGGTGACTTTTTTCTGATTTTTCCAGGCAAAGAAAGTGGCATATTATGTCCAAGGTCCTGAAAATAAAAATAGGGGTCATTTGCTTTATTGATTTATTCAAAGAACAGAGAAAGGTTAGGAATGACTAGATTGTACACTGTATATGGAGATAGCAGAAAGATGCATGGGACACCTGCAGAGTGAAAAGACTGTAATCATACTCCATCAAGAAAGCATGACATGTGGGAACGTAATCAAATCAGACCCACTTTTTTGGAAACAGAGCATCATTGCTTGGTTGCCTAGTCCTATATAATAAAAAGGTAATATGCAAATTGACCATCACGCCCTCACACAAGATGGCCACCCCCATGTGGTCACAAGATGGCTGCCCCATGTGGTCACAAAATGGCCACCACAAGATGGCCGGCAGGGGAGGGCAGTTGGGGGCAATTGGGCCAGCAGGGGATCAGTTAGGCTTTGATCAGGCTGGCAGGGGAGTGGGTTAGGGGCAATCAGGCAGGCAGGCAGGTGAGTAGTTGGGAGCAAGCAGTCCCGGATTATAAGAGGGATATCAGACTGCCGGTTTAGTCAGATATCCCCTGAGGGGTCCCAGATTGGAGATGGTGCAGGTTGGGCTGAGGGACACCCCCCTACACCCCCGTGCACGAATTTCGTGCACCGGGCCTCTAGTTTACCTATAAGAGATAATCTTTTCTTTATCAGTTTCTGAGAATTGTGCTCCTGTAAAGTATTCTTCAACTTTCCTTTATACCACTGTCCCTACACTAGCTCAAAACACTGTAATTCTTTACCAGATCACTGCACACACACCCTAATTCTGCCAAAACCTTGATATCAGCCTTGAGAGACCCTCAGCAGAGCACTAAGATGAGTCTTTCCTGACTTCTGACCAACAAAACTGTGAGATAATAAATTTGCATAGTTTTAAACCACTGAATTTGTTACAACAATAATACACTACTATCTGGTTTTACCCAGAAAGTTAACTATCTAGTTTGTGTTTTTAAAAGCTAATGTAATTCTCAATGGGGATACATTAGGGAATACAGCAGACAAAGCCAGAGCCTACAATCATGGTATTTTGGATTCTGGTGGTGACAGTAGAGATACAGAAGTGCTTGGATTTAACAGTGGGAAGTAAGAGCTTCCAAGCTGGTGATACATCAGACATTCAAGGGGAGGGGAAGTGACATGCCCACCATCATTCTGAGGTGTTGGGCTTATAAAATTAGTGAACACTGTTTTTAGCCAACGAGAAGGGAGTCTAGAGAGAACAGCTGCGTATGAGGAAAAAAATAACTATTTATCTTTGCAAATATACTTCTCCTGAACTATTCCCCCAACTTTCTTTATTGTGAGCTGCAAAATGCCTGTTTAATATCTCAACTTCTGAAAATAACAAATTTGCCCTTGGTTCTCCACAAAAATTAAAAACTCTTTAAACTCATTCAATCCTGAAATGCACATCTGCAGACTAATTACTAGAAGAGGGGAAATGTTCTTTTTAAATATGCAGGATGACATGTTTATCCAAAGAAATTTTCCCTGAGTACACTTACCTGTGGGAGATGTTACAGGAATCAAGCTTCTGGTGCCATTTATCGTCATGGTCAATTTTCCAATTTTCTGAGTTGAACAGTTCAGTGCCCATCAAAACATGAGACTATTTCACCTGGCTTGGCATATAATGGAGTAATGATATGACATGACATGGCATGGCATGATATGACATGATATGATATGATGTGATGTAATATGACATGATGTTATATATTGTGGGTATATATATAACACAATATGTATATATCATACCTATGCTACATACAATGTTTTATTGGTTGCAGCAACTCTGTCTGCTTTTTCCATCTTGCCACAGAGCAGAGAGCCTTAGTGGTAGGAGACTGTAAAGCATAAACAAATGCTCACTGATAGTTGCTTTCATGTGAATCATGCACTCACTTGGTGGGGTATGATTTGGGGAAGTGATGGCTCTGTACTTTGGTTTACGCGTACATATGATGGGAATAAAAATAACAAGTACTTCAATGTATTCTTGTTCAGTCCGGAGCTAACACTGCAGGGCTCATCCCCTGGAAAGCACTCAGAGACGGTCTTGTAGCTGTCCTTGAGATCATTTGGTTGAACCCATTAAACTGACAGATGAGGAAGTTAAAATACAGACAGGTGAACTCCTTTCACATCCAGGTTGCCTGAATCCTAACAGAGGACACTGGGATACCGTGCTGCTCATCACTGCCTCGCTTGTGCTTGAGAGTCGCCTAAATAGAATCACCTGAAATCCGGGTTAAAGGTCTTGAAACTCAGAGGTTCTGATTTAGTAGGTTTCTAGCAAGTGATCAGATGAAACTGATGCTGCTGGTTCAGGAATCACATTTTGAGATTTGTGAAGTAGACTGGGAGGCAAAGTTAAGAGCATTTCAAACTGTGTTAATATCAAGGATTAAATCAATGACTTAAGGTGTAAACTAGATAGGAACGTAATGACCCGTGGGCAGTGAGGGCGATGGATGAATGTTGAGATATCTATCTCAGACAGCTAGGACAATGCTATTAATTTAGATTAGAAAAGTGATAGGAGTAAGTGACTTGGAAGGTGATTGTGGGCTTCATTTTAGATAGGCCAAAGGGGAGGAGCCTGTAGCCTGGGAAACAGGAAGAAGTGCTGAACAATCAGTTAAAAGTTTGAATCTAAACTTTGGCCAAAGCACTGAGCTCAAGTTAAAATCTGTAGTTGTACGTGTGATGATTAGAAAATGAGGAAGTGCAATAAACTGTGTATAAATTGAAAAAGAGGAATAAGCACAGGAACATCAATGTTGATAGGGGCACAGAGCAGGAACAATGAAGGAGACTAGGAAATATTTCTCAGAGAGTAGAATTCAAGCAAGCAGTAGAGTACAAGAGATAGATTTCATGAAGGGGTGATTTCTATCAGCAGAAACTGCATCTTATAATACAGTTTAGTAATCATATATATATGATTTAGAGGTTTCAGTAGGGTAATGGGATGAAGCCATTTGTCTTATCTATGAGTTCGCTGGTGAGCTAAAGCAGCTTAATTTAAAAAAAAAAAAAAAGAAGAAAAGAAAAGAAATTAGATACGACCAGCTCTGAATGTCCTCCAAAACGCCAGTCACGTTCCCATTTGCCTCCTGAACATTTGGATGTCTCACATTTAAAGACTTCTTGGGCCCCCCACATTGATTTAACCTAAAAATTAAAATGGCCCAGAGATAAATTGATTATCTTGGCTCATTCTCAAGCTGACAGTGGTGTGAAACCTCTAAACCAGAGATCTGAAAGCACTTGTAGATCTTTTATTTCTGTCACTATGCAACCCCAGTTCTTAATCATTGTCATATTGATTTTGCCTCCTAGCAATTATTATAACCATCTGTACTTTCCTGATGCTACTAGCTTAGGAAGATTTCAATATCACCTGTGTTTCTGCAGTTGTCACATTGCTACTCTTCCTCTAAGGCTAGTCCCTACCAACCTGTCAATCACAAATGTCAGAGTGATCTTTCTGAAAGGGAAATCTGCTCAAAACCCACTGAGCTTAGGTAAATTCCAAATGTTTTGTCCTACCATATGAGGTCCTCCTTTCCTCAAAGAGGCATTGCAACCCCCTTTGCCTCTATAAATTATTTGTAGATCAAAAGTCCTTATAATTATAATAAGAGCTGGTATTTATAGTTTCCACTGTGTGTCATAAACTGATAAATAACCTGCCTAATTTTTTATTTATTTATTTTTTATTTTTTTAATTGTTGGCTTGTCCCACTATATCCTAGCCCTGCCCTTCCAGGCCAACAACCAAATGAAGATATCAGACACAGTCCCCAAAGCACAGGACCAATTTAAATAGGGCCACACAGGAAAGACAGCCAGGCCTCAGCAACTTAGACCCAGAAGTTCCATTACTGATTAGAAGTCAGTGGAAGACACAATTTGGGAAGCTGGTAGTCATGCTTGTGATGTCTTATCCTGGGTCAGGCTAAGATATATATATATATATACATATATATATATCTCCTATATAATAAAGAAGTAATATGCAAATTGACCCTCATACCCTCATGTCACAAGATTGCCACCCCCATGTCACCACACAGGGTGGGCAGTGGGGGGTGACTAGGCTGGCAGAGGGAGGTAGTTGGGGGCAAACAGGCTGGCAGGGGGGGCAGTAAAGGGTGACCAGGCAGTCAGGCAGGTGAGTGATTAGGAGCCATTGGTCCAGGATTGTGAGAGGGATGTCTGACTGCCTGTTTAGGCCCGGTCCTAGCGCAGTTGGACATCCCACAAGAGGTCCCAGATTAGAGACGGTGCAGGCTGGGCTGAGGGGACTCCCCACCCCCCGTGTACAAATTTCGTGCACCAGGCTTCTACTTTAAAATAATGGACAGCTTTATGCTATTGGGATCTAAAGTATAAACATGGAATACTTTGTTCTTAAGTTAGGTTGTCTTTGATTTTTGACCAAAATGTTTTATAGTGCCCTAACCGGTTTGGCTCAGTGGATAGAGCATCTGCCTGTGGAGTGAAGTGTCCCAGGTTTGATTCCGGTCAAGGGCATGTACCTTGGTTGCCGACACATCCTCAGTAGGAGGTGTGCAGGAGGAAGCTGATTGATGTTTCTCTCTCATCGATGTTTCTAACTCTCTATCCCTCTCCCTTCCTCTCTGTAAAAAAATCAATAAAAGATATTTAAAACAAAACAAAACAAAAACACAAAAAAATGTTTTAGAGTTTTCAAGGTAGAGTTCTTAGAACTATTTTATTAAATTTATTTCTAAGTATCTATGTTTTAGAATATTATAGTTTTAAATTTCCTATTATGACTTGTTTATTCCTAATATATAGAAATACAATTGATTTTTATATACAATTGATTTTTGTATATTGACATTGTGCCTAGTAATATTGCTAAACACTATTATTAATTGGTGTAGGCCCCCTTTCTAAATATTCCTTGGGATTTTCTATATACGCTATTGTATCATCTGCAAATAAAAACAATTTCACTTCCTCCTTTTCAAGTTTAGTTCCTTTAGTTTATTTTTCCTGCTGTACTGAACTAGCTGGGACTTCTCCAGTGGACATTGTTTTCTTGCTATTGATCTTATAAAGAAAGCCTGTATTTTGTCATTAAGCATGGTTTTAGCTGTAAAACTTTCCACAAATACTTTGTTTCAGACTGAAAAACTTTCAACTTAATTCCTAGTCTCCTGAGATATTTTACTGCATCTCACTAGATTACATATGATTTTTTAACTTGTTAATGTGGTTAAGCACACTAAATACATTTCCAATATTAATTGTAATTATGGGATTCACCCTATTTGATAATACATTTTGTATCTTTTTGTGTATGTGGAATTGATTTCCTTATATTTTGTTTATATATATTTTTTTAATCTGTGGCCAAGAGGGTCATATGTCTGTGATTTTCATCCCCTGTAATGTCCTTGGCTGTATTTGGCATCACAGTTCCACTGGACTTATAAAACCAGTTGGCAAGTGTGCTTCCTCCTCTATTTTCTGAAATAAATTGTGTAAGGTGGGCACTGTTTCTTCATTGCTGTTTATCAATGCTCTAGTGAGAGTGGTTCTTTTGTGCATTGGAGGTTATTTTAATTACAAAGTCAATGTCCTTAATAGATAAAGAGCTAGCTATTCCTTGTATATTTCTAGTTGTGTCAGTTTTGATAAGTTGCTTTTAAAAATTCTGTACCTTTCATGTAACTTTTAAAATTTATTAGCATCAAACTGTTCATATTATTCAATTGTTATCCTTGATTCGTGAGGAACAGTAATATTTTTTATTTCTAATATTGGTGTTTTACATTTTTATCTTTCTTTATCTTTCTGTAGATTTAACAGTTTTAAACTTTTTAAAGAACAAACTTTGGTTCCTATTCTCTACTGCTTGTTTTTTTTTTTTTTTTCTACCTTGTTGATGCTCTTGTTTTAAATTTTTATTTATTTATTGTTAGTTTACTTTGTGCTTCTCTTTCTACCTTCTGAAGGTGGAAGCATAAACTATTAGATTTATACATTTCTGGTTTTTATCAAAAAGCAATAAAGCTCTCTGAGCACTGCCTTGGTTGTATCCTTCCATTATTGATACATTATATTTTAACTATAACTTTAATATTCTCAAACTCCTCTTGTTATTTCTTCTTTAGCCAATGGCTTATTTTTTAAATATTTTTATTGATTTCAGAGAGGAAGGGAGAGGGAGAGATAGAGTCATCAATGATGAGACAGAATCATTGATTTGCTGCCTCCTGCATGCCCTACACTAGGGATTGAGCCTGCAACCTGGGCATGTGCCCTGAGCAGGATTCGAACTGTGACCTCCTGGTTCATAGGTCAATGCTCAACCACTCAGCCACACCCAATGGCTTATTTTTAACAGTTTGCTAATATCCAGATATTTGAATTTTTCTAAATATCTTACTGTTTTTTGTTTTGAGGTAGGTTCGTTTGGATTGTGGAATATATTTGCTATGATTTCCAGTTCTTTGAAATTTATTGGGAATTGTTTCAAGGCCCAGATTAAGATGTAGATAAGTGAAAAGAATCTGTAATTATGTTTTTGTGTGAAATGTTCCTTGAGTTAGAATGAGTCCAAGTGACTTAGATTGTTAAGTCTTCTAAGTTGTTACAGTTTTATACATTCGTCCTATCAATTGCAAGTATTTGGAGGCTTAGTTTTATAAACATGTAAGATTTCTATACCTTGTTGATGAATGACATGTTTCTTGTTATGTCTGACTCCTCTGTTTATGGTAACACTTTTCATTTGAAGTCTACATTTTCTGATATTAATGTAGCTTTATAAGCTTTGTCATATGTAGTGTTTGTATGGTATTTACTTCTTGGTTTTAAATTCTTTAATATTATTTATCTTTGTTATTATTTGTTATTTATAAAAGTAATAAAAGGAGAATTGTTGCTGAGTATGGGAACCATGGCGTGTGTTCCCTTGGACTCTCTGTGGCTTCTTAAATGGGCGTGAGCTCACTGGAATACCCCTGAGTCCTCCCCACACACTCTGCCCCCACACAGTGTCTGCCCCCTCACACTTTGCCCCCCCGCCCCTGCCCCACACGTACACACTCTGCACTGTCTTGGAGCTATAGCTAATTTTCATCCATGTAGATTCCATTTCTCTTCACTGGACTGACACCTGGGAGAATACTCTCTTGAAGCTGAGGATACCATTTTTATGATTTTATGAATATTTAATTTCAAGTTCTATTTAGAAAACACGTGTGGAATTTTCTACATATTTTATTGGAGCTCTAGTGATTACTCCTACTATCCATGTAAACAAACAGGTGGTATCAACAATCATCTTTTCTTTGAAATACCACTTTCTATTGGCACTTACCAACCAATCTCCAAACTAAATATAAAACATTAAAAATGAAAACTTTTTGGAATGCAGTGGCATGAATTGGTAATTGAAGGCTTTCATAGTGGAAAGAGGTGAGACTTTAGAGTCAAACAGATTTGGTTTTGAATCTCAGCTTTGTTATTGTGTGACCTTCAGCAAATTACTTCACTGAATTCAGTGTCTTTATCTCTAAATGAGGATAATAATGCCTGCCTTGCTTAGGTATTACGTGGGATAGAAATAATATGTGGACTGTTAACATGAAGTAGAACTCAATAATTGGTAGTATTATCATCATTATGGTCATTTTCCACATTAAAGAATTGAGTCTCTTTCTCCTAAGAAGTATTAATCTCTAATTTCATAAGCTCAAAGGAAAGGGCAGTCACTGAAATAATTACATACATATACTTTCTTTCTGCCAGCTATTCCTAGTGATTAAATGTATTTGCATATGCAAATTAACACACTGTGTATTCATTACTTTAAATATGTTTTTCATTAGGTAAATGAAATGTTTATTAAGGATGATATAAAGCTAAAAGCAGAATATTGTCAAAACAAGTTACTGGATATATTTTTTTTAATTTATTTTTTAAATATGGCAATACCACTTTTACTTTTGTCCCCTCAAAATATATACACACTGTAACAGCTGATAGCTCAGTTTTGAAAATGAAATGCATTTTAATGAATATTTCCTTTATAATTATTCAAAGTGTGTAAAATGAAGTGTATTTTAATGAATACTACCTTTATAATTATTCAAAGTGTGTGTAAACATTTTTGGGACACCCTATATGTATATACATATATAATCATTTTATTCAATATTTTTTTGTCAGTACACATACTAGTCTAAAAGCAAATTCCAGAACATTTAAGGTTCTTTTTAACTGTAGTACAGGTGTGATTTAAACTTTCTTTAAATGCTATTTTAATTACATAAGAAAAAAACAAGTTTTGGTGTTTGTTTGTTTTTTTACTCTTGACCACACGCTAAAGCGGAAATAACAACAAATTAGAAAGTGCTCTCTTTGACAACGGAAACCAATAAAAAACCTATTTTAAAAATAAAGGGCAACAGATTATCCATCTGTAGAGTGTCTCCACCAAAGAGAGTTGAAAATTCCCCAAATGTTATTAGAATGATTGACAACAGCTGGTTTCCATCCTCTCTGTTATCATCTCTTCCTTACTGACTCTATCTTAGTTGTACACACCTTCCTTTACCTTCCCTATTACTAAAACAGACAAGCAAGATCATCCTCTGGCTCTCCTCGCCTCCCCCCAGGAGACACCCCAGCTCTTTCCCAACCATCTTCTCTATACTTTCACATATACATTCGGGCTGTCCAAGCTTTCTGTCATCTCAGCTTTCTCAGAGAGTCTGCATTAACTAGACTCCTCAATTTCCCATGTCCCAGTCAATGAATCCTCAGCTCACTGTGCTGGCTCTGCCTTCTCATCTCTCCATAGCTTTTCCCATCCCCAATCTAACCATTCCTCAGTTGAACACCTATTCTGGTTAGGGAAGAAAGGTGCATTGAGCATTCAATTATTTCTTGTTAATTGAATTAATGCATTTAATGCCACCAAGCTTGAAATAAATTGCTTTTTGTTCTTGGCTATGAGGTTCACTGCCCATTCTTGAGTCTTTTTATTTAGGGACATGAATACTCTTATGTGTAAGCCACATTATTCTCTTAACAGGGGTCATTTTCATGGAGTTTTAATAATTTTTAATGGTTGCTTCTTAGGACTTTGCCTTTCCAGTATGAGGTTACCTATCAGCCATATTCACACAATTAGCTAGGAAATATCCAGCCGGAATGGGTATTCTAAAGAGAAGGAATCTAAAGGAAATTTTTTTCTTTTAATATATTTTTATTTATTTCAGTAGAGGAAGGGAGAGATAGAAACATCAGTGATGAGAGAGAATCATTGATCGGCTGCCTCCTGCACGCTCCCCATTGGGGATGGAGCCTGCAACCCCCGAAAGTGCCCTAACCAGGAATTGAGCCATGACCTCCTGGTTCATGGGTTGACGCTCAACCACTGAGCAACACCAGCTGGGCTAGAGGAAAAGTTTTCTTTGGATGATGGGGATTCCACCCAGAGCCCTGGGCAAGAAGCTTATAGTCCTTCACTTAAATTTTCCCTCTAACACTGATTTTAAATGTCTTTGGGTGATTTCCTTCATTGACTTCTTCTTTCATTTATGCAATCATAATTTATTAAATGCTAAGAACAGAGGATCAGATTACTTTCTATAAAAAGCTTATGGTTAAGTCATCCAACAGCCACTGTATCGAACATATAGTAAACTGTTGGGTCAGCCAATTACTGTAAGAAAACAAATGACACAGCTAATTTAGGGTAATTGGAAGAGGGTATACTTGCAAAGGAATATGTACAGAAATGCATATATTGAAAGAATGAATTGCGTGGAGGAGGGAACCTTTAGAAAGCTTTTGGTGAAGTACAACAGCCTGTCCAAAATGAATCCAAAGGAAGAAAGCCAGGGAATAAAAAAGATACTGTTCTTCCTCCCATTCCTGAAATAAATCCTCATTGACTGAAGCCAACCGGAAGACAGAGGGTGAGGGAGTCCATGGATATATATCTGTGCTAGTCAGCTGCCCGGGTAGTGAGCTGAGGAAAGAGAAGTAAAGAGTAGACATGGAGCACAAGAGAAATCATTCTTTGTAGTTTATGCTTTTTACTGCTTAATATCCCAATTTTTCTTTCATCTGGGGAAAGTTAGTAATAAATAAACAAATAAATAAAAGATGAATCATGATATTCTTCCAATACCTAAATCTTAAATCATCTACTACTGGTACACTTGACAAAAATTACTGGGGATGGGAGTGGGTAAAAGGTGAAATAGAAACATTAAGTAAAATAAAATGCATCTGCTATATTTAGTGCACAGTTTCTAGAACATATATTTATTAGGATCACATAAAACACCATATATCAGAAGCATCTGTGTGTGTTGCTATTAAAATATTAAGAGGACCACTAAGTATTGATGTCTCTTTCTTTATGGTGTACAGAGCAGGGTCTGGCAACTTATCTTTCACTTTGCAAGTGATATTCCATCATACCCCAGACCACTACACCCCTAGAAATGTTTTTTATTTTTGTGTCTTGTTTTTAGAAATGTTATTGACATGACAGCACCCTTACCTTTCTCTTGGTCTATCTCTCACCACTGAGTCTGTCAGTAAAATATTGCTTAGCAATGTTGTATAATAGTCACAAACTATCAGGGAATAAGACAATGAGCATTTATTTCTTACTAAGTTTATAGATCAGTTAGTGTGGCTCCACTTCAGTCCGTGTCAACCTGAAGCTTCAAAGTGCAGCCTCTGCTTCACAGGTATGTTCTTCTCCTGGCACGGAGGGTGCCGTTGGGAGCATGTCCTGGCGATGGGAGGCGGGCAAGATAACAAGGAGACACTCTTTTCTGTCTGTCTCCATTCCATTGGCCAGGGTAAGGGAATGGCTGAGCCTAATGTCAACAGGAAGTAAAAAATATTTCACCTCTACAGAGGGACACAAAAGTCACATGGTAAAGAGCTTTGAAAAAAAAATAGAAATATATTTGGACCAATAATATATTCTAGTACAAGGATCTAAATGGTATATGTTATCAGTGACATGACCTAGCATTAAATTCCATGGGGTGTTAAGAAGATTAATGTCATTTCAGACTATGATATGATACAGAAATTGGAAAGATAAAATAGACCTGGAATGTGACAAAAAAAACAGTATAATCCTGTCTCTTCCAGTAAAGCCAAAATTACTTCTAGATGTCCTTACTTACATTTAGATCTTAAAACTCTTATGGTGGGCAGGCTATCTCTTCTTACACTACTTGTCCTGGGCTCTGTTGGAATCTAATCTCCTTTTATAAGGATCAGAGGCAAAGAGATGATACAGGTGAAATTGCCAGGCAATTTCCAGCTTTTGGAAGGCTCTTTTTCAGGGGAAAACTGCTTTCCTTACATGAGGGAAAGAGCTGCTTCTGACAGCAAGAGGTTTACTGAGAAATTTGGAGACTCAAGCTTTCAGCCTTATCCATATCTGCCCAAATATTCCATCCCTTTTCTCTGGATTTCCTCTTTTCTTGACTTAGTGTAAGAGAATTGTCAGAATTGAATTGGTGAAATGTTTATCATTATTGTCTTACTGTCTACAACTCTTCACCAGACCCTGATTTTGGTCTAAGCCATTTCTGTCACGTGGCTGCAGGAAATGAGAGATTTTGTCAAAGCTACCATGGATCCCTAAAGTTTTCATCTATGTTCACAGTTATGTTCTTCAAGGAAGAGGCTTACGTAAAAGAGAAGTAAAATACATTTATTTGAGATCAAAACTTGCAAGGAAGAGACAGATTCAGATTCAGGTAGCAACTCAAAGTGTGCTCCATGGTGAACAAAGAAAGTCGAGTCTTATAAAAGCTCAGGCTGTGTGTGTGGTTCTCAGTCTTCTCCTATTTATGTAAATGAAGGATTCTGGCTGACTTAATAGGGATTGGCTGAGCCCAACATGCAAAAGAAGGATGCTGGTTGGCAAGATTGGTTGGCTCCTTTCAAAGTGAGAGGAGTTTAGGGGCAAGAGAGGCAGGTAGGGAAAAGGGGGTCCTTGAACAGGAATGCATATGTGAGGAGTGGAGACAGCTCCAAGCCACCCCACTGTTTACAAGAGAAGGGGAAGAAGAAGAGGGGGGCACCAGGTGAGCTTTGCAACTTTGAAACTGATACCATGCAGGGAAAAGGAGGAAAGTGGCCAGTTAGGAGAAGCACAGGGGACATAAAATAGGGAAGAGTCCAATTAGAAGGTAGCATATACAGACAAAGAAGCTGACAACATTTATAAACTGTTAGATAAAGAGACTCACTGGCTCTCCCATTTTGGGGACCCCTCCCCAGGGGGTTACCCATTTGGTGGCCTCTCCCTTCGTGGGAGTTTATATACGCTTAAATGAATTTCCACACTTTTGCTTAAAATCATTTGTTTGTGAAATTTATTCTTCAAACTTGGTGAGACAAGAACCTGAAGAGTTCCAGCTTGCCGTTCCAGGTATCAAAAGTAAGGAACCTAGATGGTCTGGGTGTCCAGAGGAGATTAAAATTCAGGCCCAGCTGAGAAGTTCAAAAGTTCATGGAGAAACCTGCTGGGTAGGACACATATAAGACAAAGTCCCTGCTCTATGGTTCCCTCAGCAGAAATGACTCCCCCTTGGCAATCTCCGTTCCCAGTTATATGTGCATAGATTTGATTTTATCTTTGCCCTTATGGATATTCACCAGGATTATTAGAAAACACACAGTTCCACAAGTTGCATTATTGCTATTCTTGCCATGGCACCTAAGTATCACATGTGATGACCCTCCAATACTTTGCCTTCCACCTGTGTTGCATCGATTGCATCTAATATCACCACTGGTAATATTGCAGTTAATCATGATGTGACTTTATTCACTACGATAATTCACATATTATCCCCTCCAAAAGTAGATTAATTTTGTACCTTGAACATATGATTAATTCAGATTAAAAATCTCATTTTAAATTTATATTTTTTCCTGGAGCCCCTCCTGATACTTGTGTCAGTCAAGGTCTCAACAGAAAACAGAAGGCAGATTCAAATTAAGATCATTTTTTCAAAGGGTTGTTTATGAAGCCATAGTGAATTAAAAGGCTTACCAATTCTTTGAAGCTCCATGTAGCTTTGACAAAGTCCCTTACTTGGAAAACTTATAGAAGGCCTGGATACAAGTCTTTCAAAATAAAAATTGGCTTCAAGGCAAAGTTCAAATCCAGAGCAACAAAGTATGACCTCAGAATAAAGGTAAAGTCAGGGTGTGCCTTTAAGACCCTTATTAAGACCTCAGAAAGATTTGGCTCTCTAAGAGTTTAAGGATATGCCTTGTAGGTGTTTCAAGGGGCTTCAAAGAAGATTAAGCACAATGTCCCTGTTATGGGTTAAATTGTATTCCCCCCAAATCATATTGAAATCTTAATCCCCGATAATTTTGAAGTGACATTATTTAAATTAACCAAATTGAAATGATGTCATTAACAGTGGGCCCAAATTCATTATGACTGGAGTCCTTATAAAAGGGGGAAATTTGAAGACAGACTCGCACACAGGCACCATAAGAATGCCAAGGCAGAAATTAAGGTGGTGCAGCTACAAGCCAATAACCACCAGATTGCCTGAAAACCACCAGAAGTTAGAAGAGAGGCATAGAACAGGATTTTCCTTAGAGCCCTCACAACGAGAAAACCTTGCCAACACCTTGATCTTGAACTTCTGGCCTCCAGAATTATGGACCATAAATGCCTGTTGTTTAAGCCACCCAGCCAGTGGTACTTTGTGATGGCAGCCATAACAAATTAATACAGTCAGTATCAAACTCAAAAAAATTCCAGGAATGGGAAAGACTATAAGAGATTTGTGAGTATGGTTGTGTTTAATAAAAGTTATTAGAATTTGACAAAAAAAGGGAAGTCAACACATTTTTAAAATGACTTAAATTGAAAGGAACAGAAACAGAACAAAATGAAAAGAGAGACCTTCAATCTACTAGGACAGGCACTAAATTGAGAACCCCCTCAGCTGAAAATACCAGCCATGTCCTATGGAAATGGCTGCATGATTCACAGTCACAGGGTAGAGCAAAACACAGAATATCATTCCCAGGAAGCTGGGCTGGGCTTAATTAAGATTTGACCAGATAATAATTTTGAAGTGACATTATTTCTGTGTGTGAGTCTGTCTTCAAATTTCCCCCTTTTATAAGGACTCCAGGCATAATGAATTTGGGCCCACTGTTAATGACATCATTTAAAATTATTATGGATCAGTAACTGCTATGTACCTGCCACTTCCTCTTTTGGAACAGAAGTGTCTACCATGATTATCTCTTTCTGTCACCCCCAGTAAGTTTTGACATCTGAGCTGAAGAAACCAGAATCTCCAGCCCTTTGAAGACCCCCAGCCCTTTTTGCACACCTGCAGGCCCTTGCAGACCTCCAGCCTGCTTACTGGTTAACTGCCCATCTGGCACTCCCTTTGTCTCTTTCCCCATGTAACCCCAGCCCTTGTGTATCAGTAAGCCCTTGGAAGACCCCCAGTCCTTTTGCATATCTGTAAACTGCCCTTTTGCCTACTTTTACTTGGTGCTTTTGCTCTATAAGCAGCTGGCTTATGGTGAGCTGCAGAGCAGACTTTTGTGGCTAACCTGCTGCTCTCCCATACTGCCTGCAATATTAGAAGAAACGCTCATATATGATTCAACCCTGTCTCTGCTTAAATTGGCTCGAGTAGTGACAGGAAGCACTGACCCACTGTTTTTCCAGTTACATGAGTTTGCAAGGCCACCACACAGGCCTTCCCTGAGCTTGTCGGGTTAGCATGTAGCCCTTTTTTCTCCACACCCGTAAAGAATTTTTATAAAAGTTTATTTGACCCAAACTGATGACATTGCCATGAAGCAGGATTTCAAATGCTCTGAAGAATGGCAGTTTTCTGTTTCACCTATGTATTTTGAATTAAGGAAGGAATTTAAGGAAGATTACATGAAGCAGGAGAAAGTAAGGCTGGAAGTGGGTTATTGGATAGTCAACAAGAGTATGTGCTCTCTTTGTGGTGGTTATACTTTGGCAGGTTCTGGAAAGAGGATTACTTCTGGCATTTCAAAAGCATGTTAACCTAAGTGCACAAAAGCAATCGACAGGGCATCGTTAAGGCAAAGATAACCATTTACTAGGGACGTGATAAGCCTGAAGGATGACTGTCCGCTATGCCTTGCCCAGTTAGGGATTTATGATCAGATCACCCTGTGAGGGTACTTTCAGGTAGATGGATCACAGCACTCCTTTTTCATTCACACATAAACTGAAGGAAGAATTGTTAAACAAAAAAGAAACAGAACTTAAATGATTTTGAAAACACTTGGCCTCTCCAGATAACATAAATGCTAAAAGTAAAATGTTAAACAAACAAAAAATTGTCAGAAATAAGTCAGAAAAAAAGGTGAATGTTATGTCTTCTTTTTTAAAAAAAACGTATTTTAATCCTCATATAAGGATATGCTTCCTGTTTTTTTAAAATTGATTTTAGAGAGAGAGTAAGGTAGAGAGAGAGAGAGACATTGATGTGAGAGAAAAACATTTGCCTCCCATATGCACCCTGACTAGGGATCAAACCCACAAACCTCGCTATGTGCCCTGACCAGGAATTGAGTTCACAACCTTTTGGTGTTCAGAACGGTGCTCCAAGGAACTGAGCCACCTGGCTAGGGTGTTCTGTGTTCTTTTGTGTGATGATCAGCGAGTTGTGATTACAAGAAGAGATACAGGGGAGGCTTAGGTCAACAGCAGTTTATTATGCTCACAGGTCCTAGAAAGGGGTGTCTCTACATGCCACAAGGCTCACAGGAGAAGCACTGTGTTTCAGTCAAATGGCAGAGGACTGGAGCAGGGGAAAATGTTAGTCCAGAGCCTGTACTGGGATTTCTGCAGGAAAGACAAGACAAGACAGAGTAAATATACTTCCAAGGGACTTTGGGTGATAGGTGTGGTCTCTGGCTGCCTGGCACCTGACCTTGAGATGATTAAGGCAGAGGGATATTGTCCTGGTGCATAACAGACAGATAGTCAAGGTCTGGCAATGGATTGGCTAGTTTACACATCAAAGGCTGCTGCTGGCTGAGCCTTTCACTGTATCTAAGAACTACCTAGCCCTGAGAGGGGTTGCTTTTCCTCAGCCAGAAAAGTTTCTACGTCAAAACATTGGACTATATCATAATACAAAGGAAATATTAAATATAAATGTAAATTATACATAGAGGATGTGACTCTACAACTTGCTAGAGCCTCGGAAAGAACAAAAAGATTTGTGCGTAGCTTTTGCCTAATGGAGTGAAAACCAGTAAAATCCATTGAAGACCCCCAATGTTGTTGAGAATTATTTTTATTTTCCGCAGAAATAGCGCTAGCTTTGAACTGAAAGGGACAGAGAGAATCTGAAATGAAAGGAGGCTTGCAGAACACCAAAACTGCACGGAGAGCCCGCAAGCTAATGAAACTACCCAGCTTCAAACACTTACTACTTTTCATGAAAAGGGAAGAAAACAATGAATGGCCCCAAGGGCAGAGTCTAGAGACTCAGAGGATTATTCCCAATCATTGACATTGAGTCAAGAAAAATCTCGCTGTTTGCCCAGCTCTATTACAGAATATACTGGTGCTAGTCACTCCTTCCACCTTCTATTTCTCCCCCTTTTAAATTGAAATGTCTATCACCATTATCCAATGCTTGTCTGACCCTTGTATGCTAGGACTGTTAGGGCTAGATAGCTTGCATTTTTAATTTCACAGGTCACAGATGGGGAGAAACTGCCTCAGAAGTTGAATTTAATGGCTTATACCCTGGTGTTTTATCTTCACCTGGTTTGGATGATGAAGTCTTGCATTTTGAGCTGATGCTATAATGGAATGAGACACTTGAGAACCTTGGGAGAGGAGGTAAATGTATTTCTCATTTTGTAGGGATATGAATCATTGGGGATCTTGGGAGGACATTGATAAGCAAACTTATAAGGTGATCCCCAAGATTCCCGCCGCTTGGTGTACATGTTTCTGTAAAAATCTCCTTGAATGTGATTGGGACTTACCAATAAGATGGGGTGTTTGTTAGGCAGCAATAGAAAATGAATACAGCCAGATACTAGCCTAGTTTTTAAAAAGCAGCTCTCATCTTGGTACATTTCAGCCAGATAAGAGAGGATCTCTTCAAGCCAGTAAGAAATCTGACTACCTTGCTTAAAAGACAAGGTGGAAATGCCCCAAGGTCTCGTTAAAAAAGAAGAGGGCCATTTTATGTCATCTTCTTTCAGCTGCTATGAGTCTCAGTTGGCCTTAGCAATGCTCTAGGAATAATATTGAAGCCCTCTTGGACACTCGAGACCAGTCCGGCCTTCAGCCAGAGACCACCAAATGACCCCACTAGGGCTACATAAAACAGAATTGGCCAGATAGGTTCTCCCAGAATTCCAGAATTATGAGAAAATCTAAAATGTTTGTTGAGAAAGTCACTAAATTTGGGAGAAGTTTATTATGCAGAATGGGTCTGTTGAAGAGGGATATTGCCTCCTGGTGTACTGAGAAATGTGAATTTGGTGTGATTATAATGGGTAAAGTCATAACTCAAAGCTAGAGAACAGCAGACTTCTAAAACTACTGTGTAAAAAGAAGAGGGAGGGAAATTTAGTATAACCCTATAGTGGGCATGTGTTTATAGGAGACCACCTTTACAGAAATACCGCTTTGAGTTTGAAAAGCATGGTGATCCAAGGAAGAATACAAGGGAATAAACCCCCTGACCCTCTTCCCTCCCTCTGCTCTTCTGCCACGGCTTCCAATTGGTCAAAGCTCCAGAAAGCACAGGGATGGCTTGACAGTTCCTTGTAGTTATACAAGTCGGCCTCCAGGTGCAGCAAGTACGGGGAGATGCATGAAGAGTAGACCTGGTGGGGCATAGAGAAGACACCCAGCCCAGCTGGAATCACTGCTGTGATGGGGGCAGACACATAATGTGTGACACTCAAGGTCAATGAGTGCATCTCAGGGACTTCGGATTTCTTTTTTTGTTGCCAAAAAAATTGGTAACAGTTCTATAAGCCAAGGTTTAAGGAGGAGACAATTTATGAAAGGGAACAGCAGGAAAACTTGTGGAGAAAAAAATAAAGATACCATATTTTATTGTAATTCTGAGTAATTAGAGTGAAGCAATTAGCAATAGTATTTCCCACAACAGACCATGGCTATTTTTGTTTATTGCTAAAACACTTATTGACTAAATAGGTTGAGTGTCAGTTTGTCGACAAGCTACCACAGCCCATCTGTCAGGTAATTGGTATTTCAAAGCTTGAGCTGCAGCAAATGGAATCATTTGGGGACACTCTCTTTCTCTGATCCATTTATTCTGTCTTCTTCCCTTTTATAAATGGTTTATGTGTAAATCAACATCTGGAAAAGGGGAAGAAAAAATACAGCACCATCACTGAGACTGAAAGTTGATACTGGGATCAGAGATCCAGGTAGGAGTTGGGGGCAGGTCATTAATCTGGAAATTTCCAGCAGAGCAGCACTTGTTACGGGGTTCTGATTGGCCTCTTTCACAGTGTTCGTGAGGTATTCCACTTACTGAGCAGGATGGCAGGTCCAATTGTCACAACTGCTGAGCCCATGAAGCAACACAGATATTACATTTGTAAAATGCAGCAATCCCAGATTAATTAGATTCCCTTTCAACATAAAACTTAGAAATTGTTTTTCTATATTAGAGTCCAGATGTGGCAGGAACACAACAGGAGATTCCTAGTTTGTTGAGCCAAAATTTATGAAGAACTGGATCTGTGCTTGCAAATACTTCACTTTACATGCAGCTTCCATTAAGAGCCATAAAGGTTTTACATTCTGCCAGACTTAATCAGCATTTCTGTCTCATGCTTGTGGTCAAATGCAAAAAGGCAGTGACTCGCCTCTCTGCTTAAGGTCTATTTTCTGCCATCTTTCTCTCAGCTGCTATTCATCTCCATTGGCAAGCAGCCCAATATGCAGCATAAATTTATTTGTAGAACAAAACAGTTACAAAAGGCTGGCCTCTTCACACTACTGTGATTGCTCCCTGAAAGAAGCAAACTGGGGTTGTTTTAAATGTTTTGCTGAGCGATTTTAGCTGAGAGCTCTGAAAGAATTCCTGTAGTGTGCCTTGAGGAAAGTTTTTTTTTTTTGTTTAATCCTCACTGGAGGATATCTTTTTCATTGATTTTTCTGGAGAGAATGGAAGGGAGGAGGAGAGAGGAGAGAGAAACATCGATGTGAGAGATCCACATCAATTGGTTGCCTTCTGCAGACATCCCAACCAGGGTGGGGAACCTGCAACCCAGATACATGCCCTTGACCCAAACCTAACCCACAACCCTTTGTTTTGTGGGCTGACACTCTAACCATTGTGCCACGATGATTAGGGTGAGGAAAGTTTTTTAAATGTACCTTTTTATGCATGTTGTGATACTTAAAGATTCCTTATCTACCTGGATATTCAAAGTACCTATAAATTCATTTCATTTATCATTGGAAAGAATAGCATACATTCATCCCTCCCACCACTCTAAAAGCAATGTCTTATTTTATATTAATTTTGAAAGACACAAGTATTGCACTGATTTCTTCTGGTAAAATTTAAAATTTAATTTTAATATTTTCTTCTGGTAAAAAAAAATTTCCATAGAGATTGCATAATGCACAAAACACAAGTTATCTTCACACACTCACCACACATTTCCCTCACCTTTCTACAGAGATGGCCACATTATCAGCTTGGTGGGACAGCTCTGGACAGCCTTGCTTCCTTCCCACTCATGGTGTTTCATTAGCTCAGCAGATCTTAGCCAGCCCCAAGGCAAGTGAACCTTAACATCAGCCGACGAGCTTCAAAAGTTTTTCCCTTCTAACAAGACCAGTTGCTCTACTGGGAAACTTTCATTGTGATCTATTATTTGCCTAGATGTTCTATGCAATTTCTTTTCATTTTCCAACAGATCTATAGAGTGATATGGGGTATACTTTCTTGTTCTAGAACTCTTCTCATGGGACTTCAACATCAGGACTTTTCTGTGGAATCCTCTGCCTATTAGTTTTCCCCAATAAACTTTACATTAAGTGACACTAGATATGTATGTTTTTGCATGAGATCTGTATCTTTGCAAACATTTTCCATACCATTAATATATTTCCCTCACCTTTCTACAGAGATGACCACTTGAGCTGCAGCAAATGGAATCATTTGGGGACACTCTCTTTCTCTGATCCATTTATTCTGTCTTCTTCCCTTTTATAAATGGTTTATGTGTAAATCAACATCTGGAAAAGGGGAAGAAAAAATACAGCACCATCACTGAGACTGAAAGTTGATACTGGGATCAGAGATCCAGGTAGGCGTTGGGGGCAGGTCATTAATGTCTAAATCTATCTCTAACCATCTATATATACTGAGTGGCCAGATTATTATGCGTTCAGAGATCATAATAATCTGGCCACTCAGTGTGTATAAAAGCCTAAGCGACCAGCTGACCAGCCAACCAGCCGAACACCCAGTAGCTATGATGCGCAATGACCACCAGGGGACATATGCTCAATGCACAGGCATGGAAACATGGAACAGACTGATGAATCTCAGAGGGAAGGGGAAAGAGGGGAGTGCGGGAAAAGATTAACCAAAGATCTTATATGAATACTAGAGACTTGGTGCATGGATTCGTGCACTGGACTGGTGGGATCCCTTAGCTTGGCCTGCAGAAGTTGGGCTGATACCGGCCCGGTACACAATTTCATGCACAAGTGGGGTCCCTCGGCTTGGCCTGCAGGGATTGGGCTGAAACCAGCTATCTGACATCCCTGAGGGGCCTCTAGAAATAATATAAAAGAACATAAAGGCATAGATTTATAATGACAAAACTATACACCTGATGAGAAGAAAAAGAAAGCCACATAATATAACTTCTATTTTTTTGACATTTATAATTCTTTATTTTTTCTGTTGTCATTATATTTGCATGATTATATACTAAAATAGTGGTGTCACCCAGTCAAAGTGGCTCAGTTGGTTGAGTGTCATCCTGTGCTCCAAAAGGTTGCTGGTTTGATTCCTGATCAGGGCACATACCAGAGTTGCAGATTTGACCCCTGGTTGGGGAGCATATGGAAGGCAACCAATTGATGTTTCTCTCTTACATCAATATTTTTAATCTTTCTCTCTCTCTCTCTCTCTCTCTCTCTCTCTCTCTCTCTCTCTCTCTCTTCCTCTCTCTAAGCATGTCCTCAAGCGAGGATTAAAAATAAATAAATAAATAAATAAAAATACAATAAAATAGTGGTGTTAATATAAAGTTTTATAAAATTTTAATTTTTAAGAAACAATTTTAAAATTATTTCATACTTTTATGTTATCATGGTTTTATTTTATATATTCCTAAACTTTATATTAAGCATTGGAATATCTCTCTAAATTCTCATTTACCAGCACTGTGATATTTTATATTTTTTCCAACCTGAAGAGGAAAAAAAAACAAACATATCCTTTTTGTGCATTTCCTGGTTGCTAATGAAGTTGACCATATAGCCTACTGGACATGTTATTTTTTTTCTGTAAAATATTATTTCATTCCCATTGATCCCTTCTTAATCAGTGTAAATAATATGGCTAATTTTTTCTACTGTAATTTAGTTACTAAAGCATTCTTTCTCCAATAAAATTGAACTATCAGTGTTGTCATGTATTGCATTCTTTTGTGTCAATAGATATATTTCTCTACTCTTTGTTTAATATTTCTCATATATTGATCCATTCCTGTGTCAATACAACAATTTAAAAATTATTCCAGCTCTTAATATATTTTTACAATGGTAGTACTTCTCTGAACTCACTATCTTCCTTGATTATTATATAGCATTTGTACAGTTTCATACATAGTTTATGTTTAACAATCTAAGTTTCTTAAATATTTTGTTGGGGTTTCAATGATACTGAAATAATAGTCTTCACTACAGTAGTATAGTTGTCTCTATTAAGGTTTCATAAGTTCTTGTTAATTTACTCTTATTTAAATTAATTTTTTTTTTACATTTTCAATTTGGCCATTGCTAGTGTACATTAAACAAAAGAACTCTCAAAATAGTAGAACTTTTGCTAAGGTTGTTTCCTATCTTTTATTTTAAAATCTTTTGTAAAATTTTATGGCTCTTTGTTGGGTGTTTATCTTTTATTTGTTATTCCCTGTTTTCCTCTCTATTCATATTGTATATTTTTCCCAACCCTGACCACAGAAATTTTGAGGAATCAGTATGGGAACTATACTGATTAAATGTTATTGGCTTACTTTCTACTTGTAGTAGAAAATTCCCATTTCCTCTGTATGCTGTCCTGCCTTTATTTTTCATCCTGAAACAATAATCTCTGGGGCTTCCTGCTTGCCACAAGTTAGAAATGGAGAGAAGTTTCTACCTTTTTTGAATTAACATTTTAAGCCAAAGTTTTAGACACTTCTATTTCTAAATACTCTTTGTATATGTGACTTTTTTTTATTGTTGTTACAGTTCTTTCCAAGAAATAGAAATATATGATTCTGGTATTCAAGGACTTTTTTATTTTTTTATATTTGCTGATGCTATACTTTTTTATTTTCCACTATTTTTTTGGATTTATTTTTTTTAACTGTTTAATGTTATATATAATGTTTTTGTTTTTTTTAATTTACACACATATACAAACATACACCCATATGTTAAGTGCTTATGATAAGCGGATAAGTATAATTAAATCCCACATCATCAAATTTTAATATTTTACTTGTATTTGTATTTCTATACTTTTTCAGCCCATGGTATTTAATTAGTAAATTTTTTTTTATTGTAGCTAGATGAAGAACAAAGATATTCTTAAGATTAAATCATATTCTTTTCTGGAAATATTGGTGACAATATACTCAGAGCAATATTCCCATTAGAGAACATGTAAAAATTCTGTATAAGATAGGAAAAAATTTCTATATCCACATAAATGTTTTCTTATTCATAACTACATATAAAATGCATATCTGTAGATAGACATTCCCAAGTGGCTAAAAACAGAGTTTGAATCTGGAGAGGTAACACTTCTGCTATGAATAATCCTCATCAATGATGGCAAAAGCCAGGTTTGAACATGTAGAGTAGGACAGCAGACAAATGTGTTAGGTCATTCAGGCTACTAACAAAATACCACAGACTGGGTGGTGTAAGAACAACAGAATTATATTTCTCCCAGCGCTGACAGCTAGAAGTTCAAGCTGAGGGTGGTGGAATGGATAGGCTCTGGTGAAAACCCTCATATGGTGGAAAGGACTAGGGCACTCCATGTTGTCTTTTCTAAAAGCACACTAATCCTATTCAAGATGGCTCCACTCTCATGACCTAAGACCTTCCCAAGGACCCACCTCCTAATACCTTCACATTGGGCATTAGGGTTTGAACATGATTTTAGGAGAACATGAACATCCAAACTAATGCAAAAAATACAGAAAAAAATGGGAATATGATTAATGAACTAATGAACAGTATTGACTTTAAATAAGGTACGTTTGTTAAAGAATTATACTTCCTTAGAATTAAAACAAAATGTTAAAAGTTATAATTATAGACTTATTAAATACTAGAGGCCTAGTGCACAAAATTCATGCATGGGTGGGTTCCTTAGGTGTGGCCGGCGGTCAGGGATGATTGGAACCTTCCTGCTGGCTGTTGGCTGCTGACCAGGGCCTGCCGGATGCGGGGAGGGACTGCGGGAAGTTGGCCTGCCACAGGAAGGGACCAGGAGAGGTTAGCCGGCCGTGGGAGGTTGGCTGTGGGAGCACACTGACCACCAGAGGGCAGCTCCTGCATTGAGCGTCTGCTCCCTGGTGGTCAGTGCACATCATAGCAACCAGTCATTCTGCTTGTTCTGGTTATTCTGGCATTCTGGTCACTTAGGCTTTTATATATATAGATTTTGCAGCAGATGAGAGAGAGAAAGAGAGAGAGAGAGAGAGAGAGGAAATTAGAAATTCAGACAACTGGAGAAATTATACAGAATGCAACAAGGATAAAAACATAAAAATGAATTTGAAATTAGAATATATAAATGAGAGGATGATAAACTCAAGCATAAATCTACTTTGATCTTCAGAAAGAGAACATAGAAAGAATAAAGGGCCCTAGCTGGTTTGGGTAAATGGATAGTGCCTCAGCCTGAGGACTGAAGGGTCCCAGGTTTGATTCCAGTCAAGGTAACATGCCTTGGTTGCAGGCTAGATCCCCAGTAGGTGGCATGCAGGAGGCAACCAATCAATGATTTTCTCTCATCATTGAAGCTTCTATCTCTCTCTTGCTCTCCCTTCCTCTCTGAAATAAAATATATGCAAATTTTAAAAAGAATAAAGGGTATATAACTATTTGAAAATAAAATGAATAAAAATTTTCTTTATTGCTCTAACCAGTTTGGCTCAGTGGATAGAGTGTTGGCCTGCAGATTAAAGTTTCCAGGTTTGATTCCGGTCAAGGGCATGTACCTTCGTTGCAGGCACATCCCCAGTAGGAGATGCGCATGAGGCAGCTGATCGATGTTTCTCTCTCATCGATGTTTCTAACTCTCTGTCCCTCTCCCTTCCTCCCTGTAAAAAATAAAAAATATTTATATTAAAATTTTTTTTCTTTATTGAAAGTCACCAATCTGGAATCCCAATGAGTACTAAACAGAATAAATGAAAATAAGGTCACAAGAGTATCCTAATATATAAAAACCCAGGATCCGTAACATCCAAAATGACCGAAGGCTCCACCGACCAGAAGTCAGTGCTGGGTTGCCATGGCGACCCAGTACTGACTGCAGTGGCTGCAGGAGCCCAGACCCAGCACTGACTGCTGAGGGGGCTGTAGATCAGGCCCCAAGAGAGGACTGGAGAGAGAAGCAGGGTCTGATCCATAGCCTCCGTGGCAGCTGTTGATCAGCACTTGCCTCTCTCTTTTGCTCTGGGCCTGGCCAGCAGCTGCGCCTCTCCTTCTATTGGGCTTCCACTGGGGCTGCTGATCAGCCCCGCCTCTCTGATCAGGCCCGATGATAGGCCTGGAGACACTGACTGGCATAGAAACTGACCAATCAGAACTAAATCTATGTGAATTGCAAGGAGCCAATGGCTGCCTAGGAGGCAAAGCTTTTGACACTGCCAGGCATAGAAACCGACCAATCAGAACCTAATCTGGGTGAACTGTGAAGGTGGGGGCTGAGGAGGGGTTTAAAGGGCAACAGCTGTTTGGTGTAAGGTGTAAGACAGCAGTTCAATTTTTTAATGACCGGTTTGTCAGTATAGTGTATATGGCTGGTTATAAGTCCAGATATAGGAATTATGTATTTTGTCTGCCAAGAGCATCTCTTCCTGATGAAAAAGGCTTTTCCCCCACATTTAAGCAATCCTATCCTATATAATCTATCGATACTGCTAAAAGGGTAATATGCTAATTAGAACGGGTCAACCAGTCATCTTCTGGATGTCTGACTTCCTTCCAGACAAAGTCATGGTGGTGGGGGCTGAGGCAGAGGCAGTTAGGGGTGATCAGGCAGGCAGGCAGAGGCAGTTAAGGGCAATCAAGCAGGCAGGCAGGTGAGTGGTTAGGAGCCAGCAGTCCCAGATTTCGAGAGGGATTTCGATTGGAGAGGGTGCAGGCTGGGCTGAAGGAAACCTCCCCCATACATGAATTTCCTGCACCAGGCCACTAATATTAATCTAATGAAACTGTAGAACTCCAAAGAAACTAAAAGTCCTGAAAGAAATCACAGGGAAATTAATTTCCTATAAACACATTGAACTTCATAATAACTATATTAGAAACTAATACACAGAAATAATAACTTGAAAATACTAAGAGAAACAAAGTTATTCTTTAGATATTTAGGATTTTTTGCACCTCTGTATAAATGCAAATTGTTTGATTGCAAGTAGCAAAAGCACATGCAATTCTATCCTAAGGCGGGTGGGGAGGAGGCTGGTGGGGGGAGAAAAAGAGAAGCATTTATTGCAAGGATACTACAATGTTTCATAAATCTCAAGAGCCTGCATGAACACTAGGCCTCCAAAAGAACTAGAACCAGGAAGAGAAAATAGAAGAGGAACAGTAGCACTCTTTCATTCTCTCTCTCTCTCTCTGTTTTTCCTCATCTCTATCTCTATCTTTCTCAGGAATGTCCATAAATGATCACAAATGCTCTGAGAATATTGATTTTGGGTTTCCAAATAAATTTTAGCAAATAGATGAATTCACCAACATGGAATCCATAAATAACGAGGCTTGATTGTATAATTTAGTCTCAGTATTTTATGTGTCATGTTGCCTTGTATATTCTCTTGAACATTGTCAAAAAAAACAATAAGTACTCATTCTCTCAGCTATCCTACCTAATAAAAAGGTAATATGCAAATTGACCGTACCATCAACACACCCACAAGCCATGCCCACAAGCCACGCCCACCAGCCAATCAGAGCAAGTATGCAAATTAACCCAACCAAGATGGCTACAGCCACAGAGAGCAAGGTTTCCCAGGTAACAGAGCAAGCCAAGCTTTCCGTGAGCTGTTGCAGGCCTAAGCCTCCGCTCAAGCTACAAAGTTTCAATTATAGAAGGTAAACAAATTCAAACAGAAATGGCGGCAGAACGGAGCTTGAGAGAGCAAGCCAGGGTTGCTGGCGGCAACAGAGGAAGCAAAGCTTTCCGCACACCCTGGCCGGGCCCAGCCTCCGCTTAAGGCTACAAAGTTTCAATTATAGAAGGTGAATTAACTGCCACAGAAATGGCTGCTGGCCGGAGGGAGCAGCAGGCTTGGCTCCGCTCCAGGCTACAAAGTTTCAATTGTAGAAGGAAAATAAATTCCAGATACCAGGGCCTCCGCTTGGGTTGCCAGGGGGCGTGGCTGGCCTGCAAAACACCACAGGCCCTTCGCTCAGGCCGCCCCATACCCCAAGGGAACCCCCACCCTGATCCGGGACACCCTTCAGGGCAAACCAGCTGGCCCCCACTCCTGCACCAGGCCTCTATCCTATCTAATAAAAGAGTAATATGCAGATTGACCATCACTCCAAAACACAATATGGTTTCCCCCATGTGGTCAAAGATCCTGCCCCCCATGTGGACCCAAGATGGCTACCACAAGATGGCCAGCAGGAGAGGGCAGTTGGGAGGCACCCGGCCTGCATGGGAAGGCAGTTGAGAGGGATCAGGCCTGCAAGGGAGGGCAGTTGAGAGGGACCAGGCCTGCAAGGGAGGGCAGTTGGAGGTGATCAACCCTGCAGGAGAGGGCAGTTAGGGGTGATCAGGCCGGCAGAGGAGGGAAGTTGGGGGCAAACAGGCTGGCAGAGGAGCAGTTAAGCATCAACCAGTCTGGCAGCAGAGTGGTTAGGGGGTGATCAGGCTGGCAGGCAGAAGCGGTTAGGGGCAATCAGGAAGGCAGGAAGGCAAGCAGTTGGGAGCCAGCAGTCCTGGATTGTGAGAGGGATGTCCGACTGCCCGTTTAGGCCCGATCCCACCAGGATCGGGCCTAAACGGGCAGTCGGACATCCCCCCAGGGCTCCCAGATTAGAGAGGGTACAGGCTGGGCTGAGGGACAACCCCCCTCCATGCACGAATTTCATGCACTGGGCTTCTAGTACTCTATAAAATGTCAAGCACTGTTAACCTTGTGAGCATTGAATCACCAATAATCTTCATTGAAACCTTCTTTCCTGGAAAGAGGAGAATCAGCTAAATACATGATTCTTATATCATCACTGTGGAGTTTAGTTTAAATTTGTTTGGATTAATATTATCTTAGTACTGTAAATATCAAAGAAGTGACTTAAAATGGGATATAGCCAATTATCTAAAACAAGATAACTGCCTATTTCAGTTACATTTATTTAGCATATTTTCAGTTGTGGTGATTTTCCTATAACTGGTTTTACTGAAAACACTCTCCAAACTTTGATGAACCACTTTCAAGTTTAATTTCATTTTAATTATAATGAGTAAATTGGCCCTTAATAATTTTTAAGCTCAAACATCTGCATTGAAAAGTCTCAATGACCGCTAGAAAATAATATGTAGTGTGCTCTCATTATTTCTTACTTGTAGCTTTGCAATAGAGTGGTAGCACATGAGAGAATGTTGTCATTAGTAAAATGTATGTCATCATCAAGGTGTAAATATAAAAATAATATTGAATGTAAACTGTAATTGAAAAAATTAAGAAAAAATAATATCACAAAAATGTATAGTTTCAAAAAGAATATAAATGAATATAACATGTAACATACCAACACCAAAAAAAGAGAAGCTTTGATTTTGTGTTAAATTTGGGAAAAGATAACCAAAGTAATTTCCATTACAATTAGTAATAAAATAAATTACCAAAATCAGTATCACTTAATATTAATCAAACTTGCTTAATCAATTTGATGTGAAGGAAGCAAAGTTATAAACAGACAATACATTCATTGTTTGTTATAAGAAAAAATGGCCAATAATTTGACAATTTACTCATTATATGATTATATTCCTATAAAAGCCCAAAAAATATTATTTTAAAAGATTATAGTATAAAAGGGATTTAGTGTCTGGTTAGAAGATAAGGGTAGAAAAAGGAATTGTTTAATATCTGTGCCAGGAATAATCTATATATATAAAAGCCTAAGTGATCATCCGACTGTTCAACTGTCCGTCTGGTAGCTATGATGTGCAATGACCACTAGGGGGCAGATGCTCCAACTGGTAGCTATGACATGCACTGACCACCAGGGGGCAGATGCTCAACACAGGAGCTGCTGAGCTGCAGTGACTTGGCAGCTGTGGTTCTCCAGTGATGCACCTGGAACCAGAGAGGAGGGAGCCTGATTCCAGGGTGTGTCACACAAGAACCGCCCTCTCGCAATCTGGGACCCCTCAGGGGATGTTGGAGAGCTGGTTTTGGCCTGATCCTTGCAAACCAGGCTGAAGGACCCCACCTGTGCACGAATCCGTGCACCAGGCTTCTAGTAAGCTATATAATAAATGAAAGTAAATGAAATAAACTATAATAGCCATAATATCAATTACATGTATTTTGAAATACACATATTGAGAATAAGTATTATATAAAATGAAAAATCTATACATATTAACTCAGATAGTATATCAGGGTCATGAAAGTTGGAAAGCATAAGTATAGTCTCAGAGAATAGACGTAGTACTCTAGTTCTTGGGTTCAAATCCCAACTCTGCTACTTGTCAACTCTGTGCCTTAGACAAGTTTCTTAACCACTGTGTTCCTCAGTTTCCCCAACTCTCAATTCCAACTATGAATAATACCTATCTCATGGGGCTTTACAGAGTTTAGATATGTTAATTCTGTGGACATAAAACAATGCTCAGAATGTAGCACTGTTATGACAGTGTCAATTATTCAGCTTGTAGGTAAAACCTGAACATTTTAATCTTTTGCAAATAAAGCCCAAGCCTAATACCAACATTCACAATCAAACTCAAAAGGATTTTCCTTGGAACTACAAATATTTTGCTTTTAATCAAATAAATTAAAAACAGTTATTGATATTGAGAATAAATGGCAGGTACTTTTATCATTATAGGTTATTAAATGTAATATTTGATATAACAGTAAGACACTAGAAATACTAATAGACATGTAATCCTAAACATTCCAGTAAGGATGCATTAAAAGTAGTATCACTGCCCTTTCTAGTGTTGCTCAGTGGTTAAAGCATTGGCCCAGGAACTGAAAGTCCACAGGTTGGATTCCTGGTCAAGGGCACATACCTGGGTTGCAGGTTTTGTCCCTAGCCCAAGTCAGGGTATGAGGGAGACAACCAATCAATGTGTCTCTCTTACATCGGTGTCTGTCTATCTCTTTCTCTCCCTCTCTTTCCCTTCCACTCTCTAAAAATCAATGGAGTCCAGCCAGCGTTACTCAGTGACCTATGAACCAGGGGCATGCAAGAGGCAGCCTATCAATGATTCTCTCTCATCATTGATGTTTCTATCTTTCCCTCTCCCTTCCTCTCTGAAATCAGAAAAAAAAAAAAAAGTTAAATCAATGGAAAAAATATTCCAGGGTGAGGATTAACAAAATAAATAAAATAGTCATATTACCAAGTCCCTTGGATTTAAGACTTGATACATGTCAGGTATTCCAGTAGCTGTTTAACCAGCATGTACTAACACAACCAGGCAAGTAATTTGCTACTGTCTCCTTTTATAGATGAGGACACAGAAGAAAGCAAGGGGATTATATAGCTTATTAGTTGTGGCCTAACAAAGGGCAAGAAAATATTTTTTAAGTATGAAATAGTAAACAACAATCATATTATAACATATAGTATTACATTTCATTTTATTAAATATTTTTAAAGTAATACAGATAAATCTGGGTAATTCATGAATCAGGCTTTGCCTAGAATTTTAGTTCAATAAACAGCAATCCAATGCCTAAAGCTTTGGTGAATAATGTCAGCTTCGCTACAGTTTTTCTTAAGGAGTCTGTAAGCAGACCCATCAGAAAGCAAAATACTTAGGGAGGACTTAGGCTTCTTCTTTCCACTTCCTCTAGCTCATCTTTCTTCATCAACACTACCACTTCTCTACATTGTGCTGTTTTTCTCCATGGCGTCACTGTGCCCCCACATTTCCAGTATCTGGGAGACACAGTATGTTCCCCTGATCTGGTATTATCTCCTGATGTAATCAGCAGCCCCTCCCATTCTGTTTACCCAAATTTCAGCCTCTCAGTCTGGTAATTAATACCTATTTCTTTTCACCACATTCATTGAAATTCTCTTTTTTGCATAAAAAGAGTAAACAAATTTCAATGTCAGTTCATAATCATCCCTCACATGATATTTTAATGGCTTATGAATGTTTCACTGCCTGAATATTTACTATTACATCTAACCAATGTGCAGCTGTTGAAAATTTTGGTTTTTCCAATTTTTCATTACTACAAACAACTATAAAACAAACAGCCTTGCAGTTAATTATGTTAAAATTTGACCATACGCTTAATTATTTCCTTAGGATAAAATTCTAGTTAATTGAATTTTTGGTTCATTGTTTATACATATTGTTAAGGCTATTGATGCACACTATCAAATTACCCTACAGATAGTTTATACACATTTACATTCACTCAGCAGAGACTGAGGGATAGTAAAAAAAAAAGTACCTCATTGTTATTTTAATTTGCATTTTACAGTAAGATGTGAAACTGTTTAATAACAATGTTACTTTTGCCAAAAATATAGCCAGTTGAAATTATAACACAGCATGGTAGGCAGACCTACACATATATAAAGTACACATATAGTATTTCCTGTGCATTGAATGAACATACACACATGCACACGTATTTCAAATAACTGGCTGATCACTCAGAAAATCAAATAGATAAATGCCTAACTCCTAAATATTTACCATACAGAGCAGTGTGTTTTCATGAGGATTTCCAAGCTCCTGAGTGGTTTGTGTAGTAATTTAGAAGATCAAGACCAATATTTTCCCAGCCATCCAAGAACAGAACAAAATATATATCCATGTGTATGTTTCCTTGGTAACAGGCAAAAATGTTTCTTACTGTGAGCAGTGATCAGAAACGTTTGAAAGCCACTGATATAAACAATCTGTGGAATTAAATGCATTAACACATGTAGTGTGCTTTGTGCAATACACTATTGTTTAATAAGCACTTGTCCATATTTTGGAAGCATTATCATCATTACACACATATGAATTTGTGTGTATATCATAATCAGGAAAATGTAAGGCTTTTTAAATGAAAATAAGCCTTCTGATATATGAACACCCTCTGCCATGGGCTTTGGCACTGTCTACTTCTACAAATAGGTGATCCATCCTGAACTGAGAGCTTTACCACATACTCTGTGAAAAGGTTAATTTCTATTTATTGAGTCCTGCTTTACAGTCAGTAGGGTTTGTGAGGCTAGGCTTATGCATTCCATAACATGCAACTGTTCATGGGCATACACTGAAGCTGCCAAGTCTCTTTTGTATCATTGACCCTCCAGATGAGACACAACTATTCACAAGTCAAAGTAGCAAAATTCTCCTCTCTTAAGTCCAAGGCTTTTCCCTTGATTCTAGGAGGAAATTTTTAGCTCAAAGAGGGATAAAATAGCAGGTGTCTTCGTATTTTCCTCAAGACATTTGAATATATGTAAATCATAAATATTCTATTTTAAAAAACACATTGATTCTGCATATATAACTTAAGCATTCAGCACATGATAATGGATTACAACAGTTATCCTCATTAATCAAAGGCCCGTGGCATGACCAAAGCCAGAATAGTGGTGACGGGCACAGTGAGAAGAACTGGGACAATATCTCCCTATTCCAGTTCAAGCCAACTTACTAAAAAGGAATATATGGCTCCTTGTACCAAGAGGTAGCTGAACATAGCTGAAAGAACCCTTCACCATGAGACTGTTGGCCATGAATGTTACCAGCAACCTCGGTACTTGAGTTCTGCCTAAGAAAGAATTCTGACCCAAGATTCAAACTCTAAGAGAAAGTTTATTTAGAAAACCACAGAGCTAGAAGTGAGCTCTAGAAGAAATGGGATCAGGAAACAAGTTACAGAGGCAAAAGAGGGCCCTTAGGAGAAAGAGAGAGGAAGGAAAATGCGCCTGGTAGAAGGAGGTGGGGAAAAGCGCAAACATGCTCCATAGAGAGACCCGCGCTGGGTCCTCCGTCCTAAGGGATTTAAGGATAGGGATTTTAGGAGAGGTGCCAGGGGAGGACCTCCATAAAATATTCATCAGCTTTCCTGGTGTGTCCTTTCAGGGTTGTGGTGTCCACTGATTGGTCAGCAGCAGGGTTGGTAGACACTAGTCAAAGCAGCTGATCCTGATGTCAGTCATGGCATCCTTTGTCTATTTTTGCTCATTTCTGTACTTGGAGCTGAAACACAACTGAGGCCTTGATGGTATGCCTAAGGGTTAATGCTTAAGGGAGTGGTTGTGCAAGGGCCCTCATTGGAGACCCATGAGGCCACTCTTCAGCCCTTGTTCCTCCTCCAAGGGGAGCTTCTGCATGACTAGCCACGTGACAGTATGGCCACCATATGCTAGGGGAGGAAGAGTCACCCTGGTGGTGTGATCCTTGTTTTCCAGTTTTTCCCATTGTTAGGCACCTGGGCTTGCTACCCTGGCCCATCGCCCTTGCTCAGCTCATGTCTAACTGCCTGCCACAAGACTATTGTTTATGTGTTTAGCTCCAATTCTGGTATTTTGCTCCCCCACAACCATGTTCAAAATATAATCTAAGATTCCTAATTTATGAGGAAATCTAAATAAATTTATTTGTGTGTGTGTGTGTTTTTATTTAACATTAAGATTGCTAGTATCCACGTTTTCATTGGAAAAGGAAAAGTCTCAACACTTCAGAACTTTCTACAGGAGGAAATAGTTAAGTATTTACTAGTATATGCTTTGTGTCAATGTACTTATTTTCAGAGATACATTCTGCTCATAATATTTTATTTTCTTCTTATGGAAAAATTATAAACTTGTTTCAAAACAATTTTAAAGATTAATAAATCAAAAGTAAGTATTCCATAAGTAATATTATTGGATATTGATAAATGTGGCAAAAATCATGAGTTTGGTAGGCATATAAATGAATTTTTGGAAGTCCAGACCTAGAATATTCTTCCCCACACTCTTTGTATCTTAGTTTGTACCTGAAATGTCATTTTTTTCAGAAAGACCTCTTCACTCTCTCTAAAACCTAGTTCATTACCTCTTTTTTTTCTTGTTGTGTTTCTCTTTCTTCCTATATACATCTCTCAAAATATTTATTTCCTTTAAAAATTTAATTTTAATGAATATATAAATATAATTATATACTTCCCTTTCTTTCTTGTATCAAATTCTGTGAAGGCAGAGATCATTCAAAATATTATGTGATAAGTGATGCCAGAGGAATGGTGGCATGAGAGATACACTTGGGCTCTCCCCTTGAAGTTTTAACAATGTGAACAACTATAACTTAATAAAGAATTCCCTGCCTTACACACAAACACACCAGAGAGATCCATGAATTGAAACATCTATAGGTGGGCAAGTGGGAGCAAACTGGAGATGCAAGAAGGGAGAAACACTGGGACAAGCTACAGACACAGCCCTGCAGCCAGTAGCCATAATGGGGCTCAGCCAGAAGAGGGGAGGAATCAGGTTGTGGCTGACACTCCTTTTCACTGGGAGGAGCAAAGAGATTTGGTGGGCATTACTGCAGGAGTGAGCAGTAAGAGCTGTGGCTGAGCCCAGTAACCTGGGCAGGGACACAGCACAGAAATGTGGCTGTGGCTATCTAGTGGTCAGCATTTCAGAGAGAGAAACAAATCTGAATTCTAGCTGCCCATTCACCTTCTAGAACTCACCTCCCTTTACCATTTGTGTCAGGTTGTGAAGCACGTTATCTGCAAATATGAAATACTTTTTCCCTAAGCAGAGGACACACTTTGTGACTGGTCCTGGGATCAGGGGCAGAAGGGGGACCCTGCAGAGGTCCAAGTTCACCATTGCTTGGAGTGTAAAGCAACTTAGAAGGTAACTGTTACCCCAGCCCACTCCACCCCCATGCATTGAGACTACACTGGCTGTGGAAGGACAGCACTTGGATTTCACAGATTTGGAGCCCCATCACCCTCTGCATTCCCCTACAAGGTTGGTCTCCTGTGTCTAGGGTGAATGGATCACAAAGGAGGCTCTCCTTCCTGTTTTCCACCACCCCATTGAGATTTGAAAAGCCAGAGAAGTACAAGGAAGCTAAAAACAAAAACCCTTGTAATTCTATCATCTACTGGAAAACAATAGAAAGACCTCTTTATATCAATCTACTAGAGAAGTGCCACTAACATATAGATACCTAGACAGAGAAGGAATATATCAAATATTATGAATAAGCAAGGTAGTGAGGCAGCACAGAAAGAAAATAAAAAATCTATGGAAAAAAAGCTTAAAAACATAGAAAAATGTGATTTAAATTACAGAGAATTCAAGATCGCAGTTCTGGCTCTGGTAGGTATGGCTCAGTTGGTTGGGCATTGTCCCATGCACCAAAAGATTGCTGGTTCGATTCACCATCTGGGCTCATGCCTGGGTTGCAAGCTCAATCCCCAGTAGGGAGTGTGCAGGAGAAAGCCAAGTTATGTATAGCTCTCACATCTGTGTTTCTCTTTCTCCCTTTCTCCCTTTTTCTTTCTCTAAAAAATCAATACAATATCCTAATATATAAAAACCTGGGTTGTAATGACCAGTAACAACCGAGGCTCAACCAACTGGAAGTCAGTCCTGCAGTCAGCACTGGGTTGCCGTGGCAAGCACAGCACCCTCTGCAAGCACAGCACACCAGCACTGACTGCTGAGGGGGCTGCGAATCAGGGCCAGAGAGAGGCCTGAAGAGAGAAGTAGGGACTGATCCATTGCCTCTGTGGCAGCTTTTAATCAGTACTTGCCTCTCTTTTTCTTTCCTAGTCTGGTCAGCAGCCTCACCTCCATTTCTCTCCAGGCCTCCACCAGAGCTGCTCATCAGCCCCACCTTTCTGATCAGGCCCCGTTGATAGGCCCAGAGATGCTGACTGGCATAGGAACCAACCAATCAGAACCAAATGTGGGTGCTGTGAAGAACCAATGGCTGCCTAGGAGGTGGGACTTTTGACACTGACTGGCATAGACATCAACCAATCAGAACCAAATGTGGGTGCTGTGGGGAGCCAATGGATGCCTAGGAGGTGGAGCTTCTGATGCTGACTGGCATAGAAGCCAACCAATCAGAACCAAATTTGGGTGCTGTGGAGAGCCAATGGGTGCCTAGCATGTGGAGCTTTTGACGCTGACTGGCATAGAAACCGACCAATCAGAACCAAATCTGGGTGCTGTGGAGAGCCAATGGCTGCCTAGGAGGAGGAGTTTTTGATGCTGACTGGCATAGAAATTGACCAATCAGAACCAAATTGGCCAGCAGAGGAGGGCAGTTGGGGGCGAGATCAGGCCAAGAGGGGAGGGCAGTTGCGGGCAACTAGGCCAGAAGGGGAGGGCAGTTGGAGGCGCTCAGGCAGGCAGGCAGAGGCAGTTAGGGGCAATTAGGCAGGCAGGCAGGTGAGCAGTTAGGAGCCATCAGTCCCAGATTGCAAGAGGAATGTCTGACTGCCAGTGATTGGGCCTAAACTGGCAGTCGGAAATCCCCCAAAGGGTCCCTGATTGGAGAGGGTGCAGGCTGGGCTGAGGGAATCCCCCCCCTCTCCATGCACGAATTTCATGCACCAGGCCTCTAGTTAATAAAAAAGATTGCTGGTCTGACAAAACTAAACAAGTTGCAAGAAAATATAGATAGGCAGTTTAATTAGCTCAGAAAACAAACCAATGAAAAAATAACAACAAATACTGTACTAAAGAGATTGAAACTTTATAAAAGAATCAATCAAAAATTCTGGAGATGAAGAACTCAATAAAAGAGATTAAGAACGAACTAGGGAGCATAGGAAATAGAGCAGACCAGATGGAGGAATAAAGTAGTGATATTAACAATAGAAAACTAGAAATGATGCAGAGGGAAGAAGAGAGAGACTTGAGAATACAAAAATAAAGGAATTCTAGGAGCATTACCTGACTCCATCAAACAAAGCAATATAAGAATAATAGGCTTAACAAAAGAGTAAGAGAAGGAGAAGGGAACAGAGCCTATTCAAACAAATAGTTGAAGAGAACTTCCAAAACCTATGGAAAGAACTAGATTCTTGAATCCAAAAAGCAAAGAGAACACTTAATTACCTAAGTCTAAAGAAGACTTCTCCAAGACACAATGTATTAAATCTGTCAAAAATTATTAGGGGGGGGGGGGGGTGTGTGGAAGAATTCTTATGGGAAAAAAAAGAAAGTCAACTGTAAAGGAAAGCCCATTAGGTAATCACCAAACTTCTAAGCAGAAAATTTATAAGCTAAAAGAGAGTGGAAGCAAATATTCAAACTATTGAAAGAGAAAAATTACCAGCCAAGAATAATATATCCAGCAAAGTTAACCTTTAGATATGAAGGAGAAATACAACCTTGTCAGATATGCAGAGGCTGAGGGAATTTATCACCAGAAGACTTTCATTGCAGGAACTACTTAAAGGGATTAGTCTACCTGAACTAAAGAATAAAAGGTCACACACCAGGAGTAAGATCACCAACAAACTTACAGTATGAACAGGGATTTGTGACAATAAACATAAAAGGGAAGAGAGCAGAAATCAGAATTTGCAAGGGAGGATGGAGATCAGACACATTCAAAAGAAAAAGGACTACTATATACAGGTTGTCCCAAAACCATGTATACATACTAACAACTGACAGCTCAATTGATGTTTCTTTCTTTTCAGCCAGACTAAACTTTGAACAAAGGAAGTTCACTCTAAAATGCTACTGGAAGTTTGAAAATGCAGTTGAAGTACAAAAACTGCCTTTATAATTATTCAAAGTGTATTTACATTTTGTACCCCCCCAAAAGTGTATACACATTTTAACAGCTTATTATTCTCTTAATTTTCACTTTTTTTTCAGGTTTAACTGATTTAAATAATGGTTGAAGCCAGACTAAGTTTTGAACATAGAAAATTTATCCACTAGACTTTTTGTTGTTGTTATTGATCCTCACCCGAGGATATTGTTTCATTGATTTTTTTAGAGAGAGTGGAAGAGAGAGGGAAAGACAGAGAGAAACATCGATGTGAGAGAAACACCTGGGCCAGGGAGGAGCCTGCAACCAAGGTACATGCCCTTTGACCAGAATTGAACCGGGGACCCTTGGTCCACAAGCCAACACTCTATCCACTGAGACAAACCAGCTAGGGCTCCACTAGACCTTTTTTAAAGGTATACATGAAAGATAAAGTTTATGGTGTAAAACTGGAAACAGTTGATGAATTGAGGGTGCACAAATAATGAACAAAATTATCCTTGATGTTTGTGATGCCATTGTTTCATGCTATCAGCAAATCCTGAACCAGAACCATCATCAGTTTGAAAACAGGTGTTGACAAAATAAAATTATTCATTTCTGTAGATTCTTTTAAATTTTGAAAATGAACTGTATTTTAATAAACACTGACCTTATAATTGTTCAAACTGTGTATACATTTTTGGATTTGGGGGGACACCCTATGTATGAAACTTTCTTTTTAATTAATCTAAAGCTAAACACATACACACACACACACACACACACACACACACACACACACACACACACACACACACCACCCAAAACAGACATGATACTAAAAAGAGAGGAAGCAGAGAAAAGAGGTATAAATAAAAGACAGAACCACAAAGGGAAAAAAAAAATGGAAGCACAGAATTACTAGAAAACCAAAGATGAAATGCTATAGGAAATCCTCATACATCAATAATTACCCTAAATGTCAATGGACTGAATTCACCAGTAGAAGGCACAGAGTAGCATAGTGGTTCAAAAACACATCTTAGCTGCAAAGACAGACTCAAAGTAAGAGCTGGAAAATGATTTTCCAAGCAGATAGCATTCACATAATAGCATGAGTAGCCATACTTCCATCTGACAAAACAGATCTCAAGATGACAAAGTTAACAAGAGACAAAGATGGGCATTTTACAATGAAAAATGGAAACACTGCATTAAGAAGTCATAACACTTCTCAATATTTGTGCACCCAATCAGGGAGCACTGAAATATATAAAGCAACTACTCACAGAACTAATGGGAGAGACTGGTAAAAATACAATCGTAGTTGGAGATCTAAATACTCCATGGACGGCTCTAGACAGATCATCCAAACAAAATCAACGAAGAAATATCGGCCTTAAATGACACATTAGACAAAAATGGACATAATTGACATTTACAGAGCCTTTCGTCCAAGAACATCAGATTTTACATTCTTCTCCAGTGCACATGGAATATTCTCAAGGATAGACCATATGTTGGATCAGAAAGCTAGCCTCAACTAATTCAAGAGGATTGGAATTATATCGCACATATTCTTTGCAACTAGAAATGAACTGAAAAATTAAAAATGAACTGCAAAAGGGAGTCAAGAAACCCATAATGTTTTGAAATTAGAAATGAACTGCAAAAGGGAGTAAAGAAATCAACACATATGTGGAGATTAAACAACATAGTACTAAAAATGACTGGATCAAGGAAGAAATAACAGGTGAGATCAAAATATATAGAAACAAATGAGAATGACAATACGACAAATCGAAACCTCTGTGATGCAGTGAAAGCTGTAATAAGAGGGAAGTTTATATCATGATAGGCCTGTCTCAAGAAACAAGAGAAAACCCAAGTCAATAACCTAACATTACCTGACCAGGGGGTAGAGCACTTTTTCCATGCACTGACAGGTCCTGTATTTGATTCTAGGTCAGGACTCATACCCAGTTTACTGGTTCGATCACACAGTTGGGGCATGTGTGTGAGGTAGCTAATCAATGTTTCTCTCTCACATTGATCTCTCTCTCTCTCTTTCTCTCTCTCTTTCTCTCTCTTCTCTTTCTCGTTTTCTCCCTGTCTTTCCACTTTCCCTCCTCTTTCCCTAGAATCAATGAAAAACATAGCCTCAGGTGAGGATTAAAAAAATATAATAAAATAACCTAACATTATATATTAAACATGAGAAAAAGAACAAAAGTAACCCAAAATCAGCAGAATAAGGAAATAATAAAAATTAGGATGGAATTAAATGAGAGTACAAAATGATTATATAAAAATTAATACAACAAAGATGAACAAAATTGACAAACAGCTGGCTAGACTCACTAAGAAATAGAGAGAAAATAACATATAAATAAAATCAGAAACGAAAGGGGAGATGTAACCACAGACATCACAGATTTACAGAGGATCACACTAGAATACTATGAAGGCTATACGTCAGCAAATTCAATAACATAGAAAAAGTAGATAAGTTCATAAAATTATATAACCTTCCTATACTAAAAATCTAAATTGACCAATCAACAGCGAAGAAATTGAAATGACCATCAGAAAACTTTCAAAACATAAAAGTCCAGGACCAGATGGCTTCACTAGTGAATTATACCAAACAATCGAAGAAGATTTAATACCTATTCTCAAACTCTTCCAAAAAATTGAAGAGGTAACATCTTGTAATACATTTTATGAGGCCAACATAACCCTAGTATCAAAACCTGGCAAGGATAGCACACACACACACACACAACAAAAAAAACTATAGATCAATGTCTCTGATGAATACAGATGCACAATCCTACACAAAATACTAACAAATCAAATACAAAAATACATTAAAAATAATGCATCATGCCAAGGTCATGTGGCTCAGTGGTTGAGCATCAACCCAATGAACCAGGAGATCACTGAGTTGATTCCCAGTCAGGGCACATGCCTGGGTTGCAGGCTTGACTCCCTGCCTGGGTTGTGGGCTTGATCCCTGGTTGGAGGGTGTGCAAGAGGCAGCCAATCAATGTTCCTCTTTCTCTCCCTTTGCTTTCCTCTCTCTCTAATTCAATAAAAAACCATTTTATAATAATAATAATAATAATAATAATAATGATAATGATAATAATACATCACAATCAAGTGGGGTTCATTCCAGGGTCATAAGGATGTTTCAACATATACAAATTGATCAATGTAATATAGCACATTAACAAAAGAAAGGAAAAAAAATCATATGATCTTATCAATAGTTGCAGAAAAAAACATTTGATAAGATACAATATCCATTTATGATTAAGACACCCAATAAAATAGGAATAGAAGGAATGTACTTAACATAATAAAGGCCATATATGACAAACCCTCAGGCAATATCATACTCAATGGTGAAAAACTGAAAGTTTTCCCTCTAAAATCAGGAACAAGACAAAGATGCCCACTCTCACCATCATTATTTAACACTAGAGGCCCGATGCACGAAATTCATGCACATGGGGAGGGGTTCCTCAGCCCACCCTGCCCCCTCTCTCTCCTTCTCTCTCTCTACCTTTCCCTCCAGTCCACTCTCTCTAAAAAGAAGTGAAAAAATATCCTCTGGTAAGTATTAAAAAAACAGAACAAAACAAAACACAGAATAACAGGCCTCCTCCTTGGAGATGCTGAATATGTAGGTCTGAAAGAGAGAATTCTTGACTATGTGAAGATCTTTACATGAATTTTATTAACACTATTTGGAAAATTAGCCTAAGCCACACATTCAAGTTTGTGCTTTTCTGTGTTCCAGAGAAGAATCAAATGATCTTTTGTTTTATTGTGTCAAAACAAAATTTTGCATGTGTAAAATACATAATTCTTATTCAAATACATAATAGCAGATGCAAAAGTTCTGTTTAACTCAGTGAAGGGACTGGCAGGATGATAACGCTGTTCAAAGGAGATTGCCAAAGATGAAAGCCTGAAGTAAAACTGCTAAATTAGATACAATCGGGCTAATGTCCTAAGGGACAATAAAACCATCACTTTGTGAATTGGTTTGTCTTCTAGACAGAAATTAGTTACATCTTTAAAAGCCTAAAAATTCTCTTCGTCTTCTCACTTTGTCGATCATTATATGTAACTTTCCAGGGCTATAAAATGTCAAAATATATGGAACTTATTTAATTGTAAATAGTCTGTCAGAGTTATGTGTTTCATAGAAAAGGAAATGATCATTCTGTGGGCCTCTAATGCCCCAATTATACTGAAAGGACTTGCTCTCAGCGTTTTACTCTGGGCCTGTGCTCAGCCATGAAGGCTGCAGGCGGGCCCACCCTTTCCTCTCAGGGCCTGCGCTAGGCCACAGAGGCTGCGGGACGGTCCCCCTGTCCCTGTCCATGTCTGCTCCAGATCCGGGGGGCCTGCCCGAGCCACGGTGGGGCGGCTCTGGTCAGCCCCCGTGTCCCTGTCTGTGTCTGCTCCAGGTCTGCCCTCCCTTGCAGGCCTGGTCCTTCTCAACTGCCCTCCCTTGCAGGCTGGGTGCCTCCCAACTGCCCTCTCCTGCTGGCCATCTTGTGGTGGCCATCTTGTGTCCACATGGGGGCAGGATCTTTGACCACATGGGGGCAGCTATATTGTGTGTTGCAGTGATGATCAATCTGTATATTACTCTTTTATTAGATAGGATAGAGGCCTGGTACAGGGTTAGGGGCCAGCTGGTTTGCCCTGAAGGGTGTCCTGGATTAGGTGGGGGTTCCCTTGGGGTGTGGGACGGCCTGAGTGAGGGGCCTGTGGTGGTTTGCAGGCCAGCTATGCCCCCTGGCAACCCAAGCAGAGGCCCTGGTTTCTGGAATTTATTTTCCTTCTACAATTGAAACTTTGTAGCCTGGAGCAGAGCCAAGCCTGGGGCTCCCTCCAAGGCCGGCAGCCATTTGTGTTGGGGTTATAATTGAAACTTTGTTGCCTTAAGCGGGTGGGCCCGGCCAGGGTGTGCGGAAAGCTTTGCTTCCCCTGTTGCCGCCAGCAACCCTGGCCTGCTCTCTCAAGCTCCATTCTGCCGCCATTTGTTTGAATTTGTTTACCTTCTATAATTGAAACTTTGTAGCTTGAGTGGAGGCTTAGGCCTGGCAAGGGCAGGTGGAAAGCTTGGCTTCTTCTGTTACCTAGGAAACCTTGCTCTCTGTGGCTGTAGCCATCTTGGTTTGGGTTAATTTGCATGCTTGCTCTGATTGGATGGTGGGCATGGCTTGTGGGTGTGTTGGAGGTATGGTCAATTTGCATATTTGTCTATTAT
Source organism: Ia io (assembly GCA_025583905.1). Lineage (NCBI taxonomy): Eukaryota > Metazoa > Chordata > Mammalia > Chiroptera > Vespertilionidae > Ia > Ia io. Next base: position 53,748,879 of record JAJQQW010000012.1, on the reverse strand, counting down.
TAGGTAGGATAGTTCTGGAAGTCTTAGCTAGAGCAATTCAAAAAGAAAAATAAATAAAAGCATCCAAATTGGCAAGGAAGAAGTATAAGTGATGACTTGATTCTGTATATAGAAAACCCTAAAGACTTCACAAAAAAACTATTAGAAACAATAATAAATATTGTAAATTTGCAGAACACAGAATCAATGTACAAAAAAACATTGCTTTCCTGTATATTAACAATGAAATATCAGAAAAGAGATGAAAAAATCATTTCCTTTTGCAATTTTAGCCAAAATAATAAAGTACTTATAAATAAACTTAACAAAGGATGCAAAGGACCTAAAAACTACAAAGCATATACTGAAAACTATAAAGCATTATTTAAAAATATTTAAAAAGACATGTTGAAAGAGAACAATATTCCATGTTCATGGATTGGAATAATCAATGTAGGAAAAATGATCATATTACCCAAAGCAATATACAGATTTAATGCAATACCCATCAAAATCCCAATAAACAAAAAATAATCATTAGATTTGTATGAAATTGGAAAGATCCCAAATAGCCAAAACAATGCTGAGAAAAAAGTACAAAGCTGGAGGTATCACACTGCCTGATTTTAAATTATACTACAGAGCTACAATTATCAAAACAACATGGCATTGGCAGAAAAACAGACACAGAGATCAATGGAACAAAATTGAGAGCCCAGAAATAAAACCACATGTATATGGACAAATAATTTTTGACAAAGGAGCCAAAATCACACAATGGAGAAAAGAATACCTCTTCCATAAATTGAGCCAGGAAAATTAGCAAGCCAGATGCAAAAGAATGAAACTACATTACAGTTTGTCTCCATGTAAAAAATTAAATGAAAATGGATCAAAACCTAAATTTAAGATCTGAAACAATAAATTACATAGAAGAAAACATAGATACCAAACTTATGGACCTTTTTCGTAGAGAATATTTTATGAATTTTACCCCATAGGCAAGGAAAGTAAAGGCAAAGACAAATGAAGAGGACTATATCAAACTAAAAGGTTTCTGCATATAGCAAAAGAAACTGCCAATAAAGCAAAAAGGCAACCAACCAAATGGGAGATGATATTTGCAAATAATAGCTCCACCAAGGGGTTAATAACTAAAATATATAAAGAACTCTTACAATTCAACACCAAAGAACAATCCAATTAAAAATCAGGCAGATGCCAAGCCAGTGTGGCTCAGTGGTTGAGCATCAACCTATGAACCAGGAGGTCACGGTTCCATTTCCAGTCAGGACACATGCCTGAGTTGTGGGATCGATCCCCAGTGGAGGACATACAAGGGACAGCTAATCAATGATTCTCTCTCATCATTGATGTTTCTATATCCTCCCTTCCTCTCTGAAATCAGATATATGAAAAAAATGCTCAACTGCACTAGCTATTAAGGAAATCAAAACTATAATGAGATACCACCACACACCTGTTAGAATGGCTATTATCAACAAGTAATAATAAGTATTGGAAAGGTTGTGAAGAAAGAGGAACCCTCATTAACTACTGATGGGAATGTAAACTGGTACAACCACTATGGAAAACAGTAAGGTGGTTCCTCAAAAAACTACAAATAGAGCTCCCATATGACCCAACAATCCCTCTTCTTGATATCTACCTGAAAATATTTATTCACAAAGATATATGTACCCCTATTTTCATTGCAGCATTATTTATATTGGCCAATGCAATGGAGACAATCAAAGTGTCCTTTGATAGTAAGTTGGATAAAGAAGATGTGTAGTTATATACACTATGGAATCCTACTCAGCCATAAGAAAATATGAAATACCTCTATTTGTGACAACATGGATGTACCCAGAGAATATTATGCTAAATTAAATAAGTCAATCAGAAAAAAGGTAAGAACCATATGATTTTACTCATATGTGGGATATAAAACAAACTCATAGACACAGACAACACTATGCCAATTTCCAGAGGGAAGAGAGTTGGGAGGCAAATATATGGTTACAGAAGATGATTTGACTTTGGGTGGTGGGCACACAATTCAGTATACAGATCATGTGTAATAGAAATGTATACTTAAAACCTATATAATCGTATTAATTAATGTCACCCCAATAAATTTAATTTAAAAATGTAATCTGATAAGTATTTGTTGATTCAATAAATATGGAACTTGTATGAATAAGCACTTAGGCAGTTAAAAGGGTGGAATTATCATGATTAGTTCTCTAAAACATGGTCTTGAATTGTTGCTTTTTTTTTTTTTGAAGACTTTGTTACTTGTTTTGAAAATGAATTAACCTATGATCAAATACAAGATAAAGATGTGTATTTCTAGTCCCACTAGGCAATGGATGTAAAAGGAACATCTAATTCCAGTCTTTATTCACTAGCTAGAATGGGAACCCAATGGTCTATCAGCCTAAGAATCTACAATCTCAAGGATTGGTTAGGCCAAGTCACCAGGTAGCCCATCACACTCTATATGTGTTTGGGAATGAGACAGAGAAACAACCACCCTGTTGATAATTAGTTTCAGAGTCTTTGCAGTTGTTGATGGTATCTGTTGACACTCCAAGCCTGTTAGACATCCATGAACTGGAGTCTATTCTAGGGCGGGTGTAACTGTGAACAGAAACTCATAAACCAGGGCTATGAATAGAAATGAATGGCAGCAATTTGAGAAATCCCTAATTTGTAAGGGAATATGATGGATGCTGAGTGAGTCAATTAGTCTTGCAAAAGCATTCAGAGAATATCTGTTACAGGAGAGATGGCAACTTATCTGTTAGTCAGTAATTGAGAATTTGATTAGGTAATCAATAATTTACTACCTTTACTGTTCATAAAATATTTCATTGCAAGATCTTAAATGGGTTTTGAAATTACTCATGTTAATTACATTTCTTTCTTAGGCAGTGCCTATGAAATCATAATATTCCTTTATTGCAGCAAACTAAAACTATTCAAAGAGAAAGGCCACTGCACGGAGAAAATACATGTTATATATTGTGTTCTTAATTTATAGAAGATGGCACAACAAAAATCCAGTTTTTATTACATTTTGCAACGTATCTCTTAATGAAGAAACAGATTACCCCTTCTTTTGTTTTGTTTTGTTTTTTAAATTCTCTTGGTAATTAAAGTTAAAAAAAATGTAGGGTAAGTAGGATTAAGTATAATTTGTTCTCCATGGAAACCAACATATTGTACTAATATACTGACTTTGCATTTCATAGATCATTCTTGGACATATTGTCTAATCACAAATAATAAGACATTACTTTTTTCAAAACTAAAAATAGCAATGGAGCAAAAATGGAAGTGACAATCCTGTATGGTTTTAGAGGTAGGAATAGAGAATTGAATCCTTCATTCATTCAACAATGATCTTTCCCCTCTGCCAAGCAGATACAGATATGATCAGTCCTGGGAAATGAAGGATACTGGATCCCATAGTCAGTGAGAAGTGGAGAGCATCCCACTAACAGGAACTCCACCTTTGTCACCTGAGAAAATAACACCAGATGTGTTATCATCATCAGACATTTTGGGGCTGTTTAGCTTACCCTAGTTACTACAGTCACATGGACTCAGATATAAACTGCATTTGACCCTGGGCTCCTCCACTTAAGCCTTCAGTCACTTAAGACAATTGTGACATTCTAATTTACTTCACCAGAAAACGAGGCTAATAATTACAACCATCATATAAGATATTGAGGAAGATGGAAGGGGTTTATGTATGAACAGGGATTATACCAGCCCCCGGTAAATAAATAGATTGGTTACTTTTATTATTATTCCTCAGAGGATCCTTAAAGATCTGACATAGAAGCATGGAACAGACTGTCAAACCTCAGAGGGAAGGCAAGGGAGAGTGGGTGGGTGGAAAGAGATTAACCAATGAATTTGTATGCATATATGCATAACCCATGAACACAGAAAATAGGCAGGTTAAGAAAGGTCAATGAGGGTAAAAGGGGACATGTGTAATATTTTCTACAATACACATTAAAAAAAAATCTCTGAGAAGAAAGCTAAAGTGGACACATGATGCCACATAATGAGAATTGCTCCCACAATGTGGGGCAGGTTGGCTTGAGCAGTGTGGGATCAGGAACATGCGCTCCAGTGAGGAAGTGACAATCATACTCTACTCTTCACTAGGTGCTCTAAGATGTTCTGTTCACTGAGATTGTCTATTGTGGTTACATTCATGAGGCATAAACTCCCAACAGTATCTGTAGAGACACAGCTGTTCTGAAGGAGATAATACAAATAGCAGCAAAGAAAATAATAAATAAATAAAAAGAAGAGGAGGAGGAGGAGCTCAAGAGGAAGAAGGAAAGCTGGCCTCAGCAGTAGAGAAGCCATCGGAAACCCAGAAGTGAAGGGAGAGAATCCAGGAGTCACAGGAATCTGGAAAGTAGAGGAACTAGAGATATAGTTGAGGACAAGACCAACATGTGTGACCATTATTGTACACATTCTAACTAGTCAGAAAATTGCAAATTCATGGATGTGTCTATGCTATTATCCACCCGTGCCATGGCAGGTATAATTACAAGGAAGGGGAGCATTTAGTATCCATCTTGAGATACATGGGGATTACCTTAGAGCAGTTTAGCATACCGTAATTACTACAGTCACATGCATTCAAATATAAGCTGCATGGTTTTAACCCTCGGCTCCTCCACTTATGCCTTCTGTCACTTAGAACAATTGTGCCATTCTAATATACTTTAATAGAAACGAGGTTAATAATTACGTAGATTTATTTAATACGTATTCCCTTAAAAGTAGCCTTAGGTCTTATTGTGCTCTCCTTATTAAATTTTATTTAAGGAAGCAAAACACTTGAGGAAATTTTCTATTAACCACTCAGCATTTATCTGAGTCATCCTGGTTCTGGAAAATTTTGTATTTCTCATTTCTATTTGACTAACACCATTCTAAGGGTTTCTAATGAATATCTTCCTGACTATTCAGATACTGTTGTGACAGATTTTTCTTGTAAGAACTAGAGCTCCTGCAGACCCATGTCAGAGAAGAATGAGAAAAGGAGGTCGATGGGAAGAGGTGAAAAGCTCTGGTCAGAGATTCCGTGTTTAGCACTGCGTTTACACAGATGGTTAAGATTATTGCTGCACACCTCGGCTTTTATCCAACTGCATTTAATTTCCTTTTGAAATGCTGCTCCTCTTTCATCTGATGGCGATCTCAATTGCATACGGTGAACATTTGACCTGAACAGAACAAATCAGCATCAGCCCTGCGATTCTGCTTACACCATCAAGAAGAAGGTCCTCTTTCTCTTTGGAGACATGCAACTATAATGGTTACATGAGCTAAGAGATGCTTCTGGAAATATTTGCCTGAAAATGAGTTCAACACAGAAAAAATAAGCTGAGTCAAAGATAAATAGAGTGAAGCTGTGTCTCCATGAAACTGACTTCCTGGAGCCAGCTCTCTTTGCATCTAACTCATCTATGAACCTTTTGGTTGCATTAATGGTTCTCAGGGTGGCACCTGGAGCAGGAGCAGCCCCAGCAGCAGCACCAGGGAGCTTGTTAGAAGTGCAAATCCTCATGCCCTAACAAAAGCCTACTGAAGCAGAACTTCTGGAGCTTGGGCCCAGCAATCTGTGTTTGAACAAGCTCTCCCAGGGATTTTGATGAGTGCCCCTGGGTTACATGAATTGCTGGGCTTTATTTGCTTATTTAATCTCATGTACACACACACACACACACACACACACACACATATACATAGATATACATATATATATAAATAGATTATAAAAAGAATCTGTTCTTGATTTAGCATATTATTCATTTAATAATTAATTCACTAATCTATTTGATAAAATCTACTAACTTCTTAGCATCTATAGTATGTCTCTAGATGTTTAGAATAAAAAAATAAGTATGTTTTCTAATTTCAAATAGCTTTCAGAATAAGAGATAGCTACGAATAATAAATACTTAAGCTGCCACTCTTCTGCACCCATGATAGTCACTCCTAAATGAATTACTATCATAATTTTTCCCAATAAAGTATTTCAGTCAATGCCAATCTAACAGAATAGGCTTAAGATAATACATCAGCCATTTCTGGGATTGAAAGAAAAATAATTTTATTATTTACTAGAGGCCTGGTGCATGAAATTCGTGCACGGAGGGGGGTTGTCCCTCAGCCCAGCCTGTACCTTCTCCAATCTGGGACCCCTCGAGGGATGTCCGACTGCCCGTTTAGGGATCGGGCCTAAACGGGCAGTCGGACATCCCTCTCACAATCCAGGACTGCTGGCTCCCAACTGCTTGCCTGCCTGCCTTCCTGATTGCCCCTAACCGCTTCTGCCTGCCAGCCTGATCACCCCCTAACCACTCTGCTGCCAGCCTGTTTGCCCCCAACTTCCCTCCTCTGCCGGCCTGGTCACCCCTAACTGCCCTCTCCTGCAGGATTGATCACCTCCAACTGCCCTCCCTTGCAGGCTTGGTCCCTCTTAACTGCCCTCCCTTGCAGGCTGGGTGCCTCCCAACTGCCCTCTCCTGCTGGCCATCTTGTGGTGGCCATCTTGTGTCCACATGGGGGCAGGATCTTTGACCACATAGGGGCAGCTATATTGTGTGTTGCAGTGATGATCAATCTGCATATTACTCTTTTATTAGATAGGATAGAGGTCTAGTACAGGGGTGGGGGGCCAGCTGGTTTGCCTTGAAGGGGCGTCCCAGATCAGGTGGGGGTTCCCTTGGGGTGTGGGGCGGCCTAAGCGAGGGGCCTGTGGTGGTTTGCAGGCCGGCCATGGCCCCTGGCAACCCAAGCAGAGGCCCTGGTATCTGGAATTTATTTTCCTTCTACAATTGAAACTTTGTAGCCTGGAGCGGAGCCAAGCCTGGGGTTATAATTGAAACTTTGTTGCCTTAAGCGGGTGGGCCCGGCCAGGGTGTGCGGAAAGCTTTGCTTCCCCTGTTGCCTCCAGCAACCCTGGCCTGCTCTCTCAAGCTCCATTCTGCCGCCATTTGTTTGAATTTGTTTACCTTCTATAATTGAAACTTTGTAGCTTGAGTGGAAGCTTAGGCCTGGCCAGGGAAGGCGGAAAGCTTGGCTTCCTCTGTTACCTAGGAAACCTTACTCCCTGTGGCTGTAGCCATCTTGGTTTGGGTTAATTTGCATACGCACTCTGATTGGATGGTGGGCGTGGCTTGTGGGTGTGTTGGAGGTATGGTCAATTTGCATATTTGTTTATTATTAGATAGGATTTTTAATTTGCATATAAATTATATTTTAATATAAAGTGGTTTGGGTAATAATATACAGGGTATTTTTAGTGTGAGTCAATAATATCTTGGCCAATCTTCTTGGAACAATGTACTTTATATTATACTAGAGGCCTGGTGCATGAATTTGTGCACCAGTGGGGTCCCTTGGCCTGGCCTGCGGGACTGGGCTGAAATTGGCTCTCTGACATCCTCCTAGGGGTCCCAGATTGTGAAAGCGTGCAGGCCAGGCCAAGGGACCCCACTGGTGCACAACTGAGGCCGCGAAGGGTTGGGGGAGGTTGGTTAGCTGGGGAGGGACTGCGGGAGGGCTCCAGGGCGTGTCCTGCCCATCTCCCTCAGTCCTAATTGGCCGGACCCCATCAGCAAGTTAACCTACTGGTTGGAGCATCTGCCCCCTGGTGGTCAGTGAACATCATAGCGACTGGCCGACCAATCTACTGTCTGCCCCCTGGTGGTCAATGCATGTCATAGTGAGCCGTTGAGCAGACTTAGCATATCATTAGTGTATTACACTTTGATTGGTTGAATGAACGACCAGACAACTGGACACTTAAACATATTAGGCTTTTGTTATATAGGATTACCATTACATAAATATATAATGGTGATATTATATGTAGCCATAGCATTTTAGGTGTTTTTTATTTATTTATTTTAAAGACTAAATACTTTTATTACATGAGCTAAGATAGAAGGGAAGAGGATTTATTTGCCTTTCAGGGCCTTGATTTTCCTCTGATAAAACTCCAGCTCCTTGCCCTCTAGCACGTTGTCATCTATGTGGCCACATGGGCCTGGTCATGAAGTGATGCGTGCAAGAACCTTGCCCTGCTGGAACCACTCCTCTAGAAGTCTGCTGGCTTTGGCATTCCTTTTCCTTTATCATATTTCTTCTGAGTTTTCTTTTATCATTTTTTGTTGAAAATTTTTTCTTCCTCAGGAGTTAATTTGGCACTCTTCTTGTGGCATTGGGGCAGTGCCTAGTGGGACTCACACCACTGTCTGTGAGTGTGCTCTCAATGGACATAGGCAGTTCTTTACTAGGGTCTTAGTGCAGACTCGTTTGTTGTTAGATGCATTGTAGACAACATCAACCATCTTTTTGTGCACGAAGCATTCTGAACCCCAGGAGGAGTTGCCCACATCCAGCCTCAAGGCTTGGTATTTCTTGTTACCCCCTTGCACATGGACTGTGCATACTAGTATGTGGTGGGGGTCAGTCTTAGCATTGCCAGCAGGATGTCCCAGCTCCTATTTTCTCTTCTTGTGGAAGGGCTTTCTCTTGCCCCAGGTCTTATGGTACTTGGTGCCAGCTGGAAGGATAAAGTGTGAAATATTCTCTATTTAAAATTTCAATTCATTTACTTAAGAAACTTTTGGATATGTTTAATATAAAATGCAATACCAATTTTACAGATGTGGATATTGATGTCAAAGAGCATACTGCTTTGTACCTGTATTCACCACAACTTCACTGCTCAGCATTCAACATGACTGATTAGAAATCTTTGACAACATTTATTCCAGCACACTGTATCCATTGGACCAGCTACTGACAGAACCTGGTTGGGAATTACATACTGATTGGAGCGGCTTCATGGAGAATGGCCAGCGATGAGAGTAAGCGGTAGTCAACATCAACAAGGTAATAGAAGCCCAGGCCCTTGTTGTAGGGTCCTCAGCACAAAAGGCTGAACTGATAGCTTCAATGGAGCCTTGGAATCATCCCAGGGAAAGAATGTTATCACCCACATGATCCTAAATATGCCTCATAACAGTCCATGCCCATCGGGTAATGTGGAAAGAGAGAGGGATCTTAACCTTGTGGAATAAATGCATGAAACATGCAAAAGAGATTTTAAAATTGCTAGAGGCAGTGACTCTACAAAACTAGATTGCCATATGACCTGCCCAGGACATCAGAAGGACAGTTCCCAAATAAGCCAGGGAAACCAAACTCCCAATAAAGCAGCAAGACAAGCCACTTGAGGGCCACCACTTCTTGGGGCTTTAATTCCCACCTGGACTTGTCAGAATTTAAATCCCATTACAAATAACAAGATGAGGAACAGGCCCATGGATGGAAATTCTCTAACACTGACCCTGATTCTATACGAAAGATCAACACTCATGATCTGATCTTACTCCCTGAAGCTCTGCAGATGAGATCTCCATCCATTTACCCTTATAAGGATCCAGAGTTTTGAAGAGAGGAATTGTTACCCTAGATCAGTGGTCGGCAAACTCATTGGTCAACAGAGCCAAATATCAACAGTACAACGATTGAAATTTCTTTTGAGAGCCAAATTTTTTAAACTTAAACTTCTTCTAATGCCACTTCTTCAAAATAGACTCGCCCAGGCCGTGGTATTTTGTGGAAGAGCCACACTTAAGGAGCCAAAGAGCCGCATGTGGCTCGCGAGCCACAGTTTGCCGACCACGGGCCTAGATCAAGCATGCTAAACTCAAAGGCTAACACAGGCCAAATAAACAAGGTTTAAGTTTATGTGGGCTGCAAAAAAACACAAAAGCTTCCATTTTCATAGAAACGTAGGTTTATTTAGATAGAGACATGCTGAATATCAAGAGCTGAAATAAATGAGTCATCGTTAACATAAAATAATGAACATTTTAATAAAAATAAATATTTTTCTTGAACATTAACTCACCAGACACTGAATAACTGCACAAATTAACACATGTAACACAAATAAACCTATTTATCTTGTTCTCCTAAAGCAAAATACTTCCTGTTTTGCGCACCAAACAAGTCAGTCCAGACTAATGACATGGCAATCGGCTGCTAAAATACTCGCTGCTAGTATTAGTGGAGAGAAATGGTGCACCTGCGAGTAAGAAGTATTAATGGAGAGAAATGGTGCACCTGTGTGTAAGGCACGTAAGGGAAATGAATGCAACATGGTTATAGTAATCAGTCATTAGTGAACATTGTAGTTCATCATTAATAATTATGTATAACAGGATATTGTAAAAATTAAGTTACAAAATTTTTATTCAAACATTTCTTACATACCGTTATATTGGCTGGGCTGCAAAAATATTTGTTGTGGGCCACATGTGGCCCATGGGCCACGAGTTTGACATGCTTGCCCTAGATAGATCACTGGGAAGTCTCCGCAACTGGCCAAGCTTCCTCAACGGGAGGTTTTTACACTGAGTACAAGATCTAAGTTGCTGAAAACTAGAAAGATGAATAGATAGGACTCAAGAGCACCAAAACTAGAAAAATGAGTGGACAGGGTTCAAGCATGCCCAGATGCTAGCAAGATAATTGGATAGGAAAAGCCCACCCTTCCTTATAAGAACTAGGGGCTAGAGCAGGAAGGAGAGATGGTTTTTGAGACAGGAATCTATCATTCTCCCAGGTTATGTGGCACCTTAATAAAACCTCTTTCCTTTTTTTTTTTTTTATTGTTTCAAGTATTACATATAGTTTGGCTTTTATTGTTGCAGGTAGCCAAACATGTGGTGTTTTTGGTTACAATTTTCCAGTCCAACTTCTCAGAACTGAAAAACGGAAAGAAAGAGGGGAAGAGCTGGGAATCCTGGCCAATCCTTAGGTATTCTGTTTGACCCTGTAAGCTTTCCCTTCAGTATAAGCTATCTCTTCTTTGGTAGTGATTTTGCTTTGGAAAAAAAAATAACAGAATTGGAGAGAAAACATGGAGATAAAAAATCCCATTAAAAGTCTTCTTCATGAGTCTGGATTTAGCAATAAATATACAAATAACATCAAAAACACAAATAACAACAAAATATAGTTAAATTGGACTTAACAAAATGAAAACATTTTTTGGCATTGAAGGACACTATCAAGAAGGCAAAAAGACAACCTAGGCAACAAGAAAAAGTATATGTAAATTACATATCTGATAAAGCTATACTATCCAGAATATAAAGACCTCTAATAACTCAACATAAAAAAGACAAATAAACCAAGAGGAAAAAAAAAAATGGACAAAGGACTTCAATAGCTATTTCTCCAAAGAATATACACAAATGGCCAACAAGAATATTAAAATATGGTAACATCATTAATCACTAGAAAACTGCAAGTCAAAATCACAATAAGATACCACTTCAAACCCATTAGGATGGCTATAATAATTTTTAAAATATTTAATAACAAGTATTATAACAGTTGCATAATTGGAAGCCTCACAAATTGCTGGTGAAAATGTAAAATGTTACAACTGCTGTAGAACAAACTGAATGAATGCAAAATAGAGACAGACTCATAGACAAAGAGCAGGCAGACAGCTATGGTGGGGTGGGTGGAGGAATTGAGCAAAAAAGAGAAAAAAAAGAGAAAGAATGGACATGGACAACAGTGTGGTGATGGTAGGGGTGGGGAGGACACAGCAATTCTACTCTTGGTTATTTACCCTCAAAAATTAAAAGAAGTGTTGAAACCAAAATTTGTACATTAATGTTCTAGCAAGACTATTAATTAAAGCACAAAGATAGAAACTACCCATGTGTCTATCACCTGATGAATGGATAATCAAAATGTGGTATATCCATACACTGAAATTATGTGGCCATAAAAAGGAATGAAGTAGTCATGTGTGCTATAACATGAATGAACTCTGAAAAGTGAAAGAAACCAGACATAAAAGACCACATCGCATATGATTTTACTTATATAAAATATCCAGATCTGATAAATCCATAGACACAGAAATCAAGTTAGTGGTTGCCAGTGGTTACAGAGAGGTGGTAATGAAAAGTGACTTTTTTATGGTTGAAGAGTTTTCTTTTGGAGTGATTAAAATGATCTGAAACTAGATAGTGGTGATGCTTGCATTTACACTGTGAAAATACTAAATGTCACTGAATTGTATATTTTTAATGATAAATTTTGTCCTGTGTATTTTACCACACACGTACACATACACAAGATCTCTAGTGTAAAAAAAACCTATTTTTTTATTTGCATACAGAGTAAATAAAATAATTGCCTAACACCTCAGATTCCCATGAGTTGATGCAATGAGAACCTGACATTACTTGAGCATGCAGCAGAATTTGCACCACAGGAGAGGAATTCCAGAATATAAGAACTCATGTGTAGAGATCTATTGGCATACCTTCCATCCACTCTTCTGAGATAAAGAGAGAAAACCTTATCTTCTACTCAGGAATGTAAAAGAATCCTCTCTTGCTGAGGAAAGAAAGGCCTCTATCCCAGAATGTAAGCAATTGTCTCAAGAGAGAGAAAAATATAAACCCCCACCTCTAAATCATATTGCCCTTATAATGGTAGAAAAATAGCACTGATGGAAAAAAGACAAGTGTTTCTTAGTTTATTCCCCTTAGAATTTGAACAAATGACTGTTGGGGAGAAGAAATATTCTCTATCTTCATGTCCTGTAAATTTTCATTATTCAGAAGGCTTGAACCATGTAGGAACACAGAAACACACGCACACACACACACACACACACACACACACACACACACACCCCGAACTATGTTTCAACACTGGTCTAAAAAATTAAAAGCTGGAAGAACAAAATGGTGGCGGAATAGGCAGATGTGTCCTGATGCTTGTCCAGGAGGAAATAGAGGGAGCAGCTTGAAACGAGAGGAATCCAGCCCGAATTGGCGAAGGAGACGCGGCTGGTGAGACAGTTTGCATCTGGGAAGGGCAGATATCTCCTAGAAAAAGGTAAAACAAGGATCTGGGCAATAGAATCTGCTGGATCTCTAAGCCCAGAAGGTCAGGGGAAAACTACACAGCTCCAAGCCACGTCCCTGAGGACAGGCAAAGCGTCTGACTATGAGAAAAAGGGTCCACGGGACTGTGGGAGGTAGTAGATTTTAGACCTTGGAGTCTGATTTGGGATCTGAGCTCAAAGGCAGCCCTGAAGAGCTAACTGCCCAAACGAGCAGTGCCGGCAAGAGAGGAGCTGGTAAAGACACGGTCCCTCCTTGCACCGGAGCCTGCGTCTTTCTCCACTGAACCTAGTTTGTAGGACCTTTCACTTACCCATGGCTGAGGTGCAGAAGGGGTGGAGTTGTGGAATCTAGGGAGAGTAGGCAGCGAACAGGTCCAGGAGAAGTGGAAGCATGTCTGGTGCTGACTCACATCGGATCCCTGGTCGCCATTTTCTCCTGAGAAATAGCCCCTCCCTCCAGTCTCCAGGCAACCAATATAGCCACACCCTGATTCCACCCTGATTATCACCATAGAACCTGAATACTCCCTGAGGCCAGAGGAACTGCCCAAAAGAAAAACCTTTAGCAGCTAGGCACCTCAATTACGCAGTTACACTGCCAGTGCTCTCCAGAGTGCTTCAGTGTGCCTCGCTGGCAAACTTACTGTGGGTGCTCCTTTGAGCCGCCACTGGGAGTAAGCCCCTATCCACCACAGGTACAGCAGCAAAAGCTAGTCTGCCCACCCCACAACTACAGAATTCTGTGCAACACAGTCACGCCTTTCCAGGGTGCAGGCCCCTTCAGCCACATCACCCTGACAGATGGTTTCTTGGAGCCATTGTGAGTCCCCACTGGGCAAGCGTAATTTCAATTTAGGGTGCAAGACATGACTGCTGACCTCTAGACACCGCAGCTGTGCCTCTCAAACTCACAGGCCTACATCAAGAGAACCCAAATAGTTCAAGTAGGGAACTACACTAGATTACCAAGCCTAGGAGAAGTGAGAGATTACACCAGTAGCACCATCACCAAAAGAACCTGGGTAGCAAAGCAATTGGATCTACAATTAAAACATTACAGGAAAACATGAGGAGATAAAAAGGAAATTTCCAAAGGAAAGAAAAAGAAATCACCAGAAAGGGAGTTAAATGAACTTGAGGCTAGCAGCTTAACAGAGAAAGAATTCAGAGTATTCGTTATAAGGATGTTTAAAAAGATGGATGACAAATACACACAACTCAATGAGAACTATAAGGAGCTAAATGAAAATGTCACCAACATGAAAGGAAACCAAGAGGAGATTAAGAACGACATAGCTGCAATAAAGAACACAATGGAAGGCTTAAAGAGTAGAGTAGAAGAGGCTGAGGACCGCATCAGTGAATTAGAAGACAAGGTAGGAAAAAACACACAAACACAGAAGCAACTGGAAAGAAGACTTAAAAAGCAAGAGGAGAGCCGAAGGGAGCTTTGGGACAACACAAAACGAAACAACCTTCGAATAATAGGGATAAAAGAAGGAGAGGAAGAGTAGCAAGGAATAGAAAACCTGTTAGAAGAAATAATGACAGAAAACTTCCCTGATATTGACAAGAAAAAAACTATCCAAGTCCAAGAAGTACACAGAGTCCCAAACAAGTTGAACCCCAAAAGACTGACATCAAGACACATTGTAATTAAATTGATGAACACCAACAACAAAGCAAGAATCTTAAAGGCTTCCAGAGAGAGACAGAAAGTTACCTACAAGGGATCTCCTATCAGAATATCAACTGATTTCTCAACAGAAACACACCAGGCCAGAAGGGAATGGAATGAAATATACAAAGTGATGCAAAACAAGGGACTGAATCCAAGAATACTATACCCAGCAAGACTATCATTTAAAATTGAAGGTGGAATCAGAAGCTTCACAGACAAAAAAGGGCTAAGAGAGTTCATCACTACCAAGCCAGCAAAGCAAGAAATGCTAAAGGGGCTGCTATAAAAAGAAGAAAGAGAAAGGCAAGAAGAAACACAAACACTAAGGAAAAATATGTCAACAAACAGGTGCTTATAAATAATAACATTAAATGTAAATGGATTAAATGCACCAATCAAAAGACATAGGGTAGCTGAATGGATAAGAAAACATGACCCATATATTTGCTGTCTACAAGAGACCCACCTTAGAGCAAAAGATTCACACAGACTGAGAGTGAAGGGATGGAAAAACATTTTTCAGGCAAATGGAAATGAGAAAAAAGCTGGGGTTGTGATACTTATATCAGATAAAATAGACCTCAAGGTAAAGGCCATAATAAGAGATAAGGAAGGCCACTACATAATACTAAAGGGAGCAATCCAGCAAGAAGATATAACTCTGGTAAACATATATGCACCCAATGCAGGAGCGCCCAAATACATAAAAAATCTCCTGGAAGATATCAAGGGAGAGATCGACATCAATACAATCATAGTAGGGAACTTTAATATACCACTGACATCAATGGATAAATCCTCTGGATAAAAAATCAGCAAAGAAACAGCAATGCTAAATGACACACTAGATCAGATGGACTTAATTGACACCTTCAGAGTATTTCACCCCAAAGCCATGGAATATACATTTTTCTCAAGTGCACATGGGATATTCTCAAAAATAGACCACATATTGGGTAACAAGCAAAGTCTCCCCAAATTCAAAAAGATTGAAATCATATCAAGATTTTCTCAGACCACAATGGCATAATATTAAGAAATAAACTACAATAAAAACATTCCAAAAAATTAAAACACTTGGAAACTGAATAGCATGCTACTAAACAATGATTGGGTTATCAATGAGATTAAAGAAGAAATTAAAAACATCCTGGAGACTAATGACAATAAAAACACAACATTGCAAATCCTATGGGACACAATGAAAGCAGTCCTGAGAGGGAAGTGTATAGCTCTACAGGCCTACCTCAAAAAACAAGAAAAAAATGGTAATAGATCATCTAACTCAACAACTCAAAGAATTAGAAAGGGAGCAACAAGAAAAGCCCACAGTGCGCAGAAGAAAGGAAATAATAAAGATCAGAGCAGAAATGAATGACATAGAGACCAAAAAAACAATACACAAGATCAACAAAACCAAGAGCTGGTTCTTTGAAAGGATAAACAAGATTGATGAACTTCTAGCCAGGCTCACCAAGAAGCAAAGAGAGAGGACCCAAATAAACAAAATCAGAAATGAAAGAGGTGAAATAACAACAGACCCCACAGAAATACAAAGGATTGTCAAAAAATACTATGAACAACTCTATTCCAACAAACTAGAAAACCTGGAAGAAATGGACACATTCCTAGAAAAACACAACCTTCCAAAACTTACTCAGGAAGATACTAAAAATCTCAATAGGCTGATAACTATGGAAGAAATTGAAGCAGTCATCAAATAGCTTCCAGAAAACAAAAGCCCGGGGCCAGACGGCTTCACAGGGGAGTTTTACAAAACATTCAAGGAAGAGCTAAAACCTATCCTTCTCAGACTATTCCAGAAAATTCAAGAAGAAGGAACACTTCCAAGCTCCTTCTATGAAGCCAGCATCACCCTAATACCAAAACCAGATAAAGATAACACAATGAAAGAGAATTACAGGCCAATATCCCTCATGAACATAGATGCCAAAATCCTCAACAATATTCTAGCAAATCGAATCCAGCAGTAAATCAGAAAGATCATACACCACGACCAAGTAGGATTTATCCCTGGGATACAAGGATGGTACAATATTCGCAAATCAATAAACGTGATACATCACATAAACAAATTGAGAGATAAAAACCATATAGTCATATCAATTGATGCAGAAAAAGCATTTGAGAAAATCCAACACCTTTTCTTAATAAAAACTCTCTGTAAGATGGGAATAGAAGGATCATACCTCAACATAATAAAAGCCATATATGACAAACCCACAGCCAACATCATACTCAATGGACAAAAACTAAAACCATTTCCCCTAAGAACAGGAACAAGACAGGGATGCCCACACTCACCACTCATGTTCAACATAGTGTTGGAAATACTAGCCATTGCAATCAGACAAGAAGAAGAAATAAAAGGCATCCAAATTGGAAAAGAAAAAGTAAAACTGTCCTTATTTGCAGATGACATGATACTGTACATAGAAAACCCTAAAGACTCCATCAAAAAATTATTAGACTTAATAAATGAATTCGGCAGAGTAGCAGGATACAAAATAAATGCTAAGAAATCTATGGCATTTCTATACACCAATAATGAACTTACAGAAAGAGAGGCTAAAAAAGCAATCCCATTTACCATCACACCAAAAAAATTAAGATACCTAGGAATAAACTTAACTAAGGAGGTAAAAGACCTATACGCGGAAAACTACACAACACTGAAAAAAGAGATAGAGGAAGACATAAACAGATGGAAGAACTTACCATGTTCATGGATTGGTAGAATCAACATCATCAAAATGTCCATACTACCCAAAGAAATCTATAATTTCAATGCACTTCCCATTAAAATACCAATGGCATACATCACAGACCTAGAATGAACTTTCCAAAAATTCATCTGGAAGAGAAAAAGACCCCAAATAGCTACAGCAATCCTGAGAAAGAAGAACAAAGTAGGAGGGATCTCAATACCAGATTTCAAGCTATATTACAAAGCCACTGTTGTCAAAACTTCCTGGTACTGGCACAAGAACAGACACATAGATCAATGGAATAGAATAGAGAACCCAGAAATAGATCCAAATCACTATGCTCAATTAATATTTGACAAAGGAGGCACGAACATACAATGGAGTCAAGACAGTCTCTTCAATAAATGGTGTTGGGAAAATTGGACAGATACATGCAAAAAAATGAAACTAGACCACCAACTTACACCATACACAAAAATAAACTCAAAATGGATCAAGGACTTAAACATAAGACGGGAAACCATAAAAATACTAGAGGAATCTACAGGCAGAAAAATCTCTGACATATGCCAACAGAACTTCTTCGCTGATACTGCTCCTAGGGCAATGGAAACTAAAGAGAAAATAAACAAATGGGACTACATCAAAATTAAAAGCTTTTGCACAGCAATGGAAACCATCAATAAAACAACAAGAAAGCCCACTGCATGGGAGAACATATTTGCCAATGATGTCAATGATAAGGGTTTAATCTCCAACATTTACAGGGGACTCATGCAGCTTAACAAAAAGAAGATAAACAACCCAATCAAAAAATTGGCAACTGATCTAAATATACACTTTTTGAAAGAAGACAGAAGGAAGGCCAAGAGACATATGAAAACCTGCTCTAGATCACTAATCATTAGCAAGATGCAAATCAAAACAACAATGCGGTACCATCTCACACCTGTCAGAATGGCCACTATCAACAAGTCAACAAATGACAAGTGCTGGCGAGGATGTGGAGGAAAAGGAACCCTCGTGCACTGCTGGTGGGAATGCAGACTGGTGCAGCCACTGTGGAGAACAGTATGGAGTTTCCTTAAAAAACTAAAAATAGAACTCCCATTTGACCCAGTGATCCCACTTCTAGGAATATATCCCAAGAAACTGGAAACATCAATCAGAAAGGATATATGCACCCCTATGTTCATAGCAGCACAATTCACCATAGCTAAGATTTGGAAACAGCCTAAGTGCCCATCAGCAGATGAGTGGATTAAAAAACTGTGGTACATCTACACAATGGAATACTACGCTGCGGTAAAAACGAAGGAGCTCTTACCATTTGCAACAATATGGATGGAGATGGAGAACATTATGCTTAGTGAAATAAGCCAGGCAGAGAAATATAAATATCACATGATCTCACTCATTTGTGGAATATAATGAACAACATAAACTGATGGGGGGAAAAATAGATCCAGAAACAGAGAAATATCAATCAGAACGTCAAACCTCAGGGAAGAACTTGTGAGGTAACCAGAAACCCAAGAATGCCTGAGAACGCCTTTCTAGCCACGCTAGCAATCATCAGATGTATGGTAATTTTACCTGGGACAAGAGGGTAAGTATTTTGGACTTATGCTCCTGACCCTTCATGGGTAAGACCCCTTACATGGGCTGATCCCCCGCCTAACGTAGTCAGTCACCAATAATACCAAACACCTTGGTCATCCAGGAGGTCCATGGGTGGGGCAAGAAAGTATAAATACACAGGGGCCTCCACCCAGCTTCCCTTTTGTATGACACAAAATCAAAACAATGCCCCTTTGTGTGTACAATTAAAGAGAGGTTTCTGGCTTGTGTGGACACCAAAGACAGGGTGTCACTACTATCAGTACTTGTCCCCGATAGAGGTGCAGAAAATGTAACTAAGACCTTGTCTATATAAAAAGAAATGGACAGCCAGTTTGAAAGGGAATTGCCATGGACTAGAACAAAGAATATCCTTACATGATATTATTCTACACTGTCATTAAAATTTTTCCCAGATTTGGGTCACCCCCAGTACTTATAATAGTTCCTCGCACCCTTGGGGATAAAAAAAAAAATCATCTGTTTGGTGCTTGGAGACAAACGTAACACATCTCTTGATATTTTAGAATTACAACAGCATAATATACAATTATCCCAAGAAAACTTACAAACTGATTCTTTGAATGTCTGGTAGCAATTTAAAAAGGACATGTAAGGATTTAATCCCTTTCATTGTGTAGAGGGCCTCCTGGGTAGGCACCTGAGCATTCTATATTGGTCCCTCTTACCCTTTAGGCCAAGAGGGACCCTCTTCTCATAATTCAATTGCTCACAGCTATTGCATGAGCTCTCTGTTCATGTCGAGGTTGAAGTCTCATGATGACTGTGCCATGGATCTGTCTCTCGCCCAGTGGGGCGAACTGAGCCCTCCCTGGAGAAGAAACCGGGGTTCCCCAAGATATGTGATCAGTGCTGGGGCCCTGCCAGGAGGTGAGGGGATCCCAAGGCAGGTGCTGGGCATGTAGGCCACGGGGGCATAGGCTACCAAGGAGACAAAACTGAACCTCACATCGCCCTGCTTGGCCCTGGAAGATGGCTGGTTAGCCAGAGACGGGTAAGATTCCTCAGGGGAGGAACAACCTAAGACAGGCACAGTCGCAGAGGGGCCATCAGGAGAGAATTTGGGGGTCAACAGAGATGGGGCACAGAACCTCACCCCCCCAACATTGCAGGGGCCTGAACCCTACCCCCTTCTGAGGGAGGTCTCCTGCCCCTATGGCTGCTTCATGCTTCCCATGCCCAGCTCAGATCAGGACCCAGGTGACCGACAGAGACTTGACCGACAGCAGCTGCCCTCTCACTCCAACAAGAATTGTTTGAGTTGTCTTGTACCCATGGTGTGGGGAAGTGGGTTTACGATATCTAAATCCAGCCTACCACCAGGAATGCTCAGGACCTACTCAAGAAGACAAATAATCCTTTCCACTAATATTTACAGGGTAAAATAAGATTGTTGTTAGAGTATTAAATTTGACAGTAAAATAGTAGTCAAGTTTTCAGGCAAATTTAAATTGGCTAGTTGAAACAAGCGAATATGCTAGAAAAATTAATTGTACTGGACAAAAAGGTGTTCCTAAAGTGTTAACTAAAATTTTTATTGGTAGTTCATCTCATGATAAAATTGCGCACCATGTAATGAACCTAAAACAGTAATATTATAGTGCAAAAAATTAAAATTTAAAAGCCATCAAGACTACATTATAAAATTTTCAAAAGCCTCCTAATATTTAAATCAAGAAGGGGGGGGTAGTAGAAGAATATCATGTAAGGAAAAATATCCTGTAAGTAAATTACATCTAGAAAATTAATACTTTACAAAATTAATTGTAAGGCTAAAAGCAAGACACCCATGAAAAACACACAAGGTGTCAAAACAAGCCAGAGGAAAATCATTTGGGCAAAAAACGAAACAGGATCCCAAGTCAAATTTATAGAAAATATTCCTTTATTAACTTTTGGTCGAGAATATGATTGTATATTTTCAGAAAACAACTCCAAGACCACGTGGATTCCAGCAACAGAGAGGAATCGACAGGACTACTCCAGCCATGAAGACAGAAGAGAAGCAGTCCAGAGATGGAAGACACTGACGTTGCCTTGCCATACTAGCAGTTAGCAGCTGTGCATCACTGCAGGTTGCCCAGGCCCAAACCAGAGAGAGTGGACCTGCATTACCACCATTTGTCCACCATCCAGAACTGAAATGTCATTGCTGACATGTACACATAAGGAACTGTTTGACATTGAAGTTGGGTCTCAAAAGAACTGTTGGCCCAGAAAGAAACTCACTACAGACTGACTCATTTGCCTGTCAACATAACCATTATTGCTTTTCTCATTTTCGGTTCTTATAAGTGTATTTCTATTAGCACATGATCTCACTCATCTAGGGGAAATAATGAACAACATAGACTGATGAACAAGAACAGACCCAGAAACAAGGAGGCATGGATCAGACTGTCGAGCCTCAGAGGGAGGGGAGGGGAGGGTGGGGGTAAAGGGGAGAGATCAACCAAAGGACTTGTGTGCATGCATATGAGCCTAACCAGTGGTTAAGGACAACAGGGGGGTAGGGGCATGTGTGGGGAGGGGTGTGGGATGGGAATGGGGGGATGAGGACAAGTATGTGATACCTTAATCAATAAAGAAATTAAAAAATAAAAATAAAAAAAATTAAAATTAAAAAAATTAAAAATTAAAAACTGTCTTCTCCATCAGAGTGGCTCAGGGGTTGAGTGTAGACCTATGACCCAGGAAGTTCCTTCTATTCCTGGTCAGGGCACAGGCCTGGCTGGGTTATGGGCTCCATCCTCAGTAGGGGGGCGTGAAGGAGGCAGTGGATTGATGATTCTTTGTCATCACTGGTGTTTCAATCTTTCTCTCCTTCTCCCTTCCTCTCTCTGAAATCAATAAAAAAATAAAAATGAAAGCTGTCTAATCCAAAGTACCATTTTGGTTTCTTTGGCATTGCTCTTTTAGGTTTGAATAGCTCCAGGGAACTCCTACCTTTGGGAGCTACTTATTGTATCTTTGAAATGAGATTTCTTGGGTTGTGCTGGGTTGTCATTATAGAGAAGTCATAGAAAGAAAGGGGATTATTATATGTAGAATATAGACTTACTGGAGGTCCAGTGCATGAAAATTCATGCACTCCAGGGAGGGGGTCTCTCAGCTTGGCCTGTGCCCTCTCGCAGACCAGGAGCCCTCAGGGGATGTCCGACTGACAACTTAGGCCCACTTTCCCGAGGGAGCTGGCCTAAATCACAGTCTGGCCTCCCTCTGTGGGAGGCGATCACCCCTCTGCCACTGCAGGTCGCTGCTGCCCCCCAATTGCCATTCCCCTCTCTGCCTGCTGGCATCTGTGTTGGCTGGCCTGGCACCGCCCACTCGCCAGCCCTGCCCCCTGCCGAACAGTCATCCCACCATTAGGTCTACTTGAATATTAGGCTTTTATTATATAGGATAATTGTATTTAATATACAGATGAATAGTATTTATTAATGTCTTGTATTTAATGTATTTAGTACCTTGTAGAAATAGCTACTATAATAGGACTTTAAATCAATTCCTAGTAGTATACTTGTTTTTCATTTTATTATCAATCTCTTATTTAATGAACTGTGATGGTTATTTTTCTTCATTTTTTTTCCTGCTCAAAGGGTAATGAAAAATCTTATATAATTTTCCTTTGAAATCTGGCCAATATATTTGGCTTTGAAAAATCTAGTCCAAAATGTAAATTTCAGCAGTGTTCTGAATTAATCAACTGATTTTTAATTGTAAAGAGTAAAGAGAGGTACTGTACCAGAAAACAAAGATTTAATACACCTACCACTTGGGTCAGAAGAACTTTTCATAATTCAGTCACTTCTCTCTAACTGTCTACTAAAATGGAGGTAGTGCCTGCCCAAATAGTTAATGTTAAGATTATATGACAAATGTTTAGAATTCAGAATTAAGATGCTAGATTGAGAATTATTTACAGAGCCCTTGATTTCCTCTGTGATATTTCTCTTACTCTAGAGGAAAAAATAGAAACTATTATAAGCCATAAGCAGGACACCCAATACCTTGGCCTGAGCTCATATTTTAATGATGATGATTTCCTTGTGTGAACCTCATTAGTTTCATTTCAACCTTAGACTTCTTTAACAAAGGAATAAGAGAGAGCTCCGTGCAGGATGCAAACAACAAAGTACTATTAATTTAGACCCAAATCCTGACCCCGTTATTCCTCTTCTGTAAAGAAGTGAATGACCTTATTAATGTGATGGAGAAGGGACAGAGACTGTCAGGGATGGGGCAAAGCCTTCACATGACAGGAAAGCAAACCAATTAGAATAATTCAATCTCATTATGAAGAGGTGAGCAGGGCTTGACTGGAGCATTCGGAATCCTGATGTGTGTAGTAAGAACTGCTCCCACTCCCACTCTCTGGCCTGCAGTCATAGAATAATGCAGTCTTAGGGATCTATGATGGCAAAGTGCTTCTAGGTCACTTATTAGCTCTCCTCATAACATTAACCTTTTCACTACCTTGTGGGCATGAAACATGATCATTAATATTCTAGTCATTTTCAAAATAAGAATGGACAGGGATAGTGGGAGAGGGAATGAATCTGTTTTCAGAGGGAGACCATAACATACATAGTGAGTACATATTAAATGCCTGGTGGCCCAGATTGGAAAATACACAGTCTTTGGAGATGGGCATGTATTCCTTTGGTTAGTGAGATACAATCCTTTTTGAAAGATTTGGGGGTGAACCTGTGTACAATTTCAGCTAAGTGGGCAGAAGATAAGCATGTAACTCCCACCTCTTTCATATGCTGTCACATGCTAAAATTCCCAAGGAAGGATTCAAACTAGGGATTCAGGACCTGTAGGCAATTCAAGACTCTAGAATTAATATATACACACCCTCTGTGGTGGTATTTTTCATCTTCCATACTCACAATGGTTTCAGAAGTTATTCCATAAACACTCGTTATTAAAATACCACAGTGGAAAGGCCCAGTCTAGCAGCAGCAGCACGGAGGGTTAATACAAAGCTGAGGTAGCAAAAATTCTGGTTGAAGCAGGTGAACTTCTGTCCTTTCATCTGTGAAATAATAATGCATAACTCAAAAGTTAAGTTGCAAGTCTCAAGGGGCTATTTCACATTAAGCACTGAACACAAGATAGGTATCAAAACATTACCTATTATTATCATGACAACTTATGGATGAGGAGACAGTTAAATGAGGTGCTCAATGTTATATATCACTGATAAAAAAAGCCCAAACACATTTTAGCTTTATCCTTATGAAAATATTCTCATATCATAGGTGATAATCCTACGACGTAAGACAACAGGGACAGTAAAATGTCAGTTTTGAAAATGGAGACCATTTATCCAACAAATAACTGTTAAGTTCCCAATTTACAGATAAGAAGACTAAGGCTGAATGCAATTTAAAATGCAATATGTATGTGTGGACTTGAATCCAGCCTTGCACAGCTACCAGTTAACATTGGGTAATTACAAAAACTCTGCTTACTTACTTGCAAACAAAGTCATTATTTGGATAGTATTAAAAAAAAGTGCCTACACTAATAAATCAGTATTTTTTTACTCTGTCATGGATTGCTTTTCTCATGGCTACCTCTTTTATCCTATATACTGGTCTTTAAAGAAACGCTTTATTAGAAACTTTCCTGTCCCTTTCCATAAGAGGATGCCACCATGTGTTTTCCTTAAAGAGTTGATCAAAATTTATAATTGTGTAATTTTATGATTACTTATGTTTTATCTCTTCACTATTAGACTGTAGGGTTCATGAGGAGCTAAGATTACATACATTGCCTTAACTATTGTGATTCTAGCATTTAGACATTTCTTTGTCTATAGGTGCCCAGAAAATATTGGTTGCATGAATAAAAAACATATATATATATATAAAAGCTCAGCGACTGGAATGGCAGAATGACCAGAACGACCAGAACAACCAGTGGCTATGACGTGCACTGTGGCAGTCAACCAGCCTGATCTGGGCCCCAATTGGCCTCCAACACCCCGATTGGGGGCAGAGTCGGCTGGCTAACTGCTCGCGGCCCCTCTGGCAATGGGCCTCCATCAGGACGGGTCAGCCAGACCCCACCGGTGCACAAATTCATGCACTGGGCCTCTAGTTAATTATAAGAAAATAGTTTTCTTTTTTCTAAATATGTTTTTATTAGTTTTAGACAGATAAAGGGAGAGGGAGAGAGAGATAGAAACATCAATGATGTGAGAGAATCATTGATTGGCTGCCTCCTGCATTCCCCCTACTGGGGATCCAGCCCACAACCTGTCATGTGAGCTGACCAGGAATTGAAAGGTGAACTCCTGGTTCTTGAGTCGACACTCAACTACTGAGCCACAGAGCCTGGGCAGTAAATAGCTTTTTAAAGGAGAAAACAAAAAGGACTTCAACTGAGCTGCTGGAGTATAAATTACTTTTTTAATTTTATTTTTAAATCACAGTTTATATTCAATATTATTTTGTGTTAGTTTAGGTATACAGCATAATAGTTAAACCATCATTAATTACTTTTTTTATAATTAACTAGAGGCCTGGTGCATGAAAATTCATGCACTGGAGTGGGGGGTCCCTCAGCCCAGCCTGCCCCCTCTCACAGTCCAGGATCCCTCAGCAGTGGGAGGCAACCCAGTGATCAGGGGAAGGTGACGCCTCCATCACACCTCTGCTGCTGCCACTGCCGGCGGCAGTGCAAGCCTCGGCCGGCCCTGGTTACCTGAGCCTCAGGCCAGCCTTGGGTGTTTGGGCAGCAGCCATCCAAGACTTGCCTGCACCTCAGCCAGCCCTACTTGCCTGAGCCTCAGTCAGCTGGGGGTACAGGAGGACCCGAGGCCCCCAGCGGGGCTGAGGGGAGTCCGGCAGCAGGTGTGTGGAGCGGCCGGCCCCGGCTGAGGAATGGAGGATACTCTCAATGACTTGAGTTATAACTTTGAATTTGTTGGACACCACAGTCAGGCTTCAGCTTCAGGGTAGGGAGGAAGGGAGGGATGGGCAGCTCGTTGGAGGAACCCAGGTGAGCTGTCCGTCAGTGGGGAGTGAAGGAGGACCCGAGGACTCCAGCAGGGCTGAGGTGACTCCAGTGGCAGGCGTGTGGAGCTGCCAGCCCTGCCCATGCTATGGGTGCTGCCATCTTGTGATGGTGTGATGGTCAATTTGCATATTACCTTTTTATAATATAGGATAATAAGGGCAAAGGATAAAAGATAATTCAAGCCTCAGAGAGAACAGTAGTCCTCAAAGGTAGTGTTCTTTTATTCAATCTAAATGTCACTGAAAAAAATGATATTGACTCCAAATTGGTTATCTTATACATAGCTGCTCCACTGGGGGAAAACTTATAGAGAACTTCCATAGCAGTGAATATAATTAGCTTATTGTCTCTGTGTGTGAACTGTCTGAAGAGGGAGAAATGAAACCTCTGATCTTTTCACTTCCCTTACCAGGGGGAGACTCATAGGGGAAAGAAAGTAAAGACAGGTGACACTGCCTAATATCCTTGACAGCGCAGTCACTAGACCTCTGAGAAAATAGACTAATAGTAATATTTGTTAGGAAAAGGGCTCTTCTCTATTGAACAAGGATGTCTCTTTAAGGATTGCTTGTAACAGGAGAAAAGGGTGAAGAGGAGAAGGAAGAGGAGGAGAATGAAGAACCATCCCTTGTGGATGAATGAGGCTTGGCTCCCTGGACAAAACCAGGGTATAAAATGAAGATGAGTCAGAGACCAAATTCTTTCTATTCCTGTATCTAACTTAGAGAACTTATCTATTCTGAGCCAAAATGTGTGTCCAGTATTAAACACAAACAAACAAGCAAAACACCTGAGGAGTTGCTTTGATTTCCTTGAGCCCTCAGTCTGCTTCTGGACTTCTTGATTGTATGCATTCCTGAGATTACTAATAAAGCTTAAGTGTTTTCATTCCTGTGAGTCTGACTTGACAATCAGAGCCTTTGTGTTACTTCACCATCTATGACCCTCTTCTACCAAAACACATTCCAGCTACAGATGTCCATGTGGAATATTGACCCCCAGCGAAGGAAACATTAAAATGAAAACCTCTCTAGGTAAGAATTCCAAAAACATGTTGCTTTACTGACGAAATGAGACACACTGCTTGGAAAGTCTCTCTGTCTTTCCCTCTTCTGGAATGTGGATGTGATTCCTGTGGAAGCAGATGCTGCTTTGTGACCATAAGAACCAAAAAAATTAATAAAGTCCAAGAGTTTAAAATAAGCACTAATGTCAATATACTGAAGTGATTTGAATAAAGTCATCAGCCACAGAGCTCGGACTTATTATTTAAGACAAACATGTCTCTATTATTTAAGCTACTGTAGACTTTTCAGTTGCTTGCAAGCAGCAGGAAAAATGCATCTCTAAATTATAGAGTCCCTGCTAAAATGTCTGGAATCATCCCAGTCAGTGTTGGGGAAGGTCAAATAAATTTTAAAGTGTTAGAGATACCAGCTCTCAAGAAGCCACTGTTGCTTTAAAGACTAAAAGAGGACATCCGTTTACAGAGTATCTTTTTCCCTTTGCTCTAGTGGCCAAACTCATGAAATTCGAACTGTCAGTGCTTAAATTTTCCATTGTTCACTCAAATGAGTAAAGGGGAAAGGCCAAGAAACCAGAGAGGCTTACACTGAACTCCATTAAGTTGTCACTGCAGCAAAAGAGAAACGTAAGTGACGTCCCCAAATGACATTACCATGACTTCATAGAGGAGCAGAAGCCACACTGTCCGCTGTAGGAGGCAGCGTGTCTGTGGTGATGGGGGGTGGGGGGGGTGGGGGGTCACAAGGCAGAGAACCTGCTTTCTGCCCTGGGACCTCTGTGTGGGGAGCTCTGTTGCACACGGGCATGGGGACCTCAGGTGGGGGCACAGCTGCATTATCATAGCAGGAGTGATTTCTGGGCTCTTATCTGGAGGTCATGATCACACACAGGGTTTATTCAGTCACACTCAAAAAGGCGCCCTCACCACATAAGGTAGGAGAATACAAAGAGCACGATGTAAAGGAATCAAGTTTTTTAAAAAGAACTGAAAACCAAGTTTTCCTGTTTTTTGAATACCTAGATTTATGGAAGTTTCCAGGGAGAAGAGATATCAGGAGCCATAAATTCAAAAGTCTTCATTTGACAAATGAAAAACAGAGTCCAATGAGGGGAAGTACTAACACGAGTCACAATAGGTACTGGTCAGCAGGAGAACCTGGGCATCTGAACCTCCTGTTTACTTTCTGGTTTCACTTTCTTTCTTATAATTACGCTACCATCCTTTCCCTTTCTAGGTGAGTGTGAAACCAAAGATAAGTGATGTAGGCAAAAATAGACCATCTATGCTTCTTGAGCAAGTGGGTAATATTACAAATAATATGATCTCTATGAGGTGACTTTGCAGGAATGATAGGGAGCAGAGGAGCTGAATTTTCTTAGCATTGAATCGAGTGGTTTCTTTCTAAACAGGATGCAAGGGTGATTTCTTTTCCTGGTTCTTGTCCAGGTGGATTCAAAGAATGAAGCCATGGACAAAAGATGGTATATGAAAAGGTGGAAATTTATTGGAAACAAGTACAGACTCCCATGCTGGGGGTGGGGGCGTCCCAAAGGGAGTAGCCCACTAAGCCCCCTTTTCCTAAGGTTTATGAAGGCTGCAGTTCTTTGTCTCCTGATGCTTACTTCTCATTGGTAGAATATCAACTTCAAAGCTTAAAATCACGTGATGCTCCCTCCTTCTCTCCCCCTTCAGTGGTAGAATTCTCTATCCCCTGTAAAAATCTGTTTTCCTCTTCCTCCCATTTGTCAGCATTTCTCTATCCCCTGTGAAAGTTTGTTTCCTCTTTCTCCCCATACCCTGTGGCTTGTCTTCTGTGAATGATGTCTTCCTTTCTCCTTATCCTGTGGCATCTTTTGCTCTCTGTGAATGTATGCCTTTTAGCAGCTCCAAGCCCCCAACCAACTATGTCTTCCTCCCTCATGGACCCCCTAATTCCTAAAACTCCCTAAACCTGCCTATTTTAACCCTAAAACTCCTTTCAGTATTATAGATAGAACATCTGATCTGTCAACGGTAAGCCCTAGACATGTTTACTTCCACTGAGCTGAGGCCCTGCTGTTACCCTCACTTTGTGTGTTCTCATAGCTTAGATTTAGTTTTGATTTCTGAGCTGATTCCAGCTTATTTTCAGGGACATCAGTCTGCCTGGTGGATCTGATATAACCCTCGTCCAACCCCTGCCACTCTTCACTCAGCACTGCTGGACTTCTGAATGACTTTGATGATACATTTTTAGAAACACCTAGGTATCAATGACCCTGCTTGAATTCATATGAGCCCACTATACATAGAACATATTCACAAAAATGCATGATCACAACACCTGGATCAACATCAAATTTACCAAGATGTTAGACATTGTAACTTGGTCTATGTCGGTCTTGCAATCTGAATCTCCACCTGAGCCTCACTTACCAATTACTAGTATAATTCTCTTCTCTCCATAAGAATGTCACTGAAGTCTGACCATGGTTTCCACACTGTAGGTTGTCAAGTAGTGATGATATTATATGGAATTCTGCACTATCATAATAGCTTTAAAATTCTTCCAAATAGCCTGGCCAGCATTGCTCAGTGGTTGAGCATAGACCTAGGAACCAGGAGGTCATGTTTTAATTCCCAGTCAGGGCAAATGCCCAGGTTTCAGCTTGATCCCAAGTCTGGAGCACTCAGGAGGCAGCCAATCAATGATTCTTTCTCATCATTGATGTTTCTATCTCTCTCCCTCTCCTTTCCTCTCTGAAATCAATAAAAATATTTTTAAAAAATGAAAGAAATTCTTCCAAATAAAGTTAATTTATACTGGATAATGGCTATAATTCCAACTACAATAATTGTTGTTTTGTTAATCCTCATCAGAGGATATTTTCTCCATTGATTTTTAGAGAGTGGAAGGGAAGGAGGGAAGGAGATAGACAGGGAGAGAGAGATAGAGAGATAGAGAAAGAGATAGAGAAAGAGAAACATCAATGTGAAAGAGACACATTGATCAGTTGTCTCCTACATGCTCCCTGACCAGGGCCAGGGATCAAGCCTGCAACCCAGGTATGCATCCTTGACCAGGAATCAAACCCAAGACTCTTTGGTGCACAGGATGACACTCCAACCACTGAGCCACACTGGTCAGGGTTATAATAATTGTCTTAGTCAACTTCCTCTTGTGGTCACAACATTTCTTCACATTCCATCTACACTCATGAAGGACTTCTGATGATATAATGAACTCTATGGCAATGGCTTATGTTCCTAATATTTAGTACTTTCTTCCTTAATAAGAAGGTTCTGATTTATTAAAGACAGCAGCATACCCAACAAAAAGATTACATTTCCTAATCTGCATTGAAGGTGGGTATACCTGGTGCCTAATTTCTGGCCACTGAGAGACCAGAGGATGTGAAAACAGAGGATGTGAAAACAGAGGATGTGAAGTGGTTCTGAATTCATAGAAGCTTCATTAGGGAGAAGGAAAATCTAGATGAGCTGCTATTATTCTTGGAGGAAAATGGACATGCATGATATATACATATATACACACATACATACACAATGGACTTCCAAAAGTAAGCACAGAGCATGCAGGGAATAATTAATAAAATACTCTATCTCCAAAGAACAGACATGAAGCCTCATTTTGGGCTAGTCCAGGCAGCATCTACACAGTCCCCTAGCAGGCTGTGGTTAATGGATGGTCAGTGATTGCGAATGTTTCCTGACCAGTGTCATTATGAGGACATTTTTCAATATGGTAATTCTAAGCTTCATCCTACTATCATTTGTTGTATGTTGTATGTGTTAGGCAGAGAGAATTTGTACCTTAGCTTATAGGTAGTTGGATCCGAAGAAATCCTATTAGGAACTAATGAAGAAGACTGCACAGATTTTCCTGAGATGAAATTTTGAGCTTGTCTGTGTATGCAAGAAATATTTTTCTCAAAAGCACAGACCATGGCAAATGTTGTGCTAGTCTACAATATAGATTACTTCCTGTGACACTGTTAGCAAGAACTCTGATCTCTGATGATGACAACTCCATCTTGCCATTGCTGGACTGCCCAGAGTTAGACAATTTTCCCTTGTGCAGTTTTTTTTCTTAACTTTGAGGTTTAATATCCACATACACATTTTCCTACCTTGATAAACATTACTGCAAATATACTAATTAATCTATTCCATTGTTGATAACTGTATGGATTTGTATGGTTTTAAAATAAAGAATGAAACTATAGGTAGATTTGGTAAAATATTTTGCATTTAGCATTACAGATTTAAATTTTCATTTTATTCTGTAAAGAACAAAGAACTTATTATCAAGTCACTGGTAAAAAAAAACCTCCAGGTATTCATGTGATTTTTTTTAACTTTTACTTTAGACTCTACATCAAAAGCAGAAGATGACAAACTAATAAAATGGAAGATAATTGTTAATGATTGGGCATATGCCACATATTAAATGCTTTTATTGCATTAGCACATCCTTATGTGTTGTGTTCTTTTTCCTCACTATATTATTACACTGAGATTGAGATATCAAAATATTATACTCTAAGTTCTTACACATCCCATAATGCTAAAATCAGAATGAGAAATCAGTTTTGTCTAATTTAAATTTTATGTTCTTTTCACTACTTCAGATGTATTATGTAGGGAAGATGCTGTGATGTATTGCTAGGATTTAAAAATGTATAGATTTTTATTGATTTCAATGAAGAAAGGAGAGGAAGAGAGAGATAGAAACATCAATGATGAGAGAATCAATGATTGGCTGCCTCCTGCACATCCCTTCCCTCCCCCGCCCCCCCGCCCCCGGGAATTGAGCCTGCAAATCAAACCTGGGACCCTTCAGTCTACAGGCCAATGCTCTATCCACTGAACAAAACTGGCTAGGGCTATTGCTAGGATTAATGTTAGACTGACACTTTGTAGAGGTGGCTAAGACCAAGAATTAGACCTGCACCCTGAGGTGGGGCAGGAAGCAGAAGGACAGCCGTTGTTGTAGTGAGGCATCTTATCTTATAGAGCTAAATATGTGGAAAATGCTATAGGAGAACATCTGGTGTGGCAGGCAAAGTTCTCAAGTGGCCAATATGACCTCTACCCTCTGGTGTTATATCCTGGACAATCCCTTCCTCTTGACTCTGGGGAGAACCTTCCTTTCTCCTAACCAATGCAATATGGCAAAAAAGATGGGATGCTGCTGCCTTGACTAGGTTTTATTACACAGCAAAGGTGAGGGCATGTTAATCCTATGATTATGCTGTTATCTAAGACTCTACCTTGGAGAGACTGGAGCAAGAGAATCTCCTTCTTGCCCTGAAGAAGCAGCTGCTGTGCTCTCAACTACCAAAGGAGAGGGCCATGGGCAGGGGACTGTAGGTGGCTTCTAAGATGTGCTACAGCCACAAAGAAATTAATTCTGCCTGCCACCTGTATGAGCTTGGAAAACAGATATTTTTCCCAGGTAAGTGTCCAGGTGAGAACACAACCAAGTCTATATCTCGACTGCAACCTTGTAAAATCTTGAGCAGAGCATTTGGCTAAGTCATGCTCAGACTTCAAACCAAGGGAAACTGAGTTAATAAATATAGATTGTTGAAGCCACTAAGTTTGTTGTGACTTATTAAACAACAATAGAAAACGAATCCAACTAGTGAAGTAGTTGGCATCAATGAGGCTCAGTTCCAAGGTAGCATGGCAGGAAGACTGTACTAGATGGGACTTATTTCCTGGAAGGACTAGAGTATTAAAGAATATATAAATAAATCAGTTGAGAACAATGCAGAACTTGAGTTACCTACACAAGGGCTCGATAGATGGGTAGAGATTAATAGTAAAGCAGGCTCTAAATGAGCCAAACATTTGTTCATTATGTAAGCCAAAGTTAATTTTAGACTAAAATAAGGAATAAAAACATTTATTTGAGCAAAAAGGAGCTGCATCCCAGGAGACACAGATTCAAATAACAACTTAAATTGTGTTCCACCAAGACATAAGGGAGGCTATCTCTTATGGCAACATTTTCCATCCAGGTTACTCAACTGTATCCATTTTATGTAAATTAAGCATTTAAATTGTATAATTCTGATTGGACAGCACATTTCTAATGTGTTCATAGAAAGATGGAACCAGGGCTTCCCTGCAGTGGTTGATACAGACAAGCAGGGCACAGTGTGGGAAGCTGAGAGATCAATCTGACATTCTGCCAGGTATAGAGTGCAGGAGGAGCCCCATCAGCAAGTGGCCACTAGGCTCTTATTATTTATAAAGTCTGGGCTCTTGGTTGACCATGTGAAATCCATCTCAG
Source organism: Ia io (assembly GCA_025583905.1). Lineage (NCBI taxonomy): Eukaryota > Metazoa > Chordata > Mammalia > Chiroptera > Vespertilionidae > Ia > Ia io. Next base: position 53,715,480 of record JAJQQW010000012.1, on the reverse strand, counting down.
CAGATAAATTCCTTTTTAGTCACCTGGTTATAAAATAATTAGATAATATATAAAGCAAACATAATTCTTTTTATCTGAAAGAGAGTGAGGGGCATTTCATTTGATAATAAATCTTTCTGTTTTAAAATACCACTGATTCCAGTTTATTTTGTTCATTAGATTCCATATATGAGTGTCCTCATATGATATTTGTCTTTCTCTGACTGGCTTATTTCACTTAACATAATACTCTCCAGGTCCCTCTGTGCTGTCTCAAAGGTAAGATATAAATTGTTATTTACTGCTTTATAGTATTCCATGGTGTAAATGTAGCACATCATTTTATCCACTCATCTACTGCTGGGCTCCTGGGCTGTTTCTGGATCTTAGTTATTGTTAATTGTGCTGCTATGAACAGAGGGGTGCAAAATAGATCCAGAGACATAGAAGCATGGAACAGACTGTCAAATGTCAGAGGGAAGGTGTGGGTGGGTGGGAAGAGATCAACCAAAGAATTGTATGTATATATGCATAGCCCATGGACACAGACAATAGGGTGGTGAAGGCCTGGGGTGGGGGAAGAGGGTGGACTAGAAGGGTCAATGGGGTTAAAAGGGTACATATGTAATATTTTCAACATTAAAGTTTAAAAAATAAAATTTAAAAATACCACTGTTCTCTTAAGATCTGGAATTATTCTTTTGTAGACTTTTACTTGACACCATAGTTAAATTCTTTGATGTGTGCCAGAATAACAATGGATTGGAAACTCCCCAGACTGCAGCCATAATTAATGAACCCAACTGATAAAATATATAAAGTCCAATGAGTAGACACGTTTTCTGCACAGCCCCATCCAACAGAATGCCAGATTCACTTTGTTCCAGTATTGCAAAGATTGCAAGTACATGACCTTTCAAATAACTTTCTACTGCTAATTTTTACTTTTGTATATGTTGAATACTCTTCGCATTTTAAAAATGAACAGTTTTGAAGATACATTTTAAAATATTGAAGTTAGGAGGAAAATACTGACAGTAAGGTAAATCAAGTGTTGGAAATTAAAAACTAAAAAAAAACTTTGCATCATTAAATTAATAAAATGACTTTTATGTAATTTATGTAAATATCATATTAACATTAATAATTAGAAGACCTGCATCTGGAAATCTTTCCATAGTAGTGAATATTTTAAATATTAAAAATTGGCATGCTACCTAAGTTTACATAATTCTGGAAAACAATTTTACAACTTCTCTAATATAGACCCATTTTGAGAAAAGAAAACGCTTGGGTGTGTTATGGACTGCATTGTATTCCTCCACCAAATGCTTGTCTTGAAGACTTAGCCCCCAATGTGACTTTACTGGGACAGAGGGCCTTTAAGGAGGTAATAAAGTTAATGAAGGTCATAAGGTTGGGACCCTCAGCCAATAAGATCGGTATTCTTATAAGAAAAGAAAGAAACTCCAGAGTTCACTCTCTTTCTGAAAGCACAGAAAAAAGACCATGGAAACAAACCCTGCTCCCACCTTGATCTTGGATTTACCATCCCCAGAACTGGGAGAAAATAATTTCCTGCTGTTCTAGCTACCCATCATGGTATTTTGTTATGGCATCCCTAGTTGAGTAAGACATGCTGTCATAGATGAGTGTTTCTAGAACAATGCTTGGTACAAAGAAGGTGTTAAAGAGGTATTTGTTGAATAAAATATTAAGTGCAGATAACTTTTAATATTCAATATGGCCAAGGTTTGTCTTAATTTTACATCTCAAGAACATACTTGTTATCTATAGAAACCAATCCACAAACATGTAATGGATGCTATTTTGTTAACTGCACATTGTTTTTTGTTTTTGTTTTTTCAGTGTGTAACTATGCTTGTGTAAGTATGAAGAGGAAATTCTTATAGTATGAAGCACACTTGTCTTGCATTCAAAGTATAAGATAAAACAAGAATAAGAGAATCACCCTTGGTATGCACCGGGCTGTAACTTCAGGGTCTTGAGTATAACATTGGTCAAAGTACTGGAGCAGGTAGGTAGACAATGGACACCTTTGGGCAAAACCATTTTGCCTATAGAAACAGGAATTAGGCAACAAAATGATGCAATATCCTGTTTTTTTTTTTTTATACCAGAAGCAATGTCAGTAACTTCCTCAGTGAGCTCATCAGAGTAGAACTAGATATCGGGCCCCACTTAATTGAAGAAAGGATAGGAGATGTGTGGGGACACACGGATAGTAGTTGAACAGTAAATGTATCTGCCACACAATCAATCTTGGATTCCAAGTTTTCAGTGACTGTTTCTTGACCATATTCAAGTACCAAATATCTTATTATCAGAATTTGTTCAGGAGAACATTTCAGGGATTTAGTATAAGAAATTGGATACTTACAATGTATTTGTGAGGAATGAGGTGAAAGTCAGAAAAAAGAATAATGATCTCAGGGAAGCAAGAAGCCATGTGCATCTGCAAGGATAGCAGACCCTGCAGCACTGAAGCAGTGCCTGCCTGGAAGTGTGCTGCACAGCCTCCTTTGTGGACTACGCCATGTTCCCTGCTACCAAATCTCTTAGCATACTGTCATGATGAAATGTAAGCTAGGATTAACTGGCAATAAATTCCAGGAAATGTACTTCTCAGACTTTCATCCCACCTCCTACAACACACACAGGAGTATAGAAGCAAGTGGAGAGCATTCTGGTCATCAAATAAAAATTACGTGTGTATACATGCACACACGTGTGACGGACACTATAATTGCTTATGGCTCTATTTTGGCTTTGGTTTCTGGGAAATTCAGAAATCACCCCTCTCCCCCACTGTCCTTTTTAATTTCGTTTTTCATAGTCTATGAATATGAATAAAACCTACTGTGCTTTGGTGAGAAGAATTTATAGTACTTAAATTCAATTATTTTATAAATAAAATGCTTTCATTGTAATAGCATATCCTTGCCTTTGTCTATCATCAAAGTTCTCATCTGTAAAATGCAAAGGATTAATTTTGGTAGTTTCATGATTAATCTACACTGACAAACTCTAGTATATGCTAAAGAAAAATGATTGCCATTTCAAAGCAAGTCCTGATGCCCATGTCTCTGAAATAAATATTATAAAAACATAAATGAGAAATTAAATGCCTAATACAATATGTATGGCATTTGAATAGAGTTTATATTACCCTTAGTCTGAAGTTATGTCTGATTTTGAATGGTAATTATATTATTTTATGAGCAAGCAGTAATAAGATGTGGCTATGAAAATAATAATTTTTCCATCATTGAAATGCTATACTTTTATATTTGGGATTTTCTTGAACAAATAATATACCTCATGGTATTTATGAGAAAAAATAATATGGTAACCAAAAGTATAACATAACTGGAAATTCACTTACCAAAAAAGTATAGGACCTATATGAAGAAAACATTCACCTGCTACTGGTCATAAAGAAAACTTCATTGAAAAATCTCTCTCTCTCTCTCTCTCTCTCTCTCTCACTCTCTCTCTCTCTCTCTCTCTCTCTCTCCCCACCCCCTTCACTCTCTTTTGTCTCAAGAAACAATAACAATGTAACAAACCAATTTGCAATCTGGCAAATGGACAAGGACAGCCAATGGCTTGTAGGCCTGATTGGTGGAAAGCAACACAAGTATCACTAACACTGATGTAAAGATTAGTGTTATTAAAATATAATTAATTTTAATTATATTTAGCACTCAGTGAAGTATATTATACTGTGTTGTATAAGTGGATGCACCTAATTTGTAAGATTATATTTTTCATGGTGATATTTTTGGTTTAAAAAAATCTTAAGAGGCCCCAACCAGTTTGGCTCAGTGGATAGAGCGTCCGCCAGCAGACTGATAGGTCCCAGGTTCGATTCCGATCAAGGGCATGTACCTTGGTTGTGGGCATATCCCCAGTAGGAGGTGTGCAGGAGGCAGCTGATTGATGTTTCTCTCTCATCCATGTTTCTAACTCTCTATCCCCCTCCCTTCCTCTCTGTAAAAATCAATAAAATATATTTAAAAAATCATAAGAGGAAGACAGTTAGCTAATTTGGAGTGTACCCAGAGATAAATTAACTTAATTAGCAATGATTCCTCAATAAAATTGCATATTCAATACAATATTTTCTCATTTATGCATGTTGTCATTCACTTATTTGTTGATTCATTCAAAAAATAATTACTGCTTGTCTGCTATATCTTATTTAGTATTCTAGGCATTGTAGATATAAATAAAAATAAGACAGACTTAGGATATAGTTTAAGTGTTTTATGTTCACTGTCATAGGGACTAAATTTTTATAATGTATATTAAAATGTCCAACCATCTATTGATTTCCCTTCTGATTTAGCTCCTACACTGGATTTGCATTTTGAGGTTGAGTAGGGAAGAAATATGAGCCCATAAACATATTGTCTCTTTGTCAGACCATGTTAAATCATTGGTGGAGTTAGAAACTGGCCATTGAAAGCATGGACACTATGTTGTACACCACCTCCAGAGGCAATGTCCTGTGCTCAAAGTGTAGTGTTCCTGTATTTGAGCAAATTGAAGAAGGAATCTTCTCATTCCAACTTTGGCAAAAAGTTACTCTACAAGAACTTAATTTAGCACACAACCATAACTTCACAAAGATTGGGTTCTTTACAGAAGCCCACATTCTGGAATTCTAAGGTGTCTGAATTCAGAAAACTATTACAATGCCCAACAGATTCATATTCTAATGCCCTAGAGGGATAAAGGACTCATCCAAGTACCCCTAATGATTTGGAAGCAAAGCTACTTCTGTAGACAAGTCCTGTTAAGCTGCACACTAGCCATCTATCAGTTTTACTAAATGTCTCATTCAGCTTTTTCTCTTTTTATTTCAAACTAGAGGTCCGGTGCATGAAATTTGTGCTCAGCCTGCACCTTCTCCAATCTAGGATCCCTCTCACAATCCAGGACTGCTGGCTCCCAACTACTCACCTGCCTGCCTTCCTGATTACTCCTAACCACTTCTGCCTGCCAGCCTGATCACCTCCTAACCACTCCCCTGCCAGCCTGATTGATGCATAACTGCTCCCCTGCCAGCCTGATTGCCCCTAACTGCCCTCCCCTGCAGACCTGGTCACCCCTAACTGCCCTCTCCTGCAGGGCTGGTCCCTCCCAACTGCCCTCCCCTGCAGGCCTGGTCGCTCTCAACCTCCCTCCTCTGCCGGCCTGGTCACCCCTAACTGCTCTCCTCTGCAGGTTGATTGCCCCCAACTCCCTCCCTTGCAGGCCCCGTCTCTCCCAACTGCCCTCTCCTGGTGGCCATCTTGTGGTGGCCATCTTGTGTACACATGGGAGCAGCCATCTTGTGTGTTGGAGTGATGGTCAATTTGCCTATTACTCTTTTATTAGATAGGACTAAAGAATCAGTGCACAAAATTTGTGCACTCGGGGATGGGGGTGGGGGAGGGATCCCTCAGCCCGGCCTGCACCCTCTTGCAGTCTGGGAGCCCTCAGGGGATGTCACCAGCCATGAACCCAACTTCTGGCTGAGTGGCGCTCCTCCTGTGGGAGCGCACTGATGACCAGGGGGCAGCGCCTGCTTTGAGCCTCTGCCCCCTGGTAGTCAGTGTGCATCATAGCGATCGGCCATTCCAGTGTTCAGTCAATTTGCATATTAACCTTTTATTATATAGGATAACTTTGAAAAATTTTTGCAATAGCTTTTATATTTTATTTCTCCTTATTGTTGAAAGTATTACAGATGTGCCCCCATCCCTGTTCCCCTGCCCAGGTCTTCACTACACTATAGTCTGTGTCCATGGGTGATGCATATCTTTGGTTAATCTCTTCCTGCCTCCACTCCTTCTGAGATTCTGTTCCATGCTTCCATGTCTCTGGATCTATTTTGTTCATCAGTTTATTTTGCTCATTAGATTCCACACACAAGTGAGATCATGTGATACTTGTCTTTCTCTGACTGGCTTATTTTGCTTAGCATAGTACTCCCCAGGTTCCTGCATGCTGTCTCAAAGACTAAAAGATCTTTTTTTTATAGCTTCATGGTATTCAATTGTGTAAATTACATAAAATCATAACAATAGTACAAAATTCAATTCAAATTGAGCCATCTATACTAATAAAAGGGTAATGTGCTAATTAGACTGGGTTGACCAGACATCTTCCGGTCGTCTTTCCAGACAAAGCCACGGTGGTGGGGGCTGAGGCTGAGGCAGAGGCGGTTAGAGGCTATCAGGCTAGCAGGGGAGAGGAGTTAGGGATGATCATGCTGGCAGGGAGAGCAGTTAGGGGTAATCAGGCAGGCAGAGTGTTTAGGGGCAGTCAGGCAGGCAGGCAGGTGAGTGGTTAGGAGCCAGTGGTCCTGGATTGTGAGAGGGATGTCTGACTGCCAGTTTAGGCCTGATAAATTGGCAGTCGGACATCCCCCAAGGAGTCCCAGATTGGAAAGGGTGCAGGCCAGGCTGAGAGACCCCCCACCACCACCACCATGCACGAATTTCGTGCACCGGGCCTCTAGTTTGAATATAAACTGCCAACATGAGATGACATCATGCTAGACATAGACATTCTTCTAAAAATAATTCAACTATTAAAAGAAAAAAGTAAAACAAAAATTAATATTAATTATTCAGATATCACCACCATTGACACATTAATTCCAATTTATTGCAATTGTATTTAATTGTCATATCTTCAACATGGAATAGTTCCTCCATCTTTATTGACTTTCACAAACTTTACTCTTAGAAATGACAGTCCCTTTATTTTGTGGAATATCCCTCAGTTTGTTCTAGTTTGATGTATATTCATGATTAAATTCAGATTATTTAATTTGGGTAGAAATATCACAAAAGAGATTCTGTGTTCTTTTCATTGCCTCCTATCATGTGGTTCACAATATTGATTTATCCCATAATTGGTGATGTTACATTTAGTCTTTTGATTAAAATAATGAGTTCCAATTTTTTCCACTGTGAAGTTATTCCTTCTTTGCAATTTATAATTACTTTTTCAAAGATACTTTGAGACTATGCTAATAAGTAAATCTTCATCAAATATTACAGTTTTGTATTAGTATCATTAACATTTCCTGGACATATTAATTATTACAATTATGGTTGATTTGATCACAAAGGTGATTTTCTTATCCCATCATTCCTTCTACTTTTTTTGTAAAATATATTTTATTTATTTTTTACAGAGAGGAAGGGAGAGGGATAGAGAGTGAGAAACATCGATGAGACGAAAACACCTATCAGCTGCCTCCTGCACACCTTCCTACTGGGGATGTGCCCACAACCAAGGTACATGCCCTTGACCAGAATCAAACCTGGGACCCTTCAGTCCACATGCCGACACTCTATCCACTGAGCCAAACCGGTTAGGGCCATTCCTTCTACTTTTATTTGTTGGCATTCTTCAGTAAAGAGAACATTATCTTCCCTCCAATTATTCACTTGTAATTTATTTATATCAGCAAGGATTCATGGATTCCTATTTTATTCATTAGAGTATAATTTGTCTTAATTATCATTTATTTGTATGCTTAATTTTTCAGCTTTGTCTAATAGATGCCACTCCAAGTTGTCTTCTTGTCAAGAAAAGAATGTGCACTTTGATAGTGTTTCCACCATTCCTTGATTCCTTTCTCACTTTCTGGTCCTACAAAATGTTCCAGAGTCATCTCATACTTCCTGGGCCCTATAATCAATTATTTCTTGGAATCATTATTCCAAGAAATCCATGTTCCTTTTAATAGATGATGTTATTTAGAAAGCAAGACCTGGGCACTGAGTGTGCTCATAATCTCTTGGATGCTACTCCAAAGCCCTTTCAATCATGGGAGCTAGTGTGAATACATACACACACACACACACACACACACACACACACACACACACACACACACACACTTCAGTTTATTTCTATTTAGATTGAAAACCATGAGTTCACACTGATACTTCAGTTTCCAGTGCTGCACAAAGTAATTCATTCTAGCTTTCTCTCTTCATATTTGTACCTCCCCTCTCAAACACTGAGAAACCTGGCTTCCATTATCCTTAAATATTTACTTGTTTAATCAGTCCCCCTCCCTTGTACAGTGTAGATAGCAGCTACCTATCTTTTACCACCTTTCCTTTTTACCTCCCTCAGGCTGTGACATTCTACTCTAACTTACTCCCAACACTGCCTCACATAGAGTTGCTTCTCCCCACACTCTTGGGCTCCAACCTCCCACTCTGGGCTGCCTTCTCCCAAGGAGGGACCTCCTCAGCTCTCTCAGGTTCTAACACCCCAAATCCTAGGGCCACACCTGGTGGTCTGAGCAAGGGGGAGGGGACAGGAGTCCTTTAAGAAATACTTCGTGCATAATTACCCCTTGCTGGCCCCAGTCCTTCCCCCTAGTCACAGTGAGGAGGACTCTCTCTAACTTCCATAGAGCAAATTCCCCTCTCTATTCTCCCAAGCCTAAAGTCCATGCTGAGGGACGTCTTTCCACACAAAATGTCAAAGCTTTGTTTATATGGTTCTCATGTTCTGCCCTGTCATTCTTCTTGACGTAAGAGTGCAATTGTCTATAATAGAAAGATACTGGATAACATAAAATACTAGGGGCAGGGAAAATGACTGCTAATATTTATAGAAATATTTCACCACACATTTTAAAGCTCCTTTTTTTCTTTACACCAACCATATGATATAGGAATTATAATAATTTACACTAATAAAAGAGAAATATGCAAATTGGCCATACCTCCATGACACCCACCAGCCAGTCAGGAATGAGTATGCAAATTAACCCAACAAAGATGGCTGGTTAATTTGCATACACAGGCACAGAGTGAAGACTAAAGGCTCTGGCCTGAGTGAAGACTGAAGGCTGAAGACTGAAGACTGAAGACTGAAGAGGCTTGGCTTCTCCGCTGTGGCCGGAGCGAAGACCTGGGTCCTGGGTGCAGGAGGTAAACCAGTGTCGGCAGCCAGGGGAAGGAAGGCCTATTACACGAATCTTCATGCAATTGGCCTCTAGTACTTTTATAAATGAGGAAACTGAAACACTCCCAAGGTCTTTCAGTGCGTATGTGGTAGAGCTCTGATTGACAACCAGGCTTGCCTGATAACAAAGGCCTTGCTCCCTGTGTTGCACTCTGCTCCCTACATCTGGGTTTCCTCAGTCTGCATGTTACAGGTTCCAAATGTATTCCTCAGCATCCTTCTTAACGGAGCTCAGTATTGACCTGTCCCTTATGTACATAATGGGGCTGAAGCCACACTTAATGTATTCCTGTAAGGAATCTTGTGGAAGAATTTCTACAAAAGAGAATGTTATATAAATGCTCACTGGGATTACTAATGTCCAGAATTCAGACATTGTGAATGTGGCATTATTCACAGAAATGAGTAGTTATCAACCCAGGACAAGGGAAGACTTCTGAAGTATTTAAGACATACATGTTTTTTCTGGAAAACATCTGCCAGATTGGATATTTAGGCTATGGCAGTTAATGACAATTGCCACTATTTAAGAATGGAGATATAAAACAATTTTATTTTTTCTTCCCCTGTAACTTGAGTTCAGGGTCCCTATTGAGTCTCATAAACTCCATCTAGAGATCATTTTAAAGCTGTTTCAATCTCATTCTTTTTTTACCTTTTTTTTTTTTTTAAGTAATGCACTACCTAAATGTTCTTTTCTAATGTCTTAGGCAAAAAATCTTATAGTGTGCTCTCAGTTAAATGCGTCAGACTTTTACCCATCTCTACTGCTAGAGCTCAAATTGCAAGATATAGAATTTTGCTTTGCTTAACATTCAGTTATGACAACAGATGTTTACAACCCTATTTCTGTTAAAAGATAAATGTCTCCTGAATTTAAGATTTTATATTGATAGACAAATAACTGCTAAATTTTACTGTTTGTAAATATATATATATATATATATATATAAATATATTACTAAACTATCCTCTAAGCTTCTGAGTAGTCGTGGTCATATAAAGATGAATTAGCACCCAGACATTGTGCTCAGGTGACAGTAGGTTCAAGGCACTATGCTGAGTCAGCCTGCAAATTCCTAGCTCATAGTTCTCTAAAATTGCTAGTTTACCTTACATCTCTGCACATCTGTGTGTGTTGCTTCCTGAGTCTGAAACATTATTCTGCTTGAATAAAGAGTGAATTGCTAAATGCCCTCAAAACTCAGATGCCAAGTCATAAACCTTTCATTGCTTGCCTGATTGCCATATATTGTACTTTCCACACTTTCCTCATAGCACTTAGAATAGTGTCTTAACAGTCTGCCAATTGTCTATCTCACTAGCTGATGGTAGAAATTTAAGTTGTGCATTCAAATACTTTCTCACTAATTTTTCCACCGTTCACTCATTGAACACATATTTATTGAGCATGCATTTATTGAGGCTTGAGGAATAGACAGGAGTCTAATTGTAAAGGATCACCCAGGCCTGTCAAGGATACGGGATGCTTTTCCTGATTTGAAGTGCAATGAAAACCACTATATAAGAACAGAGCTATGAAGCTAGTTTTCTGGTACAATGTGAGTTCACAACATGAGGTGCAACACCTTCTCAGCCTGTGGGTTGGAGAGAACAAGTGACCATGAACAATCATCTCTTCCTCTCCCTCCTCCCCCTCCTTGCCTTCCTTCTCCTCCTCCTCCTTCCCTTCCTCCTCCTTCTCCTCCTCATCACCATCATTATCATCATCCTTATCTCAGTAGCAACACAAGAGGGTACATACTTATGAAAAGAAGCCTTTTGGAGGAGTTTGAAGTGACCCATTTTGCTGATAAGTGTAAACAATGAGGGAGTGATCTCTTTAATTAAATAGAGAACACAGTTGAGGGGGAGTTTTCAGTGCGCTGATCCCTCAACGTGAAGTGCCTTCTGAATCCCCTGGGCACCTATTCTTCAAAATTTTGGGGATCAGTGTTTGCTTTCTTGAGACTAAAATGAGGAGAGATGCCAATGCTAGGTATAACTAAGGTTGCCTGAGGGTTAAGTGAAAGGGTATACATGAAGCACTTACCTCAGCATCTGGCATGCAGAGAGAACTAAGTCGCAGTGGGACCCTTGGCACCCTTCCTTATGCCTCTGTTACCTCTTTCCTGATCTCACCTCAATGTGTCTCTTTTATTTTCCTTTTTTTTTTTTTTTTAGTGAGGCTAGATTCTCATTTTTTTTCTGGGATGCCCTGTCTTATTCTGCTTTTTGAAGATACTAGAGAGAGTTCTCATATAGTCTTCACTCAGTTACCCTTGATGTCAACATCTTCCATCTTAGTATCTGGTACATTTATCAAAACTAAGAAATTAGCCCTGGCCAGTGTGTTCAGTGGTTAGAGTGTTGGCCCATGCAATGAAGGGTCACAGGTTCTATTCTGATCAAGGGCACTTAACTGGATTGACAGTTTGATATCCACCCCTATTGGGGTGTGTGTGGGAAGCAAACAATTGATGTGTTTCTCTCATCTCTCTCTTTCTCTCTCTCTCTCTTTCTCCCTCCCTCTCTCTCTCTCTCTCTCTCTCTCTCTCTCTCTCTCTCTCTCTCTTTCCCCCTCTTCCACTCTCTCTAAAAATCAATGGAAGAAATGTCCTCGGGTGAGGATTAATAACAACACCAACAACAAAACTAAGAAATTCACCATTAATTAAATTACAAACTTCATTCAGGTGTCACCAGTATTTCCACAAATGTTCTTTTAGCTTTAAAAATCAGTCCAGGACGTTTTGTGTGTTAATGTTCTAGGGCTGCCATAATACAGCACCCCAGGCTGAGTGGCTTAAACAGCAGGCATTTGTTTTCTCACAGTGCGGAGCCTAGAAGTCTAGGAGGCTAGGGGTTGGCAGGGTTGATTTCTCATGAGCCCTCTCTCCTTGACTTGTGGATGGCCATATCTTTTCCTCATTTCTTTTTTGTTTGTCAGCATCCTAATCTCTTCTTATAAGAACACTGGTTGCATTGTATTAGGGCCCATCCCAATGACCTCAAGTAATTTTAGTTACCTCTTTAGAGACCCTATCTCCTAACCTAGACACATTCTAGAGTATTGGGGGTTAAGACTTCCACATATGACTTTTTGGGGAACACAATTTAACGTATAACTCTATGTTTTATTTCATCATGTTTCCTTCGTTTCGTCAAATCCATGGCAGTTTCTCAGCCTTTTTTCTCTTGAACTTTTGAAGAGCACTGGTTACATAGATGATCCTAAATATATGTGTTTAATATTTTCCCATGATTAGACTGAGGTTAACTGTTTTGGGAAAGAATTCTACAGAAGTGAAGTGTCCTTTTCATCACAACATTTGGGGAGAGGGGCACATGAAATTAATATGACTTACCATGTTAACTTCGATCACTTGAAGATGGTGTCCATAAATGTCTCCACTTTAAAACAAGCATTTTCCCCTTCCCATAGTCTATTCTTTAGAAATGAGCCACTAAGTCCAGCTCACAGGCAAGGGTAGACAATTACGCTTCACCTCCTGGATGGGGAGTGTCAAATCCTGTGTAAACATACTTTAAAGACACCACAGTAATTAATGAATATCATGGGAGAGGAACTTTGAAGCTATGCAAATATCCTTTTTCTCCTTAATATTTCACCTTTATTAATATAGCTTCATACTATTTAGTCACAATCACTTGAAAAAAGGGGAAACCAATCTATTCTAGGGAAGCAAGTCCCTGCCGATCTGCTGTCAGCAGCCATACGAGGCTGTATTTCTTCTGAATGTCACAATTCTTCCATCCTTTTGCCTACTTAATGTAAACTCCTTCCTTTTGTAGTTGTCAGCATTTTCCCCAGGAAGTAAGATACTTGTGTTCTGGAAATTTTGGCTGATAGCACAGCATGGAACTGGGTCTCTGTGATATGTGACATTAAGGAGTGAGAGAGTGTCATCTTTGTTGGAGCCCAGGATGCACTCTAATTGAGCCTGGCTGGGAGAGGGAAGCTGTAGCCCAATGCAGTGGCCATACTCCAATCCTGAATTCTAAAAGGACAGACAAAGAGGGGTCCTGGCATCCATAGTCCAACACCTTACACACACAGTAATTCTCCAAGTAGTTATCTCTACTATTTACTGATTTTTCCAGTTTCACTCTTGAAACGGTTTTTTCCAAGTACTAAGGATGCCTCTATTTAGTCTCCCCTTATTATTAGAAACAATATTAAATTACAATAGTAATAGCAACCTCATGTGTACTTAAATAATAACCAGATCTTACTTTTCTGACCAGCATAATCTCTCTCTCAAGGGAATTCTTTATAAGATACTGCATTACAATCAGCAGGTGGCTTGTCAGGAAAAAAATCCAAGTGTGATGGACACAGTCGATGGTCTATGACCAGTGCCCTGGAGCTGTTATATTTCAGTGACGCTCCTACACAGAGAGTGCCCTCAAGAGCACCTGGTGTGTTTGCTGGTACCCAGGACATGTTATTTCCTAGACAGTGCTGGACATACTAACACACTCCAATTTTCTAAATTCTAGAAAAGGAAACTCTTTTAGTCAGAGAGTTGATAAGACTTTGGCTTCTTTTACATTCACCTATTAATTCATTTATTCTAAAAATATTTATTGGGAAGCAATAAGGGTTCCCTCAGCTTTGGTAGTCACTCTCCTGTCCTCTGCTCCATATGAGAGCTGCAGGCTGACACTCCACGGAGCCAGAGTGATGTACTTCGAGCCGAAGAAAACCAGAAATAAACATCTCCTACCTTTAATTGCACCCATTGATTGCCATGCTCCGAAGTCCTGGACAATGAAAGCTCGAGAGAAGTCACGGGGACAGGGATGAGCAGCTTGCTCTGCTCACCCTCTACCTTTTGCTGTCGCATGCCTGCCTTGCCTGCATTCCCCACCGGTGCTTGGCTGGAGGAGGCCCCTGTGGCCCTTAGGGTCACAGCCACCAGCCGGAGAAAGGCCCTGGAGGTAGGGCCTGCAGCAGCACACTGAGCCAGCCATCCCACTTCTGCTAGTCAACCGTGAGCATCTTTATGTGAAGAAAAGAACCCTATGCTCATTTAAGCAACTGTTTTTGTTTATTTGTTTTCTAACTTTTTAACTTCAAAATAATCAGATTTTCATCTTCAGCTTCACCCAATGGCAGCATCTCACCCAATGGCAACACCTCACCCAATGGCAACATCTCACCCAATGGCAGCTTCACCCAATGGCGACATCTCACAGAACTTTAGAACAATGTCAAAGCCAGGAGGGCAACATTGGTCAAAGGCCTTATTCAGATTTTGAATGAATGAATGAATGAATGAATGAGTGAATGAATAAGTAAATAAAATAAAAATATTTATTAAGTATCTATGGTCTCTATCCTCTTAAAGAGAAAACTTGATTACATTCCCAGGACTCAATCTCTCTATTTTACACCTGGTATATACAGTTAAACAACACTGGTCTGAACCGCATGAATCCACTTACAAATACATTTTTTCAGTAGATATATAGTCAAGCCTCCATATCCCTGGGTTTTGCATCACATGATTCAACCAAACCTGAACTGAAAACAGTATTTTTGATCTGAGTTGGGAATCTGCAGATGCAGAGAGCTTACTGTATTCATTGTTCTATGCTATCTTACATAATAAAAAGGTAATATGCAAATTGCATCACTCTGCTACGCCCACAATTGGGCCGACTGGAGGCGCGGGGGGCGGGACTCAGGGTGGCCGATTGGCTGGCAGTAGTAGGAGTGGGGGGGGGGAGCGGGGACTCTCGAGTCCCCGAACCCCCGCTCCTCCCGCAGGCCTAAACGGCTGGCGCTGCTTAGGCCGGCGCTGCAGAAGGACCCATGGGGCCGGCAGAAGACAATGGTGGCGGAACTTGGGGTGGCCGATTGTGTGGCTGCCGGCACCAGTTTTCCGCCAGCAGCAGTTTTCCTCTGGCCACCCGCCGATCTAAGTGCCTTCCGATCGGAGTTCCTCTCGGGGTGGCCGATCGTGCTGGCGGCACTCTGATCGGCGGGTGGCCAGAGGAAAACTGCTGCTGGCAGAAAACTGGTGCCAGCAGCCAGGTGAAGGAAAAGTCTATTGCACGAAACTTCGTACAACGGGCTTCTAGTTTTATATAAGGGACTTGAGCATCTCGGGGATCCTGGAACCAATCCTGTGCTGATAGCAAGGAATGACTAAAATTTATGGGGAGACAAAAGTTATATGAAAATTTTTACTACGTGGTATCAGCACCCCCAAACCCCATCTTGTTCAAGGGTCAACTGTATTCTAATTCTTAGGTAGTATTTCTCAAAGTAGCTCATATTATCAATTAATTTGCTGAATTTTCTGATTTTACTCTTTATGGTCATCTTATTTTCCAAGGTATAGGAATACTTCCATTGAGTCTGTCTGTATACTGCTTGAAGGTCATCATGAATGATCGGGATCTGATGGTCAAGGTCTGATCCAGGTTACATGGGACCTGAAACTTATGCAATATAAGGGGACCTCTTTAAGAAAGAGAATACAAAATTATTAGTGCAAAATTTGGTATTAAATATGATATTTATTTAAAATTAGAAAAAATTGCAAACATTTATTGGAGTCTCAGATACCTATATTTTTGTCTCTTGAGAATCATTTAGACAATTTGTCATAAATGCTTATATGGAAATGCAACCTAACTTCTCTCCAATATACTAGTACTCTACCCCTCTTAGGCACTGGTGGCCCTCACAGGGGTCCATGCATGTGAGGGCCTTGAAGTTTAAGTCTCAGTACTTTCACGGTAGAGTTCTCTTCTCCAGTTCTGGAGTAAAGCTCTCAAAGTGACAAAGACAGAGTGAACCAAGATACAATTCCAAGTCAGAATTAAGTCACCAAAGCTACATATAGGTGATGTGAAATTGAAATTCTAAATGAGGAGAGGTCAGAAATGGAATGAATACCAGGAATCATAATGCCTGGCAAGGAGGCGATGGGGGAACTGGAGATTAAGTAGGTATGAGGGTATGCCACACAGGCAAGAAATAGAGAATCATGACACAGAGAGCTGATGTGTACTGTACCCTTGAACCTCAAGTTGTGCCTCTGTGTGTGGTTCTGAACCTGGCAACTTAAAACACCCAATCACCTGGTGGCTTGGAGTCAGGAAGAAGACACGGAAGTGCAAAAGAGGATTCACATTATGGTTTCCCTCTGATCTAATATGCTTTTAACATGACAAATAAGGAGATATTTCCCCTTGCTATAACAGAACTTATGGATGCTTTAGAATCCACTTTAGAAATATGAGCATTCCAGAATACCCTTTCTGCCCCTGCATTACTACTTGGGTGAGCTTACTAAGCATAGACAAGTGCACAGCTCTAACTCTGCAAAAGCTGTGTCCCAGGAAAATCTGCCTTTTCATGAAGTGAGGAAGCCACTCTCTCCTGCTGGGAAGCAATGTTTTACAATCAGACTCAAGAAATATTCTCTATAATCAATACATTGATTTAGAAATGTTGTGGGAAGAAAAACGCTACTTAAAATAAACATTGACCACCAAAGTTTGGCCTTTTAGGAGAGTAGAATAATTCATGTTGAAGTCAGGTCTTTATTGTCTTTGAGTATAAAAAATAAAGATTCCAGGAGAGGGATACATTTCTCTTCATAATAAAGAAACACACAAACAAAAATGAATGTTGAAGGGATAGCGCAGGATGAAAGAGAAGCATGTTGTAAGGAGGGCAAGAAAAATATGAGGAAATTGAGAGAGGCAGAGGAGACAGAGAACCAACAGGAGAAAGTGGGACAGCAGGACAGTGACTCCTGTGTGAAGGGAATAGGATTGTAAGGAAAGCCTTATTCACTTGAGAACGTTCTCATGGCAGTGAATGGATAATAAAGTTTTATAATAAGGATGTGTGAGATAAATGCAAATTGCATCCTACTCTGTGTCGGAATTGCTCATTGTTCCCCTTAAACTATAAGTAGCCGTGAACCTTGTGTTATAAGCGTGCCAGGGGAATGCAGCACTGATGAAGCAGCACCGAGAAATATTGGGTCAACATCAAATGTCAGGAGGCGAATAATGATAGAGAAGAACTTGAATTTTAATGGCTTTATTGATTTCTAATATACAGGAGTTTACAGAGAAAATGGTGATAAATAAGCATTTTTGACTCAAAAAATTATTATTTTATTATGTTTGAATCCTCACCCAAGAATATTTTTTATTGATTTTAGAGAGAATGAGGGAGAGAGAGAGAAATATTGATGTGAGAGAGAAACATGGATTGTCTGCCTCCCATAAACGCCCCAACCAGGGATCAAACCCACGATCTACGTGTGTGCCCTGACTGGCAATTGAACTCACAACCTTTTGGTGTACAGGATGATGCTCCAACCAACTGAGCCACCTGGTCAGGGAGAATTAAGATAATTTTATAGGAAATAATTGAACCTGTAAACACAAGTATTGATTGAATACATTATGGTGGATTAATAAAAATGATCATAGCTAATATCATTGCACCATATACTTTTATAAGTGCTTATGAGTATTACATAATTTAATTCCCCATCTGGAGCATACAGATATTATTTAGCTTGCCCAGAGTCACAAGGGCTTTTGGTTTCTGAGTTTGCTCTTAGCTATCAGACTGTATCAATTCCATAAAACCTGATGTTATGAAGCCTTTACACATTATGATGATGAAGTAGTTTCTTGAACTACAAATATACTATTACAAAGCAGAAATAACAAAGCAGGTTGACATTTAACTAATGTACAGATGACTATATGTGTGTATATCACATATGAACTGTTTAATGAAATCTGTATCTATTTTTATTCTCCCAATGGTGGCCTTCACCTTCTCTAATACATATTTGTTATATTACATTTCTCAATATTCCAGCTTTAAGCATCATATAGTGTATCTTGCCTCTGCCCTGAGTGATTTTTTAAAAAAATATAGCACATTTTAATTTCTTAGGTTATTTTATTTTTCAGTTTTTTCTTGAATTTTGTATTTATTTAAAATTTGCATTCATTGTGTGTATGAATTGTTACAGGCATTTTTACATTATCACTTCCAAACTTTTCAGTTTTGTCTCTTCATTGGGTTGCTTCATTGAACTTCAAGTGACCAATTGTCTCAATTTGCCTGAACCTGATCGATTTCTTGGGACATGGGACTTTAGTTTTATAATTTGGACAGTTGTGGGCAAACTAGGACAGTTGATTGCCTTAGGATTGTGTACCTTTAAGCAAAATGTACTTACTTTCCTTAAAAAATAATAGAAATATCTGTATTTGCAAATGTATAGAGAGATATAAAGAAAGACATCTATTGAGAAAGATAAAGGAAAATTATGAAAGACAGATACAGGGAGAAAATGATACATATGTAAAGGCCACAGATACCAGTTTATGTTTATATGTATATATTTTCCTACATTTATACACGTATCTATATGTATGCCCAAGTATTTAAAAGGGGGAAAGAATTAGAGAAAATGATCTTAGTTTCAATCCTCATTTTGACATTTATATATAATCTTTGGCAAGTCATGAATTATTTCTGATCCTTGGTTTTCTCATGTGAATAGTGGGCTTAATATCTTCTTTATAAGACTACAATCAATATTTAATATAATTTGTATATATTAACTATTCATCTATTAATAGAAAGTGTAAGAAACTTTTATAACATACTTATATTTTTTAATATTTTATTTTTATATATATATATATATATATATATATATATATATATATATATATATACCAAAACCATCCCTTATCATTGCTTTCCAAGGTTAAGAGAAGTTCGTCCATAGCAATTCTTCAGTGCTTTCCTTTCCTTGTTTGGATTATATATGAAACCTGTAATGTATTAAATACATGAAATCATGAGAAAGGCCCAGGGTTTGGTCCTCTGAAATTATCATTACTTTCTGTTAAATGATTTCATGTAGGAAGTTATGTCAGATCTTCTGGAAGTTCTCAGAGCAGCGACCCTCACCCAGGTCCTCTCTGCTGACTTTATGTGAAGCAAAGACGCCCAGGCTACAAGCTGAGCCTTCAAAGACCTCAAAACAGCTTTCACCCATCTGAGATCCTGACTCCGGTGGGGTACCCTGCAGCAGATGGATGCACTGCTGACTCTTGTAGTACCCACAAATCTTTCCTTCCTTCAGTTTCAGAGAGCCTTTCTCAAGTTGCCACCCTCATTCCCCCACAACCAGCAAAGCCTTTAACACTTGCCCATCCACCCCTGGAAAATCATTCTATTCCCTTCATTGGCCATGATTCTGAAAATTCCATTCAAATGAAAGAGGAAGCCCAGCCCAGCCATTGGGCCTCAGTGGTTGAGTATTGACCTATGAACCAGTAGGTCATGGTTCAATTCCTGGTCATAGCACATGCCTGGGTTTTGTGCTTGATCCCCAGTTGAGGACATGTAGGAGGTAGCTGATCAATGATTCTCTCTCATCATTGATGTTTCTATCTCTCTCTCTCTCTCTCTCTCTCTCCTTTTCCCCTCCTCTCTCTGAAATCAATAAAAATATATGTTTTAAAAAATTAAAGAAACCCAGAAGTCAAAATGATGGTATCTCAACAGAAGACTTGAACATGCTATAAAGACAGTTTTGCTGATGAGTTTATAACAGCTCTCCCAAAAGTGACACAAATTAATTAGCTTATGAATAATTTGCCCACTATTTTTAGTACTGCTATAAAGTAATAACATTTTAGTAGCTTTTCCTTCCCAACCTGTCCACAAAGAATATCCAGTACCATTTCTGTTTCTTATGGGAACTGACTAATGAGAAGCTACAGAAGAGAAAAACTGCTCCCTACATATCCATTAGTATAAATAAGTATAAGTTTTTCATTGCCTTAATTGTACTGAGGCTAATAATTAATGCAGCCACTTAAGGTGATTCTTTATTTAAAAGACTTATCAATTCCATTCAAATTCATCGTTCATTTGATCATGGTATATAAACAATTTCCTGCTTGGATATCCATTTTAGTGTAAATACCCAAAGGAGAATATTAACTCCCTAACATTTCAATTCCCATGTAGCTGAGATGTCAGAATTCTGAACTATTCTAGTAAAAGGAGTCCTAGGGACAAACAAAGGATCTACAAAGTGTTAATACCTATTCTAAGTTATTCAGAATTCTTGAGTAGGTTCATTTTGGTTTCTTGATACACACCAGTTTATTTTGTTAATTTCTGCCTTCAAGCTATTTTGCAAGAACACTGTCACAAAGCTATAATAAGAGGTTGGCTGGTAGGGACTGGGGGCTGGGGAAGGCAAATTTCTCACTGAAATCAAAGCTTAGAAACTGGAACTGTGTTTCCTCAAGATAACAGGCAATGTGAGGGTTATACGCCCATTTGCTCCTCTCAGGAAACTGCCTCTCATCACCACTGCCTCCTTTATAGCAAGTATTTTGTACAATATAATCTTATGGTGAGCATCTGGCTCCCAAGTATTGTTTTTCCCAGGAATTTTGAAACCTGAATCTCAGAAATGGTTAGTATAGTGAATGGAGCAGATATAACATATAATAGGAACAGAGGCCAGTAACTTTAAATGGCATACTCTACAGACAGAGGAAACTGTTGGCAGAGACAGAAGGGAGAGCAGCATTCAAAGATGGCTTGATAGCACTGCTGTCTTTCCCTATATCTCTCCTGTCCCTTGTTCCAGTCTTTCCTGCCCAATTGCATTAATGTCCTTGGGTTCATGAGACATCTCAGCATAAAGTATATCAAATTTGTATTTGTTTAACAATGTTTGAGTTAGTATCTGTTAACCTGAACACTAAAGAGTCCTATTTAATACATGTAACTCTTTTGTGTCCAAGCACACTGAACCTCAAATTCCTAATTTTCATAACTATGTAACCCTTGTCTCTTTCTCTCACTGTCTTCCTTCTTCCTTCCATTTCAATGCTTGCTATAATTCTAGGAAAGGTCACTGCATGCCCTAGGTAACTGCAATTACTAGGAGCTCCTTATCAAGGGACTTTTACCTCTGTTCAACTTCAGTTACACGCGCCTCAACCTATACATTAGTGGAACAACTTAAATGATGAAACTTTGACTTCCAACTTCCTACCTGTCTATGTGCTTTGCACCCATTTTTACTGTTTTTGATTTCTTAGTAATCTACAGAACATTGAGAGGCTGAGAATTTAGACATTAGAGTCAGTCAAATCTGAGATTTAATCTTAAGTATAAATAAAATGATTTTGCAAATAAAGTTTTTCAACCTATAAAATGCTTCAGCTGAACAAAGAGATTGATACCAACCTCTGGAATTAGAATGAGTATTCAGTGAAGCAATGCTTTATGCAGCATACCACCTATCTCATAGTAGACCCTCAAACAGATATTAGCTGTGTAATTCTCATGTTATTGCTCTATTTTTCTTCAGTCTACAAATACTCATGGTTTTTCTTCCTTCCCTAGCCAGTATGGTTGCACCATTTGTTCACATAACCCATATTCTGAACACTCCATTGCAGTCCAGCTCTTCCAACCTAATTATGACAGGAAACCCAAACACTGAATAGATTTTCCAACCCATGTTTCTTTCTTTTTACTTCTGACACAGATGGTTCAGATTGACAACCACTCCAAGACCAAGGTCTCCAAACTCAGCTTGGTCCCAAGAATTCCCTTTAATCTTTTTATTTCTTTAATTCTTCCCATTATTCCTCTCAATTTCTACATAAAATGTTTACTACATCCCGTCAGACCTCTACCTAAGAAAACAATGTTGTTTTCAGCAAATCAATGACTTTAGACACATTGAGAATATAATTTTATCACCATATCATATTCTAACATCTTTATCCATATCCACTCTCTTTTTTGTATCAATCATAGAGAATGATGTGTCCTTTCTCCCATTACAGACCACTGTTTCCACTCTTCCCTCTGAGCCCATTCATTTTCACCTCATCAAGGACTCTCTTGTAGAGACTTCCCCTTTACAATCTTTATCTTCATAGGCTCTATTCTCTCAGCTAGCACAAATTTTCAGATAATTCTTATATAAGCATATAAGCTAAAATAGGATACTTTTGACTTCAATAACATAATCTATCTATCCATATATACATATACATATACATATACATAAGCCAAGTGACCAGCAGAATGACCGGAACGACCAGAATGACCAGAAAGACTGGTCGCTATGATGAGCACTGCAGCAGCCAACTGGCCCGATTGAGGCCCTGATCCTCTCCCCGACCCCCCCAACTTCCCACGGTCCCTCACCCCGGCTGGCCCCGCCCACGATTGGCCTTCCCACCCCTATTGGGGGCGGGGCCATCTGGCCAACTGACCATGGCCCCTCCTCCTGACAGGCACTGCCCCTGATCGACCCCTTCCACCCCAATCTGGGGTGGGGCCGGCCAACTGCCCATGGCCCCTCCCCTGAGCCTGCCCGGCCTCAATCAGCCTCCTTTGGGGTGCGCTGGCTGGACCCCACCCATGCACTAATTCATGCACCAGGTCTCTAGTACCAAAATAAAAGTGATTTGACCAATACAGATTTTTTTTTAATCTATAGAACAAGGAGCATGTAGATGAGGATCTCACCCAAAAAACAGAGAAGAAAGCTCTAAGCATCTGATTTCTGATATCATTATAGAGCCTCCATAACTGCCCTGATCTGAACAGTGTCTAGTGTTAGTGTTGGTGTTGGTGTTGGTGTTGGTGGTGATGGTGGTGATGTTGTTGTTGGTACTGTTGTTGGTGCTGTTGTTGTTGGTGGTGGTGGTGATGGTGGTGATGTGGCTGCATTGCTCTGGTTTCTGATATCTACATGCAAGCTCTGACTGGTGCACACATGTAAGTGGAGAGCTCTCTGCAATACAGTGTTTTCTGGTAGCAGCATGTCTGTCCACTGAGCCAGTGGATGCTCTGCAGTTAGCTGAAATAATCCCAAACCCAAAAGAGCATTCTAGCTGGGAACCTGTCTATATTGTAGGAGAGGAACAAGAAAAATTAAGAATATCTTAGCTGCCTGGCTGGTGTGGCTCAGTGGTTGAGCAGTGACCTAGGAACTGAGAGGTTACTGGTTCAATTCCTGGGATCAGGGCACATGCCCAAGTTTCTGGCTTGGTCCAGAGTTGGGGATATGCAGGAGTTAGCCTATTGGTGCCGTTTCTCTCTCATCAGTGTTTCTATCTCTCTATTCATCTCCCTTCCTCTCTGTAAAAATCAAAATTTTAAAAATTAAAAATAATATATCTTAGCTGATGCCAACACAGAGAGTAATCATTTCAAGCCAATAATTACCCACCCACTATCAAGTTTTCACAAGGAACATATGAAATCGAAATTGGCTGAGAGTATGTATTTACCTTTCCTTTACCAGTGGAATGGTGACTTTGCTAGAAATTAAATTTGGTTTATAAGCCAGAAATATTTATAAGGCAACATTTTTTTGTAAATATCTGAGTTCTGAATGCAACTATACCAACCATTTCTTAAAAGGAAAATCTAATAATCCCACTTTTCTCTTTAAAACATTTAAAGGTTTTCTTATTTCTCTGGAACATAGTTCAGATTCCTGACATGGCCAACATAGGTAGTATAGCTAACAGTCCAGCATATTAGCTCTGAGTTTAGATAATGACCTCACTATTAACATGACTGTGTCCTACCCTCTTTAAAACAGATGTTACTTAACCGCTCTAAATTTAAGTTTTCTCATAAAGTGGGGATGGAAAGAATAGGACCTAACTCATAGCATTATGAGCTTAAATGAGACAATCCAATTAAAGTATAGCAAATAGATAATCAGTGTGGTTCGCCAAACATTTTCAGTTCTGCTGGGAACATGATTTGACTGCCCTGCCTCAACCCCTTGTAATTAGTTATAGCCATGCGGCTTGCATAGGCCAATAAAACATGAGTGGAAGTCACATGTGTTAAGCCCTTGTCAGATTTAAGAAATAGGGTGCAGCCCTAGGCAGTTAGAACGTCAGCCTGAGGACTGAGGGTCCTGGGTTCAATTCTGGTCAAGGGCACATTCAATATCCCAGCCCCAGTCAGAGCACATGTGGGAACCAGTCATTGTGTCTTCTTTCACATAGATGTTTCTCTCTCTCTTTCTCTCTCTCTCTTTCTCTCTCTCCTCATCCCTTCCACTCTCTAAAAATCAATGGGGAAAAAAATATTCTCAGGTGAGGATTAACAAAAAAATAAAGAAAGAAAAGAAAAGAAATAGGGTATAATTTTTCATGCTTTCTTTTCCCTTGACACAATGACTAACAAATGCTCTAAATGGGGAGTTTCAGAGGCGACCAGTATGGAACAGAGCTCCCAGTCGATTTGAAACACATATGAAACATGATTGAGAGTTATTCTAATGTTGTTTAAGCCACTAAAACATGGAAACCTTATTTAGAGTGTACAACCTAGCTTATGCAACTAGTGCAAAATGGTTAAAACTATATTTGTTGTTGTCCCACGTGTCATCACCATTACCATCAGTATCAATATCATCATCAATCATTACCATCCCCTTCACCATCATTATCAAATCCTCATTCCCCTCCTTTAGCTGTCCTGTTCTCTTTAACCTTATTCCACTGTATGCTCTCCTTTGCCCCCTATTTTCCTACCTCAGCCATATCAGTCTTTGTCCATTTTCCTGATTGATGCTGTTTTACATTTAAGGTTCAAAAATTAAATTTATTTCCTCCCTTTTTAGATCACTCTTCTTACCTTCATTAGCTAACACTAACAGGTTTTTAACTTAAACTTTTCTTTCTTTTTTTAAAAAAATATTTTTATTGATTTCAGAGAGGAAGAGAGAGGGAAAGAGTTAGAAACATCAGTGATGAGAGAGAATCATTGATTGACTGCCTCCTACACAGCCCCTACTGGGGGTGGAGCCCACAACTTGGGCATATGCCCTGACCAGAACTGGAACCTAGACCTCCTGGTTCATAGGTTGACACTCAACCACTGAACCACCCTGGCTGGGCAAACGTTACTTTCTTCTTATAGTATTCCATAGCATTTTGGAATGATTGGTCTGAGGTTTTTGTGTGTTTTTTTTACAATAAAGCACTATTGATCTTTCCTGCCAAATCTTTTCTCTCCGTCATTTTATTGTAAGGTGAAATATTCTTCTTCCGTTACTAAAGCCAGAAGCCTAGAAGTTATCCATTTTTTCTTTCTTCCGCTCACTTCATATCAATCAAACTCTTTTCTTCTTCTACTCTATTCTTTATATGGCAGCCAGAGTAACCTTCTAAAAAAGAAAAAAAAAATCTGATCATGATGTTTCATTCCTTGAGTCCTTCAGTCTTTCACATGCCTTTGAAGTAAAATCCAAACCCCTTACCATAGCTGTTGATGTCTACTCTGATTATCCTCCAGGTTCATTTATTTATTTGCCTGTAGCCTCATTAGCCTCCTTTCTCTTCCCTGAAATGTTTTTTATTTTTTTATTTTTCATTGAATTTATTGGGGTGATATTGGTTAATAATGTTCAGGTGTATGTTCTAGAATACATCATCTGTATATTGTATTGTGTGTTCACCATCCCAAGCCAAGTCTCTTTTCATCACCATTTATTCCCCCATTACTATTTTACCTCCCCTGCCACCCCCTTTCCCTCTGATAATCACCATACTATTGTTATTTGTGTCTATGAGGTTTTTATTTTGTTTTGTTTTTGTTTAATCCCTTCACTCTTTTACCCAGCCCAGCAACCCCTCCCCTACTGACTCTTCCCTGAAGTGTTGAAACCCTTTCCTATCTAAGAAGTTTTCTGTATGGCATTTCCCCTCTACTCTTCATATGGTTGAAACATATGTGAGCTTAAATATGTCCTCCCCCAGAAGGCCTTTCATAACCATCTTCATGAATGGGTGCAATATCACCTCTGCTCTGTGTCATTGTGGTCTGCTCATATTCTTTCTTTTTTTTTTTTTTTAAATATATTTTATTGATTTTTTAGAGAGGAAGAGAGAGGGACAGAGAGTTAGAAACATCGATGAGAGAGAAACATCGATCAGCTGCCTCTTGCACACACCCTACTGGGGATGTGCCCGCAACCAAGGTACATGCCCTTGACCGGAATCGAACCCGGGACCCTTGAGTCCGCAGGCCGACGCTCTATCCACTGAGCCAAACCGGTTTCAGCAGCTCATATTCTTCATGATACATCAACACACACAACACATACACATCTTTATTAATTTTGTTATCTCAGAAACTTACTGTAAGCAATGAAAGTTGGGACCATTTCTATTTTATTAGCCAACGTTATACCAAGTACTTGAATTAATAAATGTTGCTCACAATTTCAAAGATCATCATATACTTTTTGCAAAGCATTAATTGTTTGGAATAAGGGAGGAATTCTTAATTGTGCTCCTCGATATTACCTTTATACCCATATCGCAACATGTCAGCAATCTTACATAGATTTTTATCATCACTTCAGAGTTACCCTGGCTGAGAAGCCATCCACGCAGTCTATCTCCAAAGAGTATGAGACTGAAAACAGGACTTGACATACATTAAACCAACTAATTTAATCTAAAAGTATATATTTAGTATCTTAAACAGCAAGAATACATAATATCTGAAATTTAAAACTTAAAAATAACATTTTATAAAGGATATATACTAAGATAGATATGGATGGTAATTCCATTGTGAAATTCATTATAACAATTTTAGAGAATGAAACTGTTATTATTGAATCCCCCTAAGGTCAAATATGATTAACCTCTAGATTTTTAGAGTTGGAAGGGACCTTAAATATTGTTTCAAATAAAGCATGGAAAATCCAACTGTAAATGTAAAATAGTAAGTGAATCTTTTTTCTCTGTCTTTGTGAAGTTGTGTTCATACACTGAAGTCCAACCAATTATCATCTGTCACCCTTGTTACCCCATTGGCCTCTCACCAGGTTCTCTTTCATTCGCTATCATTGCCCTGAAGCCATTTATACACAGAAGCCAGAGTCATCTTTTTCCAAGAAAATATGAACAGATCCCTCTCTGCCTAAAACTCTGTAAGGATGCCTCATTGCTCTTAAATTAAAATTAAAATGCCATACCACATCTTATAAGACCCTATACAAACTGGCTTATGTCAGCCAGTCTATATGACCATCTCCTTGAACTCATCCTCGCTATCTCTACTGCAGACACCCTGTCCTCTTTGCTTGTGCTTCAGCATTCTAGCCCTCCTCCCCACTCAGGGTTTCCCATTTGCTGTTCCTTTTACCTGGGTTGTCCTGGCCCAGGTCTTTGGGTGACTTATTTTCAGTATTCAGTCTTATTTTGAACATATGGGATTCTCTCAGAAGTGGTTTTTCCAATGGTCCTATGTAAAATAACTCCTTCCCCTACTTTTCTACCCAGCTACTTTCTATTTCTTTAGGTTTTTCTATCAAAAACTAAAATTACATTATTCAATTATTTAACTCACTTCTTATTTGTCTCCCTCACAGAACTCGAGCTCAATGAAAGGATCTCGTCTATTTTGTTTGCCACTGTGTCTCCTGCTCTTAGAACCTATCTCACACACAGTAAGCACTCAGTAGATGTCTATGGAAGGGAGGGAAGGGAGAAAGAAAACACATGAACATGTTTATATATGGGGACACATGTGTGGAGAATTATCTCGCTCATTCTGTCCACCTATTTTCTCCACACAGGAGAACTTGGTCACCGCAGTGTCTAAGGAGGAGTGGGTGGGCTCACAGGGTGAGGCCTGCTCTCTTTCCCACCGCACAGAAAGCACTGTCATTAGGGAAACATCTGTTCTCTCATGTCACATGGCCTCTGAACCTTCTCTGCCCTCTCTGTAATCAGAAGGCACACATGCAGATTTTAGCTTTGCTTCCAGGAGCAGTGATAATTCATGCCATTGAGTGATGACAAATAGAATCCTATGAACCAGCTCAGGATCACATTTTAAAGAATTCGTTGAACTACCCCAAATCCATTCTTAGCTCCTAGGATGCTGAAAGCTTATACAGCTCTTCCACTGCCAGAGGCCAGCAGTTTTCATGAATGGTTTCATGCTGGGAGCTACCTGACAAGTCAAGTATTAAATAATGAAAAAATATGCATCAACTTTCTAAGTTGGAAAGTTATAGACAGGAAAGTTGCCACCTGCCCTTGGGTGTAAAGGAAACGAGAAAGACATTCTTACAGCAACTTGGTGCTGTTGAGCAAATATGTCTAATCTCTGGAAAAGAGGAAGCCTCAGGGAGAATATAATACTCATATCCTGCTTCTTGTTGCATCCCCCACAGCAAACACTCAGTTGCAATGCAGAGGAGCAAAACAGAAGCCTCAGTTAATCAAGCCAAAGAGGCATGTCCCAAACTGAAAGGCACCATAAAACACCATCAAACAATGTACTAATGAGCATTGTAAGAATAGGAAACAAAGGCATTGCTTTTTACAGACTATGGGTTCAATAAATTAGATTGTTGAAAGTTATATTTAATATATCTTCTGAATATAAAAGTAAAACATGTCCACTATAGAAATATCATTGTCAATATTTTAGTATTTCTTTCTAATAGCTTATGTTGAGAACATTTTCCAAATCCATCAGTATTCTCTCAAAACACAGTATTTAATAATATCATAATTTAATCACTTTGCTGTAGTTGTAATTTTAGGTATCTTTCAATTGCTTTTATTGGGTTTGTTTTATCATATATGTATACATGTGTATATATGAAAAAGAGGGAAAGGAACATATGATACATAAATTTATTATTTATGTTATAAACTTATAATTCAATATTGACCTATATCTTTAATTAAGTGTAATAGTGGGAACAATATCTAAGACTCAGCTTTACAGGATTTAACAGAATGTCATCATTATGTAAAATATATGATTTGTTTAAGCATTTGATTTGATTTTTTCCTATTATAAATAAGGCTATAGTAAATATTCTTATACATCAAATCCTGGTGTAATTTTCTGTATATAACTTTTGTTATGAAATATTTCAATCATAATAAAGATGCTATCATACACATTATCATTCCTTCTGTTTTTGGTGTGTGTGTTCTGTGTTTGTGTGTGTGTCTGTTTATACAGATAATTTTCTTTTCATGCCTTTTGCCCATATTTCCAGTAATATGTTGTCTTCACTGAGGCATCAGAGTTTGTCATTTTGTTCATTCCTATCTTTTAGAACGTTACCCAGCACATACTAGGCATGCAGTTAAGATTTGTTGAATTAATTCTTTTTTTTAAGTTAGCCAGTTTTCTAGCAACATTTCTCAAATAATGTAAACATATAATTTAAAATGTTCCTTTCTGTGAAATTACTTTAAATTTATTAATGTATTACTGCGCTCTTGCTTAATTTAATTTCTTTCTATTCCTGCATCATACAAGAAGGTTAATAAGAATAGTATTATGACATCTTTGATTGTATGCTAAACTTCCTTATTCTGTGCATATAGTTTTATTTTTCAAAGTGTTTTTAGCCATCCACAGTCATGCATTTTCTGAAATATTTCAAGTATGTCTTTTATTCTATTGCATTATATTTATGAATTAAATTGAGGATTATTGACAAGTTTAAAATATGGGATTTTCTCATTAAGAGAAATTTATATTCTCATTTATTTACGTGTTCATCAATATTATTTTATTTAGTAGTTCCCTTAGATTCATTTCAGGGTAATGTATATTTATGTTAATATTGCAAATTAGATCTTACTTAGCTTATATTTTCTGGACATTTATTCTACTTTATTTATAGGCATATCACTGAAATCACAGTATCATTCTATTGAATCTTGAATTTTCTTTTGGATCATTGTGATTCTACATTTGATATATATATATATATATATATATATATATATATATATATATATATATATGTTTTTTCTTATTCCTTTTTATTGCTAGAAATGGTTCACGATGTCAACTTAGTTAGTAGTAATAATAGTGAAAGAGTGGCATTGTTCTTTAAGAGAGATGGATGTAATGATTAATTGCTATGTCTAATACTGACAGTTCATTTTGTGTTGTTAAGGAAGAGGATTTTTTCCCCTAATTAACTAAATACTTTATATAGGAATAGAAATTAAATCTTGTCTTTTTTTTTTTTTTGCTATTTATGGAGATAAATCATTTTTCTAAATACAACAATATTAAAATATATTTAAATTGATAAAATAAATTTTATGCTGGCATGATGCTTTCTTTTTTATTATACTAGTACAATTCATTTGCAAGTATTTTACTTAGAATTTTTTCATATATATTTATAAGTGACATTGGACAATAGAAATTTTCCCAAAGACAGTTCTGCCAAACAGTAGTGAATACTAAATGTTCTTCAATAGATAAAAGGTCTTGTGATCCAAACACTCAAAGGAAGTAGATCTGGATGCCTCAAGGGAGAGATTGGTTGACTTCCCTTCTCCTGGCTCACCTTTGCCACTTGCTGGATGTGGTATCTGATCCTACAGTTAGGCCCAGGTGGTGAGGAGGAAGAAAATGAGCACATGCAGTTTGCACC
The DNA here is from genome assembly GCA_025583905.1 of Ia io. Classification (NCBI taxonomy): domain Eukaryota; kingdom Metazoa; phylum Chordata; class Mammalia; order Chiroptera; family Vespertilionidae; genus Ia; species Ia io. The sequence continues at coordinate 53,684,941 of JAJQQW010000012.1, read as the reverse complement.
CTCTGAAGGACACAGATGAACCACTATGGGAGCACTTTCTCTGGTGGAGCACTTTCGTGGAGTGGGAGACCCTCTCCCCAGGGTTCTCTGAGTGCAGCTCACCTGGCAGAGCTGATCTTCCTCCTGGCCTTGATTTCTCCTTAGCTCTGGACCATCCCACAGACTCTGTGTTGGGTTGGGGGAACACACTTTGGTACCTTAAGACCAACACATGGATCCCCTTTCCCCATGCCTCTGTGTCTCTTCAATCAAGCAACTGGCAAACAAGATTCAGACAGAATTTTCTTTCATTTTCCCTAGGCAAGAACTTCAAGGGAATACACACCACGGGGCCTACCAAATGCTCTCTGGATGTCCTCTCACATGGCTTGATGTAAGGGGAAGCCATCTTTTCTTCATCTGAAAAAATGGAACAGCACAAAATGCTGACAATTCTCTAAAGGGAAACTGTTTCTCCTTTTAAATCTCATCTTTTCAGAGGCAGGAAGTAGGTGATAGCTAACTTGGCAGAAGTGGCTTTAACATTTAATGGCATATCTTTCCTAGGTGACCTAAAACTTGCTCTAGGAAGTGAAGTCACAAGGAACCTGCTGTAGCTGTTTCAACCTTTGGACCTCAGTCATGTTTTAGAGAGAAAGCTTTGTGTTTTAACATCCAATGTATGCATGTGTGTGTGTATTAATTATGTATTCTTGTATAACAGATGTTTAGCATTGATATATGATTATAGTTTACATATGTGGACCTATATATGTGTGTGCATATCTATAATAATAAAAGCATAATATGCAAATAAACCGAACAGCTGAACAGCAGAACAACCATCCGGATAACCTTCTGGACTACCTTCCGGATGAAGCTGGGGCTACGAGGGCCAAGCCCCTTGCACGAATTTTGTGCATGGGGCCTCTAGTATTTATATATGTATTTTATATCCATATATAACTTATCTATAAAATTATCTGTATCTGGAAACTTATTGTATTTAGCTAAGTAATTCTTGGAAGAGGAATGTTGTTGTTTTTTCTTTAATTTCCCATGAATATTTTCATAACTCAAATTTTCTGTTTTTCAGCCATTTTGGTACATTTTATTTTCTCTGGAAAATTATGGTGCATTGGGATTTTTATTAGTACTTATTTGTGCTGTTAAACAACAATTTAAAATGTTCTCCATTTTTGTAATTTATATACTTTCTCTTTGCTTTGTTTGATTTCTCATTTTAATGTTATTCTTTATCTAAAGTTGCATCTTTTATGTTTTCAAACAGTTACTTTCACTATTTTTCTTATTCCATATATCCAATTTTCTGCTATTACATATTTTTTTCTTATTTTTAAAAGTGGATTATATACCTTTTAATCATCTCAATTGAATTCTTAATTCAAACTTCTTTTCCTTTAATGCAAAATTCACTTAAGGCTCTGTGGATATCACTGAGTTCAGCTTTGGCTGATTTTAAATATTTTTATGTCTTGCTTTTGATTTCCTAAATTTTCTAACACTGAAACTTTTATTTTCTCTTTGACGCTTGTTATTTAGAAGAGTAGGATTTATATACTCTTTTTTAACATTTAAAAAAACTATTTACTCTTTTCTTTTAAGTTTTGAAACAACACATGTATAAAAGAAGAGTAAGAAATTAGACAACTTTAATAATATTAGGGCATAATTGTGCTTTGACAATTTTACTGTTTACTAATTCTGTCCTATTTCAGCTCTGCTTTATTTCCTCTTTTAAATACTGTTCTTTGCTTCTTTAAAATATTTTTCCTTGACTTTCTTATGCAATGTGTTTCTTATGACTCATCCATTTATCTCATTTCTGATAATACATTTCATCATTTTTATATAATCGTTGGTAATTTCTAAGGTGTGACATTCAAGCAAACTCATTTCAGAAGGAGTCTGACCTCTGCACAGTGAAAGCCAGATGTTGGCATGGCCTCATAGCACTCCTGTGGGGACAGTCTATGATCTCTGCCTTGATGGTGAGAGGTCCCTCTAGGTCTTCGGCCTCTCTAATAAAGTGGACATGGGAGACATTGAATGAGTCTTTTTAGTACCTTCTATTGACCATGTACTTCCATGCAAAATCCTCCTTCAGATCCTTCCAGGTGTGAGGGACCAACCATAACAGCTTTCCCCATGAACACGCATCCTACCCCAAACTCCATCTGGTTTTAGCAGTGACTGACTCTGGATTCAGGGAAGGAAAATGGAAGCATCCAAACTGGAACATCACTTGTCTTATCCTGGTGCCATCTTTTATGTTGAATTGCATAAAGGACTTGGTAGGCCAAAAAAAGTACATATGTATTATACAGATATATTTATTTATTTATTTATTATACTATAATATATATATATTCATTGATGCGGCACTTTTGAAGTAAATGGACAGGTTAGTGTAACTACTAGCCGGCTCTTGCTTTGTGGAAGTGGATAACGGGAAGATGGCCATTTTGTACCCACTCTTCACTTGATGGAAACAATTAGAATAGCCACTTGCCTGATGTACGTGGGATAAGAAACAGCGATTTTGCTAACTATTTGATCACTGCACTTTGTGAAAATTTCAAGTAACCTACAAAATTGTGTGCATAGAGTTCCCTTCATGAGCTCTATGCTCTGTTCTCATTTCTAGCACTAGTTCTATCCAGTCTATGGGTTTGGTGAACTATGGGTCTGGATCATGTCTTAAACACTTAAACTATGATTATCAGAAATTCCTCCAAAAAGACAATGGTAAAGATGGGAAAATAAAGGGTAAGTCTGCATGAACTCTGGTTTGAAGATCAGGCCCTTAATTTGTGTGTGTGTGTGTGTGTGTGTGTGTGTGTGAAACCTTGGACAAGTTGCTTAACTTTTTTGGCCTTGGTTTTCTCATCTTTAAAATGGAGATCATACTCCTATCTACTTCATAGTTTTATTATTAACATTAAATATGTTAATATATGTAAAACACCCAGGCCTGGCATATTCTCAGTTCTTTATAAAGGCTTGCTTTCATGTTAATGTCATTCCTCCTGGCCTCCAAAGCAGATGGCAATTTTAAATCATCATGTCCTTTATTTTTTAAGCACTCAGTTTTTTGAGTGTGGAATGGGAGGTGTGAATTTAGTCAGCTGTACAAAGGTTTCTGTAGGGTTTATGTCTTTTTATCCAGCGGTCTACATTAGCAAAATATTATTTCAGTGATCAAAATTCATTGAGAAAGCTGCTCTAAAAACTATCCTAATACTGTGAGAGAGCCTACTATCTATGTCTATCCATACATAGAAATATGCTTATACCAATAAATGTATCTGTACATATAATATTTAAATATTGGCACAAGTCAAACATTTAAAATAGATTTATGAACATTTAAATATATTATGTGATAAATGTTTAAATAACCCTTTGAAAATATAAATAGAAATGTGCTTCATCCATATAATGGATTGTGTAGCTATTAAAAATATTACATGTAAAGATAATTTACTAGTTGAGGAAATTATCAGAGACCATATGTAAAGTTAATAAAGGAGAAGAAAATGTTTTAAATACTAGATGATTCCAAGTTTTAAATTACATATGGCTTGTATATGTTTATCCAATTAAAAATAATGGAATGAAAAATATAGTTAAATATTAATAGTGTTTATCTCTTGGTTGTGATTTTTATTTTTTCTTAATATATTCTATATGTAAACATGTAACATTTTTCTAATTAAAAATTAAAATTAAGCTTCATTAAAATGATACATTTCTCACTAGACCTAAACTAATTATATTTTAACTACACTATGTTATATTGTTATGCAAAGTAAATTTTAAAAATTCCAGTGATATTAAAACTGTATATACTAGCCACTTCCAGAAATCAATTGAGTAATGACTAAAACAAGTTTTCAAAGTGGTCATAATAAAAAGCAGAACTATGGAAACAGTAAAAAGATCAGTGATTGCTGGAGGTGATGGGTGGGGGTGGGGGTGGGTAGGGTGAATAAGTAGAGAACAGAGAATTGTTAGGGAAGTGAAAGTACTCGGTATGATACTATAACAATAAATACATGCCATTATATATTGGTTAAAACCCATAGAATGTACAATAACAAGAGTAAACCAAATGTAAACTATGGATTTGGGGTGATTATGATGTGTTCATGTGGATTCTTCAATTATACATGTAGGAGCAGTATGATATATTTTTTTTTAAATTATAATACAACATAATAGGAAAATAACTTCCTCATAGGAAAATGTGAAATATGCACATATGAGGAAAATGAGAGGGTAATACAAAAAGACACCAATTATTATGGTCTTAACATTGTTGAATTCATAGCTGATCATTTTATTATTATTGCTCTCATGGGGAATGTTGATGATGGGAGAGGCTGTGGGTATGTAGGAGCAGTATGTATATGGGAAATCTCTGTGCCTTCCCTGTTTTGTTGTGAATTTAAGAATGCTCTAAAGAAAAAAAGCTTAATTATAAAAAAAATAATAACAAAAAAGTGCCCTGGCTCGTGTGGCTCAGGTGATTGCATGTTATCCCATGCACCCTAAGGTTGCCAGTTTGATTCCCTGCCAGGGCACATTCCCAGCTTGTGGCTTTGGTCAGGAGGCAACTGATTGATATTTCTCTCTCTCCCTCTCCATTTCTCTCTCTCTAAAATCAATGAAAAACATATTTTTAAAAAGTCATATTATTGACCCAGCCATACAATTTCTTCTGATGTATAACCAAGAAAATTTTAGTAACCTTATGAAATGTTTAGTTATAGACCTTCCCCCCACACAAAAATGTGAACATATTAACATATGCACAGCATTACATACAATGTCGAGTGTTTACAGGCCCTTGTTCATGAACCTACATATTAATTCTAAAAGAAATAAAAAGTAATATGCATTAATATATTAATTGTGGAGCTACTTATGGTAGTGAAAAATTGAAGCAATTTGAATGTCAAATAATAATAGTGCCTAACTATATGTATACCTGAAATTTATACAGCCTTTAAATTAAATGTTTACAAAGATAATGTGTAATGATGGGGCAGTATGATATATTGTTTTTTAAATTATAATACAACATAATAGGAAAATAACTTCCTCGTAGGAAAATGTGAAATATGTACATATGAAGAAAATGAGAGGGTAATACAAAAAGAGACCACTTATTATGGTCTTAGCATTGTTGAATTCATAGCTGATCATTTTATTATTTTTTTAATACTTTCATTAACATTAATTTTAAAATAAGACAATAAAAAAGTATAGCAAAAAGAAAATTATTAGTAAAATCTAAATATTTATGGCATCAGGTCTCTGTTTCTCCTTTTTCAGTAGACAAAGGACTCATAGTAACACTTATTCATTGTTTTAATTGCAATGGGTGGAGTATGCAGGACAAGTTTTTTTAAAATAACAAACAAGCAAACAAGAAAGAATAAAAGAATGACTCATTACAGCATTTTGTGAAGTACAGCATAAGAATTATAATATTGTAATAACTATGTATGGTGCAGTTGGGTACAGGGAATATCAAGGGGAACATTTTGCAAAATATATAATTGTTTAACCACTGTGCTGTACACCGGAAATTAATACAAAAGGAAAATATTTAAAATTTTTTAAAAATGTAAAAAAAGAAAGAAAGAAAAGAATGATCCATATCTCACAGTGTATTGTACAGTCTTCAGCTTATTTAGGTTATTTGGATCCAAGAAAGATGCAACTACTTCTATCTAAGTCATGCAATTTAACTTTTATGATTTGTTTTCATCTGCCTCATATTACTCAGTCATTTCTTCTATGCTTAACTTAAAATATGGGAGCATTCAGGGAAAGCTGTCAGTGAGAAAGTAAGATACATTAATAATTCCTCCTCATATATCTGTATTTTTATCAAGTTACACACAAATTTTAGGTCAAGTCAGAAAGAAAATGGCAAAATCAGACATATAACTATATATAAATGTTTGCCCTCAACAAGCATAATTAATGCCCAGTAGAAATTCTAAAATATAAAGTATTATGGAAAGATTCCAATTTATAAAGGATTATGAAAGAAAGCCTTATATGCAATATATTTGTCTAATATTTCTGTACATTGTTTTAGCCCTAGATTTGATTTGATTTGTAATCAATTATTTTTTATTAAAACCTTTAAAAATATTGTTATTGGCTTGCAATTTATTCATTGTTTAAAGGGTGATAGTATTGTTTTATTTGTTATTTTATTCTTTTACATAAATAAATGATTGTGCCTTTCTTATACTGTGAAAAATACTGTTGTAAAAAAAACAATGTCATGATGTTGAAAAGTCTTGTTAACAATATTAAGAACATTAAAGTGCCCTGGGGTGTGTCTGTATATGAGGAAATATTGGCTAAAGTCATGATATACCTTGTTATCACATTTAAAACATTCCTCGTTTATTCCTCCACTAGCACAACTCAAAAGAACAAATCTTTTTCTCTACAAAATCACACTGCTCTCTCATGTAGCAAAAAATTCTGTTTAATGAAAGGGAAGTGAGCTAAGAGGAACAGGTAGTAAGAAACCAACCTAAGGGATTCTGAGTGTCTATCTTCATCAAAGGCTACTGAGACGATACAGCAGGGTGTGGCCGTCAAAGATGAACATTCACATGGCAAAGTCAAGATTATTATTAAAGTGATCATGAACTTCACATTCTGATTTTGAATAAGCAATATATCTCTCTGAAACAAAGTGCAGACACAATGGAACTCAACAGTACTGAAATGTCAAAGGACACACATCTAGGATTATTTCCCAAAGCCTTCATATCCCACAGAGAGGTGGGCATCATTTTGAAATGTTTTTTTCAGAAGAAAACCTAGGAGATACATACACACTCCTTGAAACAGAATTATTATCACAGGCACAAAAGATTGTTTCTGGTATATTAAAAAAATGACAACTAAAAATATTCTGGGGACCATTTTGCTGTGACATAATTCTTTATCCTCTCTAATAAAATGGTAATATGCAAATTAACCATCACTCCGCTACATAATCCACGCCCACCAGCCAAGCCACGCCCACCAGCCAATCAGGGCGAGTATGCAAATTAACCCAAACCAAGATGGCTACAGCCACAGAGAGCAAGGTTTCCCAGGTAATAGAGCAAGTCAAGCTTTCCATAGCCGTTGCAGGCCTAAGCCTCCACTCAAGCTACAAAGTTTCAATTATAGAAGGTAAACAAATTCAAACAAATGGCAGCAGAACGGAGCTTGAGAGAGCAGGCCAGGGTTGCCGCCGGCAACAGGGGAAGCAAAGCTTTCCACACACCCTGGCGGGGCTCACCCGCTTAAGGCTACAAAGTTTCAATTGTAGAAGGTGAATTAACTGCCACAGAAATGGCTGCCGCCCCAGAGGGAATAGAAGGATTGGCTCCGCTCCAGGCTACAAAGTTTCAATTGTAGAAGGAAAATAAATTCCAGATACCAGGGCCTCCGCTTGGGTTGCCAGGGGGTGTGGTCAGCCTGCAAACCACCACAGGCCCCTCACTCAGGCCGCCCCAGCCCCAAGGGAACCCCACCCTGATCCGGGACACCCTTCAGGGCAAACCAGCTGGCCCCGACTCCTGCACCAGGCCTCTATCCTATCTAATAAAAGAGTAATATGCAGATTGACCATCAATCCAACACACAATATGGCTGCCCCCATGTGGTCAAAGATCCTGCCCCCATGTGGACACAAGATGGCCACCACAAGATGGCCAGCAGGAGAGGGCAGTTGGGAGGCACCCGGCCTGCAAGGGAGGGCAGTTGTGAGGGACCAGGCCTGCAAGGGAGGGCAGTTGAGAGGGACCAGGCTTGCAAGGGAGGCAGTTGGAGGTGATCAACCCTGCAGGAGAGGGCAGTTAGGGGTGACCAGGCCGGCAGAGGAGCAGTTCAGCATCAACCAGGCTGGCAGCGGAGTGGTTAGGGGGTGATCAGGCTGGCAGGCAGAAGCGGTTAGGGGCAATCAGGAAGGCAGGCAGGCAAGCAGTTGGGAGTCAGCAGTCCTGGATTGTGAGAGGGATGTCCGACTGCCCGTTTAAACGGGCAGTCAGACATGCCTCCAGGAGTCCCAGATTGGAGAGGGTACAGGCTGGGCTGAGGGACAACCCCCCTCCGTGCACGAATTTCGTGCACTGGGCTTCTAGTTTAAAATATGATCAAGTGGGTTAATAAAATATATTAATTATTAAGAACTATGGAAAGTGTTTTTATTTAGATTTAATATCTACAATCACACAGTTACAAAAGCAAGAGAGAGCCAAGGTAGTTCTCTGTAGTTATCTTTAAATGTACACAGTGGTCACTGGTGAGTGTGCAGTGATTTGACAATGAGCTTTATGTTCCTCCATTTGCTTCAGTTTGAACAAATGTGTCAATTCTCCACACTTTTATTGATGGAAACATAATTCAAAAGCTGACTGTATAAAACATAGAAGATAATCGTTATATTTTCTTGCTGCATCCATTTCCTATGAAACATATCTAAACTCAAGGTATACCATGGTGCGAGTTTGGACACACTTAGGTGACCAGAAGGGGAAAAATATAAGGAAAAGGAGCATGACATTGAGTTTTAACACACCATGTGTGTGCACGCATGATTGTTTAAGCCCTTAAATTTATAGTGGTTTCATAAAAGACAGGATCAATGTAAAGTGTAACAAGGCTGTAGAAGTGCTTCCTCCACCTTCTGAAAATACACCAAAAAGCAAGCTTCAAAATGTAGACTTTTTTTCTATTTTGATTTTGTAAGCAACTACATGGAATCCTTATAACTTTAATAAACAACAAAACCTAAAAAAGTTTTACTGTTTTTTTGATGAAATTATTTTATATCCTGCATTGCTTTATTGAAGACTAAGGACTTTAGACTTTAGGATCTTGATGAGAATAAGTTATACATGAAAGAATAATGCTGGTCGGGATGCTATGAGAAGATCAAATAGACACTGACTTGTCAAAAACGGCAAATACAACCAAAATGAAATAAGGAAGTAAACCTTACATTTTTTGGTCCATTGTGTCCCCCAAAGACAGGATTATTTGCAACTATAACATGAAAGAGTCTTCAGAGAATTTATTCACTATTAATTGGAAAGTTTATGTTAATGAGTTTTAGATGCAAATAATTAAGAATATCAATCAACATCCTGTGCATTCAATGAGAGCGTCCCCTGTCTCTATGAGAAGAAGTATCTTCAAGGTCTCATGCTCTCTCTGCAGAAACCCTTGCTCCGACTTTGATAAAGGTCCACAGAATGCAGTTTCTCTTAAAAACAATCTGCAGCAAATTTTGACCCAAAAATCTGGAGAAAGTTCTGATGCTTAAGCTTTTAAATTAGATATTTTCTTGGTCAACCCTTCATTTTTATTATCTGTCCTAGGTAAATTTACTTTAAAAACAATCACAAAAGCAATCTTATCTATTTCTGCTAGGAAATGAAATGGAACATTATACATTTAAGTCTTATTCATAGATTCATATACAGATTCCAATTATTTTTTTAGTCTTACAGAGATAGTCTTATAACCATTAACTTTCTAAAGGGTTGTGTTGAAATGATAGGATGGCAAGTGACCAGGTAACGTCTGAGTTATAATGATTGGATAGCAAGGTATTCAATTTGGAAAGAAGTTGAAGATGAACTAGATCATCCTCTTTATTTGCTAAATGGTGTCATGGAGCCACTATTATGGGCAGATAAGGTAGAAGCTTTCACAAAGACGACTTTCAATATAACGATTTTGTAATGCATTTCCAACAAAAGAGATTGCTTACTATCACACAATTCTTTCATAGGCAAGATTACACATGCAATCAATAAAGGAATTATGACAGAAAGTTATCAAAGTAGTAGAAGCCCAGTACGTCTAGGTCTGCTCACCTCTGCTATTGTCATCACTGGGCATCCAACACTACCCATAGTCCCTACCACCACTCCACCTTCACCTCACCAGAGTGTAAGGCGTGCTGGAAGTCAAAGGCACCTATTTAGGGACCCTTGAGAGAAGTTGATTTAATTTGTAAAAAACATCTTTGAGATCCTCATATGTTATAGGTTCATCAATCATATACACTCATAGTTCAATCTTCATTTCTAAGAGATAATCTAGCAGAGATTTTATTTCATGTTCTTTTGATTTTTCCAACCTGAGGACATTTCTGCTTACCCGAGAAAGAGAAAGAACTGAAAAATACCTGTATTATCTAAATGTTGGCAGAGCTCTACATGATTTGATTTCATTGGCATTCCTGAAGGCCATCACTTTTATATTTGTCATTTTAAGCAAAAATAAAGCTATGAAAATAATAAAACACATAAATTTAATATACATATATATTTTATATATTTATATGTGTATGTGCATGTGTGTGGTCACAGTAGGAAACGGATTATTATGAAAAAACAATGTAGACCTTAAGAATGAATTTCTTGCTTTACCCTCACTATTTCTTAAAAGGGAAAGAATAAAAGAGAAAGAGATAAAGCTTATTTAAAGGCCTCATTTTCCATGAAATGTTGGGATACATTTAAAATTGAGAACACCCTAGAAACATTGTACTGGTTTTTGCTGAATGAAGACTGAATTTGTGAAGACTAAAGTACAAACACAGTATAGGCATGCTGTCATTGAACACACTGCACTGAATCTACACAATTGAATAATAAAAAAAGTATTTCTTATATATAAAATGTTTCCCAAATACCAAAACATCAAATAAAAATCCCACCCCTCCTACTGTGTTCCTAGGTGTGTATACTACATACTTTCTTGAGGAATGTCTCACAGCACTTGTCTCAGGGCAATGTTTTCTGGTTTATGGGGCTGGAAGCAAGGAATCACCATCCCCCTCACTTAGGGAGGCATGGCTTCCTGTAGCACCATGCTGCCGGTAGGTGTGACACCCAGCGTGTTCTGGTAGACACCTGCTCATTGACAGCCTTAGCCATGGTCACCGGGAGCCTCACTCGCATTGTAGATTTACTGTCATTCACTCTGGAAGGCAGTGTGCATTTTCTTGAAGTCAGCTTGTCCCTTTTGTTCTCTTTTTGGCAGGTCTGATATGTTACTATGATCAAAACAGACTAATTTGACAAGTCCTGAAAACAGCACTATTTTTCCTGCAGAAGTTCTTATGGCTGATGCTTAGAAATGATGTAAAGTATTAGAAATGTGAGTCACTTACAAATATTTAGTCCTTAACCCACAGCAAAGTGGAAAGATATTGGACTAGAGTATCAAACCGAGCACTTCATAATTTGTGTGCATAGGAAAACCAGGAAGAAAATGTGGATGCCCATTATCCAACATTGTTTCTACTATTTCTCACTAGCATAAAATTGGTCACATGTTTTGAACCAATGCATTCCATGGCAGCCACTGGCAAATTAGACTAACATAGGCTTTGTGAACAACATTCGTATCAGAAGATGATTCAGAGTAAAAATAATGACTGACATTCGTTTTCCAGTTAATAACAAATATTCAACTTACTTAATTACACACCTGTTTACATAATAAAGATGAGGGAAGTGAAGCATAACCAAAGGTGTCTTGCAGAAGTCAGTGTTTCTTTGTGGGCACACGGGCTCGAAGGCCAAGGACCAATGGCTCCAGGTGTCTGCCACGTTAGATCAGCTTTGCCAGTCTTGGTGCTCTCAGCACTTGTCTGCTGGTGCCCAAATGAGCATTTTGAGCTTGGACCTTTTTCAAAGGAGAGCTTCATATCCCAAAAGGAGAGAAATGACCGCTGAAAGTAACATTAATACTTATTCTTTACGGAAGAGTTTGTCTTGACTATCAACTAGGAAGTAACTATAGCTCTAATTTCACATGAGACTGCCAGCGGGTGTGCCTGGTGGTCACGTTCTTCGGAATGCACCAGGGTGTTTACAATCACACAATATGTGGTTCTTCTTTAAAAAACAATGGGTTGGACCAGGACTTATGTTTGACTGATAACCTTTTTGGAGTAAGTAATATATTAACATAACCACAGTGAGTCACGGAGTATATAACCTCCTAAATAGGTAAATTATGTCTGACTCCTTCAGATAAGCAACCAGTAACGTTTTCAGTGAAAAAACCCAAGAACGAGGTTGCCATCAACAAACATGAGGCCTTCTAGGCAATGTTTATAGTTATAACAAATTTCAACACAATAACATATTTGACATGTACCTTAAGAGGGTTTTATATACCTGCTAAGACTATTTTTCCAAATTTTTCCCAAAGATATCATATTTTAAAATGAGAACATAGATGATCTAGAAATAAAAATTTATGATCATCTTTTAAAAGGCTAACATTACCTATAAATTAAAAAAAAAAAAACTGTAATGGGACAACTGATGAGTACCACGAACCTTTTGTTGCATATAAAATGCATCTCTACCAAAATGTTTTCAACATTTGAGACCTTGAATTTTCACAAAACAGTGCTGAAAAGCATACTGTTCTTTCTTTCCCCTGTGTGGCATTGTGTCTATTATTAAAGAATGTTCTCAAAGAGCAATTTGCAATGTATTTTCAACAGAAACAACTTAACTTCAAATAAGAGTTGTATATGTTCAATGTCTGATTCTGAAATAGTTACATTACTTTTCAATGGAACAAGACAATTTTAAGCAAGGTTTCCCAAATGCAGTAAAAGAAATCTTTTATATACTTTCAAATACTGTGCCTTTTTATTTAAAACAGTGTAAACATAACAACACCACCAATAATTGGAAAAAGACTGGTTATGTGAACACTAATTTTCTTGAATGCCCCCATCAAAGTAAGGGTAAATAAAACAGACAAATCTCCAGGAGGAGTCCCCGCTCACCTCAGCAGTGGTAAAAATATTGCTTTATTCCAAATGAACATACAACACAATTTACGTTTCTTTTGGGGGCTTCCTGTGAACTGAATACTCGGCTTTGTGATTTCAACAATTTATTCTTTCCATATTAACCACAGAAGCCAATATCTTGGTCCACAAGTTGTAGACTAGCTACAAAATAAATACTAATGAGGCTCATGAAAAAAGCAAAGGATAACTGTCAATTTGGTCATTGGCTTGTGTAAATAATTTAAGTACGCATGATTCAAAATAAACACACACGTTCAACTCTCCTGTGATACAGATATCATCAATGAACCTACAGTTGTTCCTCTCAGAAGTATTCACATCAGAAAATGGTCTAGACATTGTCAACAGTTTTATAGGACCCCACCATGCAAGTGACTTTGATGTAAGAACTTACTAACTGAACTTTATACTTCATGGAAAAATTTAAAGTGAACAGATCTAAGAGGGAAATTTTTTTTAAATATTAGATTCCCTGATGTTTCAGAACAAATTTTAGCAAGCTTAATACGCACACACACATGCACACACATACTCACAATGAACACATGTGCATACAGCATACCAGTGCTCGAGAGAGCAAACACACACGCGCACACACAACACACACACACACACACACACACACACACACACATTCTCTCTCTCTCTCACAAACACACACACACACATACACACACACACACACACACCACACACACACACACACACATTCTCTCTCTCTCTCACAAACACACACACACACACACACACACACACACACACACACACACACACACACTGAGAAATGCTCCTTTGGCGTCCTAAACGATCTCAAAGAAAAACATTTCTATCAGCATGACTTCAGTGACATGACACTGATTTTTTTTGTCCTTTTTTTATATATTGATTTCATATCCTCCTCTGAGATTCTGCACCTTCAAATTTCAGAGGAAGATGGCACGAAAGAGCAGCTGAGTTTGCCCCGATGGCTCCCTCTATCTCTGTCCTCCTCTTCCCAGGCCTGTGCCATTCTCAAAATGAAATAGAAAACACTACATTTGTTGACATGACATAACCTGTGATGAGGCTGTCAAGTGAAGAGAAATTTAGGGGTTGGGACTGCCAAGCCAAATGGCAAGGGCTGTCTGCGCACTGGCACACCCACCCTCGGGGTGCAGCTTGTCTCTGAAACCAGGTACCTGCCAGTGCTTTGTGACGAGGACACTGTGCTGTGGGGCTGAGGGTCTGAATCGCCCACATCTACCAAGAGCCAAAGAGGACAGTGTTGGGACTAACTGAAATTGTACTCAGAATTCCACCCAAAAGCTTTAGTTGTAAGCTTTATCCCTCCTGAAACGTTTCTTTCCCTTTAAAAAAATATTTTGTTAAAAAACACTATGATATGAGGGCGATAGACTATTTGGTTTCTTCTAAGTAGATGCTCTTAAATTAATGCATATAAATAATTTGTATTTAATTTCCTCTCTTTCCTGTTGAGCAAAGCATAGAATGCACAGATTCCTACGTCTCAAGTCACTTGGTCAATGAAGAGTCTCTTTGTATTTCATTTCTTAAGATAAACTGTGCCTCTCGTTCTGATTTGGCCATGGGACTCAGGGGGAGAAAGGCGGTGTTTTCACTCGCGCTGTCCTCAGCGTCTACACTGGCCAGTTCGTAGTCTTCTGACCTCCTGGCATCAGTCAGAATTCGGATCTGCTCCTGGACAGTGTCTAGCAATATTTTCACTTCTTGTTGTTCTGCTAAAAGACAATCGCTGACTGGAATACTCACATTGACAATATCAGCAGAGTAGGAGTTTTTGCACCATTTGATGCTTTTGACTTCAGAAATCCCTGGCATTTGCATGCAGGTTTCCTCTAGCCCCACTGAAGGGATGATGGGCACAGAACTGGCCCTTGGGGATGAATATCCCATCAGGTCCTTTTGATCCAAGCTATTAAAATAGGAGTTTGTCTCTCTCGAAGGCAGTTGCATATGTACGGATGCATTCTGTTGGGTTTTTAAACCGGTGGATGAATACCTGAAAAGAAAGAGCGTGTTAGACAGTCTGCCTTCTGCCGGTGCTTCTTCAGAGCACTCTCCAGCCAGCAAAGCACTTGCCACATGCACCACCTCACTGACTTCTCACAGCAACCCCATCAGACGAAGAATATGTTCCCAGATAAACAGAGAAGGAAACTGAAGCTCAGATAGGTGCAGTGACTTGCCCAAGGTCACACAGAAAATAAGTGACAGACTGAGACTCAAACCCAGATCTTCTTACTTTAAGTCCAGGGATCTTTCAACACACCACAGCTGTATAGGCAGGTGGGATATAGTCTTCCTGACCTCTATCCTAGAATACAAAGTAAATGGGGGTTGAGCAGGTACTAGTAAGTTGGCCTTTCCATAGTGACAAACAGGAAACCCATCACGGCATTACTCCACTCCATCAACTCGACCACCCTCTCAGCCCTGGTTTAGCACTCATGTGGCCAACCTACTTGGAGAAACCAGGAAGCCCCACATTAAGCAGTAAGGTACTAGAGTCCAGAGTTTTTCTGCTTCACAACTCTAGGGGAATGAAAGCCATTTCTATTGGCACTCTGTTCTGTAGGAATTGCCTCACTACAAACTGCTGAGCCTAAAGGGGAATGGGAAGTACAAGATTCTTCTCTCTGCCCAAGGACAAGCAAGAAGTGAGCTCCGTAAGGCCTCTATCAATCTAGAAACTTTCCATACGTGGTTTCTGAACCAAGTAAGGCAGCTCATTGGTGCATGTCAATGGCTTGTCAAGAATGCCAACCTGCCATTCAAGTCATTTGAAGATTCCAGAATCTGACAAGGCCCTTTCTGGCCTGTTCAGAGCTAGTGAATTTCCCAGTGCCTCTGAGCTTTCCAGTGCCACAAGATGGGACAGCTAGTCATAGATTCAAAGAAATGTGGTTTGGGGACTTGAAGAGTAGATTTTACTCTATTTCTATTAATGTCCTTAATTTAAACATTAAATTAAACATTAAAATTTGTGTAATCTAAACATATCTACCCCCCATATAATAACTATAATTCCCCTAGTCTTACATTGTAATGTAAATAAAAGTCATGTTTATACAAGGAAAGAATAATTGTGATGAAATGTGTAGCATACCAAATAGAAGTCTTTATTTAAGGGCATGACGGGAGTAATTCTATCAGACAGTGAGAAAAGATGGGGAGCAAATTTAGGTGTCTTTATAGTCCCACCCTTTCTTACTGTGCCTAGTACAGAGTGGGTAACCAATAAATCTTGATGGAATGGGCATATGAATACATAGCATATCTTAGAGATAAACACTTTATACCCCATTAGCATCCATTTCAAACATAATAACAAGAGCTAACATTTGCAGTGATTTTATTTTTTTAAGTTGTTTTTAATTGATTTCAGAGAGGAAGGGAGAGAATCATTGATTAGCTGTTTCCTGCATGCCTCCTACTGGGGATTGAGCCCACAACCCAGGCATATGCCCTGACTGGGAATCGAACAGTGACATGCTGGTTCATGGACGATGCTCAACCACTGAGCCATGCTGGTCAGGCTGCATGGTGTTTTTAAAAAGCACTTTCACCTTTAATTGCTTCACTACTTTTTTTTAAAATATATTTTATTGATTTTTCACAGAAAGGAAGAGAGAGGGATAGAGAGCTAGAAACATCGATGAGAGAGAGACATCGACCAGCTGCCTCCTGCACACCCCCCACTGGGGGATGTGCCCGCAACCAATGTACATGCCTTTGACCGGAATCGAACCTGGGACCTTCCAGTCCGCAGACCGACGCTCTATCCACTGAGCCAAACCGGTTTCGGCTGCTTCACTACTTTTTAAAAAACTGTGGTTTATTTATTATTATTACCATGTAATTAAAGAAGAAACTGGACTAAGGGGTACTCAAATGACTTGCCCCAAGTTACCTTTAGTAAGCAGAAGAGGAAGAAGTTAACCCCAAGTTGTCTTATTTTAATTGTTACTATGAAAGCCTGAAATGAGTGGATATTCAAAGTGCACTAGAACACGTTTTAAGGAATGTGTAATCTCTACCTGTGTAAATTGTACAGCCACCACGTACAAGGTCCATTTGCTTTGGTGTTATGGAACTGAAAATCTACACCTAAGGTTCTAATTAATTTTAACAAGAAGAAATGGAACCTATTAGAGGGTTTTGTGTTTGTTCTGAATATCATAAAATTAACACCATTCATATCTATGAAGATACAGAATGTCTACTACCAGATTCACTAACCTCACGGAGGCAAAAAATGTAATTAGGATAAAATTGTATTTCTCATAGATATCATGAGAGTATATCAGTGGGTAGAATTTAATAGGTTTGAAATGTGATGGTCATAGATGCAAATTCTTATACCAGGATCTAAACATTATTTGCAAAAATCTATCTATATATAAATGCCTAAGTGACCAGCCGACTGGCTGACCGGCCGGTAGTTATGATGCACAATGACCACCAGGGGGCAGAAGCTCAACGTACAGGCATGGTAACATGGAACAGACTGATGAATCTCAGAGGGAAGGGGGCAGGGGGGAGAGCAGGAAGAGATTAACCAAAGTTCTTGTATGCATACTAGGGCCCAGTGCACAGATTCATGCACCGGTGGGATCCCTCAGCCTGGCCTGTGGGGATCAGGCCAAAACTGGCTCTCTGACATCCCCTGAGGGGTCCCAGATTGCAAGAGGGTGCAGACCAGGCTGAGGGACCCCACCAGTGCATGAACCTATGCACTGGGCCTCTAGTATTAGAAAAATGTGTAAATATCTTAGAGGTTTTAGACAATCATAGCTTCAATAAGTCAACAATGTGGTCTGATGAAGAAGTAATCAAAGGCAATTCAAGCCAAACTTGAAGCAGTCTTCTAACAAGCCTGACTGCTGAATTAAGGGTGTAGATGAGAAAGAGGGATTGCAGCTGACCTCTAGGTCACCTCACAAGTCAGTTAGGGGACAAAGGACACATGGCTGCCAATAACTGCAATCTAAAATGTTACCATAACGTGAAGATGTGCTTTAAGCAAATAGAACTCTCCCAAATGTGGTTTTGTTTTGGATCAGACATGACTTCAAGCCCCAACACCATTTTTAGATGAATCACAGCCTCCTTTTAATTTTCTCTTCAATTAAAACAATCAATTGGTACACTGCCCTTGGGGGATTGCTCTGAGAACTAACTGAAGTAATGCATCTGCACTATTCCCCAGAGGAATCTGGTAACCCTCACTTCCCTCCTAGAATCTGTGAGAGTCCAGCACTGGTATTGAGGAGAAGCAGATTACTCTTCTCCATGGGTTTAAGTGAGAGCACAACTTCTAGATGTGATCTGGGTTGGAAGACAGACAGAGGTCTGAATCCCAATCACTCGTTCACAATTTTGATTCATGAGCTTGTCATTCATTGACTGTAAAATGCCAATTTGGACTGTCGTTCCTCTGATCCCTCAACAAAGAAATCACCAGTGCATTTTCTCAGTAACTATGGTGAAAAGTGAAATATTGCCAGGCCGATGAGGCTCAGTGGTTGAGAGTTGACCTTTGAATTGGGAGGTTATATACGGTAAACAGTCAGTATACTTCATATCCCTTCTATTTTGAAGGTGGCAGTCTAGCTTTTGTGATTCCATTTCTTTCTGTCTAGCATATGAATACATCAGTTTGGTTTGCCTGACATAACACAGCTCAGAGCTCTGGGAGCCATTGCCATGGCTGTCTCTGACCCTGCTAATCAGGGAAAAGGCTCCTGAATAGTTACCAGTGCACACCTTCCTCTGGCTTCACTGAGATACCTACTGGTTCAAACTGGGCCGAAGTCAGTGCCACAGAGAGAAGTCCCACCACCGAAGCCTACCTAGCAGACAGCGCCCACATGCTTGATAAATAAGCAGCAGATGGCAGATGGCCCTTGCAAATTCAATCACTGCCCCTTCAGGCTAGGGCCAGATTTGAAGAGGGCCTTTAACTGTGAAATTCTATTACCAATCCTATTTCCAGTCCAGAGAGATGGAGGGTCCCCCAGGAGTGGAAAATAGCTGTTTTCAAGAACTGAGAATGAGATTGCTCCCTGAGATTCATTGTGCTGAGCACACCGTGACTTATACTTAGAGTCACCATTTATCAACACTGGGTGCATATCACACACAGGAAAATACACGTGGCCAACCAGCTGGAGAGAATATTCCAACCCCAATGATGATTGAACCAAAACAAAACCACCACCATGCAGACAGTAAGTGGAAGTCTCCCAGGAGGTAAATGACAAAGCAGGGCACCTCTGAACATGCAATGGGCATCTCCGAAAATTCATGCATGTGTGGTTGAAGCCTGTGCCCAGAGCAGCTCAGAGCATCCTTACACCTGTCATATGGAATGACAGCCAAAACATGCCTGTCAGAAAGAAAGACAACATGAGCTAGGCTTCCTCTCCACTCACAAATTCCTTGGCAATGGGCATTATCAGTGATTTAAGAAGGAAAATAATTATGAAATCTGATTAGTTATCATTGTAGGCTAAATACAAGCCCTTTTCCAGATATAAGGCCAGCTACTTTTTGACTTGCATTATATCATACATTTTGGATAAGTTGGCTGTTATGTTGAATTTGCAGATCTGTACCAACTACATTTTGCACTACATTTGGAATTGCTTCAAAATTACAAAACCCAGCCACAGGCTATTTAATTCTTGTCTCCTGGTCTTCCTAAAGAAATCTGTTGCTGAGCTTTGTCAGACAGAGTAGAAATGCACATATATCTTGCCCAGAAGAAAAGACAAGGGTAAGGCTCTGTGATGGACTTCCTACTTGCTTAGGCCTCCACCTTGATACAGTGTGGGAACATCACCCAGGGCAAAGCATCATAGAAACCTGGCCTGGCTCATCCAGAGAGATAAAAACTAGATGTGATAAGAACCCGGCTTGTGTGAGGGAACAGATTCCTGAAATTTCTAGAGTAAACCCTGGTTGCATTATTCTTGAAATCAATGATAATTGTATAACAGTTCCTGAGACAATACAAACCAGTACTACCTCTCTGCTTATCATGTGACAAGGTACAAGCTCTTTCCACACATAATTTTTTTTTTAAATCTACCCAACAACCTTGAGGAAGGCTGTATTATTTTTATTCAATTTATAGATGAAAAAAAACTTAAGCTTAGGTGATAAAACTATCTCAAATTCACACAAGATGTAAGGGCCAAAGATTTGAGCTTCACTCATTTCAAGTAAGAGCTACATGTTTGGTTGAACAGTCAATTAGGTGAATGGGACTAAAGTTCATCCTCCATTCCATTCACCACACCTTGAGCCCTGTAAGGATCTGTGTCCACTTAGAGGAAGGACAACCTTGCACTGCAAGGAGGAATAGCAGTTGTCATGCCCAAAGCCCATATTTCCATCCCTATACCATGAATAAACCTAGAGATCAGAGTTCAGCAAATTGTACTATGAAATCATGCTGTCAGTATTAACTGAGACACATTCAAGGATGCTCGATGGAAGCAGATAATATATATGTATACTAGAGGCCCGGTGCACGTAATTCATGCAAGGGGCTCGGCCCCCACCACTGCCATAGCTGCCTCTTCCTTGGCCCCCACCTGCCACAGTGGCTGCCTCAGCTCTTGTAGCTCCGGCCTTGTCTGGAGGGTCATCCAGTCTAATTAACATATTATGCTTTTATTATTACAGATATATATATTAGAGGCCCAGTGCATGACATCCATGCACTGGAGAGGGGAGGCCCTCAGCCTGGCCTGCACCCTCTCAGCCTGGGATCCCTTGGGGGATAAATGCCTGCCACAGGGAGTGGGCCTAAGCCGGCAGTCACACATCCCCTAGGGGTCCTTAGCACTGCCGCAGAGCCTCTCCCACCACTGCCACTGTGCTCGCCAGCCATTAGCCTGGCTGTTGGTTGAGTGGTGCTTCCCCTGTGGGAGCGCACTGACAACCAGGGGGCAGCTCCTGCGTGCATTATAGCAACCGGTCATTCAGCTGTTTGGTCGATTTGCATATTAGGGTTTTATTATATAGGTGATATATATATATATATCTGCTCCCATACATATATATTTGTATATGTATATATGTATACTTATATATACTATAGGTTACTTATTGTCCACAGTCATACTAATCAGAGAATTAAGTAGTTTTTTTCAAACCTAAGGATAAAGAAACACTTTGGTCCTCCTAAGAAATCTCTAGTTTTTAAATCGAAGACAAATTCTAAGTTGTTTTAGCAACTATTTAATAACAAAGTGCCTAGATATGTATAAATTTATTTTCTTGCTAGTGTTATGTTTATTTTTGATTAAGCACTTTCCTAATATCTATTTCCATTGTACCTATCTTTTAAGTTAGTTTACCTTTGTGGAACAAAGAAGAAAGGAAGTATAAATAACTAATTGATGACAAAATCAATGAATAAAAACCCCAATGAACATAGCAACTCAATTTAAAGCTATAGCAATAATGACACACTCCCTATATTTCATTGTTTTCAGACCTACCCTTGGCAAGGTATTGTATCCTGGTCGGGGATCCTTGATTCCTCAAGTTGCTGATATGCTGGCCCCACAATCCCGCCTAGCCTACTTCGGGGTGAGGGGGGTGTCCTCCTGAAGGCATTCCGGTGGAGCACACCACTCCTCTGTCCTGGACTGCAGCAGGAGGAGAGACTTCGGCTACAGGAGAGAAAACCAGCACATCTGTCATAGCCATAGCCTTACAGGTGGCTGCTCAAACTCTTTAAACACTGCATTTGCACCCGAGAGCCTCCAAGTCCCAGTCCATACTCCACCCATGACTGGAGTGTATCTGCCAAGAGGGATCAGAAGTTGCCAAGTCCATTTCCCCTTGCAAAGACTGAGACCAAGAGAAGTTTTTGTTTCTGGCTTTCTAATGTGGAGCACAATGGGCTAAAATTGCTGCTTTCCAGCCAAATTAAGAGGTGGGTTTAAGGAATTCTGAAGCTCCTGATTCCCATCCACCCTCAGTATTTAAGCTACAGTGGCTGTCTCTCTAATAACAGTAAACATGGCTTTCTTATTAGACACTGACAAGAACCAAACACAGGAAGACCTGAAGGGATCTATGTGGAAATTTTCACTTGTGTTAGTGGTAGAATAAACAAGCTCTATTATGATCGGCATTCTCTCCTTAACATATGTGCTAAATTCTCAGTTCATTATTTCAAAATCCCATCCATCTTGAGAAACTAAATAATTTTCCTTTTTCAGTTTGCTTTTACTAAACATCTCATTCTGACTCCTACATCCAAATACCAAAATAACTATGCTTTTAGATGCCCCTAAAGGGCAAAAGGTATAAATGAAATATACTTTAGGTGAGATCCCTATAAAGATCATGTTAAACAAAAGAATAAGATTCTTTCTAAAAATCAGTTGCTAAGTTGACACACTACCTGTTGCATATCCATCCGCATCTCTACCCCACTGAATTTCACCTACTCCATGGGGAGCAGAACAGAGAACTGGCTCCTGTGTACACATTCCTAAGATGACAGTTTATGTGATTAAGTCACATAAAACTATACAGAAAAGATTACAAACATTTTCAAAATTTCAATAAACCTATCAGGTTTTAAATAGACAAGAACCCCAAAGGAGTTTACCCATATCACTTTATTATTTGGAGTTCTGTACGTTTTCCTGCATGAATATTGCCATTATTTCTACTGAACAAAACAACTTCTCAAATATTATTTAAGGCCAGAGTTTGAGAACTAAGATGACTGATCAAACATCATATTCTCAACCCAACATGGACTTCCTGAGTTAGTACAAATACCAGATTATTACAACTTAATTTTTTCTCGTAATATTTCTTGTATGTCGAATCCAAAGTTGCCTAATATCAAGGGGTCTCACTAAGCCAACAAGTCTAAGAAGCTCTGTAGCAGCTCATGCATCTCCCTCCCTCCAGCCTCTGTCTGCACCATCCAGCAGCAGTTATGGAGTCTGAAGGCTGCTCAGGCTTAGGTGCTAGGGTTAGCTGGATCTGTGTGTGCATCTCCGGTCTGTACATCATTAGCAGCATGGCACTGGGGGAAGTACTGGTACCAGTTAGAGTCTTGGAGGAAAATAGATGGCACTCTAAATTGGGTCATTTGGGGGAAATTTTGCCATTTACAAAGGTGTGTTCAGTATTTGACAAAAAAAGGACAACAGAGGATACTGCTGTATGTCAGGGCTATTGACAACAGGAAGCTGTTACTATTCCTGTAACCTAAGGGGCAAGGGGAGGGAGCTATTACCAGAATAGAGAGACAAGGGGATTGTAAGGAGAGGGCCACTTGTCAGGCACTTTGGCCCCAGGAAAAGGGACATAGCTGAGGCAGCCAAGCAGGGAGGGAGGGGTAGAAGTACTGGAACCTCACTCTCCCTGGCCCTTCCATCTCATGCAGGTGCCTCCCATTGGGCTGACAGAAGCTAGAGGACAAGGGAGCCTACCGCCCTTCTAGTGCACAGAGCAATGCTGATATAGAAAGGTGAAGACTAGACATGTGTGGAGAAAGACATTGGCATCATGCTTAAATCTTTTCATAAAATTGCTATGGGGGTTAAAAGCGATAAAGTATATGAAGTGTTTGGCATGTAACAGGTGCTCAGCATAATGAGTTCCCCTGGCTACTCTCACACAAATGACAACTTGAGACTCCCACTAATCATTGAAAACTCAGACTTCTTTCACTATTTAAAAAATACTTACATATGTGTTATCTATAAGTGACTTACATTGCCAAATACAATGCAATAAGTATGACATGACATACTAGGCTTCATTTTTTAAAAAGAAATAGATTTTTGACTAAAAAGGAATAATGCTTTGAATTAATAGCTTTGTTTCATAAATGAGCTATCCAAATATGTCATATTTGCAGGGCACGGCAATAAATTAATTATTCATAGCTAGCCAAACTGCATGGCAGCAAAGTCTATCATATGAACTAGTGGCCCATCTTAAAAAGCAGTTCCATGACTACTGATCAACCAGCTAGTGCAGCCTGCTAACCAGGTAGCATCCGGGAAGTCATGGAGCCATTGGCAGGCTACATAAATCAGTTACCAGGCTGCCAGTCATGAAAACATTGAAGTCTCCTGCATGTTTTACAAAACAAAGCTCTGAGATATTAAACTGTAACTTACAAAGTTTTAGAGGCACTTTATAAATTAGTCCCCGCCTATCTACCACGACACAATGCATGCCAACAACACTGCAAAGTTACTGAACCAAACAGAAAGGAAGGTCTCCGACAGGCATCCTTATTTCCTAAAAACCACAGTAGGAGCCACGTTTAGGAGGGAGGATGTCAACAGACAAGGAGTAAGAGTAGGGTATTTGCAGTGCAAATACAATAGAAGCTGTAATTCTTTTTTTTTTTATCTCAACTTTAAAACATTGATGGCATAACATCGTGCTGGAATATTATACTTAATTAGTTTACTTAACTGGGTGCAACACCACTTTAACATGTATTATAATCAGCAGGGGAAAATGCTGTTTTGGAGAAAATATTCATCTTCTAAAAGGCTGGTAATTTTGGACTTATTTCCCTAATTAAAGAACTTCTATTAGCTCCAGGGAACTGAAATGGTTTTTTCAGAGGGAAATATCTGCAAATTCCTTAATTGATATAAATCAAAATATGTAGTTAATAACTAAAGCCATTATCCAATAGCTAAACATATTTAAATCTTGAGCTAAAAATATTTAAATCACCTTTTGAAAAACAGCAAATCTTTAGTATCTCGATCTCTACTCATATAGAGGGACAGAAAACCTCATAGTAATGTGTCAGCATCAATTAAATCCTTTTTGGACCCATTGAGAAGCAAGGAAGAAGAGAGTTGCCTTATACAATGTGTGCTTCTGTCCTGGTGGTTTGCAAAGCACTGCCTGGTGTGTAAAAACCAATATTTACATTTCATTGATGGGAACAACTGTGATTTTTCATACTTTCTCTTTACAAATTTTTATCTCTTCATAATGTTTTTTAAGATTTTAAATACTATACTTCTTACTAAGAAAAGAAAGCTCAAATCTTGGGACAACTTCTACAAGGATCAAGAATATGCATTTAAATGACATAAACATAATGTCTGCTTCAGCACTAGTCCCAAACTTTGGCACTTGTTTTAGAGCAAAGATTTTCAGTTTTTAGAATTCTGGATTCCATATGTATAAAACACAGTATGTGACTACCGTAGAAGATGACTAAGAAGATTTCAGCCACAGAATTCCATAAAATTTGTAAGATAACATTATTTTTGGCTTTCTCCCCAAAAGAGCCAGTTGCTATGGTCAGCTTGTAAAGGAATGCCACCCCATTGATAATAGATCTTACAGATCCAAGAAGATTTGCCAGGATTCTTCCCCCATTAAAGTTTCTTTGTTTGAGAGTCATGGTGAAAGACCTGGAGCATGTCACATTTGTTTCCCAGAGAAGAATTAGTCATTAAATCTGCAGAGAGTGATAAAGCAGGCTAAAAAGAAAATCATGTTTTTAATAGTTTTGTTTTTTTTTCAGAATGCAATTATTTCATTCACTGGTCTGTATCTGCAGCTTTGATGGGTGTTGTTAACAGCTCCTTTCGGCTTTGTAGAGGGGCATTGCAGCCTGCTGGTGTCTTTGGTTTACCTGCTGTGAGCTGCTTAAGCAACCACTCCATGGAGAACCACAAGAGAAGCAAGAACAATCATCTCTCCTAAACAGTGTTGTCATTTCTGGGCATGTGTTGTCCAGAATCATACATGGTGTGAATGTGCCCATTCCACCATGATTAATGACCTGTACCTGTGGTGTTTGACAGATTGGCTTCCTCTGTCAGGAGAAGGGACCTCTGGGAATGACTGGGGGCCAGCAAAGCTTGACTCCATCATTTTCTCCAGTGCAGTCACAGGATGCCTTTCCGCCTTTGAGTACTGTGGGGAATCACATGCACAAGGTTGAGCAGGAGGACGAGCAGAGGGCCTGTAACACTACAGATAGGTATTGACAAGTTATGGAACTTGCCAGTAACATTCCTCTGGCCACCTGACCAGGAGAATGGTAGAGGCATCATTTGCAACCCATGTCTCCCACACTGAGTATGCTCTTTCTCCCTTGCCCCATACTCTCTGTGATTAGGTGAGGTCCATTCAAGAGGGCTCTTCATTTTAGAATCCTGAGTCTGTCCTTTCATTTAAATCCACATCCATGGCACAGCCAAAATAAACACAAGCATGTTTTAGTCAATGCAAATTTTATTAAAATATTAATTAGTAGCTGGCTACTAATAATGGGGATTCAATAAACGCTGATTGAATGAAACTCAGAACATTCTCAAAATTATGGAGGACATTGATTCAGTGTCTCTGTCCACCACTCCACACTGTTTTCCTCTTTCAGTCAGTCACCAGATAGTATTTACTGTGTCTAAAAAGAGAAATTTGCGAGCATTTCACTCTTTATAGTTATTAACTCTTGGTTTCACCTTTGACTATAACACCTCATAAGCACAAGAGTCTAAAGAAAACCTGCAGAGATGATATATTAAGAACAATTTTGCCTCAAGGTAAATATCACATGGCATCTCACCCAGGCAGTTGCCCAGTCATCTTTCTCTGGATCCTGGCCCTTGAACAGGCAGTAACTCTTCTAGAAACTTCAGATAAAAACTCTCCTGAGAAATGACATTTGTAGAATGCTAACCAAACTACAGAGATTTTGGAATTTGGATATTCATGTACAATGTATGAACAAGAATTTCACAGAAAAATATGGATATATAGTATGCAAATGAGAAGTATAAAACTATACATGTGAAGAAATGAAAATCAGAATAAAGAAAAATAAATTTTAAGAATATATAGTAAAGACAACAATTTGAGAAAAGTAGAAATGGTGCTAATCTGTTGGGTAAATATTGACAATACTAGAGGCCCGATGCACAAAAATCATGCAAGAGTAGGCCTTCCTTCCCCCTGCTGCCAGCACTGGCACTGGCTTCCCTCCAACACCCGGACCCAGGCTTTGCTCTACCTGCCAGCAGGCACCTAGGACAAGGGCTTCCCTCTGCCCCAGCTTCGTCTGAAAGGACCTCAGGTCTAATTAGCATATCAAAATGCCTAATTTAGCTTTTGACCCACTAGTTCAGAGCTTCTGCCCTGAATGAGACTATTGATCCTGAGAGCTTGAGGGCCTTTTTCAAAATCCAGGATAAATGTTTTGAATAGAATCAACCTATTACTCGTTCTGATTATTTATAGGGTTTATACTACATATTCTATTCAAAATATTTCTTTCAAAAGCTTAGATTGTTGTTATATTATACAGTTGCTTTCAATTGCACTCTTTTGATCCATTAACACAAATTTGTTTTCATAATTTGTTATTTTGAATATTCTTCCTTTTTCTCACAGCCTTCATAAGAATCATTTACATTTTAGTGGCTGCATTTAACCTGAGATTCAGGTTTAAATTGCTTGTCTTCCTATCCAGAGTTAGTTGAAATGTGGGAACACTAAAACAACCCCTGATGATTTGGCAGTCCTTCAAACTGATATTCCATACATGTTGGTTCAAATGAATTTAAAGATAGCTTCCAGTTTTCAGTTCTGACAAACAAAGAGCTTGGTCACTCCTGTCTTTACAATAAAAACAAAGGCTGAACAAATAGAAAATCAATGACTATTCTTATATCCATCAGATATTTCAGGTTGCAGGGAAAACCATCACTCTAAAATCTGGACAGATGAGTGCAAACAGAGGGTAATAGTCAAGATCAGCTCACCTGTAGCAGAATCTGCCAGAGACATACATTGGTTGGAATACATAAGTGGTCATTTTAATAAATTGTTGGAATCTCTGGGTGTGCTAGAGTGCAAGTAAAAATCACCTGAAGACTGCAGTCTGAGATAGGGTTCTGATACAGACCCACAACAGATTCTCACACAACAAACACTTTTTCAAAAATCATCTCATGTCTCTGACAAGGAAAGGGGGAAAATAACCACTTGGAAATGAATGCAGAATGTTCTCCATTACCACTGCCTACTTGTCAGTGAAAAATGACTTTACCAGAGTCTTATGTCACCTGAGAGAAGAGCATTTCCCTGACTCCACCCCTTGTAGCCTTCCTGTCTCACATAACGGGTACAAAGTGAATAAATCTTATGAAGGTCGTAGCCCAGGAATATCCTCACTAAAAGAGTGAAATTTAATCATAAAGTCAGAGATGATTCCCTTCCACCACTCCTTAACACCACATAACCAGGGCTCCACTGTAACAACAGGGGATGACAGCTGGGAAGTTGTAAGGAGTTCTTAGGAAAACCTAAAGACACACAAATAAATAGACAGAAAACACTAGAAAGTGTTAAAGCCCTTGGCATCTGCAATGACAGCAAACATTAAATAAAACCCAACCACAAGCCAGATTAACATAGAACCATACACTAAAGGTCTATTTGCCTCACTGTCCATTACCTATCAAGTCTACCTTTGAACCAAACTTTTATAAGGTATGCCAAAAGACAAGAAAAATGAAGTCCGAAGAGACAAATTAATCACCATTACCTGACGCAGATGGCACAGTTATGTTGGAATGATCAGGTAGTTAATTTAAAAGGAGCATGGTAAATATTTTCATGGTTCTAAAGGGAAAAGTAAACAGCATGCAAGAAAATAGGGGTTCTTTAAGTACAGCGAAAAATCATTGAGAAAGATTTAAAAGTAAATGCTAGAAATAAAAAACACTGTAACAAAAATGATGAATGCCCCTGATAGGCTCATCCTTAGAGTGGACACAACCAAAGAAAGAAGCAGTGATCTTGTGTATAAGTCAATAGAACCTTCCTGAAATGAAACACAAAGCAAAAACTAAATGCATAAATACAAGAAAAAAAGGAGAACAGCAGAAGATAGTATTCAAGAACTGTGGACAATTTCAAAAGGTATAATATATGCACAATTGGAATACCTGAAGAGGTAAAAGCAAACGGAGCATGAAAAATGTTTGAAGTAATAACGACCTATAACTTCCCAAAATTATTAACAGATACCAAACCACAGATATAGAAAGCTCACAAAACACTATGAAAGATAAACATAAAAATATTTATAGCACAAAATATCATGTTAAATTTATATTTAATTAATTAAATAAATAATAGATAGATGATAGATAGATAGATAAATTAATTAAATAAATAAAATGCTGGGGGGAAGGGGATAAGCCATAAAAAGAAAAAGATTAAAAAATGCAGTGGACTTCTAATAAATCATACAAACAAGAAAAGAGTGAAATAAAGTGTTAAAAGAACAAAAGATACCAACATAATAATATCTCTAATGAAACTATTCTTTAAAATAAAGGAGAAATAAAGACTTTATAAAAGAAAAACTGAAGAAATTCATCACCAGTAGACCTGTCCTACAAAAATTTTAAGAGAAGTCCCTTGGGAGGAAACAAATTTGTGTATAGGTCAGAAGCTCAGATCTTTATAAAGAAAGAAAATGTTAGAGAGTTAATAAATAAAGGTAAATTAAAATATTGTTCTTATAGTAATAAATCAAATAAAAAATGTTCATTCAAAGTAATAGTACATACACAAATTAAATAATTGACAGCAATGTTATAAAGAATGGGAAAGTGGAATTGGGAAACTCTGTTATAAAATGCCTATACTATCAATGAAATGGTCAAGTGTTACTAAAAGTGGACTTAGATTAGTTATAAATGTATATTGCAAACTCTTGGGCAATACTAAAAAAAAATCTAAAAAGAAGTATTATTGATATGCTAAAAGAGGAGAGAAAACGCAATCAAATCAAATAATTAAAACCAGAAAAGGAATAAATAAAAGAGAACAAAAAAAAAAACAACACAAAAAACAAAGATGAAGTATAAATAATTATAAATTATAATTTCAAATATGGCAGATATTAATTGAACTATATTAATAGTCACCTGAAGTATGAATGGTCTAAACACATCAACTAAATGGAGATTTTCCATATATATATAAAAAAATCCAGCCCTGCCGAAACCGGTTTGGCTCAGTGGATAGAGCGTCGGCCTGCGGACTCGAGGGTCCCAGGTTCGATTCCGGTCAAGGGCATGTACCTTGGTTGCGGGCACATCCCCAGTGGGGGGTGTGCAGGGGGCAGCTGATTGATGTTTCTCTCTCATCGATGTTTCTAACTCTCTATCCCTCTCTCTTCCTCTCTGTAAAAAATCAATAAAATATATTTAAAAAAAAAATCCAGCCCTAACCGGTTTGGCTCAGTGGATAGACCGTCGGCCTGCAGACTGAAGGGTCCCAGGTTCAATTCCGGTCAAGGGCATGTACCTTGGTTGCGGGTACAGCCCCAGTAGGAAGTGTGCAGGAGGCAGCTGATCGATGTTTCTCTCTCATTGATGTTTCTAACTCTCTATCCCTCTCCCTTCCTCTCTGTAAAAAATCAATAAAATATATTTTTAAAAAATCCAACTATATGTTGTCTACAAAATCCCACTTTATATAGAAAGAGATAGATAGGATAATAGTAACAGAGTAGAAAAAGTTATATTACTCTAACTGTGATCAAAAGAAGGCTGAGCAGTCATATTAATTTCAGATAAAGAAGACTTCACAATAAGGAAATGTATTAAAAATAAAGAAGGGTAAAGGGAAGTATCATTTACCTAATGATAAAGGAGCCAATTCCCTAATGAGATAAAACAGTTCTTAACATTTATGTGCCTAACAGAGCATCAAAATACATAGGGCAATAACTGATAAACTGCAAGGAAAATAGACATATCCACTATTGTACTTGGAAAGCTCAACACCCACCTATAAGTAATTATCAGATCCAGTAGACAGCAAATCATTAACAATATAATTCATTTGAACATTATATTCAATCAACTGGATCTAATTGATTTTCTTAAAATTCTCCTTCCAAAACAGCAGACTATACATTCTTCTCAAACTCACAGGAAGCAGTCATTATGATAAAATACATTCTTGACCACAAAATACACCTTAAGAAGTTTAAAAAAATAAAAATCATACAAAATATATTCTCAGACTACATTGAAATTAAACTAGAAATCAGTAACAAAAAGATAGTTGGGAAAATCCAAAACTATTTAGGGATTAAACAACATACTTGTAAATAATAGAAAGGTCAAAGAAAAAGTCTCAAGACAAATTTTAACTAAATAAAAATATAAATTATCAAAATTTGTGAGCGGTAACAAAAGCAGCAATTAAAGATAAATTTGAAACATGAAATTCTTATATTTGAAACAGAGCAATATCTAAATTTTAGAAATACCTAAAATTAGTAATCTCCATTCCCACCTTACAAAACTTTAAAAAGAAGAGTAACTTAAACCAAAAAAAAAAAAAAAAAAAAACAGAAGGAGAGAAATAATAAAATTTAGAGAAGAAATGAATGAAATTAAAAACAGGAAAAGAATAGAGAAAATAAAAACAAAGCCAAGTCTTTAAGATATCAATAATATTGGTAAATTCCTAGTCAGACTAACCCAGAAAAAAGAAAAAAAATATTACTAATAACAGAAGTAAAAGAGGGCCCATCACTACTTCCCCCATGGACATAAAGAGGTTAAAAAAAGAACACATGAATAAGTTTATGCCCTCAAATTTGATAAATTTGTTGAAATGGACCAGTTTCTTGAAAGACACAAATTATCACAATTCACACAAGGAAAAAATAGGTAAACTTAATAGCCCTCTATGTATTAAAAACACACACATCTATACTAATAAAAGGGTAATATGCTAATTAGACCAGAGACCTTCTGGACGTCCTTCTGGACAAAGCCATGGTGGTGAGGCCCAGGCGAGGCGGTTAGGGGTGATCAGGTCAGGAGGGGAGGGCAGTTGGGTATGATCAGATTGGCAGGGGGGGAGGTAGTTGTGGGTAAGCAGGCTGGCAGGGGGGGGGCAGTTAGGGGTGAGCAGGCTGGCGGGGGGGTGGTCAGTTGGGGGCAAGCAGGCAAGCAGGAAAAGTGGTTGGGGTGATCAGGCAGGCAGGCAGGTGAGCAGTTAAGAGCCAGCGGTCCCAAATTGCAAGAGGGATGTCCAACTGCTGGTTTAGGCCTGATCCCACCAGACCTAAACCAGCAGTCAGACATCCCCCGAGGGGTCCCAGATTGGAGAGTGTGCAGGCCAGGCTGAGGGACACCCCATGCACGAATTTTGTGCACCAGGCCATTAGTATATATATAATTTAGGAGTTCTGGAGATCTCAGGAAGGAATGCAAACTCTGACAAGAAAAACTAATTGTATTAAAATGTATGGAAGAACATCAGTGGGAAATGGGACTCCAGGACTACTGTCCTGAGCAACTTTGGAAATTTGAGGAATCTGTAAGAGTAAAGGCAAAAGTACTGCACATAAGACTGTCTGGTGTGTGTGTGTGTGTGTGTGTGTGTGTGTGTGTGTGTGTGTGTGTGTATTTGATCTGTCTGTTGAGAGAGCCTAGACACAAAGACATGCTCAATAAAGAACAAAAATACCCTACATTGATCAGTTGTGTCAAATTGACGCAGGGGCTAACTGAAAGAGCTATCAATGGCCAAAGCTGAAAAAACTGGATCATAAATAAATAAAGTAGCATTTAACTATTGGATTATAACTCAAAGTATAAAATAACTATCCAGGAGTTCATAATCTTAAATAAATGATGGAATAAATGAATAAATGAGGAAGATAAGACAAACTTTGCATTAGAATTCTGAATAACTTAGATACTCCACCCTCAGAAAGGGAGGCAAAACCCCCACTCACTGAGTGTGGGCCACATGTAGTTACTTCTTCCCAAAGAGAACTTCATAGAAAGAAAGAGGGGAAAAAGTAATGTCACAGTGGAGACACATGATGAGTACTACCTTAGATAGATGACAAAAAATAATCATCAAAGTGATAAATCATATTGATAGTGTGCACTTTTGATATGTGATAAAAATGGTACTTGATTCCTATTGTCTTTCTCTCCAAACCTGGTAAATCCATTCTAGTCATGAGAAACATGTCAAAATAATTCCAGTGGAGGACCATCCTAACTAAATAGCTGACTGGTACTCCTAAAAAGTGTCAAGGTATTAAAACATAAGAAATCTGACAAATTGTCACAGCCGAGAGGAGCCGAAGGAGACATGACAACTACATGCAATGTGGTCTCCCGGGTCAGTTCCTGAGACAGGAGCAATGGGTAAAAACTAAGGACAGGGGAGTAAACCATGGATGTGAGTGAATAACAATGCATCAATATGGGTTCATTAATTGCATCAAATGTACTGTATTAATGTACAATCTTAATAATGGGAGAAACTGAGTACAGCATATATCGGAACTTTCTGTTACCTTCACAAGCTTTCTGTAAATCTAAAACTGTCCTTCAAAATCATCTACTTAGAAAACAAAAGGTTTTTTTAAAAAGCAAAAGACACCAAAAAAGAAAGCTGAATGTAGCCTCCATTATTTTCCTGAGTAACTCAGTTATAGGCCCTCTAGGAGTACAACCCACTCAGCAAAAACAGTCATTTTATGCTCTATACTGAAAGCATTTATTGCGGTTCCTTCCCAAATGTATGCAGTTCCATCCCTGGGCAGAGTTTAGGCAGGCACAACTTTACCCATCAGATACTATCTCCAGCTGCCCGTCCCACCCTCCATTAACATTCTGTACATTCTGTACAACGTTACCAAGTGCCTCAGTTGATCCCTCATTCTTTGCCTGCACTCACACCACAGATCTTGACTTAGTGTGTGTATGTGTACCTGATGAACCTGTTTTATTAAAACCTCTTTTGATATAATGTACAAAACTTCACTTTAATAGTGACTAAGGAGATGCCACAGACCATTCCCAGATCTGTTCTCGGCCAGAGCTGAAAGGATTTCCTTTTAAACACCCACATAGGCCTGATTGGTACTGTTATTCCATGGACAGCACTCGTCCCTGTTGGCTTCCCTGACAGCCCGCCTTGCGGAGGTGCTCTGGGTGCTGAGGACAGCCACGGCTGTTTGCACCAGCCCCCGCGTCGCTCCTAACACATTATTGTGGTGCACTGGAATCAATAGCCCAGCCAAAGGAAGCAGGCATGTGCTGGAAGCAGAGCGACTACTCTGTTGTTTCTAGCTCTGCAGCTTGCACGCAGTGGGGGTCAGAAGGCTAAATGAAAGCAGTGTCTGTGTTGGAAAGCAATGTTGACAGCTGATAACCCCCCTGGACTGGAGCCCCAGGCAATGAAGGCAGGAGGGAGCATGTTTTTAAACAGTTTTAAATGTCTGGCTTTCTGCTAAAAGGCAATAATGCTGGGGAAAAATAGAAGGCAGCAGGAAAAGAGGAAGACCTAATATGAGATGGAATGACTTCTTAAAAGGAGCCATAGACGTGAGTCTACTTGAGCTGAGCAGGGTTTGAGGACAGGACAGTGTAGACATCCCTCTTTCATAGTCGCCAGGAGGCAGAGCTCAATGGCACATAACACACAGTCTGCATGCTCCTGGTTTATCTATGTCCGTGTCAAAAAAGATACCCAACCTCACTAGCTATTAGGAAAATGCAAATCAACACTACAATGGGATACCACCTAACGCATGTTAGAATGGCTATTATCAACAAGACAATGGAGAAGTTGTGGAGGAAAGGGAACCCTCGTTCACTGCTGGTGAGCATGTAAACTGGTACAGCCATTACTGAAAACAATATGAAGGCTCCTCAAAAAATTAAGAATACAGTTACCATATGACCCAGCAACCCTGTGTTCATTGCAGCATTATTCACAGTAGCCAGGACATGGAAACAACCAAAATGTCCTTCGCTCGATGACTGGATAAAGAAGATGTGGTACGTATATACAATGGAATACTACTCAGCCATAAGAAAGGATGAAGTGCTGCCATTTGCAACAATGCTGATGCATCTTGAGAATATCTTGCTAAGCCAAATAAGTCAGAGAGAAAAAGTTAAGAACCATATGCTTTCACTCACATGTGGGATATAAAAATGAAAGCATCAAAGAAGAAAAAAAGAATCACACAGACACAGACAACAGTATAGGGGTTGCCAGAGAGAAGGGGGATAGGTGTGGTAAAGGGTTAAGTGGGTCAAATATATGGTGATGAAAGAACTGACTCTGGATGGGCAAACAATGCAATATACAGATGATGTATCATAGAATTGTATACTCAAAACCTATATAATCTATTAAGCAATGCCACCCTCCTAAATTTAACTTAAAAACATAATAATTCACATCTTATGGATAAACAGCATGCATATTTGTGCTTTAGATTATAATATTTAGTTATCAACTCTGTTTAAAAAGGTCATTTGGAACCACCCATTACAAACATCTGAGTGCAATTTAATTTTTTCACAATGGATTCCCTAGCAAATCAGTGATCTTTCATACTACAGGTCAACTAATATCATTCTTCATCTTGAATTAATTGTAAGTTTGAACTGGAGGAGAAAACGTGCCTGTTACCTTATCATTGTGTTAAAGCAAGTGTTGTGCCTTTGCACATTCAAAAGAAGATTTTTTTTTTAATATCACACACAAAAAAATCTTTATTTCAAGTCTGACTTATTAGACAAGATGATGGCGTAATTGAGTGGTTATGTTTTAGAACATGATTTCTTCTGGATCTATAATGCAAGTAATTAAAAACAGCTTGACCATTGTTGCTATTTTGAGCATTTTGGCACCATGTTTCAGAACAGAAAGAACGGTAATGATTGCAGTCAAACTTTAACACATTTCCACTGAAGCAAAATAACTTAGCCAGACACGCTTTCCAGACACAAGGCACAGCAAGCACCCCTCTCCAACCACCCTCTACCACTCACCCACCACCCCACCACCCTACCACCCCACCTCAACTAACATGTGTCCGTTCAGCCAGGGGACTGAGCATGACACGTATTCCTTCTTCTAAGATTCCCATTGTCAGGTTAACTCCTGGCTGTAGGTGTTGGCACGTTCCTTGTGATATTATGTGACTAATCTCTGTCACCTACAGTAATCAGTAAGTGCCTTAAAAGTAGGGACATTGCTATTTTGAATCATCATTATACCCCTGGTCTTTAAAACAATGTCTGGTGCTTACTAGACAGTTCATGTACATAAAGCATCTTGCTTTTGTAGTCTTCTTTCTGATCCCTGAACTCAAGAGAGTGAGAAGTTCACTCCTTTGACTGGTCTGGAGGTTATAATTCTAGCCCCAGTGGCATTCTCTCTCTCTCTCTCTCTCTCTCTCTCTCTCTCTCTCTCTCTCTCTCTCTCTCACACACACACACAGATGACACAAGTCAGTGAGGTCAGGGCATCTCTTCGAGTCACAAATGCTTCATTGGTACATGATGCTGAAGAACTAGGTGCTTCTAAGGCATGGCCATTTCCTCTGAGGCAAGTGTTTCCAGGCTGTTATGGCACTTCTTTGAACTAGGGGTTCCACACCTTGTAAATGACTGTACAGTGAAACCTACCCCATGAATATTTAAAGAACTAAGGGAATGCCAGACACAGACATTTGTTAAACGGTGCATTTTGCAAAGAATTTTAAGTTGTTAATCTGGGCTTCAAGATAAAATAAAGAAAGCTTTGTCTGATACGGTAGCAGGTAGGAAATGTTCTCTCCCAAGGATTTAGCATACCTGGATAACATAGCACCCTTCATGTAGTAGAAATACATGCTCATGGTGGGAAAGCCCCCTATGCTAGGCTTTCAGAATTTCCCAATGGGCACATTTCACAGCTTGTGCTTGGACTCTGGACTTGCTCACCACTCTTGAAATTTGGGAAGGATAATTTTCTGTTGGGGGTGGCTACCCTGGGCATTGGAGGGAATTTATCAGTACCTCTGCCCTCTGCTCATGGATGCCTGTAGCACTTCTCTCCCAAGATGTAGCACACAAAGCATTTCCAGATTTTGCCGAATGTTCCCTGGGACAACATACCCTCTGTTGAATACCTCTGTGTGACAAGGGTGTGGGTTTGACTCTCGACTACTCACTAGCTGTATGACAGAAGTTAACTTAAGCTTTGAGCCTCATTTCCCTCTTCTATACATCTTGGGTGGAAATAAGTATTTTTTGGTTAGGACTAAATAAGACAATGTAAGTATATTATTTAGCTTAATTCTGTGTATGAGCCAATACATGTTATTTGCTATTACTATTATCACTATTTTATTTATCATTTTTGCTGTTATCATTGACATTTTTATTTCCACATAGCTGTTTTTCAACTTTATTCTTATTGTTGACACTATTGCATATGTTCCCATCCCCCCACCCTTTGCCCAGTTCTACCTATCTCCTGCCCCCTTCCCGTCTGGCTGCCACCACATTGTTGTCTGTGTCAACATGTTATGTCTATGTTGTTCGGTTAATCCCTTCATAGTTCATTGTTCAGCCACAAACAATGAACAGTGTGGTAGCTCCAGACAAAGGCTGGTTACACATAACATCTGATATCGATCTGTATCTAAATCTGGCCCAAGTGGACCCAGAAACCACACAACCAGTCCTTCCTCCAGCCTTCCCTTCCCCCCTCTCCTCTGACAGCTGTCAGTCTGTTCCATATATCCATGCCTCTTTCTCTATTTTATTCATTAGTTTATTTTGTTCATTAGATTCCACATTTAAATGAAATCATATGGTATTTGTCTTTTTCTGACTGGCTTATTTCATTTAGCATAATAATCTCCAGGTCCATATAAGCTGTCCCAAAAGATAAGATTTCCTTTATTTTTATGGTCCCATAACATTCCATTGTGTAAATGTACCAAGCCGTTTTATCTACTCATCTACTGATGGGCACTTGGGCTATTTCCAGATATTGGCTATTGTAAATAATGCTGCTATGATCATAGGACTGCATATATTCTTTCAAATTAGCGTTTTGAGATTCTTAGGACATATTCCCAGAAGCGGGATCACTGGGTCAAAAGGCAGTTCCATTTTTAATTTTTTGAGGAAACTCCATGCTGTTTTCCACAGTGGATGTACCAGTCTGCATTCCCACCAGCAGTGCACTAAGATTCCCTGTTCTCCACATCCTCGTCAGCACTTGCAGGTTGCTGATTTATTGATGGTGGCCATTCTAACAGGTGTGAGGTGATACCTCTCAATGTGGTTTTAATTTGCATCTCTCTAATGATTAGTGACATTCCGTCTTTCCTACCCCAAGCGCACAGCCAGTGCCCCTACCTCTTCTTGTTGAATCACGTAGCTGGCCCATCCTTCTGAGTTCAGTGGCACAGGGGTACCATAGGCCGCACAAAGCTGAGACTTTTGGACCATGTCTCCCAGGGAATCTTTTGTCCAAGAACCAGATGGGTGGATGCTGATGTGTGTGGCTACATTGCAGGGGGAAAATCCTATCTCCCCTGCAAGCTTAGCCTGCACTACCCCAGGAAGGGGAAGAAGTGCCCACCTTCTTCCTACAGGTTTGTGGGTACCCCAACACGACTTTTTGGATCTGCCATGCCAAGCCAAGGACACTCTTCATCATGAGGCTCAGTTCCACGGGAGAAAGGGAGAGTGGCTCAGAGCTGGGACATTTAAAGTGTGAGACCCTAGGATGTTCTTGTCTGGGGCCAGGATGAAGTGCTTGGCCTCCTCCTGTGAGCTTGGTCAGTATCACCATCCAATGGGAGAGTCTTTTGGTCTGCCACCCTGAGCCCAGAGTGGCTGAACTTGTTCCTCCAGAGGGGATGGTAGGTTGAACCCAAACTGAACCTGCAGTGAGTCCCTAGATGAGAAACTAGAGTAGGAGACTCCGGCAGAGACTGAGTGGTTTGTCTCTGGAGCAGGGACCACAATCCTTCATTAAATGCCTGACTGCATGATCCACGTAGTGGACCCACTAGCCCTGTTCTCTTGACCCTGGTTGTCCCACAACCTGTGGAAGAGGTTATGGTTCATGGTCAGCTGAGCCCACCCTATAGTCTTTCTTTGGAAGGCTCTAGAGTCTAGAGGAAGAGTAGGCAACCTCAGGGGAAGACAGAGTAGCTGACAGGTGGGGGCAGACCTCAGGGATCCTCAGTCCTTCTATAGATTGACCCTTATACACAGACTGGTCCCTCCCATGCATACTCAGGTCCAGTAGACACAGACACAAACAATGAACCAGCTCCAGACAAAAGCTGGTTACACATGACATCTGATATTGACCTGTACCTAAATCTGGCCCAAGTGGAACCAGAAACAACACAACCAATGGTGGGCATGAAAAATTACAGTATAATTCTTATATGATTCTTAAAATAAAATTATGAGCAAGAGTATCAGCATGTAAATCTCCAAAGTGGAAATTTGACTAGAAATATATAGACTGAGATCTCATACTAAACTCTCTAGTATAAGTGAAATGTAATTATATATATATGTGTATACACACACACACACACACACACACACACACACACACACACACACACACACACACTATGGTCTCAAATGTTGACAAAGGGATAACAAAGCTAATAATGACCCACATTGCTTTCTAGGACTGGAATTGATGTGAACCTTTGGGAAAACAACTTGTTCATCCCAGGCTATGTTAGAAGGTATCTGTTTATGTACTCCCTTGAGCCTAAGCTGGCAATGCATAGAATGTTATAGTTGGTGAAAGGGACCAATGTTTTACCGTCCTAAAACTGTGTTGTTGTTTTTAAGCTAGTTGTTAAGAAACAAAAGATGCAGAAAGAGCATTTGACTCTCCCCCTTTCCTGCCCAAGAGGTTCAGATGAAAAGACTTGCTCCAGAAAGGAAATCACTTTAGCCTAATTTAAATTAATTTTGCTAGATAGGAAGGCTCCCAGCAGGAGCCTAGTAGCAGATCGTCCTCTGTGTCCCATTGTTTCTGGATTGCCCAGCAAGAATTTTCAAGCCATGTGTGTTCTGCTCTTCCTCAACTACCTATAAATTATCCATCTTCAATGTTGAAGTCCGAGAGCCTATTCCCCCCTGTCTCCTGTTTCCAATATGTACCCAATTTTGTTTCACTGTCTTTAGAATTTTCAGGCTTATGTGAATTCCCTGTAGGCACATATTAAAATTTTATTTTCTCCTGTTAATCTGCTGTATGTTATTTGAATTATTAGCTCAGCTAGAAGAAGGTAGAAGGTGGGAGGGAAAATAATATTTGTTAGCCCCCCACACTGGCATGCATATGTTTCATCAATGCACTCACTTTTTTCAGCCTTCCTTTCATATCTATTCTCTGCTTGAACTCCCAATTTCTATGTAGACCTGTGGACTGATGATCTCTTGAAATGTATTATCCTAGCTGACCACATCACAACTGAGAGACAAAATGTCTTATACATACACCTTCTTTATTAAAAAATGTGGTCAATATAAAAAGACACTTTTCCATATCTTATCTGGGACTCTATGGGAATAATCCAGTTGGATTCACCCTCTGCTGCCTTGGGCAAACACACAAATATCATGTGTGTGGTAGGGGGAGGGGAGGAGGATGGGCTGTAGAAAAGAGAGGAGGGAGAGAAAAAAAATAAAATTATCTATACTCAAAGGTCTTTCAAGTGTTGGAATCCTTACAGTTAGTAATTTCTTTCTTTTATTCTAATCCTAATAAATCCAATCAAATGATGGGTGGGAGGAGCACAGGAGTAAAGTTTCTTCTAATTTTGCTTTCATAGTAAAAAATGGGAAAGAACATGAATGTCTACTAGGAGGGGAAGGACGAAAGAACATTGTGAAGTGGCCACTTTGTGGAACTTGATGCTATCTCCCAAATGAATGTGGAGATTACAGATCAGACAGAAAATGCTCTTGCTCGTGTGTTTAGTGAAAGGAAAAAATAAAAATGGATACAAAACTGTGTTTTCTGCTGTAACCCTGTAAAATGCAAAGGGACTGGCAAAGATGCTCTTTCTTCTTGAGCAAACTAATTGTTTTAATTGATTTTAGAGAGGGAGGATGGAGAGAGTGATAGTAAGAGAAACATTGATGTGAAAAAGATACAGGGATTGGTTGCCTCCAATATGTGCCCCAACCAGGGATCAAACCCACAACCTAGGTATATGCCCTGACCAGGAATTGAACCAGCGACCTTCTGTGCATGGGACAATGCTTCAACAAACTGAGCCATACTGCCAGGACTTGACCAAACTTTAGATAGGCTCCGCTGAGCCCTCTTTTTGAGAAGGCCTCAACTTTGGCCTATAAAACTGTAGATTCTCAGTACAAATTATTTCATCCACTCACAGCCACACTAAAAGATGACTGAACTCTAACATAGTTTATAACATCTCAAGGCTGACCCTGGGCCCACTTAGAGGGCCTGCCTGAGAACAAACAAACAAACA
Organism: Ia io; assembly: GCA_025583905.1. NCBI lineage: Eukaryota > Metazoa > Chordata > Mammalia > Chiroptera > Vespertilionidae > Ia > Ia io. The sequence goes on along the minus strand of JAJQQW010000012.1, from coordinate 53,643,662 downwards.
AAACCCTCAAGGCCTCCAAAATAATTCACCCTTTGTTCTAGCCAACACTTGAGCAAGGGCCCCTGACCTCCCTTTTCTAGGGCATTTGCTGAACAGGGCTTACACCTGTAAACTTTCTTTGTCACTCTGAGGTGTAGATGAATCTCCTACAACTCAGGAGTGTCTCTCAAGGACCTGAAAGCCATTTCTTTGAAATGTAATCAATAAGAAGGCTAGGGCTTCTGTCTCCCCGTCTCTGAGGAAGTATATAATCCTAAATTGAATAATTGTCAGCCAGCAGATGCTATAAATGTTGGCTTAATCGCATTTACACTGATCAACTCTGTAATCTTTCACTCCCCAGAAGATGAAAAGGGGCCATGTACTAAACGTGACAGCTCAGGAGAGCCCTGTGTGGGGGTGGCCTTACAAACTCAGAGACATAAAATAACCACATAGGATGATCCAAAATTAAAACTTTCTAACTAAAAGTTAGTCATGGTGGGTAGTCATATCCTAGGCTGGTATCTTCCCTGACAAAGGTCAATCCTTACCTTATCTGAACCTGTCTACTGACCTTTTGCATGTAAACATACCTTTGGAATGTCGGGGTAATTTCCCCTCCTCCACACACCTCAGGGCACCACAGTGGAGACCACAAATCTCCTCATTGTTATTGTTAATTGTGTTAATTATTGACTGTTAACTCTCCTATACCCACAAATGTAAAAGAAGTATGGGTCTATTTATTTTACTTTTTTATCCAACCCCAGAGATATTCAGCTTTGCTTTCTCCCGCCTCCCTAAATCACCAATGGGTTTCATGTCACCCCTTGGGCCTCCTTCTTTGATTGTAATGTACAAAGTGAGGTGCCAAGCTGCCATTCCCTGGAGCGTTTTCTCAGTCCCTTGAAATTTTGCATCCCAGAACATGTCAGTTTTGCTCAAATAAACTCATAAAAATCCTCTACAGGTTTAAACATTTCTTACTTTGACACCTGATTCTATTAAGCTCCTGCTGTTTCCCCCATCCCGTTCTCTCATTCTTTCTTTAAAACACCCAGTCAAGCCGGGCCGGTGTGGCTCAGTGGTTAAGCATCGACCTAGGAACCAGGAGGTCATGGTTTGATTCCCAGTCAAGGCATATGCACAGGTTTCAGGCTCTCTTCCGAGTAGGGGGTGCAAAAGAGGCAGCCAATAGATGATTCTCTCTCATGATTGATGTTTCTATCTCTCTCTCCCTCCCCTTTTTTCTCTGAAATCAATAAAAATATATTTAAAACAATACAAAAAAAAACACACAAAAACAACCACCACTCAGTCACCTCTGAACAAACTGAAGTTGAGCTCAGTTCACACTGGACCCTCTTCCATAATGCAGTAGTATATTACTGATTACAGTCTCTCTTTACTATTTGAGCTAGTGGCTGGCTTTGTTTATCTTTGACAGGTCCAGATGCTAAGGAATTGAAGCCCTCCATCACTGCATTTGTTTGAGGGTAGTGGGATGATACTCATTAGAAATCATTAGCAAAAGCATTCTCTCTGTTTCAGAAAAGAACAATCTCTACACATAGCCTTGATTACAAGTTAAATAAAATTTTGCTGGGAAGCAATCCTGATTTATGAATCCACATTAAACATCTAAGTACATCTGTTATGCCCAGCAAAATGGTTACTGTTTGGGTAATGATATCTTGGAGTCACAAATGATGTATACATTCCCAGTGATTTATGCATTTGGAGGGGTGGAATGTGTCATGGTGATTGACTATTATTCTCAAATACTAGATTTTTACTGTGCCCTCTGTTCCTTCCTTTTGTGCCTGAGAATCAGGAAGTGCAACCTTGTGTGGGGGCAGAATTGCTACCCTGAGAGAAATATTTCAGCATGTCTTAGGCGGTATCCACTTGCCTTTGATTCAGCATTTTGCAGTGTATCTCAGAAAAGATGAAAACTCCTTTAGAAAGATGTAAGATTCAAAGAGTTTGCCTTTAACTTCAAGTTGTTGGAAGTACTGACTGTGGGTCCACAACACCCACCTGCCACCTCTCTCACCTTGGCCTTCTCTCACACCCTTCCCTTGGAGGTGTGTTCTTAGGATTCATGACTTCGGTGTTTCTGTCTGCTCCCATCTCTGCCCTGTGACTCTCTGATGAACCTTTCACATTCTTCAAAACTCAGCTCAGGCCTGACTTTGTTAAGAGGCGGCCTCCACCTGACCCCTCTCCCCTTTCCTCTTTGGTCCCTTCTCCAATTTCTGTTGCAATAGCAACCATCTCAGCCCACACATCCCTGATTCCAGTGTTTGTATTTTTTACTGTATATAAGTTGCCAGATGGCAGGGAACACTGTATCCCTGGTGCCCAGCACAATTTCTGACACAAAGTAAGGGTTCAGTAAGTGATTATGGAACAAACAACTGAAGCTCCCTTTGCTTCCAGAGATAAATTTATATTACCTATTATAATCCAGACCGAGATTTAACTTTTCTCTTTTATCCAGTACATGAATGCGTTCATGTGCACCCATGGAACTGCAAGATGGTTCAAGAAAAAAACATCTCCAAAGTACTGTAAAAATACACATACAAGTCTGATTGCAGGCTCCACACCCCATCTGGCCTGGGAGCACTGAGGAGGGCTGTGGGAAGAGATGCAGAGACATGTAACTTACATTCTGCAGCTGGACATGATTCCTCACCAAGTGCTCTGACTTTGCCATTGTGCTGGATGCTTTGAGACTGTAGTTTTTACCATTCTGTGGCTCTTTCAGCTGCTCTTGAAGTTGCTTAGCTTGTTTTCTGCAGGTTTAAATAAATAAATGAATAAATCGTTATACACATGTATGCTATGCATATTGTTTGTTTCATTCATTCCTATCATCTGTCATTTACTAAAGCTAGATGAAACTCAATTTAATTCTCTTTTTAAAGGGAATCCTTCCCTATTTTCAACTCTACCAAGAACGCCTTCCAATTTGGAGAGAAGGTGGCATTGCCCATCATCTCCAGGGACTCACGCCCAGGGTGTTCTAAAGGTGGACAGAAATGTAATTGATGGTCCCTGCCCTCATGGATGCAAGGGGTCCCTCACCCTGAGCGGTCAGCTGCAAAGAATTGGAAATCTTCTGAAGTGACCAGTGGAAAATATGAAGCTTAGACCTAACAGCCACCTACATGTAACATACTACAAAGTTACATTTGTATCTTTACAAGTCAAGCGTATGTAGCTTGATTGCATGGCTGACATGTGTACCATAATGAGTGTATATTTTCTTTTTTTACAGTTTAGAACCAGCTCATTATTGTTGTCATCAACATTTTTTGTAACTAACAAAAACAGTTAACTCTTAAATAGTGCCTATCATGTGCCAAACTTCATTTTATTTTTTTAAATATATTTTTATTGATTTCAGAGAGGAAGGGAGAGGGAGAGAGACAGAAACATCAATGATGAGAGAGAATCATTGATCAGCTGCCTCCTGCATGCCCCCTCCTGGGGATTGAGCCCCCAACCCCGGGCATGTGCCCTTTACTGGAATCGAACCTGGGATCCTACAGTCCACAGGCTGATGCTCTATCCACTGAGCAAAACCGGCTAGGGCCTAAAACCATTTTAAATGTTTTCCATCTATCAATTCACTTATTCTTCACAATAATTCTGTATGATGAGGCATTAATTCTGTGCCAATTTAGATAAGAAATCTGAGGCACAGGAAGTTAGATTATTTGCCCACACGCACATTGCCAGGAAGTGCTATAGGGCTGGATGCAGACCCAGGCAGTGTGGCCACATACTCAGTACTCTTAACCACCACTCAGAACCGGCAAGGCACTTGCCCGTGGTCCCACAGTTTCTCAGAGGGAAGGCTAAGCCTACTCTCAGTTTTTGGACTCCAAATAAAGGACCCCTGCCTGCATATGTGGGCTGGCTATACCAGCAAGATGCAACAGATGCTCTGTCCCAAGGGCTTTGCAGCAATTACCTATCAGCAGAAGACTCAGCACCAATAAAACAAGCAAGCAAACGAAAGCAAGCAAACAAAAAACCTCTGCAGAGTCATCTGCCCTGAACTCCTCCTCTTGCCCAAGGCCCTGCCTAGGACAGAGCTTTGGTGGAGCAGAGCACTGGCCTCACAGGGAGCCTCCAACAGGCAGAGCTGGGGCTCAGGTCTCAGAGGGGCTGGGACTTGCACCCCAGCTCCGCCACCCTCCAGTTTCATCTGGATTTCCTAAATCAAAAGAGATTAATTTCCTAACCGTCTCTGAGCCTCAGTTTCTTCACCTGCAAATGGAGTCTGTAAAAGCTATCTTTCATGCATCCTGTGGAAACTAAACTTGAGAGCACATGCGGAATGCTGAGCTCCTCCCAGGCTCACCAGTTAGCACGTTTGTACGGGCAGATGCTGCAGAGGAATTAGAACACTGGCTCAGAGAACAAAGAAAAGATCGTATGAACCGCATCGCTCAGCATTTGCCACAGGATTTGGAGGTTCTGAGTGCCATTGCTTCTTTTGAATTTACACCAGTGTGATGCACTCTATTTAAATATTTCTCTCATCTTTTCAATTATTTGGGGGGCTTTTATCTTCAGTGCTCTAAATTGCTTTAATCTAGTTGTAATTATTTATCTACTTCCTAACAGCTAATCTGTAGCCTATTGTTAAAAATAAATCAATCACATCAGCATTTTTAGAAGCACATCATAGTCAAGAAATCCTATCAGGAATTCACTGATGAAGCAAATGGGAGATCAGAAAGTTCCACCTGAGTAACTCATCATGAAGCAGTGAGAGGGCTTACTCTCTTAAGAATTAAATATAAGAAACACTATCTTACAGTGACTCCATAATTCAGTGTTTGGGAAATATAAATTTCTGAAGGAATTGTGTTTATAAAATGTTTGAGAACAGTTCCTAAATCCTTTTATCATTTACTTTCCTTTACTTCCTTTTCACTCAAGTCCCAACTCACTAATATTCCAGAATCAATGGGCTTTCCTTTGTGAACCTGCCTCCTTCTCTGTCATCCCTGCCCTTTCCCAGGCACACACATTTTTGCTCTTTCATCCTTTCTCCAGTAACTGCCAACAGAGGAAAATGATCGCTGTACCATCAACCCTCTCATCGAGGAGGCTAAAAGGGCTAATTCCAATGTAACCCTGATATTTGGGGCTAGTGATCTGAATCCAAGCTAGTAAGCTCAGTGTACATTCCTGATAACTTATAATTAAGTCACTACCTCTTTCCCAGACACTGGTCTTGCAGAACCGGTTACAGAGGCCATTGGACTGTGGACAGTACACTGCCCTGAGGGAGGGCTCCTAACTCTGACGCCAGGCCAGATCCCCAACACCTGGGGGCCTTCTTGCAAGGCCCGAGAAAAGGACCGGAAGCATGATCCATGCTTGTGGGACAAAGAGCACAGGGAGGGAGATATAAGGGAGGGCCCTATGCATGTTCCTTCACTCAGATTTGGAAGGCTGTTCCCTGAGTCCGCTGGCGTTATTAAACAGTGTCCCTCCAACTTCCTCAGAAGCGTCCTTGGTCTTCTTTGTCTTCTGCAACATCATGATAACTGCTCTGGGGAAGACCAGATGCAGGCATTGCACACTGGAACCCTACTAGCCAGCAATGTCGGTATCAACATTGCATAGTTAACTGAGCTTTAAGATTCTCTGGCTCAGTTCTTCAGAAGGAAAGGAAAAGTAAGTAGTGGCATATCTGATGTCACAAGTCTGTTGGTAAACATTTGCAATGTCGCAGGTGGGGTTCCTGGGGAAGTAGATACTGAGATGGAGAGAGTGTGCAGGATTCTTACTAGGGAGGGCTCTTCGGATTGGCACCAGTGGAAGCAAAGGGAAGGAAACAGGACCGGACTGAAGGAGAAGTTGGAATGCCATGAAGATCTCAGTAAATCCCACAGCGAGTTCTAGAACTGTCATGGCCTTGTACCGCATGTTGGGGGCAAAAGTCTAGGCCTTCAGAGCCTCACATTGAACTGTCACCAACTGTGGTCCATCTCAGGTCAGAGTATGTGCTTGAGAAAAGTAACTACTAGCATAACTGTGTTTTAGCAACTGGGGGACTAAGCCCTTCACCACTGAAGAGCATCGTAGCAGCAGCCCAGGGCATTCACTGCTGTCCTTACGAGTCTTTCTTTGTGGCCTACAATGTCTTACTTCAGAGAGTGATCACCGATGGTCAGAGCAGTTGCCACAATGTCTGCTTTGTACCAGGAACACCTGCTTGTTTTTCTCCTGTGTCTTCCCAGTTGTGATCAGTATTTGTCCAGCCTTTGCTCCTGGAGCACCTCCTCTTCCACCCCCTTCCATTCTTAGAGTTGAATCACATCCTGCATTTCCAAAGTCTGCTAAGGACTCCTACAGCCCGTCTCACCCTTCTTACCCAGGCGAGTTGAAAGTAAAAAGAAAACCTATGAGAATGTATAGTTGCATTCAGCCATATCAGCCAGATTGAAAGGCTCAACTAATAGTTCTATTAGCTACTTGGGGAATGTATTGATTTATTGGGATTAATGAGAATTTCTTCCATTGGGTCCTTCAGAATCGTTGGGTTTTAGTCAATTCAGTTAGAATATCTTCTAAATTCAAGAAGGTGTTCGTCACTTCTACCTCAGCAGCTAACAGTTTGCTATAATATTCTATCTGCTGAGGTCATGCCATAACAAGGGTGACAAGAGAATGGAGAAAGGACCAGAGTGATGAAATTTGGGGGATTATGAGGATTACAACAGAAGTGACCAAGAGAATGTGAGCTTTTTGTTAACTCCTGACTTTCTCTCACCAGAAATAGTACATCCTGGTATACAGGATGGAGGTTCAAGTGAATTTATTTGGAAACCAGTGATAGAGAGGTCCTACAATCCTAGAACTTGGGGCTTTCAAGATGAGGTAAAGAAAGTGTACACATGAAAACAACTTTAATCTATGAAAGTGAGGAAAGGTCAAGGTGGAGTCTGATGAAGGGTTTGGGAGGGGACTTGGAATTCCAGCAATCAGCACTGAGAATACTGGGTCAGGGTATTATAAAAATGCAGGTTGCCCTCAGCTGTGTAGATTAGATGCCTGGTGTGGGATGTGGCAGTAAAGGAAGACCATGCCTGGAAATTGTACAGAAGAAAGAAATATACTCTTAATGAGAACTATAACTCCACCTGGGAAAGGCTTCACTTTTTATTATCACTTTATTCTTCTCACATTTTCTTATTTATTTGTTTTTAATGAAAACTTGTCCCAGCTGGGCAGGCAGAAGGCGAGCTCCGGAAGAGTGTTCCTCCATTGGCTCATGATGAAACTGACATTGAACAGGTTTCCATTAAACAATGGACAGCTCGCTGAGCCACAGGAGGAGGTGTCCCAGAGCCCACTGCCACCCTGAACAGGAAGGCCCTAGTTACCCAGCTGTTCACCAGTCTTGTGAGTGTGATCATCAGTCTTCCATTTAAATGTGGTACAACTAAAAATCACACTCTAAAAATAACAATGAAGCACTGCTTCCTAATAACTTGCTATTGTTAAATACACAATTTCTTTCTCCCACACAGCAGAAGCATGGAGAACCTTGCACCACCCTGTCTCCTGCTCCAGGGCGCTCTCTTCGCCTTGGGTTACCTGGCCCCTAAGTTCCCGAGTGGCAAACGGGGCTGTTAACAAGAGCAAGCCCCACTGAGTACTTACTCTTTCATACACGGTGGTGTCCTTTTGACAGTATTATCCCATTAATCCTTAACACATTCTAGAAGGGAGATATATTTTGGCCATTTAAAAAAAAAAGAAAATCAAGGGTAAAGGACTGGATGTAATTTGCTTAATAGTTCATAACAAGCAAGTGGCAGCCTAAAGATTTGAACACATGTAAAATCACAGTCACTGTGCCATGTAGCCTCCCTAGAAAAATAAAATTCGAAAGTGCTCTGGGTTGCACCAGAGCAGGGCATTCCTCATTCACCCCCAGCAGTTGCACCACCCCGTGAAAGGATTATATGAGCCAATGTGGTTGGTGTACAGCATGTGATTGAAACTAGAACTGTGCAATTTCAAAGACTCCATCTGTTGGTAAGGTATAAATGTCTAATCACTATGCTGTACACCTAAAACTAATGCAATATTGTATGCCAACTATAATTGAAAAATAATAAAAATCATTTTTAAAAAAAATGATTCCAGCTGCAATTTTCTACTGTGTGGCTTTGACAACTTAATATTTTAAAATTAAATCCTGATATTTTAAAAAATGTAGCAATAACACACAATTCCAATTGTTTTAAGGATTGGGAGATAATACATGAAAAGCTCAGTGTCTCTGACAAAGAATAAGTGCTTAAAATGAACATGAACACCTGAAACCTATACAACTTTATTAACCAATGTCACCCCAATAAATTCAATAAAAATTTAAAAAATAAAATGAGCAATACAAAAACAAACACAAAAAAAGAAAAAAACAAAACCCACTAACATCACAGCCTAGAGTTGCCTAGGAGATGTAATAATTAAATATAATGTGGCATCTGGATGTAGCCCTGGAACAAAAAAAGCACATTAGGTAAAAACTAAGAAATCTGGAAGTATGAAATTTAGTTAGTAATAATGTATCAATATTAAATGCATCGTGCTAATGTAAGACAAAAACAGGGGAAACTGAGTCTGGGTATATGGAATCTCTCTGTACTCTTTTCACAGTAATTCTGAAAATCTAAACTAGTTTATTAAAAATAATAGTTACTAATTCTGGATTCAGACCTGAGTTTCCATTATTTTTCTGCAAATCAACATATATATAATAGACTATATCTGGAAATTGGTCAATTTTTAGAAGAACAAATGGATAGAAAAATATATGTCCAATGAAAAGCAATTAAGCTTTGGCTTGGATTTCAACAAGCTGTAGGAATAGAATTGGGGCCAACATATTCAGGTCTATGTGCCTTACAAGAAACCAAAAAATATAGTATTTTTATCCATATTTCCTATTTTAAGTGCATATTTTGCTAATATCATAAATAAAATACCTTTTTCAAAGTTCATTTAAAATAAAGATATATGTAGATAGACATATATACTTACATAGCTGTATATATATATATATATATATATACATATATATATACATATATATGTATATATATATATATTAGCCTACGTTATTAGTAAAAAATAAGTACCTTTATGTGCAGAAGGTCTGGTTTCTTGGAAAAAAAGTATAGGACATATTCAAGATATGTATACCAACTGGGGAACTAAAATAGATTTTATAATTTTTCATATTTCACATTTGGCTAAAACCTTTATGAGTATCAGATAAAAACACTATGAAAGAAAACATGTAGATTTTTTTTTTAAAGAAAAACAATAGACCCTGGTTGATAATGTTTAGGTCTACAGCAGTGCAACCTCTCTGGTCACAAGAGTTAGCTCCTTAGTCACAGGCAAATGTTGAGACTTTAATCCTGGCAGGTAATCAAAATGTGCAAAGAAGGTACAGTTGTTATGAGCACAGAGAGGGATGGTAGTTATGTGCATCAAAGATAAACCACGCACACATACATGCAAATGTGTAATATACTAGTACACTCACCACAGTCTACAAAAGATTCTAAGTCATTCTAAATGTTGGACGGGCCCATTTTTACAAGATCCCTCTGTCGGGAGCAAAGACTGAGAACTTAAAAAAGACAAAGTGCTTCCTCTGAGAAGTAACCTTTTAACACTTGAGAGAAATGGTCTTACTTGCTTTTGAAGTAGAATGCTGCACAGAACATGCCCACGATGACAATCCCAAAGATGATACATGAAATTGACAGCACCTGCCTTTGATAAACTTCTTCACTCTCTGCGAATTTGAAAAAAAAGAAATTAGAATGGATGTTAGCAGGGCACAGCTGAGACAATCTTCATCCTTGTACTTTTAAGCTGGTATCTCCTTTCAAAGCAAACGTTTTTGTTCCTGTCATGAATAGGAAAACATGAGGAACTTATTAGCATGCAATTTCTTGGCAATGGTCTGCAGGACAGCTGATTGCTACATTTTGATCTGCATGGCTAAGTCAGCCCTCATACTCACATATCACAATTATGTATCTTCTCAAAAGACATCGCATGACGTTAGGACATATGGGGGACATACCTTTTTGAAATTATGGTTGAGTTCAACATAACCTGCTACAGAGACAAATGTGTGTCCATCAGAGCCTTCCTGTGTCAGTGATGACTTCCAATTTATTTTATGATGTCACCGCATTTATTGCTTGGTCTTTGGCTGTCATTCACCCACTATTATGACTGGCATCACTTATGAAAAAAGAACTTCAATATGTATTTGAATGTTTATTCACCCATTCCTTGAATTCCTCAATACCCATGCCCTGGCATCTCTACTATCTCAATCGCTGTTATCAAGATTATATCTTATAGCTTCTCATCGCATAAAAACAACAGAATTCATAAAAAAGCATTTCACTTCTCAGCCACTATTATTTATATTCCCAGCTCATTTTCTGAAATATGTCGACTGAAACAGTTTTTCCATCTCATCAAGACCTTTTATCCATAGATCTCAGAACTTTCTTTCTGTTATTGTCCTCTTGTTGTCTTCATTTCTCTCCTTACACAGCATACAGACTTTGGTGCATGATTACAGTTATTTACTCTCTTGCAAATACCCTCACTTACTGAATCCATTTCTCCTTCCCCTTCACTCATTTGGCAAAATAACTGTGTACAAATCCAAGAAACTGCCTTTTCCACCCTTCTACCTTGAACAGTTCAGAATTAGAGAGAAGATTGCACAGTTGGGAGTGGACACCAATAAAGGTTGACAATCACATTGCTGAAGCAGACATCCAATAGAGACTAACTATCTCATCAGCCTGCTTCTCCATTGTTCTACAGATTATCCATACATTCTACACACTACTCAAACATCTGACTTACCCTCCTTCCTGACTCCAAGATCTTTCATATATGTCACACACAAAAAGAAGTCAGTACAAAAGAAATAATCTCAATGTACAACACAAAATATACAAAATTAGTTGTGCCTTTATTCCTTTTGATTAGCTCTTATTAACATAATGTAGTAGTTCTCAAACTTTAGTGTGCATTGGAGTCACCTTGAGAGTTATTAAGGGCAGACTGCCACCTACTTTCCCTCCCAGAGTTGGTCTGAAGTGGGGGCAGAACATTTGCATTTAAAAAAAATTCTCAGGTGATTCTAATGTTGCTAGTCTGTGAAACATGTTTTGAGAACCACTGAATAGACTAAGAACCCTCATAACACAGATCTACTATAACAGAATAACTGGGGGATATTTGTTTTTCTTTGTAAATGTCAACTAAGGATCCATTTTGGGCCTTCTAAATAAAAATGTCTATTAAAAAGAAAATTTTCAATGGTGATGGAAAAAAATAAATTTAAAAAAGAAATTTTTGCCTGGCCAGTATGGCTCAGTGATTGAGCATCAACCTATGAAACAGGAGGTCATAGTGCAATTCCCTGTCAGGGCATATGCCCAGTTTGTAGGCTTGATCCCCAGTGGGGGGCATGAAGGAGGCAACCAATCAATAATTCTCTCTTATCATTGATGTTTCTATCTCTCTCTCACTCTCCTATCCTCTCTGAAATCAATAAAAATATATACTTTTAAAAAGCCTTCTCCTTGAGGAGATGCTTAAAAATAAAAGAAAGAAAGAAAATCTTCAGGTATTTCTCATACACACTAAAGTTAGAGAATAATTCAATTGGAGAAAATGCTATCTTTTAAAAGATGAATTCCTTTAGGTCCAATTGTGTTCTATCATCTCAGTGTCTTCACAATCACTGAAAGTAAGAGAAGGGAAAACATTCCAATTCATTTTATGATGCCAACATTGCCTTTATATTAAAATTAGACAAAGACATAAAAGAAAATAAATTACAGACATATATTCTTCATTGACATAGATGTAGAAATTCTTACCAAAAGTTTAGGAAATCAAATCCAGCAAGATGTTAAAAGTAACACATCATGACCAAGTGGGGTTTATATAAGGAATTCAAGGTTAGTTTAATATTTTAAAATTTAATAAATGTGATTCACAATTTTAACAGTCAATAAAAATAATTTAATTATTGATTAGATGGAAAATTGACTTAAAATCTAATATTAATTCCTGATTAAAATTCTCAAAGAATATGGATAGAAGGGAACTTCATCACATTTATGAAGAATATATATAATCTATACCAAATTGTGAAAGACTGACTGCTTTTCCCCTAAGGTCAGGAATAAAGCAAGAATATACTCTCTCACCACTTCTATTCAACATTCTACTGGAAGTTTAGTCAGTGGAATAAGCAAAAATAGAAATTAAATCCATTCAGTTTTGGAATAGAAGAAAAATCATCTGTGTTCTCAGATAACATGATTATCTATGCCAAAAGCTGATAGAATCTACAAAGAGCTAGTGTAACTAGTAAGGAAGCTTAGCAAGTTTGCATGATATCAAGTTGTATCATAGATGATACAAAAATTAAATGTATGTCTACTTAATAACAACAAATAAGCAGAAATTAACATGTAATTATTATTTACACAATCTCAAAAATATAAAGCACATAGAGATACATGAAGCATGTACACTGAAAACTACCCAAACATAGAGAGAATTTAAAAAACAAAACAAATAAATGAAGAGACACATCATGTTTATGGATTGAAAGACTCAATAATATTAAGATGTCAGTTTTCCTCAAGTTAATAGATAGATTGAGTACAATTCTACTGAAAATTTCAGGAGGACTTTTGTTGTTGAAGAAATTGACAAGCTAATTCTAAATGTTATGTAGAAATACAAAAGATATAGAGTAGCCAAAACGATGTTTTGGTAGCCAAGAAATCAAGTTGAACGACTTAAACCTATTTGTTCCAAGACTTATTATAAAGTTATATTAATCAAGGCACTATGGTATTGGCCTACTTATAGACAGACAAGAGAGTCCAGGAATATATGCAAAAAATATGTGTCCAATTGATTTATGAAAAGATGCCAAGACAATTCAAAGGGGAAAGGATCTTTTCAAAAAATGACATTGTAACAGTAGAATAGCCATATGCATAAAAATGAACCTTGACTTGAGACCTTAATGTAAAATTTTATACCATAAAACTATTAGAAGAAAATATAGGAGAAAAATCTTAGTAACCATGGGTTTGACAAAGATTTCTTAACTACAATACAAAAGATACAAAGTATGAAAAATTTTAAATCAATAAAATGGACTTCATCAAAATTAATGTTTGCTCTTCAAAATATAGACTCGTATCTATACTATATATTCAACAAAAAATATATATTCAATAACATGAACTTATATATAATATAAGTGGATCTCTTACTACTCAATAAGAAGACAACAGCTGCATTTTGAAATGGGCAAAAGATTTGAATACACACTTCCCCAAAGATATATAGGTGGCAAATACATACATAAAAACACATAGATGGTAAATACGAACATCATTAATCATTATGAAATTGAAAATTAATCTGTTTGGGGATATATGGCATCCCTACTAGAATTTTTAAAATTAAAGAATGACTGTACCAAGGGTGTGGAGCAATTTTAACTTTCATGTACTTCTTGGTAGAAATGTAAAATGATATAACCACTTAAGAAATAATTTCATGAAAGTTAAACATATGCTTACCTTAGGCATAGCCATTACATTCCTAGAGATTTACCCAAGACTAATGAACATGTTCATTATGTACATAAATTTTCATGGCAGCTTTATTTGTAATAGCAAAAAAGTGGAAACAATCCAAATGCCTGCTAACAGGTGAATGGATAAACACATTGTGCGCTATCCATACAATGGGATATTACGCAGAAATAAAAAGGAATGAGCTATTGATATAAGTAACAATACACGAGTCTCAAAATAATTATGCTGAGTGCAAATCAGACCCACAAAAGATGTACCTGTTGCATTATCCTAATTGTATAAAATTCTGGAAAATGAAAACCAATCTAGAAAGCAAGCAAGTGGATACCTGGAAAGAGGAACTGGGGATGGGGATGACATGAGGAAACTTTGGCGAGTTATGGATATATTGTCTCAAATATAGTATTTCCATGCGTGAATATTTATGTCCAAGTGTATCAAATGATACATTTTAAATAAGTATTATTTTATGTCAATTATAGTTGCAAACATATTAATCCTAGGGGACAAAGAATATAATGACGCATAAAGGACATACATGATACAAAAGATATGCCTTATACAACACCATCCACCTCCTTTCCTTCCAGCATGTCTGACATTTAACTCCTTAAAGACCTGATACATGCTATTCTTTTTCCCTTTCTGGAATACTATTCCATGTTTGTTTTTCAAATGCCTACTCACCTTCTGATCTCAAATTAAATGTCACCGGCGCAAAAAATCTTGCCCTGCCCTGTAAGCACCATTGGTGCAGGAGACCATATTTTTGTTGATCTATTCGTTTGACTCACCACTGCTTCTCTAAGCACCAGCTGCGGTTCTTCCCACAGAGTGACACCCCAAGACTTGTTACCTAGTAGATACATAGATATTTCAGGTGTTATAGGGGTTTTCTGCTTTATGCTGCTCATGAAATAGCAACTCTCGCCCAGGGATACTCTTAAGGTTTAATACTTTTCCTTTGTTCACCCCATGTCCTCCCAAATCCTCCTTTTCCAAGTTGACTACCAGCAACTGACCCCACCCTTTCCTGAACTCTACACCTGGCTCTTTTCATTGAGGTTTTCCCATCGAAACCTGGCCTCCTTGCTGCGATTCTGTCCTAAGTCTTTTGCAGAGGGCGAAGTGTCATAAGGAAAATGATGAAGTCATTTGTTCTCGGGCCTCTGAATAAACTGTATCATGATCTGCCCACAGGCAGGTACTCTCATGTTCTTCTTTCCCATGCCATTTGACTGCCAGGCCCTGGTTTACTGGGTGATTTTCAGGTTGTCTGGTCAGACTTCAGGAAGACACTACATGGTTGAATTTATGTAGTGTTTTCTTTTTTTTTTTTTTTTGATCTTTGGATATAATAGTTTAATATCACCATGTTTACTTTTTGTATGTTCATTTTATCAACTTGCATCTTTTTTTTAATTTCTTTATTGATTAAGGTATCACATATTTGTCCTCATCCCCCCATTCCCATCCCACACCCCTCCCCACACATGCCCCCACCCCCCTGTTGTCCGTATGTAGTGTTTTCAACTAGCTCCATGCCTGCAATGGTGAGCTCCCTGGTTTTCTGTCCTAGTCAAGGGCACATGTCTGTGTTGTGAGCTCAATCCCCAGTAGGGGGCGTGCAGGAGGCAGCCGGTCAAGGATTCTGCAGGATACCAATTCACAGCCAGAAAAAGGGCTGCGAGTTGGCTCATGGGCACCGTATTCCCCATACCAGGACTTGTCGGGTGCTTGCGCAATGCCCCAGAAGCTTTCAGGGCCAGCTAAAATGAGCCCATGGCTTGTGATGTGCCTCTCCCAGCAAAGTCAACTGCAGAACTCCAACTTTAATTAAGCAAATCCGGATCAGACACACAGACGTGGATTAAAACCTCCACATGCAGAACACAATCTCTACACCCTATTGTCTTTCTTTTTTATTTTCTTTCCTGGGACCATGCACTGTTTTTAAACATGATGACAAATGTTTCTGTCCTTTTTCCTACAGAAGTGTGTTGGGAAACAAAGATTTAGAAGAACTGTCCCCTCTTCTTTCCCTTCTTAGGCTTTGCTTCCGTTTTATTTTGACTGGAGTGTCAGAAAATAGAAAGTAAGCCCAAGAGAAATATCACTATGGAGATTTCTGAATAAGCAGAGAAGGGCAATCAGGAGGCCCTGGCAAGTCTTAGTTTACATTTTACGTTTGAAAAGATCCAAATGAAAGAGATTCCAAAATGTGTCATTGGCACCTGGTTTGGAAGCATTGCTACCTTAAAGAATGCAACCCTTTCCATCCCCACATTTGTAAGCTCATTAAATTTTCCATTTGAACTTGGAAACAGATAAGTACTTGCACGGACTATAAAGAACTCCATTTCACTTAATTGCTGTGAGTTGATGACTGCAATGGGATAAGCATGACTTGCATCTGATAAGCTACCCCACCTGGCCTGTGCCAATAAAAAGAATTATGAAAATGATGCATAATAATACTCATTAAAACATAAAACAAGATTGTATCCACTAAACTGAATGATTTCCTCATGAAATCTTTGTGGTGTTTTTGTTCTTATTTGAAAGTAGTCAAATATGGCCTGGGGAAATGCACAAAATCAATTCTGAATTTAAATCAAGAGTGAAATTAAAATCCCAAAGACTGTGGGTATAGTTATCTGGGGCACAAGAACCAGCATGGTGAGGGGCAAGAGGCAAGGGCTCAAGAGTCCGGCAATTTTGGATTTGGCTTTAATTTTAGCCACTTTTAATTTGAGTAACCACAGATATATCACTTTACTTTATGAACTTCAATCCCCTAGAATAAAGGCAGTGATGAAACGCTAACTGTAATAAATGTTATAACAAGAGGTATGTATTGTTATGAAAGCATATGATAAACGGACCTATACATAGATATGAGAGCAGAGATCTGAAGTATAAGATTAGGAGCCAAGTGGGCAAGAGATATGGGGTGAGGAGAGTGGTCCAGGAAGAGAAAGCCGCTTGTGCAGAGGCCTTGCTGTAGGAGATAAAAATGGCATGCTCTGGAATCTGGAGGTTATCTCCAAATCCCAGAGTCTTTGTATGAGTGCTTTTCTCTCCCTTAATAGCTTGGCAGAGCAAGAAGCAATGGGGTCTTGGGGTGCAATGAACATGGCATTGCAACAGCAGGAAGGTACTGAAGGATTTGAAAGGAGAGGAGTGTGTTGTGATGATATTTACATTTCCTTTTTTCTGCATGGGTGGAAAAGATTAGAAGGGATAAAGTAAATGCAGAGTCCTGTTAGGAGTCTATTATAATGGTTCAGGTCAGACATGAGGAATGTACGACAGCAGTAACAATCATGGTGGGGAGTGAAATAATCAGAAATGAAAAGCACTTAGGTTGAAAATGTAAGGGACTAGATGGTGATGCTGTTAACTAACAGTATGTTGGAGGAAGGTCAGACACAGAAGAAAAAGTCACAAGCTCAGTTTTAGACTCAGGGAGTTTTAAGGGCCTGGAAGATATCCAAGTAAAGATGCCCAGTGGACATTTAAACATGTAAATCTAAGCTAAGAGGAGGTGACAGGGTTCAGGATAGAAATATTTAGGGGTTATGCATATACTGACACTTGTGTGTTGATAAGATAGTCCTGAGAGAAAATGAAGAGTAATAGGAGAAGAATGGCTAAGGCTTGAGGGATTCCAAATTTTCATGGAAGTGCAGAGAAGGAACCTGCAGGGGAGATGAAAGAGCAACAGCCAACCAGGCAAAAAGAAAAGTAAAAACCAAACAACAAACATAACAAAACATGATAATATTATGAAAAAAACACACAGAGTTTTTCTAGGATAGGGTATTGAATACTTCCACTAGGCCAAATGAGATCGAGTGCATTAATTTAGTGACGTGGCAGTCACTGGGCTCTCTGATGAAATGATGATGGTCGCCCTCATAACCCTGTGGGTCCTCTGCCATGTAACAGTCACGTGCTGCAATCAAATGCACTTTCTCCAAATCTACCCCGTTTTTAACCACTTTGGCCTGGATTTAGAATCTAGAATTCCAGCCTAACTCCAGAAAGCGGGGAATACCTTCATTGTAACTTGAGGCTACCAGGAACTTCACTGTAGAGAAGTCATGAGGATTGAATGAGATAAGATACATAGCGTTGTAGTTCTTAACTCCAAGTGGTATTAATGATTAGGCTGAACCATATAAAACTGTCATGGGGGGGGGGGCACGCAAAAAATTGCTGAACACTGGCAATTTAATTTGGTTCTATCAAATAGATGGTAACTGAAATTATTTTATGGGATGCTAATATTGGTGCATTTCATTTATTAAAAATCCAGATTATGAAATTATTTTTGAGGACAAAAACCAATCTTTGCTTACACAGAAATTAGTAAAGGATGCTTCATTATCTCTACTCCCAGCGCTGGTCCTCTCACCTTTTCTGTTACACACAGGACTTGTTCCTCTCTTTTTATATGATCATATTTCTTGTTATAAAGGTGGAAACTAGAGAAGGTGATGTAACAGTGACATTTTGGAAACTGACATAGGACCAGTGGGAAAGTCCTTTTGGCAGGCAGCCTGGTCTCAGACTCTGAAAGAGACCAGGGCTGCCCTTAGCTGCCCCCTTCCCCCCGCCCCGCCCGCAATTGCCCACTTCACTCAGGGAGCATTGTGCTTGATTGGTGGGTATTCCTTGGTTTAAACACCAACTGCAGCTGTTCTTATCTTCTCTCACCCATGGTCTTGGTCAATAAAATGGAGGAAAATGACATGCTTTGTCTATTTGTTAAGAGATTCAATAGGCAAGCACAAATCAAGTGTCCAGAGTAATGGGTGGCATAGAATTGGTGCACAAAATGCCAGTTTCCCTCTTTCCCCCTTTTCACCTGGAGCCTAGACTTTGCTCCACGTCTCTTGTGTGCAGCCAACCTTACCTACAGGCAGTGACTGCTGACCTGACGCTGGGCCCTCCTGCCTGTTCACTGAGACCTCTGTGGATGGAACTTACTTTTATGTCATTTTCTTTACTTACAGTTCCTTGTGTTTTTACTCTTGGTAACTGCATTTTTCAACTAGTGGTTCTGAATTGCTATAAAGATATTTTGGAGGATGCAAAGCAAGTGAGTCTCACTGGGGCCTGGGCTGTCTTTCCCATTCCCCTCACATATACCCTTTGAGAAGAGAAGGAAAGTGTGCTCCTTGTTGCCAGAGATACAGAATTCTTGGAGAGCACGCAGGCCACGGCATCCCATGCTGATCTAGAGTGCTTACAGTTCAGGCCCTGCTGTGCAAAGGTGCCTGAAAGGATGCTTTTGGAAACCGGAGTCTTTAGAATTTTGGAAGTCTCTACACAACAACTTGTCAAGGAATCCTAGATTAAAAAAATAGCACAAGAAAATCATATTTGCTTCTTTCTTATACCATTTCTCAATGGAGTTCTCGATATTAAGAATACAGGTGTGAGCCCTAGCTGGTTTGGCTCAGTGGATAGAGCGTTGGCCTGCAGACTGAAGGGTCCCAGGTTCCACTCTGGTCAAGGGCACATGCCCAGGTTGTGGGCTTGATCCCCAGCATGGAGTGTGCAGGAGACAGCTGATCAATGATTCTCTCTCATCATTGATGTTTCTCTCTCTCTCTCCCTATCCCTTTCTCTCTGAAATAAATAAATAAATAAATATATATACATATATATATGTGTGTGTATATATATATATATATATATATATATATATATATATATATATATATATATATATATATATATATATATATATATATATATACATATTTTAAAAGAAATAAAGAAGAATAGAGGTGTGAGTGACTGTGACGAACTGTAAGTCCCTGTGTATGTCCAGGAATGGGAAATGTTCTAAAAGGTAGCTCTCCATCCCTTTCAAGTATAGGGCCCTTGGATCCCACTGACTCTTGACAATCTTTCCTTTTTAGCACCAACTTTAATTAAGACTGGAAGACATCAAACTTAAGTCTTATTTCCCTATGTGTGCTGGCATCCAGGTAATGTGACGCTTAAATATGGACCCAAACACACATGCACACGCACACATCTGTAAGTCATATATAAGAGCAAAGCTTTTTCACTTAGACCAACTCATATTCAACATATGCAAATAAGACCCTATGTGGGGCCAGCACTAGGTGTCAATGAAAACATGATTAGTCCAATACTTTATTGTAGAGCAACCTAATAGTATCCCTGGGATTCTTATCCAAGTATTCATCAACTGAAACCCTGCAGTTAAAAGTCTACATCGAGAAGCAAAGTCACCATAACACAACAATATTCACTAATGAGCCCACTGTTTGTGAAATAGATCTTCACTCTCTAATTCTAGCATGTATTTCTTAATATATTTTTTATTGATTTCAGAGAGGAAAAGAGAGGGAGAGAGAGAGAAACGTCAATGATGAGAGAGAATCATTGATTGGCTATCTCCTGCACACCCCACACTGGGGATTGAGCCTGCAACCCTGGCATGTGCCCTTGACTGGAATCGAACCCAAGACCCTTCAGTCCGTAAGTCGATGCTCTATCCACTGAGCCACACCAGTTAGGGAGAGCATGTATTCCTATTCATCAAATTAGCCTCACAATCTGGGTAGGTCAGCCTCTTCTTTATTGAAGGCCTATGACTTTTTAGTCTTCATTTTAACTGGATTAAGTCTAAGTGGATTTATTCCAAGATTTATAAGTCTTGTGAAAAGAGGGCCTCCTGGATTCTGTCCTTAAAAATCAACAAATGCTGGGAATATGTTAAAATATTATAATTTTATAAGGAACAGCAAATAAATTTTGATCAGGAAAGAGAAGAATATTTAGAATGCTGGAAACGGGATTTGTACTTTTTATCCTGAAGATAAAAATAAACAAGAAGTTAAATGGCCGATAACTGCACTAGTTAAGAAAAAAAGAATAATTTCCTCAACATAAAAGACACCTTGCAGGCAAATGAAATGAATCCTCACCATAAGGTCAATGAGATCAAAGATATGCTGGCAAGGTGGGGCACTGACTATGCGACAAGAATATTGGAAACGTCAAACCAGCTCCACGATCCTCCTGCAAGGAACCCCCAGAATGTTGCTTGAGGGCGCCCAACCCAACTACCCAAGTGCAGGGGACCTGCAATGACCAGCAGGTACTGGTGTGCTCCACATCTTTAACACAGTGCTGTTTCTACCTGGGCACCTCCTGCCCTTCTCTACCTGCAGAACTCCCAGTGCTATGAGTTGAACTGTGTCCCCCAAAAGATGCTGAAGTACTAATCCCAGTACCTGTGAAATGATCTTCTTTGGATAAAGGGCTTTTGCAGAGGATCAGGTTAAAATGAGGTCATTAGAATGGACCCTCATCCAAAATTACTGTGTCCTTGTGTAAAGGAGAAGTGTGGACGCAGAGACACACCTGCAGACAGGAACAACGCCATGGGAAGATGAAGGCAGAGACTGGGTGATGCATTGACAAGTCAAGGAAGGCCAACGATTGCTAGCAAACCACTGAAGCTAGGAGAAAAGCAAAGGAACCGATCCCCCCTCACAGCCCTCAGAAGAAACCAGCTCTGTTAACACCTTGATCTTGTACTTCTGGCCTCCAGAACTGTGAGACAATACAGGTCTGTTATTTAACCACCAGCCCTTGGTACTTTGTTATGGGCAGCCCTAGCAAGCTACCGTAAAATACTCCCTGATCCATAAAAAATCCGAATAAACACTATCAGGTCTGAAAATTCTCCTCAAGCTCCCCCTTCTACATCCTTTTTTTCATCTTCCCATAATGCACATATCTGTTTTCCCACAGCCAAGACTGAGAGCCCCTCAAGGTCAAGAGTATCATCTTCATTCCTGGATCCCTGTGCCTGGCTCATGCTTGCCCTGCACGGGAAAGGTTACTCAGCA
The DNA here is from genome assembly GCA_025583905.1 of Ia io. NCBI lineage: Eukaryota > Metazoa > Chordata > Mammalia > Chiroptera > Vespertilionidae > Ia > Ia io. The sequence goes on along the minus strand of JAJQQW010000012.1, from coordinate 53,622,049 downwards.
GGCCTTTGTTGAACTCAACAGATTCTGGGTTGGGTGTCTAATGACATTTTTCCAGTTGATCCTCTGCCTGGTGAGGTAATAAAAATAGGCACTGCTTTCTCGGAGGGGCGTCCTTTTACCCCAGGAATTTGTTCTCTTGTTCTTTGCAGTCCACTGTGAAAGGGCAGCATTTCAAATACTTCAAAAAGGAAAAGAATGGCTTCATAATAAAACGTTGACATTCAAAATATTTTACCATCTTTCCATGCAAAGTGCTTTTAGATGTGCCTTATCCATAAAATTTGATATTTAAAAGGAAATAACAGTTTAAATGCATAAACACATTCATTCTCAACCTGTAATTTCCTTTTACCCACCTCCTTCCCCGACACTCCACCAAATGTAAAGCTAACCCTGTAAAATCCTTTATCTCCCTCCCTGCTTCCCCAAACAGTGAAGCTCTGGCTGACTATAGATAAGTGAATGTTCTAAAACACATTTGGAAAAAAAAAAAAACACAACACAAAAAGCCCCGGGTCTTCTCATTGGTATGTCTAACATGCACTGGCTTTCCAAGTGCTATTGCTCCCACAAATAAATTATTAGTAAAAAGAAAATTGCATCAAAATAAATCTATGGGTGAATTTTCAATGTTAAGTTGCAACCAGCCTTTGGCTTCTGGCTTCACTGTTAAAAGGTCTGAGAGTTTCATTTTCCTGAACCTGTAGTAACTGTCCCCGATCCCTACCCTTAGCCCCAGTTTTATAACTTAGGATTCACTGTTCATTGGCAAAGTCACATTCCACTAGCAAGATATGCGACTCAGTAGGACAACCTGTTATTTTCTTGGCAATGAGGAGAATGTGACCCAATGGCCTATAGGACTCTTCTAGTGTTCGACCTATTTTGATGGAGTGGGAAGTCTAATCCGCTAAAATCATGTCCACCTCGCCACACATGAGAACAGTCAGGCCCATAGTAACAGCCAACCCCCCCAGACTGGTTTAATGGATCTCCACCACCCTCGGCCAGGTGAGAGGTAAGTTAAAGGCATCTAAGTCCCTTTGCCTCAAATATTAGTGTGGCCTGGCCTGAACTACAAGTGTCATCTGCAAAGTCAGCTATTTCACAGCTTTGCCCTCCCCAGGCCCATGCTGTAACTATCACGCCAGGGGCTGTCCTGAGTCAGGCGGGGTATCAGGTAGCACAGCACAAGCTTCTGGACTCCGGGCAGTGAATCTCTACCCTGGTGGTGCGTTAGAAACAATGGGAGCTTTTCAAACATGCCTACGAAGCAGTCCCACCCAGAGCAGGCGACCCGAGTTTCCAGCCCTGGGACTCTACATGCATATTTCTCTAAGGCAGCTAACATGCAGTAAAAGAGAGCCAAAAATTAAAAAAGGCAAAATTAACTGTAGTTATACATTTTATTTCACTCAACATATCTAAACCAGTATCATTTCCACATGGAATTACTATAAAAGGGCTAATAAAGTATTTTACTTTTTATCTTTTTAGCACTAAATCTGTAAAATCCAGTGTGTATTTTGTGCTTGCTCATCTCATTTGAGGCTGGCCACATTTCAGGTGCTCCCTGGTCACATGTGGTTAGTGGGATCCATATTGGACAGGGTAGGTCATGAGTTAGACCATAGGGACCTGTTTCTAGGCATCCTCTCTGACTACTTATGTGAATTTGGGCAATTTTATTAACTATCTGTGACTCAGTTTTTAAGATAAAAAGGGGGTCATGACCATAATACTTCCCTCACTGGATTGCTTTGTGAGCATTTAATAAGCACAGTGCCTAGCTCACTGAAAATGTCCATAACATTTAAGTGGCTTCTGTTATCATCATCATCATCATCATCATTTCTATTCTTTTAATATATCATGAAAAAGATTGCTAGAAAAAATCCATAGAGAACGTTGGATTTGAGAAGTAGCACTAAAACCATTTGAAAATATATGACTTTCAAGTCCTCATGTGGGAAAAGAAAATGGATAATTAAAACAGGCATCATTAAACTCATTGGTCTCAGGTACAAGATATACTGAAGCTCCTTAAAATAAAATAATAATAACTAATAAATATGCATGCTCCTTTATCAATGTCAGTGCTGATAATGTTTAACTTAATTCATTTTACATTTGGCCTCTGAATGCATCATAAGGATAGATAGATACAGGCAAACTAGAGCTGGAAATGAAACAGCAAAGCTGATCCTGCTCTTTGACCTCCCTGTGCCCCTGCCCCTGCACTGCCTGCTTAGGTACCTTGTCAGCATCCTTCTCCTCACTCAGAGTTTCTGTTTCCCTAGATACTTAGTTGCTGATGCTCTTAGCGGGCCACATCTCTTACTCCATCTAACGAAGTCCTTTTGTGCTTCTGATCCAGTCTTATTTTTTCAAAATTCAAATTCCTGTCTTTAAAACAAAGTTCATATCAAAGTGTAATATGTATATAAAAATGCATAATTCATAAATTGACAGGGTGAGGAAATTTTACAAAATGAACATTCATAGGTAATCAACACCCAGATCAGGATATGGGACAAGGCCATCCATGCACCGCCTCCTAACTACAAACCACCTCGTCTACAGCAGATCCACTAACCTGACTTCTGGCACCAGAGATGAGCTGTGCTGGTTTGTGAAGTTTATATAAATGGAATCATATTATGTGTTCTTTTTATACCTAGATTTTCCCCATTGTTGCTAGTGAGATTCAATCATGTCATTGCATGTAGCTCTGGCTCGTTTATTATTCCTCTTAACCTGCCTTTTAAAACTTACAATAAAGTCAAAATCGTGGGCATTTTTGTATGTTATGTCTCAGAGGTCAATCTCATCTTTTTTAGTGGCTGCATAGTACTCTGTACTATGGTGATGTCACATGGACATTTATATTATTTCCAGTTTCGCATTGTTATAACCAGTGCTCTAATGAACAGTCTTGTGTATGTGTAGCAACTACAATTTAAATGGAATTTTGCAGAGTATAGTGAGGAAGGGAAGTCAGATAAAAGAAATGAAAGTGGATAACTAGGGGTTCTAGTAAAAATATTGTGCTTCCTCTTTATGGTATTCTAGGTTTCTCAGCCTAAGCCCTCTCCAACTCTTGACCCAATGAAACTTGTCAATAAGTCCACCTATGACAAATGCCATTGAGCTTTCTCAAGCAGAGGAGGCATGACTGACATATTGCTTTTCTCAGTGACAATAGTTATCCCAGGTGTCCTTAATTCACAGACATGAATGAGAAAACTGGGCTCACCGGTTCTATGTAGAAAAACTTGATGATAAGTTCCCAGGGTGGAATATAAAGACTTAATACCAGTATATGTATGCCTCCAGAACGAACCTTACAAGTACCCCTAAAGAACAAAAACACTGACTCGTTTTATGAACCTATCATGATTTCCAGCTTTGATACTGGATATCGTGGTGCATTAAAAAGTTGATAAGCTCTAATGTCAGAAAGACATGGGTCAATGGTTCCTTTTGTTATTTCAAAATGTGACTTTTGAGTCTTATCTTCTTTGCCAAAAGAAAGAGCAGTAGGAAGTACTTTTTGATGTGTGATAATCATATACTACAGTTACATGTGTCCTTCCTTCCCAGTTATGTTAAGAGAAGCAAGCTGTCATCCAGCAGTGGGAGAAATTTGTGTCCAACTGTGTAATACCAACAGGGGTCTGGTGATAAGTGTATCTAAGCAGGGAGTAAGCTTCAGGGTCCAAGAAGATGATAGGGTTGGTACCAAGCGATAAGAACAGTGAAGGTTCAACTGAAACAGAAGCAATAGAAGATACTTGCCACTTGAAGAATTAGCACAAGCAAAGACTCTGCAAAAGATACCCAGAAGCAAGGTGAACCACACCAGACCCATAAAGAAAGTGATTCAAGCATCTGGTTATCGCTGAATGAAATAGAATTTTAAGGTCTCTGAGAATCCCCAAGTCTTTGTGGTGTATATGCATATAATCTTCGATAGAAGCATGTGGAGTATTTAGATTTACTCTTTGCTCTAGTTCATATCTTGTAACATCAAGTGTATGGGATAGCTGCAGAGATTATTATCTTGCTTCAGGCCCTACAGTGTTTAGAGAAAATTTCATCTCTTCTGGCATCATAAGCTATAATAACCATGTCTTCTATTTTCTATTTCTGATGCTTTGACATCTGGGGCTTGCTGACCCTGAAAAAACTGCCCTTCCCAGGGTTATCCAATTCTGAGAGACAGGAAACAACTAGCTTGTGAGCATATTGTTTTACTTTTATTTTTTCAAATACAAACCAATCAATCCAGAGCTCCTCTCCTGACACCTCCTTTATCAGGCTCCCACACTTTGCACAACTGTGCACCTGCCCTCATAACATCAGGATTAGGTACCAGCCAAGTGGGGAGCACTTCTATAACCACAGACTGCAGACATTATTTAAACTAGCCAATCCTCGGCCTGCTTACCCCACCTCCTCACCCACTGTATGGTGTAGCAATCACAATAAAGACCCTTCCCCCCACACTTCCCCTTCCTTCTCTGCCTCCTGTCTGACCTTGGTGTTTCTTCATGGGGCACCCACATAGCCCCTTCTTCTTGGGAAATATAAGTAATGAATGATCTTTTCAATGACAGTTGTTTCACGAACTGTTGGCCTTACTGGATGTCAAATTTTTAGTTAAACCCTGTATTTTCGAACATGCGCTATTCAAATGAATGTCTTAAAAGGATAATGTTTCATGTTAAAAGTTGTAAATATTTTAAAGATACAAAAATTTGATTTTCTAAAGAAAAAAAAAAGCTGCTTAGCTCAATCTAATGGAGTGACCACTACTCATTGAAATAACTCCTAAAGAATTCATCTCTGTACAGGATTAAACTCTAAGATCAGCAGAAAGTTACAGTCTATGTTTATTGGATTCTGTCCTGCATCACATATCAGACACTGCTCTAGAATTATACTTTAGCTAAAGGATAAATAAGGTAAAATTCATAAATCCTATGATCTAGTTGTTGAGATGGCATATCAGTATACATACAAAATAGTGATAAGTGTTTAAGAATTATGAGCAGAGTGACATCAGCAAGATGGGCAGTCCATACTATCCAAAGCAATCTACAGTTTCAAGGCAATTGTTACTAAAATTCGAATAACATTTTGTATAGAAACATGAAAACAATTATAAAATTCATATGGAACTAAAATAAAAGGCCTTGATTAGCCAAAGCAACACTGGGAAAAAGAAACAGAGCTGGTAGTGGCATACTTTTTTATTGTAAACTATACTTCAAAGCTATAGTAAACAAAATAGTACAGTATTGTAATAAAAATAGAAATATAGACTGATGGCACAGACTCAAGAGCCCAGAAATAACCTGGCCAGTGTGGCTCAGTGATTGAGCATCGACCTATGAACCAGGAGGGCACTGGTTCAATTCCCGGTCAGGGAACATGCACCTCAGGACACATGCCTGGGTTGTGGGCTCGATCCCCAGTGTGGGGTGTGCAGGAGGCAGCAGATCAATGATTCTCTGTCATCATTAATGTTTCTCTGAAATAAATAAGTGGGACTACTTAAGACTTAAAAAGCTTCTGCACAGAAATAAATCAACAACAAAAGATAACCTATGGGATAGGAGAAAATACTTGCAAACCATCTACCTGGTAAGGCGATAATATCCAAAAATTTTTTATAGCTTATACAATTCAAGCAAAAAACCAACGCACACACCACACACACACAACAACAACAACAACAACACAAACAGCAACAACAAAGAATAATAATAGTCAGAGACGCTAAAGATATTTTCTCAGAGAAGACATACAGATGGCCAAGAGATACATGCAAAGATTTCAATATCACTAATCATCAGGAAAATGCAAATCAAAACCACAATGAGCTATCACCTCACACTTGTTAAAAAAATTGTTATGAAAAAGACAAGAGATAATAAGTGCTGGCTAAAATGTGGACAAAGAGAATCCTTGTGCACTGTTGGTTGGAATGTAAATTGGTACAACTATGGAAAACAGTGAAGGTTCCTCAAAAAATTAGAAGTAGAACACCAGCCCTGGCCAATTTGGCTCAGCAGTTAGAGCATCAGCCGAAGGGTCACAGGTTCAATTCCCAGCCAAGGGCATGTACCTCAGTTTCAGGTGTGTCCCTGGCCCCTGTTGGGAAAATCAATGGAAAAAATATCCTCAGGTAAGGATGAAAAAAAAAAAAAGTAGAACACCATATGATCCAGCTAGCCCCCTTCTGGGTATATATTCAAAGGAAATGAAATCATGATCTCAAAGATATTTGCATTGCCATGTTCACTGAAAAATTATTCACAATAGCCAAATGTGGAAAAAACCTAAGTGTCCATTGATCAATGAATGAAGAAGATGTGGTACACACACACACACACACACACACACACACACACACACAGGAATATTATCCAGCCATGAGAAAGAAGTGAATCCTGGCATTTGCACAACATGGCTGGACCTTAAGGACATTATGCTAAGTGAAATAAGTCAAACAGAGAAAGGCAATATGGTATGATCTCCCTGATATGTGAGCTGGAAAAAAGCATGAACTCTTAGAAGCAGAGAGTAGAATGGCCCCTCCCAGAGGCTGGGAATGAGGAAAATGAGCAATGATCAAAGGGTTCAAACTTCCAGTTAGAATATGAGTGAGTTCTAAGGATCTAATGTACACCATTGTGACTATAGTTAACAGAACTTGCATTATATACTTGAATGTTTCCAATAATTATATCTTAAATGTTCTTACACACATACACAAAAAGTAGTTATGTGATGTGATAGAGATGTTAACTAAACCTATTGTGGAGATCATTTTTAAATATATAACTGTTTCATCATATTGCATACCTTAATCTTACACATGTTACTTGTCAAGCATATAACAGCTAGAGGCCCAGTGCATGAAATTCGTGCACCAGAGGGGGTGTCCCTCAGCCCAGCCTGCACCCTCTCACAATTCGGGACCTCTCACGGGATAGCCAACTGCCAGTTTAAGCCCGATCCCACAGAATTGGGCCTAAACCGGCATTCGGACAACTCACTTGCAATCCGGGACCCCTGGCTTTAACTGCTCACCTGGCTGCCTGATCACCCCTAACCACTCGCCTGCCTACCTGATCACCCTTAACCACTCTGCCTGCCTGCCTGATCACCCCTAACCCCTCTGCCTGCCTGCCTGATTGCACCTAACCACTCGCCTGCCTGCCAGATCACCCCTAACTGCCTCTGCCTCAGCCCCTGCTGCCATGGCTTCATTTGGAATGACATCTGGAATGACTTCCTAAAGGTTGTTTGGCTGTTCAGTCTAATCAGCATATTACACTTTTATTATTATAGAAAAGTTTGAAAAAAATTTAAAACAGTTTCCAAGCACTGAAGTTAAAAAAGAGAAAGAAATGCAAATCAAAAGCATAATTAAATATGACTTTGCACTCATTAAAATGGCTGAATCAATAAGACTGACAATAACAAATGTTGGCAATATGTGTAGAAATTGAAACCTTCATGAAGTACTGCTGGAACTGTAATATGCTTCAGCCACTTTGAAAAATAGTCTAGTAGTTCCTCACATTTTGAAATATAAAGTTACCATATGACCCAGAAATTCTACTCCTAGGTATCTATGTAAGAGGAAGGAAAATATGTGTTCTACAAAACATTGTAGTTGAATGATTCTATGCATATCATTTACTAGAGGCCCGGCACATGAAATTTATGCAGAGGTAGGGTCCCTAGGCCTGGCCTGCAATCAGGGCCAATCTTCCCCGGTTGCTGGTAGCCGACCCTGCCCCCCGCCACCAACGCTGGTCACCCTCTGTGTGTGGAGCAACCAGCGGGGCTATCGGCCCCCACTCACTGGTACCCACCTTGGTCTGGTGCCGCCATCGTCCGCCACCACCCATCCCTGGTTCCCCATTCCCCATTAGGCTATCGGAGCCTGCTGGCTGGGGGGAGGGACCAAGAGGTTGGCCAGGAGGCCCTGATTGGGCAATCAGAGCCTGTGGGCTTGAGGCAGGTCCTGTGTTGAGCATCTGCCCTCTGGTGGTCAGTGTGCATCATACTGACCGGTCGTTCTGCTGTTCAGTAGATTTGCATAATAGCCTTTTATTATATAGGACTAGAGGCCTGGCACACGAAATTTGTGCACAGGGGGTGTGTCCCTCAGCCCAGCCTGCACCCTTTCCAATCTGGGACTCCTCAAGGGATGTCCGACTGCCCGTTTAGGCCCGATCCTGGTAAGATCGGGCCTAAACGGACATCCCTCTCACAATCCAGGACTGCTGGCTCCCAACTGCTCACCTGCCTGCCTTCCTGATTGACTCTAACCACTTCTGCCAGATCACCCCCTAACCACTCCCCTTCCAGCCTGATTGATGCCTAACTGCTCCCCTGCCAGCCTGATTGCCCCTAACTGCCCTCCCCTGCAGGCCTGGTCACCCCTAACTGCCCTCCCCTGAAGGCCTGGCCACCCCTAACTGCCCTCCCCTGCAGGCCTGGTACCCCCAACTTCCCTCCTCTGCTGTCCTGGTCACTCCTAACTACCCTCCTCTGCAGGCTTGATCGCACCCAACTGCCATCCCTTGCAGGCCTGGTCCCTCCCAACTGCCCTCCCCTGCAGGTCTCATCGCCCCCAACTGCCCTCCCTTGCAGGCCTGGTCACCCCCAACTGCCCTCCCCTGCTGGCCATCTTGTGGTGGCCATCTTATGTCCACATGGGGGCAGCCATCTTTGACCACATGGGGGCAGCCATCTTGTGTGTTGGAGTGACAGTCAATTTGCATATTACTCTTTTATTAGATAGGACTAGAGGCCTGATGCATGAAAATTCATGCAAGAGTAGGCCTTCCTTCCCCTGACTACCAGCACCAGCTTCCCTCCAACACCCAGGATCCAGGCTTCCTCCTCAGGTCGCTGGCAGGCACCTGGGACCCAGGCTGCTTCCCTCCTCCAGCTGCCAGCAGGCACCCGGGACCCAGACTGGCTTCCCTCAGGCCACTTGCAGGCACCTGGAACCCAAGCTGGCTTCCCTCTGGCCCCGGCTTCATCAAGAAGGATGTCTAGAATGACGTCCGGAAGACATCCGGTCTAATTAGCATATTACCCTTTTATTATTATAGATAATAGTCAAAAAGTGTTAAACATATGTCCATAAACATATAAATGGAGAAATATGTAGAAGGTTTCCATGCAATAGAAAATTAGTTGACAATAAAAAGCAATGAAAATTTGATACTACAATGTGGATGAACCTTGAAATATTATGCTACACAAAAGAAGCCTGTCACAAATACCACATGGTATATGATTCTATTTATATAATATGTCCAGAATAGTCAAATCCATATAGACAAATAGAATAATGATAGTTAGGGAGTGGGTGGTTGGGAGAAAGGGGAGTGATTACTACTGGGTATAGGGTGACGGCAGTGTTCTAAAATGTATTGTTGTGATGGTTGCACAAATCTGTGAACATTCTAAAAATCACTACATTTTATGGTGTTGTATTATATTTAAAAAATAATGTTATTTTTGCAAAGCTATATGCAAAGTATGATGTAAATCTGATGGGGTGGGACAGAGAGCAACCTGCCTGTGTATGAGACTGAGAAAGTGATGAAGACGGCTTCAAAGGAGACACTAGGAACAATAGTCTGAGTGGCTGTGCAAGGAAGGGATATCACACTTCATTCCACTTGTGACAGTGACTTGAGACAAAGTAAAAACCTAGTGTGCATGGCACATGGTAGATGCTTCCTTTAAAAAGGCAAGATGCAAAAAGTGGACATAGCTCTTTGCACCCTATCTATCAGAGTTTACAGTGGAATGAGAGTCCTAAGTCCTTGGACTGCTCTCTGGAGAGCAGTGTCATGAAGGTTCCCATCCTGCTCACTTTTCAGGGAACTTGAAGGTTTGAGAAAATTTGCTTCTTCATATTTGTTAGCCAAGGCTCTTTTCTCACTTCAATCTTAAACCACTTAAGATTTTTCAAAAGAAGAATAGAGAAGGAGAAACAAAGGGAGGGAAGAGTGGAGAAGAAAAGAGAGAAAGGACCAAAGAAAAGAATGGAAAGGAAAAGCCAGGAAGGGAGGAGGCAAGGCTGGAGGGAGGGGGACAGGGAGAGAGAAATGGTCATTCTGTCTATCATTTTCTTCCAGGATCACCCACTTCGCCGAGGAGGACAGTGTCTCTGGCTCAGGGGAGCTTTTGACTGAGAACTGTGAGTGGCAGAGCTGCGCATCTTCCACTTAGAGGATTAGAAATTGCACACTTTGGGTACAAGACCATGGAGGGCAAGGGTCTCCGGTCCTGTCAGACTCTCCACCATGGACAGAAGCAGCCAGTGTTTTACTGGGTCATCTGCTGCTGCTGAGTTTGGCTGTGTCCACAGACAGAGAACCCTATTGCCAGAGGTGGAAGAGACCAACACATTCTTTATTTCAAGCAGCGTACACACACACACACACACACACACACACACACACACATATATACACACACACACACAAACACACCTGTTCAGATTGGTGACAAACCCAGCTGATACGTCTGCATAAACAAAAAGATGCCAATGCCCAAATCAAGAGGACATTCAGTTAAAGAGCTTAATAACTTCGAATGGAATGTCACAGCATAAAGGCAATTGTTGAGCTGTCTTATTTATAGTTACAAGAAGAATAAAAGCAAGTGACATCAACATCTGATTAAACAGAGTTAACCCAAATTCCATCGTTATTGTTGCTAGAGACATTTATGAATTAAAATTATGCAGAGGATAGTAAAGATAGGTATTTCAACTCAAGAAATTGTCATGGCACAAAAAACTATCCTAAATGATTCTCAGGAGGCTATTAAAACTATACTTAGGGTCCAATTCATATTTCTTAAACATATTTTTAAAGTTTTTTATTATTCCTTACCTGATGATATTTTTCTATTGACAATTTAGAGAGAATGGAAGGGAAGGGGAGAGGCAGAGAGAGAGAAACATCAATGTGAGAGAGACACATTGATTGGTTGCCTCCCAAACATGCCCCAACTGAGGTATGTGCCCTTGACTGGAACCAAACCCACGACCCTTCAGTCCCAGGTTAATGCTCTTAACCACTGAGCAAAACTTGTCAGGGCTTTTAAACATATTGAATTGCTTACATCATTAAGGTGGATTAATAATATATGTATTCCCTTCCAGAAAAGGTGGTCTCCCTGGATCAGGAAATATGAGTGTGCAAGTGGAAATGGGGCATATTGACCCCAGGACCATTCTCCATTGAAGGCAAGGGGAATATAAAATATGATATACTAGAGGCCCAGCGCATGAAATTTATAGGCAGGTATGGTCCCTAGGCTTGGCCTGCAATCAGGGCCAACTTCCCCAGCAGCCGGCCCTGGTTCTCTGTTCACCATCGGACAATCAGAGCCTGCTGGCTGGGAAAGGGATCGAGAGGTGGTCAGTGCTCCTCATAGTGACTGGTCAAGCAGTCGTTCTGGTTGTTCCACCCTTAGGGTCAATTTGCATATTACCCTTTTATTATATAGGATAGGGGTGGAGTCAGAATTACAAAGCAAGAAGGTTGTCTTACTAAATCATCCATTCTAAATATCCACTTGATAGGGGAAAGCAAGGTACCAATGGTTGGGAAGGCTGGTTTGGCTTGGTGGACAGAACGTCAGCTTGCAGACTGAAGGGTCCCGGGTTCAATTCCCAATCAAGGGCTCATGCCCAGGTTGCAGGCTTGATCCACACTAGGGGGCCTGCAGGAGGCAGCTGATCAGTGATTCTCTCTCATCACTGATGTTTCTATCTCTCTCTCCCTCTCCCTTCTTCTCTGAAATCAATAAAAATATATTTTTTAAAATGGTTGGGAAGTATATGCAAAAATAAAGAGGAGGAGATGTACCCTGGCAGGCTGCTACAGGGGGTTTAGGGAGATCCCCTGTGGTCTTACCCATGGACAGAGTGCAAACTGATTAAGGCAAATGTCCGGCTATGATCCCACAGGCAGAAAAAAATTGAAGCATTTTTGTCTTCATGTCAGAGGTAAGGAAACTGAGGCCTAATGAAATTAATGTAACAACTTCAGAATAACAGACCTAGGTCCCAAGTACATGCCCTCACCCCAGAAGGTCATGCATAAGCCCTGGCCAGGTAGCTCAGTTGGTTAGAGCATTATTTCCAGATAGCAAAGTTACAGTTGGATCCCTGGTCAGGTCACATAGAAGAATCATCCAATAAATGCATAAATACCTGGAACAACAAATTGATGTTTCTCTCCCTTTTTCTTTCTCCCTCTCTCTCTAAAATCAGTCAATCAATAATTTTTTATTTTATTTTTTTTTTAGAAAAAGGTCATGCATCCTTTTCTCTTTTCCTAATCTCCTCTCTCCCCTACCCTTGAGGCAGCTGAAAGGGAAACTATTCATCTCTCCTACACCCAAAGGCCAACAGAACAGGACTCCCAAGCAAAAATAGAACTATAAACCAAGGAAGTATTTTATTAAAAGGAAAAATATAAAATATAGTCTTGGCTCACAGGTGCTCAGAATCAAATAGAAGAGCCAATATATGTTTAAAAATTAAATAAAAGAAGTTTCAAAAGAGACATGGAAGCCAAGATGGAAGGTGAGGAAACAGGAAGTCCTACTATTAAGTATGTAATGAGCCTACGGCGAGTCTCTGAGCACCACATGATTAGCTCCTTCTGCCCCTGTTCAGAGCTCTGGGGAGCTCCAGGGGCTTCCTCAAGTTACATAGTTAGAGGCGAAAAGTAAAACCAAGAACCAACCAGTTGTCCTGACTCCAAAGTTTGAGCGTGTCCTGCTTCATTAACACTTATTTAACTAAAGTCTCAAAGTCATTATATGGCAATTACCTCAAAAGTAAGTTTATTTTTTTGAAATGGAGGGTGGATGAATATTTAAAGGAAAGTTGCTAATTCCTGCTAATGGAATAGGTGTGGGAGATGAAGAACAATGAATCAGGCATGGTTTTAAAATCCTTAGCCTGAATGAAACGGGATGGGATTGTCATTCAGGAGGAGAGATAACCAAGCAGTTGGTGGTGAGGATGTAAGACGGTGGTGTTTTCCTTCATTTTCTGGGCCTGTCTTTTCTCCTCCCATCATTGCCTTCCACACTCTGCGCCAGGCATGCTGTCACTTCTCAATCCTCCCCTGACCTCCTTCTTCCTGGGATGCCCTCCTGGCCTCTCTCAAATAACCCATCAAACTAGAAGCATATCATTTGGATCAAAGACTTCCATGGGGAGGAAGTTGTCCCTCATCTCCAGCCCCAATAACTCCCAGGGGTGAGGTTCCCCTCTCTTGCGCTTCTGGAGAATCCAGGGGAGTAATCTCATTGTGCCAATTATCACTGTGCTGCAATCCCTGGGTTAGTCATTTATCTTCATCTTAATCTGTAAACTCTTTGGAGCTCTGCTGATTGTTTTGTTCTCTTTTTGTTCCCATTTTGTTCTGTGTTGCTCCATAAAATCAGGAAAAACAACATAATGTGAATGCACTTAGCCTGTACTCTGAACTGGCACACGCAATAGACTGCCAAGACATCTGAGAAATTAGGACCTCGTGTTCTTGAACCTGCGCTCAACAAACACAGACAAGTTCTTTGGAGAGACCCAGCAAAGGCATATTACCACCCTCCCACTGGGTTGTTGGGATCCAAATACACATGCATATGTCCTTAGACTGAGATTCTCCTGGAATTCTCAGTATCCCTGAATGTCATTCTTAGATGTAGGATTCTGCTTATAATTTTCTGGTAATTACAAACCCCTGCTTAAGCTTCACTAACATTGCTAACCATGGTAGGAGTGTCATGACATGGCCTATTCTATGAAACAATTATTACCTCGAATGCCACAAGGAAAATTGCTGTAAAAGGGGAAATTGGGAAATAAAAACTGACATGCTGGTTCTAACAATGGTTCTGAAAAAATATTAGGACACTTTCTTCTTTCCCTCAATGCCCCCTGCTACTCACACATGCCATTGCCTTTAAAAAAAAAGTTCACACAGTGATATTTCTGAATGAAACCAGCAATTATGAAAACTCTAAGACTACAGGGAAGCTCAGACCCCCAAGGAAAGATATGCAGAAATTCTCCATCACCTCTTGTCTCTATGGCGAGACAGCTCAGGCAGGAGGTCCCCATGGACTGAAATAGATCAAAATCCTCCTGTTGTTGTATTCACAGCAAAGGCCCATTTCTGCTGGACTCAAATACCACACTGATCATTTATGATAGACAGAAAGTCTACAGTAACCAAAGAAGAAAGACAGACTTCTGAAGATGAGCAACTGTGGGAAGACTTGGAATAAGTAGCTCACAGTTGGAATAAAGTGCATCCAGTAAACAAGGCCACAGGCACTGTTTTCAAACCTACCATTTCAGAAGAGAAATCTCCTACCTGGAGATTGTTTTAAAATTTGCTTTCTGAAAGGTAAAACGGTACAAGCATCTCCCAGGACATAGAAATGACAGCCAGGTTTTGGATACAGTGGCTCAAAAGAAAAACAAAAAACAATTCCATTTTAGGAGAGAACTACAGAGTTAAGACAGTTGTCAAAAGCAGGGCCTATTATAATTCTTACTACTCCCCAGCCCCCGCCATTATCATTCGAGCATCTTACAGGGTTGTCAACAGAGAATATCATAATTCTGATTTTCAGCAAAATGTCTGTGGCTAAGCAGTTATGCGTGCTTTGTGTGACAGAAGTGCCATTCTCATCATTTCTAGGAGAAAACACTCCATTTTATAATGCTAGAAATTTCCCCCAAATGCATGCATTTTTTTTTTTTATGATTCTGAGGCCTCAGTTCTCTTTTAAGCAATTCATGTTTTGTCTTCACTTAAGAGACAGTGAGTGGTTTCACAAAAGAGGCAAACCCCCCACATGCAATTCTGTGAAATAGTGAGCTCTGCAATATGGGCAACAAGGAAATACAGATGTGTAAGGTGAATGTGGGGTGTGAGGGGTGTGAGCTCAGCATGGGTGCACTTGCATCGTGAAAGATCAAGGTCAGAAAACTACAGTGAGGGGTCAAATACAGCAGGGTGGTCTGTCTTTGTAAATAAAGTTCTGTGGGGCAGGGACATGCCCATTTGTATTACTGATGGCTGTGTTTGTATTTCAACAGCAGAGCTGAGTAGTTGCAGCAAAGTAAGGAAAACCCAAATATTTACTATTGGGCCTTTTACAGGGAAAAAATGTGTTGATCCTTGGAATAAAAAATGGAAAAAGAAAATTCAACAAATAAAAATTACGTTGTCATGAGATATACAAAATGATTTAAATAATGACTCACTCTAAATAATATTTTAAAAATTAGTATTTTAAAAGATTTTTTAAAAAATTCTAAAATTAAATTGTCACAAGAATCATTTTAGCTTCTTTACTGCATTGGGTAAACCTGGAGCCAGCCAGCCTAGGGAAGCCCCCTCCCTTGGCACCTACTGGCAGATAAGGCCAGTGTGGCTCGTAGGACAACTGAGGCTCAGTGTCTAAAGCCAGAACCCGAGGGCCAGTGGGGGCACCTGAGCAGTCGCAGGTCAGGGTCCTGTGAGCTGTTAAGGCACAAAAGCTCTGCTGAAGTGGTAATGGTGCCAGTGAGCTGGGCCAGCTAGTGTCCTTCCCAGAAAACTCACCTGGAGACCAGAGGGAGAGTAGAGGTCAGTTCAAAATAGAAGCAAAATCAGAAAGACCAAGAAAATAAGGACAAAAGAGAGACAAAGGACAGTTGAGTCATGTTAAACGGATGTCATCTCAGGGAGGATCCATCTAGAGTTCTTCACAAGTCATGAGAAATGTTTTCTTACCACCCTTAACATCATCCCAGACTTTCAGGACCAGGCCTCAAGGTCAAAATCCCTGTGTGGATGAAAAGGGGCCCCATGCTAACCTGACTAACTCAGGGAAGGCCTGTGGGGAGGCCTTGCAAATGCAAGAGACCTAAAGTAACCACAAAGGATGGTCTGAAATTAAAACCTTTAATTAAAAAGCACTTTATAGTGGGTAGTCATGTCCTAGGCCAGTATCTTCCCTCACAAAGATCAACTTCAATCTTTATTGAGCCTACTGTTTTTTTTTTTGCATCTGAGATAACATACCTGTGGAATGTCAGGGTAACTTGTAACTTCCCTTTTTCTAGACCCCTCAGGGCACACAAATGGATGGCACCAGGGGAGACCACCAATTCCATCATTGTTATTGTTATCTTAACTACCCTGTACCCACCTATATAAAAGAAGCTTGTGTCTATCAGCTGTGACTGAACCCGTGTGGATTGATAAGAAATAATGACTTTCAGCTAAGGAGTCTTCTCATGTCCTCATTACTGGCACTCAGGAGGACAGGAGGTGGCTGAAAGTGTGCTTGTGCATTGTCCTTGATCCGTGTAGGGTGCCTCCGTGGAAAGGCCCCACTTAGAACAACGATAGCAATGGCAACTGTAACACAAACACTGAGCTCTTACAATACAAAGCTCCTAATGGTGCAAAGTCCTTTAGCCTCTCCACTGTTCAGGACCACTATTAACCCTTCTGCACTTGAAGAAATTCACTCACAGAGAAACTAAACTACACAGTCAAGTTCAAATGAAAACTGAGTGGTCACAGACAGTCTGCCTCCAGAGCCCATGCTTTTAACCACCATGGGTTACTGCCCAGGAAGAGAAAAACAAACAAACAAACTAACAAAAAAACACTTCTTCCTCCACCTCTTTAACTAGAAAATCAGTCTCTAATCAAACCAAAATAACGTTGTAGAAGTGGTATGACAGGGGGGAAAGACCATACTCCAGAGTTAGGGAGACCTGGGTCCAAATGCCAATTCTACCTTTGATTAAGCAGGATCAATAGGAAGAAATCCCTTGTTCTTCCCTACCTCAGGACTCTGCTCTATAAAAGAGCAAGGCTAACCGCCTTCCATGTAGGGTGTTTGTGAGCATAATAAAATAAGGGATGCAAAGTCCTCAGAATAGTGTTGGTCACATAATGAGTAATTATTCCAAAACAATGCTTTTCTTCTTCCTTTTTGCTGTGATAGTGGGGAAAGCATCAGGTCTTTTAACCCTGAGCTTATAGAAGACCTTACCTTTACCATCATGTAACCCAGGAGAAAACAGCCCTATGGATTGCCTCAACTGCTAAACACACAGCCAAGAATTCTTTGTTGAAAACCTGAGTTGCTCCTGACCTAGAGCCCAGCTTATCCCCATCAAGATGGACAGCATCAGTGTCATGAGGCATGATCTCTCTTCCAAGCTGTCTTGAGTTAAAGTGAAGAAACTTAAAATATTTAAAATCTTAATTATGCTGCTTGGAGTGCTTGTGGTATGGAGGAAGGAAGGAATATTCTATGCTGTGTCGACCTAGGATTTTTAGCAGCTATTATTTTTTTAAGTCTGAGGTATTCTATTTCAGTACATAAAAGGCTTCAAAAAACAGATGTGGGTAAAGTAAACAAAATACCATTAGAATCAAAAAGCAGATGTGGGTAAAGTACACAAAATACCATTAGAATCTGCCTGATTTCCTCTTGCCTCTGTCTTCTGCTATAGTAGACCCATTGGATTGCAACCTCCCCACCCAATGCTCACCACCTACACACACTGGTTGGGTGGCTCTGATCCAGGCTCGGGAATAATTTCAACTGTGGAGGCAGTTAGACAGACATGAGCAGAGCAAGAGTGATGGGGCAGTTACAGAAGGACAACAGGGCAGAAAGCCCTGGGTGCCTAGCAAATTTGGGAAAACAACACTTCACCCCCAGGGTAACCTTTCCTCCCCTAGCATATCCCTGTGAGAGGGTTAACTTGACACGCAGGCAGACAGGCCAGGGGTCCAGTGGAAAACAAAGGCAGATGGAACATAGGCAGAGGCAAACATGGCATTTTGAGCAGCCTAACCACGGGAACCAACCAAGCAGAAATAATAAAATGTTTCTGGACTCAAAGCGAGAGGCATGGGAAACCAAGGGAGGACCTGCAGCAACAAGGTGTAGGAATGCATAGAAACAGAGTAAGTTCAGCATAGGAACGGAGAAAGAGCACATAGAAACAGGGAAAGTTCTATTGCTGGACAAGAACAATTGAGGGAATCAATCAGGTGATGACACAGGTAGACATAGAGCAGGCTTGTAGCAAATATATACCCCTGAACTACAAGACTTGAGGGGGGCAGTCCATTATTGGGGCCCCCTTCCCCATGAGGGGGATCTGAATCTGCTTGTAATAAATTTTCCACACTTTTGCTTAGTTTTTCTAATCCTTGGAGCTCATTCTTCGGCGTCGCGAGACAAGACCCCGGGGAAAAAACCTCTGCTCACCGTTCCGGTTATCACTTGGTCATGGGGTTTGGAGCCTCTGACATTCCCTCCCTAGAGATAACATCTAGGCCTCATTTGTAGTTCAGCTCCAGGCCCAGAAAAGCAGCAAACACTGGGTGGGTGATGCCAGGACCAGCTACATTGACTAATAACCTCCTGCTCTGGCACCCACCAATCAATGGAGACAATGACCCTGAAAAGATACACTTGGGAAGATGATGAATATTCTATTGAGATTGGGCCCCTGGGACCTCCCCTAAGCTCTCTGCCCTTAAAAGCCCTTAGGACCAAGGACCCAGTGCGCTCTCCCTCCTAGGAGCACACCCAAGCCTTCTCCTTCTTCCTCCTCTCTCCCCACCCAGGCAAGTTACCTCCTGAGCCCATTTCTCCTACCACTCACTTCTTCTACCTCTGTGACTTACTAAATACATTTGTCCTATATTTTGAGTCTTGACTCTGAATTCTTTCTGACCCAGAACTCGAGTACCAAGGTTGCTGAATCAAGGATTGTTCTGACACCACTGATCTAACACGTGGTGTCTTTCCACTGCCACCAACATGACTGTACTTGGAAGGGCACAAGGCAGTGTTTAGGATAATGTGACCAGATTTTAACATTGGTAAAGCGGGACACCACTGACCGGGGGGGGAGGTTCTTGATTAAAAATTTGGTCTATATGGAGCAACAAAAATTTTAATAGAACGCAAAAATAGTATTGTAATATATTTTTTTAAATTTCAACATAAGTACAATTTACAAATATAATAAATAAAAAATTATGTATAGTATTATTTTATTCTTTGGCATATTTCTCATTGGAGTGAATTTTTTTTAGTAGATTGCTGTCGTTGTTTAAAAGGTCATGAATTTGGCCGAAACCGGTTTGGCTCAGTGGATAGAGCGTCGGCCTGTGGACTGAAGGGTCCCGGGTTCGATTCCGGTCAAGGGCATGTACCTTGGTTGCGGGCACATCTCCAGTGGGGGATGTGCAAGAGGCAGCTGATCGATGTTTCTCTCTCATCGATGTTTCTAACTCTCTATCCCTCTCTCTTCCTCTCTGTAAAAAAATCAATAAAAGGTCATGAATTTGCCGTAACGTAAGTCGTAAGTGTCACTTTCAAGGCCGGCACTAGACTTTTTGCTGCCACTATAAAATATAAATAATACGAGTACTGTCTGCTAAATTCAAGAAAATTTATGTATTTATGAAATAAATAAATAAATTACTTACCTAAATTATCTGAATAGCTGATTTGTAATGACATCATTTGTTTAACTAGCTTACTAGCACGTAGTACGATGTGTATCATCTGAGAGACAGTTACAAAATGTTTTTGTCGTTGCCAATCCCAAAAAATGCCATTGTTCATTAAGTCCAAACAATGGTGGTCGAATTCTAACAACTGATCAACAATGCGAACTTTGATAAGCAGTTCTCGATAATCAGTTCTCAACAATTATTTGTTATTATTAAAGTTTAACATTATAAAATTAACAAAAATAATATAAAACTCATATCCTGGCTAAATAGCCACATGGCTGCCAAAAACCGTATATTCCCTTCCCGTTCTCCCGCCGTCCCCTAGCTTGTCGTGCATTCTTTCCAAAAATTGGGACTTTTTTAAAACGCCACGGGACGCGGGACAAATTGTTAAAAATCGGGACTGTCCCGCCAAATGCGGGATGTCAGGTCACCTTAGTTTAGGAGACACTCAAGGGATTGGTTTATTAAACATCAAGTCTGCATATTAGTCACCCAGCCCTGGTCTTGTCCTTGAGATGTCCTGACAAAGTTCCAATGTTCCTCTCCAGTTCTGGTATTTGACCTTTATTCAGTGCTCTCTACTTTCCAGTCAAGAGAAATTGAGATCTTCTCAATGATTTTTCTTCACTATGTCATCTCCCCTTACATTTAACAGTTGCACATACACAAACACAGAGAGAGAGATTAGGGTATAGGAGGAGAAAGAAGAAAGAGAGACAGAGAGATCTAAATCCTAACCCTAAATTTAAATTTAAAAAGCCTTTTTTGATGCTGACTGCCTGATCTTCCTTTTATTGCTCCCCCATTATTTTGTATATTCATTTCTACATTTCTTAATTTTGGAGGGAGTTCAGTTTTTATCTATTTTTAATTGAGTTTATTGGGGTGACATTGGTTTGCAAAACCATACAGTTTTATTTTCATTGATTTCAGCGAGGAAGGGAGAGGGAGAGAGAGAGATAGAAACATCAATGATGAGAGAGAATCATCGATCGCCTGCCTCTTACACGCCCTCCTCTGGGGACTGATCCCACAACCCAGGCATGTGCCCTTGACCGGAATTGAAACCGGGACCCTTCAGTTCGCAGGCCGACACTCTATCCACTGAGTGAACCCAGCTAGGGCAAAATCATACAGTTTTTAAGTGTACAAGTCAATAAAACAGCATCTGTACACTGCAACATGTGCCCATCACCCCAAGCAAAGTCTCTTTCCATCCTATCCCCCCACTTTGCACTTATGCATTCATGCACCTATTCATTCATTTATTTTAAAATTATTTGAGCACCTACTCTGTGCCAGGCATTGTGTTAGGCATTAGAAGTAACTGCAACATAAACAGTCTGTTTTCTCACAGATTTTGCCAGGGTTAGTAGAAGATAGAGACAAAGTATTTGGTGCAGTGTGAGGACATAATAAATACATAATCTAGACTTTGGAGACAGCATTTGGAATGCTGGGACAGCTTTCTCTGTGGAGTAATACCTTAGATAATTCTGAAAGGAGAGTAGAGATTAGGTGGAAAATGAAAGGAGAGGCAGCTGGTAAATGGAGTCAGGAACAGCAGAGTCTTCTAGACATAGGTAACAGCAGCTGCAAAACCCAAGTGAGAAAGACAGCATGCAACATTAAAGGAACTAAAGGTTGTTCAGCAAGCAAGCATATCAGACATATGGCTGGGTTTGCCGAAAGTAAAAAGACTATATTTGTATTTTAGAATAACTCTGATTGTTCTGTGGGAAGCAGATTAGAAGGAGAGTGCAGAGAGACAAAGATAATAGGCTATTATAGTAGCTGATTTATAGATAACATTTCTTTGTCTAGATACATGGCAGTGGAAGTAAGCTAAAGTGGAAACACTGATAGATGTTTAAGAACAATTGAATCAACTAGATTTAGTTATTGCAAGTTGGATGGGAGAGAAAGGGAGGAGTCCAAGAGGACTTTTAGGGTTTTTATGTGAGCAAATCGATGGATGGTGGTGTCACACCCCAAGAATAGAGGAGGTGACACAGGATGGAAGGCTATGATGAGTATGATGTTTTTATGGAATTCATGAATGCAGATATAAGTAGGAACTGGCATGCCCCATATTTGACATTCCACAACCTTCTACCCTTCAATACCTACCTAAGACACCAAGTACTCAACTGAATCACACCTATCTGTGATGATACCATATACATCTAACTACATATTCTGTCTGAAAGAATGTATGACCTCGCCCTAGCCGGTTTCACTCAGTAGACAGTGTGTCTGACTGAAGACTAAAAGGTCTAGGGATAGACTCCGGTCAAGGGCAAATGCCCCAGTTGTGGGTGCGATCCCCAGCAGGAGGCATGCAGGAGGTAGCCAATCCATGATTCTCTCTTGTTATTGATGTTCTATATCTCTCCCCCTCTCCCTTCCTCTCTGAAATCAATAAAAATATTTTTTTAAAAAAGAATGCATGACCTCTATCAGTTGCAGGAATATCTAAATTTCTAAGACATAAGAAAAGTAAAAAACAAAAACAAAAAACACACAAAATAAATAAAATAAATGAAATTTCTAAGACCTGGTCATCAAGCTAAGGGTGCACCTCTTACTCCCAGTAGGACCTCAATACTCAGGGCTTATAACCATTTCAAAAAAGTTCTCAAAATTGATCTGATGCTACAACCTGCTCCTGGAAGGCAGGCAAAGTCAGAGTAATAGCCTTAGCAAAATAGACGCTGAAAGAGTTGGACAAATTGAAACACCTGATCAATTCAGATATAGCTTTAAAGGCTCTGGCATTTCAACAACACTCTTTACTCCCAGGCTATCTATTTGGGGAAAACATCAAGTAAAAATTACACAGTAAAACCCCAATGAGGCTGCCTGAAGAAGAAAAGTTAAATTGTTCAGCAGAGCAATTTCACAACTGAAAGTATAGTTTTATTCAAGGTATAGGGCTTGGATAATACAGAAAAAGTACGTATAAAAGCTTATTTTTTAATGAAAGGATAAATTAATGAGTCCATAAATAATGATAATGCTTTCTATTTGTACTAAAATATGTAGTTTACAAAAATACTTCCATTTCCATGAAATCATTTTAATCTCTGACTCATAGAACTTCAAAAGCAGTCACTGCTTTCCAGATCCGTTGGTCCAATGTTAGGAAATCCCACATAAACCTGCAATCAATTTGTCAACATACAAAGTATTTTTTTGCCTCAACTAAACCACATTCTGTAAAACTAGATGATTATTGATGTCGGGAGTCAAAGAAGATGAAGAGTAAATATCTTCACACCTGAATTGGTTGAGTACTATTGCTGAACATTCTTGACACATTTAATATATTTTTAACAAAATGCAGGAGGTAAAAGAAAGATAATTAATTTTTCCAAAACAAGAAAACTGAGCAAATAAAGAATGATTTAAATGCCTTCTCTTCATCTATTTGTAGTTTTTAAATAAACATTTTCTTTTAGAAGAATTTATCTTTACAAAATAATTGTGAAACTACTACAGGTGTATTCACACCCAGTTTCATTTGCTGTTATATTACATTAATACATATATTTGTCACACATAATGAGCTCTTATTGATATATTGCTAATTAAAGTCTACACTTTACTAAGATTTTCCAATTTTCCGCAATGTCCTTTTCCTCTTCCAAGATCCCATCTAAGATGCCATGACATTTAGTAGCCATGTTTCTTTAGGTTCCCTTTGGTTATGACAGTTTTTCAGATTTTCCTTGTTTTTGCTGACTAACAATTTTGATGATTACGGGTCAGCTACTTTGTGGAATGCCTCCCAATCATGGTTTTCTGATAATTACACTGTAGGAAATTCATTTCTGGGAAGAATCCACAGAGATCAAGTACCATCATAATCATATCACTTCAAGTGACTTATCACTGTTAATGCTAACCTTGGTCACCCAACTGGAGGTCATGTTTGTCAGGGTTCTCAGCTGTAAAGCTCCTCTTCTTTTTTCCATTTCCACAGTTTCTTTGGAAGAAACTCACCATGTGCATTCAACATTTAAGTAGTAGGGACATTTCTCTAAAGACAGACCAGCTACATACATTATTTGGTGGGTGATATTTGTCCGTTCTCCACATTTATTATTGTTTGTAGCACTACAGACACATCTATTTTTATTTTACACATTGTGTTATAGTCCAATACAACTTTATTTTTTTGTTGTTGCTCAAAATTGTTCAGCTTTGGGGAACTCTTTCAGATGGCTTCTGGAACACTTTGATAAACCCACATTGTTGTGGGTATGTTTTTGTCAAATGCTTCCTTACTTCCTGGCACTACAAGATGCTCCAGGCTCCTTCTGTATATTTCCTGCACCAGTCCTGGAATAAGCCCTTTCTCCAAAGCTCCCCTGTGTGGGGAGTAGGCCTTTGTTATCGTGAACTCTCTGGGTGTAAGTCCACAAGGATTACTCTCCTCCTCCTGCTGATGGTTCCTCAATAGAAGTTGCTTCCTTTCATGCTACTCTCCACTCAACCTTTAGTAATTAGTCAACATTACCACTTAATGTTTCCTCCCAGTGTATGGCTCTAGTGGCTTCTGCTCCAGTCACATCTCAGCTGTGACTCTCTGGATTTACCTGTCTCTCGAGTTCTCAATGTGATATGAGCCATGCAAACTCAGTTGGCGGGTGACTCCAAATAACATCATTAAGTTACAGTTTGTCCATTTTTACTTGTTACTAGGACAGGAGTGGCAACTTCCAAACTTTTTACATGTTGAATCTGATACTAGAAGTTTCTCTATTTCCATTTTCTTCCTTTTTAAAAAAAATAAATAAATCTTTATTGTTGAAAGCTCTGTTTCCATTTTCTAATCTTTTATTTTTATCTATTCAGATCCACCGTTGACTCTAGTAACTATCTACCTTCTTTTCATTCCAATATCTCAATGACAGCAATTGCAGACATTTATGTTTGCATTCTGTCGCCTTTGAATTCCTCAGAAGTTCAGTTTGTTTCTAACTGAGCAAACATAAGTCAAAGTATAGTCATATGTGCTAGAATGAATGTGAATGCAAATTGTGGCATTCTGCACTTTACTTTAAAGTTGCAGACACTTCAGTTCAGGCATTCAGAGCTAGAAACTCATTACCATGAAACACACTGATGGTGCCTTCTCTTGACTACATGTGCATGTGATGAGGTTTGTACAATGGCTTGAGCTTCTAGACATTTTCCCCTAAAGTTCACCTGAACAATATAATTTAAAGTGGAAAAGGGCAGACGGTCTTAGAACTTTTACTCATGCACACTGGCAACTCAGTGACTGCCTGAGAAGAGCAGTCCACATGGTAATTCCCAAGTGTCCAATGTGTTCTCCCTTCCTTACACACTAAACCATTGTTGGTGCGTTTCACTCCAATGTCAAATCCAAGAGATCAAGTGACAATAATCCCCTCGTGGGAAGGAATCTGGGGAACTGGGAAGCAATAACTGATGGCTCACAGAGCCATGAAGGCATGGGGAAAGGCTGCTGTCACAGTGAAAACTAGGCTCAGAGCCTAAGAGTAGGTCACAGTGTTCACATTCATTCATC
Source organism: Ia io (assembly GCA_025583905.1). Taxonomy (NCBI): domain Eukaryota; kingdom Metazoa; phylum Chordata; class Mammalia; order Chiroptera; family Vespertilionidae; genus Ia; species Ia io. The sequence goes on along the minus strand of JAJQQW010000012.1, from coordinate 53,596,855 downwards.
AACTTGCTACATGAATTGGCAGAATGGATTCACACTGCTATTGGCTGACTTTGGATAGCATTTCAGAAGTGTGGAAATAAAGGTTCTGTGACTAAGAACTGACGAGGTGCCAAATATATTAAGCACTTATGTGATACAACTCCACTTAATTCCCACAAGGGGGTTTGTGCCACCATCCCCTTTTCCTTTCTTTAAAAAGTATTTTTATTAATTTCAAAGAGAAAGGAAGAGGGAGAGAGATATAGAAACATAAATGAGGAGAGAGAATCATTGCTTGGTTGCTTCCTGCATGCCTCCTACTGGGGATCGAGCCTGCAACCCTGGCATGTGCCCCTGACTGGAATAGAACCTGGGACCCTTCAGTCGCAGGCTGACACTCTATTCACTGAGCCAATGTGGCTAGAGCACCATCCCCTTTATCTGTTTAATGAAGCTTAGAACAGTCAAGGGAAGTCACACAACTTTGTGACTAAACTGTTCTAGTTCACTGCCTTCCAGGAGATCAAGGCTGGACCCTCAGACAGAGTCCTCTGTAGGGTAGGAGCCACCAAGATGGAGGAGCCAGGGTGGTGAAGACAGTGTTCTCAGTTTGGAAAGAAAAAGATGCCACACAATTCCCAGTGCCCTGGTCTCATCAGCAGTGAATGATCAGATGTTGGGGTCTCAGCATGGTGCAAAATGTGAAAAATCTCCAGACTACCCAGCATCCCAATGAAGGAAAAGAGAACTCACTTCCTAAGCAACTCATGTGCCCGTCACTCTCATAAATTGATATGTATTTGATATTTCATTTAACCTTCAAAATAACCTTGTGGTTTGTGAATTTGTTGAACATTTTACAGGGGGAAAAAAAAACAACAAGGCTCAGAAAGATGAAAATACTTGTTGACAATCTGCTGGTGGGGAGGGTGTTAAACTGCAATTCAAACTCAGGGTTGTCTGAATGCAAATCCTTTGGCTTTTTCAACATGCACCTCACGGCTTCTATGAATGTTTTTCATGTATCACATATGAAATGAAAAGTTAAATATTTATAAAGCCTGCTCTTGAGTGTGTAATCTCACCACGTGAAGTTGCTTATCCATTTATTTTTAAATCAGTCACTGCTGATTAGAGAATATATTAGGGGGAAAATGTCAACCTTCAGTTTTTACTTTGCTATGATGTTTGTTTGCTTTTTAATTCAGGGAAAAATGTGTATATATATCTTTTAATTTCAACCTAATGCAAAGGTGCTAAGCTGATCCCATGGCAAGGCTATGACTCTAGGCCCGTTTATGATCTAGTCCAGAGTCACAGGCAGAAGGCTGGTTCTGTTACATTCAATTTGAGATAATACAAATTTTTAAATTTTGCTTAGAGAGTTTTAAGCTTCAGAACTAGGCAGAAGACTTCAGTCATAGGGTTGTTTAGGAAGTTAATGTGGATTATCTACGATGTTATTAAACATACCAGAAATATGGCCCAGCCATAACCTTAAGTTCAGGAAAGAAAGTGAACTTCTGAAACAATAAGAGTAATTGGAGGTGAGGGAAAGAAGCAGGTACCATAAAGGTCACATGACTATGGCTGAGGGGCCAGTCATGCACCACCTGGTGGAGACTAACTAGGAAGCCATCCATCTATTTTTTTTTTAATTTAAATTCTTTATTGTTGACAATATTACATATGTCTCCTTTTCCCCCATTGACCTCTCTCCACCCACTCCCACCCCCCAGCACAGGCCCTCACCCTCCTACTGTCTGTATCCATTGGTTATGCTTATATGCATGCATACACATCCTTTTGTTGATTTTTTACCCTCACTCCCCTCACCTCCCACCCTCTCTAGCCTTCCCTCTGAGGTTTGATGGTCTGTTTGATTCTCCTATGTCTCTGGATCTATTTTTGTTCATCAGTTTATGTTGTTCATTATATTCCACAAATGAGTAAGATCATGTGATATTTATCTTTCCCCAACTGACTTATTTGGCTTAGCATAATGCTCTTCATGTCCATCCATGCTGTTGCAAACGGTAAGAGTTCTTTCTTTTTTACAGTAGCATAGTATTCCATTGTGCAGACGTACCACAGTTTTTTAATCCACTCATCTGCTAATGAGCACTAGCTAAGATTTGGAAACATCCATTCGTTTTTTATGCAAACCAGGCTCTGTGCAGGGTGGAAAGTACTCTCCTTAGTGCATGCCTGCTACTCAAGACTGCCACCTCTATTTAATCCCTGTGCCTTCCTTATGAAGTATTCTTCATGTGTTTGTCAAGATGTCATGCTCTCAGCACAGTTACTAAAATTTAGCCCAAGTTAGAAAATGGGAGCTCTATGGGCTGGTTCCGCCACTCTGGTACTGTATTATGGAGCCAGGAGCTGCACTGGAATTATTTTAGGGCTCCTCCAGTGGGCTAATATTAGGCCTGCATTTGATTTTCTCCCATCTTCTCAAATTCATTACTGACAAAGTCCTTTAAAGCTCAATTAATTCAGCAATATGATTGCATTTCCCGAGGAACATGTGAACATCACTGCTGTATAGAAATGGAGATTTCCCCAGCATGCTCTACTGCTACAATAGATCCTCAAACTAGAGAAATTCTAACTGTCTGTCATTCAAGGGGGGGAATTTATAATAGTGCTGCTAACATTTACGGATAATCATTTAAAATATAAATAAATATATATTATTTTTAAAAGGCTTTAAATAAAATGAAAGAGGAACCATTGTTATTGATCCCATGAGCATTAAAAGATAAAGGGAAAATTTATAATTTATATGAAATTGATCAGTTCCTTGAAACACACAATCTACAAAAACTATCACCAGGAGAAAGAAATATTCTGAATAGGCCTACATCTATTTAAAAGTTAAATTAATAGTAACTTTCCATGAAAGAATCTCTGTGACCTAAAGTTTGATGATTAGTTTTAGACACAATATCAAAAGCATGATAAAAAAAATTGAAAATTTTGACTTAATTAAAGTTAAATATATCTGCTCTGCAAAAGACAATTTGAAGAGAATAAAAAGGTGAGCCAAAACTGGAGAAAATATTTGTAAGACATGTATTTGTGGAACATGTCTGATAAAGGAGTTTTACCCAAAATACTTTTCAAATCCCTTAAAACTCAACAAAAAAAGAAGCAACTCCATTTCAAAAAAGAACAAAAGATCTAAAGAGACATCAAAAAAGGTATATAGTGGTCAAAAGCATATGAAAAGTGCTCTAAATCATATGTCATTAGGGAACTGCATATTTAAACAACCATGAGATACCACCATTCACCTATTAGAATGGCTAAGATCCAAAAACTTAACAATAGCAAGGCTGGTGAGGATGTAGAGCAATAGGAGCTCTCATTCATCTTCAGGAATGCAAATGGTATGGCCACTTTCGAAGAAACATTGGCAGTTTCTTACAAAGCTATACCTAGCCTCATGATGCAATCTAGAAATTTTGCTCTTCAGTACGTGCACCAACTTTTTTGAAAATTATGTACATTTAAAAACTTGCATGTGAATGTTTATGGTAACTTTATAATCACCCCAAACTGAAAGCAACCTAGATGTCTAAAACATCTGTGGTATATCCTTACATTCAATGATAAAAAAAAAAAAGAGTTACCAAGTCACAGAAAGATATGGAATAAGCTTAAATGATATAAAGATAAAAATGCTAAGTGATATAAACACGTCTGAAAAGGCAGCATACTCTATGAATCCAACTATATGGCATTCAGGAAAAGGCAAAATTATAGACACAGTAAAAGGATCAGTGGTTATCTAAGGCTGTAGGTGAGAAAGTAGGGATAAATAGGTGGATTTTTAGGGCAGTGAACTATTCTATATGATACTGTAATAGTGGATACATGACATTATGCATTTGGTAGAGCCCATAGAATGTACATCAGAAAGAGTGAACCCTAATGTAAATTGTGAACTTCACTTGTAATAATGTATTTATATTAGCTCTTCAACTGTAACAAAACACAACACCAATACAAGATACTACAGTAATAGGAAAAACTGTGTATGTGTGGTGGGGGGAGGATTACATGGGAAGTCTGTATTCTCTGTTCAATTTTACTCTTAAGCTAAAACAGGTTTAAAAAATGGACTGTTAATAAAAAATGCATATTCTAAACATCAGAACTATTTAAAGATTCATAACTCTAAATTAGGTGGGCATCAAAGATTTTAATTGTCCTTTATCTGTCACCATAGTGATAACACATACACCTAGGTTCACCTCTTTTACCCATGCAAAATGGAAAAATCAGCAGGCAAATCCACCATCCTATCCAAACAGTGGCAATCACTGCTGTAAAAGGATTTCATTTTGCTGCCATTTTGAAGTCAGTGCATCTACTCAGGAAAGGTTGAAAGCTTACTGGTTTTCTTTCTCTGTCCCCATGATGGAGTGGCAAGGGAATCTCATTGCCATCACCACGCTTGAGTGACCATGGCGTTGTCAAGAAACTCACCAGTAAACCTGATGCTAACATTGTTCTTCAGAATGCCTGTTTGACCTGTTAACCAGAGATCGTCAAGTTACAATCAAGAATCCATTTTTTGACATGAGGGGTTGTCTCCAGTAGGCAACAATTGTGGCCAACATGAAATGGAGATATCTGTCTGGCAGTTTACATGTCAGCAATATTGAGTGGGGGATTAACAAAGAAGCTGAAATTTTATGATATTCTGACTGTTCCAAAGTGAAATCAATTCTCACAAGGCAGAGTGTGGGTCTCAGTTTCCTGAGACTCAACCACGTGTGGGGTCTGAGTTGGCCCTGAGCACATTGGTGGTTGGGGAGCAGACTAGGCTGTCACCCTGGGGCTGTATTCCCTCAAGGCATGCCACGCCATACTGCCTCCATTGGTTTCATGCTCTCCTGACTGCCACAGCTCCTGTCCCTGAAAGCAACCTGAATATTCTGGGAGAGTTTCCAAACACAACCCTCTTATCTCCTTGGGAACAGAAAGCATCTAGGCTTTTGGAACTGAGCCCCTCTGCCTGACAGGAGCCCCTGCAGCAGCTCGGTAGGACTGAAAGCTCATCTCTCTCCGCAGTACACTCATCTGGTCTCCCTCCGTCCCTTTCTTCTTCCCCTGGAAAGCAAGGCAGGCTGGAGGGTTTGCAGGTGAACACCAAGGAGTCAATGTGGGTTTTCTCATTTTAACACATTGATTACCATTTTCTTTCAGGGCTGAGCAATAATTACCACTAATGAACAACACGATAATTTGCTGCCATAACTCACCAGTTCCTTGGCTTCGCCATTTAAAACAATGAATTGGAGCTTTTTGTGCCCAGGACTTGGCAGATTTCAGTGTTATTTTCCCTCCAGGTCAAGCTGTACTGCAACATGCAGGAGAGCGAGGGGCATTTCTACTTAGGAAACATTCTGGATGCCTTGGCATGAATCACGCTTATAAAGACACATTTGTGGACTTAAGTGCTGGTGTCTTGGTCATCACTGACACTGTACTACGCCATTGAGCAACTTGTTTCTCCCAAGTGAGTTGTTACACCTTATATATGCCAGGCCAAGTTGAGACAATCCTCACTGCAGCTTCTGCCTATGGCCTTGCTTAGGAATGTGAATTGATTTTCTAGTGAAATACACAGGCATCTGAAGTTTCTTGTGTGATGTTTTAGCAGGGTTGAGGGAAGGAGGAGGATAAGTAACTTATTGAGAAGCTACTGCAAACCAGGTACCAGGTAGACACAATATATCTACAGTGTCTTCCTGAAGGGAGCTCTTTTTATTAGTCTGTTGAGGGCTAGAAATCTAGCTCCAGGAAGGGTGATGGCTAGACAAAGTTATGTGTCCAATAAATGTCAGAAACAGGCTAAGATTCAATGCTATACAATTGCTTGCATAGTTTGATCAATTCCTGTTTAAACAATTTCATATTTTCAAATTTTCTACAGATACTAGCCTTCCAAAACAAGGGCTACAGTTCCTACTCACTCTGTATTTATATATAATGCCTGTGTATACAGTTAGTGCTTAAACAATATTGGAGGAATTAAATGGGAAGCCTTCTGTATTAAAAAAATTTGCGTACAAATGATATACATCATACTATATATTGCATGTTGCATAATATACATCATATATACTTCTTATTCAAAGGTAACTACAGCCCTAGCTGGTTTGGCTCAGTGGATATAGCATCAGCCTGTGGACTGAAAGGTCCTGGGTTCAATTTCAGTCAAGGGCACATGCCTGGGTTGTGGGCCCAATTCCTAGTAAGTGGCATGTGGGAGGCAGCTGATCAATGATTCTTTCTCATCATTGATGTTTCTATCTCTCTCTCCTTCTCCCTTCCTCTCTGAAATCAATAAAAATATCTACACTAATAAAAGAGAAAGATGCAAATTGACCATACCTTCGTGGTGCCCACCAGCCAATCAGGAGTGAGTATGCAAATTAACCCAACAAAGATGGTGGGTTAATTTGCATACGCAGGTGCCGAGCAGCCGGAGGCGGGGCGGGACACTTGTGTCGTCACTATGGCGATGATGCAGGCATTCTGCACCACCCCAGCTGCTCAGGGCCTCTGGGCAGCGTGGGAAGGCGGGGCTGGAGTGGAAAGAGGCGGCTCTGGGGCTGGAGCAGAAAGGCAGTGCCGGCAGCCAGTGAAAGGAAGGCCCATTCTTGCATGAATCTTTGTGCATCAGGCTTCTATTCTATAATAGTTTATAATAATAAAAGCATAATATGCTATTTAGACCGGACATCCTTCCAGACAACCTTCCGGATGAAGTCGGGGCTGTGAGGGAACCCCGGGTCCCGGGTGCTGGAGGGAAGCTGGTGCCAGCAGCTGCAAGAAGGAAGGCCTACTCTTGCACGAAATTCATGCATCAGGCCTCTCGTATATATATAAAAAGTAACTACAAAGGTTCAATAGGCCAGATATATTAAAATGCAGACTTTTGTTTAAGCTATAAAGCCATTTAAATAATTTATGATAAATTAATATATCTTTTATTCCATTAATGATTCTTAATAGACTCCAGACAGGCTACAGATACCCAATTAACAAAAGATTTATCAAGATGTGAAATTACTTCAGAAGGGAGGAAACTACAATAAAATCTATGATCCTCAAAGTGCTAAAAGTGGGATTTAATTAGGATCTAAAATTGCAGCGGAGTAGGCGGAAGCTACACTTACCTCTTCCCAGGACCAAATGGGAAGTGCAAAATATAGGACAATCAACTGAGTAACCAACAGAAGACTAGCTGAAGAGGAGTCTTATAACCAAGGATTTACAGAAGAAGCCACATTAAGATGGGTAGGAAATGCAGAGATTCCTACAGTTGTGACTGAGATTCAGCTGCAAATGTTTTCCCTGAGAAGCATGGCATCTCAACCCTAAGCCAGGCTCCTAGTCAAGGGCACAGAGCTAGGTTTCTGTCCACCAGGAAGAGATGGCTACCATTGACCCTGCCCTGCTGTGACTGGTCTCTTGGCAGAAGCTGGGACAGACTGGGTTGGGTGGCTCCAGAACAGGGAATTTTTTCCCCTTGCACGCCCAACCAGTGCAAAGCCTTTTCCTCACAAGGCCGAATCTTGGTCTGTTTGGGTCTGATAAACTCACGTTAATGACTCCCTCAGACCCTGCCCACCACAAAGGTATGCGAGCACCCAGTGGGTGGCAACTAGACTTGGTATACCCTGTGACATTTGCTGAATGTCCTCAGACACTGCACTGGCACCAGCTTGGAACTAGTATAGGTCCAGTTAATGCCTCTTGCCTCTACCTGGTGACTCACTGAGAACCTATTTTATGCAACAAGAGTATCACCAGAGGCTCTTTCAAAGACTGAGCCTAACAGGCAGCTGGCAGGCAGAGACTGGCGAAGGAATACTCTAGGTTCCTACGGATATTTGCTGACTTACCCTCCAGGCCTGGTTATGGGAAAAGCCAGCCTTGGTGTGTAGCTTGATCCTTCCTGCACATACCCAGACACAGCAGATGTAACCACAATTGTAGATCACTTTGTAGTTCCAAAAAGATTGCCTAGTGTCAGTCACAGGCAGCATCTGGTATTGGCCTGCACCAGATTTTCTCACCAAAAGCCCTAGAATCAACACACCCAGTGGCCAGATTCAGACAACATCACAGTAGGATCCACTTAGCTTCACAAGCAGCAGATGCAAAGGGAGATCTCAGCAGGCACCAGACTTTGCTGAGGCAAATTCTGCTTCATGTAATCAACACTGCACAGCACCTCTTATACTGTGGTCAAGGTTGATCCTCATAATCAGTCAGCCTTAAGGCCAACCCCACAAACTAATGGACCAACAGCAATCAAGACTCAGTTAAAATAGGAGGGTCCATATAACCCACAGAATGGAAATTCCTGGAGCACCCAGAACAGGTAATCAAGAAGACTATGCCTTAGGGTCTCACAGGGCACCTACCAACATAAGGCCACCCTACCAAGACTTGGAGTCATAGCAGATCTACCTAATACATAAAAACAAACACAAAAAGGTAAACAAAATGGGGTGACACGGAGTTACCTTAAAAAATAAAAAATGTGACTGCCTTATAACCCAGTGATTCCTACTCTGGGGATTTATCTGAAGAAAACCAAAACACTAACTCAAAAGAATATATTACCCTTTTATTCATTGCAGCATTATTTACAATAACCAACATTTGAAAACAGTCAAGTGTCCATCAGTAGATGAGTGAATAAAAAAGCTGTGGTACATTTACACAATGGGCTACTACTCTGTGGTACATTTACGCAATGGAATGTTACCCTTTGTGTAACATGGATAGACCTGAAGAACATTACGCTAAGTGAATTAAGCCAGTCAGAGAAAGACATGATCATATCAATAGATGCAAAAAATCACATGATAAAATCCAGCGCCTATTTATGATAAAAACGCTCAGCAAAGTGGGAATAGAGGGATCATATCTCACTATAATAAAGACTATTTGTGATAAACCCACAGCCAACATCATACTCAATGGGCAAAAACTAAAAGTATTTCCCTTAAGATGAGGACCAAGTCAGGGTTGTCCATTTTTACCACTCTTATTCAACGTAACAATAGAAGCCCTAGCCACAGCTATCAGATAAGAAGAAGAAATAAAAGACATTCAAATTGGAAAAAAGAAGTAAAACTCTCATTATTTGCAGATGACTTAATACTATATAGAGAGAACCCTATAGTTTCTACCAAAAACCACTATATCTGATAAGTGAAATCAAGAAAGTGGAGGGATAAAAAATAAATATCCAAAAATCAGTGGCATTTGTACACACCAAAAATGAACAATCAGAAAGGGAATCTAAGAAAACAATCCAATTTATAATTGCATAAAAATACCTAGAAATAAATTCAACCAAGGATGCAAAAGACTTGTACTCAGGAAATTATAAGACAATGAAGAAAAGAGTTGAAGAAGATACAAATAAGTGGAGGCCTATATCATGATCATGGACAGGAAGAAGTAACATTATTAAAGTGTCCACACAACCCAAATGTATAGATTCAATATAATTCCCATCAAGATCCCAAGGACATATTTCCCAAACCAGAACAAATATTATAAAAATGTATGTGGAATCACAAAAGACTGGTATACCCAGACCAATTTTAGGAAAAAAGAACAAAGTTGGAGGAATCACATTACCTCATATCAAACTATATTACAGGGCACAGTTATCAAAACAGCATGGTACTAGCATAAAGTTACAGATACAGATCAATGTAACAGAATAGAAAGCATAGAAATAAACCCACACTTTTATGGTCAACTAATATTTGAAAAAGGAGGCAAGAACATACAATTGGGTAAAGATAGTCTATTCAATAAATGGTATTGGGAAAATTGGACAGAAACGTGCAAAAAATGAAACTAGACCACCTTCTTTCATTACACATAAGAATAAACTCAAAATGGATTAAAGACTTAAATGTTGGAGTTAAAACCATAAAAAAATCCTACAGGAAAACACAGGCAGTAAAATCATGGACATTTCTCTTAGCAATATTTTTTTCTGATATATGTCCTTGGGCAAGGGAAACAAAATAAAAAATAAACAAATTGGACTACATCAAAGTAAAATATTTTTGCACAGCAAACCAGACCATCAGCAAAATAAAAAACAATCCACTGAATGGGAGAACATATTCACCAAAGACACATCTGATTAGGAGCTAATATCCAAAAGTTATAAAAAACATACAACTCAACACCAAAAACAAACAATCCAATTTTTAAAAAATGGACAAAGGACATGAACAGACACTTCTCCAAAGAGGACATACAGATGGCCAGTAGACATATGTAAAGATGCTCAACGTTGATGATCATCAGAGAAATGCAAATTAAAACCACAATCAGACATCACCTCACACCTGTAAGAATGGCTATTATCAATAAATCAACAAGCACCAAGTGCTGGTAAGGATATGGAGAAAAGGGAATCCTTGTGTACTGTTGGTGGGAATGCAGACTGGGGCAGCCACTGTTGAAAACAGCATGGAGTTACCTCAAATAATTAAAAATGGAACTGCCTTATGACCCAGTGATTCCACTTCTGAGAATATATCTAGAGAAACCCAAAAATCTTTTTGAAATAATATATGCACCCCTATGTTCATTGCAGCACTATTTACAATAGCCAAAATTTGTAAGTGCCTATCAGTATAAGTGGATAAAAATGTGGTGGTACAGCCCTGGCCAGTGTTGCTCAGTGGTTAGAGAGTGGGCCTGCATACCAGAGGGTTTAGGGTTCTATTATCAGTCAAGGGCTCCTACCTGGGTTGCAGGTTTGATCCCTAGCTCCAGGGCAGGAAGCAATCAATGTTTCTCTCTCTCTCCCCCTCCCTTTCTCCCTTCTGCTCTAAGGATCAATAGAAAAAAATATCATTGCATGAAGATTAACAACAACAACAACAAAAACACATTGTGGTGTATGTGTACAATGGAATACTGCTCAGTTGTCAAAAAAGAAGGAAATCTTACCCTTTGTGACAGCATGGATTGACCTAGAGAGTATTATGCTAAGAGTATAAGCCAGTTAGAGAAAGACAAATACCATATGATTTCACTTATGTGTGGCATCTAATGAACAAAATAAACTAATAAGCAAAATGAAACCAGACTCATGTATACAGAGAACAGACTGACAGCTATTAGATGGGAAGGGGTAGGTGGGGTGGGTGAAAAAGGTAAAGGAATTAAGCGCGTGCGCACACACACACACACACACACACACACACACACACACACACACACACACACAACTACACACAACCTCATAGACAGACAGCAGTATGGTGATTACCAGAAGGAAAGTTGGGGTGGAGGGTGGAAGGTAGGAGAGAGTTAAGGGGAGATACATGGTTACGGAAGGAGATTTAACTTGGAGAGGTTGAATGCACAACACAATATACAGATGGTGTGTTATAGAATTGCACACCAGAAACATATAATATTATTAACCAATGTCATCTCAATGAATTAAAAAATGGGATTTAATTAAATGTTCTAGAAATTTTAGGAATCAGAATGCAGCTCCAACTTCCCAAAATATGAACTTTACATTAGGACATCTTCCAATTTTTTTGTTTACTTTAATATAAATACGGACATATAGTCCTTCAATCCTTCAAAGAAATCTTATTAAGAGTTTTTCCCCCAGTGGAGTAGAACTCAAAGCAGACGACAGAGAGTCCTGTGATGTTAGAGGCATAAAGGTGGGTGGCCTCCCATGAAGACTCCTGCTCTCAGTAGTGGGATGAAGAACATTTTCTTAGTTCTGGAGATACTTGAGAATAATGGAACTGTTAACCCTGATTAATTTGTATTGATTGCCATTTACAATTTTTCTGTGCAGGGCAATATAAGGACCCATTTATCTACATTATTTTCACCTGTTACAATTACTAATTTTTTTAAAAAATTGCTTAATCACCACAATGTCTTCCAAAGGTTCTATGAAAGAACCAATAATTTTCCAAATTGATATTTGCAGGCTTCTTTCTTAATTCCTCTGATGACAAGGTGGCTTTATGTACTTCATCCTTTCTAGAAAAGGGACCATTTAAGGCTAGGAAAAGGCTTGGGTTTTATTAGATTAGTGCATTGCTGTGTACAGAAAATGTTAGAAAGTATGTTTAGAAGACTGTTAACCATGCTGTATAAGTGACAAAACCATGTTTCCTACTAAATATGTTTTATTTTAACTTTGTGATTTTTTGTGGTCTCAAAGTACTGCTTGATTTTTCAGATCAGAAAAACATTTTAGTATAAGACAACAGATAGATGTTTCTAAATTGGATAAAAAAACTTTTATCCTAATTTCTCTTTAAAAATGCTACTCACTAATGAATTCACGCCAATCAGAATATGAATCCAGGCTTGGAACATAATTAATTAGGTGCATTTTCTACATTTCAGAGGATCATGAAGATCACACACTTATTATGCATACTATAAATTTAGGTCATCTTTTCTACATGATTGGAAATATATGTATGTATTTTAATCCTCACCCAAGGATATTTTTCCATTGATTTGTAGAGAGAGTGGAGGAAGAGAGAGGGAAAGATAGAGAGAAATATCAATGTGAGAGAAATACATCGATTGGTTGCCTCCTGCATAAGCCCGACCAGGACCCGGGCTGGGGAGGAGCCTGCAGCCGAGCTACATGCCCTTGACTGGAATCAAATCAAGGCCTTTTCCACTGAGCCAAACAGGCTAGGGCTGATTGGGAATATTTTTTTAAAAATCTTTTGAATTGTTCAAGTTTCCTTATTTTGTTCCTAATGGAATTAGGCTTGTGTCCAATCAGTTCCATCCATGCCTTGAACTGTACATCAGAATTACTCCTGGCCCCTGAGAAGAAAAGTAGTTAGTGATATATTTGTTTATATCATTGTCAAAATGGACACTCTGATGTATTTTTACCATGTAGTTTTATGATTTCCTAATATTTGTGTACATTTATTTTATTCTCTAACATGGAGCTTTTCAACCATTGTTGGAAGTGAATTGAAAAATATGGATTACCTAAGACACAGGAAAGCCTGGGTGAGATTTTAAAAGTTGTATAAATCTCTCAGGCCTGCCACTTACAGCCTTGAGGTGAGCAAAGCCACCAGAGATTTTTTGGAAAGAGGCCTGATCAGAGTGAGGTCTGACATCATGCCCCACAGCCCCTATGACAGATAGCAAGGTGAGCAATTTTGGGTTTCTGAACTGGTTCAAGGAAGTGTGCTCTCAGCCCATCGTGCAAAAGGGCTTGAAGAGCTAATATTGCAGGTAAAGGGAAGCACTGGGTGCTCCCAGGGCAACACTGGGCGGGGTGGAGTGGGAGCGGGGAACCAGGGAAACAAGGAGGAACAACCTACAGTGATTGTCTACACATGTGACATGTCTGCCTGTGGCTGGTATTCATTTAGTGGCATCTAAGCTGGCTGTAGTATATTGACTAGTAATTCAAGTCATTCTACAAATTCTACATTCTTATTATTTCAGAATACTTGGTATAGAAAAGTTTTACTGCGTTACATACCAATTGGCATTATCACCAGAAATTTCAACATTACATTTGCAATTGAAAAGAAGGAAAGGACTTTAAGTTTCCTAACTATAATTTCAACTACTGTAAAAATTCAAATGATCATAAAAATTGTTTAAATGTTGTATAACTTTCTTGTCTGTGATGGCACTCAAAAGTCTGAGATGACCATTAAAGTGTTTGAGGAACCAAATGTCACCCTGTCAATCCACAAGTCTAACAGAAAAATATTTTTCATGAAAGCAAGCTCCAGGTTTTTGTTACAGTTTTAAAAGTCACATATGTAGGAATTTTATCTAAACTAAGGAATTAGCCTGGCCAGCATGTCTCAGTGGTTGAGCGTCGACTTATGAACCAGTCAGGGCACATGCCCAGATTGTGGGCTTGATCCCCAGTGTGGGGCATGCAAGAGGCAGCTGATCAATGATTCTTTCTCATCATTGATGTTTTATCTCTCTCTCCCTCTCCCTTCCTCTCTGAAATCTATAAAAATATATTAAAAATAAATAAAGGGTGAGGGCATGAGTGGGGAGGATGGGGGGTAATGGGGGAATAAGGACACATATGTAACACCTTAATCAATAAAAAAATTTAAAAAAAAAATAAATAAATAAATATCATCCTAATACTTTATATTTTATTATAATATAAAGATCAGAAAAAATATTGTTACAAAACACCTTTATATGCCTCAAATATCCTCCTGTGTGTCCCTTCACACCCTAAAAATATATTTCTGTCTTTAATATGATATAAACAAATGATTGAGAAACACTATTTCAACATACCGTACTTTCCTGCCTCTACAATATCATTTGGATGCTTTCAGCATGAACTATCTTTCCTACCCTGCTCCCTCCACTTCATGCATAGATGTTCCTCATCCTCCGCGGCGTCCCATCCAGAGGGCAAGGGTCCTCTGTGCTGAATGAGTGGTGAGCACCCACGACGCAGTAAGGAGGAGCTGCGGTGCCAGGCCACCATCTGTTACACCATCCCTGGAATGTTCGAGATTCTACTTTGCATGTTGATAAGAACGTAGTTCAAACACAAGCTGACAATGTAAAAGGACATTGCGTGGGATGGGGGTTGCAATTTATGTGCTGAAACCAGAACTAATGAGTATGTAACTACAGACTTCACACCTTTGGTCTGAAATCTTGCTCATCTTCACAGCACACATCTGTGAATCTCTATCATTTTAGATTTTTCACATAAATATGTATAATAAAATATAATTCATCTTTTAAAGACTAATAATAGATGTGAGATACAAAAGACATATGCTAATGGATATTACTAGAAATGGTCTTATATGCGACTACCAGTTGGTTGTAACTGTGTCTATATATTAACCTGTCCATCTATGCATTCAGCTACAGTAACAAATGTTGAGACTTGAAATGAAAATGCTAATATAAAAGGGTTTTATTTTAAATCAAATTAGGAGTCATCTTTATTACAGTGTCTCTAAATTAAGATGCCATTTTAAAAACATGATGATTACTAAACTGCCTATGAAATCATAAATCTTCCAAACTGAGAGGACTGACACTAGGTATGTAGCTTAAATGTGGGTACGTGCAAGCTCCTTCAAAGTTATAAATGACGCTCACGTATCATCTTAGCCATCTGCTGCTCTGTTTGACCTTATCCCACTGTGTTCAGGTCACTGCTGGTGCTTAAGAAATGTTCCCTTGTTCTGTGGGTACCTCTGCTGCTGTTTGATGCTCAGCTGCAGAGAATCGTTACAGGGCTCATTATTCTTCTTGAGGAGCACACCGCGCTGGGCAGGGCTGGAGGTGAAAGGTTCATCATAGAGACAGCAGCAGCCGCCTTTTGGGAGTAAGGAGGCTCCGGGCATTTGTGTAGGAAGGATTCTAGGATCTTTTGTGAATTGTCTTTTTGGCGCTCATCCTTCCGGCCCACCGGGCATTCTAGCCATGTTCTTCACCAAAAAGCACTGTAAGGTCATGTGGAAGTGAGAGAGGGAAAAGAGGAAATCAATAAAGGTCGGCTAGTAAGCAGTTTTCCACTGTGGATACGCAGGGCTCAAGCCCAGTGTGAACACTCTTGGGGACTGCAGGGAATGCATCTCAGGATGGTCCCTCTTTGGGGAAAGACGCTGGATGCTTCCTGCCAACTATCACGTCTCATTGGCTGAGGGTCACTCTCGGAGCTTTAACTTTTAAGCACTTCTGGCCTCCCCTTGCTCCGCTGAGCAAGGCTGCTGAACAGGAGAGGGGCTCTGGTGGCTGGGCTGTAAGGCCTACACCAGGTCTTCTTTCCAGTAAGTGCTAAGTGAATATACCCCACAGCACATCATTTCAATATCTTTTTTGTTGTTGTTGACAGTATCACAGATGTCCCCTGATTTTCTCTCCTTTACCCAGCTCATCCCAGCCCCACCCAGGCTTTCCCCACAGTATTGTCTGTGTCCATGGGTTATGCCTAAATGTATATGAGTTCTTTGGTTAATCTCTTCCCATCACCTACCCCCGCTTTCCCTCTGAGATGTGTCAGTCTGTTCCATGCTCCCATGTCTCTGGACCTATTTTGTTTATCAGTTTATTATGTTCGTTAGATTCCACATATGAGATCATGTGGTACAATATCTTGAATAAACTTCATTTCAGCACATCATTTAAATTTAGAGAATGAACATCTCTATTATCACCTTATATATTAAGACATCTTAGTTACTTAAAAACATCATTCATTAAAGAAATAAAGAAGTCAGAAACAAGGAACCTTGGGTTTGTTTCTGCAACTGCCAGTTGTGTTCCCGGGGGACCTTCTGTGTGGTGGTGCTGGGAATCCAGCCATTGCTGTACATGTTGACTCTCACCTGGACTTTTAATCATCTTTTGTCATTTAGCGTTTAAAAGTTACTTGCATCCAAAATTATTCAGTTCTCTAAAGCATTAGATTATGGTTTAAGAGCATCTATTTGTTTCTCAAAAGCTATTTAACTCAAATGGAATTTAAAATTCTGAAGTAAATACTCAGAATTTCCAAATGCTGCTTCTCCCATAAGTGCTTACACATTCACACAAGTGTGCATTCATCACATTTCAAAGACTAGTTGCTGCATTTTAATCAAGTCCTTTTTCAGAGATGTACACAGTGTGCTGCGATTCTAAATGCTGCCCAAGCTGGTGATCTTTGCAATTGTCCTTCATCAAAGCAGACTTCATCTCACATGAGCAGATGGACGGAGAGGGACCAAACTGGAGTCAGCGAAGGACCAGGACGATTTCAGCTGATGCCTGACTCCTGCTAACCACGAGTGTGCGAATTGGCGCCAAGACGAATAAAGACTCCAGGTTCCTTTAAAACGCAATCCCATTTGCCACTCTGAGGCAAGGACTTCAACTCAGCTCCCGGTGGGAATGGTTTCTCGACATTTCATTCCTGCTACAATCCTTTGGGAAGAAGGAGACAACCTCCCACGCTGATTACTACCATCCAGTTTGTTGCAAAAACATGACATTACATCTAGTTTGAAGTTGTTAGCAGAGTTGCAAACCACATTTAGAGGTACTTACTTTGATTTTTTGAAGAGCAGCTGTTTTCAGTTACATATTTTAAGTACACCAAAGTTCATGTGTATTTCTATGTAGGAAATCAAAACATCATCCTTCTCATTAAAATCTGTTTCTAGATGTCCTACAGCCGTAAGCAGGCATTTCATGGGAAATAGGATGCTCACGTACAAATCCCTCCACATCCAGCTTCACGTTCTGCCAGGCGCAGGAGTTTCTACAAACCCATGACTCTTCTTCGGTCTCAGCTGTCTCCTTAAGACCGAGGAACCAGAGAGGCTTGGAGCCTGGTTCCAACAACTATGAGATTTTAAGCATGTGCTTCACTGAGGTTCAGTTTTCTGGTCTGTAATATGGGGGTGGTGGTGTTGCCAGAGAAACAGATTGGTGGGATTCCTCCATGGATAGTGGGAGTAGGGTGGTCCTTGCAATATCTTCAGAAAAGGAATTTCTAAGACTCACATGAGAGAATGAATGGTTTTTATTTGTGTGGAATTATATTTCTCAGGTTGTCAAGTCCCGTTGTCTTTAAATCAGTCCTGGAAAATGTGCAGCTGGGATCCAGCAGAGCCAAAAGCAGGGCCAGGGTCCAGTTTCCATTCCATGGTGGAGTTGAGTCCAATGTGGCATCAGGCTAGATCCAGTTACCAGTCCGTTGTGTGGGCCCCACATGGCCATGAGCCAGGTGGGCGAATGCAGGGAGTGCACCCCTGTCAGGGGAGTCCCAAGAGAGCAAGAAGGCCAGGAGCACAAGAGCCAAGAGAGAGAACTCCCTTTGTTCCCGAGTTAGTATTCCAGATTTTGCTCCCTTGCAGGGGCTACACTTATTCTGGCCACTGACTCACTCCCAGATGCAACTGACAAGTCAGCATTTTCCCACAGCACCCAGATGTGTCTGAACTGCCTTTGTCAAGTCCTTTCGCCCATCAATTTGCAGGGAACAGACCTGGAGAGTGTTAGCTGCAGCTTCCTGGCAAAGCTGTATAAATGGCATGTCTATATTATCCAGTGTCCCCTTTACTCCTTTCCTGTGAATAATAACCGGGTTATTAACAGTATCCATAGGACCTCACTAAGGGCTGGTTGTGAGCATTAAACAATAGGATGTCAGCAAGTTGCCTGGTCAAGAAACTGGCATGTTGAAGAGGTCCAATAAGCCACCCTCATTGCTTTCTTCCCTTCTTTCATTGGAACCATATTTGTAAACTACCACATTGCTTTCTGTCCAAATAGTTCCCATGTCTTACCCCTGGCTCATACTCCAGCTCTTTCTATCCCTCCTCTGCACTTAAGCTGAGAAAGGTAAATCCCATGGAGCAGGGGGGGCAGGTCCATGCATCAAGCTGTGCTCTGTACCCAATGGCATTATCACATCTAAACCTCCCAGCAACTCCCTAGTAGAGGAGAACAATTATCTGTACTTCACAGATAAGGAAATGAAATTCATCCAGATGCTAAATAACAGAGCTGAGGTTCAAACCTCGGCTGTCACTCACCTTCTCCTCTGAAAACTCATACAGTTTTAATGTTATGGCATTCGTTTGAGAAATAATATTTCACATTTGGTCTCAAATTGTCTTAAGCTAGTCTTAACATCGCTTATTTAACTTTTCGTATTTATGCCATCTTCATGATTAAGCTTCTCAGGACTAAAAAAAGTCAGTATCTGCCCACCCTCCTTCACTCATTGGACAAAGACATACTGGATGCCCACAGGATACGGGGGAACAGTGCTAAGATCTGGGAGTCCAGGAACAAACACAGCTTCCTGCCCTCAAATAGTTCATGGTCAAATGGGAACAATATTCACACACTAATTGCAATGCCATACAGAAAATGCTGCCATAGAAATATGTCAGGATGCTCCTGACCCTGAAAGAAATTGTACCAATCCAGGGCACAGGTTTCACAGGAATCTTTCGCAGAGGAGGCAATATTGGTCTTACAGGAAAATGCAAATTTACAGGAAAAGAGGTAAGAGGTGGCTAAGAATTTAGAGGGTTCACAGTGAAACACAAAGGAGAAAAATCCCAATATGCAAAAACAGCATGTTAATCTGAGTCAAAATCAGCTTACTGCTGAGCACAAAGAACAGTGGAGATGTTGAAACAAATAGGTTTATATGCATATTTATATGCATATCTAACAGCTTGGATTTTATCCTTGTAGGAATTTTTTCCCCATTGATATAAAAGGAATTGTGTAATATTTTGCAAAACCAATTTTGCCTCATTTTTAAACATTTCTTGTTTTTTTTAAGTTATGTTTAATAGTTGTTGTAAAATGTGTTATACATTTGAAGACGTATAAAAGATAAGCATACAGTTAATACAATTATAAAATTAACACCTGCATAACATTACAAGTCTCTCATTGGATAATGTCCGCTATTCCCTGCTCATATCCCTTTCATTCCCCACAGGGATAATCACCTTTCTGAAATTTGTGCAAATCTTAGCCATGTAGGTTTCATCAGACAATTATCAGCAGAAAATCTACACCTATGTAAAAACCCAGATAATTTCATGTAGAAATATATTGTTCATTCTATCTTGTTTGTTAACTATATACCTATATACACATTATATATATATATATATATATATATATATGCATAAACAAACAAATCAATCAATAAAAATATTAGTGTTTAGATTTCTCAGTGAGTCACCTACTTTATTTAATAAGTAGAGGTCCGGTACACGAAATTCGTGCACGAGGGGGGCGAGGTGTCCCTCAGCCCAACCTGCACATTCTCCAATCTGGGACATCCCTCTCACAATCCAGGACTGCTGGCTCCCAACCACTTACCTGCCTGTGGGCCCCACATGGCCATGAGCCAGGTGGGCTAATTGCCCCTGATTGCCCCTAACCACTCCCCTGCCAGCCTGATTGGCCCCTAACTGTTCCCCTGCCAGCCCAATTGCCATAACCACCCTCCCCTGCAGGCCTGGTCACCCCTAACTGTCCTCCCTTGCAGGCCTGGTCGCCCCCAACTGCCCTCCCCTCCTGGCCCAGACACCCCTAATTGCCTTTCCTTGCCAGCTTGGTCGCCCCTAACTGCCCTCCCCTGCTGGCCTGGTTGCTCCCAACTGCCTTCCTTGCAGGCCTGGTAGCCCCCAACTGCCCTCCTCTCCTGGCCCGGTAACCCCTAACTCCCTCCCTTGCCAGCCTGGTTGTCCCCAACTGCCCTCCTCTCCCGGCCCGGTCACCCCTAACTTCCCTCCCTTGCAGGTCTGTCCCCCCCTGCCCTCCCCTGCAGGCCTGTCCACCCCCAACTGCCCTCCCTTGCAGGCCTAGGTCCTCCCCCAACTGCCCTCCCTTGCAGGCCTGGTGCCCTCCCAACTACCCTCCCCTGCTGGACTGATTGTGGTGGCCATCCCCTGCAGCCATCTTGTGGCAGCCATCTTGTGTCCATATGGGGGCGGCCATCTTTGACCACCTGGGGCAGCCATCTTTTGTGTTGGAGTGACGGTCACTTTGCATATTACTCTTTTATTAGATAGGATATTTTTTGAAGTTCACTCATGATAATTTGATTTTGTAATTCTTCCTGTTAGTTGCTGCACAATACTCTGTTGAATTATTGTTTACACCAAAGTTTGTCAGTTTTTTTAATTATGGCCACTTGGATTACTTTTATTTTTTGGCTGCTATAAACAATATCACAGACATTCATAGTCATACCTAGAGCACCTGTGTGGAGATTTTATGGTACAAGGGCAGGAATGGCATTGCCCTGTCAGCAGTGGGTGATATTTCCCGTTGTTCCAAATCTAGGCAAGCTCAGATAGTATCCACATTTCTAGTCTATTCAAGTCTAGTTAGTCTAGTCCAGTGGTCAGCAAACCACAGCTCGCGAGCCACATGCAGTTCTTTGGCCCCTTGAGTGTGGCTCTTGCACAAAATACCACGGCCTTAGCGAGTCTGTTTTGAAGAAGTGGCATTAGAAGAAGTTTAAGTTTAAAAAATTTGGCTCTCAAAAGAAATTTCAATCATTGTACTGTTGATATTTGACTCTGTTGACTAATGAGTTTGCCGACCACTGGTCTAGTCTAGTCTAGTCTCCTTGAATTGATCCAAGTCTAGTTAAGTCTATTCTATTCTATTTTGCCCGTCACTTATTGTGAAATAGCTCAGTCTGACTTTAATTTGCATTTTCCTAAACAAAACAAAAAATATGATAAGAATATTTTCATATACTTACAGGCTATTTGAATTTTCTCTTCATACCCATGCTAATTTGTCTATTGTACATTTTGCCATTTCAAATTGATCTGTGGAATCCTAATCTGATATTTGATATGTGTAATGAAATAGCTTGTCCTGGTTTTGATACAGCTGCCTTCCCTCAAATAGGTCATGGTCAAGTGTTTCACTCTCTTGACATTAAGAAGGTCTTAATTTTAATGCAATAATTTTATTAAACTTGCACTTAATGCATAGGATTTCTGTGCCTTCTTTAATAAATAACTTATTATCTCAATACCATATTTTTTTGTTTCTATATCATCTTTAAAGTTCTATAGATTTGTTTTTAAATTAAAATATTTAATCCAAATAGGAACTTACCTGGGAATATGGAATGAGAGATATACATTTTAAATATTTTTCTACAAAATTCCTGATTGCCCTTCTGTTATATGGGTTTATGGAGAGAGGGATATCCAATTTAAATATTCTCCATACAAATGTTTAATTGTCCAATTGTTATTTATTTTATAGTCCATCCTTTGCAAATGACCTGCAATTGACTATATGTCAGGATTTTATCTCCCACATATGCTTGAATCAGCCTTTATGCATTGATCTGTTTATCTGTCCATACACTAATACACTGCTGTCTCAACTTCTACAGCTTCACACTACCTATTGATACCTGGAAGGGTAAATGCCCCATTTGTCTTCCTTCAGGTATGCTGTGTCTATTTTTCTCCTCAAAATAAATAAAAAGTTTCACCTTTACATCTCTTTCTTTATCTTTTGTTAGATTTATTATAATTTGATTTTTGTTTCTAGAGTAATTAATTTTTTAAAATTACATAGAAATGCAATAGATATTTTATGCTGTTTTTAAATATCCAACAATTTTGCTAAATTCTTTATTAATTATAATAATCATGTACAGAACTTGGGGGTAATAATTTCATTTCTAATTAACCAATGATCAATTTCACTACAATATTGAACAAGAATAGGAGACATGGGAATCTTGTGTTTTTCTGATGCCAAAGGTAAATCTTGCAAAATTTGCCATCAAGTATAATAAATATTAAGGATCTTTCAATGCTCTCTATCAAAATGGAAAAATATCACTTATACTCTCAGTTTAAAATGCTTTTTATCATAAATATATACTAGGCTTATTGAATATGTTTTGCTACTACCTAAATCACATTTTTTCTTAATTCTTTTAATGTGGTGAATTATACTAGTACATTTGCTAATATTAAAGAAAAGCTATATTCTTAGAATAAATAAAAAATGGTCAAGTGATATGACTTTTGTATATTTTGATGGATTTAGTTTGTTCTTTCCTTACTTGCACCACTGTTGTCAGGTTTTATCTGTAGGGTTATGCTAGCCACTTACCAAAAATTTTTTGGAATATCTCCTCTTGAATTCTCTGGAAGAGGCTAAGTTGAAATTACCTGTTGTTTGTCCATTACAAAGGACTCATTTCCAATGCCAACTGAGCCTGGTGTGTTTTTTTTGTTTAGGGTAAGTTTTCAATAACCATTTTTTTTTTTTTTTTTTTTTGCTCTTTCAATCCTCTCTTTTGTGTGAAAAATTTTAAATTTCATTTATTTCTTCTATCCTTTAATTACTTCTATTTTTATGTGTTTATGGCTTATTTTTTCTAACATCTTACAATGAAATGTTTAGCTCATTACACTGAATCTTTGGATTTCTAATATACTAGTAAGAAAGGTCAAACCTCTTAATATGCCATTAACTTCATTCTACACATTTTGATGTGAAGTATTTTAAGTTTCTTCTTTGATCTAATAATTAGTTTTAAATGTGTTGAAGCCCCTTATTATGATGTGCATAACTGGTCCTTTTGTTATTATTAACTTTATTGAATTATGGCCATAAAATATAGTATGCATCATATTATATCTTTTAAATTTGTTGAAGCTAGTTTTATGGACTAGAGTGTTGTCATTTTTTATTAATGTTAGCTATGCTTGTGGAAAGAAGTGTTCTACAAAAATTGAGTATAATATTTATTATGTGTTCATTAAATGAAAGTTATTAAATTATATACTTTATATTATATTATATAAGCTTTTGGATTTTATTTTTGTTTGTTTCTTTGGCCTAAGAAACAAGAGAAGTCTATGAAGATTTCCTCTTATGCTATAACTGCTTTTTTTTTTTTTTTTTTTTTGGCTCTGGAGAGGAAGGAATAGACAGAGAGAGAGAGAGAGAGATTGGTTGTCTTCCGTATGTGCCCAACTGGGTATCAAACCCGCAACCTAGGTGTGTGCCCTGACCAGGAGTCAAACCTGCAACCTTCCTGTGCACAGAGTGAAGTTCCAATCAACCAGCCAGGGCTTATGGTGTAACTATTGAAGTCTGTCTTGTATTCTACCAATATTTTACATATCTAGATATGCACACATACACATTTTTACTTTAATGACAAAATGATAAAACTACTACAATAAAATAAGTTTGTATTATCTATTAAATGTGAAGATAAACACATTCTATGGCCCAACAATATTATATCTTTTGAGGTTATATTAAGAGGTACAAACAACTTTACAATTTTGTATTTCCCTAGTTGAGTAAACATTTTATTATTAACTAGCGAGAATAGTATCTCTAGTAAAGTTTTTCAAATTTCACTTTATTTAATATTTATAACATTTCACCTGCATTGTTCTGGTTGTTATTTGCCTGTTATACGAGTATGTGATTTAATTAATTATGATTATTTATATTTGTAAAATTTTTAACATATTTTTAATATGTTCTCTATTTAAATCTATTTGATTTTTGTACTGTTTATTTTTCCTTTTTTATTCCTTACTTGCCTTGTTTTGGCTGAACTGAATAATTTTTATTTTTAGACCAAAAAAATTCAATAATTAATTAATAATTCTCAATTTCTTCAGAATAAAATAAGGCCCAAATTACAATTATAAAGATGAATTCAAAATTCTTAAAAAACAAAATACCTAAATCTAGTAGTATTCAAACAAACCACATTGAGTTTATTCCAGGAATGCAAAGTGATTTAACACTTGAAACATAATCAATTTAATTAATTACATCGATAAAGGATAATTCATATGATTATATCAATAGATTTAGAAAAAAAGTCTGGTAAAATTCAATACAAATTTATAAAAATTTTAAAAATCTTCAAAAATTAGAAATAGAAGGGATTTTTTTTTTTAAATTGTAATAGCAGGTAGCAACAAAGCCATAAAATAGTATAATTAATGGTAAAATTGTTAAATTCTTTCACTTTGAGCCTGGGAATAATGAAATGAAACTTACTATGAATATTTTTAATCAATGTAAAGGAAGGTATAGGCAGTACAGAATGACTATACAAAGAAATAAATATTTAAATAAAATATTTAAATTTAAGAATAAAAAATCTTATAATATTCAGATGTTATGATTTAATAGACAATCTAAACTATCTATAGATAAATTATTAGAAGTAATAAGCAAGTATAGCAAGTTTGCTAGATATAAAGTCAATATGTAAAAATCAATTGAATTTATCTGTAGCAACAACAAAGACAAAATGAAATTTAAAAATCAATGTAGCTTATAATAGCACTAAATATTTAGATATCAAGGGATAAATCTAACAAAAATGTGCAAAAGCTCTAGGCAGAAATCGATAAAACATTACTGAGAGAAATTAAAGATCTAAGCAAGTAGAGGCTATACTATAACCATGGATTAGAAAATTGAATATTTAAAAATTTATCAATACTTTTCAAACTTATGTGTAGATTTAATGTAATTTGATGAAAATCAAAGCAAGCTCTTTTTCATCATTTTTAAAAGTTGTTTTTATTGTAAAATATATATGGAAGTGCAAAGAGCCAAAGATAATCAGGACACTGTATAGAAGTGTAAGTTTAGCTTCCTTGGCCTGTCAGAAATACAGACTTATTATAAAGCTACAAAGTATATGTTATATAAAGAGTTACTCTAAGAAACTGATAAGAAAATTCCATTAGAAAATGAATAGGAGACCTAACAAATACTTCACAAACTGATGGCCCAAATGTCAAATAAACATGAAAGTGTGCTCACACTCTCATTTGGGAAAGACAAGGAGGTAACATTACACATAAAGTAGAATGGCAAATATGAAAACAAGGGACCATTTCAGATGTGGGAGAGACTATAAAGCAACAGATATTCTTACACAGTTCTGGTGGGAATGTAAATTGGTTCAACCTCTTTGGGAAAATAAATGGCGAAATGACAAAACCACTACAGTAAAATAAATTTGTGTTATCTATTAAATGTGAAGATAAGCACATTCTATGGCCCAACAATATTAAATAAAAATGAATACTCATTTATAAAGACAGCTATTGAATGTTCAAGGCAGAATTACCTGTAATATTCTAAAACTAGAAAAACACACACATTAAAGGCCTGTGAAACGTAGAATGGTTAAATTATTGTATATTCCTATAATGAGTATCTATTTAAATGTGTTTATATAAAATACAATGAATCAGGCTAAATTATATGGTTCAGGTGGTAAAAGGCTGAACACAAGCAAGAAAACGCATAGCATAATAAGATATTGATTTTGTTGCCTTTGTTGGTTTTCTTTGTTTTGTTGCTTTGTTTTGTTTTTGAGGGGGTACAAGTGCTGGGATTTGGAAGGGGCAAGTGATTAGCTTCTCAATAGCCAGCAGTTCTTTTCCTTGACATGGCTGGTTATATGAGTTTGTGCTTGATAATAAATGTTTAAGTTTCATATTTATATTTTATACACTTTCTCTACATGTTCACAATTAAAAACATTTTTCTACAAATAAAAGCACTGAAGTTGTTTAGAAAAATATTGCCTAGAAGGGAGATCATGTTATCCCTTATATTTTCTAATAAGGTTTCCATAGCAACCCAAGTAGCATGAGAATGGAGTCTATTAAATTCACTTAGAGTATTGGCTTTTCTGGCTAGCTGTCACCAGTCTCAAAACTGAAGTCCTTCAGCTTGAGAAAGTGATGTCACGAGCTGTCTCAGTCACAGCAGAAGATCTACAGAGCCCCAACACCTCCTCTAAGGGCTGTATTGATGGGAGATGGGAGGGCAGAGTGCTGCTCAACAGCGGGGCTCTTAAGAAAGCCTCCTATTGGGATCCCTTCAGAGGAAGTGCTGAGCCATATCAAAGCATCCAGCGTCCACCACTGCTGTTTTCTCATCAACTCCACCTTCAAGCCCCCAAAAGGCAATGAATGAGAAACCATTCAAGGTTGAAGGTAGGGATTTTGCCACCTCCCTACCCCTTATTCTTTCTATTTGGTTATTTCTGCCAGAAACATGGTAACACTACGTTAGCTTATAGAATTCTAGTTTATATTGAAGATTCTATACATTAGAATTGGCCCCTTAAATCTAGAGCATTCTAATTTTGGAATTCTCATGTGCTCTATGTGAGCAATTTGGCACTGGGCGACATGGACTACCTGCTTTAGTATTATTCCATTGGCAAAATCATCCTCTGCACAGAAATACCTAAAAAACTTCTCAAAATTAAGAAGTAAAAAATGAACTCCTAATACTTAGCCTTCCTTCCTCAAGTCTCCTGGAATGGGGTCTTTCCTATTCCAATAAGGGCCCACCACCCTTCCAGTCCAAAACTCTGGAGTCATCCTCGATTGCTCAAACACAATATCTGATCTATCAACAAACCCAGTAACCTCTCCCCCTTCAATATAGATCCTGAATCTGACTTTACTCAACTCCTATGCTACTGAATTCCTCATGCTAGTCACCATCATACCCCCTCCAGGTATTACAATAACCTCCCACTTGTTTTCCCATTGACAACTTCTGGCTTTTCTGAAGAAAATAAGCCATAAGACTGATGTGGTCATTTCAGGGCTCCAGACCCTCCAGGGAATGCCCATCTCATTCTTAGTCAAATCCCTTACTATAGCCTACATGGACCTACCTGATCTGGGTCCTTACAATTTCTCTGATCTCACATCCTATGACTGTTCCCTTGCTCACTCTGCTCTAGCCACACAGACCTCTGATCTTGAAATTGAGCTTCCCTCTGTTTGGAAAACACCTCCCCAGATATCCACCTCAATCTTTAATGCTACTTTCTCAGTGTGACTGTCCCTGGTGCCCTATTTAGAAGACCACCTCCTTGCTGTGACACTCCTTAACCTCTTCTCCACTTTTTCTTTTCTTCTTCGGGTCAGTCGTACATGTTTTACTTATTTGTCTTGTTTATATTCTGCCTCCATTACTAGAATATGAACTCCACAAAGGCAGGCATATATGCTTTAGTCATTCTGCACCCAATACCTATACAATGATTGGCATATAGTAAGTGACCATACAGTACTGTTAAATAAGTACATGAATAAACATTTCCTTCAATGTAGAATATTGACCATCTATATTTTAAGAGTTAAGAATTGTTCCTCATAAAAGAGATGTTTGCGATAAAAAAGGACTGTGGACTTTACAAATTCCATTTCACCCTTGGAGTTTCACAAAGCACATGCTCATATTGACAGATATAAGAATTTATATCATTTAAAGGAAGTGTTTAAATTTCTTTAACACAACATTTTCTCAACTTATTGATCATGAAATTCTGTTACATACATAAGTTACCATTTATTTTTTTAACTTTTATATTGTATGAGTAAGAATGTATGTGTATATATAAAAACAACTTTTAATATTAACTTAGGAAATATTATATTAGATATAAAATTGGATCTGTGTCCAAGTTCAATTTGATTAAACCAGTCTATGCCTTATCACAATTTCTAGTCATCTGGCTCCACTTAGCCAAGGAAAATAATCCAAAAAGGAAGCTCTTATAAATAGTCTTTGTTTGCTGGGCAATGATATGTTTGTTTTTTTAAAAAAAATAATCTGTAAATATATCATTTAAAATTAAATTGTAACTTAAATAAATGTAAATAAATATGTCTTATTCAAGAAAATTCAATAATGTAAATTGCCCTTGTAAAAATAATTGGCCGAAACCGGTTTGGCTCAGTGGATAGAGTGTCGGTCTGCGGACTGAAAGGTCCCGGGTTAGATTCCGGTCAGGGGCATGTACATTGGTTGCGGGCACATCCCCAGTGGGGGATGTGCAAGAGGCAGCTGGTCGATGTTTCTCTCTCATCGACGTTTCTGACTCTCTATCCCTCTCCCTTCCTCTCTGTAAAAAATCAATAAAATATATTTAAAAAAATAATAATAATTGGAGTGCCAGCCAGGTGAACTGGGTTCAACTCCTGCCCCTACCACAGATTATTTGTTATAAGTTGTTATTACTGTGATTATACTTACTGAAGTTCAACAAATAATGTATTTATTGATCTCGCAAGCTCAGTGTTCTATGGAGTCCAGTTTCCTCCTTGGAGAAATCATGGCAATACTTAGAGCAGGGAGGATGACTGAGGTGGAGTTTGTTCGGGATCTGGCGCAGTGCCTAGCACACTGCAGTTGCAGGAAAAATACTAGCCCCTTTACCTTTCTTTAATTGTCTGTTTCAATACAGTAAATTTGGCTTTACAAAATGAGCTATAAAAATAAACTACACAAAATACATTCAGATGAATATACCTATGATTTATACCTGTCATGCTTTCATGCACATTTTTCTAATTACCTTAGAGCAAATTGTAAAACAAAGCCTTTGTTGAAGCTCAATTATGAATGCTGATTTTAACAATTTGCTCTATACAGCAGGGACTGAAAAACTTAATTCAGAGCCAAGTCCTCCCTAATTTGCCGTAAACTCTTTCAACCATGCTTTTTGTTTCATTTAGTTTTGTTTTCCACTATGGAGGAATTTTAAATATCATCTAAGTAGAATAACATTTTCAATGTAATAGGAGATGATGTCAGGTTACGTAAAGGCATAAAAGTTACTTATGTAAATTCAGTCTTCCAACAACATTTAACAAGAAGCCACCTCTGTATCCACATCTCTGCGCTGGACCCAGGGAGCCCAGGGATAAAAGGCAGCACCCTTAGTGTGAGCTTACAGCTGCCCCATGGACACAGCAATGCAACCTCGGTACCTATGAGTAGGAACCACCGACTTGCTACACCGCATCTTTAGACACACCAGAACATTCCCCAAGACATTTCTGAGGAGTAGGAACTGCTTCTGGGCTAACGCATTTTGTTAATTAGAATAATTTTACAAGGGGTCTCATCAAACCTCAAGGTTAATTGTATTGAGTCCCCATGGGAGAAGGAATACAGGATGAGTGCTCTAGCTATGCAGATGTAAATAACACTAGATTAAAGAATAAGAATTGAATTGGCTGCCATGGAAGATAAAAGTGCTAAGGATGGAATTATAAGACTGCTTCTGCCAGCAGGTAGCTAATCAGTGTTTACTATTGATTCCCTGCTTTGCCTTGACTTGAGTAAATGTAGGTAGGCCTTTTAACATTGCTGCTACTCAGTTCATAATAAATATGGGAATCTGGACTCTAGACTCAAAACAGCTCATGGATCCCTTTGACTCACAATATGCTATGATCTTATAACTATTTATGAAAATATTCCAAATAAATCAATGGCACTGACAACACATCCTAAACCTCAAAGCCTTGAATGCCTGGGTCCCATTATTACTTCAACTCAGTCAGTTACAAAAGATTATTCATTTAAAATGGTTTTCATCTCATTTAAAAAACTTTAAAACATACTGTTTCAATTTGAACTTTTAAAAGGGTTCAGAATTGCCTAAAACATATCCTCTTTCCTCTACAAGGACTTTTAATCATATACATAAAAAACGTGTTGCTGTTAGAATTGAGTTCCAAGGGGAAATAAAAAAGGAAGGCATTAAAAAAATAAATAAGTAAGGGAAATTGAGAGCATATGAAAACAAGACAGATGATAAGGGGGGAAAATCTACTCTGCTATGAAACAAGGTTGAAATCAAGGAAATGAAATCATCTTTATTTCATGAAAAAATATCTTTGATAGAAAATGCAGAACAGAAAAGCTTTTGTGGAATTTTTACTAATAGATACTCATAGATATGAGTTAGCATCTGTGTGTGACAGGATCTCAAACTGAACCAGATCTTAACCTCTTTCAAAGTTTAAAAGGGGCATCCATTTCCAAGTGTCATCCAGTAAAATTTCCCCACAAGATGTTCTGTAATTCCTTATTTCTCCAAGGCCTAAATGTTACAGTGATCATATTGCAATTGGCTTCCATTCCATATTTTATTTTTAATTTTGTTTGAAGTTCAGTATTGACAAATTGCACATTTATATTCACAATCACTTTGGCCTCACTTTTATGTAAACCTAAGTTTTATAAACTGAAGTAGCTTTAAAAACAGGCAAACATTGCAATGTGTCTTAATATATTTAATGAATAATAGTATTCATATCTCATTGTAGTTTCAAGATGGTAACTTGACAGTAACGTCAGCCTCCCAGGATATTAAGTGCAATGATGCGGTCTCTCCCTGCACTGTGCTATCCGTCACTTTAGTCCAGGGCAGACACACTGTCACCTCAGAGAAAACCCCAGCTGTTCCAAGGATAGTCCCTTTAATGCTCATGGTTCCAGTACTAGAATATCACACTTTTGCATCCTTAGTCATAATTCTGTTTGGAAACTCAGTGATTTTTTAGTAGTAAAATATACAAATGTTACACATGGGGGGAAAGCCTTTAGAAGTAGTTACAGGTAAAAGATTCTTCTTTTTGCACAGAGGAGTGACTCTACCAAATCTAAGATATATCCTATCACATCAAGCTGAAGAAAGAAGATTCTGAAGTCTGAAACTGTGGTTCTGAGATTGTGATCCCATTTTTACAACTAACAACAATCACTAAAGAGCACGCACACGCTGTCTCCATATGTCCTCACCTCTCAGTGTGTGTATCTCAAAAACAGAACAACTAAAAGAGTTAAGTTGTTATAAATTACAATCACTATATCAAAATATCTGTGCTTTTCTACCTGTCAGATAGAAAATTCGGGCTAAAACAAAATGACAAGTAATAGAAGTAAAGGTAAAGTCTCACCTTTTGAAAGTAAATCATTGTAAATCTTTATAGAAGTAGAATCTGGAAAAAGGCTGTCCAAAAGTTTGCTCCCTAAAAGTGACCTAAAGATATTTTTGTTGACTAAAGAATATATCAGGCAACTGGAGCTTTATGACACAATGTTCTTTTTTTATTTTATTTTAACAGATATATAAAACTAGGCATAAACTGATTATATTTATATCTCATACAGATGTAAAATCAAAAGAAATTACAAGATAAATCTAACTAAAATTTCAATATTAATAAAACCCAACAACATTGAAAAGGCAGGATTGCACACCATAATCTCCACCATGGAAAAAATGTACATATATATTCAGGAAAGTGGCTGGGAAAACAACAACAAAAACTATAGCAAAATGCTCACAAATTTGCACCCCCCCCCAGATGGAGAGAAAAATAATCAAATGGTATTATAAATTGAATTTCTAAAACTACAGTATGCAAAGAATGAAAGAGAAAATAAATTAAGATATTTTGGAGCATTCACTGCACATAGCTATTCTAAGTGTGTAGTGTGCATTAACTCATATAAATTTGAAAGTGTCTTGGGAAACACATTTAGACTTCTGAAAAGATACTGAGAAACCATAATTTTCCCAGA
The DNA here is from genome assembly GCA_025583905.1 of Ia io. NCBI lineage: Eukaryota > Metazoa > Chordata > Mammalia > Chiroptera > Vespertilionidae > Ia > Ia io. Next base: position 53,564,863 of record JAJQQW010000012.1, on the reverse strand, counting down.
AAAAGAAAAAAGGTGCACAGGAAAGAGAGTTGAAAATAATATCATAACAGGTATCACTAAAGAGGTACAACATAGGGATAGGCCATGATAATTTTCTTGTGGTATTAGATGGAATATCAGGTAAAGGAAGAGATTACAGAGCAGATACAGGTTGACTGGACAAATTATTTTTAACAATTCCAAGAGTTGTAGGAATATGTACTAGTATTATTCCTGCCTTGCATACAAGAAAACTGTGGCTTGGGGAAATTAAAGTACCCAAAGATGCAATACTCATATGTAAAAAAAGCAAAGATACATCTCAGGAAGCTATCACTTTATGACACTGTTGTACAGGGAGGCAGGGTTCCATTCATTATAAAGACCTGACCAGCTAAGAGGGACATGTTCAATCAGCTCACATCAGAGGCATCTTCCAAATTCATGATTTACATCATTTGTTCATAGAATAAGAGTTTGATTGGACAATTGTTTCAAAACATACCTAATCCTATAATAATAAAGAGGTAATATGCAAATTGATCGTTACACCCTTGCACAAGATGGCCGCCCCCATATTGTCACAAATGGCTGCCACAAGATGGCCGGCAAGGGAGGACAGTTGGGGGGGGACCAGGCCTGGAGGGGAAGGCAGCTAGCGGCAACAAGGCCAGCAGGGGAGGGAAGTTAGGGGCAATCAGGCCAGCAGAGAAGCAGTGAGGCATCGATCAGGCTGGCAAGGGAGTGGTTAGGGGGTGATCAGGCTGGCAGGCAGAAGCGGTTAGGGCAATCAGACAGGCAGGCAGGCAAGCTGTTGGGAACCAGCAGTCCCAGATTTTGAGAGGGATGTCCCAGATTGGAGAAGGTGCAGGTTGGACTGAGGGACACCTCCCCCCCATCCAGTGCACAAATTTCATGCACTGGTCCTCTAGTGTTTAATATTAATCAATAAAAATATTCCTTTTTATAACTATACTAGAGGAACGGTGCACAGAATTCATGCACAGGGGTGTGTGTCCCTCAGCCCAGCCTGCACCCTCTCCAAACTGGGATCCCTCGAGGGATGTCCGACGGCCCGTTTAGGCCCAATCCCAAAAAGGATTGGGCCTAAACGGGCCGTCGGACATCCCTCTCACAATCCAGGACTACTGGCTCCCAACTGCTCACCTTTCTGCCTTCCTGATTGCCCCTAACTGCTTCTGCCTGCCAGCCTGATCACCCCCTAAACACTCCCCTGCCAGCCTCATTGATGTCTAACTGCTCCCCTGCTAGTCTGATTGCCCCTAACTGCCTCCCTTGCAGGCTTGGTCACCCCTAACTGCCCTCCACTGCAGGCCTGGGTCCCCCGCAACTGCCCTTCCCTGAAGGCCCAGTCACCCCCAACATCCCTCCTCTACCAGCCTGGTCATCCCTAACTGCCCTCCCCTGCAGGCTTGATCGCCCCCAACTGCCCTCCCTTACAGGCCTGTTCCCTCCCAACTGTCCTCCCCTGCTGGCCTGATCTCCCACAACTGCCCTCCCTTGCAGGCCTGGTCCCTCCCAACTGCCCTGCCCTGCTGGCCATCTTGTGTCCACATGGGGGCAGCCATCTTTGACCACATTGGGGCAGCCATCTTGTGTGTTGGAGTGACAGTCAATTTGCATATTACTCTTTTATTAGATTACTAGAGGCCCAGTACATGAAATTTGTGCACAGGGGCAGTGGGTGTCCCTCATCCCAGCCTGCACCCTTTCCAATCTGGGACCCCTCAAGGAATGTCTGACTGCCCGTTTAGGATCGGGCCTAAATGGGCAGTTGGACATCCCTCTCACAATCCAGGACTGCTGGCTCCCAACTGCTCACCTGCCTGCTTTCCTGATTGCCCCTAACCGCTTCTGCCTGCCTGCCTGATCACCCCCTAACCACTACCCTGCCAGCCTGATTGATGTCTAACTGCTCCCCTGCCAGCCTGATTGCCCTAACTGCCCTCCCCTGCAGGCCTGGTCACCACTAACTGCCCTTCCCTGCAGGCCTGGTCACCCCCAACTGCTCTCCCCTGTAGGCCTGGGTCCCCCCCAACTACCCTTCCCTGCAGACCCGGTCGCCCCCAACTTCCCTCCTCTGCCAGCCTGATCACCCCCAACTGCCCTCCCTTGCAGGCCTGTTCCCTCCCAACTGTCCTCCCCTGCTGGCCTGATCTCCCACAACTGCCCTCCCTTGCAGGCCTGGTCCCTCCCAACTGCCCTCCCCTGCTGGCCATCTTGTGTCCACATGGGGGCAGTCATCTTTGACCACATTGGGGCAGCCGTCTTGTGTGTTGGAGTGACAGTCAATTTGCATACTATTCTTTTATTAGATAGGATTATATAGGATAAAGGCCTGGTGCATGGGTGGGGGTTCCCTTGGGGCATAGGGTGGCCTGGGCGAGGAGTGTTTCGGATCAAGGTGGGGGTTCCCTTGGGGCGTGGGATGGCCTGGGCGAGGAGCCTGTGGTGGTTTGCAGGCCGGCCACACACCCAGGCAACCCAAGCAGAGGCCCTGATATCTGGGATTTATCTTCTACAATTGAAACTTTGTAGCCTGGAGCGGAGCCAAGCCTCCTGCTCTCTCCAGCTCCATGGCTTCCACCATTTTTGTTGCAATTTGTTTATCTTCTATCATTGAAACTTTGTAGCATTGAGTGGAGGCCTGGGCCGGCAAGGGCAGGCGGAATGCTTGGCTTCCTCTATTGCCTGGGAAACCCTAGCCTCCCTCCTGCTCTCCGTAGCCACAGCTATCTTGGTTGGGTTTATTTGCATATTCGCTCCTGATTGGCTTGTGGGTGTGGCTTGTGGGTGTAGTGGAGGTATGGTCAATTTGCATATTCCTCTTTTATTAGATAGTATTAGATTAGATAGGCTAGAGGCCTGGTGTACGGGTGGAGGCCAGCTGGTTTGCCTAAAAGGGTGTCCCGGATCAGGTTGGGGGTTCCCTTGGGGTGTGGGGTGGCCTGGACAAGGAGCCTGTGGTAGTTTGCAGGCCAGCCACGGCCTCTGGCAACCCAAGCGGAGGCCCTGGTATCTGGGATTTATTTATCTTCTATAATTGAAACTTTGTAGCCTTGAGTGGAGTTCAGGGCCAGCCAGGGTATGCGGAAAGCTTGGCTTCCTCCATCGCCAGGGGCAACCCAAGCCTCCTGCTCTCTCCAGCTCCGTGGCTGCTGCCATTTTTATTGGGATTTATTTATCTTCTATAATTGAAACTTTGTAGCCTTGAGTGGAGGCCTGGGCTGGCCAGGATGTGCGGAAAGCTTGGCTTCCTCCATTGCCGGGGAAACCCAAGCCTCGTGCTCATTCCGTGGCCACGGCCATCTTGGTTGGGTTAATTTGTATACTCCCTCCTGATTGGCTGGTGGGCATGGCTTGTGGTTGTAGCAGAGGTACGGTCAATTTGCATACTACTCTTTTATTAGATAGGATGTTTGTATGTGAATATACAGATACCTACATACATATATATGTATGTAAATAGCTAAAATGTATTTTAAAAACCTTGTGACTAGAGAAAGCACTACAAAAGGAACTCTATAGTATTTAATAGTAATTACTTCTGGGGAATAGGTTTTCCTGCTTTTCTTTTTATTATTCTTTCTTTTCCAATTGCTGTACTATGATGTATTTTATCTTTATAGTGAAGAATAAAAACACTGAATAAACAAAAACACTGATTAATTAGATACAATCTATAATAAATACTTGCTTAAGTTCCCCAAAGTGGCTGTTTTCTGACCTTCCTGGACCCTGTGGCTCCCACTGTATTTTATCTGGGAAAGGACACCTCTCCTCAGTGGAGTGCTGCACTATGGGGTACAGTCAATTTGCATGTTTCTCTTTAATTAGTGTAGTTTATCCCCAAGGGTATGGCTCTTGAATAAGAAAAAAAAAGAAGCATGCCTTCTTACATAACACATTCCAAATAAATCAAATTGTCATCCAACTAGTTTTTAAACTATATCTTCTACATTCTGGAGCATCGTAAAAATATTAAAGTAAATAAGACTTTAGAAAAAGACTATACTTGTGTTCTTCCAAATACATCATCTTGTTTTATTCTAACCACAATCTTGTGAGATATGTACAGACACTACATTTTATAGGTGAATAACTCAGTCCCTATTGACTCACACTTGCCAACCCAAATAGAGCTAGTCATTGGCAGCTGATCTAACCCTTGGTTTGTCAGTTATTTGGTCTTAAGCTTTTCCCAGGGTTATACTAGGTTACTAGTAAGTGTTAGTCACCTCAGAAACCAGACTGAGAAGGTAAAATACAGTGATGTGTGACATAGACCTTTGCATCATATGGGATTTCTATATAGACCAGCCAAAATGTCTAGAAAAATGTAATTTGAGCTGATGCTATTGGATGATATAGGCCCCCATGAGTTTCATAATATTTTGGAGAAAGCCAAATTGCAGTGGGACCATGTCTATCTGCCTGTCATAGCTGCCTGGCTTCAGAATGTATATATTCCTGCCATCACACTGCTTCAATCCCATAGCATCTCCTTTTCTCGCAGCTATAGAAAAGTGGAATCACTGAAACACTACCATGATTCCATAGTACAACTCCAGAAAACAAATAATCTTGATTTTTTTCTCATAGGAAACATCTCAGATTCTCATAAAAACATGTTTGTGACAAAAGTTAGCAGGCTGAATGTAATGGGGAGATGAATGGATGCTGAACAAATAAAGATACAGCTGTTATCACTTCATTAATATTTCCTTGAACTGCATCTTCTGGTATGTTAAATGCTACTTTCTTTCTCAAAAGCTGATTAACTAAGTTAGCACGCTACCATTTGTTTTCTGAAGCATCCACATTTAATGTGTTAAGCGATTTCACCCACAATAAGAACTTGGCTTTAAAATACTTCATCAATTTCTCTGACAGTGGACTCATTGTGCCCAGAACCAATGAGTTTACAGAATGCAGTTTCCATGTTAAATATTCATAGCTGCCAAGAGATAATTTGGGGAAAACTTAGTATTATTTTTGCCTGATTTTCATCATGTAATAAGCAGAGTTACACCTGGAGACACACAAAATACCCTTCCTCCAATGCCTCCTGCTCACCGATGCCATTAATTCTGCTTATCTTCTGCACTCCTCATATCCACTTTAATCCAGCCCTCATAGGGAATGAAGTGTGAAATAGAAATGATCAGTAGGGGCCACTCTTCATTGTGATTATGGCCCCAAAGGTAGGGTTGCCAGATAAAATACTCAACACCCAGTTAATTTAAATTTTGTAAGCTACAAACATCTTTTTTATATAGATATGCCCCATGCAATTCATCAAACATATCTAAGCTAAACTATTGTTTTTGTGTGTCTTCAAATTTAAGCAAGATTTCTGCATCTTTATTTGCTAAATCTGGCAACCGTACGCAAAAAGCGTCTTCTAGAGCTGAGTTCCGCGTTGAGTATACGGATGTCCCTGACTCAGTATGCTTGGAGCCCAGCATAGGGGCAGTGAGGAGCACACACCCTCTTCAGTTATGCTGGTGGGGGAAGACTAGGGGACAAATTTGGGGTTGGAGACATTTGATCTAGATTATAATTCATCTTTGTTGTTTTTCATTGAGCATATTGCTTTTGCTTTCATTGAACTTGTTTCTTCATGTGTGCAACAAAAAAATTAGCTTACTGGCTTCTTAGACTAACTTTCTTTGCCCTACATCCCTGTGTCTTTGTTCCAAATATGGATAGCTTCCTTGAACATATACCAAGTAGCTCCTCAAATCTGGTATACCCACAGAATGCTAAAAAACAAAACAAAACAAAAAACAGGATCAATGTTTTCCAGACCAAAAGCCAGCACTCAGATTGTAGTGATTTTTCTATATCACATGTTTAAGATACAAAATGATTTTGAATGTTAAAATGAGATAATTCATGTGAAATTGCCTACAATGCCCCTAAGTTATATAACAGTCAGCAAATGTTAATTCCCTTCCCTCCATCTTTCTTAAGTGCTTGCAAGCTTTGTCATAAAAAGAGTCTATATTTAATATGCTTTCAACGCAGTGCAGTCTCCTTCTTCAGGACTCCTCCAAAGAAATAAAGTCAATGAAATCCTTCTGAGAAGAGTGAATGAGACCTGTGATAGGGTAGCGTCACAGGACAAGTGCCACTGAACTTCTTTCACCTCTGTCTGATCCTATTGGAAATGCTAATACATGGAATGCAGCCACCCTGCATAACCAGTTTGAATATTAAAGGCATCTTCTTTGAAGTAAAATTCTGAAAAAGGAACTTTAGATTTCAGAGACATTACTCTTTTGAGAGAGCGAATCCTGCAATCTTGGCTGACATTCACTGGAATGCTCTGGAAAATGGCTGTCATTCTACAAGATAGCGTTAGAGTCCCTACATAGCAAAGAAGGGGACATTAATATTCAATTTCCCCTTTCTGGAAGAATCAGAGTGATGTAGACAACTTAAAGAAATCCAAGACAGCATATAGGTCAGAAATCACCACCCCTGAAGCTGCTCCCGGAAGGAACAGTAGTACAATAGCTCACCTTGAACACTTCGTAAGTGCCAGGCTTTGGGCTAAGCACTTTATATGCTTTATGTATTTTGATCTGCAAACAACTCTATGAACTTGGTAATGCCATCATCCCACTTCGACAGATTGGGAACTCCAGGAATAGATATGATAAATCCCTTGCCTGGGTCATACAATACTAAACGGTGGTACCAGAATGAACGCAGGTCTGTGTGTCCCTTTATGTCAAAGTTTCTCATCATGTAGGCAGAGACTTTCTTCTTCAGAATCATTTAAAGCTGAAGAGCCTGGGACCCGTCCCAGAACTACCCAATCAGATATCCAAGGCTGAGAACAGGAATTTACATTTATGACAAGCTGCCTAGTGCCTGGGATAAAAGTTAAAGTTGAGAACTCTTGAATTATGTGATTTTGCCTACCTAGGTTTTTCCATTATTCTCAGCTAGCTCCAAATTTAACTATGCAACTAATTGAAAACACAAACCTCTAAGTGTAAACAACTAACTCATTACATATTTTATAAGAAGGCACCTGGTCAATCAGGACCTCCAGGACACTGGCCCACTTCTAGGACTGCACAAAACACCCAAGGGAGCTGGAAGCTACACCTTTGAGAAATCCCCATGTGCCATCCACCACTTCAACAGGGGAAATCTCCAAAACGAATTTTGGAATACTTAGTATTATTTGGTAAGTGACTGACTGAGAGTTATCTAGAACCAAACAACATGGCCTTGGGTTTCATTGATACTTTGTTTATACTGTTTTTTTTAATTGTTTAAGAAACTTAAGAGTTAAGAAAATCATACAGTTAAATTCATTTTAAATCATTAACTCAACCAACATTTATTGAGCTCTTATAATTATGCTGAGCATTGCATCTCTTATAAGATGCAACAATGAGTAAATTCTGTTCTCACAGAACTTGTTTTCCCATAGGGAAACTTATAATAAAAAATGAACAAATAAATAGGTTAGACAGTGATAAATCCTATGGGGAGGAAAAGAGGCTAATATGAATGAGATAGGAAAGACATAAAATAGGGTAGCTAGGGAATATCTCTTTGGAAATTCATGTTAACTGAAGCCTTATGATGAGGAGGAACTACGCATGTGCAGGTGAGTAAACTAGTTAGCACTGAGAGAACAACTAGTGCAAAGGCCCTGAGGTAGAGAGAAGAACAAGGAGAAGGTGAATGAAGCAGAAGTCTAGTGAGCTTGGAGGAAAGTGAATCAGGGAAGTAGGCACTGCCAGATCACGGTGCACTTAACATGGCAACCTATGGTGTCTGTACTATATTTCATTCTAAATCCACTAGGAAGTTTCATGCAGGGAATGCCACGATTTGATTTACAATTTAAATAAAAAGTTTTGTGTCATTTAAATCATGATGCAGTTTGTCTTTGCTGTAAGAACTGATATTTCCAAACACATAGCCTCATCCTGGTCCTATTAATTTAACATCTTCATTAGGGTCTTTCCTCTCTGCCCATAGAAATCTTACCCTTCCCGCAAAGACCAGTTCAGTGTCCACTGTGCCCAAGGCTCTGATCCTTGCACCTCATCCCCATGCTTCTCCAGGCATTCTGCCTTTGCTTCTATTTCTGTGCTTGACACAGAATAAGTGGAAATTCATTTTTATAACTCCCACAGTTGTTCAAAGAGCAAGCAAGCATTTGGTGATATTTGAAGAAAAATCCCGAGCTTGGCCCATTAGCTGGGATTTTGCATGCAATGCCTTAAGGCAACCTTGCATACAGCTCCTGACAGAATAAGCATTTAAAGGGAAATCTGATCCCTCTCCTGCTGGAAACCTCTGAAGGCTTCCTTTCACAAGATAAAAAAAAAATAAAAAAAAAAATACTTCTCTAAAAGGCTTAGAGGTTCATCATAATCAGCTCTGTCCTGATTAACCAATCAATCATTTATCACACTCCCTTTCATGTGCATTATGTTTCTTTAATTACACAAGACTTCTTGTCATTTCCTAAAACCCCTGTGCTCCCACATCTCTAATCCTATATCATAAAACCCTAATATGCAAATCAACCGAATGACAGAACAACCGGTCACTATGATGTGCACTGACCACGAGGGGGCAAATGCTCAATGCAGGAGCTGCCCCCTGGTGTCAGTGCACTCCCACAGGGGGGAGCGCTGCTCAGCCAGGAGCTGGGCTCATGACTGGTGAGCGCAACAGCGGTGGTGGGAGCCTCTCCGGCCTCTGCGCCAGCACTAAGGACATCCCTCTCAGGGTCCTGGACTGCGAGAGGACACGGGCCGGGTTGAGGAACGCCCCCTCCCCACCCAGTGCATGAATGTCATGCGTCAGGCCTCCAGTATACTATGTTCTTCTTTGTCCTTTTCCTTCATATTTTCTTCTATCATCTCCCAACTTGTAGGGATACTTTTTATTCTCCCACCTACTGATGACCCTAACAATGATATGTGGTTATGTTTTCGTCTGTGCTCCTTTCTCCCAGAATTTACCAGAGTAGAGTATGGTCCTTAAAGTCCTAGCTCTATGAAACATGATTCTCTGGAAAATTAATTCAGAAAATGTTGCCTACAATACTCTTCTCATGAGATTTACGAATGGATAACTGTATACAGAAGACTGTAGAATTGCACAGCACAGGCACAGAGCCTAGCATGCCAACTCAACCATACTAACATCCTTCAGATGTTTGGGAAACACTTGTTTTAAGTTTTGTAAAAGAAAAAAAAATCACCAAAAGAAAACACCAACCAACACCTCAACTAAATCCTTTTTGTACTGAACTGCAATACAAGTGCGTCCTGCACACTGCATTATAAACTACTTGAGAATCTGTCTTACCTGTCTGTGTGACTCTGGCCCGGCAAGGGCCTGACTTCCCGAAGGCGCTCCACACATTCTGATTGGCTGAACCATCATGAGCTCACAAAGCAGACTCTGCCAGTTGAGAAGAGCCTGTGTCATCTTCACTATGCTGCATTTTCTGATGTTCCGTCCTCATCTATTTGTTCTCTATTATTCCACAGATTCACCCCAGCTCCTGAAGCAATTGTCAGGGAGAACTGCATATGTAACCTCATTGGGAATTACTTTCCAATGACAATCGGAACATCTTTGCTGCTCATTTTTTCCTCTTCTCTAATACATTCCAAGAGATCTTTGGAACCTATATACATTTGGAACTATATACATTTGGAACTTACATACTAGTACATTTTAGATAATTAACATGTGTATGTCATCAACTTGATTCTGGTTACAATCTCAATTTTTTTTGAGTCTAATTTGACAACATAAAAACATAATTCTTTCTGTTGGATCTTATTTCAATCTAATAAATCACACTTCATAAAAAAGTTCTATAATTTTATAAGTGTTTAAGCTATGTCTTTGTTTATGCCATTAATCAAAATATTGCCCTAGAAGCAACTGGAAACTATACTCATGGCTGTTCTTGATCCTTAATCTACCATTTTAGAGCTCCAAACCCATCTATTGCTAAATTGATATAAATCTATACCATATTACAAAAGAAGTTCATGAGAGTCTATTAAAGGTTTTATTGAATTCTATATATTCACTTTCTGTATAGAAACTCTCAATCTAATCATTTATCAACTTTATAAAAGTACAGTAATTTAGCAAACATGTAGTGATCAACTATGTAAATATGTAGTCTTTCAGTGAACAGCACTTCCTTTTCAAATGGTTCACAACGAATGCCTTCACAGTGTCTACCAATGAATCTTTATTAACCAACTCTGGAATCTAGTTTCAAATGTTTTGATAGAAATATCTATTTTCTCCTTTGTAGAAATCACGATTAAAATATCTGCATATTTTCCAGCATATCTCTGGGTTATAGCCATTCCTCAAAGAAGATCACTGAAAGTTTTTAATCTCACTGTTAAATTTTGTCAGAATTTCATTCATTTGACTTAGTGATCAAGACTTTGCTTAGAAACTTTTACTTCTAACCACTGGATGTACCAATATGTGCTAATGACTTAAATTAATCACATATAGTTAAGCCAAAATATTATCTTTACATGTATGACCAGGGAGTTTTGGTAATAACAAAGTCAAGTTATCTCTTCCAAAAACAAAAATAAGAACAAAAAGAATTGGAGGAACTTATGTCCCAGAAAGCTAAATTATTAGTACTTGTACCAAGATCCCTGATATGGACCCCCCAAAAAAGATTCTATTTCTCACAGAGTAATCTATATATATAAAAGTCTAAGTAACTGAATGACTGGTCGCTATGATGCACACTGACCACCAGGGAACAGATGCTCAACACACAGGATCAGGCTCCTTCCTGTCTGGATCCGGCCTGCAGGTGGTCAGGCCAGAACTGGCTATCCAACATCCCCTGAGGGGTCCCAGATTGCAAGAGGGTGCAGGCTAGGCCAAGGGACCCCACTGGTGCACGAATCCCTGCACCAGGCCTCTAGTCTGATTATAAATTCCTAACTAAGCAGGTCATGTAGGTAGTCATGCCCCAGGCATATAACTTCTTTAGTAAAAGGTTTATCTTTGCCTCAAACAAGCCCTGTCCATTGTTTTTTTTGCATCTAGGCCAACACACTTTTGAAAAAAGGTTAACTACCCTCAAGAAAGCAAGAAATCTTGTTAACTATCCAGTAATCCAATTCCCACCTTGTTTTTTCCCACCTTCATATAATCTCCCTTCTTAATCTCCAGTGCCTAAAAAAAATTAAAACTTTTTAAAAAGCTGCAAAACTGTTATTTTGCTGAGCATTTGATATCTTGCTCTGTGGCATATGTCTTTGGTTTGGCTCAATTAAGCTCTTAAAAAAATCCTCTACAGGTTTGGACATTTTCTACATCAACAGTGTCACAAAAAATCAGGTAGTGGTCTTATTGCTAAAGAGAAAGTAAGCGAGAAAACAAGATAGTGCAAATGTTTCTTCAGCAAAACTTGGCAGGTCATTGGAGAGAGAGTTCAACCTCTTGGCAAATGTCTCCCATCAGAGGGTATAGACCTTTATACCCAACAGCATTCAACAGTAGGACCACCCAACTAATGTCACTCAACATAGTCTGTAATCACAAAGAAACCTATAAATACAGTATAACTTTTGTGGATTATCCTTCATTAGAGACTGCAATGACCAGCAAATGTGAGCCTTTTTGTACACTTGGCAGTTATAATTTTGAATGTAAAGTTATAAGCTGGCATTCAGTTTATTTATTATTTTCTTGCAGCTTGGACAATGTGAGTTACTTACCCAAGGTTCTTACGACCTCATGATATTTGGGAAACATTACCTTCAAACCTTAGGACTAGATACAGAACTGCCTTGCCACCAAAAACACTGCCAGAAGACAACCTCTGAGTAATCCTGAAGCCCGTATTGTGTGACATGCCCAGTAATTAGTCTTCAATAGGATTCAAGAGATCTGGTAGAAGATAGACTTTGGTTCAAATCTTGTATTTGCAAACTTCCTTGTTCTTTGAATTAGATATTTCACTTAACTGTACCAAAGTTTTGTCACTTATAAGATAAAGATATAAGTAGTTTCTACCTGATGTATTTTTGGAGGGAATTCAATAAAAAAAATGTAAATTTTGTGACACATGTCAAGCATTAAATAATGTTAACTTAATTACTCTGACATATCTGATTTCTCATGTAGTTTAATATTAAAAAAACTAAACACATACTTTTTATCGTAACCCCTCTACCAGCACACATACAAATATATTTGTGCATAAATCCCAATTTTATTTTATAAGAAAACATGATATATTCAAATGACTGAAAACATCTTTGTTCATATAAGTCTAGGTTAGAGATTTCAGCCCAGAGAAAAATGATCCTTACTTCTATATCTCTAATGAAATTTAAAAATTAGGGCATCTTATGAATTCATTTGACCAACATGTGAGCCTGTTAGGTTTAAATAAGCAGGGTCACATTAAGGAAAATATCCTCACTTCATATCATCCAAATAGAGCTAGAAACATTTTTTTTTAACCTTGGGGATGAATATATGGTCCTCAATATACGGGAAAGTTTAAGAAATAACTTTGTCAATTTTGCATCTATACACATTTAAACTGTAAATATTTCTATGCCTCTCATTATATAAAACTCAGTGTTTCTTCTTAAACTTCAAAATATATAAATTCTTTCAGGGAAAATTTAAAATATTTTAGTTAGCAATCTGATTTTTCTCAAGTTTCATAAAATTTTGATTTTTAAAAATGTATAATAGAGTTTACTCAGACTTTGCATATATTATGCTATCCTAAAAACAATGTCAAATCACAAACAAGACATTTAACTGACAGTTCGTTTTATTTTTCCATATAAGAATGAATCACATTTGCATGAAAGGTTTCCCACAAGATCTACAGCTCTCCCTGTGGCTTGCTAATATGTTTGCAAATGGCATTGCACCTGCTTTTATACAAACATCTTTGATGCCTAGAGTATCCAATGCATCAGGGCATTGTCAGAGAAATAGCTGCATGACAAATAGGTTAAATGGATGTAATGAGATATGTTCCATGATTGAGCACCCGACACAGTAACCAGATAGTTCTCAGATGAGAAATGCCTCTTCATGATCAATGTGCCTTCCAAACTTTGCCAATCTGATGTGCCCTTTGGCCATCTGGATTATCGGTTGGATTTCTCACACACCTCAATGAGTACTTGTCTATTCCATCTCCTGATCTGTTCACACTTTGAGGGCAAGTTCAAACATCTGACTCTAAGATTCTCAATTTTCCCTCATGTATTCATGAATGAGTAGGCTAAGTCATGAATTCAAAGAATCTTTTTCGATTATTGGTTTAATATGAATTAACTTTTTATCACAAACATTTCACAATTTTGTGTTTTCACGCACCTTCAAGTTACATTAGTTAATTTTTTTTTAACTACTATTGTATTCCAGAGTGGTATTTGTTGTTGAAATTTCCATTTGTCCCAATCCCAGAAGTACCATTAAGAGAAATTCATGAATGTAATTAAGGAAAAATCCTTTTAATGCTGACAGTTTTATGGACATTAGTTTTGGCACAGCTTATTCAATAGGATAGTTATTCTTTACAATTAATAAATCAATTCAGAAAACTTTTTGGTTAAGTGTTTTTAGTGAAGCTGATATTCTCTCTCTAGTATAAAGAAGCGACTCTACAGACCTCACAGACCAGATAGACTGAAGTAGAAATCTCACTCTAAAGTTGAAGCAAATGAGTAAGGACAGCTTTGGACTGTGGCATCACTGGGTACAGTTTATCTGCTTTGGCTGGTACTCAGCTTAAATGTTTCTTCCTCTGGGAGGTTGTCTCTGAACTTCCCAAGCCCATTTAGCTTCATTCTTTATTATATTTTGCCTATGTCATTTCTATTTATAGCACTTCTTATATCACCTCAAATACATGTAACTTTCTCTTTTTTTAGGGTCAGAGCCCTTAGACTTAAAGGGATGTGGATTTTATATCTGTATCTTCAATATCTTATATATCTGGCACATAGTACAATAAATGCATGCTGGTTAAATAATAATAAGATTCGTGAAGCATATGATGTGGAGTCCCCTGCTCTAAAAAGGAATTTGTATGAAGCATTCAGGTTTTGAGTCTGATCAATAAGGGTGCACAGAGAAGTGGCTCCTGGGTAACAAAGACTTGGAAAGAAGGCACCTGTGTTTCCGATTATCACCTTGTGACCCATGTTCCAACTCAAGGAAAGATGAAATTCGCATTGCCCAAGGCAAGAATGATAAAGTTGAGAATAAAGGTATTTAGAACTCATTAAAACAGAACTGGCACTGATTATTTTCTGGCACCACAATATACTGACATGACTAAGCTATGCCGGCATTTCTGCTTCCCAACTGAATTGATACCTAGAGATGCCTTGTTACTGGGATGATGTCACCTTCAATGGAATAACTTTTATTTATATGAATTCTAAAATCTCAAATTAAATATGAAAATATTTGTTTTCAAAGCAACAAAATAATTTTACATATTCAGTTAGAGCAACCTGTGAGGGTAAATAGTGTCTAGAACTAGTGAGATAAGCAGAAACAGTTTATTTACTAACCTGTTCAACATTACAAACAATCCTTCATTAGTCGCCACTATCAATATGCATATGTCCTCTCTTCAGCTCCGACTTGTTGCCCATCCCCTTTCCTCCATGGCAATCTCTACTGCTGGAGTCACTATTCACACACAGAGAACTGATTGCCTATAAAGCTTTACAGCAAGATTCACTATGTTCTTAGACTTGAGTTGCATATAGATGATCTATATAATATTTTTTGTACTTTTTACCAACTGGTTAGCCAATTATTTTAAAACTTTAATAGACCTCTTAATACATATATTGGTTCTTTAGCAAATTATTATGCTATAAGGTGCCAGTGTCCTCAGGACTAGAGGTCCTAAGGGAAAGCCCAGTAGGATGGTGACTGGTTAATTATCACGTTCAGCACTGATCATTAACATTGATGTAGCAATTTCTGTTTACTATAACCGTGGCCACCCACTTGTAGGATCTGAAGCTACCCTATCCCCACCACCACCCATGAGCTACATAACACCTGAACTGAAGCCTCTGTCCTCAAAGCCTGCAATCACCACAGTGCAGGGGGGCAAATCCCTATCCACTATGGCCGGTACCCATCGTCCTCAAAGTGACTGTCGATGCTGGAACCTCCTTGCTGCTCATCCTTACCATCATCAGCAAATGAGGAAAGTATCAACCAACGACGTGTCCTTCTCAACATACAATTTATACTCTACTGCTTGACCAAGACTTCCTAGTCCATATGACTACAACTTCCTTTCCATGCCAACAACTTCTTTGATTACTCCCATGATGACTATTCATTGATTCCATTGAGATAAAATACCCTTTCTTCACTTCTTTCCACACCTACCTTACATTCCAGAAAGCTTCATTTGAATATCATCCTCAACTTCATTGCCCTTAGGAGTTTTCATCACCTCAATTTAAAAAATCCCAAACCTGCAGGAGTTGAGCTATCTGTCTGCTTTTTCTATAATCTAATACTGATATAATAAAACACTAATAAATAATATCACACAACAGAGAGATTCAATTCCCATAAATATGCAATCACTAATCACTAATTAACCCTAAAACTTCCAGCAATACAACTACTAAATTGACATCTCCCAGATATAACAAAGGCATCCAGAACTCAACATTTCCGAACTTAATCTAGGAAACATTTCTCATAAATTTGTTCCTTTCCCAGTATTGTTTTTCAGTAGAAGGGTCCACATTTTATCTAAATATGAAAACTATAAACCCTGCAGTCATCCTAGGAATTTCCTCTTTCTAACCTTCAACCTCAATTCGTCTCAACTACTTCATATCATGTTTTAAATATCTCTCATTTCTATCCTGTATCTTGCTTGGCATTGGTATTAAGAAACTTGCAATTTTATATTTATCAATATTATTAGCTGATTATCATCTGTAAGCTTACTACTAGACTATAAGCCCCATTGAACCAGGATTTTTTAGTCCATTTTTACTCATTATTTTATCTCTAGCATTTTGCAGTTTTTCTTTACTTACAGTGAGACTAAATAAATATTTTCTGAATAAATAGATGAACGAATAAATGAATACAAGTAAATGTATCACAATAAACATATTATGTATGAAGCAAGTATTCATAATCCTTTCATGTAAGAGAAAATCAGAAGCTTAACAAAAGTCAATTAAGCAGAGAATTATGAGTTTGGAAATAAATTTAGGCCCTCTCCATTTAGCTAACTTCAACTCTTAAGAATCTTTCCACATTAGCACCATGATGCATATCAACCTCATGCAAAACCTTTTTTTTCCATTGTATTTTTAATTTAGACTTAGAAAAGTGTGACCCAGTCTTAATGTAATTATCTATGGATATAGAGAATAATTCCCGTGGAAGGCATTCTAATGTCTTTAAAAACACGCCATTCACTGCTAGTACTTTCAAAAGAAATATTTTAATTTTGTAAAATGAAAAGTTTATATAGTCCATACTCACAATTAAGATTGATACCAAAATGTATTCAAAGCAATCATCATGTGAAAGGAAAAGGAATTAGAGCAGAAAATAACAAAAGTGACATTTTTAAACCATCACAGTTATTTTCTATCTTTTATTGAGTGTTTGCCATCTTGTAAACATAGTGCTAAGCAATTTATACACGCAGTAAAAGAGGAACGATTATTATCCCTATTTTACGGATAAGAAAATTGAGAATTAGAGCAAACAATCAAAGCCAGGAGCCAAATCTAACTTCTGTAGGATTCCAGAGCTGCACTTAACATTAAATTGACTTTCCAATAAGTAGTTAAGCCTTTCATTTTGAGCCATTACTTAGTGAAAAATAGACAAAAACATTTTTTTCTACTAATAGCATGTGATAATGAAACATTTCAAGTATAATTAGATGGAAAAGGAGAACAAAGACATTTCAAACTTCACTTTTTCCAGATTTTTAAGAAGCAAATATTTTATTCTTACCCATGAATTCAATCCCCAAGTGGTCTGCTACACAGAAGTCAGCATGTGAGAAAGGGAAACAGAAAGAGAGAAGATGATTAGAAAAAATACCACATGGAAATCAATGTGTATAAGACTCTCATTTTAAAGGGAAAAAAAAAAATGTGTCTCAATTTTAACTGCATATTATTTGGGGAAAGATAATTTACAATTGCCCACAATAAGGGGTGCTCTGAACATGATTGGTATTTTCCCAAAGCCTGAAACTTTAGGTGCAATAATATTGCATCTGTTACCAAGTATGCGAAGTATAAAGTTAGGCCTTAAGAAAGAAAGAAATGTTCACACAAAAAATATCTGGTACTAAATTGATTTTTAGAAATAATGGTATTTTATGTAAAACTAGAGGCCTGGTGCACAAAAATTCATGCACTTAGCTGGGGGGGGGTCCCTCAGCCCAGCCTGCGCCCTCTCACAGTCAGACATCCTTAGCACTGCAGAGGAGGTGGGAGAGGCTCCTGCCACCACTGCTGCGCTCCCAGCCTTCAGCCGGGCTCGTGGAGGAGCAGAGCTCCCCCTGTGGGAGCATACTGATCACCAGGGGCAGCTCCTGCATTGAGCGTCTGCCCCCTGGTGGTCAGTGTGCATCATAGCGACCAGTCGTCCCAGTACTTCCACCATTAGCGTCAATTACCCTTTTATTATATAGAATGACTACTTGTTCAACATATACTTATTGTACTCTCTGATATGAATAAGTAGAGAACTTTTACATGATTGGCCCTCACCAGGTGCTGATCACCTTCACAAAAAAGCAATAATGTTGTATTTTTTTCCTGTTATTTGTTAGATGAGAAAACTGCACTTCAGCAAGATTAAAAATCTTACATTGGCCCTAAATGATGAGGCAGATCTAGGGCACAAATCCAGTCGATCTAACCCCCAAGCCCTCTGACTGTTAAGCTCCACCACTTCCTACCAAAAATGAATGACCATGTGCCATGTACATGTGGGCTGCCCACCGTTTTACCAGCTAATGTCTGCCTGTGATCAGCAGAGTGATAAACTGAGCCCAGCTATGCCAGGCATTCGGCCTTACAGGTCCGGTCATCTAGATGGTGCCTCATTTAATCATTCGATTATTCACTCATTCACTTTTTTATTTTTATTTTATTTTATTTTATTTATTTTATTTTATTTTTGTCTCCTTAGCCTACTACACCATGGTTTTGATTCCTTTCACTTCTCTCTCCATCTCTGTCCACTCTCCAGATGTCTGTCCCCCTCCGGGCCTCAGTCCTTCTCTCAGTCTTCCTCCACCCACCTCTGTTCCTTCCTCCAGCTGTGTCTCTCACTTCTCTGTCTCAGCCTCTCATTCCCTGTATCTCTGCACAGGCTGCTGCCAGCTCCCTTCCAGGCCCGGCATCCACATCTGTTGAGAAGTCTCCTCTCCGAGGACATCCTCATATCATTTACCTCTCCCACCGCCGCCACCACCTCCTTGCAGCTGCTGCCCTGGCCTCAGTTTCCCCGGACTCCCTCCTGTCTCAGTAAAGATTGGAGGCTCTTCTCACTGCACAGCCTGGTTACCATTCCACTCATTCACTTTTTAAATTCCTTTCATTAATGATGATTTCTGCTGCAGCAATATGTTATATAAATGAGAATAAATGAGAAAAAGTATGGCTACAATTGTATTTGTTTCTAAGACTGATTACTGAGCTCCCTTTTATGAATTCTTTATTTAGCAAAGGAGTTTTTCTTTTTAGAAAATGTGTATTTAGTTATCTTGAATAATTCAGTGCTTTTCCTATTTGTAAATAATTCATTTTTTAATTTCATTGTGGTAAAATATATATAGACTAAAAATTGTCATCTTAACCATTTTAAGTGTACAGTTCAGTGCCATTGATTGCATTCACAATGTGGCAAACATCACCACTATATTTCCAAAACGTTTCCATAACCCCACAGAGAAACTGTACCCACTGAGCAACCATTTCATATTTTCCCCGCTCTGCAGCCTCTGGTAATTTCTAATCTATTACTCTCTCTCTACAAATTTGCCTGTATATAGTTCATTTTTTTCATCGATTAGTACCTATATTAATTGAGAATGACTCATATAAAAAAGATGGTAACAGAGTTTTAAAAAAGTAGATATATTACTTTCTTTACATGCCTTTTGTTTTGACTGCTTAATATATACTGATAGATATTTAGCACACTTTCATGAAAAGACACAATTTTTGTTCTCCAGTAATTCAGAAATCAGTGGGAGCCCACAGAGAAAAGGCTCTGGTAATTCTTAGTAACAGTGCTATAGTAGGAGGCCAAGGACCCATAAGCTTGATCCCATGATAAAGCTAAAGTGCTATGTGAAAGAATAGAGATTGTAGAAAAGTTGGCAAGCTTATGTTTGAGTTCTAATGTGAATAAGAATCTTTATTCTTTAAAAAAAAAATTTTAATTGACTTTTAGAGAGAGAGAGGAAGGGAGAGGGAGAGATTGAGAAACATCAGTGTGAGCGGGGAAACATCAATCAGCTGCCTCCTGCACACTACCTCCTGGGGGGATCAAGCCAAAATCCTGGGCATGTGCCCTGATCAGGAATTGAATTGGCAACTTTTCAGTGCCTGGGACTATACTCAACCAACTGAGCCACCCAGCCAGGGCAGAAGCTTCATTCTTAATTTTTTGAGGAGCTTCCATATTGTTTTCTATAATAGCTGTACAAGTTTACATTCCCACCAGCATGAACGAATAAGGGCTCCTTTTTCTCCACAACCTCTCAAACACTTATCACTTGTCTTGTTGATAATGGCCATTCTAACAGGTGTGAGGTGATATGTCATTGTAGTTTTGATTTGCATTTCTCTAATAGCTAGTATAGTTGAGCATCTTTTCATATATCTGTTGGCTATTTGTATATCTTCTTAAGATACGTATTTGTTCAGGCTCTCTGCTCATTTTTTTTTAAATTGGATTCTTTGTTTAGTGTTGAGTTGCATGAGTTCTTTATATATTTTGTATATTAATCCCTTGTCAAAGCTGTCATTTGCAAATATCATCGATTTGGTTGCTTGCCTTTTTGTTTTGTTGTCAGTTTTTTTTGCTGTGCAGAAGCTTTTTAGTTTGATATAGTCCCATTCATTTATTTTTGCCTTTACTTCCCTTGCCTGTGGGAAGATAAAATTATCTCTAGATAAAATTATCCAAGGACCATAAATTTAGTACTTATGTTTTCTCCCATGTAACTTCCTGTTTCAGCTCTTATATTTAGATCTTTGATCCATTTTGAATTAATTTTTGTATAAGGAGCAAACAGTAACCTTGTTTCATTCTTTTGCATGTAGCTTTCCAATTTTCCCAGCACCATTTATTGAAGAGGCTTTTCTCTCCATTGTATATATTTTACTTCTTTGTCAAAAATCATTTGCCCATATACATGTGGTTTTATTTCTGGGCTCTCAATTCTGTTCCATTGGTCTGTGTGTCTGTTTTCTGTCAATACTATGTGGTTTTTATTTATTGTAGCTCTGTAGTATAATTTGAAGTCAGGAGTGTAATACCTCCAGCTTCATTCTCTTTTCTCAGGATTGCTTTGGCTATTCTGGGTTTGTGATTCCATACCAATTTGATGATATAATTTTTTTTAATTTATATTTATTGATTATAAAGAGAGAGAAAGGAAGAGAGAGAAAGAGATAGAGAGACCACTGGTTTTTTTGTTTCACTTATTTATGCATTCATTAGTTGATTCCTGTATGTGCCCTGATTGGATCAAAACCACAACCTTGGCATATAGGATGACACTCTAATCAACTGAGCTACCCGGCCAGGGCCAATTCTGATGATATTTTGTTCTATTTCTTTAAAAATGAAAGCAGTGAGAGGATTAAGCAGAAACACACACACACACACACACACACACACACACACACACACACACACACACACATTTTTTTAATTCAATAAAAAAACAAGATAAGAAGGACACAAACAGTTACTTGTATACCAATATGCACAACAGCACTAATTGTAATAGGCAATAAGTGGAAACAACACATATGTCCATCAACCGATGAAAGGAGAAACAAAATGTGATATTATCCATATAATGGAAAGTAATTTGGCATAAAAATGTATGACATACTGATATTTGCTACATGTATGAACTTTGAAAGCATCATACTAAAAAGCTAGATGCATAAAAGAACACATGTGGTATAATTCCATTTATATGAAATGTCTAGAAGAGGCAAATTTATAGACAAGAAAAGCAGATTAATGGTTGCTGGCGGGACGGGGAGTGGTGGAAGGGACAAATGGAGAGGGACTGATCAGTGGGACAGTCAATACTGGAGTGATGAAAATGTTCTGGAATTAGATAATGATGATGGTTGCACAACAATGTGAGTATACTAAAGCCCTGAATTATGTACTTTAAAATGGTTATAATGGTGAATTTTATGTTATGTGAATTTTTGCCTCAATAAAAAAATATTAATCTGAATAGAAACAAAGTTGCCATTAGAATTTTAATGGGGGTTGCACTAAATCTGCATATTGCTTTGGGTAATATGGCCATTTTAATACGTTTATCCTTCCAATCCATAAACGTGGAATATCTTTCACATCTGTGTGATAGGAGATATGGAGAATCAAGCTCTGTGAGTCTGGAGATTGCACTAAGAAGTGGGTGGCATGTTTGATGAATCTGAGGGCAATCTCAATACTTTAAGATGGAAGAAATCAGAATTTGAAAATTATTCAAATACTAAAAAGTATATGTAGAATTCTTAAGGAAAAAGAAATCTATCTTCTTTTAACATAGTAGGAAAGTTACATCTAATCAATATAGTTATAATGCTCAGAAATACTATCAAGCAAGGTGGCATTTATATCCTTGGGTTTTAAAGGAAAATTCTTAATTTTTATAATGACATTTGTGACACCAGTGAAACATACAAATAAAATGTTAAGTCTCAATTAAAATCTCTCTGTCTTTCTCTCACGTGCACACACACAGACATTTCCATACTTTTATCAAAACACTAAATACAAATCTTTATCACAGATTTAAAGATACCAATAGACCTTGTTTCACATAAAAGGATCAATAAAAATCCATGAAGAACACAACAGAAAAGCAATTAATTTTGTCAACTGAGTTACATAGGACCTAAACCACAATATTTCTCATAACCTTTAATTATTGATTTCTTAAAGCAAACAGTTTTCCTGGGACTATTCCAGGGTGCGTGAGAAAATCAAGAGGTGTATGGTGAGAATTAATCAACCGATCATCCACTTATTCATTCCTCAACAAACCATGTGCCAAGAACTGCACAGATACTGGGGTGGAAGAGAAGGTACAGGACTTAAGCAAAAACATTTGATTTTCCTTATGGTGCATAGTAGGATGTATTATTTCCATGTTTTTAGCAGTTTGATTAACTTTTATATGTAAAAGATACTTTTTTAGAATATTCACACTCGTTTTATATAATAATGGCTACTATTTATTGAGCACTTACTATGTGCCAGGAATGGATTTAAATATTATCTTGCAGAAACTTATGAGAATAAGATTGTCATCATTCTCATTTTCTAGATGAGGAATATAGGCATAGAGAGTTCAAGAAATTTCCCTGAATTTGGGAAATGTGGAGGAAACCACATTGCTGGTAGGTGGTAGAAACGCCATTGAACCTAAGCAGCTTGAACGTTAGCCACTTTTTATACGCAGGGCATACATTGACCCTCTCTATGAAGAAAACCTAATTCTTACAAAATCATCAGGTAATATGATGCCCAGGGAGGAGTTATTTAATCCACTAAGAGGACAAATTGTTTTCAGGTATCCTCAGGCACTGTAGAAGCATCACTTATTTACCTGCTTACCTTATTATTATTATTTTTTTGTTAATTCTCACCCAAGGGTATTTTTCCATTGATTTTTAAAAATATTTTTATTGATTTCAGAGAGGAAGGAAGGGAGAAAAAGAGAGAGAGAGAGAGAGAGAGAGAGAGAGAGAGAGAGAGAGAGAGAGAGAGACATCAATGATGGGAGAGTATCATTGATCAGCTGCCTCCTGCACACCTCCTACCCGCAACCTGAGCATGTGCCCTTGACCAGAACCAAACCTGGGACCCTTCAATTCACAGGCAGATGATCTATCGATGGGGCCAAACTGGCTAAGGCTCCATTTATTTTTAGAGAGTGGAAGGGAGTGGGAGAGACAGAAAGAGAGCAACATCAATGTGAGAGATATACATCAATTGGTTGCCTCCTGCACATACCCTGACTGGGGCTGGGGATTGAGCCTACACAAAGATATGTGCCCTTGACTGGAATGGAATCTGAGACCCTGCAGTACATATGCTGACACTGAAACCACTGAGCCAAACCAGCTAGGACACACCTTAGGTAGAGGAGGGTTCCCTCTCTCTAAGAAACCAAATTGTCAAATCATTAATATTTCTTCATTGATTACTAGCAAGATTTCTTTATACTAAGGTTGGCCTATTTGAAGTTATTTGCTTGTACATGTACCAAGGGATATACAGAGTTCTGTCAGAATGTTTGCCAAACTGAAGCAAATAATCTTAAAATTGGCAATATATTTAACAAATGCCAACAACTCTGCTGCAGACCTTAAACATTCACAAGATTTGTGGTCTATGTAGGTGACCTCAGTTTTATGTTTTTTATTTAGTATTCTATAAAGTAAAAAACTCTTGGAAATCCAAGGCCCACACGTTTCCAAGGTATCCTGACTCCTTGTGTGTGAGCAATTCAAAGCCTCTTATTCACAGGCTAGACAGACAATTGAGGGTGACCAACAGTTTTCTCGGGTGTGTGTGTGGGGGGGAATGGGGCAGGATAAAGACCAGTAACAAAAGCAATACTTGACTTGATTCCAATCTTAGGGCGGGAGGAGACAAGTTGTGGTCCAACCCATGACGAAGAACTCACTGCAATAAGGCATTGGGACAATGAGATAAGAATGTGAGTTTCAGTGTCATTCCTATATTAAAAGTAACTAAACAAGGTAATTCTATCATAGAATAGTCCAAAAAATGTGGTGTTTAAAACCTAGTTTCCTGGAATGTGGAAAAGCATGTTACATAAAAATATTATTCAATGCTTGAGAAATTTAGAATACTGGCTTAAAGTTCAACAGGCTTCTCCACAGCAAGAAACCCCAAAGGCCTTCATATGTGTGCCAAGGCTCTCCTGGAGGTGGTTCGGTAGGCTTTATTTCCCAGATTGATATAAACAACCACCTTGGCATGAAACCCCTGTGGAGCTAGTGATCTAAAGTACCCACTCTAGGAAATACATGCCAGATAAGGGTGGAGGAAACCAGCCACTCAACTATAAAACATCTCGGCTATAAATGGTTATCTTTATAACTGCAATGAAATATGCCCCTCTGTAGATTCCACCAACAGATCCTTGTCAAGCGATTTTCAATAATAACACGTTAGGAAGAGGTAGTCCAAAACAGAGAAGTCAACATTGGAATTATGAAGATGACAAGTTGATTCTTGAATGTTTGCTGACCCCTAACACCTGAGCTTAGTATTCCCTAGTTTTTTCTAGAATCATTGTTAAGCAATATAATTGTCTCATACTTCAACAGTGGGTCTGTGTATTCTGCTTGCTCCCAGATAAGATCATGGACAAAGTGATCAGGTTCATATATCAAGACATTGTCATGTATGTCCAAGTTTATTATAACAAGCCAGGCAAACTAGGAAAGGCTTGGATACACTCTTAGATCTCTGAGTAAGAGGGGAACAAAGGCTGATGGAAGACCTGGATGTGATTGTTGAGGGAAGCTTCAGTCTGGAATAAATACATGGATCTATATGCAACCAAACCCCAAGGTTTGGCTACCTACCAAACTCATGAGACAGGGGCTGGTGAAAAAGGAAAGAGGTTTATTCAAGGGCTGGTAACCTGAGAAAATGGGAGACTCTTGTAGCAAAGCCCATTTCAACATTTCAGTGCAGGCAGAGGTTTTTATAAGGAGGGAGAGGGAGAGGGAAAACAGAACAAAGAAATCAAGGGGAGGGGTGGAAAAGTTCTCTACATGCAGGCCAGAACAGTTCATTCTGATAGGGACCTAGAAACTGGTCAAGTGATGGCTTGGTGTGAATCATCCTGATTTTATGTCACCCTGGTTTAACATTGAAGTTCAACAAATCTCCTAGAGCTGTGATGACTGAAGGTCAGAGTCTGTATCTTCTGAAGTTTGTTCCTAGGATTCTTATACAAACACTAGAGGCCCGGTGCACAAAATTCGTGCACAGGGGTCCCTCAGTCCAACCTGCATCCTCTACAATCCGGGAGCTCTCAGAGGATATCCTACTGATGGCTTAGGCCCACCCCCATGGTTCTCTGTTCTCTGCGGGGCCTGGAGGTTTCCCTGCAGCCATGGAGATGAAGCCCCCATGCCCTGCTGTCACTCTCTGCCTGCTGCAGCCATGTGCCATGTGAAGGAAGCCCCAATGCCCTGCAGTGTGCTCTGTCTGCCAGGCCTGGGGGCTTCCCAGACACGGACACACTAAGGAAGCCTCCATGCCCTGTTGTCCACGCTCTGTTTGCAGGGCCTAGGGGTGTTCCCACCACCACTGCCCACTAAGGAAGCCCCCAAGCCCTGCTGTCTGGGCTCTGTCTGCCATGTCTGGGGACTTCCCTGCCACTGCCCCACTAAGGAAGCCACCATGCCTGGCTTTGCAGGGCCTGGCGGCTTCCCAGCTGCCGAGATCAGGTAGCTGCCATGCCCTGCTCTGCTGGCACCGGAGTCTTCCCGATTGCTTCAGCGAACCATCAGGAAGGCTCCATGCCCTGCTCCTCCACCTGCTCCATGTGCGCAGGGCCTGGCAGCTTCCCGATCACCGTGGCAACAGGCCCTGCTCCTCCGCTGACTCCATGGGCACAGGGCCTGGAGGCTTCCCCATCACTGCGGCGACCATCGGGAAGACTCCATGCCCTGCTCCTTCGCTGGCTCTGTGTGTGCAGGGTCTGGCGTCTTCCCGATCGCCGGGGCGACGGGCCCTGCTCCTCTGCTGGCTCCATGGGCGCAGGGCCTGGTGGCTTCCCGATCGCCACGGCGACAGGCCCTGCTCCTCCACCAGCTCCATGTGTGCAGGGCCTGGCAGCTTCCTGCTGCCGCAGCACTAAGGAAGCAACCATGCCCTGCTCTCAGTGGTCTGTTTGCTGGTGGGACAGGCCAGACACTCCAGCAGCGGGGCTGAGGGGACTGGGTGCCGCCATCTTGTGGGTATGGGGGCTGCCATTTTGTTGTGGAGTGATGCCTAATTTGCATATTACTCTATTATTAGATAGGATACTGTTTATCTCCAAGCTATGTATCAGTCAGAGTTAGCATTTACAGAAACAGTGGCTAAAGAATGGTGAGGTGGGTTGCAACCCCCCTCTGTTACACATAGAATATATAACTTTCAAAACAGATAAGGAATCAGGGGATTGGGGGCTAGGGTTCACCACAGGCTACCAGAGTATATAACTGTGTCATTAGGGGGGAATAAAATCTAGCAACTGGAAACAGAGTAGCAGCCAGACCTGAATCTTTCAGGCCTTAGGGCCCAGAATAGGGAGGAAAGGAGAGCTAGCAAGAGAGTGAGCTCACTCCTGAAGGGCAAGCAGTAAAGTCCCTTTCTAGGCACTGTGTTAGAGTCTATAAGATTATCCTACAAGGAGAGAAATATTAACAGGAATATTTTTCCAGCTGTTTAGTGCAAGAGCTACGATATGAATGCAAGTTAGATTCTAAATTCCATGCTCCCTCCACTAAAATATATTGCCTCGTTGAATACATAATTTTACTTTTATCACCACATATACATTTGATTTTAAAATTTATACATGTTACCAAGACTGGTGTAGCACAGATGATTGTAGCATCCTCCCATACACCAAAAGGTAGCAGGTTCAATCTCTGGTCAGGGTGCATGCAGGTGGCAACTGATTGATGTTTCTCTCTAACATACCTCCCTCTCTCTAATGTCATATATATATGAATAAAATTTGGAAAGTGAAGAATTGATACCTTTCTTTCTACTTCCTAAAAGTAATTCCTGTTAATTTTTTGTTCTAATTTTTTGTCTTTGCTCTGTATGTGTAAAATAAATTTAAAATCAGTTTTACACAAAATCAACTTGCATCACATGCCTAAATCCAAAGACTCTCTGTCCATTTCAGCTCTATAGTTCCAATCCCCTTCTCTCCTCCATCACATCAGAACTGACAGTTTTTCTCTACTGCTGATAGTAAGCCGTGACGTTATTACTGTGGCCAGCCTCACACCAGACAGGTCATCAATCATGGAGAAGCAAAACCACTTTTCCAGAAAATCAAACAGTCCCATTCTCCTATTCATGGGCTTTGCTACAAAACCTAGCCTCTTTGTTTCTCTTCTCCAAAGCTCTGTTACTGATTTCTGTTGAACAGACACACCTCTATTTTACATTCTTCTCTCATCCTGTAAATAAGAATATTCATTTGCATCAAAGGAGAAGCAGGCAGCCTTGGAGACCGTGCCACGTGTTTATGCAGTGCAAACTCAAGATGGACATTTTGCTCTGAAAAATGGAATATCAAAACAGGTCACAGCTGAGGTTTATGAGTGTCTCTTGTTTAGGCTGCTCTTCAAAGTTACATCTTGCCTAAATAGCTTGTAGAGTTTTCCAGTAAAAACATCTTAGAGCACTAGGCTCAACTCTGATTCCATGTCCACAATCATTGATTGAAAAACTAAATAAGAATTCCCATTATATAAAAGAATTCTTCATTCAAAAAAATCCACTGCTTCTTCAGTTTATAACTAACTAGAGGCCCATTGCACAGATTCGTACACTGGTAGGGTCCCTCAGCCTGGTCTGTGCCCTCTCGCAATCCAGGACCCCTTGGGGGATGTCGGATAGCCAGTTTGGGCCCGATCCCTGCAGGCCTGCTCCAGACAGGAGGGAGCCCGATCTGTGCATTGAGCATCTGTCCCCTGGTGGTCAGTGTGCGTTGTAGCAACTGGTCATAGTGAGGTCAACCGATCATTCGGTCACTTAGGCTTTTATATATATAGATGATAGTAAATCTGTATAGGTGCCTGCACAAGGAGATACTGCTCTGGAGACTCACAATCATTCCCCAGCATCTTCTAATATGTTATTGACTTTCCCCTTCTCATATTTTCTCAGTGGGCACTTCTACACACTTTACTTCATGTAATTTACAAAATTAGCCTGTAGAGCAGTGCTACTGAGCCTCATTTAATAACTGAAGACAATAAGCCTCTGTAAAAAATGAGATGCTTAGGGTGGAAAAGTATCTTAAATCCCAGGAGTGATGGGGAGTTGTTTCTTTTGCTCACTGATTTATCACACCAGCCTATCACAGTCAGACATTTTCTTGGTGTTTGATAAAGATGCATTAAATGGAAAAAAATGCCATCTGGTCAGCTCCCTTGCTCACTACATGTGAGATCTGTATTCTTTCAAAGCGTATCCAGCCTGCTTACTGTCACCTCAGTTTTTAAGGATTCCAAGTAACGTGACACCTTTGGTGACAACTCCTTTGATATTGAAAAAAAAACAACAGTATTGACAAACGTTTCTAGAAAATGCTCCCAAGTCAAAGTATATTTAATTACCATTTACATGACAATACAATTTTGGAGTTCAAAATCACCAGATTAATATCTGAGAAAGTCAAACATATGCATACCTTGGTCACATGATTTTTTAATGTTTTTCTTGATTTTAGCTAGAGAGGAAGGGAGAGGGATAGAGAGATAGAAACATCGATGAGAGAGAGAAACATCAATGAGAGGAACATCAAGCGGCCACCTCTTGCACTCCCCTACTGGGGATGGAGCCCACAACCTGGGCATGTGCCCCGACCAGGAATTGAACTGGTGACCTCCTGGTTCATGGGTCAATGCTCAACCACGGAGCCACACCGGCCGGGCTGTCACATGATTTTTGTATGTAATTTAAGATTCTCTTGAACAAGTTATCAATTATAAGGAAAATATTAAATTTGCCATGGTAATTAAAATATTATTACACATGCTGTTTCAGGATTTACCCCTTAGTAGTTTCAAACTATTTAAGCAATCTTTTAAGTAGCTATCTTGTACACTTTTATTGATTCTAACTTTTAAACTTCAATCTATTTTAGTATCCATGAAGGCATACAGAAGAGATTATGATTAATAGACATAAGGATTGTAATAAAATAGGGGCAAGTCTTCTAAAAAACAAAACTAAACAAAGAGGATAAAAAGTATGTGGCAATCAGCATTTTATCTGTTTGTATAGTTTGCACACTAATTACTTAAAGCCTTTGTTAACACATTGTTTTAATGCTATGTTTTTAATCATACTCCTGAATTCAAAATTGCAATGTCTTCATAATGAATACTAATTCAGAAGATGATGGACAGATTTTAAGAAAAATTAATCTGAACGACACTCCACTAAACAAAAAACAAAGACAACTAATTCCCACCTCCCCACAGAGATCACAGCTTTGAAACATGGAGATCCCCCAAAAGGAGACTTCTGCTTCCCACCTACCAAAGACAGAGGGACCAAAGGAAAGATGCCCCAGAGGACCTGTGTGAGGTACACGATTCTTGGTCCTGGATCAACTTCCCAAAGTATTTGCCTGGAATCGTGGTCAGCAAACTGCGGCTCACGAGCCACATGCGGCTCTTTGGCCCCTTGAGTGTGGCTCTTCCACAAAATACCATGGCCTGGGCGAGTTTATTTTGAAGAAGTGGCATTAGAAGAAGTTTAAGTTTAAAAAATTTGGCTCTCAAAAGAAATTTCAATCGTTGTACTGTTGATATTTGACTCTGTTGACTAATGGGTTTGCCGACCACTGACCTGGAACATCAGATGCATTGATGTAATGGAGCTGACCAAAAGCCTCATTCATGATGAAGCGAGAAAGAAAATTCATGCCAAGAAAGTAGCAAAGAGAATTCATTTTAGGGTGCAAGTTAAGGTCATAATCAGAAAGAGGCTCATTTAGGTTAGGACTCAGGAAACTAGGAGCGGCGGAGACAGTGTAATTTATGATTGGTTGGGGTAGCTGTTTCAGGATCAAAGCCCAAAACAAGCATACGTGTTGGAAGCTTATTTTTGAGTGATGTCTGAAATTTGGGGGACACTGGAGAAACTGGGGAGGACAAGACAAGGCAGACCTGACATTGTTGCTTACCCTTTGGTAACTACTCTTTCAGTGGGGCTTCTATTTAGTGGCGGCACCTGTGGCCTCTGACGGGCGGGCTTGTCCACTGTCAATGCCTGCTCAGTGCTGTTTGCTATACTATTATTTTGTCTCCTGCAAAGGTATTCATTTGCATTGTATTACAAATCATTCTTCTAATGCAAAAGGTAGATTATTATTTAAAGTTTTCCTGTAGGGAATCACTTAAAAATATGAAAATAAAAATCACCTGTTTCCCTCACCTCTCTCAGCATTCTGTTCTGCCAACCCTTGGCCCCATACGTCCATACCTGTTTTTATTCCAGCCAGTCCGCTGGCTTTGAAATCTTTCTTGATGGATTTACAAGTCTTCCTCCTACAAACTCATTCCATCTTTGAAGGCCCACCTCTTCCCGAAGCCATCTCTGAATGCCTAAAATAATGTTATCTGCTCCATTTTTATAATAATGGGATCTGTATTTAGATGTAGGACCATTTTGCCTTGAATTATAACTAGTGGGGATATGTCTATACCATAACTAATTAGGTAAACTGGGATCTTCTACATCCCCTCTTCACTTCCCCTAGTGTCTCTCAGATAGCAGACAAGTAAATGTTCATTGAATCTTTTGGAAGGTATATTGTGAGCTTTTAAAAAAAAATCTGGTTTACAAACCATAATGTTTTCTCTTAGCTATATTTGCCACCTTAGCCTTCCAGATTTTCTGGGAATTTCAAGTAGGTGTCCGTTGAAATACACACACACACACACACACACACACACACACACACACACACTGTATTTGGGGTTACATAGTGTAATTGCCATTGATTTGTGAATCACCTGAAGGGCAGAAAAACAAAAGAAAGAAAGAAATAGGTAAAGCCTTTTCTTTCTCCATTCTAACCCCTCAGTCAACTGAGGCTTTCACATAGGACTCAGTGGTCAGCAAACTCATTAGTCAATAGAGTCAAATATCAACAGTACAACGATTGAAATTTCTTTTGAGAGCCAAATTTTTTAAACTTAAACTTCTTCTAACACCACTTCTTCAAAATAGACTCCCCCAGGCCTTGGTATTTTGTGGAAGAGCCACACTCAAGGGGCCAAGAGCCGCATGTGGCTCGCAAGCCGCAGTTTGCCGACCACGGATATAGGTGACTAGTCATGTAAGAAGTTCTTACTTTAATGTCTTTAGAAAAAAGAAAAGAAAAGGGTCTTGATAGGCACTAGGGTTGCAGAGAAGAAGCCACCCCTGGCAGTCCTGTTCTCCACTCCTGCCAAATCCCTGCCTGTTTTCCACACGCACCTGAGCTCCGTCTGTGGAGTGAATGCAAGTGCTTCAACGCCAACAGGCTTTTTAGAGCTCCAGATCTTTGGAAGAGCTGCTTTCTCTTGCTCATCTTTGTAGACTCAGCTCAAACAATTCCCAGACAGGGGTTCTTTCCAGTCACAAATCCTTGGCTCTTTCAATTCTATTCTGTGTTCATGTGTCTGGCAATCTCACTTCCTTCTAGACTATGCACCCTATCTAGCAGGTAGTAGCTGCTCAAAGCATTTTTGTTGACTATAAACACAAAAGTATTTGAATCAAATCCATGTATTTGTTTAAATGCACACATTCATAGTAATTAATATTTGGGATTGTGCTTTTAAAATGATAAGAAAAATGAGAAAACTGGGAAGGAAATATGGCAACACTATAGTTTGTATTGTTAATTATGATTCATTGTTTCATTCTGACAAGATAAAACATTCCAATATTGGGAAACATATTTTTATAAGCACTGGTATGGGAATAGTTTCATAGCCTATGATCTTTATGCTGGGTATTTCTGTTATCAAGATTAAAAGTCACATCAATTTATACTTATAAACCCCTGAACACCTGGGAATACTTGATAATGAGCATGACAAAGGGCACATTTGAGCTAACTAATGGATTAATTTATTACTTTGCAGACTTTAAATGTAGCAGTAGGATGAAACTTTTTTTCCTAAATGCATAATCACCTGAGACTGTTATTTGTCTCATTTAAATGCAAAGAACAATTCTTTTTATACCTGCTTCCTAAATCCATTTAGCAGTTAATAACATAAGGTCTACTGTAAGCTTCTCTTACTTAATAGAAATAAAGAAATGGAAATTAACTGGCAGAGCCTTCGCCCATAATGACTTCCCCCAGAGTAGCTAGATTACTCTTAGTAGTGTAGAAAAATCAAAGGAAACTTCTTTATTAAAATAACGGAAGAAACCATCTACTCTAATAAAAGAGAAAGATGCAAATTGACCGTACCTTCATGACACCCACCAGCCAATCAGGAGTGAGTATGCAAATTAACTCAACAAAGATGGTGGGTTAATTTGCATACACAGGTGCTGAGCAGCCAGGGGTGGGGTGGAATGCTTCTGCACCACCCCAGCCACTCAGGGCCTTTGGGCAGCATGGGAAGGAGGGGCTGGAGTGGAAAGAGGTGGCTTTGGGGCTAGAGTGGAAAGAGGTAGCTCTGGGGCCAGAGTGGAAAGGTGGTGCCAGCAGCCAGGGAAAGGAAGGCCCATTCTTGCACGAATCTTCATGCATCAGGCTTCTAGTCCTATATAATAAAAGGGTAATATGCAAATTGACCCTAACGGTGGAACAACCAGAACGACTGCTGGACCAGTCACTATGAGGCACACTGACCATCTTTTGGTCTCTTTCCCCAGCCGGCAGGCTTTGATCACCTGATGGCGAATGGGGAACCAGGGGTGGGTGGCAGGGCCAGCGAGAGGGTGGGAACAGCCAACCTCTCGGTCCTTTACCCTGGCCATTAGGCATTGTTATTTTCCTACTTAATATCCATTTTCTTCTCTACCACAGTCTTTTCAAAGTGTCAATGTACTCAGCAAAAAGTCTCCATTTTTCAGCCTTCCTTGTACCATTTAGGATGACCATATGGCACAGTTCTGTTTTACAGCATTGACAAAGACAAATTCTTGGTTTGACTTTCAGCAAAGCACTTTGTAAGGAAACCGATTTTATTGATCTATTAATAAAGAATTAGCCATTCGCTAGGTTCCCCCCTCCATGTTCACTGGAAGAGTGGACAGTATAGCCATCCTGCAGGTATGAGGCAGCCTGACTGGAGACGGAAGCCACATGCTCACCTGGGTGATGAGAATGACCTAAGGATCCAAATGCTGATGGCAGTCTGCTGAGCTGTACCAGCCCTACACTTCCCACACCTCTGCACTTTTCTTCACGTCAGACAAATAAAACTGAATTTTACTGATTTGATTGTTTAAGTGGGTGTTCTGTTATTTGCAGCTGAACATAGTCTTGATTGGTACCACAGCACAGTCTCTCAGACATAGTAGGCATGCATTTGTTATGTTCTACTTGGTTGTATTTGGATTGCTCACCCAAAAAACAAACTGCAGAATTCCTTTAAGGATAACTTTAGATTTATATTGTTTATGAATAGACATTTTTTTTCTAGAAACTAAGTATGTATATGCTGTTATACCAAATTATATGCAATTCTTCTTATGATTATTCTTTTATCATCTTTACATTGTGTGTGTGTGTGTGTGTGTGTGTGTGTGTGCATGTGTGTAGTATCTTGACATTATTCTCATAATCTTGAATTCCTGCTGGTTGGTCTGCTTTTTCAAGTAGAGAATCTTCTACCTTTGAATTTTTAGCAGTCCTTCATGAATTAACATTAAACAGCTTATTGAAGAATAATCATCAGTCAGTAATCCCTCAAAGTGAACTCTATTTGTTCCATAAAATGCTTTCTAATAGATATTTGGAAGGTGACGGCAGCATTTGCTGCTATAATGCCCCAAATTTCTGAAAGCTGAAATTGAGTATTTTCTTAGCTGTATTATCTTCTCCTTCACAGATGCTTTAAGTCTCTTTTTACCTGAATCTTGTGCCAAGCTTTCCAGCTATCTCTTCACTCATAAGCACAATCATCTGGTTAAAAAAAAAAAAGTCCCATGAATGTTCTAATCAATACAGAGTCCTCATTCAAACCGTAGTGGGTTCTGCCACATAACTGAAAAGGTGATATTCAATTCTCTAAGTTGTTCTGAATCTATAATCCCACCAGGAAATGAGATAAAAAGTTTAGGAAGAAATTCTTCTCCCTAGTGGTAGTGATGAAGTATAGAACAACTAGAGAGGGTTTCTCAACTGGGGGCTGCAAAACATCTGTATTAGAATCTTCCAGAGTTCCTGCTAAAAATGCAAATTCTTTTAGTGATTTTTTTAATAAGCTCCCAGGATTATTCTTTGCACTTTAAGTGTGAGATCTACTAAATTATCTGTGTGTGTATGTATGTGTACATGTGTTTATGGTTGCTTAAAGTTTAGGCCGCATGAATATTTCTTCTCAGTACTTTTTGTGGTTGACTTTCACAGAAACATTCCAAGTGAATAAAACAGAACTGCTGCGGCCCTGGCCAGGTAGCTCAGTTTGTTAGAGCATCACCCCAATATGTTTGGCCAGTTTGATCCCTAGTCAGGACAAATACAAAAATCAACCACTGAATGCATCCATGAGTGGAACAACAAAGTGATGTTTCTCTCTCCTCTCTCTCTCTCTCTCTCTCTCTCTCTCTCTCACCAATTTTAAAAACAGAACTGTGTGTCTTTCTCATTTGAGCATGTATTTTTTCCTCTTGCTAAAATATTTACACTCTTCCATGTCCATTTTTCTCTTTTGCATATGGCAAAGACAGGAGACAAATGTGACATTTTCTTATTCTTTTCTTGCTTCCTCCTCTTTCCAGCTTAACCAATTCTCCTAATTTCCATCCTTCTTCTGTCAGATATGAATAAGAATTTTTAACATCAGTGCTCTCTGCTTTCCAGGCGTGTTTTAATTCCCCTCGTGCCTCACGTGCATAAGCACATATTGACATTTTCCTCCCAGGATAGCAGCCTCTTCTGTAGATCAGCAATTCCTTATTTTCAGCCATAATGTATGCGTGAGAAAGGAACTCATCTGGCCTCATCAGGACCGCGTTTATTGGGCTGGGAAATCCCAGAGTACCTTTGCAGTTTGTGGCAGCAAGAGCAATGATGCAGGGCCATAAACCTAATTTTATCCACAGGTATTAGAAGAAAGGGGTAGTTAATAAGCATCGATCACCCATTAAGCCACATTCTGTATTAAGCACTACGACTCTTGTGTGGAAAGCTCAGAATAAGCCTGTGATACTTGAAACTATGCTCCAACCTATGTTTTAGAAACTGGTACATAGAAGCAACAGGATCTGTTATTTAACACGGCCTTAATGAACCCCTCAGTGTTCTCTTGGGGAAACAATTCCTTTAGTTTGCAAAATGTGTCTCAATTGGGTTTTTAGTTATTTTAATATAAGTGCAGTTTCTTTTTTGAAATGGGGACTGCAGACGTCTTTTGGATCCTAGGAGAATAAAGGTGGTGAAGTTATAGAAATAATTACATCCCTAGAGATTTTTTCCCCATTTTCTAGATGAGAACATTCAGCCTCAACGGGATTCAATAAATTGCCTAAGGTTGTATAACTGATGAATAATAGTGTGATACTAAATTCAAGTTGGCGATTCCAGATACACTGAGTCTATAAGAGGCATTGCATTACTTTAGTGATACCAAGGTCAGAACTCAAACCCAGTCTCCTATCTCCAGAGACAACCCTTTTCCCGCTTAAGGCTCTAACTCCCAGGAGCCCTTTGCTTTTGGGTGAGTACACCACGGAGCAATGCCGCAGCAGTAGGACCTAACAGCAGCGTCCATCACTGTGTGTAATGGGACTTAATTAGACGGAGACGCTAACGGAAATGTTTTTCAAGCAAACAAACGAGGCTTATAAAGAGAATCACTCACCAGGACATATTAGCCAGCTAGCTTGCTTTCATAATTTTTGCCATTGTCTGCGATTTATTTTACTTCACTAATATGTAAAAAAATATATATCTCAACTCTAGTTATTTATGGCATTGGTGGTCTTAATTAATTTCTCTCTCTCTTGAGAGAAAGATGTGTGTGTGTATTTCACTCACACACACACACACACACACACACACACACACACACACACACACACGGCATCCCAAACAAATGTATACCTATTATAACAGCTGAAAGCTTGATTTTGAAAATGAAATGTATTTTAATAAGCACTGCCTTTATAATTATTCAAAATGTGTTTATACATAGTTTGGAAATATGCATTTCTCTTCAGATCTCCTCAACCATGGACAGCAGATATATTGAAGGTGTCCACTGTAATTATATAATTGCATTTGTATCAAACTCTTTTTTAATCTAATGTACTTTACCTCATATATTTAGTTGCTAGGTAGATTGGTTTACATTGGTTAATGGCGGGTTATCATCTTGATAAATTGTACTTTTAAAATTCTCTAATGTCCCTTTTTATCCTGATTCTTCCCATTAACCTTGCCTTGCACCTCATTAATACTGCGACTCTTTTCTAACTTTGTGCTGTCCTTTTTTAAAATGTACTTGACCAGCATCTTGTTCCCATCCCTTCATTTTCTACCTTCAGTTATCATTAAAGTGCCTTTCTTTTAAGCAGCACACAGATGTGTTTGTTTTCATAATCTCTATCCTTAATGGGAGAATTCAGTTCTTCAGGTTTATTTTAATAACTAATATGTTAAAGCTAAATCCTTTAGAATGTCTTATATTTATGACATAGTGATACTTTCTTTTCCAACAAAGATACTTCAGAGTCCAGTGTTTCAGACGTGTGGGCTAGGTCAGTGACCAGAGCAGGAAGGAGACCTAGGAGGTGAGCCAGCAATTGGCGTTCAGCAGAACCATCTCGTTTTCCTTCCGGTCACACGTTTCCCAGCAGCCCTTGCAGTTAGTGGGCTGTAGTGTTGAGTTCTGGCCAACGCAACTAAAGGCACATATTGTAGTCCCCGGCCTGATTGAAACAATTCTCTGACAGCTCTGGTGTGAGGAACTGCCGGGTGGAGTCTAAATTCCTAAATGGATTCCCAACCTGCTCTGTGATGTGTGTGTGTGTGTGTGTGTGTGTGTGTGTGTGTGTGTGTGTGTGTGTGTGTCTGTAGGCCAGCTCTTCTCCCCATCCCCACCAACAAATACAATATTTGACCATAATATCAAGTAGCAGAAATTTTGATTCACTTTGTCATATGTGATAGTTTAATAGGTCAATGTGGCCATAGTACCCGGTTACTGAATCAAACACTAATAAAAGCAGTTGATTTGAAGTGAAGATTATCCTCAAGAAAGTAGATGGGCCTTATCCTATATAATAAAAGCCTAATATGCAAATTGTCCCCTCAGGGGGTCGTTCGACTGGGAGTTTGACCAGGAGACTGGGAGTTCGACCGCTTGCTATGATGTGCGTTGACCAACACGGGGAGGCGCGGAGCATGGCGAGCATCAGCGACATGGCGCTGGCAGCAGGCGGCAGTGGAGGTGCTGCTGGCTCTGACAGGCCCCAATGAGAGCGGGACCATGGAAGGATGGTGGAGCAAGTGAGCAGGTGGTGCCAGGCCAAGGTGAGTGCAAGTGGGGGCCCAATTGCCCCACCAATTGCCCTACAGATGGCAACCAGTGGCAGCAGCGGGGGGCAGGGCCGCCGCCCGACTCCCAGGCACTGAGGGAGCTGGAGGGGAGCCTGGCCCTGATCGATTGCCCCGCAGGTGGGATGGTGGAGCAGGTGAGGGGGTGGCACCAGGCCAAGGCAGTGTGCCAGGTGGGGCTGTGGGGCTGTGAGGCTGGGGGTGCGAGCTGGAGCCCGATCTCAGCAGGCCACCCTGAGGGATCCCACCTGTGCACTAATTCATGCACCATGCCTCTAGTCTCATAATAAATAGGTTGAAGGTTCTAAGAGCAAAATTGAGGATTTCCTTTAGAAGAAAATATTCTTGCAACTCCTGCCTGAGTTTCTAATCTGCCCACCTGCCCCTACAGACCTGCCACCCCCACAATCGCCTGAGCCAGCTCCATAAAATAAATTTCTTACATGTACATACAATTAGTGTGATTAATGATTAATAATTATATATGACATATAATAAATGACATATAACTATCCTTAGTCATCAATAATTAATTAAATAATTATTATTACATATATGTGTGCAATCTATACTAATAAAAGAGAAACATGAAAATTAACCATCACTCTGCTACGCCCACCAGCCAATCAGGAGGAAATATACAAATCAAAAGGAGAAAGATGGCGGCCGCCCAGCTGCTCCAGGCGTGGAGTGGCCAGGTCGGGCAGGATGCCTGCTATGAGAGGGAGGGCAGGGAGTGAAGGGATCTACAGGAGCTGTGCTCGGGCCACAGTGAAGAGGAAGACAGCAGACTCTGGCCAGAATCAGCAGTGAAGCAGCAAAGATGAAGACGGCAGACTCTGCGGCCTGAGTCTGCAGCGAAGACAGCAGACTCCAGCTGGAGTCTGCAGTGAAAACGAAGATGGCAGACTCTGGCAGGAGCCTGCAGCAAAGATGAAGAAGGCAGATTCCGGCCAGAGTGAAGGCCTGGGTCCCGGGTACCATAGGAAAACCGGTGCTGGAAGCCAAGGGAAGGAAGGCCTATTGCACAAATCTCTTCATGCAATGGGCCTCTAGTTATATTAATTATACAAAACAGAAGAAACAGACAAAAAGAACCAATAAGAGATTATATAACATATAATATGTAATATATAATATAATATATAATGTAATTATATACTGTAAGTCCTCACCTAACATCATTGATAGGTTCTGTGATTTTAAGGAAAACAATGTATAAGGAAGCCAATTTTACCATAGACTAGTTGATATAAACAGTAAGTTCCTAGGGCATCGCATCAATGTTACAATGAAATGATGTTGAATGAAATGGTGTTATTTGAGGGTCGTATGTATATATCAGTAGTTCTAAATAGTTAAGTGATCTTCAACTTCACATTTTAGTTGGCTGGAGATAGAGGAACTAATAGAGAGTGCTAAGCCCCTGTGTGGGACATAGGTATGTATATGTGTATAGTATGCATGTATGCATGTATGTATGTGTATATCCTATGGGCAATGTTTCTCTGCATAACCCTGACAGATACAGTGGAATATTAGTTTCTTAGGGAAGCTATAACAAATTATTATAAACTAGAGGCCCATTGCATGAAGATTCATGTAATAGGCCTTCCTTCCCCTGGCTGCCAGCACCAGTTTTCCTCCGGCACCTGGGACCCATGCCTTCGCTCTGGCCACCGCCTTCCGTCTTTGCTCCAGCTGGAGTCTTCACTCCAGCCAGAGCCTTCAGTCTTCTCCACTCTGGCCAGAGTGCCGCTCCTGTAGCTCCCTCCGCCCCCTGCCCTTCCCCTCATAGCAGGCGTCCTGCCCCGCCCAGCCACTTCACACATGTGTATGCAAATTAACCGGTCATAGGATGTAGGGGGCATCCTAATCCTTTATAACCTCATCTTAACATCTGTAAAGACCCTATTTCTAGCTAAGGTTATATTCACAGGTACCAGAGCTTCAACATGTCTTTTTGGGAAACACAATTAAACCCATGAATATATAGTGATTGGCATACTCTGATTAATATAGAAATAGATACCAGGCAGAAGTGATACAGTTTACATCTCAATTCAGTTTTCCACCTTGCACCAACTTCTCTAAATTGTGTCAAGCATGAATCTGTTATCATGAAATAAACTGAAGTTCCCTAACTCTCATCTATATACATAAAAGGCTAATATGCAAATTGTCCTCACGGGAGTTCGACTGGGAGACCGGGAGTTCGACTGGGAGACCGGGAGTTCAATCGCTCACTATGACATGTGCTGACCAACATAGGGTGGCGTGGAATGAAGGCAGGCCCCAGCCGGCAGCTGGAAGGCCCCAATCGGCCCTGATCACCAGCCAGGCCTAGGGACCCTATCCCTGCATGAATTTCATGCACCAGACCTTTAGTTTCAATATAAAGGGCATCTATGATCACACAGGATGAGATGGTTTAAAGTGCCCTCTATGAATGTCATCATGAATACTTCAAATCCTCTTCTTTCTGTCTCTGTAGAACTTCCCTGTGGAAACACTTTGCCAGGTGCATAATTTAATATATTTGGACATTCCTGTATGTATAGAATCTAGTCAGCCTGGGCCATCCCTGGTTTTGTGGGGAGTGAAGAGAAGGAGGGAGCTTATAAGATCTGTGAGGCTCTGTGATGCTGGGCAAAATGCTTAATCATTCAGAGCCAAGATGCCAACCTGGGTGTTCTTGTTCCAGGTTGGCATCCTTCTTTTTTTTACCTCCTCATTCTGTCTCCTTTGATGATATTTAACTTTGAATAGTCTTCTATACTCAAATCAAAGCCTACATTTTTAATATGGAAGTGAAAATAAATGGAAATGGAAAACACCAAACATGACTATGGAGACTGTTATCTTGGAATGTGCTGATTCTGTTCAGAGACAATCCAGGTGAAATGTCCTGTGTCCATCCCCCTGGTGGTGTGGCCATTATAAACGCATGGAGTGTGCTGAGCACAGGGGATGGAGAGGTGTTTTATGAATACCTTGTCAAAATCTTACATTGAGACCACATGTTGCTCTGACAAAAGAGTGTGTGAAACGTTGTTTGTGACGGTGACTACCAAAGGCAGCTCCCAGGAAACCAGATGAAAGGACACAGTTGCTGGAAGAACAGGATGCTCCCTGAGAAACCTCTTATCATGCAGCAAATCCTTCTTAATAACAGGTTTTTAAAAAATTCCCAACACCTCTGGAATCAAAGAAGAATCGGATTGAAGATGGAAATCATAGCTCCAAATAGCCAGAGAACTTCAACACATGGCAGTGGCTGCCAGTGTGTTTCAACATGAGCAGCCTGACACCAAGGGACCTGATCAGTGATGGGAATCGTGCAGGAGGGGCTGCTGGGAGGAACTGGATGCTCAGCATCTCCTAACAATCCTGCACGTTGGTCTTAAGCAACAGGTGAGTTTCTTCCCAGGTAGGAGAAATGAGAATGGGCATCTGATCAGAGGAGCATTTGGGAGCAGTGCAGACCACCTTTCCAAGAAGACTAGGCTATTCAGAATGTACTTCTGCTTCTTAACATTTACTTCTTTATTGGTTCAGGGACCCTGTTTTATTCTTGTGTTTTTCCTCAAATGATTCTTGGCTGTTTTCATTTGCAATTCATATTTACTCTGCCTATGACATGGGCCAAGAGTGGTGACCTGGGGGACAGCAGTTTTCTCTGTGGGAACCCCCTTAGGACCAAGGCCAGAGAAAGAAAGGTCAGTGGTGAGAAGAGGCTCAACATTAGTCTTCCCAGTGAAGCTCTTTTTGCTATAAACCCAAATTGTTCCACATCTAAGAATAGGTGAAAAAATCAGTGGATTCTTCAGCCTTTA
The DNA here is from genome assembly GCA_025583905.1 of Ia io. Classification (NCBI taxonomy): domain Eukaryota; kingdom Metazoa; phylum Chordata; class Mammalia; order Chiroptera; family Vespertilionidae; genus Ia; species Ia io. The sequence continues at coordinate 53,523,187 of JAJQQW010000012.1, read as the reverse complement.
GGAACAGGGAGAGCTGAGACCAGCACAGAAACCTGAGAGCCAAGGACCCCTTAGGATAGCATGGCTCTCACTCCCTGTAGGAGCAAACATGCAGTGCTGTAATAGTAACTGATGCGCTGGGCACCAGAGTGACAGAACTGCCAGTTTATACTCACTGATCTATGCTTTTTTTTTAAAAAAAAAAAAGATGCACTATGTCACACTGAGGAACAGACAAAGTAATTGGTTTTATTATTTTTAACAACCTGGCATCACCTCCATTCTCCCATGTGAAGACAAGAATATAAAATCAGCTATATTTTTTATTTTATCAGTTCTTCATTTTCCAAAAAATACACTCAAGTTTAAGCTGCCCATTCCTTCTGAATAACTTAATTTGAAGAAACTGGAGCAGCTAAACGATGAAAAGTCTTACAGTATATACATCATGTCACATGAAGTTTAGAAATCAGTGCGATTGCAGTGATACATCAGTCAGCTGGAAGATCTTAGAACTTGGACTAGACTTGTCTGCTGTGGTGGGATCTGTGTTGGAGGTTCAACTTCAGCTGCTGCTAATGGGAAGCTATTCAGGAGGGCGGATAGAACATGGGGTCCAGTAAGTACTGTGTTATTAGGCAGCTGGTGGGAGACCAGGCAAGCAGGTGGCCTCAGAGTAGTCCAAATAGGTGGGAAGATGGAATATAGCTACAAGCAGCAATATTCAGAGATCCAGGCAGGCAGGCAGGCCCTGGTAGCAGCATCTGTCAGTGAATAACAGTAGCCTACTCAAGTTCTGGGTCTGGATCAGAATTCAGACTCCTTATCTCTGTAGAATCGATATGAGCAAAATATGTAACACCTTAATAAATAAATTTATTTTAAATGTACACAAAAAATAAAATAAAAATAAAATGACTGAGCAGAATGCTGTATAGATCTGTTGAAGTTCCTTTTTAAACAGAGACAGTGAGGACAACTGAGAATTGATAGATAACGTCGGTGAAGGGCCTAGCAAAAGTCCATGCATAATTAGGCATTAGCTACCTGGTTGTGTTCTTGCCAGCTTCCTTATCTCAACATTCAAGATTAAAGGCCACTTCAAGCATCTGGGGAATCCATAAGAAATGATTTATGGCAGGACCCAAGCCTTGAAATAAAGTCATTTGTGATCAACTTTGGGGGGTGGGGGGATTAAAAAGCGTTAAAAAGATTAAAAGCCAAGCAAAATTTTAGAATGAAGAGCATCTCCTTTCTAAGAAAATGTATCCCTGAGGCCCCAGGAACTCAGCTGCCAGAGTCCTAATGAAATACATGCTCAGCAGGGTCAGAGGAAGAGCCTTGACAAGGAGGGCAGGCAATGAGGGAAATGGTCTCCTTGGATTTGGTGCTGTGCTCAGGTTGGCATTTGCCTTGTGAAAGGGGTATCAGGTTGTAGAACCATTGCAATCTGGACTTCACGTGACCTCTTTGTATGCAGAGGCTAAAGAGACCTGTGATGTTCAACTCTCTCACACACACAATTGCACACATGTTTTATTTGTGTCTTGTCTTAGTACGTCTTGAGAACTTTCTCACATGATTAAATACTTTTTTTCAAATGCATCATTTTATCATGGTAGAATATTATTCCATCATACGGCCGCAGAGTTATTAATGTCAAAAAATCCCCTCTCGTGGCACATTTTTACAAGACGAGCTATACTAAATGTGCAATGTTATGGCACCCTTGCCTATAAATCTATGACCGCATTTCCATTTCCAAGCATGAGATTACTGAATCATGAATATAGACTCCTTTAATGTCCCCATATATTAAAATGCTATATATTGCCCATTTGCTTTCCAAAAAGGTTATGCCAATTGGTATTCCTACCACCGACAGCACCTAAGGGACAGCGCATTTCCAATAGGTTTTGCGGGAAACAGAGTGCTCAGGCTAGTTGGCAGTAACGTGAAGGAATATTTAGACTGAAATTATTTTAGTCATGAGTCTGCGACCTTGGCTTGACTCCAGTAGAGGCATTTTGAGGAAGTCTCCATCGCCAGACCCGAGATTAGGCTGAAAGAGGCCAGAGCATGTGTATCTGGGGCAAGGCCATATTTCAGCAGAAGTATTTTTGTTGACATTCCCAATGGTGGTAACCCAAATTTACACATTTGTAACATGATGTTCCTTCAAAAGCTCTCCACCACCTGCTCCTCCTACTGAATTGCAAAGGGAGAAAACCGGCTATGAGGCAACATCCAGGAGGCAGCCTCACTTGGACACCCACATTTGCAAATAGGTCCCCTTTTAAAGAAAACAGGGTCTCTCTCCTCCCAGGGAGCCAGGAGTGTGGAGGGCACAGGAGACTTCTGCCCAGCAGTGCTGACTCCAGTCCCAATCTCCCCCCACCGCATCCCCACACCCTTTCAACTGCATAATCCTGGGCGAATTTCTTCTCTCAGACACAGATTTCTAATAACGGCTATTTCTTAATAGGGTTACACAAGGTATGCTAAGAAACAAACAAACAAACAAACAAAAAACTCACCCTATATTCCCATAAGATGCTATAAACAGTAAGATACCTTCCATAATTATTTCCAATTAAATAATTACCTGGACCTTAATCTTGATAGTTCAGTTCAGTCCTTTTGATTATGTTTTTATTTTATTTTACTTTATTCCTAAACTATGCACCACCAATTGCAAGACCAGATCTTTCTTCTATCAGTTAAGTAGCCTTCTTGTTTACCTAAAATGTTGTTGAAACCTCTGGCTCTGGGCTACTTAGGGGGATCTGTTCAGGTCAGTTAAAACGTTCTTCTTGGGTCTTATCTCTTCATGGCTCCACCAATCCCGGTAAAGACCAATTGATCTAACTAAGCATACAGATTACATCAGTTAGCAACCTCCAAAGCTCCCAGAGACCAGGCAAGGATATAAATGTAAGTGCAGAGTTAGAAATAAGGCAAAACCTAAGTAGTGGGTTCTATAGCTAACATATAGGCATTCACATTCTACTTGCTTTACAAACACTGTTCCAGTCAAACAGAATATCAGCTCACAGAGTCAGCCTGGGGACCCACCCATGTGCCGCTCACAGCAGACATCTTAATGTAACTGCAGGTTCCTTCTCTCTTGGTCTTGTTTGATTTCTCCTTCCAGCTTTAGGAACGCAACCTTGACATGCCAGTTTGCCAACATGGGTCCTTTCAACTCTGTTTACCTGGTAGGGCTTGTTATATTTTTTGTAGCAACACAAATAGTTGGCACAAGCACACTTTGAACTAAAAATAAAGTTTTGAAATTATGACAGTTCCTCAGGTGCACTGTTGCTTTCAAGTTTTAAAACCAGCTATAGATGGAAAATATTATATCTGTAGGTGAGGAAACTACATTGAAGAAATATAAAGACATGTGGCCAAGCTAGGATTTTAACTCAGAACTTCTAAATCCAAAGTTTCTGCTCCTTCTAAACCAGGATGTTGTCAGTTATCTATGTGTCTTGAAATACAGTTCCTGAATATGTTGTTATTCTGTGGTTTCCACTGAAATTGAATATTTAGCCACTGCCCTAGGAGGAAAAATTTGTTACTTATTTCAGTTGAAGTTAATGTCCTAGTGCACACTTTATCTTTCCACCCAAGACTAAAGGCTGCACTTCCCTGGTTGGAGCTGAAACACTGAAGATGAAACATTGAAGGTCTCTGGCCAGAGCAGAAGGGAGCAGCCCAGCTCAGGGCAGAGCAGAGCAAGCAGACCAGTGGGGAACAGAGTTGTCCAGCCGAAGTGGCCTGGCCTCAAGGTCCCTCATCCCAAAGCCACCTGGCCACAGGGCCACCGAGCACCAGTGATGTTTTCCCAGCTGTGCTATGTCACAATTGAGCTGTGTCCACTGAATAAAGGTTCCCTTTATCACACCCCAAATTGGGGATTTATGTTGGTATTGAATTGATGTAAACAACCTTCTGTTGATTCTATGGTGATGAGGATGGGACTCTGAAGCAACAACCCGATGTCCTGACGTCATTCAGAAACCAACACATCTGGCACCTGTGTGAGCGCCTTATGCTCATTATTGTGACGGTGGTGCCTGAGGGTCTTGGCCCCTATGGCAATCTTTCCAGAGCTCTCTCCGGGAGACAAGACACTGGGTATCATGGCGTACCACCTGGATACCTGGTCCATCCAAAAAGACATCTCTACAAGGATTCCCCGCAGCCTCACTGGAATGGACCATACCGGACATTGTTAACTAATGCCTGAGTTACAAGGTTAAAATAGAAGGTTCATTTAAGTAACACTGAAATTTACCTAAATGGCCTACTCAAGGCCACCTGAGAAGTCATTGTGTAATCAAAAAAATATATATATTAAAAGTGTAAAAATGCCAAGGTGAGGTTGGCCCGGCACATTCTGGCCAGGACAGAGGTGGCTGGCAATCGTTAATCAGCGGGGCTCCTCTAGACTTTTTTAAGAAGTCCACTGCACAAAGGGGATGAATCACCCTAATATCATAAAGTTGTTTGAGGTGAACGTCACACTCATATTCTTCTTTATGGAGCATGTGAGCGGAGGGGACTTGTTTGACTCCCTGGAGGACCAAGGCTGCATGACCAAGAAGGAGGCCCGAGCCTTGTTCCTGCAGCTGATATCAGAAACACCGTACTGCCTGCCACCAGAGCGGCATCGTCCACAGGGGCCTGAGCCAGGGAACACACTTACAGATGCTGAGCTGAGGGTAAGACTTGCAAGCTTTGGCCTCAGGAGTGAATTTCCTGGCCATAAACTGAGCAGGTTCTGGGCGCCCTCTATTAGGCTGCCTCAGACCCCTTCTGGTGCCAAACCTGTGAGAGGCCCGGGGTTGAGGTAGGGAGCCTGGGGGTAGTTCTGTACAGGATGGGAATGGGGATCCTGTCTTTTGTGGGAGAGGACTTAGGGAAACCGAAGCAGCAGATACTGCCCAGGCACTTCCATGTACCATACTTTATGTCTATCAAATGTCAAACACTTAAAAAAAAAAAAGAAAAAGAACAAAACTGGAAGATATAATGAAGGACCCATGGCTCAACATGAACCAGGAGGAGGTATTAGGCCTTACAGCGAGGCACTCAGGGGTGACATGAATTACCAGGTAACAGAGATAATGGAGAACCTGGAACTTGTGCGGGACAAGATCCAGGAGTCAGTAATAGAAGATACAACAAAGTGTTGGGCACATACTTGATCCAAAGTACCACAAGAACCAAGGTGAAGGGCTGCACCATTAGGGTAAGGCCCTACCCCTCCCCTTACCCCATAGCCACAGTCCTTCCCCAACCCCCGAAGTTCAACCATCAACATAGAAGACCAAAGAGCCTGCCAGTCCCCCAGCCTGCCTGGAGTCCGGGACTGCCACCCCAACCCAGTCCTCCAGTGTGGCCCTGGGGGCTCCCCCTCCACCCGCAGCAGCAGCAGTGGTGGTGGCGCTCCAGAGAGAATCAATAAGGAAACTCCTTCTGTGCTGGACAGCCTGATGGTGGGACCCCAGCCTCTCCTTCTGGCTACAGCCAGGGTTGGAAGGGGTGGCTGGAAGTATCTTCAGTTTCCTATTAAGACTTATCTGTAGGTCATCCACTAACAAGAAACATCTCAAAAGGCCAAGCAAATATAATTTTTTAAAACTGTGGACAGCCAAGGCAGAGCTACACTCAAAGACTCTGGGGAGGTCAAGAACTCCCTGCATTTTATTCTTCCTTTTCCTCCCCCCCCAATCCTCACCTGAGAATATATGTTTTTATTGATTTTTGGAGAGAAAAGCAGTGAGGTAGAGAGAGAGAGAAAGAGAAACATCAATCTGTTGCCTCCTATATGCCCCGACCAGGGATGGAACCCACAACCTAGGTATGTACACTACCCAGAAATCAAACCCATAACCTTATGGTGTATGGCACTAGCATTCCAACCAACTGAGCCACCCTGCCAGGGTTCCCTGCGTTTTAAATGCTGAACTTGAAGGTGCTGAGTTACAGGGAGGCCAGGCATGTGGTGGGGAGATCATCCAGAGGCTGAACACAAACAGCTGTGGGTGAGAGTGGTGCCAGAAATACATGCTGTGTGTGCAAAGACCCCTGGATGACAGGACTTGGTCCAGTGATGATGGAGGTGTGCAAACCACTACAATGTTCTCTGCAGGAGATTCACATCAGGATTTCTGCATCCCCATGGCCTGCGGAAGCATCTCCAAAACACCTGCTGAGCCTGGAGGACAGCTGGAGGCCCCTGAGGGTCAAGAGGAAAGGCAGTCCTCACTGCAGCCCACCTCTCCATCCCGTGTGAATAGACTTCAGAGTCTGGGCTTCTTTTTTTTGCGGTGGCGGGGGTGGGGGGTGGCTTTCTTCCTCCCCTGCTCTTCTCTTTTCCCGTGTTTGTAGGGGTTCTTATTAAAGTATTTGATTCTTCCAAATTTTGTAATAAACTTGGTGCTCTGTAAAAAAAAATAAAGTCAATACCCTAGATCTAGTTGTTTCCTACACTTTTTTGGACAACTCTAGTTCCATTAGATGTTGATAGAAATTCAAGAGAAATAGTATGTACACAAGTTTAAGAATTGTTGCCATGGCCAGTGTGGCTCAGTTGGTTTGGCATAGTCCCAAGCACCAAAAGGTTGCTGGTTGGATACCTGGTCAAGGTACATGCCTGCAGTGAGGGCTCCATCCCCACTCGAAGGTATTCAGGAGGCAGCTGATGGATGTGTATCTCTCCCTGTCACTTCCTCTCTCGTTAAAAATCAATAAGGAACATCTAAAAAAAAAATGAAAAAGAAATATGGCTATTGTTATAAAGTCAAACAGTTTCTTACTATAGGCCTATTCTGAGATTCTAATATTTTATGTGGTTTATGACTCTCCAAAGAAGAGAGGTTCTAGTTTCTGTCTCATCTACAACTCAAAAAACAAGACATGGAATAAAATTGGGACAATATAATGTTAACATGAATGCCACCTTTACTTTTATCTAAATCACAGTGAGATAATATGGAGCTCCGCTCTCTAAAGTGAAACACAGACTCATTTGTGGGCTTGTGGGTTAAGGGCTTGGTTTTATTCATTGTTGCCTGCTTTCACCTGTCCACCCAGAAGTGACTCTCTCATTGTCTGGTCACAGTGATCAGCCATTACCTATAATCTTGACACAACCTTGTAGACAAACTAATCAAAACTCAACTTCTGACTAACTTTGAAAATAGGATAATTTGCTAACTTGATAGTGGTCAGTTCTGTCAATATTAATTGTAATCACACAAGCAAAAAAAACTCCAAAAACAAACCTAAGGGATCTAGATGTAATAGTCTCTAGGTTATCTCCAGATTCCAAAATATAATCCAAACCATTTCCTTTTGTCCGTTTTCACGTCTGCCAGCAGCTATTTCTCCACTTCTCCAACCCCAGTTCAAATTCCTCTTAATGGCTCCCCAGAGCTTACCACATCAACACTGGGCACTTCAACTTGGCTTTAAGGCTCAACTTAATTTGACTCCGATTTAGCTGCTCAGCTTTATAATCTCTATGCACCAAATATTTAATAAGTTGGTCTCATCTTGTTGCTAACTAAGCATCTTTAAAGTTTCCTTAAGTTGTTCCCCCAACCTGGGTCCATTGTCTTCTCTCTGATCCAAATCCCAAATAAAACTCACTTCTTACAGAAAACTATCTCTGACTATTTCAGACCTCGTTTGGCAGATAAGAAAATTGACTCGAAGAAGTTGAATTATTTGTTCGAGGTCAGAGACCTGGTGCAGCACAGGCAAGGTAGGAATACAGGGGCGCAAGGCTCCCCAACCCCACTCTCCCTCCGCACTGAGGCACTTCTCTCAGGTCCATCCTAAAGTCACTGCCGGTGTGGTCAGTTAAACTTGACCCATCAAGGAGATGTATATAAAAGGCAAAGAAAAAAAATGTGAGTCCAAAATCTTGTTACCAGGGAAATCATGAACACATGATTAAAACCTAAGCTTCTACAGAAAAACCCTTAGAAAATTTACTAAAAAAAGAAATCTCATTTGCTCAGTAGAACTATACCTCAGGGCAAATTTTCATCTACAGGGACACCTGTTTATCGAATGCATTCCTTACTATGCTTTGCAGAGTGTCAATGCCTTTTACTTCCCATCAAATGCTCAGCATGACAGCCACAGGACTGTTATCTGAAGAACGGGGGAAATCGGGCTTATGTTGGCATCTAATGTAATTTTATTCCTTTGCCAGTTAAACTTTGTATGTATTTTTCCCTTAGATAATGGCTCACAATCTTTTTTGCAACTTATACAAGCTTTCATGATTTGTAAAATTCACATTTCAGTCAAATGAAATAATTTTACCCACGGTTAAAAAAAATTGAGAGATGGTAAAATTCCAACAAATGTCTGTCACTCACATTAGAATATGCACATTCCTACAGTTGCAAAAGTTAGGCAATATCATGTTTACTCTGGATCTTAGAGGCCAGATGAGAAAAAGCCATGCACTCGCTCTAGAGACAGAGGGAGAAATAGCACCCAGGAAGGCAGGTGAGGTATGGCCACTCTGCCAGCCATGGAGCCTAGGACATGCAGCTGGATCTCTCTAGCCTGTTTCCCAGCCCTAAAATAGATTCACAATGGACCTGATTTCTAGCAAGCTTCCTCCTGCATTCTTCTGTCATCCTTAGGCAAGGGCCATAGTTAACAAGGCCAGGAAACACTGATGAGCACATAGCTCTAACTCCTTTCTGGATTTCTAGATGGACAATGAACTTTGTACATTCCTAGCAGGATCTTTTTTCATAATCAAGTATATTTCATAAAAAGCTTCCTTGTTTAATGTCATGCTTGTTTTGGCCAAGGTTCTGGCTAGGCTGGGGCTCTCATGCCATACCAATCACATGGCCAACTTTGGCTGGGCCAGGAGCAGCTCATGCAGAGATAGTGAGTCTCCTCTTTATCACGGGAATGCAAGGGTTCAAGGAGCCTTTTTGGAAACTCTTTTTACAGGGGGGCAGAGAGTGTCCTTCCTTTGTTGTGCAACATTCTGAAATACCTTCTAAAAAACCTATGTAAAGAATAAATAGCTCAAATAAGATATGAAAATATTGATAGTGGTTGTCATTGCATGATGACACTATTGGGAATATATTAAGTTTATAATGAGGTATTTAAATTTGATGAAACAGCTCTAGCCAGTTTGGCTCAGTGGATAGAGCGTTGGCCTGCAGACTAAATGATCCCAAATTCAATTCCGGTCAAGGGCACATGCCTGGGTTTCGGTCTCGAATCCTCAGTAGGGGGAGTGCAGGAGGCAGCCAATCCATGATTCTCTTTCATCATTGATGTTTCTATCTCTCTCTCCCTCGCCCTTCCTCTCTGAAATCAATAAAGATATATAAAAATAAATAAGTAAATAAATAAATTTGATGAAACAAAGAAGTGCCTTTAAATTTTAATAAAAATACGTAAACTACTTTTTTATTTATCCTGTTTAAATTGACTCTGGGAGATATTTGGCAATTTTAGTTTATTATAGCTCTGCTTCAAGTGAATTAACTATTGTTTTGGTTTCAGGGCAAGGTCAAATTGATTTATGGAAACTATTTTGAGATCTTGTTTATTAAATATTTCTAAGCATCACAAATAGCAGACTTATCACCGACACAGACCCCTAGTTCCCACTAACATCAAAAGCGCACACTGCTCCTGAGGGAGGATTTCCTGTCATTTCTGCAATCGCTGAACACCTGACTTGCCTCTCCCGTGGGTTATCTCCAGATGGAGCAGAAGGATGAGGGCGGCCCAGGGCCCAGCAGCGGTGGAACTCTGCCCTCCCAGGAGCTGCTCTGGGCTGGGACCCGCTCAGTGCGAGAGACTCGGCCCTGAAGCCCAGGGCTTAGTGGCTGCAACTGAGTCAAAAGCGAGGCATTCGTCATTGTGCAGCTTTCTAACCCCTACTTGTTGTCACAACTTGACGGGAAGAGCTACACGCCATTTTTTTTTTTTTCTCTGCCCCACTCGCAGATGTCTTCACAGAAACTCACACACATTTTAAAAGGACAGCATGAACCCACCTTGGAAAACACTCAAGCAGCTTGTTGCAAGCATTAAGTCCCAGGGCTGGGAGTGGGCAGATTGGGATCCTAGGAGAAGTCTTGTTTCTCATTCATCTACAATCTAGGGCCAATCATCACTCCTGCCCTCCACTGAGACTCAGTTTCCTTTTATGTTAAGTAAGAGTATAGACAATCTGATTACGGTATCCTTCATATAAAACTGTCTGTGATTAGGAGTTCCTAAGGCTTGAAAAAGCTTGGAATAGCTAATCAAAATTTAATTTAAATATATAAATGCAAAAATATTCCATTCCAGTGAACTGTGGCACAAATCCTGCCCTCTTACCATTTTCCCTTTAGACTCTCTGAGCGTAAAGCTTACTCCATGATTCAACACAACAGCCTCAAGTGTCTCCATAGTGACAATCGAGCTGCAAACATCTAGACTACATAATGGATGCTAAATATACTAATTGAATTTTCTTTATAATTAAATAAGCAGAAATTCACTCCATATTGCATATTAGCATATAATACATAGGAAATAAGCAGTTTTACAGCCTGGACCACACATAATTGTGTTTATTTCTTATAGAATAGGGTCACCTTTATAACATTTAATTAGAAGTTACATGATAATAATTGCTACAGAATATCCTTTCTCCTGCTGCAATGCATAAATAAACAGATATGTAACTGGATCTGATGACATATTTTGAATATTAACTTGCCTATGCTTTGATCTCTGTGATCGGGGAATTTCTTCTGTAGAGTAATGTACTCTTGGGAGCACAGTGGGTGCTATAGGATGAATGTTGGTATCCCCTAAAATCCTCACACCCAGTGTGATAGTATCAGGAGGTGGAGCCTTTGGGAGGTGATTAGGTAGGTCAGGGGCAGTCCTCATTAATGGGACTGGAGCTCTTATAAAGAGACATCACAGAGCGCCCTTGCCCGTTCCGCGCTGTGATGTTCTAGAGAAACGGCTATCTAAGAACCAGCGAGTGGGCTCCCACAGACACTGATTCTGCTCGTGCCTTGATCTGGGACTTTCAGGCTCCAGAACCATGAGAAGCAAATTTCTGTTGCTTATAAGCGAGTCAGTCTACAGAATTTTTATAGCAACATGAATGGACTAAGACAGTGGAGATTGGAGACGTCTCCCACTGCCTGTCCAATAGGAGCTTCCACAGGCCTTGCCCCCACCCTCCGGGAGGGCTGCCAGCCCATAGACCTGCCTGGGACAACAATGTTTAAAGCAGCCATATTATTTATCACAGCCAAAAGTAGAAAACAATCCAAATATCCAGCAACTGATAAAAGGTAAGAAAATGTGGAATATCCATACAAGGAGAAATTATTTGGGAATAAAAGGAATTAAATGGTGAGAAACACTACAATGTGGATAAACCTTGAAAAAGAAGCCAGACACAGAGGGCCACATATTGTGTGACTCCACATACATTAAATACCCAGAGTAGGCAAATCTATAGATTCAGAAACTAGATTGGTGGCTGCCAGGGGCGGGGGATAGGGACAAATGGGGGACATGAGTTTTTGTTATTGTTGTTTTGAGGATTAGATAATGGTGATAGTTGCACAAGTTTGGAAATACACTAAAAAACTGAATTTTAGGGTATGTTTTATGATATATGAATTATATGTCAACAAACAACAAAAGTACTAAGCACAAGGAGTGGTTGAGCTATAATGCAGTTTTAAACAAACCCTGAGCCAAGCCCTCAGGTGGCTCTGAAGATAAGTTGTTCTGAGATGAGGTGAGGAGGCTGTGTCCATCGGCTGCAGGATGCTGGCTGACCCCTTTGGCAGCTTTCCTCAGCCAAAGGCAATTCTTGGAGAGGTGGTCAGATTTCCAGCCATTAGCAGACAAGCATCCCAGTAGCTGGAAAAATAAGTGCCAGAATCCTGAAGGAGGGACTATGATGGTGACCAGACTGTCTGCATATCATATCTCCCTTGCTACTTTCCCAGTTCTGTAAATTGAGAAGCAAATCTGATGCACGCACCTTAGCATTCTGGTGTCTGGTTCGTGCTTGATGAATGTGCTAAATGAGTGAATGATGTTCCTTTGGTTTGTTCCCATGTCAGGATCTCGTAGCCTGGTCCCTGAGACCTAGCAAAGAGGCCATACTCCGTGGGTGCCCACATTTTCACTTCAGGGCCTTTACAGCCCCCAACCTAACCATCCTTTAGGTTCCAGAGAAACCCTATTTGCTCTTATGCTTCTGCCCACAGTTGGGATTTCCTTAAGGAAGGTCATGGCTCTCAGAGGATCCAGATAAATTTGAGTGATAGTTTGCTATCCTATATAATAAAAGGCTAATATGCAAATTGTCCCCACGGGCGGGAGTTTGACCAACCAGGACTTAGCGTGCGCTGACCACCAGGGGGTGGCGCAGAACATGGCAGGTGTCAGCAATGCAGTGCTGGCAGAGGACAGCAGTGGAGGCACTGCCAGCCCCAATGGGCCCCGACAAGAGCGGGACCATGGTGGGATGATGGAGCAGGTAAGTGGGCGGCATCAGGCCAAGGCGGGTGCAAGTGGGGGCCCTGATCGCTCCACCAGTTGCCCCACAGATGGCAATCAGTAGCGGCAGCACCAGGCCAAAGGCAGGTGTGAGTGGGAGCCCCAATTGCCCCACTGGTCACCCCACAGATCAGCCCTGATTGCCAGCCAGGCCTAGGGACCCTATCAGTGCATGAACTTCATGCACTGGGCCTTTAGTGTAAATACACGAAGACTGAGCATAAAAACAAATATTCAGAGGCTATGGATGGCAAGAGGAAGAAATGTAAAGGGGGAACTAACAAACAGGAGGCTCACACTAGGTACCTGGTCTGCCAGGCATTTGCATTGCTCAGTCAGCCTGTTAAATTCATCATTCTATCTAATAAAGAGGGAATATGCTAATTGACTACCACACCCTCAAAGATGGCGGTGCCCACAGCCAATAAGGAGGGAATATGCTAATTGACTGTCACACCCTCAAAGATGGTGGTGCCCACAGCCAATAAGGAGGGAATATGCTAATTGATTGCCATACCCTCAAAGATGGTGGCGCCCACAGCCACAAGATGGCGGCGCCCAGTCCCCTCAGGCCTGCTGGGGCAGCAGGTGCAACAAGGCCAGGCGCACCCCTAGGCAGGCCAAGCCGCTCCGCGTGCCTACCTCCGGAGTTCCTCAGTCCCTTCAGCCACCCAGCAGCCCAGGGCCAGCCCGAGGAACAGGCAAGCCTTGGATGGTGGCTGCCCAGCTGCCTAGGGCCACCCAAGGCTCAGGTAACCAGGGCTGGCTGAGGCTTGTGCTGCCGGCAGTGGCAGCAGCAGAGGTGTGATGGGGGCATTGTCTTCCTCTGATTGCTGGGTAGCCTCCTGCCTCTGGGGGGTCCCAGACTGTGAGAGGGGGCAGGCTGGGCTGAGGGACCACCCCCTCCAGTGTATGAATTTTCATGCACTGGGCCTCTAGTATAGAATAAGAGTACTGAGGATCTGGAGAGTAAATGGTGTGTTTGACTTCACAGAACTATTATGAATCCTAGGGGCTAGAGAAAGAGAAAGAGGCCTTAGTAGCCACAGAGACTAGCTGGGATTTGCAGGGAAACAGGTACCAAAAATGTGGTTAAATTACAATTATTTGTGTTCCCTCTGGCCCAACATCCTAACCAAACTATCCAGACCCCAGGTCAGGCTAGGGGACAGCTGGAACTGACCTGCACAACCCAGGCTGGGCGGGGTGTGAGATCTGCAAAACACGGGCCTCCTCACCACAGTCCAGACTGAATTCCCCATTAGACCTCTGCTCACAGAACCAGCTATACCTCCCACTTTTAGGGCTGGAGAGCTTTCAGTCCACCTCAGCCTGCCACTGGTCATTTCCAAGATCGCACCTGCAGCCATCCTGCAAAACAATTGTGCAGGATAGGTTCTGACTCAACAGATCCTCTGTGGAATCAAGGCAGGCACAGATCAGGTCACTGTAACCCCAGAAAATACCTGGGGCTGTGTGGTGGATCTAGACACCGAGCCACTGGTTTCATGCCTCCATCTCTGGGCTGCTGCTGCTCAGGTTGCTGCTGACAGCCATGCTCATTTGTCCACTTGTCAGTTGGAGCTTTCTCTCTTCTTGGCCTATGAAGTCTCCATTTCCTGCTCAACTTCCAGGAGCTACTCTGTGTTCGGGGTCTATTTGGATTTAGACTTCAGAACTATGTCCAACTTCTACTGGATCCTGGAGATAGGCATTTGGGGCACTGAAGCTTGGTCCCTTGTCCTTCCCGGGGCACACATTGCTCTAGCCTCTTCTGGGTGTGTCCCGGTGGCTTTCCATGATAAGACCAGACTTCCCAAGTGTCTGTGAGGCAGAGATGTTTCCACCAGTTCTGTTACTTCTCAGGGGACCCTTGTGTTTCATCCTGCAAGTCAGCAGGGAACCAAAATCACAGCTCTGGCTCTGAAATTCAGGTCTGCCTTTCATAAGTGCATTTGGTGAGAGAGAAAAAAATAAAATAAAAAGCAGCATTCAGCCCAGCCAGAGTGGCTCAGTGGTTGAGCATTGACCTATGAACCAGGAGGTCACTGCACATGCCCAGGTCACAGGCTCGATCCCTTGTTGGGCATGCAGCTAATCAATGATTCTCCTCTCATCATTGATGTTTCACTCTTTCTCTTTCTCTCTCTCTTAAATCAATAAAATATATTTTTTAAAAAGCAGCATTCAATCATTTCACCAACTTTCAGAAGAAGGCAATTGTAACAAAAAAGGGAAGCAGAATGAAATAGTATATCTTAAATGTCAGCCTTTGTGTATTTTGTCATATTTTTTAGCCTCACAAAAACGATGAGTGTAAGTTGGTATTGTCTCCAGTTTTGAATGGGAAAACATGGTTAGGAAAGTTTAATGACTTCCCCAGTTCTCTGCAGATAGTAACTGTGGTATTGCAGTTCTTAGCTGGGATTCTCAGGTGCTCACATTTGCCATCTGTGTACTCTGCATGGCTGGATATCTAAACAGGTCTACTCAGTAAGGCCACCTGCCATGCTCACTAAGTATACAGATTTCCATGATTATTCCTCAAAACTGATCCAGCAAGTCGGGGAGGGGTCCAGGAATCTGTGTGCGTCTTTTTTCAGGTTAAATGTGGGCAACACTTCTCTCAACCACACCACACTGCTATCACTTACCTTCCTGGTGACAAGGATTCATAATTCACGACTCAGCTCTAACTCCTGAGAACAGAGGCAAGATGACATTGGAAACAGTGTACAGGATAAAGCGGAAACATAAGAGTCAGTAAGTAGCAAAGAGATTCCTTCAGAGAATGCAGTGGAGAAGAGATGAAGTCCTGTGTGTAAGGAGGGGCAGTGGGGCTTGCTGGAAGCCAAGATCAACAGTAATTAATATAAATGTGAGAAGTCCATCAGAAGGCTGAATAGGGCTTTGATATTCACAGGACTGAATATCTGCATTTTATTACCTGCTGCTGACTCAATGGCCTAGGGCAAACCCCCTAACCTGATAATCTTTCACTGTTTACAAAACATTACCATTGATATGTCTGTTTGCATTCCTAAAAGGCAATTGTGTATTCTAGTAAATAAAAAGAAGATGGGTGCAGACATTCAGTGGAGCTTGGTCCCTTGAACTAAGTTTCTGGCTGGCTTTCCCCCATAATTTCCAAATTTATATTTCTTGTCTTGTGTATTAATTTGCGCATCAGCTCTTTCTCCAGGCCTTTGAACCCAGGCCATGCAGGTCTTGGCCTCACAGGGGCTGGAGAAGGGGGAGGGTGATGCTGGAGAGCAGGTGGGTGACAAGACAGGGACAGACAGGTTAGCTGGTCCATGTCTCCTTTGCTCAGGTGCATTCTGGGCCTTGTAGGATTGTGATGGTATTGAAGTAAAATAAGGTCATGACATAAAGAATGCAAAAGGAACAAGAAAGTAGAATTGGAGCCATTTTAAATATTTTTCTGTCTTTAAAAGTATTTAAAAATTTATTATATTCTGCAAAGAACTGGAGCAAAACAACCCCACAATGATAAACTGAAGCAAGGCAAGGGTCTTCTCACTTTATCTTCTTGATCTATTTTCTAACGAGGAAGCACAGAAAAAGATTAAAAGAAAGGTCACCTTTTATTGAGGAGAAAGAAATTTATGCTGATTGTTGATGTTCTGAACTACATAACAAAATGAACTCAAATCTAAAACCACTAACACTCAGAAATAGCTTGTTCTTGTAATAATAGATAGACAACCGGTAATAGTGGAGGACACGTCACTGATAGCATAATTTCTAGCCCTGATGTTATTGATATAGATGAAGGAAATTTGATTTAGATGAAGAAGCAATTTCAATGGAATAAGGAAAAATCCAATGACTGCAGTTAAAATTAAAGTGAGCTTATCTGTAATCTTGCTAGAGGAGTCCTGAGGACAATCCTTTCAGGTCTCTCTTTGTAGAAAGTGGACGATAACAATATGAGACATGTGAGTTACACAAGGTGCAGGGACACTGTCATGAAGCTTTTGCCCTCTAATTTACAGTCAACAGCCCATTGCAACTATGAGAAGAAGATAAAGGAAAGCAGGAAGATAACAGCTAAAGTTGATGAAGAATGTAATATATGCCAGGTACCATGATGCATTCAATCTCATCTAACAAAGCAATGATGATAGATATACAGATGGGCCAAGGAGCTGTAGAGTTTGTAACTTGTCCATACTGGGAAGCAGTAACTGAAAAATCATGATTCGAACTCATTCATCTCATGTGAAGTCAGATTAACTCTTCAAAGAGAACCATCCTATTCTCTCTATTGTTCAGAACTCTCCTCAATTTCAATTGTTAGCGTTATCACTCACCTATGACTCTCACAACCCCCCTTTAACTAGACTGATGTCTTGTGTGCATTCCTGGAATTATTCTCCACCTCCCAAGGTTCAGTTTTGTACATCCCTGCTTCAAAATGTCTCCCCAGGGCACTGTTGCCTTTACCAAGTGCCCCTCCTCTTCATGCATGAATGGCCTTTTTAACAAGTGACCTCACTTGCCAATTACAGTGCTTACCCTCAGCCTTGACAATTCTTCCATGCTACATCCTGTTTGCTAAATCTTGCCATTGCCGTGGATGCTGCGCATGTAAAGCTAGCAGCAAAGTCTCACATAACTTTCCCTTCCTACAGATCTCAGTATAGGACCCAGAGCAAAATGGTTTTCATTGTTAGCACAAACAAATTAATTACAACAATTCCTTCAGGATTTATAAAATGCATCCATCTCTGTTTTCTCATCTACTTTAATATGTATCACCTTGTTAAAAGCTAATAAGAACCTTGGACAAATATTATTACAGTTTAATGTAATTATTATATTTTCATATAATAGATATTATTTCCTTCATGTTACTCTTAAAGTTAAAAAGGATCTGAGAGAATGTAATGGTGGCCCAAGGTTACACTGTAGGGAAAATGTATCTGTCTTTGGTGCCTCACTTAGGATTAACACCCAGTGTATGTTTGATGAATGAGTACATGAATAAGCTAGAATTCAGATCAGGCCATCTAACTCCAAACTCTCTGCTATACCATCCATGATTTGATAACTAGAGGCCAAGTGCATGATATTTGTGCACTGGGCAGGGGGGCGCGGGGGCTTCAGCCCAGCCTGCACCCCCTCTCAGTCTGGGACCCCTTGGAGGATGTCCCCCTGCCTGGCTTCTGGCTGAGCAGCACTCCTCCTGTGGAAGTGCACTGACCACCAGAGGGCAGCTCCTGTGTTGAGCGTCTGCCCATGGTGGTCAGTGCACATCATAGCGACCGATCATTCCAACGTTCGGTCAATTTGCATATTACCCTTTTATTATATAGGATGTGTGTCTGTTCATGATTTCCTCATAAAGTTGAATTCCAGTGCAGTTCACATAGCGTTGGCTTTGCAACATTTCACAATTAGTTCCAGAGCATACCAAACTCATTGGCTGAGTCAAAGAGAGAAAACAATAGCTGGTCTAATTTTAATAGAACTAAATTTCCTATTAATGATGGTAGAAAAATTAATGGTGATTTCAAATAAGGCTGAGCTTAAAAATTTGGCAGTCTGAGTGATCCCAATTACAAATGATGTCTTAATTATGCTTTGTAAAACTTTATAAAGGCATTATCATGATTACTTAGGATTAAAAACACACACAGAAATATATCCACTTTCTTCAAAGTAAATGAATAACATGTGATGATAAATGGTCAACAAAAGTTTCTGTCCAAAGCAAAAATTGAATTTCAAATACAACTGTATGGACAGTCAAATGTGTTTATCATTTGGAGCACTGGGCTGCTCTGGGATGGGAGGGTGGAGCCTGCTTTTCTAAGGGCGGGTGGGTCAGAATAAGGAAGGATGAGGTGAGGTGGATTGGAGGTGAGTGGGACTTGCTGTAAGAGTTTCCCCTTCCTTAGAATCAGTATCATTCAGATCTGTCCATTGCAGGAATTTATATGTAACAATGGCTAAAGGACACTAATTTGAAGTTTTATGCAGAGAAAGAAAAGGAAAGACTTATGAAATACAGCATCTGCATATACATATCCTTAAAGACTGAAATTGAGTTGCATCTCAGGTCTGCTCTCAGCATCCAGACTTTTCTTGAGAAAGAACTGGTAACGAGCTGTGACCAGCTGTCTAAAAGGTGATACCGGGGCCATCCCAGGTTTTCCTTTCACAGAGCTTGTCCCTACACTGTCTGATCTCTCCCTGGAAGTGAGTTTCCTTCTCACTCATCATAAATACTTCTATTGTTGGCTTGTTAATCCAGCTCCGTCACTTAACTCGAGCCAGCGAGGTCTGCAGTGAATCTGCAGGGATCAGCCACACTGTGCTGCCAGGAGACCACCCTGTGGGGCTCCTGCACAGAGTGGAGCCAAGGAGAGGCACCAAAAGCTGTTCAGTGGAGAAGAGTGTTCATTCTAGAAGTTCTCACAAAACACACCTCTGGGTGGGTGGTAAGCTGAGCTCAGGGGTAATATCTGGGCACTCTTCCTTAGCAAGAGTGGCTCTGTGTCTCCTGATTGAATTCATTTGCACCCAGTGTTATGGGCATGAATCTTCATTCTTCCTGGGGATAGGAGTTCAAGTTTAATTGAGTCAAACATGGGCCAACATGAGCACAATAGGCCAGGAGTAGAGGTAATAGAAGAGAAAGAAAAAAGGCCTACAGGAAATATAAAACGTATCAATAAGGCAAGTGCCAGAAAACAAGTGCCAGCCCTGAGAAAGAAAGCATTTATACTGAGTGGCCAGATTATTATGATCTCTGAATGCATAATAATCTGGCCACTCAATGTACATCCTATATAATAAAAGGCTAATATGCAAACTGTCCCCTCGACCAGGAGTTCGACCAGCAGGCAGGCCAGCCAACCGCCCATGTCCCCTCCCCCTGGCCAGGCTGGCTGGACCCCACCCATGCACACATTCATGCACCGGGCCTCTAATTATATATAGAGTGGCCAGATTATTATGTGTTCAGAGATCATAATAATCTGGCCACTCAGTGTATATAGAATATAGATTTATATTTGGGAAGTTTAAAAAGTAGAAAAAGTCTACCTTATTGGAGTTTTAGTCCTAGCCAAAATCCCCAGTCTTAGTGGGATTTTAGTCTAAGCTCAAGCACCATTTCAGCAAATTATTCACTGCCCTTGAGCTTCAGTTATATCAGATATGAAACGGTAAATTTGGAGCTTCAGAAGGAAAATGTTCCGAAGAGCTGTGCACTGCAGGAAGAGCCTGACCATGAGGTGGAAAGCCATTGGCAGAACTGCTGAATTGAAGGGGAAGAGACAAAAGCACAAGACAGATCCCAAGCCTGGGGCGATCTTCTCCTCAGTGTGGAAAAGGGAAGGACACTGGGTACGTAAAACCACAACTGAAACAACCCTTCTTTTCCAGAGAGGTGCACTTCCTGCAGGAGAACACCTGGTTACTGCCCAGCTGCAGGGTCCTCCCTGGTGAAAATAGCGAGGCAGCCTGCCCTCCCTAGTGGGACACTCTCAGCGCTGCTCTGGGAGCATAAAGATGGCATCAAGGAGACTGCATTTCTCTACGTTACAGTAAGAAGAATACTGAGATTCCAGGGTAAAGGGAATGGAGCTCAGATGCTCAGGGTATTGGAAGGAAGGGAAGTGGGTTGTAGTCACGTGGAGGCAGATGGAGTGCCCACGAGAAAGTTCAGGAAAGGGAACACTTTGGCTGGAGGTTAGGCAGCACACACACACACACACACACACACACACACACACACACACACACACACACAGTTAAGAAGAAAAGTATCAACTTCTTAATTGTAAGGATATGTGTGTGTGTGTTTTTGTTACAGTAAGCAGTTGTGTAAATGTCATTACTGTCTCACCAGACCTTGGCTATTTCTTTGGCAAACAGTGAGGAAATCAATGAAAAGACCGGGCCCCACATATGGGTCAAGGAGTAGGGAGCAGTCCTGCAAGGTAAGTCCTGAGTTCAACTAGATTAGGAAATAAAGCCAGAAGCGCCTGGGCATTTAATTGACACTGGGGGTGGGGGGGTGGGGGGGTGGGGGGAGGCAGGAGGAACTTCTTTAGGATACCATATGTGTATTCTTAAATATACATATAGGTCAACGGACAGTATGACCGAAGCCACACACTCATTTATGTGGGTTTTGCAAGACTCTTAGCAGGAAGATGGAGATAGCCATATGTGCAACCTTAGAGCACTGGTAGTAAAAGTACTTCCCTAGAGGCAGGTCAGTGTGGTGGATTTGGACTTTCACTTCAGCACTTACCACCTGGGCGATTTCCAAGAGCTTATGTAACCTTTCTGTGCCTCACTCCTTCTCTGTAAAATAAATAAGGACATAGACCCCACATCACAGAACTGCAGGAATTTGGAGTGGCCATAGAGCGCTAACAGACCAACAGTATGATAGGGTTCCTAAGTACGCACTGTGATTTAAACAGCTCATTGCTAAGAATGAAGTGAGATGATATGTGTTTGTTATTGTTGGTTATTATAAAACTAGTAGCCCGTTTGCACGAAGATTCGTGCAATAGACCTTCATTCACCTGGCTGCCTGCACCAGTTTTCTGCCGGCACCGGGGACCCAGGCCTTGGCTGTGGCCACCGCCTTCTGCCTTCTTTCAGGGTCAGGGCTTGGCCCCGGGCGGTGGCCTTGGGCTCGGCCGCACCCAACATCCCTGCTAAGGATCGCAGGAGCCGACCCCCAGTGGTTTCCTGCGATCCGTGCAGGCTCCCCGCTGGTGCCCAAGGCCGGGAAAGCCTCTGCCCGAGGCTTTCCTGGCCTTGGGCTTGGCCGCACCCAGCGTCCCTGCAACGGTTTCCTGGTGGGCGTGGCTTGGGCGTAGCAAAGGTGTGGTCAATTTGCACATTTGTCTATTATAAGATAAGATAAAAAGTAAAACATAAGAAAAACAAAATAAAGTTCCTAAATGCTTGGCCCTAAAACTCAGAAAATAATTCTCTCTCAGGCTTTTACAGGTAAAGTGTTTCCAAATGTGTCAGAAGCAGGTCTAGGGCCATCTCCACTAGAGGCATCATGGGGAGAGGAGCACTTAAATATTTATCACGAGGATCAAGGAATTGTCCGCCTGGCTCCCAGCCCTCCCTGTTAGCAGTATTATCGGAGGAGAAGCCCCAAGTGGTCTCTAGGTGTTAGAATGTACCTATTTACTAATGACGATAATAATTAACATTATTTATAAAATTAACCCTTGACAAATCTCTTAACTGTGCTTCCAGTTCTACTCTTAAATAAACTAGTTAATGATCATTTTTGTCTATTCTGCATTTTAATGAAATTATCCTATATAATAAAAGGCTAATATGCAATTTGTTTCCTTGGGAGTTCAATGGACTGGAAGTTCGACTGCTCGCTATGATGTGTGCTGACCACCAGGGGGCGGCACGGAATGAAGAAAGGCCCAGGCTGGCAGCCAGAAGGCCTCGGCTCTGATTGCTGGCCAGGCCTAGGGACCCTACCCATGCACGAATTTCATGCACCAGGCCTCTAGTAAATCATAATATACTATGAACTAATATTTTTGTCACAGTCAACCCAGTAATGTATACAAACAGTGGCCAATGGAAAGCCCTATTTGCAAAGCTCCATGTTGATATCAGTGAGGGCCACCCACTGCTTTCCTCTGCTGCTGTTCCATTAAACCACCGATCGCATCAACGGAGATCCCGGGAAGCCAGTACAGGTGGCAGTGAGCAGTGGTTTGCAATGAAAAGGACATTCTGGGAGAGAGCCATGCCACCTGCACAGAGTGGCAGTGCCTTCTCCTAAGTACTAGCCCTGCCACTCCCCGTGTCTGGGATCGGGAGTCACCCGCGGGCCAGCTGCCACTTCCCATCCCCCTCTCCAGCTCTGTTCTTTTATCACAACCTGTGTGCATGCTCATTCCAAGCCAGGCTTCAGACCCAGCTTTGGGCCCCACTGTTCAAAGATGCTTTAAAGATTAAAAATTGGTCTGGAAAACATTGCTGCAATATAGAATCTCCAAATTGGATTTCTTGGTGATTTCTAAGGTTCCTTCCACAGAAGTTCTCAATGTGATCAGAGCTAGAAGGCCAGAAAATGGATTTAAATGAGATTATGCCACAAAACATGACACATTAAATTAACAAATACTTTCAGAGCATATACTAGATAATAGAGATAAGGTATAACAGTGTAAATAAAAGGATTTTCCCTTAAGATTATCATAGTATGGAAGAAAGTTCTAAGGAAGAGACTGTAAGAGTATAGTGCAGTGTGCTGAGTGTTACAAAGGGGCATGCAAAAAGCACTTAGTGTTTTAATTTACTAACCTCTGTAGCTTGATTAAGCCATGAAAAAACTTAAAACGTGCACATTTCAGATCTAGTTCATTCTTCGGTCCTTTAGTGATGAGCACTGGCCGAGTCATTGGTGCTGGTGAGAAATTTCTGGACTGTGCAGGATTGAAAAGGTCTTTGTGTTGCCATTACATTTAAGGACAACGTGTCAAGATGTAAACTCTTAGTTCCCATGTGATAGCTCTAACAGTTTTATAGATGTTTATTGCTTTCTGGTTTTGACTGCTAAAGAGGATAAATTCAAGTTTAGTATTGTTTTCCTTCTTTGAAAATGACTGTTTTTTATACTTGGCAGCATGAAGTGCCTTGTTTTTATTTTGAAGTTAGTTTCCCCTTGGTAATTTTTTCTTGTCCTCAGAGTTTTTGTAGTTCTAGGATTATTTTCT
Source organism: Ia io (assembly GCA_025583905.1). Lineage (NCBI taxonomy): Eukaryota > Metazoa > Chordata > Mammalia > Chiroptera > Vespertilionidae > Ia > Ia io. The sequence goes on along the minus strand of JAJQQW010000012.1, from coordinate 53,499,860 downwards.
TTTGTTACATAATAATCTATTGATTCTAATCCCTTCACCTTCTCCTGGGTCAGCTTTTGCAGTATTTTGGTGTCCTGAGTTTTGTGTCATTATGCACTTTTATGTTAAGTAAACCTTCTGGGACATCTCTTTTGCATCCTGAATATCTTTTGACTGATTTTTAGTAATATTAACTCTGCTTTGTTTATATACAATAAAGATCTTATTTTTATTTCACCCAGATTTTACTCTAGCTTTAAGAACTAATCATTATCAGACCATCAAACCTCAGAGGGAAGGTAGGGGATGGTGGGGGTAAGGGGAGAGATCAACCAAAGGACTTGTATGCATGCATATAAGCCTAACCAATGGACACAGACACCAGGGGGGTGAGGGCATGAGTGGGGGATGGGGGAGCAATGGAGAGATAAGGACACATGTGTAATACCTTAATCAATAAAGAAATTTTTTAAAAAAAGAACTAACCATTATTTTTTAATCTAATCTAGGATCAAAAGAAAAATGTCTTACCCTAATAAGTTTATTTTCTTTCATGTAAATATACATATATTTCAAAGTAGATTTTGTTCTGAGCCCAACCATCTTTATTGTTATTTGTTCCAATAATTTGTTAAAAAATAACATCTCATCTTTATTTTCAAAGTGTGATACATCAACTGGAGCCTGTAAGAAACATGTAATCTTAGATGCCCACTCAGACCTACTGGGTGAATCTGTATTTCAACAAGAGCTCCAGGTAATACATATACACGTTACATTTGTCCAGAGGAGCTATGTATTGGCTGTTAGGGTTCATCTAAATTAGCTGTATTTTCCAAGCAGATGCCAACACCTAAGCCAGACTGTGACAGTTAACATTTCTGTCTCTAAGAGGTGAATGGGGAAGGCATGCTTGTCAAACTCTAATGTGACCAAAGTCAGTCTGGGTGCCAACAGGCTGCAAGTTGTTTTACATGTTTATTTGATCATCTATCATGGTTTCTTCCCCAAAGCATGGATCACAACAGACAAGGCAATCTACCTCTGAGCACTCCTGGGCCAGCCCGCTGGAGGCTGCTGGGGAATGCAGCTCTGTGGCAGAGGAGGAGGTGGGTTTACCCCATTCCAGACAGATGTTGAGATGTGGGACAATGAATGATCACAGTTTTATCTGATTTTATCTCTAAAGGTCCAATTAATTTAGAGATCATTGCTTTTCCTGTCACTGTGGAGTAAAGATGATTATTGGGCTTACCCAGCTATGTGTGAGCCTAATTGCTTTACTCATAACTAGAGGCCCAGTGCACGGAATTCGTGAATGGGGGGATTGTCCCTCAACCAAGCCTGCACCCTCTCCAATCTGGGACATCCCTCTCACAATCCAGGACTGCTGGCTCCCAACTGCTCGCCTGCCTGCCTGCCTGATTGCCCCTAACTGCTTCTGCCTGCCAGCCTGATCACCCCCTAACCACTCCCCTGCCAGCCTAATCAACACCTAACTGCCCCCCTGCCAGCCTGATTGCCCCTAACTGTTCCCCTGCAGGCCTGGTCCCCCCCAATTTCCCTCTGCTGCAGGCCTTGTCTCTCCCAACTGCCCTCCCATGCTGGCCATCTTGTGGCGGCCATCTTGTGTCCACATGGGGGCAGCCATCTTTGACCACATGGGGGTGGCCATCTTGTGTGTTGGAGTGATGGTCCATTTGCATATTACTCTTTTATTAGATTATTAGATAGGATAGTTCCTTCTGCCTGTCATCTTTATTCTTAAGTTGCTTTAGAAGCATTGCAATGAGATCCGATAGAGACACTAAGCCCAATGGTTCACTCTGCCATTTCCCCACATTTCCTCCATTGTAGGAAAAGCAAACATTGGTTAAAATGCCGAATACATTAGGCCAATACAAGCTTATCTTTTTTAAAAAGAGAATACATTTTACAATTTTACATACAATCATTTTCTGCATATTTGTTTATTCAGTGAAAATTTAATAGCTACTGGCATAAGCCCTGGTGAAGTCATAGTGAACCAATCTTCCCTCTTAGAGATTATAATCTAGTGAAAATATACAGGGACTGTGAAAATAGCCATGCAGAGATGCTAACAAATCACAGGGCACTAGAGATTGCCAGGGGGTTGTATGTGTCTGTGTTCAAGAGAAAGATGTTGCAATTTTATGCAGGGTACTGAAAGAAACCCTCAATTAAAAGGTGAATTTCACCAGCCTCGAAGAAGGTGAAGGAAGGAGACCTGCAAATGTCTGAAGGAAGAGCATTGGGAGCAGAGGTGCACCACTGCACAGGAGGAAGGTAGAATATTTTATTTTGAAACATTCATAGGCAACAAAAGACCAAAATGTTATTGTATGCTCACTGAAATCAGATATGAAATTCCATTGTTAGTAGCCCCGAAATAGCGTTTATGTCTCCCGTCCAACCAACTGCCATTGTCCTTCCTAATTCAGACCCTCAGTATCTTGCTGGCATCTTGGAGTAGCTCCTTTACTGACAACCAAGTCTATCCTCAAGAGAAAATGTGCTCATGCCACATCTCTGCAGGAAGTTCTTCAAAAACAACCACGTGGAGAGAAGCAGCATTGGAGATCCCTCACCCAGGCATCCCCAAAAGTCAACTCCAAACACATTTTATGCTTAAACCTAAAGAGCAGATATTCTTTACTGGTTTTAAATCAGTCTGGATATTTACTTTCTGGGATATTTATAAAAATGTCCGAATATTTATCGTCTTGCATCATTCAGATTTAAGTTTGTGATACCCAGTAAAAATAGAAAGCGTGTTTTTCAAGGTAGAAAGCACTCAAATAAAAATAGGAACACTACAATATTTATTCAAAATAACCACTTAACATTGTGCTGTTTTTACTACATATTCACAAATAATCACGCCCAAAATTATGGAAGAGCAATTACTCAAGATACATAAAAATGAATTGAAAATCTGTGAGAATCCATACATTAACTAAAAAATATTCCATTTTCTCAACACAAACAGGGAAACACCAGCTATTTTTATATCTTATAATAAAGGAAGTCAATTTGCTGGATAAAATTGCAATAGATGTTAGGAGGTGAAGCAGTAAGGGAATTATCTGTGCAAAGAGCTTATTTAAGTAAAGAAGGAAAAAGAATTTGAATAGTACTCTGAGATCCCAGGATCCTCCTACAAAAATTAGATGTGTTTGCCCTAGCTAGTTTGGCTCAGTGTATAGAGCGGTGGTCTGCAGACGGAGGGGTCCTGGGTTCGATTCAGGTTAAGGGCATTCGGGTTGCGGGCTCGATCCCCAGTAGGGGGCATGCCAGAGGCAGCTGATCGATTCTTCTCTCTCATCATTTATGTTTCTATCTCTCCCTTTCTCTCTGGAATCAATGAAAATATATATTAAAAAATTAGATGTGGGGAAATAAAACATAAATTTGCTTAAAGTATGCCAGATGATTGTCTTCGCAATCATAAGAAATAGGAAAAAGGGTGGAAAAGAGCCTTCTTCAGAGTCATGTTGTACAGTTGGTACTTCTCAGTTTTTCCTGTGATTCATCAGGGAATTTTCCTGAAATAAAGATTCTGATGCAGGTTGGTCTGGTGTGGCGCTGGAGATCCTACATCTCTAACAAGCTCCAGGTGACCTTGGACCACACTCTAAGTTCCAAGTGTCCTGGTGGGGACATTAGATTGCAGTCCTACAGATTTCCGTTCAAATCCTAGCCCTGTTTCATATAATTCATCACTGAATGCCTGGCAGCCCTGAGCCCTGGGTAGGTAGACATGTCCATCCTGTTGTCCAGGTGTTAAGACAATGTCATCAGTGCTCCAGGCAATACGTCAGTATCAAATGACTATCAGGTCCCTTCCCTGAGTGTTTGAAATGTCATGTGTTCAAACTGATGTTATCAAAAGTGCAATTATGGTATCTCAAGTGTAATGACAATAAGTAGGTCAAGATGCCACCAAAATAAGCCAAAAAAATTAGATGTCATTTCATTTTTATAGCATTCCTCTTTTTATGTGCTCTGACAGAGGTCTCCTTTATAAGCTGAACATAATGAGAGAGAAATAAATTGCTGGAAAGGCAGTGCAAACATTTGGAAAAGCAAGAGGCTAAAATGTAGTGTGAGGTGGCGGCTTCCTCCCATGAAATTTTTGTCTGACAACCAATTACAGCCTTGGCAGTAAACAGTGTTCTGGAGAGCTGTAATTCCGTCAAATCAGAGTGGGGAGGGGCGAGGAAAGTGGGAACTCGAGTCTTTCAGATGCATGCAGAAAATGAGTAGAAATGCTTCGGAAACAAAGTGATTAGCATGTATGCCAAGTAGGAACTGAAAATGTTATAAGCAAATCGTGCCTTAGAGGTTATCTCCCCGGTGCATTTATGCGTTCCACAGCGCACTCCATCAGAAACACTCATGATTACCTGAAGAGGAACATCAAACATGCCTAGTTCTGAGCCTGCTCCCAGAAGCCCCCTCAGACTGCCGGTTACATCATTTGTCTCGAGATTTCTGGCTGCTGTTCCTTCATTATTGTCATCATTCCTCCTGCTTCGCTACTCTGGGTTTATGGACCAAATGGCACATTGGCAGCTACAAAAGGCAACCTAACAATGTGAAGCTACATCTTAAAAATTAACGTCTTTCTAGAAAGAAGCTCTTTGAAAAGTCGTAACTGATCATCAGGCTTGGGTTTAAGTGGGGCATCTTGAGTTGCATTTTTTATAGCAATTGTGGGCCCCTGAGGAGAACCCGGTTCATTCTCCCCACTACGTTGTCCACCCTCTGCTAATATGTGATGTGGCATGACTCAGCAATATTTGTTTCCAGTATGAATTTTTATGAAACAGCAAAAACTAATTAAAGACTCATATATAATGTAATCATTAAAATGAAAGAAATAAAAGTGAATGCTGTCTTATCCAAATAGTTAAGCAACTTGGCATAATTCCAGGCCTGGACTATAATCACCATGCTTGGAAATAGTAATAACTCGTGTATATAAAAGGAGGTGACAATGAGCCTCCATGAGAGTCACAAATATCTTTGGGTCTCATGCTGAATTTGATATTTTCCTGTGATTCTATCTGCTTTCTGAAGGATAAGCAATACTTCTCTAGCAAAGGAATTAAATGAAGTTCTACTTTTTAATGTTTTTAAGAAACCACCAAAGAAGTTAGTAATAAGGTTAGATAATAGCTTTCCGTAGAGCCCCTTTTCCCTCACTCTCCCTTGATATTCCAGGATATATTTGAGAGTAAAGATCCTTAGCAATAGCAGAGACATGTTAAAACATTCTGATCAAAGTTCAGAAGTCCTCAGAACAGGCCTGTGCCCATCTGCACATGGTCCCTGAATTCAGAGTCTTTAGTTTGGAAGAAGTTTAGCTATTACACAGCCAATTCTGTGGTTTTATAGAGGAAGACTGAGGCTCAAGGAACTTAACTGATTTGCCCAAGTCAGAAGCTCATCAGACGCATCTCCATGGAGACCACACAGGCTCAAGATGACACCAATGTTTTCATGCTCTAATATATGAGCTTTTTAAGTGGTGTGTCTATTTCTATTCTCCAGACACCACTACATTTTCCCACAGAGTTCACACCAGGGTCTGAAAGCACCTGCATGATCCAGCAATGGAAAATCTCTCCTTCAAGCTAATATGCTTCTCTCTCCTCATCCTCTAAATGCATTTCCCTTAGGTCCACTTCTAGGACATCTCCTAAGCTCACCTCTTCCCCACAACATGTGCAGGTAGAAGTGATTCCTTCTACCATCTCCTCTCCCTGGTTCTCCTTGTTACTGGTCTTTCTCATGCTCGCATCTCAGCTGGAACATGTATGTCTTCATTGAACTTCCTTTGTTACCTTCTCCCACAGTTTCTAGCTATTTACCCATAGTGCTAATGAATCTTGGTTGCATGTTAGATATTACTACAGTTTGTAGTTTTCCATTCCTTGCAGGACCTCTCTGCACACTCCTACGACATGGCTCCTGCTGGCCAGTGCCCCTCCTCTGAGCTCAGAGACATCAGAACCAACAAGCAGCATCCCCTCCTCTGAATCACATGGGCCCCTTCCTCTAAAGTAATAAATACTAAAAATGCCAATCTTTCCATTTGTTTCCCCAAACATACAGCAAAATGTATGTGTGGTAACTGCTTCCTGCTGTTGCTACCCCTATGATAATTCAAGATTCTTTTTTCACTTGTTTTGTCTTTGGCATTACATAATGACATGTATTATGTACTTTGTATCTAGTCAACAATATCTTTTATTACATTATTTTCAAAAATAGATGAGCTCTCCATCTATTAATTGGGTCTGACTCATACAAATGGTAAAACAAGAAGATTCAATTCAAGGTGAAATAAGTTCTAAATGGAAAAGGCAAAGCTATAAAATTGTTAAAGGTAATATCAAAGTATATTTTCAGAAATTAATAGTGAGGATAGATTTCTTATGCAAGACACAAAAAGCACACACTAAAGAAAAAAAACTAAAGGAAAATATATGTAAAATTTACATTAAAATCCATAATTACATTATAATCCAGAATTAACTTCTGTTTATCAAGAAGTATCATAAACCAAGTTAAAGTATCAATCAGATATTGGAAAGCTATTCCCAATATACATCACACACACACACACACACACACACACACACACACACACACACATATACACACTGATATTTTGAATTTATTATAAAAGAGTATTATGTTTTAAAATATATATTTTATTGATTTTTTACAGAGAAGAAGGGAGAAGGATAGAGAGTTAGAAACATCGATGAGAGAGAAGCATTGATCAGCTGCCTCCTGCACACCCCCTACTGGGGATGTGCCCACAACCAAGGTACATGCTCTTGACCGGAATCAAACCTGGGACCCTTTAGTCCGCAGGCCGACGCTCTATCCACTGAGCCAAACTAGTTAGGGCTAAAAGAGTATTATTAATCAATAAGGAAAAGACAGACAACCAAGGAGAAAATTGGGCAAAAAATCTTGAAGAAGGACTCAAAAAAGAAAACCAGGGAGATTCAAATGGCCATACCACATAAGAAAATATGGTGTAGGAAATACAGATAAAATTCAAAACAAGATACATTTACTTTTGTAAATGTAACAAAATGTAAAAGTCCAAAATACAACATATTGTCAAGGATACAACACAATCAAAATGTCAACTGACTTTTTGGTAAAAATTGTGGCATTGTCCAGCACATCTGGACATGCTCATACCCTTCACTTCAGCCAATCCATTTCTACTCATAAACTAAAGAAGTCACATGTGTGGCAGGGCATATATGCAGGACTGTCATCCCTACTCTCCCCCCCGCCCCGCCCCTTTCATTTCAAGTTCTTCTTTCTTCCTTTATGGCATGCAAGAGCAGGAAATGACTTTTTCTGCTCACGGAGTCCTCTCCTTCAAGTGCTGGGTAAATTGTTGAAAATAAAGCCTGAACCCTATCTGTAAACATACAGGAAATCAATGGAAGATTCATTAAAGCACAGTATTCCAGGTAATCATAATTTATTTTGTAAAGTATTTTGTGAAACAGGAAACTTTTCAATAATCTTTGCTGTGCTTAAGATAATAATGCCATTAATTAGTTTCTTTGAGAGACTTCCTGGGTATTTTATAAATGATTTCTTTTTCCCACTCCTGGTAAAATAGTCATCAGCATTCAAATTGCAATCAATGCAAGAAACTCTATAGAAGGTGAGTGTCTTCTTCACTTACTGTGTTCCAATTATTTAATGTCTTTAATCCATTTATTTCTGCTGCAGAGTGAGAAATAAACCCAGCTGGTATGGCTCAGTGGTTGAGCATTGAGTCAGGAACCAAGAGATTGTGGTTCAAGTCCTGGTCAGGGCACATGCCTAGGTTGTGGCTCCATTCCCAAAGGGGGCCATGCGGGAGGCAGCCGATCATTGATTCTCTCTCATCCTTGATGTTTCTATCTATCCCTCTCCCTTCCTCTCTCTCCAAAAAATCAATAAAAAAAATGTATATTTTTTAAAAAGAGTGAGAATTAAGTAGGGAAGGATAATTCAGGTAAGTCCTTGGCCTGATGGATCAGAAGAGATTTGGACATAAAAACAGCAATGAAAACAAACATTAGACACAGAAATTTCTATATCACAATTGCAAAGTATAATCTATAATAATAAAAGTGTAATATGCTAATTAGACCAGATGACCTTCTGGACAAAGTTGGGGCTGCGAGGGAAGTCCAGGTGCCTGCCCCTGGCCAGAGGGAAGCCTGAGTCCCGGGTGCCTGAGGGAAGCTGGTGCTGGCAGCCAGGGGAAGGAAGACCTCCTGCACGAATATCATTCATTGGGCCTCTAGTAGTAAACAATTGACTTTGGGAATGCCAAACACTCTCATTCATAAAATTGCCTAAATGTAAGTATTACTCAAAGGAAGTTTTCCTATAACTTATTTCTAAAACATGTTTTAAGGGTCTAATATGTGAAGTGCATAATAATATGCATTTGCCTATCTCATTTTTTGTCTATTTAGATATCCTTTAACCTATGAAAATATCAGTCATAACAAAATCGTATAAGACCATAATAAAATAAATATAAGATTAACTCATTAATTCTAGAATAGGAGAGGAAGAATTGTATTCTAATATTTGTTTGTTACTTGAGGTAATTCTCAAACAATCCTATATAATAAAAGGCTAATATGCAAATAGATGGAATGGCGAAATGACAGTCGCTATGATGTGCACTGATCACCAGGGGGCAGACACTCAATGCAGGAGCTGCCCCCTGGTGGTCAGTGCACTCCCACTGAGGGAGTGCCGCTCAGCCAGAAGTCCTGAGCCTGGCTCATGGCTGGTGAGAGCAGATGTTTGACTGATGGCTCAGGTGGGGAGCGGGACTAAGCCCTCAGTCGGACATCCCCCATGGGCTCCCAGACTGCGAGAGGGTGCAGGCTGGGCTGAGGGGACCCCCCTCCCCCAGTGCACACATTTCATGCACCGGGCCTCTGGTCTAGTAATATTAGTAAGTATAATAAAACAAAATGTTAACATTTATTGGCTATTCTTTCAGGCATTGTGGCTAAATGTGACACAGATGTGACCTTATATACTCCACAGCAGCCTTATGGAGAAAGGTGAAATATTTTCATTTTTATAGATGAAGAAACTGATATTAAGAAAGGCCAAGTGCCCTAGCTGGTTTGGCTTAGTGGACAGAGCGTCAGTCTGCAGACTGAAGGTCCTGGGTTTGATTCCAGTCAAGGGCATATGCCTGAGTTGCAAGCTTGATCCCCATTAGGGGGCGAGCATGAGGCAGCTAATGATTCTCATCATTGATGTTTCTATCTCTCTCACCCTCTTCCTTCCTCTCTGAAATCAATAAAAATACATTAAAAAAAAAAAAAAAGAAAGGCCAAGCTACTTGTTTAACTTTACATTGATCAAGGAGGAGCAAGAGACTCCAACAAACTGCTCTCTCTCTCTCTCTCTCTCTCTCTCTCTCTCTCTCTCTCTCTCTATATATATATATATATATATATATATATATATACCTTCAGCCTCTTAAAGTTTGTGACTGTCTGGTGTCTGCCAAGACAGTATCAGATGTTGGGAACTGATTCTGAAATTCCCTCATGGTGCTCCATTATCATCAAGAATATAAAATAGAGGGGGATATTGCAAAAAAGTAAAATAATCACTAAGCTTACATGTGTGCAACATACCTTTGGACACAGCGAAGAAAACAATGTGCTGTTTTGGGGAGGGGTGAGCCAGGGAATGTTGAACTCACTCTGGAAGGGTGAGAAGGAGTTTGCAAAGCTGAGAACAAGGAAGGATACAAAAACCAAAAACTCAGATAGATCCAAGGTTGGTAGATACAAGAGTAAAGAACTTATTTGAGCAGTAGTTAGCATTTTTACTTTAAGTGCCTTCACATTTAAAGGGAAAGATGTTGAAAGAAGGGACACAAAGGTCAGAGTGAAGAATATATACTTTAAGAGAATGTCTGATCGACTCATGGATGCAGAGAACAGACTGACATGTCAGAGGGGAGGGCAGTTGGGGGACAGAGTGCCAAAGGTGAACGGATTAAACAGTAGAAATCGGTAGTTACAGAATGGCCCCAGAGATGCGGATTGCAGCATGGGGAATATAGTCAATAATGTCGAGATAACTTTGGGGCAGTGGGGGGACCACTCTGTAGAGCACATGGTTTTAAAATCACTTTTCTGTACATATGAAACTTGGGATGCCAGACTATCAAAAATGCGGGATGGTAGTTAATATAAACTGTGATTGAAAGGTAAGAAAACAAAAAATAAAAATTTTAAAATAAAGAATATCTGATAATACCAGCTAGTGAAAGCTATAGTCTACTCTAAATAGTGTGAGGACTCATTAATTAATTACCACAACATTGGCAAGGACTCCAAGACTCTCCCTATTCAAAGTGTGGTCTTGCAGCCTTATCATCATCTGGAACCTTTGATATTTAGGACCTCAGCCTGGACCCAGACCTACTGAAACTGAAGCTTCATTATCAGGACATCATCAGGGGATGTGGATGCACATTACATTTTGAATAGCATTGACTGTATTGAAACAGTGATTTCAAAGGGAAGCCCATGGAAAGTTATGTGATTTGTTCAAGATACAAGGTAGCACATTTCCTATAGCAGGAAGCTAGATGGTACCTAGTCCGACTAAATATGGGTCAGGGTTTCCACACGTGGTGACTCCTTGGGTCAGGGAAAGTTAAGTCGAGCATGGGTATCTTCCCCCAAAACGGATGGGCCAAGTTGAAATGCTGGGGGGCTCTGGAGACAGTGTGAGTCTTGACCGTCTGCACCCCAGGTGTGGCAAGAGGCAGTACTTGGTAGCAAAAGGGTGTCTGGATGAAAGCAGATGGAAAAGACTCATTGCCATTTACTAAGGTTCTGTGTTTTGGAGAAGCCTTCACGTTTGCTTTCTCACTTCAGCCTCACTTTACCAGAGAGGGATTCGAGGCTTGGAGATGACAGATGATTTTCCCAGGTGTGACTACAGCAATAAAATGATAGTAATTTTCTAGCTAGCATTTACTGGGCGTGTACTATGCTCAAAATATTGTGCTCGATGTTTTTATACCCAGCATCTCATTTAATTCCCACTACAATCCCGTGAGAAGATATTATTCCTCCATTTGATAGCTAAGGAAATGAAATAATAGACAGTTTAAACGACTTGGTCAAGATCACATAATTCATTGCTACTTATGTTTGAACATAGGTCTGTCTGACTCAAAATCCCACACCCATTCCTCAACACCAAACAACTGCAAAGGTGATCTTTTGTCCATTAGCAACCTTCAAATAACATCAAAGATATTCTCACTTCTCTCATAAACGTTCACAGACACACACAAAGAAACCTTTTCAGATGAATAGTTATAAATAGCAAGAGTTCTAAGATTTACAAGTGAGATTATTGATTTACTATTTGGTAAAATGTGTTCCTCAGCAAAGATGAAATAAGCATGCCTTTGTTGATGAAGTTGTCTTCACTGATGGGTGGCTAATTGGATTTCACTACCTACCCTGTCATGCAGAGTCTCACACTAATAAGTGCAAAAATACTTACAAAGATATTACTAAGGATACATGTATTTTTGAAATAAACCTCCAAACCAACTCCACACCCATATATCAAGGTCTCTGGTTCCCCAGTCACACTACAGCAAAAGTGATGTATGTGTCTCATTCGCCCAGCACAGGTGCTTTTACTGGAGGGCAGGTGATATAGAGGAAGTGTAGGGGTTTGGTTCCTCACAGTGCTCTGTTTGAATCCCAAATTCCCCACCTCAGAGTCACGTGGGCCCCGACAAGTTCTTCAGTACTCCCGAGTCATGATTTCCTCCACCATAAAACAATCGTTTGTGTTACCTCAGAGGATGATTCAACACAATCACAATGAAAGGAGACTGGTGGATGGATGTTCATGGATGGTCCTTCCTTCTGCATTAACCCTGGTGTCTCACATAGTCAGGAATTGAAAGATACATGCTTCCATCTTGAAATCATTATATCTGAGCACACACCATAAATTGACAAGGAAATGCCCGATTCTGAGTAGTTGTCATAATCTTTAGCGGTTTTTTTGTTTGTTTGTTTTAGTCCATTAAATCTGTTTTTACCAATTTGATGACCTTGAGTGGCACATTTATCTTCATTGCAGTTAGATGATGCAGAGTAGGCCCAGGCCAACTTACAAAGTGTGAGTTAAGTTCAAACCCTTATTCCCATCCATTTTCTACAGCTGCGCATCCTCCCCCGACTTTCACAGTTACGTTTATCTGAGTTGCTACTCATTTGTGGCAACACAAGATTTCCCCTTTCTGCCTTGAGTGATCCATGGTCTATTTATTTCCTAATGTCTACTTAAACATCCTTTACATATACCTGATATCAATGCGGTATTAGAGTAAAAACAATTTAACTTTAAAAATTCACAGTAAGAATAAGTAACGTCTAGTGAATTGTTACCAATCTCTTTACCCCAGATCATTGGCCCTTTAACATGCAGTTTGGTACAAAAGTAAATCTACATCCAATGGTGGGATTTTCCTAGTTTAGAGTAAGGGATGTTTTCTTCATATTCTTAAAATGTATATTGGTCAGTGCAGCTTTCATATAAGAGACCTTGGCAATTTAAAGGAGGCTGGAGAGAGCAAAGCATGGGGTAGCAATAACTCACGTTGGGTGTTAAATGGAACGTGTCTTTGGAACAGATAATCTGAACTTGCCATCGTATCACATGAACAGTGCATGAAGAAAACAAATGCCATCGGGGCCTGGGAGCATATCCATCCTCCAGCATGGAGAGCAAACTAATTTTTTAGTTTTAGTCCATTAAATCTGTGTTCACCAATTTGATCGCTGAATGGCACATTTATTTTCCTGGCAGTTAGATCATGCAGAGTAGGCCCAGGCCGACTTACAAAGTGTGAGATAAGTTAAATTGTTCTCCCTAGAAACCCTGTGCCCTCCTCAGACAGTGTCTTAATAGATAAGCCATGTTTGCTCCAGGTAAGGAGGTTTGCATTGGCAATGTACCTGGCACATTTGACTCTGAGCTGCCACTCCGTAGCCTGGCAAAGGTGGCTAACGGTTACAATTTTCCATTTGCATGAGTCTAAAATCATGAACTCCATGGACACCAATGATTAACCCTCATTTCTATAACGCCACAGAGTTTGATGCTTGTCATTCATCATTGAGGGCTTGGCAATCTGCTAATGGACTTTGCTCCATCTGGAATGTGTCAGCTCCTTTGTGAAGAGAGAAAGAAAATGAAAAGATAGTTTTCTAACAGTATCATACCAGTGTGTGAGGGAGCTGATGGAATCACCACTTCCAGAATAACTTTTTATATATATATTTAGTCCTATTCAGGCATGCGCCCCATAATGACGTCTTGGTCAAATATGAACTGCATACATGACAGTGGTCCCATAAGATGATAATGGAGTTAAAAAGTTCCAATTGCCTAGTGACCCTTTAACTGACATAATGTAGTAACACGTTTCTCATGTGATTGTGGTGAAGCTGGTGTGAACAAACCTACCGCATTGCCAGTCGTATGAAAGAATACCCATAAAACAATGCACAGAACTTAATACTTAATAATGATAAAGAGCCATGTTATGTTTTATGTATTTACTACACTATACTTTTTTCCCTTTACTTGAATTCATGACACTGATGGCTAGTGATACTGACTGCTATGCCTTACGGAAAAACACCCCACCCTACTTCTGATATTAACAACACTGCTGGTTTATTTTTTATCATTATTTTAGAGTATATTCTTTCTACTTATTAAAACAAAATTTGCTGTAAAACAGCAGGCCAGGTTATGTCCGCAGTAGTCTCATACATCTTGTATTTACCCTGTCTCTTGATTGCATTATTGTCTCTTGTGCTTGATTTAATCTTGTGTTGTTTTGTAGGGCTATATCATATATCATAGCTGTACCATCTAGGTTTGCGTAAGTGCACTCTGATATTCATACAACAACAAAACCACTTAACGACATTTCTCAGAACGTATCCCGGTTGTTAAGCAGTGCATGACCTGACCATAGCCTAATTCCTAATACATACTGATACTAACACCAGAGATAAATTTCTCCAAATTTCTGAAAGTGAACATGGTAGTTGGGCTGACACATTTGGTCTTTAATATATACATCCAGACAGTTGCCAAATACATTCATCTCTGCATAAGAATAACCCAGCACACACCCAGTATTCAAGGACTTAGTGTCCTAAAATATCTTTGTTGCATTTATTTTATTTCATTCTTTCTTCCTGGGAATAAAATGCCTACTTACCCTAATATCTTTGATTTTGTCCTGTCAGAAAAACTCAGTCAAGTATTTCCCACCATGTAGCTTTCCCAAATCTCTTCTATTTGAAAACCTAACAGGCCAATAAGAACCCTGACCTTTAGAGTTTAAAATGCAAGGAAGGCTTCTGATGACCAGGTCTTGCATGGTCTTCTGATCCTTGTGAGAGGGGTTTAGAGGCAGGAGGGGCAGGTGGGGAAAGGGGGTCCATGGAGAGGAATGCATAGGTGACTGGAGGAGACAGCTCCAAGCCTCCAGGTTGTTTACAAGAATGTTACAAGAGAAGGGGAAGAAGAGGAGGGGGCACCAGGTGAGCTATGCAACTTTGAAACTGATACCAGCCTGGGAAGGGCCCAATTAAAAGCTCACATTGTTTTCTGTGTCAACGGGATGCCCCCGGAGCATAATTCCTCACATAGTAAGAGTGGTCAGGCTACAACACAGGTTGCCACTGAGATAGAATAAAGTGAGAAAAGGCAAGTAAGTTATGGCCAGCGGCCATCTGGAGGCAGGTGGAGCTTGAGCAGTGGTGGTGGACACTGGAAGGAGGGAACAGATCTGGGAAATCCTTCGGAAGCAGAAATGAGCCCATAATTATGGATGTTTGATGAGATGGCAGGGTGAGGAAGAGAGCAGGGAATCAATGCTTTTGGAGTTGTGAATTGGATAACGTCAGAGAAAAGAAACACCACTTTCCAAGTTACAGAATTTTAGAAGATTTGTGTGCAGATTTAAGCACTAAGTCGATGGCTTTTGCCATGGTCCACCTCAGATGCCAGCGAGGCACCCCCAAAGGCTGCTGGCTAGTCATGTGGGGGTCAGGTCACGCTCAGGGTGGCGCATTGAGAATGCAGGCACATATAAGCTCATTTACACTGAGAAGCTGTTGCAGCCCCTGAGTAGAGTGAACTAGAGGAAGTGTACAGGGGACGCTATGTACTTGAGAGAACCATGGGCAGCATCTCCACAGCAGCAAGGAGGAAGAGCGGGAGGAGAACTGGTGGATTTCCTGAACTGGAGGCCAGAGAAGGAGAGCCCAGGAGAGCAACAGTGTTTAATGCAACAGAACAAAAATGAAGATGGAGAAAACTGTTTCTTTTGTTTTGTAATTTTTTTTCTATTTCTTCTTTTAGATCTTATTTTCTTCTAATCACCTATTTCAGTTTTCCTCATTCTGGTATATGTTGTTCGTTCATAGCTTCTTAATTTACTCTAGCTATTTAAAATATTAGCTTATAGTAGTCTGTTGTTTTGGGAGCATCCTTCTGGCATAATTTCATTGTTTGAATCATTCTTCTTTTATTCTCTTTTCCTTATAATAACTTATAATAATTTTGTATGGAAATTGGCCATGGTCTGTCTCATCCTCTTCTCCCCCTCCTCCTCTCCCTTCATCCTCCCTCCTCCTCTCCCTTCTCTGGTGTTTCCCCATACTTCTGAGGAAGACAGATGGGTCAGAACAGAGTTTCTAGCATTGTGGGTCTAGAGCTCCCTCTCCTGTCATTTTTGCAAAGTAATAACAAAGAAAACATGACCTCGCATTTACTGGTAATGTGGCTTCTGTTCCTTTTTCAGCCATATCCTTTGCTTCTACTGTAGCTACTCAGATAAATGGGAGTTTTCTCTCAGCAGATTCTCATCATCGTGGGAAGCTTCATTTCATTAGCTTGGAGGGTCCACAGGGCCCAGACTTCTCCAGCACTCTCAGACCTCACTGCCAAGCCTGAGGCCTCACCCAAGAATGGCTAGGTGGCTGCTGCACAGTGGACCCAACAGGCATCTTGTGGGAGTTTTGGGCAAGCTGGGTGAACCACTGGGCTTTGAGAATCTTATGTTAATATTAAGTGAATGAGAATTTTGCATTGTGCTCCATAATTTGCACTTGATTTAATAATAAAATGTTCTGAAAGTCTTATCATTGAGTAAAACTGACACTTCAGGAGGCAGCACCCTATCCATGACCTCACATGAGCCTGCATGTAGCACCTAACCCTGACTGACAGGTCATAATATGCTTCAGTACAGTCTTGGGGACTTTGGCCGGATTTTGGTGGACAGTGCTGTGTATCCTGCTTTTAAGGATATACATAACCAGCACAAATTGTTTGGCAAAGGAAGAGATAGAGATGAGATTTCAGAGAGAAAAATAATTGAAGGAAAGAAGGACTTTCTTTTGGAATTAAGGAGACTTTAATACATAATTTTAAGTATGAGAAGAATTAGGAGAGGTGAGATTGAAAAAGCAAGTGTTGAATAAAGACTATAGTCCAAATGAATAAAACTCAAGAATTTTAAAAGACTTTTTATAAAGAGATTCATTTTGAAATACACACACATTCTCCCCCCTTCCCCCCCCACCACACACACACAGAAATACCCCTCCCTTGTGATAGCAAGTTATCATCAAACATTTGTTTGAAGATCTAATACTGGGATCCAATTACTTCAGGAAGGACTCACAGAGAGATCAGAGAGATCTTTGTTTTATTGATTGGAGAATATTTATTTCCTGCATTTTTGCACATGAGTTTTATTCACTCTTTCTCAGTGCCAGTCCTAGAGAAGAAGTTAATTTCTATGTGATGTGACAAATGTGAGCTTTCAGTGGGGAAAGAAGTAAAGATTAGTTCCCTTTCATCCAGCACCAATGACACATTTGAATGGGTAGCCACCATTCTGCACATGGGACATAAGCATCAGAGGAAGAACATATACAGGAATGTAAAAGCTAACAGAGGGAAAGAGTTAACACACAGGAGGTGCTAGCCGCGCTCCACTCATCCACTCTGTAGACAGGATATCGTTCTGCAAATGTGTCTGTCTGAGCCCAGATCCATGTGTGACCTAAGCTTGAGGACACCCTGGCTGATTCTACCCAAGAGCCATCTGGTCTGCAGCCAAGTCCAGCTCTTAGGAACACGGCAGTACCTACAATGAATATTCTTTCTTCTGTTTATTAAGCATTGTATTCAGTCACGGAAGCTTTAGCCTTTAGGGAGTAAGCAGAGTAAACAAGTGAGCAGATTAGGTTTTTATTAAACCAAAAATTGCATGGCTCAGCTGAATAAGCTCCAATTTATACTTACTAATTGAGAAAATGTTTAGGCCAATGAATGCGTTTTGGTTACAAGCAAATTCCACCTGACCAGTTAACTTGGAAAATATAAAAATTCCATGTCACACCAGGCTGAGGTGATATTAGTTCTGTATTTTTAAACCAACACTGATCCCAAGGGATAATTTGTGGGAGAGAGGGGGGCTTAATCATGGATTTGTGGTGTTTGAAGTTTTCCATAAAAAAAGAAATTATGGATAACATTCTGAGTAAGATGGCATATTGAACGAATTATTTGAGGCATCTTTTTATACTCTAAACATACAATAATGAGACACAAATTGAGAAATAGAAAACCAAAAAGATGGTTAAAATCACAAAAAGAACGCACAGAATAGAAATGTAGAGTGACACTCACATGTGGAATCTAAATAACAAAATAAACTGATGAAAGGAGTGGATCCAGAGACTCGAAGCATAAATCAGGAGGGAAGGCAGGGGAGGGTGGGTGGGTGGGAGTTAATCAACCAAGGACCTTGTATGCATATACACATAGCCCATGGACACAGACAATGGGGCGGTGGTCCTAGGGCAGGGGTGGTTAGGGAGATAGGGGGAGGGGGAGGGGACAGGCTGGAGGGGGTTAATGGTGGGGGGAAGAAGACATATGTAATACTTTCAACAATAAAGAATTATAAAAGAAAAATACTGTAAGCCATAAAGTCAAAATGAAAAAAAAAAAAACTAAAAAAGAAAATACAGAGTGACATTCACAGCTAAAGCCATACACCAGGCAGTTTGAGGAAACCAAGACAGAACGTGGTAGCTGAGAGTTAAGCTATTCATAGGTAGAAACATAAATACGAGAGAATGTGGTCTACATATTATAGCACAGTGCAAAATACTCATTAACCTTCTTGGGGGAAGAATCTTTACTGTGCAATTAATGTTAGACTTAATCTCAAAACTTGCTCAAGCCAATGAAATATGAGCAAAAGTGATGACTGTTTGTGGAAGAAGCTTTAGGATCTAATGACAGTTCCTCCATTCCTATTGGTCAAGAAAGAGAATGTCCATATGCCTGGGTCTCAGAATGAAGATGAGGAAGAAAAACAGCCACAGAACCCACAGTGGAAGCGAATGTGAAATAAAACTTGTTTTTTGGTTTGTTTGTTTGTTTGTTTGTTTTTATGCCAGAGAAATCGTGGTGCCATTGATCACTGCAATTTAACCTACTTTATTCTAACACTTGGTCCTGAGAAGACTTAATATTTAACCTAACATATTCTAATACCTGCATCTGCGAAGTGTGCAGGTGTAGAAAGGAGGGTTTGCCACTGGCACCAAGGAGAGTTCAGTTCCTGAGGAGCTGCAGGCCCAGGGAGGGGGCAGGCAGAGACCCGAAATGAGACTGAGAGGGGATGCCTCCCAGCCAGGTGACATCATTGCCCTATCCCTAATACTGCCTCAGCACAGGCATATCCGATCACACCGCACCACATTGTTAGGAACTGCAGGCCACAAAATCTTAAGCAGAAAAGTGAGCATAAACAGAGAGAAAAAAGTGAAAATGAATAAAACAATATCCTATTCAAAAATAAGCCAGTAAATCCAAATATCAAAATTAATAATGAAATCTAGTTTTAGAATTGCAACCATCATCTTCCAACACACAGGACTCCCAATGGAATGATACATTGTTCTTTAGTTACAGAAGAATGTTTCAGGAAAAATTTTTTTAAAGTTCAGTTTTCCAAAAAAAATGGGGGGCGGGGAGGAGATTTTACAGGTGGATTTTAGAAAGAACCAGTTAAGTATACAGAGAATAAAAAAATCATCATTATGAAAAAAATTAGTAACAATATAAGAAAGGTTAGTAAATTGGAAGATAATATTTAAAATTTCATTCAGAAAGTAATAGCAAGACCAAGACCAAAAAAAAAACAAAAAAAAAACAAGACAATTGAAATATCATATAAGAGATATGAAGACTAGACTAAAGTTTCCAATATACAGCAAAAGAAATACTAGAAGATTGGAAATAAAAGGAATGACAGAAGCAATATTTGAAAACATAACAGGTAAATATTTTCATAATTAAAGAAAATACAAATCAAATTTAAAATACCTTTTGAGTATCTAACAAGAAAATGAAAGATAAATTTACATCAAGATGTGTTTTACTGAAACTTTAGGAACCTTTAAAAGCTATCAGAGAGAAATATTCCCAGAATGGTGATGTAAGGACCTCTGATATTCTACTCCTCCACAAAATCCATGGGACTGTGGTAAATTCTAAAAATAAACTCTTTCAGAACTTTGGAAATTAACCAAAAGCTTGCAATAATCCAAGGAGTATTTATTCAAGAAAAGGCCAAATCTTTGTAATAACAGCAAGATTTGTACCCTTTTAAGTAACTCTGTTCCTATCCTCCTATCTGTGGAAGTTGTAAGGTTACAATCTAGAAGCAATGGAAGCTGTGAGAAAAAAGAAGCCCGCCAGCCACTGGAACCGGTAGAAAGTGTTTTGAGACCCCCAAAGTCCAAAACTGGACAATTTTCACTATTAGACTTGTCCCCATGCACAGGACTAGTCTTTCTTTGACAAGACTCAGAGCTCGTTTAGTGAGGAAAGCCCAATGCCTAGGAATTTTGTCAAATTAACCAGCAGTAATTGTTTCACATTATTTCTGCTGCCTAAGCCAGCAATACAAATGGGGCGACCAATAAGCTGGTCAGAAAACGTAAAAAAGCGTATGCGGTGGGTAAATATCTGTAGTGGGCCTTGGGAAGCTCCAGTATATTGTCGGGGATCTAGAATACTATGCACGTGTGTAGGGCTGTGCACACGTGAATGAAATCTCCAAAAAGGTCCTAATCTCTCAGCTCTGGCAGTGAGTTTTTGCAAAATGCAAGAAGGCAATAGCAGGGTTGTGGAGCATTGAAGGCCTCTCCCAACACACACACACACACACACACACACACACACACACACACACACACACACACACACACAGGTGTTTGGCCAAGGAAGGGAAACATTGATTCAAAATATTTAAGAAAATATGTGTTAAAATTAGCTGACTATTAAGTTTGTGGAGAAGAGACTTCAGTGGCTTCACTGAAAGGGCAAAGAATATAGACTTTAAAGAATTATTTCAGGTAAGTCACCAAGCAAACAAAAAGCAGCAATGAACATAAGTAACAAAAGGACGTTTGAGAGTGGGGGTGAATTTGATTCCCAGAATTTCCACCTTACATTATTTAAAATGTCCAGTTTTAAACAAATGATTGTACACTACACAAGCACATGCACAACACGCACACACAAGACAGTATGGCCCATAAAAGAAAAAAAAAACAAAACAGTCAATAGAGATCTCTGTGAGGCATCCCAGATGTTGGACTTAATAAAAATATTTAAATTCAACAATCATGAATATGTTCAAGGAACTACAGGAATGTATATCAAAATAATTAAGTGAAGTAATGAGAGCAAGGCCTCACAAAATAGAGGTTACAAATAATGATATAAAAAGTGTTTTAAAAGAATCAAATACATAATGTGTCATTGAAATGTGCAACAAATGAAGTGATAAATTCATAGTAGATTTCTGTAGGCAGTAGAGAAAACCAGAGAACTCGAAGATAGCTCATTTGAGATTACCTACTTTGAGAAACAAAAAGAAATAAGAATTAATAAAAATTAACAGAGCCTCAGAAACCTGTGGGACATCATAAATCATACTAACATATGCATTATGAAAGCGCCAGAAGAAGAGAAAAAAAACACAAAGCAAAGGTAATATTTGAAGAAATAATGACTGAAAAATCCCCAAATTTATTGAAAGACATTAATTTACACATTGAAGAAGTTCAATGAACTTCAAAGAGGATAAACTAAAGAGATTTTAATCTAGACACATCATTATCAAACTCTCAAAAGATAAAGACAAAGAGAAATTGTTGAAAACATCAATAAAGAATGAGTCATCACATACAAGATATCTTCAATAAAATTATCAGCAATTTCTTATCAGAAGACATAGAGGTCAGGATACAGTGAGATGGCACTCTAAATGTTGAAAGAAAAAGACAGCAAGAAGTCTATATTTAGCAAAAGTATCCTTCAAAATAGAGGGAAAAATTAAAACATTACATATGAGAGAAGAGAGATTATCACTAGCAGACCTGCTCTACAAGATATAAATACTAAAGTGAGTCCTTCAGGCTAAAATAAAATCATATTATGTAGTTCCTCAAATCCACATTAATAAATTAGAAGAAACAATAAATATAACTAAAGAAGTAACCTGAATGATAATAGTACAAAGGAGGAGGACAAAATGGAGCTATGCCTGATCAAAGTTTTTATATACTACTAGAGGCCTGGTACACAAATTCATGCAGCAGTGGGGTCCCTCGGCCTGACCTGCAGGGTCGGGCTGAAACAGGCTTTCTGACATCCCCCAAGGGGTCCTGGATTGTGAGAGGGCTCAGAAAAGGCTGAGCAACCCCACCAGTGCACGAATGGGGCTGGGGAGCAACATGGGAGGTTGGCCAGCCGGAAGGGGACTGTGGGAGGGCACCAGGGTGTGACCAGCCTGTCTCGCTCAGTCCCAATTGGCTGGACCCCCACAGCAAGCTAACTTACTGGTCGGAGCATCTGACACGTCATAGCGACTGGTCGACAGGTTGACTGCCTGCCCCCTGGTGGTCAGTGCATGTCACAGTGAGCAGTTGAGCAGCCTTTAGCATATCATTAGCATATTATGCTTTGATTGGTTGAACAGCCAGCCAGACAATGGGATCTTAACATATTAGGCTTTTATTATATAAGATTGAAATTAAGTTGTGATTAAACCAAACTAGGTTGCTTTAAGTTAAGATGTTTAGTGTAATATACAGGTCATTGACTTCAAAAATAAAAATTTTAAACCTATAGATTAATACATGGAAATAAAATGATGCCCTAAATATATCTAAAAATATCTAATACAAAATAAGGTTGTGATGAAAGAATATGAAGCAAAGAAAGACAAGCAATGCACAAAAACAAATAACAAAGGCTGAATAATTCCTGTCTTATTGGAAATTACATTCAATGTAAATGGGTCAAATATTTTGATTAAAAGGCAGATATTAGCAGAATGGATTAAAATAAATGATCCAAGTCTTTGTCATCTACAGGAAGCACATTTAAAATTCAAGTATCTAAACTGATTAAAAGTAAAATAGGAAAAACATACTATACAACCATTGAGTGGCTATACTAAAATAACATAAAATAAACTTTCAATAATGTGAAAAGACACACAGAATGAGAAAAATATTTGCAAATTTAATAAGGAACCTGCATGCAGAATATATATGGAACCCTTACAATTCAACAATAAAAAGGCAAACAACTCAGTTAACAAATGGGCAAATAATTTGAATAGATATTTCTCTATATAAGATATAAACATACAAAAATATGCTCATAATCATTAGATCTTATGGAAATGCAAATCAAAACCATAGTGAGATATCACTTCTTGCACATTACAATGGCTAAAATAGATTTTTTTAAAAGATAACAAGTATTGTGGAAGATGTAGAGAAATTTGAACCCTCATGCATTGCTGGTGGAAATGAAAAATGAGCTGCTTTGGAAAATTCTTTGTAGTTATTAAAAATGTTTAACATACAGTTACCATCTGATCCAGAAATTCTACTCCTAAGTATATACCCAAAGGAAATGAAAACATAGCTACGCATAAAAACGTATACATGAATGTTCCTAGCAAATTATTTTGTAAAAGCCTAAATTTGGAAACAATCCAAGTGTTTATCCACTGTTGAATAAACAAACAATATTTGTTATATCCATCCCTGTATTATTTTTCAATAAGAAGAATGACATAAGCTGCAACATGAGTGAAACTTAAATGCATTATGCTAAGTTAAAGAAACAGAAACAAAACAAACAAAAACCCTATATTGTATGATTTTATTTATATGCTATATCCAGATTGGACAAATCCATGTAAATAGAAAATAGTTTAGTGATTGTTAGGGAATGGGGATGGCTTCTAGTAGATATGAGATTTCATTTTGTAGTAATAAAAATATTCCAAAATTAGATAATTGTGACAGGTTTCACAGCTCTGTATATAAAAAAACCAACTTGGACATACTGAAATTACATACCATGTGAATTTCATGCTACATAAATTATATTTCATTAAAGCTGTTAATAAAAATATAGAAATATAATTTTCTTTAAAACTGGATGAAAATAAGAATGATAGCAAAGTAATTTTCATAATATTGAATTCTAGAACATAACAAAAATATTTTAAAGCACTGAGAAAATACCATCCTGGAATTGTACACAAAACTATCTATCTAGAGTAAAACAAAATAAAGACACTTTCAACATTTTTTAGAGGCCATCAGAGTCTACTAATCTTGAACTTTTACTGAAAAAAAAAAGTCCTTTAATAAGAAGCAAAATGAATGTAATATACTAGGACTTCAGCAAGGATGATATGATTGACTTTTAAAAAATCCTATATACCAAAAATAGTCTCTTGGGACATATAATGAAAAATAAATGCTATATACAATAGCAATAATGTCTCTAAGATGGTTAGGAAAAAAAATTAAGAAATGTGCAGGATTAACATAGATAGATAAATATATATAAATGGGTTCATAAAAGAAAAACTAAATAAAATAATATTGTATGTTCATGAGAGGGAGGACTCAATTTTGTGAAGATATAAATGACTTTTTAATTAATAATTCCAATAAAGTTTCAATAAGATTTTCATAAATTTATCAAAAAAGTGTATTGAAGGGCAGAAATAAGTAATAAACTGATGAAGGGACTTGCCTTACCTGATATTTATATGATAAACTTATAACTATGATAATATAAAATGTAGACAAATGAACACCCCTATATAGAATATTGACATATGATAAAGATAACCATAAATAAAGTTTAAAAAATACAAAATAATGCCCTTTATTGTTTGGATTTTTTAAACTATTTTTATTGATTTCAGAGAGGAAAGAAGAGGGAGAGGGAGAGATAGAAACAGCAATGATGAGAATCATTGATTGGCTGCTTCCTGTACACCCCCTACTAGGCATCTAGCTCAAAACCCAGGCATGTGCCCTGACAGGGAATCAAACTGTGACCTCTGCCATGCCACCATTTATTGTTAACCTAAAACCCACCATGAGGATGATGACCATGAAGGACGACATCATGATTTTTTTTAAATCCTCACCTGAGGATATTTTATAATTTTCCATTGATTTTTTAGGAAGAGTGAAAGGAAGGGGGGATGGGGAGAGAGAGAAACATCAATGTGAGAGAGACACATCGATTGGTTGCCTGCTGCACCTACCCTGAGGCTGGGACCAAGTCTGCAACTGAGATACATGCCCTTGATCAGAATTGAACCTCAGACCCTTCAGTCCACTGGCTGATGCTCTATCCACTGAGCCAAACCTGCCAGTGCATCATGGACTTCTTGATAGAAGGAGTAGGGGGAAGTACAGGAAGCTTCACATATAACTATAATTTCTGATTCTCTTAAGGATTTCTTCTTAAATAAGCATGGTAAAATATGAACATTGATAATATGAACAGTGAGGGTTAAGTAAAATAACATATTTAAAGTTACTGGTTCAAGCTAGGACCTTTATACATATTATTTTCACCTTTCTCTTTTTGAATGATGGATATTTTATTCTCTTTTGGTAATACAGCATCAAGGAAGATCTGGTAATTTCTTACTCTAAATAATTCTACTTGCTGATAGTAATAACATACGGTTAACCAAATACTTCTTCTCTTAGTAAATAATTTCAGGTTCTCTGTACTCAAACAATGGATCAACAACTCTACATTGTCTAATTTCAACCCAAATGAAAACTACAAACATAAAATGTTTAAGTACAATGCCTCTTTTTGGAGCAACTTTCTAAATTTCTTTCATGGGAAATATTCTTAAGGTTCTCAAAGGAATTTTCAACTATATTCCTTTAGCTACATGCTTTAATCTGATTTATGGCATACTATTAAGGACTTTTTCCCCCTTAATTCTAGGTTTGTTATGGCCAGAGTGGCCTTTGACAAGAAAATGGTGACATACCCAAGGGGTTCTCTCCAGCATGATCACTTGTGCCAGTGGGCTCAGAATCCAAAACAACCAGATGTGGGATGGGCTTCACATTTGTATTTAAGTTTTGACATTCAGACATTTGGATACTCATTCTTCATCTCTACACACTGAAAAGAAAGTGGTAACAGACAAAAACAGGCCATGCCATGTGGGCTCAGTGGCAAAATGCCAAGTTCTAAGGGGTACAGAAGCAACCTCAGCCTTCAGCCTGGATCTGAAGGCACAGATGGCTGCTATCCATGGGACAGAGGAAGCTGTTCAGGCTTATTTTAGGAGAAAATAAAATAAAGCAATGCAGGTCGTTTATCTACTATATTTGCCTGGGCCCATGAAGTAACTTTCTATGGCTCAAAATGTCCTTCTGTAACTTGTAAGTCCTAGAAAATTCCTACTGCTTTTTAAGTCACAGCTCCCACATAGACTACTCCCTGTTCATCTAGATATTATATTTGCTTTACATTATATATGCATTCACTACATAATACACTCACTTAGAGTCTATAAAATGGATGACTTAATAACTACTTTGTTAGGTAATTAGGACAAAGTTGTGAATGAGACACAATTATGACCTTACTAGAGGCCCAGAGCATGAAATTCATGCATGGGTGGGGCCCCTCAGGGTGGTTGCAGGTATCGGACTGAAACCCACAGTCCAACGCTGCCTACAGCTCTTACCTGCTGCTCCCACTCATCCCGGCCCCACTGTGCCTGTTGCAGGCTCATGCCCAATCAGTCCCAATTGGGAGATGCTCGCACCACCACAGCAGCGCTCGCCAGCCGTGAGCCATGCGACTGGTGCCCTCCTGAGGGGTGTGGCCTGCGGGATCAGGCCAAAACCAGCTCTCCAACAATCCCAGATTGTGAGAGGGTGCAGGCCAGGCCAAGAGACCCCACTAGTGCACGATCAGGGCTAGGGAGGGACCATAGGAGGGCTCCAGGGCGTGTCCAGTCCTGTCTCACCCGATCAGGGCCAATGGGGCTGGCCGGCCGGGGAAGGGCCATGGGAGGGCTCCAGGGCATGTCCGGCCTATCTCGTTCAGTCCCGATCGGCCAGACCCCAACAGCAAGCTAACCTACTGGTTGGAGCATCTGCCCCCTGGTGGTCAGTGCTCGTCATAGTGACTGGTTGCCCGGTTGACTGTCTGCCCCCGGGGGGGTCAGTGCCCATCATAGCGAGCGGTTGAGCAGCCTTAGCATATCATTAGCATATTATGCTTTGATTGGTTGAACAGTCGACCGGACACTTAGCATATTAGGCTTTTATTATATAGGATATGCTACTAAGGGGACATAGCTGAGGCAACTAGCCACTGCACTAGGGTATGTAAAAAATACAGAGGCAAAATAAATATGGAATCCCATCTTTAAGTAACAGAAACCTGGCTTTTATTTCCTTACAGTTCATGTATTACAGGGAAGATTGACTCTAACCCACCCTTCAGGGAAGAAGAGCTAGAAGAAGGCCTACCTGACCTCACTACATACTCAGAGTTCATATTTGGACAAAGTTATCTTATCAGAATGAAATACAAGGTTCTTAGGGTTTTTTCTTACTGTTTGTGTGTTTTAAAGGGTGCAAAGGATGTACTTGTAAGGATATTTTTTATTACCTTTGGGCATGAAGCTGAGTGAAATGGCCCATGAAAACTGGCAACCATTTTATATACACAGCTAGAGACCTGGTGGACGGGTAGGGTCCCTAGGCCTGGCTGGCGATCAGGGCCAATCGGGGCCTTCTGGCTGCTGGCCAGGGCCTCCCTTACCGGGCTGCTGGCTGCTGGCCAGGGCCTTCCTTTCTTTGGGGCCACCCCCTGGTGGTCAGCACACATCATAGTGAGTGATAGAACTTCTAGTCTCCCAGTCGAACTCCCATGGGGACCTTTGAATATTAGCCTTTTATATATGTAGATGAGAGAGCCAATCAGAAGAAGCAACGCAAGAGATGGTTTCTAGTCCTGTGGCTTGAGCTTCTAATAAATCCTCTCTGATAACTCTAAACTAGTTACTTAAGCCAAACCACAAGCCTTGCTGACCACTTCTTAAATTATGTTTTCTGTTTCATGCAGCCCAGTCTTCATTGATAAAGCTAGACTAGGAGATTTGATTTTATCTGAGAGGGATAGAAACTCACTGGAAAATTTTAAGTGACGAGTGACAAGTATGTGTGCTTTAGAAAAATAGCCCTTACTCTTGGGGTGGACAAAGTGGCATTGACTCATTATTATTTATTCTTCCCAAGATAGTACAACTATAGACCATGATAACAACAGGCAACCCTAGGAGGATTCTGAAAGTTGGAAAGAGAAAAGCAGACTGGGTAGGGACCACAGGACTCAAGGACCAAACTGTGTCCCAACATCTCTCAATCCCTGCCCATTCCCCACACCAGCAGAAGACCAAGAATTGGTATCACCTGACTCCCAAATCAACAGAAGAAAGCAGCCAGGTAGACTTCTTCTGTCCTTGATTGAGCTGGGGTCCTGCAAACAAGAAACCAAGAGGTATGCTCTTTGCTCCTGGGGCTGCAGTCCCTTTTGCCATCCCTCCCCTTCAGAGACAATGGGCAGAGATTGAGAACAGCCCAGAATCTCAGGCAGAGATAAAGAGCCCATAGACAACTAGATTAAGAAAAAGCACATATACATCCAGGGAAAATGCTCTTACAGGTCCTAGGAACAGGGAAGTTCAGGCTAGGGAAGCACTTTCTACCTCACAGATGATACCAGCTGGGACCCAATGGCACTGGGCAAAGAGCAGGTGAAAATAGCATCTCAAAGGCTGTCAAAATTAAATCGTCATTAGACCCAAAGTTCAAAAAAATAGACCAGTATCTGCATGATAAATATAGTAAGGAAGATTTAACTAAAATCTAGCTTCTCCCAACATAATAGCCAAAAATGTCCAGGTTATAATGGAAAACTACTTATGCCAATAACCAGGAAAACCACGGCATGAATAAAAAGAGATATAATACTGAGATGACATAAATGTTAGAATTATTTGACCAAAAGTAGCTTTCATAAAATTGCTTCAGTGAGCAACTACAAATATCCCTGAGACCAATTATAAAATAGATAATCTCACTGAAATATAGAAAAAAAAATTATGGAACCGAAAAACCTGATAAACATCATTTTAGAAGTCAGTGGAGAAGTCAGAGACAGAAGGAAAACAAGATAAGAAAGAATCAGTAATCTGAAGATAGACTAGAAAAATAAACTTGTCTATTGTTTAGAGAGCAGCAAGACTAAAGAGGTTGGTTAGGATACTATAGTAATAATCCAGTAAGAGAAAATGGTGATCTAAAATGAGGTAGTGGCAATAAAAATAAAAAAAGTAGATTTTCAAGGTGGTTTGGATAGGTTATAGATAAAACTTAGTGACTTATTTGGACATGGCTGTAAGAAAAAGGGAGAAATTGAAGGTGAATCCCAATTGCTTAAGCAACAGAATGAATGTTGATATAAATGACAGAGGAAGCAGAAATTTGGAAGAAAAAAATAAATAATGAGTGGAGTTTTGGACCTTCTTCCTTTGAGGTGCTATGGAGCTGGACAATTTGATATGTCAGCCACTTATATTATCTATAATAATAAAAGTGTAATATGCTAATTGGACCAGACGTCCTTCCTTCAGGACAAAGCCGCAACAGGCGGGGCCGAGGCAGACCCCAACCTCGGCGGTGGCAGGTGGGGGCCAAGGCAGAGGCAGTGGAGAGGCCCAAGGCCCTTGAATGAATTTCATGCATTGGACCTCTAGTAACATAATAATTAACTGATCTCTCCATTGAATCAGAAGAACCTAGCTCAGATCCTGGCATTTAGTAGCTATTAGCAAGTTTTGTAAGTGATAGAATGAATAAGTGAATAGTTGATTTCTTCTAAATTCTAAGAACCTTTTCCCCCAAGTATGAACCAGCTTAGGTAGACAGACCCGCATGATTGCTACACTTCCCAAGATCAGCTGGACTGCTAGAATATCAAGAGTCCACAGGCAAATGAGCCTACCACTAAATGTGGAAGTCTTCATATCCCAGAATGGAACCCAAGCTCCGCAACTGCAGTATTATCACTTAAATCCAGACAATATACGCCACAGAAAAAAATATTGGCCTTATTATATGTCTTCTTTTTTATTTTTTGACATTTGGAAACATTTTATTTTTTAACATTTGAAAGAATACTTCACACTTATGGCTAAATTAGATAATCAGAGAAAACTTCATCAATTGTACAATCTGTTTTAGGAAAAAAATAATGAACTGTGAGAAATATGTACCAAATTCTGGAATTTTCATCTCTGTGGCACCGTTTGCTATATCCTAATTCACTGCAATTACTAGTAGATGTACTGAGACCCTTGCATGATCTTTCATTGCTACCCAGGAGCGATAGTTAAATCCTTGGATCATCAATTCAAGAATTTTTGCCCTACAAATCAACAGAATATTAGTCCTTCTGCTAGACCAACCTCTCAGAGAGTCCATGTCAGTGTTTCACCTGATGCCTTTAGGGGCAGCCACCTATTTCTTCTGCCTCTCATCCCCATAAATGTTTTACTGGGGACACACAAATTCCATTTTCACTATAGCTCTTGAATATTCTGTTCCTTCATGATGGCACCCAAAGGAGAATTCCCAATTTCTTATTCAGCTAGCCCCAGGAAGAACAAAACATTTCCTGCCTGCCCTTGTCTCAAGACTGGTAATGATCCCAGCCTGCATCTCCACTACCCATTCCGGCCTTCGGAAGTCATGGCCTACCTCAATGTCCATTCCGGAAATGCTTGCCTGGAATATGTTCAAACTGCCACCTCCCTAGTGTTTGTTTCTTTTCACCTCTGGGCTGAGGACTTTAGGTCTTCTCTTGGCTCTTTCTGCTTCAAGAATGTCCCTCAGTTCGTCTGGCAGAAGAACCTAAGCCACCTCCTGGGGGAGACATATTCTGACACCAGCCAAGGGTTCCATCTATGTTGGCCATTTTAAAAAGCTAATCATCATATTTCATTTGCTGCAAAATGTTTTTCTGGAATAGAAAATGTGATTTTGTTCACATTAGAGTTTTGAAAGAGGGGTCACCACTGGGAACAGTGATTTGTAAGCTATGCTCAGATTCTTGATACGCTGACCAATTTTTCTAAAGTACTTGAGCACAAGAAACCAATGAAAGTTTTGAGAGGCTTTTCTAAATCATTTTAATTATTAAAATTTAAAACTTCTATGTTTATAACTCATGTAGTTAAAAAACCATGCCTATTCATGCTGCTATGTGATTTTCATATTTTAAAAACATGTAAATAAAACAAGTAAGAGTCATATAATGACTCATTGTTATTCTACCCATTAAAGAACTAGAGTTCACGGTTGCTTTATATAGATTTATTTCCCATACTAGGTGTAGAATGTTTCCATTTTTAAAATCTTTATATTGTAAGGTGACCAGATTTTAACATTGGTAAAGCAGGACACCATTGACGGCGGGGGGGGGGGGGGGGGGGGGGGGGGGGGGGGGAGTTCTTTTTTTTAAAATATATTTTATTGATTTTTTTACAGAGAGGAAGAGAGAGGGATAGAGAGTTAGAAACATCGATGAGAGAGAAACATCGATCAGCTGCCTCTTGCACACCCCCTACTAGGGATGTGCCCGCAACCAAGGTACATGCCCTTGGCCGGAATCGAACCTGGGACCCTTGAGTGCGCAGGCCGACGCTCTATCCACTGAGCCAAACCGGTTTCGGCCTGGCGGGGGGTGTTCTTGATTAAAAATTTGGTCTATATTGTAATCGCTTTTGGTTTTTTTAATAAAAGGAAATTCACTTCTTAGATCATCATTGAATTTGCATCCTCTTTTCTTACTCATTATGTTAAAAATCTAAAAAAAATAATTTAAAATTATATTATAAATTATTATATACATATTGCTTAAAAACACAGTAAGTAGGTACATAATTACATGAACATACTTTATTGTTAGTTTATAAATTAAATTAATTTGATTGTTATAAAGTAACTATATTTTAAAAATTATTTTAATCCTATATTTCTTTCTAAATAATAACAATACTAACTTGTATTATTTTTCCTCTGAATTTGCCGTAACGTAAGTCATAAGTGTCACTTTCAAGGCCGGCGCTAGCCTTTTTGCCGCCACTATAAAATATAAATAATACGAGTACTGTCTGCTAAATTCAAGAAAATTTACGTATTTATGAAATAAATAAATTACTTACCTAAATTATCTGAATAGCTGATTTGTAATGACATCACTTGTTTAACTAGCTTACTAGCACGCAGTACGATGTGTATCGTCTGAGAGACAGTTACAAAATGTTTTCGTCGTTGCCAATCCCAAAAAATGCCATTGTTCACTAAGTCCAAACAATGGTGGTCGAATTCTAACAACTGATCAACAATGCGAACTTTGATAAGCAGTTCTCGATGATCAGTTCTCAACAATTATTTGTTATTATTAAAGTTTAACATTATAAAATTAACAAAAATAATATAAAACTCATATCCTGGCTAAATAGCCACATGGCCGCTGAAAACCGTATATTCCCTTCCCGTTCTCCCGCCGTTCCCTAGCTTGTCGTGCATTCTTTCCAAAAATCGGGACTTTTTTAAAACGCCGCGGAACGCGGGACAAATTGTTAAAAATTGGACTGTCCCGCCAAAAATGGGACGTCTGGTCACCTTATTATATTGCTAAATTATAATCTCTGGATTAAAGCTTTACAGAAATAAAGGCTG